>OX244263.1:18585000-19989925 GCA_945867215.1 Epinotia demarniana
ATTGATCGAACGCGTTCCCTTTACACATACGAAAGCCTATAAGGACGGTATACAACAGGCTTATCGTCCGTCAATTCTATTTCCATCTGTGTCACACTAGTGAGACCGAGATCTTTTAAGTTACTTGAAAAACATAATTCGTATTTTTTTAATAATGTTTTAAGCCTACTTAACTCATTTTCCGTTAAATGCTCTCCATAATTAAAACTATTGTCTGTATCATAATCGTCAAGATTCAAAACGTTAACATCTAACGTATTGTTGGTACGTATTGCGCGAGTAACCAATGACCCGGCTTCTAATCGAACAGTATTGTGTGAAACATTAATTAATATTAACGCACCACGTCCCTCCTCAATACTGTATTCACCCGCCATCAAATAGAATTGTCTGTCCGGTAAGCCACGTAAAGTGCCGTGTACATATACCATACCAGAATACTGCAAATCGCATTTAATTGGTGCCACGATTGTATCGTGCGGGTGAACCTCGATGTCCGTTTGTAAAGTTAAGTTAAATTTAGTTTGATAATCATGTTCGAAAACTAATGATTCCCAAGTTTTAGTAATAATTACTCTCGGTTTTTCGGTAAAAGTGTGTCCGATCAAAATAGGATACTTGATAACACTGTCCTCCACTATAAGAACCTCTACTCTTTCTGAAATTCCTTGTATTTCAATGACGACATCAACTAAACCAATCGGTAACACGACATTGCCTCCAATACCTCGTAAAGATGGTAAATTATTTGTTACCCACGTAAGACCCAATTTCAATGCCTCGCCAAAACGCAAAAGGGTACATTGGCTTCCTAAATCCACATACCCATTGATCAAATTTCCATTTATTTTTAAATCTATCCTATACTTATTATCGCCCATACTACCCGAATTCAACTGCATCACATCTTTTTCAGTTACATTGTTATTATTTTTGTTAGTGTAACTATAACTTTGTTTATCACAGTTACTATTTGTATGACCTAAACGATGACAAATTGTACATTTTAGTATTTTCTTCGTACACTTAAAACTGTAGTGACCAGGTTCATTACAATTGTAGCAAATTGTGGGTGCAGTTGCACCGGTTAGTGGTTTGGTTATTTTATGGGTTGCTATCGGATTGGTACTTGGGATGTTAATCCTTTTGTCCTGATTATTCTTAAATTGATCACGTGACTGTTGTCTTATAGATTGAAAATATTCTAGGACCTGTTCGGGTTCTTGACACTTAAGGGCTTTTGCCCCGAGCCTCAGGGACCGGTCTTCTATTCCATACAACAGACAATCAACAGCGCGTTTACCTGTTATTTCACATCGATGCAACAAATTAATTTTCTCATAATAATATAATTCTAAAGATTCATTATATCTCACCCTCTTGGACAACATTTCCGTTAATAGTTCGGCATAATCATCACTACTTGGAAAAGATTCAATAAGTTTATTCTTCCACTCGGGCCACGAAAACGACATAGTTGGAAGAGCCTGATACCAGGTGCGAGCAACGCCGGCTAACTTTGGCAATGCATAGTGTATTATTTGATCATCCTCCCACTTATACAATTTTGCACATTCTTCTACCTTTTTCAGCCAAATATGTATTGTTTGTCCCTTTAACATTGGGTCAAATTCAGGTATAACATTACCCAAGACCGGGAACTTATTCCCTTCTGGCCGCTTATTTGCTAATGACTTCACTAATTCAGATAAAATTCTAACAACATTATTACCTGTTTCGGTGTCCAAATTACTCACAGGACCTTGCTGAGATGCCACGCTGTATTTATCTTTTGACTTGCTCCTCGTCCCACCAGTATGATGCCTCCGGCTACTGCTAGATCTCGAGTGCCGCTGCCGACGCTCCCGTGACCGGCTATTCCGTCCACCATCACGCGCTGAAGGCTGACGGCGATGACTACGGCTTCTCTGGTGAGCACGACGAGAATGATACCGTTGACGTTGACGTTCACGTGGTCTACTTTTTCGTCCGTCGTCGAGAACGAGAAGATTACTTGCATTATATTCGTCGACCTGTTGTTGTCGCATGTTGTCGTCTAGTCGATATGAACGCGGCGTATTTGCATTACGATCGCAACTGCCATCTCTTTCGGAATGCTTGACTAAACTCGGCGTACGTGTACGTATACTGTTTGTACTCGAACTTCCTCTTCTCGTCCGTTTGTGAACTAATTTAGACCGACTTTTGTTCGACGACTTCGATCATGTTTTCTTTTACGTGAGCGCGATCTCCTGTGTCTACCCATATCTTTCACGCTTTTCACGGATAGTTTTGCATGTATTTACGTCTTTTCCGAGCGTAATGCGGAGTGAATTTTATAATCCCCACTTCTGAGATGTTGAGTCAGCCTCAACTATTTGTCGAATTAAAGACTTCTCGATTTATAACTTGGTTTATTATTGTCCAAAACAAATTAACACAACTTCAATAATCTTTGCCAAAACAAAAACAATCTCCCTCTATGGTTTTTTCATTAACTTTTTAATACGTCCCGACCGCCATAGATACTTTAAGACTGACAATATACGGCCGGGTACACATCACTTGGAACTAGCCTAAAGGGAGGTGTACACATATGAAATATACATTATCATAAGGCTTACACAACATACTTCAACCCTGCTCCCTTAGTCGACTTTTACGACACCCACGGGAAGAAAGGGGGTGGTGAAATTCTAACCCGACACCACACGGTAAATTTTTAATGTAATCATAATATTATTTTATTCAGTTTCTACAATTATTACTCACTAGCTGACCGCGGCAAAGAACCCGCGGGAGAAATTATAACCTATAACCATTCAGAAAGTCCAAATATGCACGCAGTGATTATTTTTTTCTCCAACTTGCAATGAAATATTGCCGTGACTTTCTTCAAATTAGGTTTGGAAATACTACGTTTCCCGTGCGATGAGTGAAGATGATAGTTAAGGAATTTCATACAGCCTTAAACTTTACAAGAGTTATTGCGACTAATATTATTTCAATTTTTTTTATGGGCATTATACGCACCCTTCAGGAACGTATTATTTTGTTGTGTTAACCTACGAATTAAACAAATTGACTACTTTTTATTTTAATCCCATTGCAAGTTTGAGAAAAGCACTATACAAATCTCGGCGAGAAAAGGGATTGCCAGCCGCGTATCCCTATCCGTGTCTATATCTACTTGACCTGCAACCCTTCCTTTCCCGGCCTCTATAGTAATGTACTATTTAATCGAATAAGCGGTTACAGTGTTTACCAATTACATACAATTTTATAAAATTACAAACCTGCAATCTGTGAGACTTTTATACCTGTTTATAATATTAGAATAAATTAAATAAAACGTTTTCGACAGATTTCATTGCATGATATAGTTGACCCATTCAAATAGTTGTATTCAATATAACAATTTAGTTCGATTGGCAAGCTAGAGCTATGGTAGCCTAGTGCAGGGGTCTCCAAATTACGGCCCGCGAGCCAAGTCCGGCCCGCGAGCCCTTCTAATCCGGCCCGCGATAGCGATGGGGTATGGCTGGTCATGACCAGCCATGAAACCAAAGTCTTGGCCCAGCTGAATTTATATTAAGTGCAAAGTGGCTCTTGAGTCAAAAAATTTGAAGACCCCTGGTCTAGTGGTTCAGGCATCAAGCAGTCAAGCAGCGGGCGTGGGTTCGAGTCCCAGCTCGTACCAATGAGTTTTTCGGTACTGTTTTTTAACCCCCAAGCAGGATATGGTAGGTATGTACTAATTGTGTTAGAGATTACGACGGAAGATGATTATTTGATAATTGTATAAGGAAAAATAAAAGCGATAAATAGGTAACTCAACAAATGTAAGATTAAACAGTGGAAAATACGTTTATATTTTTCAAAGATCTTTTTAAGAATTTAATCAAGCGTCTGTTCAAACGCAATTCAGCTACGAAGATTATTAATTATTAAGGTTTCGAATTTAATCATTGTTCATAGTTCTATTTAACGAACCTATTTCTGTCGTAACGCCTATTTTGGTACATACCTACAGCTCACGAAATACGGACCAAGATCCGAAACAAATTATTTCAATTACAATAAACATCGTTGCTTGTACTTTTGCAACTTGAGACCAAAGCCAGATGTTATTTATTTTCAGCTTACCTAACTTTATAAAAAAATTCGTAGATGTTTTTGGAGTCGCTACGGGCAAGTTAGTTGAACGGGACGGTCCGACCCGGGCGTAGTTCGCGTCACTAGAGTCGCACTCCGGATTTGTTTGTTCCAACTAGTTAAATGTTGGTCCAAACTTTATTTCGGATGTCAAACTCCAAGTCTTCGAGATGTTGTAGCCTTGTTATTGTTGCTTGAGTCTATTTTAGATAGTTTTCGACCAAGCTAAGCACGTTAAATGGTCGCAATTGCAATAAAAATACGTTTACTTTAGAATAAAATGAGAAAAGAAACCGCATTTACAGTCTGTAATAAAGCTTACAATCAAGAAACAATCCGAAACATAACCAAGAATTCTGGTAACGGTTTTGAGAGAGCTTAATCCGAGTAAGGAAATTCTTGTACAACATTGTTTCTAAATTAAAACAATCTTATAATTGCACATTCTCCAACTTCATTGATGCAGCGTATCTTTCGAGAAGGGGCGGGGGCAAGGCTCGCTAAGGGAGAGGAAGATGGTTCGGGGTAAGTTTTGAGGCGAAGTTAAGCCGATTAAGTGTCGTTTCCGGCACGAAACTAGCACTGTCCATTAAATATTTGAGGTTGGTTTTCTGCCGAGTTTTACTATGTGAACAGATTGCTTCCTTTTATTCAACGGGTAGACTTATTTTTTACGATACATTTGTCAATATTCCGTTAAAAAATTTACCGATTTACCACGACAATCTCGATGCTGTCCTTTACAATTTCCTGTGCGAGAGTTGAGGATGATCACGCAGTGTTTTCCGCTTTGCCCGCAAATCGAACCGAATAAATATTTCCTTCTTAGGTTAAACACACGGAAAACGGGCCGCATTCGTGCGGGCACAAAGTCCATTACAGTCAATTCGTCTAGACGCAGGCACGTGTTGAAACTATTCTCACGGGTAAACGAATTACCTCTGCCAGATAAATAAAAGGAACTGCCGAGCTCACGGCCAAACTGAATAACAATTAAAGAAGGGTGGATGAAGTGTTGTGAGGCTTCATTAAATAGGTAGATGCTTACCACTTAGCTATAAGATTTTAGTTATAGATAAAATAACATTCCTTCCAATATTTCATCCTTAAGACGAATACACAACAAGATGGAGATTTTTTTTCTCATAACAAGATAACGATATTATAGCAAGAATATACAATTTAATAATGTGAAGTAACCAGTGTGATTAGTCCGACCTGCGATATGGAGCTGGTCACATAATTTCTTCAAATTAAGTAATTCGAAACATTACAGAATACAAATCACTTAAACCTAGTCGATGAGGGAACCCAATCGACTTGTCACTCCCCTGATATGCACCATTCAAGTCATACCTAATGCATTATATTATCAAGGGACTTGCCCTATCTACCCCTCGGAGCATCTAAGACGGCTGCGACCTGCATCGCAAGTGTTCCATCTACGTGATTTGTGCTTGCTACATGTTTGCCAATATCAACCAATTTGCCCCCGATTATTGCATTAGCTCAATTATTGGTTAAGGTAGTCTTGGCATGAAAGAAAGTTTTGTAAAGCATTGGTTGGGTACTACTCACCTCTTTTCTACGCTGAGTTGTTTCGTATAGACTCCCCCGCCTCCGTATGTCGACCATCTGGTCTTAAAACGGACAAATCAGGCTAAATGGAAGAAAATTGGAAATGCTTATACCCGGAACATCAAGTATGTATTAGCGGTACACTTATTTTATATTTTCACGTAAAAAAAAAGAACTGGGCGTAAACCCGCCGAAGTCTTATTCTTTTTACCTAGAGGTATGTGCCTAGCTGCCAAGTAAAAGGACGTATCAGGTACCTACACTTTCGGTATTATAACTACTGGTTTCAGGTCAAAGTGAAAAAAAATACTCATCAGAATTACAAACCACGAATTTAAGATACAAACGGGTCGTTTTATACATTTTTGCAAAATCTCTTGTTTAAACGGGGTTGGCACTGATGTTAAAATTACTAAAAAGGACATCACCGGATTAGTTAACCGCTTATATTTCAAGCTAGTTCATACTTTGGAGGAAAGTGTAGGCCTTTCTTTATTTTTTTTAGGATGTAAATTTAAAACTATTAATAAAACGGATTAAAAAGTCAGTAGTCTACACGGGTTTGTTTTATTTATTTTTCTGTAATGTTCTTCATTACACAGTAATTTTCAGTTACTATTTACAATTCAATTATTTATTCATAAAAAAATGGTACTTACTCTCAATACGGTTATGCCAACGTATGTAGCACCAAGCTTCTACACGGGTGTCCCGCTTCATCTATAACTACTCTTATAAAAAGATAGCGTCCGTGAGGTTGTAACGTTGTAACATATGTAGGGGTGTTCTCCGGAAGCCGTATAACCTATGTACAATATGGTTTTTTTTGGCTTTGTGCGCGTTCTTTGCAATACGGGCCGGCACATGGTATAATGCTGCTACGCTATATAATTATTACTTAGCGTAAGTGTAGTGGCTGATTTCAACATTTTCGTAGCGTTAGAGGCATGTAGCCTATACCGTACTCGCATCGTGTCCCTTCTCGTAGCAAAAACTTAAAAAAAAAACCATCAAAATAGATTTTCAATGCTGCAAGTGTAAAATATTCAGCGTTGAGATCCGGTCTTAATAAATATGTATTATTAACCACTAGAACATTACGGCTGTGCTATTGAACTATTTCAGTAATTCTACACGGATGCTACCTACCTACGTAACAAACGGGTTATCTCTACGCATGGCGATCGGTCCAGCGACTCACTTTTTCAATATCCCGGACCTAATGGCCGCCAGATGGCAAGTTGGGTAAAGTGATGCTATCAAAAAGCGATAGGCTGCGGTTTCGCCGGTTATCGGGGCACTTTGCGCCGCCACCGTGACATGGGTTGACTTATACACCGTGTACACGAATTTACACGATCCGATGCCAATGTTTTTGGTGTTTTGGGGCAGTTGTCTAGTTGATACTGTCCTTGGTTGCAAAGCTAACGGATCTGGGTTTGAATCCCGGGTGAGTGAACACACTGATATGTTGTTGCTAATATTCCCAGTCACAGGAATACTGCCAATATTACTGCTAACATTTATTGCCTGTCTGTGTTACCGTTACTAGAAATATATGAATACTAAATTTTCTTGATTTTAATTGCAGAATTTAAAGCGAACTTGTTTCAAGGCTCGGTGACGAAAATATAACAGTTTTCCAAAAAATCTTAATTTCGATATTTTAAGTCAGACATTTGTCAGGTCGTGAAATGGTCAATACTTTTTCAAGTTCTCAGGCCAGATTCATTGACGGATAATAATTTCGTAGCCCTACGTTTGTTGCCAATATCAGGGGGAAACCCGACCCGATCGTAGACAAGAGTGCCTGCGAGCAGCGCGCCCGCCTCGCGGGTTACTAGTACTGAAAGTGTTAAATATCCAATTCATTTACGTAGGTCGTACAACCGCTTAAGCCACTGTTATTTATTCATTAATAATCAGATTGTGCAATAGGACCAATTTGTTTATTAAAGTTAGCAATTCGGTACCATAATACAAACGAGTTTTCCATATCAAGTCATAGAAAAATAATCAAAGCGCTTGTATTGTGTGAATAACTTTTTAAAACGGAAAAGTACCGCGTTCAAAGTAGCTAAACGGCTGTGCACTTTAAACTCCCTATTATATTTATTCAGCACATTGCCATGCGCGGTAAACTCTTGCCGTCCGTAATAAAAATTCATGCTAAAGAGAAAATTAAATTTACAAGTATCCGGCTAACACAGCTCGTCGTCTTTCTCGGTAAGTAGCTGCTAATTTTCCGCTAAGTCTGGCAACGTCCTACTTTTCTACTTTTTTCTCAGAAGAGAACTCTTTTGAACGTAATCCCATTACACGTCAGAGCTCCGTCATAGTTAAATTTAGGAGGTCTGAACAATAAAATGCTACTTTTAGTGGTCGGCAGGCTAAAATATAGCGGTTTCTCGCTTAAATGAGCGCTTTCAGCTTATGAAACGTTAGGTTTATATGAGAAGCAGCAGCATTTTAGCAGCCCGGCTGCATTGTTATTCAGTCGACGAAGTCGGCGGCGCGCACGCCCCGCAGCTTATCGCCGGCCCCCAGTCGTTGTAAATTAAATAAATATACACCTAATGAGCGGAAATACAATGCATGACTAAGCTAAATAATTGCTTCATCTCCTTATTCGCAAAACGTTCACTTTATTCACACGCGTTTACTTGTGTAATGTAAACTGTGTTATTTGAATGCCTGAAGGGAAATTATAATACCAGCATAGTTTACTCGGAACGAGAATTACCGCTATGCAAGCGTTTGCTCTGTGGGTAATATACATATTTATTATAGCCGTAATAGGATATTGACACGTATTTACTTAAAAAAAATCTGGATCACAGTTAACAACGTGCCGTCTTAAACCTCGAAACTCGGGTAGGTTAGGTTAGGACTGAATGGATCATTGTAAAATCTTTTGCAATGTGTTTTTAACAAAAAAATCAAAGCCTAGTTAAAAGGTTTAAGTGGGGTATCAATGGTATCATATGAAACTAATAGGTACTTACTCGTAAGAGTCATATTTCAGTTGATTGGGGGTTTCAAGAATACACGACAATGCTCGGTCTCATGGCAAATTTGTTCAGTAGAATCATCTTCTTCACTTTTTATAATTCCTGAACATGGCCCCGAAGTCACCCTGTAGTATTGTGGAAGTTAATACTTGCATAACTTTAAAATAGTTTGGGAAACATAAATCAAAAAATTGGAAGCAAACACGTTAGAGTAGCTAATACAATTTGAAACGCAATTTTAAAATATTACAAGGAAACATAGCTATTATTTATTGCCAACTTCCTTTTAATGTTTATTCAAAGGAGAGAGACAAGTTGAAAAATGTTGGGGTTCGGATCTACTCGTGCTCAGACGGAAAGTTATGATCGAGGGCGACTTTATGTGATCTGACTGGTTAGTAAGAAGTTTGTTCTGGACGGATTACTCGGCCGTGTCCCTTCTAGCTGAATCGTACTCGGCTGGAAACATTTATCACGGGAGATCAATTGTGATTTTATTAGGTTTGGCGCCACTGAAATCTACTCTTAA
Organism: Epinotia demarniana; assembly: GCA_945867215.1. Taxonomy (NCBI): domain Eukaryota; kingdom Metazoa; phylum Arthropoda; class Insecta; order Lepidoptera; family Tortricidae; genus Epinotia; species Epinotia demarniana. The sequence goes on from OX244263.1 coordinate 18,594,274, forward strand.
TATATCAATATTTTAACGATCTATATTTTCTTTTTCTTTGCAAACGCACAGCGGAAACATTAACTTGGAGGACTAACTGTGTTCAGTGACGATTCAACTTTAAGAGACAGGAGGTAAGTATAAAATTTATAAATTATAAATCGGAGTAGATAAGTTTGTTCGTAGATAAGTAGTAGTGTTCAGTACTAAAACTAGTACTGCTAACATAAGCTGCGCTCGCGCAGGCCGCGCCATCAGGCGTATTCTTCATGTATTAAATGATCCTTATAATACCGAACTAGTGTGCTAGATGTCGTTACTATTGTATGAAAATCGTAACGCCATCTAACCGATAATTAGCGAATCATTTACTTTATCAATTGGCTGTGGGCAGCTATCGGTATAAACCAGGAAGGAATGTAATTAGTTCACGGTAGTAACGATAGATGGCAATAAAGTCAATTAACTGTCGCAAGATAATTAGTTTATAAGACAAAATGTACGAGGGCTCGCTCTCTTCTTCACCTGAAACTCGACCGACACGGTCGACACCCTGTACCTAATATTAATTAAACCAAGTATTAGTAACAAGTCTTTCTCTCCGCCTATGGTCCCCACCTTAACAAGTAGTCTTAAAATTGAAGTTTTTGTATGCGATAACAGCTCTAAGCAGTAAGCACTGGGTTCACTCGGTCGGTAACACGAATTTCACCGACCTGCCTTAGAGTCTTTCTGAAAGTACTTTGAACTAACCTTTTCCCTTTCATTATATTCCTTACGGGGAAAAGGAACCATAATATTACGACACCGGGGTTCAAAAATCCGAATTTCATAAACCCTAAGAAATAAAGACCCGATTGTTAAATACACGAATTTATTTTCGTCGAATATCTAATTTCCGGTGTCAACCTATTTCACAGACAGAAATTTCATAGAATTTCGTTTCTCAGAAAATGTTTCATAAATTATTTGGTTCATATACTTTCAGTTCCAATATTATTGTTTCATAGACTATTCACTTGGTTGAAACATATTTCACAGAAATTCAGTTCAATGTATATTACTATCAAACTTTTTTAATTCAGAAACTTATCAAACTGTAGAATGATGTTTCGTGTATTCTTGTTTCGTATACACAAATTTCATAGATTATTGTTTCACTAGCTGTACCTGCGACTTCGTTTGCATGGTTATGTAGAAGTTAACGCATTTCTTCTCTTGGAAATAGGACACATGCAGTTCTAATGTTAACCTATCATGTAAAACTTTCAATAAACCTATATATTTTAGTTAAAATGACGTTAAAACCTGTCACTCTGATATTAAAATTATTAAGAAAGGGACAAAACACGTGTTATTTATCAGAGGTATTTTAAGTTTTATGAATAATGGGGTAAAAGTTTAGTAGATGTCTGTGGCAATAGATCTAACAGGTAGGACACACGCTGCAGTATTAAATGTTTATTGATCTTCTTTTCTACATATTTTTAACACTGTGTTATGTTATATTATAAAAACGTGATGGATGAATGAAATTATCTTGAGTTCTTGAGTCACTCAGACTCTCAGGTAAAGATGTGTTTAGGAATTAATAATGGATAATCCTTTCGAGTACCCATTGACCGGTAAGTGTTTACGTGGAACAAAACATCTTTTTTTAATTTGACAACAGACGGCCAATTTATATTTTCCAAGCTATACCTAACCACTAGGTAACGTCTACAACTATAACGCGAGTCCGAGTCCCTTTCTAATAAAGGAAATTATTAAAAATGCTAAAGCAATATGTTTATTTTTATTTATTACTATAATAAACGTTATCTTATCTTATCTTATCTTATCTTTTTTCATATTGCAATGTTTCAGATTGCACTATCACATTCTGGCAAATCTTGTGTATGTTCCCGCCCTTGCCAACGTAATAATGTGTGTTGCAGGCTTTATGATAAAAGTATTTTCCTGTACGTTGCCCAATTTCTGTGTCTCTATTGTGGTCTCTATATTGGCTGAATGTCAACTTGAAGCCGCCTTAAGGCACAGCCACACTGGCGCGGCCTGCGGCGGCGGACAATATTTGACAGCGGCGGACAAGTTTACTATTGTCCGTCGCGGCCAGGCCGCGCCAGTGTGATGCAGGCCTAATACTGACGCGCTTCATAATTAATGTTTATAAAAGGCCCGTTGACAAACCAGCGCGGCTATCACAAAACGGCGCACGAGCTCTCTCGATTTTTCTCCAACTATCCGTCTCTCTCTTATCAGATAACTTAGAAAGAGACAATACATATAGTGCGAGAAAAATCGAGAGAGCTCGCGTGCCGTCTTGTGATAGCCGTGCAGTATCGTGATAATTAAATACTCAGTGTGTGATTCAATCTTGCAGAAACTCAAATAGACTTTGGCTGAACCCAAGGACAGCGCTATCGCCATGCCATTAAAAAAAAAGGAAGACAGTCAGACTTTTGATGTTTGACGTTATTTTGTTGAAATTTATTGAAATTACACCTCAATACGAATTTATCGCATATAAGTTTCCATATCAGAATCGATTATTTTTTTATGCTTTAGAATTTTATATGCGTTTTGTGAAGGTCTATCATCACAACACCGGATCGAAATTATTAATATTCGATAGTTATGGCAAGCCCGCCATTTTGACGTCACTGACAGTTGACAGATATGGCGGCTACGATTTCAAGCAAAAGAAATTAATAATTTAATGAGGTAAAATGCTTCCGAAAATTAATTAATCGTCGCAGTCGGATAAAAACTATCCTAAACGGAGGCCAGAGTAATAATGTGCTTATGAAAAAAGTTACATATTTTTCCGTTCATGGGAATCTGAAATCATCGGGGGACACAAAAATGGTTAGTTTGATACTGGCTGATTCTTTTTTTAATTTAGAGATTTATTATAAGTGAGAGATAGGAACCGTTTCATATAATATTTAGTTCCAGTTTTTTTGTTTTCAAAAATTCTTATGAACTTCAATTAAATTACAAGTATAAAAGGATCAAGGAACATGAACTTAGTGGCAAAACCGACTCAGATCGCGGATAGGTTAGAAGACGGAAGCGGGAGCTTCGCTCCTGCTTTCGTCTTCGTGGTTATTTTTTTTATAAAAGAGCGGAAAATACTTGTTATTAAAACTCCCATTTCCTTCTTTAACCTATCCTTCTATGAAACGAAAATATTAAGCTTAATAAGATGACAAACAAAATTCTATGAATATACAGGCTTTGAAAAAACTATTCTATAAACTAAATATACAATAATATATATTTAGTTATAATATATGACCTAAAAATCGATGACATGAATTTCGAAACATTAATAATCTCAAAAATAAAAAATCTATGAAATAAGCTTCTACAAAGTAAGTGCATTAGAAAATGATCATTCTATGAAATGATAATATGGGAAACATTTTCTATGAAGCAAAATTCTACGAAAATATAGTATATGAAACAACGTACAACCCTTATTTCCGGATTATGACTTAATTTTCGGATAGTTATAATCCAAATACTCTTTTTCGGGAGAATGACACTTCGCACTTTTCATTCTTCGGAGTCATACAAATCGGTTAAAACAAGAATAGAAATTTTGAAATTCGGCAAAATTAATTTCATGTTTTTTAGTACCTAATTGAAATTATAAGTCATAGGAATTATGTAGTTCTGAGTAAAAAAAAAATCGAATTAGCAAATTGGGAATAAAATATTTCGGAGTATTTGGGAGTTCCCCTATATGTACTCGTATATCTCTAAAATAATTATTTTAACTATTTTTTTTTATACTAACGTTTTGTATTCTTAATATCTTCTTTTTTATATATTTTGTAGGGTTCCGTAATAGTCAACAAGGTTTTGCCATGTCCGTCCGGTCGTCCGTCTGTCTGTCCGTCTTCGGCTTAAGCCCGCTCCACACACTGGGCCATCATGGCCCATCATACTGGACGCAACTATGCGTTAAAGGGAGTAAGATATATTTACGCCTCGTTCTACCGCATGTCCGCGTCCTTCAAGATGGGCCACGATGGCCCAGTGTGTGGAGCGGGCTTTAACTCAGTAACCATTGCTACTGGATACTGTAATTTGGCATGGGTATATAAATCAATCGCATCGACAAAACAGTAGAATAAAATTCATGTTTTTTTTTCGTTTAACACATAGTGCAGGGTATCATTGGAGAGCTTGTTCAAAAATATTATGGGTTCTATATTACAACAATTTTTCAATTTAGTGATTCGCTTGCGAGATATTGGGCTTTAAAGCCCTAATTTTTGTTCGGGTAAAACTCTAGACGCTAAGCAAGTGGCCTGTCTGTGCGGACGTAGCCTTTGAGTAGAAAAGATAGGTTTCGCGTGGCTTCGAGACCTAGCATCGGTTTTTTGCCCCCGTAAAACCCTATATTATAAATGTCATCGAAGAATTTTAGTGAAACGGACAAGTGAGTGTTATGACGAAAAGAAATATGAAACTAAATATTAGTAAGTATATGAGAAATTTATGACTAGAGGTGTAGTCAATATTAATTCGAATGGTTATGAGTTACGATTGTTATGAATAAGAATTACTCCGTCCGCGTGGAACTCGTTTATATCGCAGCTCCATACAAACTTTCACTCCCTTAGGGCATGATTTCGGGGATAAAAACTATTCTACGTTCTTCCTTGGACCTCAAACTATCTCTATTCCAAATTTCACCTAAAGCGGTTCAGCGGTTTAAGCGTGAAGAGGTAATAGACAGACAGACAGACAGACATCACATGTTCGCATTTATAATATTAGTATGGATAGATAGAGTTCCAATAATAGGACTTAAAAAAATATGTGAACAAAAGCACGTTCAGCAGTTAAAGTGAAATAATGTATAGTCTCTATTTACTACACTTTTCAGTTTCCTGCACATTTCTAAGTCCAACAATGTTCCATGTTTCTTTACAACGTTAAAATTAGTCTATGATTTTATTGTCATACCGTCTACATTGTCAACACATGCACCGCAGACGACTGGAAATGTCCCGTCGGAATTAACTCATTCATTTCTAAGTTCCTGTGAGAAGTAATTCATTGTTTTAAGCGTTGAATATCACAGATGCATTTTTATTAAACAACAATAATGTACCTAATTATTCGATGCAACATAATAATAGACTATATTATAATGTAAAACAAATATAATAATAATTTTTAACACGATTACGCAATGTTACATAAGATTAAGTACTGTTCAAATTAGTTTTGGAGGATAATTTTAAAGTGTGGGGAAATAAACTCTGTAACAGTCGACAAAATTGACAGCCACTGCAGCCATTCCATGAGTGACACAGGGCACAACACCAGTAAACAATTCTCGCAGTCTCAAAAACTTTCTCGCGTATTTGGCGGTTTGGCGTAGTACAAACACCAACACAGTTAACTGATCATCCTGTGTTTATATAGAACCTCATTACATTGCACATAAAGTTCACGGATGGTCAGATAGCTGTGTTGTCGATTATATGAAATCAATGAGCTGCCGGTGTCATCCGTCAGTGAAATCAGTACAGATTCTTCAAACTTCAGAAAATGAAGTTTATTTTTTATTTTCATAGATTGTGCGTGTAACAGTGCAAATTGTCTTCGAATCGAAACAAACACCCTCATAAACTTGGTCGTCAATAATATTAAGTATATAGATGCCCAAAGTGACCATTTAGAAAGCGCTCCCTATGCGAGCCCCAGGTCCAAAGACCCTAGGGCGAGCCCGACGGACACTCACTATCCTAAGGTGTCTTTGCAAGCCAAACCTGTGGCCAAAGTACCGAAGATGAGCGGCGAGGCAAGCGAGCCCTCACGGACACTTACTATCCCGTAGTTGAGTGGCGAGGCGAAGGGCGAAGTAAGTCCCGTAGGTGAGTAGCGAGGCAACCGATGCCAAAGGCTGTGCTTTACGTTGATGTGAAAGACTCGAAGCATTCCTTCAGAAAGCGCTCTTAATGCACCCCCATGGACGGACACTCATTACGAGTATCTCCCGGTGTCTTGCAAGTGAAACCTCATGGCGAGCCCCCACGTACACTTACTATTCTTAGGTGTCTTACAAGCGAAATTCCAGGCCAAAGTTCAGAAGGTGAGTGGCGAGGCAAGTAAGGCCTTTTCGTTGTAATGTAAGGCCCAAAGCAACCGTTCTGAGAACGGTCTCAATGCGAGTAATGACCCCTAAGGACACTCATTATCTTCGGGTGTCTTGCAAGCGAAACTTGTGGACCAAAATCCCGAAGGTAAAAGGGGAGCCAATCGAAGAAGAATCGAAGCGAAGGCTAAGGTTTTCGTAGGAATGAAATGCCCAAAATATTCCTTTAGGGGGCGCTCCTTATGCGCTCCCAATAATATTTCAGAAAGCCACGGGAGTTATCTACATTAAAAAAAAAATACCATGGATACTCAATTCTCCGTGGAATGCATATTGTATATACCCACATTCCTTGACGTTGGTGAACTATGATAATTCGAGATAAGTAATCAACTTAACCTTCAAACAACTTGAGATGACCTCTGGTTTCATAGCAACTATAAGAGGAGATTCAAGGTTGCTGGTTTTTCAATATAAACAGCGACGTCGTCGTCAGTGACTGAAGTTCCAATATAATTAGGTCTCTTATTTATTACAGTTATTATCAGTGGAGGTATCAACCAGTTTTGGTCACTATGTAGTGTTTACCACTATTTTACATCCCGGGTTTTTTCACATTTTATCTATATTTTGCTAAAAGTTTGAATAGGGTTCTTCTTACTTTCTTGTCAATTTACAAGTCTTTAGCTCATAGATTTAAGAAGATCCCATACAAAGTTCAACCCCATTTTTTAACGCCTTTGCACCATTATCTTAATAATTTTTATAACCTGTATGTTGTCCGGGAATTTTCTCGACAGATTAATAAAGTTTGAATCGAAATCCGTTCAGCCGTTTTCACGTGATGCGCGTACAAATAAACAGACAAACAGAAAAACAGACAAATATTCTAAAAACTTTTGGATCGTGTTCTGTTATCGATAGAGCGTACGATAGAGTCAGTTATGAGATCTTATTGGACAAATTGTATAGCACTGGAATTAGAGGAGTGGCTGATAAATGGTTTAAGTCCTACCTCAGTAATAGCGTTCAGTATATTGACATAGAACATACTGATTTTGTGACAGGTCAAACACGATATTTCAGATCAGATAAAGCCATTCTGCGAGGTTCAATTCCTCAAGGTAGCGTCTTGGGATGTATTTTATTTCTAGTTTATATTAACGATTTACCAAATGCAATAGAAGATCACAGCGCTCTCTTTGCAGATGACGTTTCAGTGCTTTTCTCGTGTTCTGATAAAAAAGAAGCTGAAAGTAAGTTAAATTTAGCAATGCAAAATATTGGAAAATGGTTACACTTTCATAATCTTCAACTTAATTCAGAAAAAAACAAAAAAAAAAACAATTTAAGCCCTATCAAAAATCGTCATTACTCATTATTATAATTATAATAATATAACCCTAGAATCTGTCAATTCAGCTACTGTATTGGGTATCGACTTGAACACTAGTATGAACAGGAAACCACACATTGAGAGATTATCAAAAAACTATCCACATTTATATACGCCCTACAACACCTCAAACGAGCGACCGACCTTCAAACAGCCTTTTCCGTTTACTACGCATACGCGTATTCAAGAATGACATACGGTCTCGTACTCTGGGGGAATAGCAGCGAGCTGCAGAAAATCTTCATTCTCCAAAAGAGATGTATTAGAATACTCACTAACATAGACCAAATGGAATCTTGCAAACTTCACTTCAGGGAACTTCAAATACTGACTCTTCCGTCGATGTATATTCTTCGAATCATGTAAATTTGTAAGAAACCATACAAACTTATTTATACCGACCACAGCAAAAATCAAAAGAAATGATCGCAACTTAAATAAACTTCAATTACCGTTTTCAAAATTAAAAATAGTTACATCGAGTCCCCCTTATATGGTTATTAAAATATATAATCACTTACCAAACTCCATTAAAAATATAGAAAAAATATCTCTTTTCAAAAAACATCTAAAAACATTCTTAAATAACAAATGTTATTACAACCTAAACGAGTATTTTAACGATAAACACAATGAGTAATTTTTCGATAGCACTCTCCCTTACTATAAAATATCTTAAATTCTGCATGTTGGCTTTAAGTATGTTGCTGTGCCCTTGCAGGACGTCACATGGATACCTAGCTATTAATTGTTCCACCTAATAATTATAATGTAATGTGATTTATGCAATAAACAATTTGATTTGATTTGATTCGATTCTAAGAATCCCCAGCAAACTTTTTTTCGAATATCTTCCATGTACAGACTTTCGACCGTCTTCAGCTTTATTATATGTATAGATTTAAAACTTTCACAACGTTCATTATAGTTTTCGTTAAGATGTCACATGACGTAACTATACCCTAAAATTTTGACCCTAAGTGAAGGGTTTTCTCAAACGTACGGCCAATTTTAGGTGCGATAATCTTGTGATTCTCGCTCAGTCTGTCAGTCAACTTTTCGACCGTGTGCCGTGCATTTTATAGTGATCTAATGAGACGCAGGCATATTGGGATCGGACTTCCAAGATTCACTCACTAACATAGAAACTATCAAACAAACGAACAGGTCAAGTTTAATAAGATCTTACAAAATATTAAGGCGACAATCTTACACAATTTAAACTAGCCCAATGGTACCTAAGGATAATTACCGCGCTATGGGTACCTACTTGTCGAAGGTATGTAGAGAAGTTTTGTTATCAGTGCGAATTACTAGATATCCACCGTTCTGTATTTATTTTATTTTATTTACACTAGTTATAAACGCAGAGCATAGCTCCGTCGAAACAGTTGCGGAGGCGTCAGCATCTAATGGCGTCCGATAGAACCGAGGGATAAGGATGAATTTTGTTCCAGAGTGCTCATGAAAGTAGAGGAAATAAGATCTCTTACACCATTGTAGGTAGATATATTGATCTGGGAACGTACGGTTTGTTTCGTACGAGCACATCCTTTGAGGCGCACTGGCGGACGGCCTTTGAACAGAGCTCGAGCGCGTTTTGATAGCGGTATAGATTCCAGCATTGAATAGATTTTTACTCTTATTTTTACTTATTCGTAGCATGAGTAAACACGAGTGTTTTCTTTTTGTAACTAGATTTTAGCGCGTGTGTAAGGAATAAAGAGTTAAAATGTGTACCTTCTTACAAGTGTACTGCAGATTTAATTTGAAATGATTTTATTTGTTTTAGTAAAATGTTTAATATTGCTAAGCCAAGTAAGTAAGTAAGCAAAGTGTACCATTATACCATAAATAAAGTATAAGAAGATATGTCTACGCCATACATTAAAATAAAACCGCCTTATTTGCTATGAGCACCAGGGGGCGTTGGTGAACTGGTATATACATTTGCTGTGAGCACTAGATGTCGCTTAATATCAATATGCCGTTTACAGATTATCGAATACACTAACGACATCTGTACCTACAACCGGTGATGTTGTAAAGAATCTGTTTACGCAGTCAATAGATGTCACTTTGCAAGATAGATTTAAACGAAGTAAAATAATAATATATTTTTCTGTTTTGTTAGATCACACGCGAGCAGTCAATTCTCAATTTTCGTACCTTTTCTGAGAACCTCCACCGTACCTACCATCATGTACCATAAATAAAGTACCTATATAAGCAACCTTACAAAAGACCGCAGCCAAAGTTCCACTACTTGCTACTTAGGTATGTGGCGTGTTCTTGGGGGCAAGCTTGTCAGTGCCAGGGCTCCAGGGGGTGAGTTATGTGGATCCCCACTATCAACAAAACTCATCCGGTTTGATGATGTGCATTTGTATTATCAATCTCAAAGCTACTCTGATTAGTAATTTTGTTGCCATGAGATTAAATGCAATACCTAGTGGCTCTATGTGCTCAGTGCTGTCGAACTCGCGAGCCTGTCGTTTTATATTTCTAAAGTGATTCGACTAAAAAAATACTAAACGAACCTGCTCACAAAATTTCACGAGAATCCGTTAAGAATTCGACGTGTAGAGGAGAACGGACAGCAGGACAGACACCGGACATACGAATGATTTTTGGCCCAAGCTGAAGCGTAGAACTTCGTTCGCTTCGCTCCCTTGTTCCATAAAACCTTTTATTTATGATAAAACACATCAGTATTATTCAGTAAAGGATCGGAAGCACGCTTTTGATTCCCCCTGGATTTTTCAAGATTGTTATTACCGGGAATAACGCTAAGATGACGAGTATAGAACAAACCTAAGGAACAATAGGAAGGTACAAAAATTAAAAACTATCGAGGTTGAAAGCTTCAGTTATAAAAAAAAAGTGTATACCCCGCACAAGCAGTAGTAAAAAAGCCTCCGAGGGGCTACCCCGAACTGAAAACGAACTTCGTTCGAGTATCTCCCTCTCTGCCGCTCGAACTAGCAAGTGCAACAGAGAGGGAGATACACGTACGAAGTTCGTTTTCGTTTCGCGGTAGCACTTCTGGTCGCATTTTGTTTACTGCATGTGAATAATGCAATTTCCTAGAAAAGTTAGGCATAAAGTTTTATTTATGGTAAAAGGAAGGGGTTCAATAAAACGTATTATATGTAAATGATTTAATTTATTTTGCAGTAGCCTAATTTTTTGCTGATTTTGTGTGAGATTTACAAAAATATATTTTTTGGTAACAATAATTTTTCCAAAACTACAATCTATGTGCTTTGTACAAATACATTTTGAATGTGTTTAAATAATCTGTCTGTAGATTACGAATTAAATTATTCAAAATAATTTTTTTACAATATCTAACTGTCAAAGTGTCACTTGGGCATTTTAGTTTTGTATTTTCAGCATTTCCATAGATTGTTTCCAAAATGAATAGTCTTTTTTGTCATCTAGATCGTCATTTACAGTCATCACTTGCAAGCATTTTATGCACTTGAATTTATAGTTGGTTTTTTTGGCTAACTATCCCGAAAAGTAGGTTACAGAGCATCGCTCTAGACTTGGAGATCCTTCAGAGGATGCGTTGCTAGACGCCGCCGCCACGTCCATGCAAGAGGACCTTTCTTCCAGATGTCTTTTTATTTGAGGAGCCTCAGTTGGATGTAAGGACGTTGGCTGCGGCGATGCGGGATGTAGTGCTGAAGTTTGCCACTCCTCAGGATCATTGGTAGGTTTTCTTACTTTGTCCAGTAGGTCGCACGTCAATAAATATCATTTCAGTACCAGTCTCTGAAATTTAAAAAAATAAATATTTAACTTAACAATATTATAATATATACAGCCATGTGCACACAACAGAGTCCATGATACCATTTAAGCCAGTGTATCCCAGCATACACACGCCTTTATCGGTAAAAGGGGTAGGCAGAGCAAATTAAACTTGCGTCCAGTGCCACTTTTAGCATAAATGTGGGTATAAAAGATACACAAAATGTGATATTGCAGTGATAGGTCGCTATCTAGCCCAAAGTTGTGGAATTAATCAGGTTGCCAAACATTAGTTGCGACATGAACGGATACTAACGCCATCTTGTATTCAATGATTATCAATTTTTTGGTACATTTCCCATGTCTGCCTCAAGGAGTCCCTTTTCAGATAATGTGTCATCAAGTTTTTAAGCAAATACTATAAAAACAAAAAAAAACAAGACATACCTTGCATTGGGTGCTCTACAGACACGGAGCTAATAACATCAATTGATTCATCTTCACAGGGATAGTGTCTAGGAATAGCTGTCCCTCGCAACCCTCTCTGATTGTCATTATGACTCATATAGCAGGATTCATAATGCACTCTATAAAGATAGCGGTACTATAATTGATCAGGTCTCAACAATGTGAGATTGATGTTGCCTGAAATTAAAAATAAATAATAAATAAAATAAAATATACCTCTTGCTTCATAGGTAGGGTCATTACCAACTAGGCTTAAGCAATCGTCATAAAACTAAATAGATATTTTTAAATTTCCATCAAGTAAATTTCATATAAAAAAAACCCTCTGAGCCTTCCGGCCCAAAAAGTAGTGAAATGTCAAGCTAAACCAAGTTTACTTTCAGCCGTCATTCATTACTCGGTCACTTTTTTTCATAAATTGGCAATCACACTGCGATTAAGTAAATTCAATCTATTCAAAACAAAATGCCAACAAGCAAATTCCTAACTAGTTGATCATCTTAATCAACAAGCTATACATCCCATCAATGCTGGCTTGCCTTGGCCGGCCTGCCATACTTAAAATTATACAAATGACTTCTAAAAAGATGCAACAAGCTGAACAAACCCTTCCTCTCCCGTCGACCCCGATCGGACCAGTGTTTAGTATGGACTTGCGAACAATAAAAATTAGCCCGGGAGAGGAGGGACTGAAATTATATCTCAATAATCCAACTTTGGATGTAGGAGTGTACATGAGGTACAGTGCAAACATGAAATGAAGGATTAATAAGGACAAGAGTCAACAGTAAGCACAGCTGAAGTTCACCTTCCCATACAAACGGATTGATTGTGACGAAACTTTGCATATACAATGGCATGAGGTATATCTGTAATTAGTTTATATGGCTCCAGTTTATAAAACAAACGAAACATGATGAACAACTTAAATTTGCTGTAGGTATTTTTATTACTATGGTATCTGAAGCTATATAAACTAATTACAGGCCTGGATATACCTCATGTCATTGTACATGCAAAATTTCGTTACAATCCAACACGTAGTTTTCAAATGAGAGCATAACTACTTTCGTATGGAGAATCGAGCTTACTAGGACTCTTAACCACTTTGGAGCGAGAAATATACTTATAACGTAAGTAACGCGATAAAAAAACTGAAGTACAAAACAATGATTTGGTACATTGATAAAAAGTCATGTTGACTGACGTATGTACGACATCACCAATTATACAGTAAGTGCTTAGTTTTATAATTTTGTTTATTGTAAGTAAAATAGAGCTTACCTGAATTGCTAATCCAGATCCGTAGGCGATTTTCGTGTGACTTCTTCGTATTGGGACAGTTTCTGAATTGGCACCGACCGATGTGCCATTTTGGGTAATGCAATAATATCAAATCAGTCCGGTACACATTCAATTGGTCGTATCACTGGGTAACAAATCCGTTTCTAAATCAAATCGTAGGTCCATTCAAATAAGCGGGGGTCACATTTTAAAAGAATATCAAAACAATGACCTGAAACACAAGCAATGAAACGTTCAACAAGTTGAGTTGAAAAATTAAATTCGAAGATGTCAGTTCAGTTGTCAGTGTTGCCAGTTAAGTCTCTATATTTCCATATACTTCTGACGTTTTAACTTTTCCTATGTAATTAACACGTGATTTTAACTACGCTTTTATAAAAAAAACTATCATAGCACACGTTATCTTTATTTGTATTTAAAATTGAGACTATATACTCATACAATTTTTTTTTTCATATGTTTACAAATGGACAAAGTTTATGCTGTTTACCTACAATTTAAAGGAATAATTTTGTAGCAACATTCCCTCATTTCGTTTTTTCGTCTGCACCGAGTCGTTTCATTGTACACAGTTTTCTTTACCAGTTTCAAAGACGAGTGCTAAGTGATGAAGAAATAAATAATTATGCGCCATTATTAAATATTTATTTAGGAAAATGGAGTTTTATTTATGTTTATTTTAAATTAATGTAAAATATTTCTAGTGTTAACTACACGCAGTGATTAATTTGTTGTAATTTATAAGAAGTCGAAATGGAACGTTATGAAAAGGAATGTTAAAAATATAAATGAAATAAATTGGAAATTAGTATACAATAGCGACGTTGCCAGATCGAACCACGGCGCTGCCCGCGATCCACCTATATAGGATGGCTGGCAACGACGCTCGCGTCGTTAAGCACGATAAATTTTGGTACTTTTGGCACTTTGAATCATAAATTGATACATACTTCTCGAATGTGAATGGTAGTAGGTACATATTGTAGAGATTTGATGGTATTTGTATTAGATACCTACGAGGGCTGTTCTGAAAATAGTTAGTCAACAGCGTACTATTAATCGTATTCATATAATTTTACTGTAGCTCAAAGGCAAATTTCATTACAAACTTTTTCGTGTAAATGTCACTGGCCAGTGACATTCCGTTATTTTTTTATGAAATCAGAAAAAAAACATGTCTGCCACTTTTTGCTCGCAAAAATGGAGCTAACGCGGGAAGCATTTCGTGCTATGATATATTATGATTATAAACGAGGGCTAACTTACAAGGATTCTCGTGAAAATTTAACTAGTGTTTTTTGGGGCATTATCCCCATCTCTTGCCACTGTCAGTTACTGGTTCCGTGAATTTAAGCGTGAGCGGAGCGACGTCAAAGATGAGCCTAGACCGGGGCGACCGCCAACGGCAGTCACTCCAGAAAATGTTATCAAGGTAGAGTGGCTAATCAAGGAATCTCGAAACATTACCCACCGAGAGATTCAGGATGAACTGAAGATTGGATCCCAGGCAGTTTCTACCATTTTGCATGACCACCTTCAAGTTCGGAAGGTTTCGTCTCGATGGATACCACATTTTCTCACGCAGGAGCAAAAAGATAGACGTGTCAATTGGTGCAAATTTATGCTAAAAAAATTCGATAAAGGCGATTCACAACAAGTGAGCTACATTGTGACATCCGACGAATCTTGGATATATAGCTACGACCCATTTACAAAACAGCAATCCACGCAATGGGTCTTTGAAGAAGATGATTTACCTACTAAAGAAGTTCGCGGCCGAAGCGTCAACAAAAAAATGGTTGCTGTTTTTTTTTCGACGTAGTGGACCGGTAGCCTTAATTCCACTTGAAGATCATAAAACAGTTACCAGCCAATGGTACAGTGAAGTTTGCTTGCCACAGGCCTTCCAGGAGCTGAACGTCAGCCGTCCAAGTACTGGAACCCGGCATAATTTTTCATCAAGATAATGCTCCGGCTCACACGGCTGCCAGAACCATGGATTTTTTTAGCAAATCAGGAGTGCAACTGCTACCACACCCTGCGTACAGCCCTGTTCTGGCTCCGTGTGATTTTTTTCTGTTCCCCACGTTAAAAAAATCATTACGTGGGCGACGATTTTCGACGGCGGATGAAGCAGTAGACGAATTCAGGCGACTTTTTTTTGACCTTCCGCAAGAACAGTTTTTTTCCTGTTTTGAAAGTTGGTTCCGTCGAATGCATACGTGCATAAATGTAGCAGGGGAATACTTTGAAAAATTGTAATTAAAGTTTTATTATATTCCTTATAGTTTTTGTTTAACTAAAAATTTTCAGAACAGCCCTCGTATGTATAGAAAGAATATTGAAACAAGTTGTAAAATGAAAACAGTTTTACGTATAGGTACCGAATAAATTTATGAATATATTTTTGACCTACTATAGTGTGATGTTTTAGGGACTAGGTTACCTATTCTAATTGTTATCTTATTTACGAACTCATCACAATCCTCCTAGCGATATTCCCGGGTGTGCGCTTTGACACCTAATCTCAAGACTTGGCATAGGTACTGCGAATGCCATCTGACCTTCCAACCCAGCACGGCTATCACGCGACGGCGCGCGAGTTCTCTCGATTTGTCTCGCACTATCTGTCTCTTTCTTATTAGAACACTAATAACAAGAGGTATTAATAGTGCGAGAAAAATCGAGAGTATGTCGCGGCTGGCCCATGATAGACGCGCAGAGCAAAAACTAGACCTTATTGGGATTAGACCGGATTCCTCGCGATGTTTTCATTCACCGAAAAGATAACGGTAAACGGGTAATAGTACGCATAATGAGTTCTGAAAAACTCATTGGGTACGAGCCGGGATTCAGACCCACGACCGCCACATGACAGTCGCATGCCTGAACCACTAGACTAGGCTACCGTATCTTATTTACAAACTGTCTACGTTATATACATATTTACGTAACAACCATACGTTTTTAGTAAATAGATAAGGTTCAAAACAGCGCCATCTATGGACAATTATCGTACTAGAATCCTGCGCATGGATACTTTGTTCACTTACAAGCTAGGCTGTAGTAGAGGTCATGCCGTACACTAGATGGCGCATAAATAAAGGATGTTATAAATTATTTTGAATCGATTTACGATCTTTTACGGCCTGTTTCTGGTTGTTTTTATTTGAAAAAGTTCGATAAGTGAAAATGAATATTTGTTACTGATAATATTTGACATTTCGTATAACGTAAAATATTAATATCCGTCAGTGGTGCTCCAAGCGACATCTCTTGAAGTTCTTCATAACTATTCGACCGCAGTATGGGATGGGTTACTCTCCTTATATTTACTTTATGATTATACAATATTTTTCTGAACCACCTTAGGTATCGGAGGCATTTTGTCGACAGTGAGTAGGTACTGCGATGCGCTGACTGCTTAACCAAAATATGAAACCCCCCGACCACAAACCACGTCGTAAGGAAAAAGTGTAGGTATGGGCATGTATCGTAAAAATATATTTTCTATATAACTTTGTAGCCCGATTTAAGAAACAATTTAGGTACTCTTGAACCATAACAACCTGAAGTCCACTTGAACGTGTACAATCGACTACAAAGCTTACGTGTATATTTCCGTCCCAGACAGTGGAGTGAAGAGCAATAGTGTAGGTAAACACGCATTTGACGTTGACTGACCCTGAGTCTTTCATTGTGATAAGTTTTGACTTAATGGCAGCATAATTAAAAGCATAATTTTTACGGCTGTTGGGTTTATTCAAGGATACTGTTTAGCAAACATAAAACGGAAGATATATTTAATGGAACATACCTGCCTATATAAATCTTGATAACTCGGCCTGCGCGTGCCTTAAGGAGATGATTTCAAAACGACAAGTCATCATTTCTTTCAAGGAAAAATAATATTTGATCACATTAATCGAAAATTCTATTTGTCTTTTGGCTCCTGACCCCATCCCGGCAGCGAGGAGCGTTCGAGAATTTCAATTTAGGAGAAGAATGTGCCGACATAACGTGTGGACCGAGATATTTTGATAGCACATGTTCTTCGTGAATAAATTTCTTCCATGCTTTAAAACTTTTAAACGTTTTATTTTTTATTTTGCCAATATGTTAAGTGACTCCCTTCATGTCCAAGAAATGTGTTTTCGAACGGCTGTGTGCCAATATTATAGATCCGTTATCAGAATGGGATTTAAGTAGATTTTTCAGATATTCATTGTATTTGTCAGTGTGATGCAAATGTATGCATCCATTCTTATTGTTCCGCTGCACGCTGAGTCGGAGCGAGCGTACATCAAGCGTTAGAAGTTCAAGCATTTTACTCCACAACAAAACTACGGCTGCCTTGTGTTGTTGATGATTTCACAAAAATTGTCTTTTGTCATTCATTATTTTAGCAGAGTTATATGCCAACTTCTAACATTCAACTTGCCCACTCAATTAACAAGACTTAATTATAAAAAAAATGAGTTTACAATAGGAAGGCCGAATGGCATTTCTTTGCGTGTAAAACTCTGAATGCCATGTACTGGAATAGAACTAGGTGCTCAAGTACGTAGCTGCGTATAACGAAGATAGAACCTAGGCAGAGCTATGAGATAAAATATAGCATAGGTAAATATATGTTAATCCTGAATATCCTTCCCCTGCGTGAAGTCAGGGCCAAGCCATGTGATTGAATATGCAAACCCGTGTAGCCTGAACCTCGCAAAGGAGGTAGTTGGACAGAAGCGAGGTTGTCGAAGAGACAACGTAACTGATGCTAAGCGAACGAGGATAAAAGATGGGTCAAGCTTTCCGAGCAGAGTATAAGCCACGTGTGCCTGAAAAACTAAAAAGAAAGCTTTCTGATAGGATATTCTTGGCAATAATGTCATATGTGGATCAATATGGTTCAAGGGCGGGCTAATCTTGCCCGAAAATAAAGGTGGATTTAAACTTTCATAATTGCTGTGTGTGCAAAAAATGACGCATAGTAAGTACTTACCTATACGTGATTTCTAAACTATAGTAGTGTGGAGTACTTTGTATATTACCGGTTGGAATTTTCAATTTGTACGCGGAATGTGGCCGAGGAACGGCTAAGATCTGCATGTGGCGTTTGCAATCGGTACTCGATTTATTTGAGTCATTTTTTTATCTTTGTTATGTGCGTGCTAGCTATTTGTGTTAAATATCTGTTCTTGTTGTTTCACGGTTAGCTAACAACTAGTAAAGTATTTACCTAACAACTGGTTCTTAAATTTTAATCTACAGACTTAGCGAAAAGTTTGCGAATGCGTGTTGCGATATATTCTGAGAGTAGGTACCTACCTATATTTTAAATTGGTCAATGAATATTGTTTTTTTTTTGATATCCGGAAATAACATTTATTTAAATTTGAAATTTCTATTCATTAATAACAACGAAAACAACAAATTTGCGTTTTTGTTTTTAAAAGCTTACCTACTCATAGCATAGGAAAATAAATTGGGTGTACTCGTGAAGAAGGCGCCACATAAGCTTGTATTTCTGATGTTAGCTACCATTACCGTCGCAAAGGTGTCAGAGAGGTCACTTTTTGCATGGAAAAATGACAGTAAAAATGTCCTAACGCTTGTTTGAAAAGTTATGTGTTTACCCTTCGGGTGCTTAAAATAGTACGATCTATCAAAAAACTTCCCCGTTTAACTGTTTCTTCTGTTTGAATCGGCTTTCGAATAGGTACCATAAATACCTTATATGGCAAGTACGTACAGTCAGCACCAGAAGCTACGCAAAATAACACGCTCACTTACTCTGCTCACTGCACGTGAGCAGAGTAAGTGAGCGTATGCGATTAAGTATTTCAAAGTTTAGTCAAATCCAGTATATACACTTCGGGGGAGAAATGACACACTTTGACGTGTTTCCATATTTAAAATGAATTATGGTGAATATTACCAATTATTTTAGGCGGTAAAAATACAAGCAAAATCGCTGCAAGAGCTATAAACTGTATCAAATTCATTACGACTATAAACCCCCAAATGTATATACGAGGGTTCATACCATGAATAAATTTTCTGAACGAAATTTTGATGCGTGAAATAGCGGTGGCAACTGTGACAAGCCTTTAAATAACTTTTCCATCCCAGCTTTTCGTGAACTTCCTATTTTGAAACTAATTACATCGTGCAACTAATGTTGGGCGACCAGAACATTTTTGAACGTGCGTCGCGTTTTTCGTTTCCTGGACACAGTCGTGTTTATACTAATTGAATGGCTATTTTTTGTAGCAATTGAAGCTGATTCTAGTTGTTATAATTATAATCACAAAGAATCAGACATCTGAGTGCAGAACGCTATTTTAAACTATACTGCTGCAGCCCGTTGTGTGATCCTTTGCCAAACTTCCTAAGTGCTTTTTTTCATTTATTTAAAAAACACCAGTTAGCTAGGCGGAAAAAAATTAAGTGAAGGATGAACAACATGTTAAAATTGTTGCAAATTAATTTAATTCAGAACATGAAAACGTCACCTATTAATTGAGCAGCCGGCAAACATAAAAGTTGGGCTCTAATAAACAAGGGGTGCGCGTGGTAGATAAACCCTTACGGACGCTGAAGACAAGTGACGACGGTCACGTTTTTAATTACCCGCTCTCCATCCGTAATGTGTCACTAGGGGCGTTTGCACGCTGTACGTGAAACGCGATTTTTTAAGAATAGAATAGAACAGGCTTATTCCTGACTAGCCATTCCCTCGGCTCCACCCGCGTTTTACAAAGAACACGGGATAACAGTTATAGGTCAACCTCTCTTATAAAAACTTAAAAGTCATGGAGAAGATATTTGACCATACGTTGTATGTTTTGAATTAACTAAAATTATATTATATCCAACAAAAAAATTGTTACGCTTTTGAAGGTTGTTGCTAGTTATGTTCTTTGTTATTGTAACTGTAAAGACGCGTTGTATTTTTTTTTACAGTAATAAAAACGAAATTGAATAGTTTATCATCATCAAGTTCAAATAATATCATAAGTAATATATTTATAACAACATAAACATAATCACTTTGTATTTTTCTTGGAAAGGAAATTTTAATACTATTCTTAAGGAACTTGAGGACACCCTTTTTTAATATTCATAAATACAGGTCAAGCAGCCTTATTCGAGCAGACTGGCTTAAAACGTTTAGGCGCCAGCGGTAAAGAAAAACACTCTTAAATAGACTGCTTAGCGAGTTCGCGGAATAAAACATTAACGCGCAACAAAATGGAGGTAAATGTGTTGTTATGAGGCGGCACGGTGGAAAACTATTTCCCGGATTATTTGTGTAACTTCCCCAGTCTGCCCAACGAGTTGTTATGAAAGAAGTTATCGCGTTTGAACATTTTAAAAGCTTTTGCATTTCTTAGATATGAAGTAGTGAAGTTGAATAGTTTCTTTGCTGTGTTTTAATTTTTTGCTCAAGGTGCAAAATCTTTGGAGTGAAGGAAAACGATTTACTCTCGAAGTGTAGTTTTACTTGCGAAAACAACCTTTCGCTGCTTAAAAATTCTTTGACTATAATAATAAACAAGTCCTGTCACTGAACAAGATGACATAAAATGTATTATCAATAAATAAACCAGTCCCTCCAAGCTGTGTCGGACAGCATCAATAAAAGTCTTATTTCGGTTCAGCGTGAAGGGGACCGCTTAAATATCCTTTGTTTTCAAGATGAATCACGAAGCGGAAAATACGATCAGATGAGTGTTCAATTGTACTTTATTCATAAGTCAATACGTTTTTCTGAACCTTGAATCTATTCGTATTTATAATGTAAAAAAGTAATTGGTTTCACTATTTTGTAAGTTTACATGTGATTAAAATAAAAGAAATAAATCTAAGCAATAATTGACTCGCAGTTACTCAAAACAGTAATTACTCGTAATCCATCCGAGGCGAAACATAACTATTTGTAGTAACATATATAGCCGGTGGGAGTGAAAGGATAAGGTAAACGTCACAATACTTGACACTTTTAATTTTAATTGTTCACAATAGAGAATATAGAATAGGTGGCAAGCATTGATAGTAAACGGCTTCAATCATTGCGGCGATTACGTCTACAGCCTAGGTGTTAAGTCTGTAGACGCGCATAGTTCAAAAGGTGCCATCGATAACTAAAATAGTGCAACTTTCAACTAAAATGGCTGTTAACTCAATTTCTCCACAAGCCCTCTACAAAAACGTGTTCACCTCGTCTTTGGGTCTGGGCTGTGAGCACAAACGCGTAGTTAGTCAGCAAACCGACTCAGACCAAGTCCCAAGTGATTTAATACAATTTAACCACTGCAAACCAGCAAAGTTTTATCTACTGATTTTATCTAACACTGTAAATTAACTACATTCGTGAAAAGGGCTGGTCTTTGCGCTTTAAAGCAAATTCGGTATTATGAAATGAACCATGGAATTTATCTTGAACTTAAATATAACCAAAATAGATAATGATAAATGACTACGAATGATTAGGATTTGTTTTAGTTAGATGTTCATTGACAATAAAATATGTTTGTTTGTCTAATTGTTATGTTTTTGTGACTCGAACAAACTATAATTATTATTACGTTTAGCATCATACAAGCTAATCGCAAAAGTTATTAGGAATTTTATTAGCTAGTTTAATTTCCAAACACATGGGAAGCAATCTTTGTCCGTCAACAGCGGAAGTCAAGAGGGTGATAAATAAAATGGCTTCCCCTTTCCCCAATTTTATATAAACACGCATCCCATCCGCAATCTGCATGTTTATGAGCAAATATTCTATAAACAAGTCGGAAGGCAGAAGGGTAGTAACGCAAGTGACACGGATTGAGTCGGTTTTGCTTGCTCGAAACAGCTTACGAAATTACCGCGTTCGTGTTTCACGGGCAACATAGTAATTATTATATATGTTTTGTAGTAACAACGAACATACCTTTTCTTGTTTCGTCTTAAAAAAAAACAGTTTTTGCATCTTTTTTTAGCCGTAATGGAACCTGGAACCGTCTTCTTCCCCGGGAGGAGCAATACCCAAACCCACTAGGCTAAGGTGTTGGTCACATGTCATTTAATCTTATTCAATATAGGTAGTCGTATTACTTTTCGTGATGTTTCAAACTATGATGTGTTGTAATAAAATAGACGTTACCACACATAACAACTACAACTTTGAACAAAAGTTGAAAAACCCCCAACATTTTCATTTCAAAGTCCAATATCTCAAAAATGGCTGAACAGATTTTGATGAAACATAGCTAAGAATAAGCTAAGCTAAGCTATGACACAAAAAAACTGCATTAAGATCAATCCATCCGTTTGGGAGCTACGGTAACACAGACAGATACACAGATACACAGACAGACACGTTCAACTTATAACACCCCTCTTTTTTTGTCAGGGGTTAAAAAGTATTCAGAGTATACAGTTTACTAGTAAGCAGGTAAGAAAAGTTTTCCTTGTCAATATTTATGAAAACGACATAGATTTTCACATAGTTATAAGACTGATAATGGAAATTAACCCTTTATTTCGCAAATAAAAAAAATGAGTTAGATGCTCGACTGCAAAGTCAAAAAATTGGTATTTAGTTTATAATTTACATTGCAACTTGAGTTAACTTTGCCTACTTGTAGCGCTTCATATTTATATTGCGAGTCTGATAAAACCAAATATTTGAGATGCAAAGCCAGAATGTAGTGTATTTATACTGTGTATACAGACAGCAATATAAAAAATTGTATGCAAATAAGGCAGGAGTGGGTCATAAATCCTCCAATTGTTTCGTTGGATTTAGCCGTTTCTGTTTCCTTATTGTTAAGAATGTCAAAATATTTTATGAGTTCATTGACTGCAGTTCGTACGGCGGGACGGGCTCTCTGATACTATACGATATACTAATGAGTAGGTATACTACCGGTACATATAAAGCGAGAAAAGTATCTGGCCTGTGGAAAAAGTGTTCATAATACCTATCAAAAATATTCGTGGTTTCATAAAATTCTTCAAGGTGAATGGAAGTCCCTGACACCACTATTCTTAATGACCGCAGTATTTTCCTTGATGTCATTAGGCAAAGTGCAGTTTTGTCTTAAGATCAGATATGCAAGCTGTATTCAGAGGCCTTATCTTATTCCAGCTATTCGAGCTTGCGTGAATGCGGAATGCAGAAAAGCTATAAAAGCAGTCATTATAATATGATAAAAGTCACCACTAAGATTTAAGAAAAATACACGGTTTAAGCTTTCTACATGCCAAAATTCACATCACAATTGGTTCAGTAGTTTAAGCATCAAACCGCTGCCCATTGGGCATCTCTTATTTGAGGAACCTCGACACGAAGACGAAGAAGCATCAAACGGTAACAAATCGACAAAATTTGTCTCGCTTTTATAATATTACTATGGATATAAAATAAATGTACACAATCTGTTCAACGTTAATAATAAACTCTTCATAATAACAAGTTGTATATTTTGTATGCTCACAAAATAAATGATGTCATTTAAATCATCCTTGTTTATGGTCAACTAAAACAGAACCCTAGTAGAGTGAACCCATTAACATTCAGAATGTCCCTTCGTGGAATAAAGTCGTCAGCATTTTATGCATACCATTCTCTGTCTCGCTTTGATAAGACCGCTTATAATAGTTCTTTATCTCAATTTTGATGGAGCATAATGTACATGAAGTAAGGAATGCATTATTGTAGTGCAAATTCGTAGAAAAAACGATTATTTTAAAATTTGGATATTGGTAGAGAAGGGTTTTATAGGTCGCAGTAACAAGAACAGTATCACTTATGCGCGGTTCCCACTTGTCGGCTGTCGGGCCCAATTTTTATCGGGTGTCGGCGCCTCATACAAATTGGTGTCCGACAAGTGTGAACAGCTTCTTAAAAATGTTCTGCCACTGAAACGACCGATTATAATCCGGACCGACATCCGACATAGTGGGAACCAGCTCTTAAGTGGGATATCCTTCAAGGTTTCGTTTTTCCCCAGTGTTCACAGTGCCTTACGTTCGGCCATCACCTGACCTTTAGTCTGTTTTGATACATTGACGTTCAATCAGCAGCAAAAGTAGCTACGCGGGTCAATTGCTCAAATTAACCCTCACACGACTAATGTCAGAAAGATAAGAACTGTTTAGATCATTGTGAGCGTGTTATTTTGCGTAGCTACTTCTACTGCTGAGTGTATACCTTGAGTGTGCCGTGTGTAAATTCTTCATTTCTTTTGCACCATACAGGCTATATACAGGATGGAAAGTTAAAACGGGGCAGTAAGGGCTGCTACTAGATCCCTTGCCGCCACGCAAAAATGTCATTGGGATTTAATTCCTAACTTTTTAAGTGATGACAATCTACATTCACAGATTTTTGAAAAAAAGTAGTCAGCGAGAAAATCATCAATTTTGACGATTTTTTTTTGCACTTGACTTGCACTTTGCCTTGCAACTGCATGGAAAAAGTTTTCTTTGATTCCTGGGCGTTCTAGTAGTCAAACCTTAGTCGGTCCCAAAGAGTATTTTGATCCTTAACAGGAATGGGATCGAATGGCATTAAAAAAAAAATCGTCAAAATTGATGATTTTCTCGCAGACTGTACTTTTTTTCAAAAATCTGTGAATGTAGATTGTCATCACTTAAAAAGTTAGGAATGAAATCCCAATGACATTTTTGCGTGGCGGCAAGGGATCTAGTAGCTGCCCTTACTGCCCCGTTTTAACTTTCCACCCTGTAGATTTGCTATATAATTGAATATACTACCTATAGTCTGGACTTTTAGGTATTTAAAAGAATGTAAACAAACAAAACCACGTGACTTGGTCATTCAGCCAATAAGAATATTAAGATAATATTAAGAATATTAAGACAGGACGTGGACAACTATAGTCTGTACTTTTAGGTATTTAAAAGAATGTAAACAAACAAAACCAAGTGACTTGGTCATTCAGCCAATAAGATTGCTTATCTTAATATTCTTATTGGTTGAATGACCAAGTCACGTGGTTTTGTTTGTTTACATTCTTTTAAATACCTAAAAGTCCAGACTATAGGTATAATATAGGTAGTATGAAAAAGGGAGAAACATTAGTGTTTCTTGATTTTTTGTTTAATTATTGAATTTGAAAACACCTAATTCTACCTTTCAATTATTCTATTTTTTTTTTATCTTAGGTCGATTTTAGGAGTGAACTCCGTTGATTGTTTATTATTTAAAACTATCTACAGATTTCTCATTGACTGTACGTTTATTAAAAACTCTGAGATTCATGATTGACTTAACAAGGTGTTTAAATAATTCCCGTCTCATTGCATATATCCGTTTAGAAAATAAAACAAAAACAAGGTTTATTGTAATTACCATATTGTATAAAATAAATAATTTTGACTTTGACAATTTCCCATGATAATACAATGCTACTGATGCTTGATTGATTACACACTGTATATCAATTCAATGCACAGGTATTTTGTACAACAAATAAAGACTTCTGACCAGCTTTAATTATTCTAGCAATCATTTCGATAGCGCGATTCAGGCATCGACGCAGACGGTGTGCCGCCATCTACTGGTTAATGTACGATTCCCACCGAACGGGCCAGGCCGGGTCGCCTGGCGCCGCGCGGGTGCGCGAGCACCCGGCGCCAGCCGACCGCGTTTTAATAGAGGCTTTTGCCGGACGGAGCCAGTCACATGTGACGACAGCCGACCACAGCCGTCCACGTCCGCGAGGAGCCGACCGGCCTTTAAAGCTTCAAATTCCTTTGGCCACTTCTAAAATGCGCAAAGGCGCGCTCCAGATCGGCCCAGTTGGTGGGAATCAAAATCATACGTAACTCGAGTAATACATCAAAGGAGAATTATAGCAATGCTAAACACCGTCTTTACAGAGCCACTTCATATTCCATTCTAATTTATTTTTAAATGATTGATTAGGTACCTACATAGTTGGTCCACTGATCTAATCTACTAATCATTATAAGGTTATATTTTAATCTTTTACCCTGTTGAAGTGTTGAGACTGAAGAAACCGGCTGCCAGTTACGCATTTTTTATGCATCATTTTAGTAATGATTACTGTCAACATTCAGATGAAATCTGACGATGATCTGATAATTTACATTAAGCCTCATAACTCATAACCTGACATTCACATTTTGTAAATTAACTGGCGGGCAGCAACCACTCTCGATTAACTTAAATAAGCTGAAAATATTAATGCTTGTCAGTAAATCACTGGGGATGGCTTCTTCATCAGGCTATGTCCAAACAAAACGGCTCATTGCTTTCCTGATTAATTGCAGAGAGAGCCGCGGCGACATTACGACGTGGAAAAATAATATCTATCTATACCTACATAAAAATATAGGCTTTCCACAATTATGCGTAACGGCATTAGGCGACGTGGGAAACTAAAGGGTTGTTCATATCATTTTGGTGCGTGAAGGCCTCCACCCACCGGACGCGTGTGCTGCGCGGGTGTTGCGCGTGTGCCGCGTTCAATGTGTGTTTGAAGTGTAGTTTCAATGCTTTACAACTTGGGCGTGCACACGCGCAAGTTGTAAAGCATTGAAACTTCACTTCAAACACACATTGAACGCGGCACACGCGCAACACCCGCGCAGCTGCAGCGCAGCACCCGCGCAGCTGCAGTGCAGCACCCGCGCGGCACACGCGCAGCACCCGCGCAGCACACGCGTCCGGTGGGTGGAGGCCTTGAGGTCATCAATAACGCTATGTGCATACATTTTAATTTACTTTAACAAACAATGTTGGGCAAAACGATGACAAGGAAAGATTAAAGCTTTGACAAATTTAACTTTAACGTATCCAAGCAACAACGATAGAAAGGACTTTTTCAAATACGCGAGTACTTGCCACGTTAAGTTACACGAGTCTGTCATGTTTCACACAAGTAGGGATTTGGCAAAAAGGTGGTAATAAGGTATGCAAGCCCTCTTTCCTTTGTCGGCCACTCGCTCGCAACGTGAGTGGAATCTCCACGTGCGGACGGAGATTTGCTAACTCCACGTTAAGAAGTCGGCGCATGAAACGTAGACGCACTCATGAAAGTGTTCAGTCATTCATACTTTATGTGCTGGCTTTTTACACATTGCCCATATTAAAGCGATACTCGGAATTACGGGTTGAATACATTTGTGTTATTTAATATACGAGTGTGCGTCCTCATTTATTATAGAAACTCAAATTTGTATCAGAGCATAAAGGTAAGGTCGGGTGTACACGGGCGGGGTCGAACGGCCGCATCATTGTGCGGGCGGGCCGCGGGCGCGCGATTACAATGCCGTCGCACTGACATTTTCGCTAATGGTTCCAGGGTAGGCACAATAAAACAACAATACGACGCGAGATAAGGTGGCAAGTGAAAATTTTACAACGAGATTAATTTAATTCTTGTGCCGGTTTATAGATACTCGCCGCGCCCGCGCCGCGCTCTGTTCCGCGGGCTCTTGAGGATATAAATTATCTTGAGGAATTTCGACAAGAATTTTTCATATAATTTTGGTGCGTTATAATCTGAAACATGTTATACGTTAAAGAGGGAAAAGTAATCCATTGCGTATGCATGCGGTATGTTGAAGGGTAACGTTTACAAAATAATTATATCAAAAAGGGCCATACAAGCGTAATCCGTTTAGAAAATATTCGCTACGACGGCCCAAAGCGTAGAAGACCAAAATTGTATTATAAAAAAATGTCCAAGGCCCATTCCCGAACAGTGTGACATTTTGACCCGCACACCGTTTTTCAATGAGGATTTTGCAACCAACGCTTTTCAGTCTGGAAAGGGTTGTCCACGTTATTCATGCTTTCATATTTTTATTATCGGGGAATGAACGCTTCAAAGTGGCTACTGTATATCCATTTGCTAATATCTCACTAAGGCCGTTTGTGGCGAATAAATTTAGAATCTCGCAAAGGTTAGTGGATAATTTATGTATAAGGTGTATCTAAGTATGCAAGCAACGTTTAATTTTTAAACAATAATTATGGGAATAGTTAAAAATGTTATTTCATTATCAGTTGAAAGAACATTTTTAACTATTCCTACAAATATTGTTTAAAAATTAAACGTTGAAATCGATCAGGGGACCGATTTTCAACTTCGAGCGCTCGACTCTTTTACTCGAAAACTGACAAAAATATGAAATGCTATTTTGAAATAGCGATAGAAATTTAAAAACGAGTGGTAATGACCACTCGTTTTCAATTCTATTGGTAGAAAGTAAGTGCCGGCCATTTTGACACTACAAACGTATTTACTTTTATTTGATTTTCGAGCGCTTGAAAGTCAAAAATCGGTCCCCTGATTAGTGTTTGGATATTTTAATGAGTATCGAAATTTCCGAAATATAGACGCCACGTACCTACTTCGACGCAGGTCGATACGTAGTGTACCTAAAACCAGACGGCCATGCAAATGTCCCCGGGACCGTTAACGTAGTCGTAACGTCACGGCCCCGAGTGCTGACTTTACCGCGCATCCTACCTACACAGATATCTTAGACATAGCTATTTATTTAACGTGCTTCGTGTAATTTAATTATAAGTGTTGGTATCTGGTTTAATTAAGAAGCACCCCTCGTTTTTACTGCTTTATATATATTTTAACTAGCTCTAGCACTTTTATATCGCAGCTCCATGCAAACGTTTACCCCCCCCCCCACATTTCACCACCTCAGGGGATGATTTCGGGGATGAAAACCAATGAAAACTATCCTATGTCACTCTCCATCCCTTCAACTATCTCCACTTAAAAAATCACATCAATTCGTCGCTCCGTTTTGCCGTGAAAGACGGACAAACAAACAAACACATTCCCTTTCCCATTTATAATATTAGTAAATAAGTATGGAAGTATGGATAAGCTTCTATCGCGCTGCCAAGGTTCGCCTTCATAGGCTGTCTGCTAGTAGATATCCACTTTTGACTACAAATCGAAAAAAGGAAGCGTACGACGAATAAAGTTCGTACCGAATGTGTTACTTGCTTCACGAGGGTTGTAATGTTGGTTCGGTGAGTTGAGTTTTTAGCGTTACGGCAAATAAATAGAAACTCAGGCACGGCAAAAAAAATCTTGAAAGTAAAACATTTACGTCTTATTCGTGTCATTTTGACCAAACAAAATAAGAGTTCATTCCAAGATAGATTCCAATTCCAATTCAAGCGTGACGATAGCCCATACAATTTTCACCTTAAATCTTATAGTACGTTCTCATTCCTGATTACTGCACAAGCAAGTAGGTACTATCAAATGCCACCAGAGGGAGGGATTCCCCCTGAACTCCCCATTGGGTAACAACTACAAGTCATAACTACAACTTAGAAAAGTTAAAGAAACCCCCGACATTTTCATTTCAACGTCCAATATCTCAAAAACGGCTAAACAGATTTTCATGAAACATGGCTAAGAACACTCGAGATAAAATTATTTATGACACAAAAACAACCGCATTCAAATCGGTCCATCCGTTAGGGAGCTACGATACCACGGACTCTTTTTTTTGCGTCGAGGGTTAAAAATGATTACTCACCTATAAAGTTAACATTTAAGACTGCTAGCACGAGAAGGCGCGCGAGGGGTCGGCCGCCTCGCGTGTGCGCGCCTGCCATCTCTCAGCGCGCTAGCCTGTGTTGCCACCTACTACCCTCCAACTGCACATTCCACATGACGAGGCGACGGCTTTATTCAAAACCTCGTGATATCCGCTCATCTGGTCTTCAGCAATATCTGAAAAAAAAAGCACGTTGCAAAATAAATAAACTCTTTCAAACTTTCATAAGCCCTAAAACCTCTCAAAGATTTACTCGGTCTGCAGTGGCGGTGAATATTGATTTAAATTTTTAAAAAATCTATATTTCTCTGTTGTTATTCAATGTCACTAATCATAACCGATATGACGTCATATCGGTTTTGAAATAGCGGTTTCGGTAGCGGAACCTTTATATTTCGCTATCGAAATATAACGGTAACCTTTATTTTTTTCGGTACCTCAACCGATTTTTAAAGGTTACCGATATTTAGATTTTGGCGTCGTTGCCAAACCGCCGGCGCTGCCGTTTTGTCTTTCTTTCCGCGACATCGTCGCATCGTCAGTAGGAACATTACATTCAGTACATTGGCACAGCAACATAGCGTGAGGTGCGGGTGTACGGGCGGGGACTCGGAGAGTGCGGAGCTATGATGACAGATGTACAGCCGGATACCAAACAGGATGATGTTTTCGCTTCATTATGAAAAGAAAAGAAAGCGTATACGGCGTTCTTTCGTTTTCTTACCATTGTAGATTTTATTTTTTATATTTTAATCGAATCGAATAGCTCGCGTTTGCACTGTCGAGTGTCGTTGTCGGTGAGCATCAAAGAAGCGTATGATATGCCGCTGCCGTTTCGCCCGCGCCCGTGACGACGCCCCCCCCGCACGCCTCTACTACCGCTCGCTCCCCGTCCCCCGTTTCTCACTGTGCGCCGCGGCCCGCGCCATTCCATTTATCATGCCGCCGAATTAATTCTTTCATAGTTTAGTTACACCTTGTGTTGGAAATTAGTTAGGTAATTAAAAATATCGGCCGACGGACAACATTGATACATTTGATACCAAGCTCAATCAAAGTACGAATAATAGTACATTACGCGCGCATACCAGCGGAGCAGAACGGGAATCGAACCCGTAATCAATCAATTAATTTGCCATATGAAATTACGAAGTATAATAATGATTCCATTTTAAATTATCTCTATCACATGACGTGATTATCGCTAACAAAATACCTAACGCAGTACACAAGCGCTGCGCAGTGATGCACACGCAATGAATGAACCGGCGCGGCACGGCGTGACCTGACCTGACGGCGGCCGCGGCGGCATCGGCAGGCGATGCCAGCTCGCTTATTTTTTTCGGTAACCGTTATAATACCGGTTTCGAACCGGTACTATAAAGGTTTCGGTTACCTTTAAATCAAATAGCGGTAACCGATATTTCAAAACGGTTACGGTACCGTTATGTTGGCGCGGCGCGCGTAACCTTTACACCATTACGGTACCGTAATGGAATACAGGTTTCATACCGGTAAAACCGTAACCGAAATCAGTCCCACTAAGAGTATAGAATGTGGAAAATAAAAAAAGACCGGGTTGCACTCCGGGAGTGCCGGCAGAAGTGGAAACTTGAATATTATCAGTTAAAAAAACGCCCCTTCCCCTTTCCCCTCCCCCCCACAGAGTCCCGAATCTCTCAACATACAAATCTTACGGTCACGTGACCTATCCAAATCTGTGGCGAGTTTAACAATTTTTCCCCATCCCAAAAAGTGCACAGCGCCGCTAAAGATGTTTTTACTTCAAAAAAAATTTTACTTGTACAAATGTAGGTATAATTTTGTTAAAATTTTTCTTTGAACTCAAATTTAGTAAGTATATTATGAGAAAATAGGTCTCAGCGCGATGCGTTTAGTAGAATTAATACGACGTTTTGCCGATAGTGCGCCGTAAGATGTTCATAGAACGGTAAAATATTCGTATTTTTATTCGAATTCAGAGTAAACTGCGGTTGAGAAACAGTCGAATGCTATCTAAAATATGAGAGCTGGTTACGTGCGGTGTGCTCTAAAAGAATTTTATATGAAAGATTCGTCTGTGGTGCGGCGCCACAAAATGCGCCTGCCGATGCGATGTAAAGATTGACTGGATGCGATAGGAAAAAAACAGTTCTTTGGCGAAAATTGCTTCGTTTTATATTTGTAACTTCTGAGAAAGATGTATTAGATTGTTATTAAAAAGAGAAGGCGATTGTTTCTTGATGAGTTCCATATAAGAAGGTAACAAACTATGTAATGTCAAGCTTCGCTAGCAAACGAAGCATTTCTAAGGAATGCGCAAGTGGCGCTGCGAATAGCCAGCTTATTTAAATCTTTATTGACCAAGATATATAAAAAATCCCGGTTATACCTGTTATAAAAGATGATACTAACCCACCCGAACACCTAAGTGCACATTGAATCAAGCCTACATAAGAAATATGTAAATATATACATATATTATTCATAACGGACCTAACAAGTTCTCCTTTGTATAATTTTTTCCGAAACTTGTGCCGAGAATCTCTTCCAGAAATCTAATTTATTATGCGATTCGCGTCTACATATCTGGAATAAATACAGCTGTCTTGCCCTCTCCCTGTTAAGTAATGGGTATTACATTTTTTCCGTTTAGCTAATGGCTATTTTTCATGAGCTTTACTTTTGTAGTTCCTGATTCAATAAAAGAATAGAACATTATGTTGGTAAGTACGGAAATATTATTTATATGTATTTATACTTAAATTTACTTTTGGGTTTACATACTTTTGTAGTTTTAGTCACTGATGATGAATTTTATTTGTATTCATGTTATATTACACTTGTCTAAGGCACAATTAAACCTAGTAAAAAACTTTTAGAGCCATATTTCGAAAAGGAAAACCATATCAAGGTTTAGGTGTAAACGGACCGCGGTCTCCTTTAGGGCACCACCCGGGATTAACGCTAGGAGGATGATGATGCAAACCATATCAATCGGTTTTGTTCAAATAGTCAACGAACGAATATTTTTAATGTTTCGGTTAGATGATTAGTGACGAAAACATAATAAAACGCCCAAAGGACTTTCACCACAACAAGTAAGCAAAACCATTCAATAAAACAATGCGGATAAAGTCGCAGTACAGAAACTAGCTTTTCTACAGGTATTAACAGAAGAAAATACTGTGAATAGATAGTAGTTATCCGGCAATAACAAACGTAACGATAAACAGAGCTTAGAAATGACAAATCGTCCCCGAGCGGCCGCGTGAAGTCGCGATAGCGCGTTCGCCAACGGAAAAGGATCTAGTAATTAATGCCAACGCCACATTACGCATCCGTTCGCGTTCGAGTTTGCGTTGGAGAGTTTGCGTTGCCGTTTGCGTGAGCGTTAAATGATATTGTCGCTGCACGGTGCCTCTTTGTAACCGCTCGTAAGTTAAGCTGGATGGAGTTACGCTGCACATGCTTAATGTATGCAAAATAGTTTGCAAGTAGGAAAGTTTTTAGGGCTGCGGTACTTGTGGTGAATGGGCTGAATTCTATTTTGTCGGAACTATCTACATATATTGAAACATTTTACATATATTGAAACAATTTACCTACATCGATAGTATTTGTATACATTTTTGTTGACTTATTTAGGGATTCGATCAATCGAAAAAAGTGCGACACGTCTAAGAATGTTTATTGACTGCTGACAATCTAAAAACAAAACATACAAACATACAAATTGCGGGTGATGATCATTTGATTTCTACTGTTTGGAACAAAGTATAACTAACGGCCTAAATGCCTTCAGGCATTCTGTACCAGTCGACCATTGAGCTAAACAGAAACTTTAGCGGTGCGGGATCTTTAGTTTAACAATGTTTTTATGATTTCGGTTAGTCAGTATTATGTGCAAAAAATATTAAAATTAGCAATTCAAGTGTAGTGGCTGTAGCAAGTCGAAAGTAGTCACGTCTACGATGAACAAAAGCACTCAAGCAATAAAGACAGAAAATGTCGTTAAAATAAATATTAGTATAAAATATAGGTACCTTTCACCACAGGTGTACAGTATACTTTTCCATAACTCTATGCGGGTTTGAAACGGTTCGAATAATATCATTAAATTATTCAATGAACGACCCACTTTCTGGTTTAACGAAGACTCTTTCCAAGAAGATTCTGAGCATAATCGGGCAGAAGTCGCAGGAGATTACATTAACAGTTTCTTATAGAAGAAAAAATATTAAATAATGAATAAGTATAACACGATGAAAGCTAGCAAACTTACGGTCCATGGTAAGCGGAAATCGTAACCTTAGGACTTACATATTTTTTTATTTTATTGTATTAGTCTATATTGTGTCCCACTGCTGGGCAAAAGGCTCCCTTTTTTTCCGCCACTCGTCTCGGTCCTGGCTTCCGAGGTAGAGGCAGACCGAAAAGGAGATGGCGGGACGACCTTGATACGTTTTGTACAGATTGGCGAACACTAAGACCTACATATAAATAAAAAATATAAGAAACATGCAACTCTACAAGTCACATGTGCGTTTTATTTATATTACGACCTTTTATTGATTTAAAGATTTACTTTCTAAATTAGGAACCAATGCAGGTCCCTCATCCATAGCACAGATGATCCTTGGGAGCTGTAGTGTTCACTTAATTGGCACGTTCTATAGGTATATCTGTGGTATACACGTTCCTTGGCTCGACAGCACACCACCACTCCCGGCAACGGTCGGACAACCACTGCCCCCCACTCCGGTCATCGTGACGTATGTGCACGAAATAAGGATAGCAATTCACTACAGGAACTCTGACGAAATATAACATCCAGAGCAAGTTGAATTGGTAAAAAATATAAGAAGTGATGAAAGTTGCGGTCTTCTTAAGGGGCTACCCGAGTTTCCATCGATTTTTGACAAGTTTTGAATCGTATCTCCTACTTTTGCACTACAGATAGAAGCATAAATCAAACGGTTATCGGTTCTTCAATCTTTTATCTCCATTTTGGTTTACCGGATTTTGAAACAAATGAATACTTAATTTTGTATGATCTTTTTAAACATTGTCTAAAATAACACTTATTTTGTATCTCTATTGACGTGAAAGATCTAACACATACGAAATCTACATATTTGGGTTCGTCTGTGACGTCCCTAAAAACTGGTCTAGGGTTTTCATTTTAAACCAATTAACACAAAAGTTATGGCCAGAAACCGGTTTTTTGACCTAAAATTGTTCAACTTTGTATGTATGTATGTAAGCACTTTATTGTACACAATAACAGGTTAAGGAATATACATGTCACACAATAGATCAAAGTACAAAGGCGAACTTATCCCTATAAGGGATCTCTTCCAGCTAACCTTTGAGCAATTGAGAGGAAGGTAGGTAGAACGAGATAGGCAAACTTATACCGTGTACAAAAACAGAGAAAATAAAGCAAATCCTAATTAGTATTAATTCTAGACAAATAAAAACATGCCAATACATATATAAATATACAATATAAAATATAATACACACTAACATATGTTACATATATATTGCAAATATACAATAAATAAATAAATACTATATTCAACCAATTCACAAGTCATTGGAAAGCCACAACTTCTTCAAATTCATCTTAAGTGACGCAACAGACTGCGACTGTCTCAGCGACAAAGGCAACTCA
Organism: Epinotia demarniana; assembly: GCA_945867215.1. Lineage (NCBI taxonomy): Eukaryota > Metazoa > Arthropoda > Insecta > Lepidoptera > Tortricidae > Epinotia > Epinotia demarniana. The sequence goes on from OX244263.1 coordinate 18,629,563, forward strand.
TTCCACAATTTAACAGCGCGCGCAGTAAAAGATCTGGAGTATGTTCGCGTCTTTCTAGACGGTACAGCAAGAGTAAGGTTAGTACTCGACCGCAAGCGGTGGCCACTGCCGTCTGCCATATAACTAAACCGCTCAGAAAGGTAAGGAGGGGAAGTAGGGCTGAACAATGTATTGAAAAGTAATGACAGGATATGCACATCCCTGCGCCGGCGAATCGGTAACCATCGAAGCTTAGAGCGGAATTCAGAGATATGATCATACTTGCGTAGACCAAATACAAATCTGATACATACATTTTGTAGACGCTCCAGCTTATCAAGTAGCTTCTCGTTGAGGTCCAGAAACGCAATATCGCCATAGTCCAGAAGAGGAAGCAAAAGAGATTGAGTAAGGGTCAACTTGGTACGAAGAGGAAGGAAATTCTGGAGACGTCTTAGGGAGTGAAGGGATCTAAAGATCCTCTGACTCACCTCAGCTATATGGGGTGACCAAGAAAGCGTCTGGTCCATGGTGATACCCAAATTCCTGACAGTAGAGGAAAGAGGAATAGAAATTCCATCAAAAATAATGTCAGGCACCACCACCTTTGAGAGCTTATCTACATAGTAAGGACTACCAATAACAATCGCTTGCGATTTCTTCGCATTAATTTGTAAACCATACTTACACGCCCAGCAGCGTATAGATTCTAGGTTTCGATTGACTTCCGAAATTAATGCGGAGACATCATCCACAGTAGCCGCTGCATAAATCTGTAGGTCATCTGCGTAAAGGTGATATGATGTAGTTAGGGATTCGGTGATACTATTTATAAAAACAGAGAACAATAATGGAGAAAGCACCCCGCCCTGTGGAACGCCAGCGGAGAGTTCGCACCACTCGGACATCTTGTCATCGAACGTAACGCGCTGGCGCCTGCCAAAGAGGTAGCTGCGAAACCAGGATAAGGGAGTTTCATAAATGTTAAGAGAGCGGAGAATACCTAGCAGAATATCAAAATCTACCGTATTAAAAGCACTGCTAAAATCAAGAAGAACAAGGACAGTGAGCTTTTTGGACTCGATATTGAGACGAATGTCATCGGTGACGTTAACTAAAGCGGTGACCGTGCTATGCCCGGGGCGGAATCCGGATTGGAAAGGATTAAACAAAGAATTTCTGTTAAGATGAGAAAGGAGACGACGATTAACATAATGTTCAATGATCTTTGACAAAACTGGGAGAATAGAAATAGGGCGGTATTGAGTGAAAGATACAGCATTAGGGATTTTGGGGAGAGGAATTACGTGAGCATACTTCCACGATGCCGGAAAGGTTCCAGTGGACAAGGAGAAATTTATAATATCCGAAAGGGTAGGAACAATAAAATCCGCCACGAGCATAAGCATATCCACACTGAGGCCATCGTCACCGATTGCCTTCGTCTTAATAGATTTGAGAAGGGCAAGCGTCTCCTGCGGTGAAATCAAACCAAATTCAAAGGGAGATAGGTCGGGGTGTGTAATATTGGCAAGAAGTGAAAGAGTGGATTGCTTAATGGATGGGTCAAGAGTAACCGGCGACGTGCTGAAATCAAGAGTATTGGAAGAACATTGCTGAGTTTTGCCGACCCCAAGAGACTTTAAAAATTTCCACAACTTAGAAGGGGGACACTCCTCTATTGATTTGTGGATATGGAGGCGTTTTGCTTCCCTACAGACTTTGTTGCAGCAGTTACGTATGGAAATATACCTCTGGCGATTTTCGTCCGAAGGAACCAGCCGGAACTTAATACGAGCTCGATCGCGCTTGGCCATGTACTGTTTGATCTCCGGCGTGAGCCACGGTGCAGGAAAGTGTTTAACTCGCGTTGGTTTCAAAGGAGCATGCTTATCAAAAATCGCAAGCAATATGGCATTGAAAGCCCCTACTTTCATGTTAACATCGTCATGACGACCTACACTGCTCCAATCAGCATGTGAAACATCATCCCAGAGCGCTTCCAGATTTACATCGCGGAGATTTCTACGCATGCTTATCTTCTGTCTCTTCTTCGGGGGACGAATGTTAAAAGAGGCGTAAATTAAATCATGATTGGAGAAACCTGCAGCATTGAATTGCCCGTGGAGGGATACCAGATTTGGAGAAGTAGTAAGAATGAGATCTAAAAAAGAAGGAGGGCCGTTATGAGGAAAATGCGTAGCATCAAGTGGCAACACGCTTAGATTTATAGAAGTTGCAAGAGAACGGAGCTTAGCGGAGCGATGGTCATTTTTAAGGAGACAGGTGTTAAAGTCACCCATAATAATTTACCACCCACTTTGATGCCCAATATCTCGAAAACAATGAACTTTTAAGTAAATATGGGATACTATATTGCTTAAAACCGTTGTTGCTAACATAATAAGCTACAAAAAACCTAAGAAAACTAAGAGATTTAGATCGAAGGTACGATCCCATACGCCAATTATGGGAGCCCCTTAAATTAAGGTGGACGTTCTTTCTCAGTTGGGCAATTTCAGTACTTTTTGCAATTTTCCCCCTGTATCATTTCCCGCTAAATGGAGCACCCAAATCATTGCACCCTTGCAGCTAGATCTGCACGACCACGAATGATAGTCTGTGGAGAAGTCTAGTCAGCAAGAACAGACCATGCTGTTACGATCCTCAGCATTGAAGGAACGACATGATGATGTCATTCTCACAATTGGAGCAAACTACATTGAGCAATAGAAAATCAAGATAAAGCCTCAATACCTAATTTCCCTGGCACTAATCTGCTGACAGCAATCAGCAAATGGTTAGGGCATGATCATAAATGTCCGAGTATTGGATCGTATCGGTTTACAGAGCTTAGACACGGATCCGTGCCGAGCATTTGAACCTATAGTTTTAAATGGCAAGGTTGTCTATTGATTAGCCAGTTTTGACATCCGCATATGAGGGGTTAAGCCTTTTAACTCATTCACCGCTAATCACGACAAACGTGCGTCGCCAGGCTACGGCTGATATTTGAAACATAACGAAGATAAAAGCTGCCACGGACTACGGTTTAGCGCTTCCAGCTTAACGGCAAATGAGGGGAAGAATCTAGCTCTTCTGGCTGATGTGGACAATGTACCGACAGCATCATATAGTAAGTAGCAGCCAAAGTAGCCTTGGTTTCGGTACACGTCTGGATAAGAAACTGAATTGGAAGAATCATACAGATCTCACCATTATAAAGGCACTGAGGGTATTTGGAATGTTTAGATCAGCGTATGGCAAAACATGGGGATTGAACCCAAAGGATCTACACTATGATGGTGAGGCCCATATTATTGTACGGTAGCCTGGTATGGTGGCCAAGGACTTTAATGAGCACACGCAAAGATGCTCTGATGAAGGTGCAGACCATCTATATACTCAGTGACAGTCAAGCGGCCCTTAAAGCACTTACGGCGCCGAAAGTGGAATCTAGACTAGTCTATAATGGCGTCCAGGCACTGAACAAGCTCGGAAAGCACAATAAGGTGCAACTAGTTTAAATACCAGGGCGCGAGGGCTTCATCGGTAACGAAAGAGCGGATGAGCTTGCAAGAGGGGATCTACAAACCACTTTGTAGGTCCAGAACCATTTGTGGGACTCTCGCAGGGAACCATTACGCCAAAACCACGAGTGGAGGAATAAGGCGGGCTTGAGGCACTCTAAGCTTTTCATAGAAGGATTGGACTCGGGCTGGACTAACAAACTCTAGAAATTCAGTTGGAAGCAGCTCAGAGTCATGTCTGGGGTGTTCACAGGTCACTTCGGGGTCAAGGATCTCTTGGCTAAGATGGGACTATCGGACAGTTTTGACTGTAGAATGTGTGGCGAGGAGGATGAGACTATGGAACACTTATTCTGTGAATGTCATGCCCTTGCCAGACAAAGAATTAATTACTTTGGTAACGGCTATCCGCAACCAAAGGAATTCAAGGTACCTACTTCCGCTGAGCTGCACCATCCGCTATGTGGAAATGATGGAGCGAGGTTGGGAGACATAAGGAGAGGGCAAATGCACAAAAGATCCCACTGGGTTGAAGTGCATCCGAAAGGGCCCTCATCTAGATAAGATAAGATAACGATAAGACACGGTCGGACACGGTCAAGGCTTTATTATTGTAAAAATACGATATATTTGGCTAATCTGGCAGCTACTAACTATATGAAGCTGACTGTACCTACTAATCTCTACCACTATTTTCCGGATTTAATATGTATGATATTAGTATGTGGTTTATGCACTTGTATATACATGAAATCTACATATAACTGTTTGTTATTGGCGTTTCTAACAACCCACGAGAGATTTTTTGAACTCATTTTCACAAAAGTTACGTCCAAAATACTGAATAATTTATTGAATCAGGCGTTACTTTGCGGAAGTCCATGATATATTAGGAGAACAATATTTCTTTGCTATTCCGCTAAAAAACGTGCTGGTCTATTAGTGAAGATAAGATGCAACTATTTGCGTAAAAACATGCAAAAAATTACAGCAAACCACCACCAATAATGACAAAAACCTCGACACGTGTTTCGCCTCTCTACGAGGCATCATCAGGAGATGCTGGCAGGAGATGTTGCTTGCGCCACGTCCACTGAGCAAATGACCCGCCCGGAGCCATCCGCCATATTTATATTCTGTCCCCCCATACTACCGTTCATGCGTGAAAGAGATGGAAGAACACGTAACAACGGTGATGACGCAACATTCAAAATTTGGGCAAAAGAACCTGAAAAAGAACAACGAAGCATGTACTAGCATATGATTGCATGCAAGAGTAGCGCGTGTGCATGAAGCGAATAATGAATATGAAAGGAACGGGAGAGCTTTGCGGGATTGCATTACGAAAATGCTCCCAGCTTCTTCTAGCTCCGAAGTATGATGTGACAAAACCTCAGAATGCAAACACTTGTGAAAACAAAATTTTCTTCTATCTTAACTTTTTTCTTGCAAAAAGAAAATGCTGGCTCGCACTCAGCCCTAAAAACAAATGCTGTCATAATCCGCGTTTATTTGACTACTGTTAGACATTCTACCTATTGACTTCATCATCATTTCAACTTAATTGTACCAACGCACTTGCGCAGTTGAAAAACAATACGACTAATACGAAGAAGGTAAAACTCAACATGCAAGATTTGTTATTATTATTTCATAGATATGTAGGTCCATTCATATACATACATCATTTCACAACTGGTGAAGTAAATACGAGTCTCGTGAAAAAAAACTCAGAATGCAAACACTTGTGAAAACAAAATTTTCTTCTATCTTAACTTTTTTCTTGCAAAAAGAAAATGCTGGCTCGCACTCAGCCCTAAAAACAAATGCTGTCATAATCCGCGTTTATTTGACTACTGTTAGACATTCTACCTATTGACTTCATCATCATTTCAACTTAATTGTACCAACGCACTTGCGCAGTTGAAAAACAATACGACTAATACGAAGAAGGTAAAACTCAACATGCAAGATTTGTTATTATTATTTCATAGATATGTAGGTCCATTCATATACATACATCATTTCACAACTGGTGAAGTAAATACGAGTCTCGTGAAAAAAAACTTTATTTAACCTTCAGGGGCCTATTTCAGGAAGCTACAAGTTACAAATTTACCAGTCGAAACTCGCAAATCTCTATAGGCGCTTGACCATAACGACTGGCTGACTGCGTCTGACCTGTGTAGGGGACACAGTTTCATCATCATCATCATATCTGTCGAAAAACGTCCATTGCTGGGCATAGGCTCCCCTAAAGAGTGCCGCAATGACCAGTTCTGCTCCTGCGCCACCCACATCTAGTGGACTTCCAGTTCATCAGTCCACCTTGTGGTAATCTACTCACACAGCGCTTGCTGGTGCGCTCTCCGGAATCTCTCTACCCCGACGACCATCGTTGCTACGGGCCCACTATCACTTAAGGGGCTTCTAGCTCCCAATGACCTTCGATCAGTAACTGACAGTTTTTTCGTGTTTTATGGCTTATCGTATTAACAACAACGAGGTTTACCGAAATAGTATTTCATATTTACTTTAAAACCCACAGTTTTTGCGATATATGGCAACAAACTTTGACAATTTCAGGCCAATAAACCAGTATTTTGGATATTAGGAGAACAATATTTCTTTGCTATTCCGCTAAAAAACGTGCTGGTCTATTAGTGAAGATAAGATGCAACTATTTGCGTAAAAACATGCAAAAAATTACAGCAAACCACCACCAATAATGACAAAAACCTCGACACGTGTTTCGCCTCTCTACGAGGCATCATCAGGAGATGCTGGCAGGAGATGTTGCTTGCGCCACGTCCACTGAGCAAATGACCCGCCCGGAGCCATCCGCCATATTTATATTCTGTCCCCCCATACTACCGTTCATGCGTGAAAGAGATGGAAGAACACGTAACAACGGTGATGACGCAACATTCAATTGTTCGTTGATAATAACGCCTCTATTGCTGTACCTAATTATTTCTAATTGTTCTAGAACACTTAGACGCAATCCTTTTTCGCAAACATGCAAGATGTTGAAAGAATGATTGTCAGATAACGCATGGTTAGTCTCCAATAAATGTTTTGCGAAATTAGACTTGTCCGGGTGATTATGCCGATACGACGCAACATGTTCCTTATACCTTGTGCTAAAACTACGGCCTGTTTGTCCCACATAAACTTTATTGCAATTATCACAGGCAAGTTTGTAGACTCCCGACTTTTTGGCACTTTCCACTTTCTCCTTGCCATTGCACAGTCTAAAGCGCAAGGTGTTATTCGTTTTGAAAGCCACGTTTATGTCGTTAGACTTTAAAATATTGTAGATCTTATCAGACAACTTGCCAACATAAGTTATGCTTGCTTTGTACTTTTTAGGTGGGTCCGAAGATCGTGCAGCGTACAGAAGATAGTTTGTCATTCTAGCCCGTTTTTTCCTAATAATACCATCCACATGAGACTTGCTGTAACCGTTTGAAATTGCTAAATGGTATATATTATTTAATTCCATTTTATAATGAATATCAGAAAGAGGCACTGTCAATAACCTATGTGCATAACAATGAAAAGCAGCTAACTTATGTTGCCATGGATGAGCGGAAGAAGCCGGGATAACAGTATCTGTATGCGTAGGCTTACGGTAAATTTGGAATTGATGTTTGTTATCCACCTTAGTAATCGTTAAATCCAAGAAATTTAGTGAGTTATTCTGTTCTAATTCCTTCTTAAACTTGATTTTAGGATGCTTGTTGTTGATTTCATTCACAAAAATATCCAGTTGACTCATACTACCCGTCCAACAAATAATCAAATCATCAACATACCGGAAATAATATAATATATTATTATTATCCACAATGTGTTGGTTCTCAAAATGATCCATGAAAATATCTGCCATCAAAGGACTAAGTGGGGAACCCATTGCCAAACCATCACCTTGCAGATAATATTGCCCCCCAAATCTAAAATAATTCTGTCGCATACAGACTGTCGCCAATTCTATTAATTCATCTACCTCCCCTGGATGCAGCCTCTGTTTTTCAAAAAGTGCCCTGAGAATGTCTAAAGTATTCAAATATGGTAAATTTGTTTACAAATGTACCATATTTGAATACTTTAGAAAGTGGAAAGTGCCAAAAAGTCGGGAGTCTACAAACTTGCCTGTGATAATTGCAATAAAGTTTATGTGGGACAAACAGGCCGTAGTTTTAGCACAAGGTATAAGGAACATGTTGCGTCGTATCGGCATAATCACCCGGACAAGTCTAATTTCGCAAAACATTTATTGGAGACTAACCATGCGTTATCTGACAATCATTCTTTCAACATCTTGCATGTTTGCGAAAAAGGATTGCGTCTAAGTGTTCTAGAACAATTAGAAATAATTAGGTACAGCAATAGAGGCGTTATTATCAACGAACAATTGAATGTTGCGTCATCACCGTTGTTACGTGTTCTTCCATCTCTTTCACGCATGAACGGTAGTATGGGGGGACAGAATATAAATATGGCGGATGGCTCCGGGCGGGTCATTTGCTCAGTGGACGTGGCGCAAGCAACATCTCCTGCCAGCATCTCCTGATGATGCCTCGTAGAGAGGCGAAACACGTGTCGAGGTTTTTGTCATTATTGGTGGTGGTTTGCTGTAATTTTTTGCATGTTTTTACGCAAATAGTTGCATCTTATCTTCACTAATAGACCAGCACGTTTTTTAGCGGAATAGCAAAGAAATATTGTTCTCCTAATATCCAAAATACTGGTTTATTGGCCTGAAATTGTCAAAGTTTGTTGCCATATATCGCAAAATCTGTGGGTTTTAAAGTAAATATGAAATACTATTTCGGTAAACCTCGTTGTTGTTAATACGATAAGCCATAAAACACGAAAAAACTGTCAGTTACTGATCGAAGGTCATTGGGAGCTAGAAGCCCCTTAAGTGATAGTGGGCCCGTAGCAACGATGGTCGTCGGGGTAGAGAGATTCCGGAGAGCGCACCAGCAAGCGCTGTGTGAGTAGATTACCACAAGGTGGACTGATGAACTGGAAGTCCACTAGATGTGGGTGGCGCAGGAGCAGAACTGGTCATTGCGGCACTCTTTAGGGGAGCCTATGCCCAGCAATGGACGTTTTTCGACAGATATGATGATGATGATGAAACTGTGTCCCCTACACAGGTCAGACGCAGTCAGCCAGTCGTTATGGTCAAGCGCCTATAGAGATTTGCGAGTTTCGACTGGTAAATTTGTAACTTGTAGCTTCCTGAAATAGGCCCCTGAAGGTTAAATAAAGTTTTTTTTCACGAGACTCGTATTTAGTTCACCAGTTGTGAAATGATGTATGTATATGAATGGACCTACATATCTATGAAATAATAATAACAAATCTTGCATGTTGAGTTTTACCTTCTTCGTATTAGTCGTATTGTTTTTCAACTGCGCAAGTGCGTTGGTACAATTAAGTTGAAATGATGATGAAGTCAATAGGTAGAATGTCTAACAGTAGTCAAATAAACGCGGATTATGACAGCATTTGTTTTTAGGGCTGAGTGCGAGCCAGCATTTTCTTTTTGCAAGAAAAAAGTTAAGATAGAAGAAAATTTTGTTTTCACAAGTGTTTGCATTCTGAGGTTTTGTCACATCATACTTCGGAGCTAGAAGAAGCTGGGAGCATTTTCGTAATGCAATCCCGCAAAGCTCTCCCGTTCCTTTCATATTCATTATTCGCTTCATGCACACGCGCTACTCTTGCATGCAATCATATGCTAGTACATGCTTCGTTGTTCTTTTTCAGGTTCTTTTGCCCAAATTTGACGATCATAGAGGCTTGTATTTTTCTGTAATATCGACGGTGGAAATTTCAAATATCGTAAGGGACAAATGCCTACTTTTGAGGGGAGCCAAAATACAAAACTCCATTAAAAAAAATATATAACTTTGAAACTACTCATCCTATAAAGATGAATCTTAGATGTAAACTTTTCAAATAACGTCATCTACACTAACCTATTAGTCGCATAGCAATAAATGCAGTAGTTTAGAAAATAGTGTCCCTTACGACAAAAAAATATGAATAAAATGTACGCGTCTGAAAAAACAATATTTATGTGACAAAATCTCTTACGCTTTCCAACTAAATTATAATTTTATGTCGTAACTGCGTTAATACTAACGTCTACAACGAATTTCTTGTTGTAAAGTCATTAAAGTTTCGAGGTAAGCGAAGTAAGTACGTAGTTAACTGTATGAAAATAAAGATTTTACTACTAAATTTATTGATTTCTAAGCTTTTCGGATGCGGGAAAGTATAAAAATGTTATAAGTCTGATCAATGTTTTTATTTTTCCAAATAAATGCGTGGAAACAAATAAACATAACGAAACGTAATTATTCAAATTTGTGCTATAAGCTACATCTTACATTTATATAACAGCACTACAAAAGTAGTATTCACGAGGCGTTCGAGATTTTCCATAAGAAATTCCACAGGATGTATTTATTGACCTTATTGAATCTTAGAGCGCCTCGAACAGATGTCTCGAGAGTGGGTTTCAAGCAGCAGCTGCAGTGCTATTATAAGCTATTCAAAATCACAATCAAGATAATGAAATGCTTAACTAAACACCTAGTGTTCTGCATCAAGTCAGAAACAGGTGTATTTCTTTGTTACATGTACATTATTGGTAACAAGTAAAAAGTACACACATCTAAATAACATTATATTAATTATCCATAAGAGTCCACAGGAAGGTCGACATAAGTTGGCTCCATGGACAAAGGTAGTTTGGTTTTCATTTGAACGGCATGCTGCCATAATGTAATTAAACTTTGTGGACAACGGGATCCGCTATATCTAGGTCGGAAAACTAGTTTCCTAATGAGAGCCAAACGTTTGTATGGCAAGGCGAGCTTTCTGAGGACTCTCGAGATAAGTTGTTCGGAGGTTTTATTTTCCATGTTGTTATCAGAATGTTCTTCGGAACGTCAAAAAGGGGCACCACCAATTCAACGAATAAGTATGAAGTTACTGCATTTGTATAATTATATCTTCTTTACCACTACATAGTTCACATACATGATTCACTGATACAACCGTGGACAAGCAGTGTGTAATAAATTTTCATTCGTATGGATAATGAAGACCTACGAGTTAGTAAGAGCTACAGTAGCCTAGTGGTTTAGGCATGCGGCTGTCAAGCGGCGGTCGTGGGTTCGAATCCCGGCTCGTACCAATGAGTTTTTCGGAACTTATGTACTTACGGAATATTTACCGTTAGCTTTTCGGTGAAGGAAAACCTCGTCAGGAAACCGGTCTAATCCCAATAAGGTCCAGTTTTCCCTCTGGGTTGGAAGGTCAGATGGCAGTCGCTTTCGTAAAACTAGTGCCCATGCCAAATCTTGGAAATAGGTGTCAAACCGGACCCTGGGCTCCTTTAGGGGCACAACCGGGAATAACGCTAGGAGGATGATGAGGCTGATGATGGATAATGAAGACCTGTCGTGATTAGTATTATTACCTAAAGAGCATTCATCCTTACTTGTCTTATTTGGTAAACAACATTCTAACCTCAAAATGTATCTTTTTAGACTATAGCGGCTATTTTATAGTAAAAAAGCGTTGCTAGACAAAAAATCGTGAAGTGATGTCCGAAAAGTCGTCTCGGCATGATCTAACACTCAAAAATTGCTATTCTATCCTAAAAAGATGCATTTTGAACTAAGAATGCAGCTTTAGCATTTTTGTGTTTAGCTTGGAACTCAAAAGGAAACTACTTTAATACAACCAAAAACAATTAACTCTAAAATACAAACGGATAGGCTAAGACCCAACGCCAAGGCATCCAACTAAATTGCCCAATAGAGCACAAAATTAGATTAAAATCAGCCGCCATTGCGTACGTACACGCACGCTAATTGCCAATTCCTTTAATTATAGTCAAAATTCAAATACTAAACTCAGATACAAATCAGCGGTACTCCATTTTATCAGACAAATGGTCTGATTAACACAATACACACAAATTAATGAACGATCAACTGAAAACATTTTCGTATTGACGAACTGGCAATTCGGTCATTTCGAATTCGTTTGTGATTGTGAGGGCGGCAATTATAAACCCGTAATCAGTCGAGGGCGACTGGACACAGGCTGATCCCTGCGTTGACCAATGAACTGATTAGTCTGACTGCGACTGGATTAGGCATGCTTTTCATTCTGCATAACTTTTAACAAACGGTGGCATTGTTATTTTAAGATATAGATTAAGCGAAAGGGTTAATACAGAGATTTAGGTTCGACTTTCATAGCTAAATAAGCGCTTCCATTGTCGTTTGGACTCATAAACCACACAAAACGGTGTCTCATTCTATGTATATGTAATAAAACATACGTATGCACATTGCACAATACCGTCTAGTTAAATAAATACATTGAATTAATATTTGTTGATTTAGATCAGCGGTCGGCAACAGGCGGCCCGCGAACTCTTTACTTGCGGCCCAAGATCCTCCTTAGATGTTTTACTTTTACCTTATGAAGACACCATTTTATTCGTTAGTGACTATATGGCCCTTGACTGCTAAAAGGTTGCCGACCGCCGGTTTAGTTAGACCAACAAACGTTTGCACCCGTGGTGCCCACGAAAACAGAAAAAGCTCCGTGGATTACATTATAACTACAGAAGAGTTACAATGTCATAAAGAGTTAAAAAACATGAAAAAAGTATCTTTAATTAGTTTAAAATAACAATATGGACATTATCATAATATGAATTACAAATCAAGTCGGAATACAATGGTGTAAAGAATGATAAAATTAAAATACGTAAAAATAAATAAAAGTAATACTACGAGTACATCCCGCTCTGCGTCAAGCCCGAACCAAAGGTCCCCAAAATGCTAGCGGCATTGCCTCGCTGAACAGCAATGGAGACCTGTTGGACGAGCCATGACCCAGAGCGGGGGTCAAGGCCCCTGTCCCTTAATCGTCTGCCTAACTCCTTGCACAGCCCGAGAGCCTCACTGCCCCAGGGCCCAGCTGTCTCCACAGCAACCGGAACGAAATCATAAGTCGGTTCCAAGGCAGAGTACTTTGCGTGTTTGAGCTTGGCGGCATTTTCGGCCGCCGAACCAGCTGACTTAATTGTGTGCTTTAGATGGGACGCTGCAAAAGTGCTTACACAAGTTGCATCCCATAGGAGGCACCGCCCTCTCTGCCAGGGAACCAACGTCAACCCGTCTGGTCTTTTTCCGTCAGTCTGAGACAGACCCGGGGGCTCCAGGATGCACGGTACGTTGGCGGACACCATAGCCCGACGCACGATCTCATTGATAGAATGGTGTCTAGGGAACCGACCCGCACATCTTTTGCAGCTTAGCCCGTGGTGGCCATTCTCCTCCACCATTGTCCCACAAACGCATCGGTGCGCTTCGCATACCTTGCTCCCCAGCCTTAAAGCAACTGCTATCCTCAGGGAGTCGTTGTCGAGCAAAGTGCCGAGTTGAGGGGAAGGCAAGGCATGCAGCCACGCACCGGATTCGGGCTTTGTGAGAGCCTTGAGACGTGCTAGGTCAGTCCCCGAGGCATCACTCAACAAATGAGAAAACGTTTGCTGACATAGAATATCGTCCCATCCTCTTTGGACCGTTAAGCTATCCGGATGATCATTGGACGGACATAGTGTCGCCCACTTAGCCAGGGCCTCGGTTACGAATGGAACTCGAATGCTGCTGCCATCAAATGATAATATTCGAGCAACAAGATCCGACGAACCATGTGCCGACGCTAAAAAGGCTACCAGACCTATGTCCTGGACCCGACGCACGCCCAAGCCACCGTAACGAACTGGCAGAGCCGCCTGACACCATTGTTTGTCGTCTAAACTCACATTGAGTATTGACTCTAAACAAGATTTAATAGTGTCATCGAACGATTTCAAATCCGTGTCATAAAGCCAAGTTGGAGACGTCCGTAACATATACACCATGCGAGGCAGAGCAAAGCAGTTTCGCAGCAAGATAAGGGAAACATGTCCCGACAATTGTGTCAAATGTTCCTGTGCCGCCGAAAGTGCTTGTCTTTTGGCTTGAAGGGCCGAACTAACACCCTCGGTGAAAATTGGAGCACCCAGTAAATTGAAAGAATGTTCGTGTATTTGTCTAATGCCAGGTAAAAGTGACTCTATTTCTGCGAGAGAGTTGGTGTCTAAAAAACTGCAAGTATAAAACTCGCACTTAGACGGGTTTATTTCAAGACCAATTTTCTTCAAGGCAGGTATCAATGTTTTCAAGTCGTTTAAGACCACTTCTGGACTTCCTCCTATAGTGCCATCATCCAGATACCACACGTTAAGGGGCGCCTTTAATCCAGAAATAATCTTTTGGATGCCGAGACAAAACATCAAGGGCCCTAATGGGTCGCCCTGCTGGGCACCAACTTGCGACTGTATTAAACTGCCTGAGAAGAAAAGATTACTTGAGGAGGCGTAACATTGGTAAATGAAAGGGTAAAGAGAAGGAGTTTGCTCTAAGGTTTCGTTGAGAATAGTGTCCCTTTCTAGGCTATTGAAAGCGTTTTTGATATCGATTTTAACGATTATGGTATTGGATGATCTGCGATGTAAAGCAAAAGACCGGGTGGCATGTATTGCCGCCTCACAACCAAGTCTGGTACCGAAGCCCATTTGAATTGGTTGCAGATAGTCAGACATAGCTTCTCTAACAGATTGGCAACAGAGCTTAGCCGTAAGACGACGAAAAAAGCTGCCCACCGCAATTGGTCTAATACCACCATCTTTTTTAGATAAGGCACATAACGAAGCACCATCCATATAGGAACGGTCTCACCTCCAAGTTTAGCATACCTCTCAGTAAAAAATTGCATAATTTTGTGAGTGATTCTAACAATCGGGGACCATTATTTCCTGCGGAGGGTGAAGTCAACTCTTTGAGATGCTGCGGTCGCAGACCATCTAGACCGGATGCAGACCCATTGTAGAAAGACGCAATTGCGTTGGCTACGTCCGAAGTTGTAACAGAAAGGAAAGGGCTTGTTAAACTCGGTTCAGGTGGTAAGATTATTGACCTCGATGGGCTGGGGTGTTTGTCTTTCAAAGCATGTAGTGTAGTTTCATTCACAGGAGCGAGAGTAGCGTCGGAAAGGAGCAAACGAACCGCTCCTCTTAAGTCTCCGTCGTGTACTTTGGCTTCGATGGAACGATATATCGAAGTTTGTTTTATTGGGGACTGTAAAATAGCGAAGTACAAATTAGAGTCATTGATATTATTTTTAACTTTAGTCGTCAACGATTTCTTTTCAGTCTTATCTGGTACCCTCAAGGCTGAAAAAGAGAAAGAGAGTAAAGTAAACCAATTTTCAACACTGTTCGAAAGCAAACAATCCTCAATAACCGTGCATAGCTTACCGGCAGCTAAACATCTGGCACCCTTGGGAATATGGGTCAAAACTCGAATGCTAGACTTTAAAGTTGGTAAGTCGTTTAGACTAACGTTCGCATGTTGCGTTTGGGAAGAAATGTCCGAAGTCCCAAGGAGCGCTGCTCGAGCGAGAGGAATATGATCTTGCCATATTTGGGTTGTTTGTGTGGTGTTTAAAGGTGTTGGAGCAGGTGGCTGCGTATGGTTAGCATGAACACGACTTATATGAAAAACATGTCATGTTCAATCATATCATTTTAACATTGTCAACCTACAAATATTAATATCTATTCAAATAAATTTTATAAAATCCCTTTATTTTTATGCACTTATATTATTGAATATGTAACCATCGACAAGTAAATTAAGAACAGTTTTTTCTTTCCAAAGTCTTTACGACATTGATGGAACATTGAATTCTATTGGGATTGTGGAATGGGTTTTTTTCATGTTGCCGTATTTAGGTCTAATCTATAATATTATATAGCAATTGATTGTCAAATAAGCTAAACTCCTACAATGCAGGCAGGTAACAGTCATTAATTTAAAACTGCCTATGTAGCTTGTTAATTGCGCGGTCAGAATAATTACTCTATTGTTACTGATGAATGTCTGGTCAATTGTTAATCACAATAAATGAGAATTATACAACTGCATTGATGTTAAATATCGGGATTGTGTAGAAAGCCGGTATCGGAACAAGTAAGTGTATTTAAAACGTATTTTTTGGGGTTTCGTGCCACACAACAAAAAAGGAATAATTAATAGGATAAGTACCAACGTTATCCGTCAGTCTTACGCCCTTTTCTCGAGAACCCTGTATCTAGCTCTAGTTAAAATAAATATTAAATTTTTTTCAATATATATAAAAATCTAACTTCTAAGTCAGCGCAATCAAAATTTCCGACGTTTATGCTAAACTAGCTTCCGCCCGCGACTTCGTCTGCGTGGGCCCGGGATAAAAACTATCCTTTATTTTAATGCAGGCTATAAACGTATTTTGTGCAATTTTTGATGCAAATCGATTAAGCTGTGGGCTACTTGCCCATTCACACTATTCGCATGTATTTACACTTAATATGTATAATACCTTACTACTAAATATTTACACACATATTTATTTACATACATTTATACATCTACATACATGACCATATTACTACACACTAATCTATATTTCATTTATACATATTTAATACACTTAGTATATTTACATTACACCCGTCAATATTGTTGACGTGCCAACAGTTCGGTGCATTGCGACCGCGCACCGATAACGGTCCGTGCGAGTCGCCGGCCGCCCGAGAGTTGCTATGCGCGCGGCTAGTCGATCTCATATACTGACGCGAAGCGCATGCCGTTCTCGACCGCTATCCGCTTACGTTTTATTGCCATCGCTTGCGCTTAACTTTGTTATTTATCTTTGCTTCTTATTTCCGTACTGTTCTCTTCTGTGTAAACTATCTTCTGACTTTGGATATACCTTCTGTGTTGTACTTACTGACATTATATATATTGGAGAAAAGTGAGGTGTTTACATTGCGGGACAATACCTATCGTCCCTGCACATACGAGGCATCCCTACAGTGGTGACCCTTGAGGAACACATTAACAACCGGAGGATTTACGCAGAAATCGTACGTAGAAGTGTTGACAATAATGCCTAATAACGGTTCTGGTCAGAACAAAGACGCGGCCACGACGTCGGACACACAATTGCCGACCGGCGGAGAGCGCGTTTCCACTGCACCGTCATCCGACATTTGTAAAGTTGGAGTGCGAGTCCCACCCTTTTGGCCAGAGGAACCGGAGATATGGTTCTCGCAAATTGAGGGTCAATTTATGATAGCCGGCATAACGAACGACTTGACCAAGTTCCATTACGTCATCAGCCAACTGGATCGTCAGTTTTCAAAGGAGGTCAAGGACATTATTACCAATCCCCCAGCGACTGACAAGTATCCGAAGCTGAAAAGCGAACTCATCAGCAGACTCAGCGACACCAACGAGCGTCAGATCCAGCAGCTTCTTCATCATGAGGAACTTGGAGACCGCAAGCCTTCTCAGTTCCTGCGTCATCTGCAGGGCCTGGCAGCCAAGCGTATCACGGACGACGTATTACGTATGATGTGGACCAACCGATTACCCGCGAGCATCCAGACTGTTCTCGCGGCGCACCCTTCAGCATCACTGGATATCCTCGCAGATCTAGCCGACAGGTTCCACGACATCGGCCCACGTTGTGCCTGTTCATCGCACGTCGCCTCCACGAGCTACAGCTCCGGTCCTGACCAGCCACGTTCCAGCATGGACGCTATGGCTCGAGAAATTGCTGAGCTGAGGAAGCAGGTCCAGTCACTAAGGACTCAAGACCACGGCAGTGGTAGATCCCGGTCCAGGAACCGTAACCGTTCCAGGAGGCAGAGCCGTTCCAGTACCAGGTCGCAATCCAGCTATAGGAAATTTCCCATCTGTTGGTACCACTCTAAGCATGGCGAGAATGCCAACAAGTGCATACACCCCTGCGACTACAGGAAGTCGGGAAACGCCGCGGGCAGTCGGTGATGGCGACAACTTAGCCCTATTCCTTCCGGTCGCCTGTTTGTCACCGACAGAAGGTCGAAGACGCAGTTTTTGGTCGACACTGGTAGCGACCTCTGTGTCTTCCCCAAGTCGTTACTGCGGGAACGTCGAGCACCGACTGAGTACAAACTTACCGCAGCCAACGGGACGACCATCGATACCTTCGGTTACGCACATCTCAGCCTGGACCTCGGACTTCGACGCGAATATCCATGGCGTTTTGTTGTAGCGAGCGTTACAAAGCCAATAATTGGTGTTGATTTTTTGTCATTCTATAATTTAATGGTAGACTGTAGAAGCCAAAAGCTTGTAGATAACACAACTAGCTTAACTTCATCTGCAATTTCTGCTTCATGTGAAGACATATTTTCGGTGAAGGTCTTGACCGGCGCGTCTAGCTATCATCGCATACTATCACAGGAATTCCCTGAAATCACGCGACCTGCTGGCACGCAACGCACAATACCACACAACACACAACACCACATTCGCACCACTCCAGGTCCTCCAGTATCCTGTGCCCCGAGACGTCTCGCTCCAGACAAGCTGAAAGTGGCCAGACACGAGTTTGAAGGTATGTTAGCCAACGGTACAGCTAGACCTTCTGATAGCCCCTGGTCCTCACCGCTGCACCTGGCGCCTAAAAAAGATAATGGGTGGCGCCCCTGTGGCGATTACCGACAGCTCAACTCTCGTACCGTGCCCGATAAATACCCGATCCGGCACCTTCACGATTTTACTCACAGCATATCTGGTTGTAAGATCTTTAGTACCCTTGACCTTGTAAAGGCTTACAACCAGATACCTGTATGTCCAGAGGACATACCGAAGACGGCCATAACGACGCCCTTTGGTATGTTCGAATTTCCATTCATGACGTTTGGCCTCCGTAACGCTGGTCAAACCTTCCAGAGATTTGTGGACGAACTGACACGGGGGCTGGACTTCGTCTATTGCTACTTGGACGACTTTCTAGTATTTTCCACAGATGAAGAGCAGCACAAACAGCACCTCCGTGCAGTTTTTACCAGACTCCGGGACTACGGCATGGTGATCAACGTGTCTAAGTGCGTCTTTGGTGCTCCCCAGGTAACTTTTTTAGGTTACCTGATCTCGGAGAGCGGTACCAAGCCTTTGGACACGAAAGTCGAAGCCATACGTGACTTTCCCCCACCTAAGGACGTCAGGCAGCTGAGGAGATTTTTGGGCATGGCCAACTTTTATAGGCGATTTCTGCCGCACGCCGCCCAAATCCAGGCACCTCTCAACGCACTCCTAGGTGGAGCAGTCAAAGGCTCCACGCCCATTAACCTCACCGGCGATGCTCTGAAAGCTTTCCAGGATACCAAGGAAAGCTTATCCAACGCAGCGTTACTCGCTCATCCCGATTGCCAAGCGAAGCTTGCGTTGGTTACAGATGCATCGGATGTGGCGTTGGGCGCGGTCCTACAACAGCAGCTACAGGACAAGGTATGGCAGCCGTTAGCTTTCTTTTCCCGGAAGCTGAGTCCCTCCCAGACCAAGTACTCGCCATATGACCGTGAACTGCTCGCGATTTATGAAGCGATCAAATATTTCAGGCACATGCTGGAGGCGAGACACTTCACTGTCTATACTGACCACAAGCCTATCAGTTTTGCTTTCCACGAAAGGAAACATAACTGTTCGCCTAGGCAGTATAGACACTTGGACTATATATCCCAGTTCACAACCGATATAAGGCATATATCCGGCAAAGATAATGTGGTGGCCGACGCCTTATCTCGGATAGACGAACTGGAGATACCACTCGATCTCGCCGACCTAGCTAGATCCCAAGTGTCTGACCCTGAACTCGCTGAGTACTTGTCATCATCTTCTTTACGGTTGGTAAGAATGGCGTTCCCGGGAAGTCGTGAGCCGTTGTACTGCGACGTCAGCACGCCGACTCCCCGACCATTTGTTACCAAGCAGTACCGGAAAACGATTTTCACCAGTCTTCATTCCTTAAGTCACCCTGGCGCCAACGCAACTGCTAAGATTGTGGCCCAGCGTTTTGTGTGGCCCGGCGTGAGGAAGGACTGCCGAGACTGGGCACGAGCTTGCGTACCATGTCAACGAGCCAAGGTGAGCCGACACGTGTCCGCACCTTTAGGGACATACGCACTGCCTCGTGCTCGTTTTCACCAGGTACACATCGACCTGATTGGCCCACTCCCTATTTCGCAAGGCTTCCGCTATTGCTTGACGGCCATAGATCGCTTCACGCGATGGCCGGAGGTCATACCAATAGCGGACATCACAGCGGAGACGGTGGCCAAAGCTCTGCTGTCCGGCTGGATATCCAGGTTCGGATGTTCTGTAGATATTGTCACAGATCGTGGTCGACAATTTGAGTCCACACTGTTTCAATACCTATCTAAAGCCATCGGATTCCAGCATAAGCGTACGACAGCGTACCACCCAGCGTGTAACGGTATTGTGGAGCGCTTCCACAGAGAGCTCAAAGCCGCCATCACATGCCATGCTGATGCCAATTGGTCCGAAGTTTTGCCCCATGTCCTACTCGGTATACGCAGCGCATTTAAAGAGGACTTACAATGTTCCTCTGCCGAATTACTTTACGGCGAGCCGCTGCGCCTTCCTGGCGAATTTTTTGATCCCAGCGTACCCGGTACCACGGATATTACCGATTTTACCGCGCGGTTACGCTCATTTGCCTCGAAGTTAAAGCCCGTTCCAGCTTCACGCCATAACAAGGGCAAAATCTTCGTCTTCAAAGAGTTAGCAACCGCTGAATACGTCTTCCTACGTGAAGACGCTTCACGCGCTACTCTGACATCGGCGTATTCAGGTCCACACAAAGTTCTGGATAGAACCGACAAAGTTTTCAAACTTTTAATTAAGGGCAAACCGGTTACCGTAACCGTTGATCGGTTGAAACCGGCACATTTCATTCCTGAGCATTTAAATGTTCATACCGATCAGGATACACTCACGCCTGTCACACCACCAACCTTAGTACATACAGGTGAGAAGTCAGCCCTTGATCCTAAAAAACCAAACGTACTTAGGACTACTCGTTCGGGGAGGCAAGTTCGTTTCCCAGATTATTATCGCCCCTAACCAGGTCTCTGGAGGGGAGTGATGTGGGCTACTTGCCCATTCACACTATTCGCATGTATTTACACTTAATATGTATAATACCTTACTACTAAATATTTACACACATATTTATTTACATACATTTATACATCTACATACATGACCATATTACTACACACTAATCTATATTTCATTTATACATATTTAATACACTTAGTATATTTACATTACACCCGTCAATATTGTTGACGTGCCAACAGTTCGGTGCATTGCGACCGCGCACCGATAACGGTCCGTGCGAGTCGCCGGCCGCCCGAGAGTTGCTATGCGCGCGGCTAGTCGATCTCATATACTGACGCGAAGCGCTTGCCGTTCTCGACCGCTATCCGCTTACGTTTTATTGCCATCGCTTGCGCTTAACTTTGTTATTTATCTTTGCTTCTTATTTCCGTACTGTTCTCTTCTGTGTAAACTATCTTCTGACTTTGGATATACCTTCTGTGTTGTACTTACTGACATTATATATATTGGAGAAAAGTGAGGTGTTTACATTGCGGGACAATACCTATCGTCCCTGCACATACGAGACATCCCTACAAAGCTGTTAAAAGCGTGATTGAGTAACAAACATCTAAACATTCAAATATAAAAAAAAAACATTACACTCCTTTTCGTTGGGCAACAATTTTCAGTAACAGTAACATTACTTCTAGCATCTGCATGATTTCAACGACAATTGCTCGATAGCTTTTGGGCTGGAAGAAAAAAAACTCCCAACGGAAAAAGGGACACCCAGACGACGGTAAACACTTCGCTTACGTTACTTTAGACATGCTCTAAAAGTATAGCTACAAATTATGCAAGTACTTTACAGAACCATTGTGCGCGAGTCCGATTCATTTATTCAAAATGGAGTTATCAATTTGCGAATAGCAAACTAAACTCCAATAGGTAAATCATCAATCAACACTTTAGCAGTCAAAGGCCAGAATTGCATCACCCGATGCATCTGAAAATAGAATAAAAAGGTGCCTTCTGGTGGCGCAGGCCACGATCTATCTAGATCATGTCCTACGCCAGCAGAAAGCCCGAAGTGGATTTCCACTTCAGGTCGTTGGCCCAGAGCAGTGAGTATGTAAATAAGGTAGGTATATGTTACCCGTGACTAATGGGGGCTAAGTCGGAAACTTCTTTTTATTCATTCGTTTCTTTTTCTCAAAATGGAATGCGAATTACAGGCATTACTCCCTGGTGGGGATTCAATAAAATTTGAGCTGCAATGCTGTTGATGACTTTTTCACCTCACATAACCGTCTCGTTAATCTATGTATAGTAGTCATATCTTGAGCCGAGACTCGTGATAACAACGCGTAATCGGGTGGTCTAACGTGCACTGGCGCTCGGGGTGAGGCGAAAGCTTTGTGAATTACTAACAGCCCAGATGTCTCATGTCATCTATACTTTAGTGTTGGGTCCACCGAAATGTGTATGGTAAATTTTATATTTTCATTATAATAATAAAATAGCATACTCAATTAAAACTAACATGATCATTAAAAATATGTATCCAGTTTTAAAAAAATACATGAACTACATCTTTCCATCGTTCGTAGAAAATGGTTGAACGAACGTTTTTGCGTTCAACGAAAAAGGAAACGTCATGTTTTTATTGTATAATGTAACAGCGGACATGGACTGTACAATAAAACTCACAGTCCGTTCCATGGACTAAAGTAATCTGACCCATCCGCGTATTGCTGTACTTTTGAACTTTGAATATTCGCATTCTATTTGTTAGGGGCATCCTGTAATTAATGCGGGCACTGACACTGGAGAGGGGCTAATGAATAGGGGTGTGTGACGCAAAAAGTGGCCAGTCACACAACACGGTGAAAACCCAACCAAAACATAACCCTATTGGTATAAGCCGGGAAGCTCTAGATGGCAGAATGATAGCCGCATATTGGCCCGCTATTGATTTCCAACGGACAGTGACTGACGCTGCGAATTTATTTTTGGTGAGGGATGTTTAAAACTGATACCTCCTGTTATATCCAGCTTTCTTATCCAGTAATATTTATCGGGGAATGTAGGTTATAATGATGCATATGGTTAATCGAAAAATCATGTTTTTATCGTCGAGATGTGAGTTAAAATGTTCAATAGGAGTGTGTGAACCGGACCCACATTTCTGGTTTCCGTAATAGTTCTCTAATGAGAGCTATCGTTTTTGTGCTGACCACCTGGCGCCACTGGCACTCGTAGGAAGGTTTGAAGTAAAGCGGTTATTACATATATAATAAATTAGGTATTACTTTAAAATAATAACAATAGGTAATAACTTAATTTTGCACCTCTTTTTCTTACCTCCACTTTTAAAGCATTGTCATTAAATAGATTAGGAATAATCATTCCAGGTATTGCAAAACATATTAGAATATTGACCACATTATTAATTACGAATCAGAAATAAACATACCAAATTAAGTAGCAAGATTCCACCCGAACAAACATTACACATTTACATGCATACATTGCGAGTTAAATATAAGCTTGTAATAATTTAAATTAAACGTAGGACTAGTTTCAGAGAAATAAAAATGAGCAGCAAATTTTGAGCAATTTCATTTTTCTGGGGGCAAGGCGTTGCTAGACGGGTCCAGTAACACCAATCACTTTTTAAATTAATCCCTTTATTATACAGACTTACTGAACGTGGACTTTGCAATTGGATCACGCTATAAATTCAGACTTCACTGGAGCCTATAATTTTTATTAGTCCACATTGCCTGACGTGCGTGAAATGGCCTTCCTACGAACTTCAATTACTGGAAACTTTTTGGCCATGTTAATGTAAACCTTACTACGTCTAAATTTGAGTCTTGTTTTCACGGTCATCGACATCTACATTACATCTATTGATAGTAATTGAACATTGAGCAATATACCAGGGGCTCAATTCAGAAAGCGCTTTTGACGTATTGAAATTGAATGCGAATTGTCTTGGTTTATGCAGTTATATTTAGATTATAATTAGTTTGGTATTGGAAAGATTGGTATTCAAAGACACCTAAAAATAACGTATTAAGCTAAAAATACCTATTTGCATAGCTAAAATGGTAATCGTTAATTAAAATTCGGTTTTGATGTGCATTTGGTAAATTTTATTTGGTGAGCGATAAAATAAAACCGTACATATAAAAAGATGAATAATGACCTAGTATAAAGTGAAGAGTAGAAGCTGTTGTAATTACTGTTTATTTGGTTTAAATTTGGATGCAGAACGAAATGTACGGTTGTGTTGTGTCAATTGGGAAAGATAAATTTCCGCTTTGAAGCTGTATATTTTTTTATAATTGAATGACGAATTTAGTTTGAAAGGCACGTATAAAATTATACTTATAATAACGATAAAATTCACATAAAAACGGTTAAAAACGCTACGGGCCAGGTGTTTTGTAAAAACATGTCACCCGTAGTGATGAATTGATGATACATCGACCAATTAATACATGGGTTTACCGTTATTATTAGCATAACCTCAAACACTCTAAATATACGTACTACCACTCACTCTAAATTTATGTTATGCTAAAATATTAACAACCAACATTTCAAAACAAGCCCTGCTCATAAATCGAACGACTTCCCCTTATACAGTTAGATAAGATCCTAAAATTTAGTGCTCAACTGCTCAAATAGATCAGCGAATAAGTATTCCGCTATATAATTTATACCCCCCACTCCGCTAGTAGGAAGTAATGGATGCGTCCGCAGATATCAGTGGTTGCCGTCTTTAAATTACTCACTGTTCAGGAAATACAGCCGCACTCGAGACTCAAAATCCACTTAACTGTATTCTTCACACTATTAAGATAAGGAGTCGAATTAAAACTAAGTTTATCACTTGGCAAGGTGTAATTGATTTTTATTACGTCCGGCTACCAAGGTAGGAGCGCTAAACATTATTGTGTAAAAGATAAGGGTTGAGCTACGGCGAGCGTGATGAAAGGTCCCAGGGCCACCATTCTCGCCACTGCTCTCCAGTAGAAAATGAATATAAATTGAAGTGGAATCTTGCGTTTTGCTCTCACGCGTTTATTTACGTGTGAGATCGAGTGCGTCGTTACAAATTCAATTCATATGCAATTTAAGTTCGATGTCTTAAAGTGCTATGAGAATGGTTTTCCTGCTCGAGTCCGCTTCTTTGCACTAAACACGGTGGCAGTCTAGATGGTCTGTAAAATAGACCGAGTAAATTGCTGTTGAGTACAAAAAAAGAAGTCTTTTGGTGTTACCTACCTAGGTATTGATTTGAACTGAACTAAATCTTCAGGTAATCAGGTTAATTCAGGTTATTAAAAGTTATTAACAGTTTTGTACATCATTAATTATATCCGATATAAAGCGCACATGCACAAGACTACGTTTTGTTGAATTGCATAGTTGAAATACAAGTATCATGGGTATATCGATTTAACTCTAACCGCAAAAAAAAACCACCTAAAGTTTCGTAACATTTCGCCCCTAGTGTCAATTACTACCCGAGTTAGTTAAAACGTATAACATATTGGGTATATGTATTATCGTAGGTTTAGTATCCTGTTATTAAACAGTAGGAAAAACGCACCATGTTCACCCTAATTACATTTGACGTATCTCAAATTCAAATTTTCAGTAGGCCAGTCAGCCTATTAATTTATAAAAGTTCTTCTTTAAGGAATATGAGTTTAACGGAGGCACTAAGTGAAAAAGTTTTACTTTGGTAGTAACTTTACTTAATTATCTTGTTAACGAACAAGCCATTTCCTATTTCGAAATCTTGACATTATTAAGATTGCTTGCTCCGACGTAATTTTAAGTCGTGTTCGATAGGACAGACTCAATATTGAGTACAAGGGTCAGAGTTTTTGTTGCACTAAAATCATGTGTGAGTGCGATAGGCTGATGTTGGATTATAAATAGAGACAGTTGGTGACAAAAGCCAAGATATAAAAAGGAAACACCACATTCGGCCCGCTTTCGCGCTTCGCTTCTGCAGCACTAGCAACTACTAACCCAACCGATCCTAGCCTATCTATCTACCAACTTTTGACGTTTAATGTATTTGTGCATTATAAATAAATGGGTATGAGTATGAGTGTGAGTATTGCTAACGCGGTCGTGAACAAGGAATGGGTCACCAAAACGCGCATTGTATCTACGTCCTTTAATAAAACGGAGGCAAACCAACATAAACGCACCATTTCGGGTCACTTTCAAATCCTGGTAATAAGTACCTATATGTATGGCATAAGTACTGGCTGTGGGTGATTTAGCGGAATGTCGTCTGGCTCATATTTTGAGGGGTCAAACAAGGGAAGTACCTAACAGAAGAAAGAGCAGTAACATCACGTTTGCCCTGTACCTACGGAATATTGTATTCCTGGTAAGTCAAGTCAGCACAGCACTCGAGAATGCGCTTTGTTGGAAGAAAGGACCTGCATTTGTCCCTTACACCACGAATTCTCAAAGGTAGAGGGCCAAATGTAATTCTCCTGCAATAGCAAGCGGCCGTAGGATATGTTGTCTGCTTATTATCAAACAGTCTGTATGTATTTTGGTACGTAGAATTTAAAAAAGAAACCTACGCTAAAACCATTAACAGAGGTTTATATCTCTATATCTTTTCACAATTTTTTAGGGTTCCTTTGCTCAAAGGGTAGAGCAGAAGCCTATTTCTGTCACTCTCCTGTCTGTTCGTGTCCGTGCCCGGCTGTCCGTGTGTCAAGAGTTTGCAGCTTAATTCCGAAACGACCATACCGACGTCAAGCCGTTTCATAACACGTTTAATAATCCATCCTTTCCATCTAACATTATTATTATACCTAAATGCGAAAGTAAACTTTGTTTACCTGTCTATCTATATGAGAGTTGCCATAAGAATGGGGACGTTGACCGACAAAACTAAAGGAAAAATGGTGCAGGTCTGGTTCGCGCTTCGAGGATTCCGTACAAACTTTCCCAGTTTCTCTTAAACATTCGGACCTATAGTTGTGTCTTAAATGAGCACTATCCGTGTTGTTTTTCATAATCTTTGATACCACGGTTCTAAAGTGGGAGGAGAGGACGAATTTGAGACTTTCGGAATATATTCACTTATATATTGTAATTTAGAAAACATTTTGCTTTTGTGAAAATAAAGTTTTTAATGTATTCGTTGGTCGACAGAATAGTTGCACGCAATGCGTCGAGGTGAACGGAGATATACAGGCTGGATTTTTTAAGAGTATCCAAAATGAAGTATGTTAATCCTTACACAAAATTATGGCGACAAAGTGGGTAACTCATTCTTATCGGGCTACATCACATTTTGTGCCTAGTTTGTTTACATTCGACTCGGTGACCACACTACAGTCGTTATTATTTGTGAAAATAAAATTGGATACTCATAAAAAGCTGTTTGTATGAATCAGCGATTGCCTCTTCCTATAGTAATGTCGACGAGCCATACTGTACCTAAGATTAATTGAGTTGGCCGAATGGCATTAAAGTAGTCCATTAAAACTCTATACCTACCTAATAATGAGCTAGATTCCAACCTAATTGATTAGCTAGCGAGTGATTTAGCACGAATTCCTTGCGCTTTGTAATTTAATACGCATCATAAAAACAAATTTCAAAAATCACACCCAAACATAGTAAATAGTAAGTAAGATATTTCCATTTCTACAAGCTTTATTCTAAAAGGCATTTAAATAACGGCACACGTTTTCTTATCTCTCGAAGCTTTTAAAATGATCCATTATCCTTAATATAGGAATTCATACAGAAATGAATTGAATATTAAATTATGTTGGTCCGTGTTTTCTAAAACTGACGAAGCTTCTTGTTAAGCTTTCAAGAACCTTTTAAGTTAATGAACAACTTAGAGAAAATTCTATTGACTTTTGTATGGGATGTTTTAAACAAATTAATTTCATTATAACCGCCCTGCATTCTGAACTGATATAATTGAGGCTTATATTTGATTAAAGTAGATTTGGAAAACATCAAGATACCTAAATATTTCATTAAAAACACAGCATTTAATTAATGATTAAATCTTAAGAAGCTTGTTGACAAGCATGGCTTATAAATTTAGACAAAACAACCTACTTCAAATAATATTAGTAAATTTTATTGTAATGCTTTATTTTAGTAACTCTGCTTGGCCTAAGCGGATGAAAGATTCCTTGAAATGATGGGAATATTATTTTCTAATTATTTAGTTTATTTATATTTTCGTTATATTGAGTAATACTTGTATTCGCTAGTATTTTTTTCTCATTATTTTAATATATGAGCTGTAACACAATAAACTATAGCACGTAAAGTGTTATTAATATAAATTAAGGCAATGCATTTATTATAATTAAACAAAATCGAACAAGATGCGAGAATCACCATGTGTGTATTTCTTTACAGTAGTACCCTAAAAAGGCACTAAATATAATTAAAATCTTTGCTGAAATCTGACCGACGTAAACTAAGCCCGGGTGTTATTACGTTTCAGTAAATTTACGCATACTAGATTTGACCCTCGCAGCGCTCACGTATTTTCCTTTTGACCCTTTTAGGGATTGGACTTAAAAAACCATCCTTGCTGGCGGCTTAAGCGTTATTAGGGATACGTCCTGAAGTATTCCAATTTTCTTTGGATAGTTAGCTCTTGGTTTTCCACTTGATTAAATTGGCGATTTTATGGTGTCCTTTAAAATTCTTAGAGATGTAAGAGGGTTTGTGGGGTCCTTTAAAATTCTCAGAGGGCTTTTGGTTCTGAAAGAATACAGGTCCAGAACGCGTATTTTGACTAACATACGTACTACGTACGTACGTAATACGTACATGCTATTACTAGTATTATCGTTCATATGATCGATACTGAGATGATCTTGGTATAAAATTTTACATAAATAATGATATAGTTGGCCTTTGTTGGTTCAAAAATAGTGCAGGTTCGAGAACTATGTCTATCTAACAAAATTGGTAACTAAGAATTCGTTTACTGAAAAAGTACAGATAGTTAATGAAAGAGGATAGTGGATGAATAGTTTTCAAAAATGTAATCTAATATATTTCATACGAGAAGGTAGGTTTGGTAGTAGAGAGGTAAGAGTCCTATAGATGAATGTGTAAAATTAACCAGGTTCAATTAATATTTAATTTCGTCAGTTTTTATCGCCACCTCCAAAGAGGTTCCTTCAACGATATGTTTAAAATGTGTTGGCCTTTAAAGTAATAGCTAAACGTGAAGGAATTTAACTTTTCAGCCGGTAAATACTTGCTAAGAGGTCTAACTTGCAGAAAAGGGTGCAACGGAAGGGGTAACATACCTTTGCAATTATCTTATCTAAACATCGCCATCTGTTGATTACATCCTCTTCAATGTTCACTCAACAAGCTTTGCATTTAAGGACTGCTGTTTTAATTAACAAAATATTTATTTGTTTTCATTACTTTCCTTCATCTCACTTCCCAAGCGCGTCCGGCGAAGTTATATTAAATTTCGCTCAAGTCAAACACTCGAAAGTTTGTGTAATCGCGGCGTAGAGAAGCGGGAACTACGCTCGTGCGGCGGAGTGGCAAAGTTGGCAAGGAGCGCGACACAGACCGACCGCACAGCTCGCCTCGCACTGGCTTCCCGCGCGCGACTTGCTTGCGACGACGCTGCGATTCATGCGCGGATCACTGGGTAGGAGGAGTCTTAACCCAAACCACGCCTACCAAGGAGCTACACATTTCTTTTTCAATATGTGTAATTCAATTTCGCTTATGTCTTCGCTGGGAAAGTTGATGCCCCGTTGTCGTTGAACGCGATGTTTTTATGTAAACTGTAACGTAGTCCGCGAACCGAGGAGGCCCGTGATGTGCGTATTTTTTTAAAATAAGTATTACTTGTTGGTTCACCATTATAACGTGTTGTATTGCTTGTTCAAATGGGATAAAATCTTAAAAGAATAATGCTCCGGCTTCTATATTTTTAATACTTATAAAATGCAATTTAAGTGTTTCAACCATTGTTTGCAAAACAGGACTTTTTAAATATATGTTTATTAATATATAATCTATGACGTCACTTGGCGTAGCTTCAGTATAAGAAAACGTTAGGTGGCGTTCTTTAACACACTCTCGAATATGCTTTGGTGACACTGGCACTCTCTACAATGGCCATAAACACGTGAACACTGTCTCTAGACACGTCACATGTCACACACGACAGGGGTCGAGCAGTGGTCCGAAACTACCTTTGGTCAACTTACTTAAATCCTTATTAGATTCATTTATTTGTATTTTTCAAGGATTCATTTGTTTCATTGTTTATGTATAATATATGATATCTTTATCTTTGAGAATGCTTACAGCACTTTCCTAAATGATAACTTAGCTGAATTATATGGTATAAATGATCCGAACATACTAACTGAATTGCTTATACAAAAAATTAGGCGATGTATCTCAGAAAACACTATACTCACTTTAATTCCAAGGAGTAATCGTATCCTTAAATACTGGATCACCCCAGGAATCCTAAAATGTATTAGAAACAGAAATTGCATGCAGAAAAGTGTTCGCGCAAATCCAGATAACTTAGTTCTGAAAATTACCTATAACAGATATCGTAATTTTTGCAATGCTCTAATCAAGAAGTTAAAAAGAAATATGAAAAGAGACAACTTGAGAAAGCCAGCAAAAATCCCAAAGTGCTCTGGAAGGCAATAAATAAAATTAGTAATCACAAACCGGACAGGACCCAGAACAATAAACTACTGGAGCTTCGCCTATGGATTCTATTAACAGTGTAAGCCTGTATTTCTCGGACACCGGCAAATCACTTGCAGAAACCATTCCACCAGTTATTATTAACCAAACGAGCCACACATTAAGCGTAAACCCTACCGCGTTAACTTTTTAGTTCTTTTAGATACGGATCCTGTTGAGGTGCTCTCGGTACTGTCAAACCTGAAATCAATTAGTGCTCGTGGGTGGGACGGCATTTCAACTCAATTCCTAAAAATAGCCAGTAATATTATTGTCCCAATTACATCGCGTTTGGCCAACATGGGCTTTGACCAAGGGGTTTTTCCCGACGTCCTTAAACAGGCGGTCATTACCCCAATTTACAAGGGGGAGCAAAGATGACGTATCCAACTACAGACCAATATCGGTGTTACCTGCTATTTCTAAAATTCTGGAGTAACTGATAAACGTTAGACTGACCAACTATTTAAACAAATATAACATATTATCAAAATCACAGTATGGTTTCTGACGGGATATCTCGACGGAGGATGCTATTACTAATCTCTCATCACATATAATTAACAGAGTAGACAAAAATAAAAAATGTCTGTCAGTTTTTCTAGACCTCAAAAAGGCGTTCGACACCGTGTCTGTCCCAATCCTGGTAAACGTCCTGGAGAGGACCGGCATTCGAGGGGTCCCCCTACGTCTCTTCAGTAGCTACCTCCATAAACGTAAACAAAGAGTCAAACTTGCCAATTACATTACTGAAGAGCGCCCAATATCTTACACGGAGTACCACAGGGCAGTTTCCTCGGCCCTACTCTGTTCTTCTATTCATCTTCACTTATGCTGATGACATAGCTGTGGTTTTCTCTGCAGATACATGGGCGAAGGTCCGACACTGCCGAACTAGGCCTTGCCAGGACTGCCAGATGGTTGCAAAGAAACCTGTTCACCCTTATTACCACCAAGACCAATTTCATTTGCTTCAGTAAATACAACAGCTCACAACTAGAATCAGATTTTTCAATTAGGATACATAACTGCGGTAACACGCTGGCGACCTGTCCCTGTCCACCCATACATAAGGTTAAGCACACACGATATCTTGGGGTTACGGTTGACCAGTGTCTTACTTGCTGAAAGCATTATGAACAGGATCCATAAACTGATCTGGACCTTTAGTAATCTCAGACACGTCTTAACAAAAACTAGTCTAAATCAAGTTTACATACTTATCACTCGCTCAATCCGTCATCACAATGCTATCCCAGTTTGGGGTGGAGCAACAAATACCAAGTTCCTTGAGCTTGAGAGAGCTCAGCGAGCACTACTGAAGGTTATGTACCATAAGCCTTTCAGATACCCAACGAGTAAGCTCTATCTACTCTGTGATTTATTGACCGTGAGAAAGAAATACATTTTAAATCTAGTTCTAAAGACTCACAAGAGAACTGTAATACCCCAGGGAAAAAAACATCCACACGTAGCAGCAGAGGCACCAGCACAGTTATTGTTACTTATCTACTGAATAAATTATTATTATTATTATTATTGTATTTAAACAATAAAAAAATCCCCAAAAACTCGTTTGACGTGGGTTTGTTGAGATTTAAATGAAAGTTGAATTAAAAAGTAAAGATAATGATTGCGCAAACATTTCTCGGAAATCTGATGACTGAAAAGGATTTAGGGCGACTATTTCACTAAATAGTTTGCATAACTCCACATTCTACGAAAAATGGGTTATCACAATTCTTATCTGGTTCTCTAAAAACCTAACCAGATAAGTAGCACAGTCCCTGGTAGAGAACGTTGACTTTCCAAAAAACCGTATGATGACGTAAAACCTTATTACTAAGTCCCCTCCAAGGCCTAAAAGCGTACCCTGTCTACGGCGAGGGTCTACAACACGCGTTTGCGGCTACGCACTAAGCGTAGCACTGTGGACCCGTAAAGGAATTTAGTAAATTATAACAGTAAATTAAACGCTAGTTTCATTTGCGTTACAAAGTGAATTATGTGTCGGTGTCTTAGTTCTGTCACCGCCAAAATTACTACGGTTCAAAATTAATACAGTGCCATAAGCCAACGTTAATTCCTCTACACCCTCCAACTCCTACATGCCGTATCAAATTTTACACTATGTTCAAACTATTGTAAACGGTATGCCCATGTAAATAAAGGTCTGTTTATGTCGGAGCTCGGAACAGGTTACGCCATTATAAACACCTGAAATCATTATTAAGTGTACACCTATTTGTTTGCTGTCGTATGTAACAAGATCCTAATAGCAAGTGACGTTTATTAATCGTTTTATGCATAATGTCTTCGGGGGTACCTTAAATAGTTCATCTTTTTTCTAAACTTTCAAGTTTTAAACCAAAGTTTTGTACTAACGAATAACTACGAGTTTATATTAATACCTGCCTCCATGCATTTAAAATAACTCGGAATACTTGCTAACATAACATTGCAGCCAAAGCAGGCTACAAAGTACATCTTGAAGCTTGTTGTAATAGCCCTTATATATTTTTGCATATTTAAAAATGCGTGTGGCTGCTAAGCGGCGGTCGCGGGTTTAAATCCCGGCTCGTACCAATGAGTTTTTCGGAACTTATGTACGGAATACTTACCGTTAGCTTTTCGGTGAAGGGAAACATCGTGAGGAAACCGGTCTAATCCCAATAAGGTCTAGTTTACCCTCTGGGTTGGAAGGTCAGATGGCAGTCGCTTTCGTAAAACTAGTGCCTATGCCAAATCTTGGGATTAGGTGTCAAAGCGGACCCCGGGCTCCTGTAAGGGCATAACCGGGAATAACTCTAGGAGGATGATGATTTTAAAATACGTTGGAGGAACACATACAAGTATGTCAAGTAAGTATGTAGGAGTAACACTTCTTTATCATTTTCTTTTTTAATTTTATTAGTATGACCTACATTTGAGGTTCTCTATTGTATGGGCAAAAATCATTTCCCAAAGTGTCACTTCCAAAAAAATGTTTCCCAAATGATCATTTGGCAAAAAAACACTAGTCAAATTATTGTTTCGCATTATATCACTTGGCAATATCTCCTATGGCAAAATATTACTTCGCAAATTATTGTTTGGCAAAGTTTTACATGGTCAAGTTTCATTTGGTCAGACGGATTATTTAGCATAACATTCTTTTTCCAAATTATTGCATGGCATATGATTTAGATCCTAATTGTGTAGTGCATACGAAATCTATTTGAGTGAGATTACATAATTTTGCTAAGCGGGTAGTTTGTAAAAAACAAAAGTAAATAATTTACACGTAAGTTTATGTTCTTTTGTACTATAGGTACTTAGGTAACAATATATTATAATCCAAATAAGCAGCATGCATGCAAGCAAGCCGTCGGTTTCGCCCTTTTCATCGAGAGTCTCCAGCGAATCAACGCCACCCCGCTGCGCGGGGTGTCTATTTCTGGTCTGAGGGACACAAGTGAACCCTAACCTAACCGACCAAAAACAGAGTTCGCTTATGACAAGCCATTTTTTCCACCCTGGTACCTAATGTGCGAAATGAAAATTTGAACAAATGTTTTGTTTGGAAAACAATATTAGCCCAAACAAAGTGTTTGCTTAATAAACTTTTGTCTTAATAACATTTGACAAAGCAAAATTATGCCAAATGATATTTTGACCAAATGAACAAAATGCGAAACAAAAATGTGCTATTTGTTCGTTTGGGAAATGAATAAGTTTTGTGGGAAGTGAAATTTGGCGAAAAATATTTTGCCGAAACAGCAGGATATACATTTGAAGACCCAGCATTAAAACGATCGTTTATCAAACCAATATAACAAAGCGTTATCACACTCAAATATGCATTTTAATTAATTTTTCATCAGCGAGACTCACGTCCTCAACGGCTAATTTCAATAAAAAATATATTTAATATCATTAATTCCAATACAAAATAAAATTAGGTATACAATCTTACACAAATCGACCTAACTAAGCAAAGCATATACTTTGGATACTAGACGATGAAAAACATACGTATATAGATAAATACTTACTTAAAACATAAAAAAAAACATCCATGACTCAGGAACAAATACGTTTTCGTTACTACTATTAATGCTATTGCTTCGTAGGCAGGGTCGATACCAACTAGTCTAAAGCGGTCGTCAAATATACATATGTTTGCTGAACATCTAATAATGACCCACTATTCACAGTACATTTTCGAGATTATCATGTTCACGAGAAACCATTTGTCACAATAGGGAATATGCATGTGATTGAGAAATGGACAAAAAAATCATGAGTAATCTTTACTGCTTCATAAATATACTCACATGATTTTTTTTACGAATGATCATGTTTCTATTAACACATTTAATTATTTAAAAGTAGTTGTTTTCAAATTCCCTCGCAAATTTCCAAAACGCAACGTTTTTGGCGGAGCGAAACGTGACGTCACCGTGCACTCGGTGTTTACTGTTAACAGGTCGTTTGTATGATTATTGAAAGTTACCGACAACTAAAAAAAATAATGTTCCGAGGAAGACGTTTAAGCGTCGACTAAAGAACCTTTTATTGGAGAAGTCATTTTCTTCTGTAATAGAATACATTGACATACCCAAATAGGACACATTATTAATTATTATTTTCTTTATTTTATTTGACACTTTAAATATATACCGACATTTTGATGGATAAGTACTAACGATACTTACTATTATTTTGTTTAATTTTATTTGACTATATTAAGGGACGAGGTTTTGGTTTTGTCCTTGTATTTTCTTGTACGCCAATAGGCATGTTGACACATTTTGAAAAACTGTTTTATAATGTTTAGAAACATTTATTATGTACAACGAATAACATTTTTCAAGAGAATATAACAGCTAAGTAGGAAAAAAATGCATTTTAGTTTTTAAATTTCAAATTGGCGCTAAAACGCTTGTCAGTGTCATGGCGTCCCGAGTGATGTCACGTTTGTATAAACAGAACGCAGACCTTTGACGTTTGCTACCTAGATCGCTCAATTGCTCATTGAATGAAAATAAATTAAAAAGTTTACAAGTCTTGCGCGGCCGTGCGAGCGAGAAAGCGGGACAATGACGTATGAAGATCTGACAGATAACATGGTAATATCCCTGTCTTACTATTCGTTCAGTACGTAAGTTTTTTCTCTGTAATCTGTGGTAATGACCGTTATGGGTATTTGTTTATACAAACGTGACGTCATGCGCTCTGATTGGAGTTTAACATATCATGGCGGGCGTCCGTATTTTTCAGTTTTATGTTAACAAAATTAATAATAATCTCTTACTTAATAAAAAAATATCAGCATTTTTCGAATTCTATGATTAAAATTTCACTTAGAAAATAGGTACCATATTTTAGTGATTTTAAATTACGGTCATCATGCCTATTATTGATAAGGTACTTCTCAGTACAATAATTATTCATTTTTTAACATTATTTAAATTCTTAACTTTGAAATTTTTGGCATTCTCATTTTTTTATATTCCATTTGTTGTTTTATATTTTGTTCTATTATTGCTGCGAAATCGCGCCTGACGATCATTCTACTACTACTAATAAGTAGTATTTACAAAGTGTTATTGTTGTATGAGAATTGTGTAATGAGATGAATAAAAATAAACTAAACTTATACACATCTTACTAGTCCCACAGTGAGCTCGTTAAGGCTTGTGTTATGGGTACTCAACGACGATATATTTGATAGATGTAAATATTTAAACACAGAGAAAACATCCAATAGCCAGAAATAAATAATCATGGTTATTATTTATCACACAAATATATTTGCTCTTACCGGGATTCGAACACCACTGTCAGCTAATTACAAAGCAGTAAAGGCGTGAATGTATGTATTTATGAATGTATGTATGTACTTTTTATCATTCCATACCAAAATACGCCTATTGGACTTAATCTGCCATTCAGTGTGTCACGGGCAGTATTTCCAAAGCTTTCAGCTTGGTATGTTGAACCAGTTAACGTAGAAACCTGATATTTCGTATATACACGGTGTTTTTTTAACCGTCTTAGAGCCAGAGCCCAGTTAATGCCTACATTACAAAAAACTTAAAAATATTTTTTTTAGTGCATTAGTATTGTTTTTTTTTATCAATATTAATTTTAATCATCCAGCCGAGTGACCCTAGTGTCCGCTAGCCACCATCTTATGTAGATAGGTACGAACTCTAACCGGGTGAATGATTTTCGTACCGCGCGCCATACAGGATTTTGCCAACTTAATTACCTTCTATTACTAAAAACTTAAAAAAAAAAATCACGAATGATTAGTATGTGTTGGATACTTTAAGTGGGCTTCAGCTCTAAGACGGTTAAAAAAACACGTTGTATAGGAGTAGAAAGTAATAGCATTATGACATACTCGTATATGAACATAACTATTAATAAGTGAGCCAGGATTGTTGGCTTTTTGAACATTATACATGATAAAAAAAACAATAACAAGCAAATAAACTCATCCACGAGCACTGAGACGCTATATATAGAAAATCCGCAAAATGTTTATCCATTTGACATTGATTCTCATGAATGTTTCAAACGACTCGCCGTCGCAGCCGTGCAGCCTGCATTCTTTTTCTATAGACTGTAATATCACTGTCGGATATGCGTAAGGGCTGGTTGTTTCAAATCGAGGCCACTTAACAAAAATTCGAGTTTCAAAGCCCAATAACAGGCAAACGGATCGCTGAATTTGAAAAATGGTTTCATAAACCCATAACATTTTTAACCAAGCTATCTAACGACTCTATTGAGTTTACCGAGTCAAAAAAAACACCACTTTACGCGCAGAGGAGGTACTCCACAAACATAAAATATTGTACTGTTTTGTCTACGTGATTGATTTATATAGCCATCGTAAATTACAGCTTTCTAGTAGTAATCATCACTGCCGAGTTAAACCCCGCACATGGCAAAACTATGAGGCTCGGTTGTTGACTACGGGACCCTAATAAGAACATTTTTAAAGTCATATAAAGACTATCGATTTCAACAATTCGCTGCGTAATACCCTAGGAGATCCGAGTAATTCGCGTCAAGTTCGCAACGCGATCAGAGCGGGAAAAAGCAGAGGCCGATCGCTTGCCTCCCCGGGGGCTCGTTTCAGTCGGAGCGATTTTCGCGGCCGTTCTTATGATTAAGTCAAGTCTAGCGGGACTCCAAACCGAGCACGCTAACGCTTCCTTCGACAATTTTTAGCCACGTCCAATATAATAAATTGCTTCGGTAAATTAGATATCGACTTTGATAATAATTGCCAATTGGTTGAATCTAATATGAACAATTGGTAGGTATTTGTGGTTTCTGAAAATTATAACATACTGATATCAGAGTCATCACACTCATCACCCATGATCTTGCAGAATAAAGAAATACGATACTGTGCGTTTTCTTTGTTACTGCTTCGTGTGCAATAATATAGTATTTGTATTGTATCGCCTTGGTGTATGTGAACCCTCTTGCTTTAGCGCGTAGCCAAATATGTTAAAGAATCCCTGGTGTATTTATTTCGGTTGTTCTCTTTTAGGTAAATATAAAAAAAAAACACTTACAAAGTGGTATCCGGAGGACGACAGATAACGCTCTGAAAATGTATAGTGCTTACAATAAATCGAAAACACTTTAACATGGGTGGGTATTTGCAGGATAGGATGGGACAGGTTAAGCCTAGACTCTATTTAAAATGAAATAGGTTATCCAGACATGGCCATTAATCAATCCGTTTCAACGAGATGCTAAGCCCCAACTGGGTCGTAAATTCGGCCATCACCGCCTCTCTCATTTGGTCACTACTAAGGTTTATTAAAATGTACTTCTTGATAAAACTTTAAAATATGGAACGTATATTATGGTTTGAAGTAAAACACCTGAATGAGTTGAATATTTGCACATGTTGTTAATAAATCTCATTTATTAAGAAAACTATAGACTTGGGAGAACATTCTCAAATTATTAGGAAGATTGACAGAAATTACCGGACTCTTTCAGAAAACTTTAAGGCTGCGCCGAGGAATTTATGAAATTATTGCGTTCGATTGATTCTGCAATTGCTATATAAGTTATTTATACTAAAACGGGACTTAATCGCGTGTACTGAACTTATTTTAGCTTTAGCTTTTTAAAGCGGGTATCAAAATCTTCTTGCTGTTATGAAAACCCGCACAGCAAGAAGATGTTGATACCCGCTCAAGCCAGTTGTCCCGTGTGCCCATGGTTTTTGCAACACATCTGAAACGTCGGGAGACCTCAGTATCGTGAAAGTTTAAATCAATATATCTAAATTTGGGATGTATCAAATTTTCCAAAATAATAATAATATTCTTTATTGCACATAAGAAAAACATGTTACAAGAGTACATTCCATAAATAATGGTAACAATAGGCTATCTTATCTTCTTAAAGCGGTTTCTTCCAGACAACCTTTGGGTAGCTGGAAATTTTCAAGAAGAGTTTGTAAACAGGTTGTGCAGGAATAAATCAAGAAAAGCGTACACAACACATACATGCGCATTATTTGAGAACGATACACTGACATACATACTATCATAAATAGGTATATAAATATATTACAAGACAACAAGGCAACTTAAGACAGCGACAAGTTATATTGTTTCAACAGATTTTTGATAATTTGAAGAGATTTTGAACATCTTATATGCAACGGCAAAGCATTCCTAAATGACTTCTGTAATTAAAACACGAGGCATCAAAGATTCTATAAATATTTAAAACACCGTTCTATCAATATTTTTTTCTTAAGATGAAATGACCTTTTTAAATGCCACGTACGCCACGCTATATAAATCAGCCTCTTGTCCAGTTTTTATGCATTTTGTCTTATTATCCATACCTTTTAATTATTTTTTCAGAAGACTTACACTTCTTGTTTTTCATTTTCCACCACAAAATGCAAGAAAAAGAAATGCAGACAATACGGTACGTGAAATGTTATCAATGTTGACACGTCTTCGTCGATGCATTCTAAACAGGTTCATTAAAAGAGATTGTTTACCTACATACTAACTTATATATATATACTGCACTGGTACTTTATTTATATACTAGTATTTTGAGAGAGGTAGGGCACAGCGTAATGTCATCACGCTTGAATCTGGAGCAGCCCGACTGGGGGAGAACCTCCGCCTTACAGAAGACCACAGCCATAATAGCATTGCTGCTTATTCCGTAGGTATTGTAGTGTTTTGTTCCTGATGGTGAGTAAGGTTCCCAGACCTCCTTCCTTAAAGGCCGGCAACGCACTCACAACACCTCTGGTGTTGCAGGTGTCCATGGGCGGCCGTAATCGCTTACCATCAGGTGATCCGTCTGCTTGTTTGCCTCCTATAACATAAAAAAGAACCTATCTCCGTGTTCGAGAATCGTTTTTTTTTGACATGACGGATGCAGATTTTGGAAAATATTTTTGTTTGTACAGATTGTAGACATTAATGGCTTCTTATGCACATTTTTTTGAAGGTGTAGTGAAAAGTCAAAAAAAATATTGAAAAAAAAAACGTTTTTTCATAATGATGTTCAAGGACAGGATGCAAGTCAGAACTATGCATTTTGTAGTCTATTTTACTATTACATATGATTTTGTTTGGTATTTCTAACTTGAACAGTTTGCAAAATATGACACTTGAAATGATAACCTAATTATTTTTCACTAGCTTCTGCCCGCATCTCCGTTCGCGTGAAACTCGGTTATATCGTAGCTCCATACAAACTTTCACCCCCCATTTCACCCTATTAGGGGATTATTTCCGGGATAAAAACTATCCTATGTCCTTCCCCAAAACTCAAACTATCTCTATACCAAATTTCATCCAAATCGGTTCAGCGATTTAAGCGTGAAGAGGTAACAGACAGACAGACAGACAGACACACATTCGCATTTATAATATTAGTATGGATTATCCTGAATAAATCTAAAACGAAAGAAGATCGAGGACCTAATTTGAGCATACAGTGTCCTTAGGGTCTATAAGTACCTACGCCACCTGAAAGGATGACCAAATCCTCCGTCAGGGGCCCCTTAGCCTGCTAACCTTTCTCCGCGGCACACTACTAGGTGTATTATATATACCATGTCTATTTTATAATGTTAAAATGTGTCGCGAAAACAAGAACACCTGAATTTATAAAAAACATTTATCTACGCACATATCAATAGTGCTCTAAAATGCGTTCAGAAACCGTAGGAAATGACCAGCATTACTACAACCGATTTTACTATGAGAACTTTCTTGTCTGTGGTAGTAGGTAAAATCTGTACTGTCATTACCATACAGTACAGATTTTTGATAAATTTGTATCGTTATGTGTTTAAATTTGGAACAGCTGTCAAAACTCAAGTGGGTCTCAATTCTAGTATCCATAGATATTATAACAGTTATCGATACGAAACGTCAATTCAGTACGTTTTTTAAAACTAACCGCACGACATTTGATCTCGAGTGATATGAGTATAGGAACTTCATTCGTTTGTCTATGATTTCAAGAAAAACCATTCACCATGACGGATGATCGAATTGCCGTCATTGCTGTTGTCATTTTATTGTTGGTTTTTGCTGTTCCTTACTACTACTTATGATATGTGTGTAGATAAAGTAGTGTATGCAACTGTACATAATTAGGCCTTAAAACACTCGCTGGCGCTCGTTTCATAAAACCACACTCTTATTTTAAGGCCTCTCATTATGGATCAGTCGCATAAACTACTATTAACAACGTTCTGTTTGCACCAAAATGCCAACGTCTATTTTATAATAAAAATGACAAAGCGCTTTATCGAATCAGTCTGCGCGCGCTCGTATAATACGAGTCTATATATGATAATTAGCGCAAATCAAACAAGCCAGCGTTAATTATCGCAAAATGGCAAACAATCGTTTAATTATCTACTGGCATGGAAACCACTAAATTAAGCGGTAACAAACTCTGTTGTAAATATTGTACACTTCCGGGTTTAATTACCTTTACATGCTCAAAATGCGTAATTGACTGTGAATATTTTGAGCCATCAGGGACTTGCGTGGACCTCATCTCGGCAAAGGGCTTTGTTTATGTGTAGATATACATTTGCATATTCATAATTAAAACTATGCGCTTTATTGAAACGAATGTATCAAGGCTCGTTCTCATAAAGATCTGTTATATCTGTGTCAGGTCAAATTGTATTTCTTATATCGATAAATCGGACCTAAATATTGCTTATTGAAATACGCATTACGCCCGCATTAGTGCAAATATTTTTTGACTTTGTGTCATACAAATAACATTACTCATTAGCAACTCGGGTCTAGTTAGATTTCTGTTTTAATGAATGGGATTATGAAAACTTTTAACCAACAGTCAAGGGCACCATTATGTATTCACTCAAAGTTTCACAAATACGTATACAACCTTATTGTAGCAGAAATAAGAAAAGTGTATATATTTTGCAGACTTTATGGTGTATACTTATCAACAGGTGCCCTTGACACAACTAAGTAAATAAATTATGCACGGCATGGTATATTTTTTAACTAGGTACATGCTACGCGGAAGTGGATAGTTTTATATAAATCCATATAGTTAATAATCCTAAGTCGTCCAGTTTTAGTAGGCTGTTGTGAAAATCTCGCACAGCGTTCGTGCAGGAGGAAAATGCCCCTCCGGCCGGCCGTCCTAAGCCGCGCTAAAACTCGTAATAAACATGAGCCTAACAAACTTTGCGTATTTAACTGTGTTGGGAATTTCTACTAAAATATCTTATATCTTACCAGAGGAACGGAAATATCTGTGTTGAAAAATGATTCTTAACTAGTTAATCGACGGCTGTCATGACATGTATTTTGATCTGAAAGAAGGTTCAAAACAAACAGGTTCGCTTTGATTTACCTATCGTACCTACGGAATATGTTTGATTGTAGTTCATTTCTATCTTATGTATTTAAGCAATTATATCTATTAAATATATCGTCATCTAGCTAGTACCTTATTGTGTTCACTATGGGACTAGTTCGATTTGTGTAAGATTGTCCCCTAATATTTTAATCTATATAATTGTTATTATTTATATATTCGATATATTCATATCACGTCAATTATAAACGTGAAAGTCCTGATTGACTGACCGACTGGCTCACTCACTTAAATCAACGCCCAGCCCAAACTGTTAAACCAAGAAAGCTGATTTTTTCACAATAGGTGGTTTATGTAACATTAGTACCCACAAAGAAGGGATTTTTGAAAATTCCACCCTCAAGGGCTTAAAAAGGGGGTTGAAACTTTGACCAAAATAGACGCTCCTATCCAATCAATTTGTGAAACTATTTTGCCAGGAACATCTAAAAATATACCTAAAATAATGTGCAAAAACGCGCGTCAAAAACCAATTTCAATTAAAATTTGACCAGACATCGAGAGTGAAAAATATTCAAAGTATCGGTGACGTTAGTTGATTGAATACATTGTTAGCAAAAATGAATTCGGAATGTGTCAACACACGGTGCTTAGAATAAATGAATTGGCCCAATGGATCACGCGGGTGTCATGCTGCAGTAATAAATAACGTAAAATTCTGGACAGGCCGAGTTAGCCTGACATAAGGGTGTTCAAGAAAAAGGGACACACATACACATGTTTGTAAGAAAAATGTACCTATGAACTGCTCAGGACCGAGATACTTAGAAGAAAAGGGGGAAGAGTGTCGATCAGTGTGAGATATATTCAAGTTTATCGAGATTGTAATAAACTAAAAATTACTCGCTCTCGAGCCGAGGACTCGCTTCAACCCAACATTCATCAGAACGTCTTCGTACTTCGAAAAGTGCGTAGTTAAACAGAATTGAGTATAATGTCACAAGGACCTAGGTCAATCTTGTATCCAAACATTCAAACATTCACAGTTATACTTATAATATATGTAAGTATGATAGTAGGATAAAATACCTACCTGCCCACATAAATAAAAACTTAAAAAATAACTAACCTATTAGGAGGATTTTTACAAAGATATTCAGTTGGTTCCAGGTTACAAGGTAGTACGTTAATGCGAAGTCTTTACACTGACTCAATTACGAAACACTATACGCATAGAAAAGAACGATGCTACCAACATAACTTACATTTTAATACACCATCGAAACGAAAATAGCAGACAATTTATTCTCGCTCCATAAATTATACCTCTTTTCAGAATGAAGATAGTGTTTACAGTTTCCATAGTATAACGGTCTACGTATCGTTTTCCTTTTGTATGTAATTTCAGGCTTCGGGGAGCATGCCAGCATTTTTAACCGGCAGAATTGCTATTCGCGCAAATACGTACATATTAAAATCAACCCGCGTTTTGTTTTCATTCGTCTCATAATTTTATTTGCCTCTGGCAAAAATGCGCTTACTAGGTGCTTTATA
Source organism: Epinotia demarniana (assembly GCA_945867215.1). Classification (NCBI taxonomy): domain Eukaryota; kingdom Metazoa; phylum Arthropoda; class Insecta; order Lepidoptera; family Tortricidae; genus Epinotia; species Epinotia demarniana. Next base: position 18,673,373 of record OX244263.1, read on the forward strand.
TTATTGCATAAAACATTTAAATAGTGAACAAAATGCGAGTAGAATTCCGCCATAAATTATTATCATGTCAAGCATTGAACCCTATTTCAGGCGGGCAGCTAAAAAAGTACAGTCGGAACTAATTCAATTTAAGACGCATATTTGACAGGCTGGATGTGGTCGATGGAACGCCTCTGCCTGAAAAAGGGTCAAAGTCAAAACAAAATTTTACAGTATATAATTACCTACCTACTCACCGTGGTATATTCCGTCTCTATTAAATCATCATCAGACCAGCTTGGGAACAGGGCGGAGGTGTGTTGTGGTCGATGGGCTAGCAAACTATCACTGCAATATCACATTTATGCTATTTAAAATTGGCACTGGAACATAAGTTTCATGTGCTCTACCTACCCCTTTTGGAAAAGAAGACGTGAATCTATATGTATGCAAAACAACTTCATGGTGTCGTATTATTGCACTACCATCTGAATTCTATTTTGAAGAAATTGGTAGTATTTATCTTGACAGATTTGTCTTAAACATTCATGAGAAGTTGAATAAAAAAAGAGATAAAATATGAACGTTGCTTGTAAATCTTGAACTGGTTAATGTACCTATGTCCTGTATCATCATCATTATCATCATTGTGAGCCAGTAATCGCCCACTGCTGAGCATAGGCCTCTCTTGGAGTACGCCACCCGTCCTTATCCTGAGCTATAGCTCGTGACACTCCCCTGGGCCGCGCGGGGGGCAGGGGACGTTGACGTCAGTTGACGTGTTACTCACTGCTACACGCGATATGATTTACGTAAGGAATATGTCTTTGGATATCCCTAACAATATTCTAATTTGTTTGTAAGAATATTGTGTACTTGTGATACCGAGTAACCATTAAGAATAAATGATTGGTTGATTTATGTAAGTAATTTATATCTTTGACGGCCGTTTAGCCGAGTGGCTAGCATACTATTTACACTGCCTACAAAGCTGGACGTCCCGGGTTCGAATTCTGGTAAAGGTAAGTTATTTGTGTGTTGAGCACGAATATTTGTTAGGGTTCCGTACCAAAAGAGGTAATAAAGGGTTCCGTACCAAAAGAGGTAATAACCCTTATGGTGCGACTCCGTCCGTCTGTCTGTCTGTCACAAAGTGAAATATCTCACGAACTACTTAAGGTATCAATTTGAAATTTGGAATGGTTTTAAATGAGAGTCATCCACGTGCATTGAAAATGAAAAAATTGAATATATATTTTAATTTTCCACGAAATCTTACGAATACGAGGGGGCAAAAAAAATTTCAACTATTGGGTCAAGTGGGGTATCATTTGAAAGGGCTTGAGTTGCACATTTTAAAACAGTTTTTCTTTTTTTTTCTTCACCGGGAAAATTTTGATCTATGAGGGAAAATGTAAAAAAAAATGCCATTCCCCCCCTCTTATCTCCGAAGTTATTCCAGCGAAAAATTTGAAATAATTACTTGTGATTAAGATAAACATAAATATTACGGGAAATGTTTTTTCTTTCTGTATATAGCAATTTTTTGTTTTATTTACAAAAAATATTTCCTAGTTAATTTTGCAATTTAATCAACTTTATAAGTATTTTTTTGTTTTGAAATTCCTATAAGACTATAATAGAAATACCCTTATTTCAAATTAAAAAATAATAATCGAGATCGGTACATGTGATAAACAATAATCGCTAAAACACCAACATACATACTAAGCTGATTGCCCTTGCACGTTAATACCAAATGGGGCCGATAGACAGCGCTGACCCCCTTCGCGTTGTTAAGATTTTTCTAGAATGAATGGAGTTGGGACGGGTATATTTCAATAGCAGGTCAAAAAAAATCGCGATTCAATTGTCTTGGTAGTTTGATGGTGTTGGTGTAAAAGTTACTCGTTGTTTAAAATTGAATTCTGTTGTGTTGGGTTAAAATAAGTAAATAATTTAACAAATATTGGGACATTTACCTTTACCTTGAGTTAATTGCTACGTTCACTCGCTCACTTCTGAGCCATGTCTATAAGCTGTTTTCGAGGGTCATTACAAACCGTCTCGTATGCAGGCTAGATGACTTCCAGCCTCCCGAACAAGCCGGTTTCCGAAGAGGCTTTAGTACCGTAGACCACATCCACACGCTTCGTCAGGTTATACAGAAGACCGAGGAGTATAACCTGCCTCTCTGCTTAGCGTTCGTGGACTACGAAAAAGCCTTCGATTCGATTGAAACCTGGGCTGTACTAAAGTCTCTCCAGCGGTGCCAAGTTGACTATCGCTATATCGAAGTGCTGAAGTGTTTGTACGAGAGCGCCACTATGTCAGTCCGACTCCAGGACCAGAACTCGAAACCTATTCCGCTGCAGCGGGGAGTCAGGCAAGGAGATGTTATTTCTCCAAAACTGTTCATCGCTGCACTGGAGGACGTTTTCAAGACTCTGGACTGGAGAAGGCTAGGCATCAGCATCAACGGCGAGTACATCACTCACCTTCGGTTTGCTGACGATATAGTAGTCTTGGCTGAGACCATGGAGGACTTAAGTACGATGCTCGATGACCTCAGTAAAGCATCCGAGCGAGTTGGTCTAAGAATGAACATGGATAAGACGAAGATCATGTCAAATGCCCATGTAGTACCAACTCCCATTACAATCGGACACTTTACGCTCGAAGTTGTAGACGATTATGTATACCTAGAACAGACGATCCAGTTAGGTAGGTCCAACTTCGAGAAAGAGGTCAATCGTCGAATCCGACTCGGCTGGGCAGCGTTCGGGAAGCTACGGCAAATCTTTTCGTCCAATATTCCGCAGTGTCTCAAGACGAAAGTCTTTGACCAGTGTGTGTTGCCAGTGATGACATATGGCACTGAAACGTGGTCGCTTACTATGGGCCTCATAAGAAGGCTCAAAGTCACCCAAAGGGCAATGGAGAGGGCCATGTTGGGAGTTTCGCTGCGTGACCGCATCAGAAATGAGGCTATCCGCAGCAGAACCAAGGTAACCGATATAGCCCTCCAGATCGCTAAACTTAAGTGGCAGTGGGCGGGGCACATAGCACGTAGAACCGATGGCCGTTCGGGCGGAAAGGTTCTCGAGTGGCGACCACGTACCGGAAGGCGCAGCGTGGGTACCCCGACAAGGTGGACTGATGACCTGGTAAAGGTTGCGGGAGTCCGCTGGATGCGGGTGGCGCGGGATCGGTCACTTTGGCAATCTTTGGGGGAGGCCTTTGTCCAGCAGTGGACGTCTTTCGGCTGATATGATGATGATGATGATGATGAATTGCTACGTTTGTACGGAACCCTCGGTGCGCGAGTCGGACTTGCACTTGACCGGTTTTTTTTTGTTTGTTATTAGTTTTCTACGTATTTATGTACATACCTATGTATTTATCTGTATGAGTATATTTATCGTCGCCATTGAAGTTGGATCGTTTTGGATCGATTCGTTTTTTTTAATGGCTATATACATTATATACAATTTGTTTGGCTTGACGCCCAATAACTTTGCCTATCGGTGGACTCATCGTTGCGTAGCAATCTCGTTTGCCTTTTGTTATGAGCGGCCGTGCTCATATACACATGTTGCCGCCAACTGCATCGGCGGCCGACTGACGCTCCTGACTGACAGCTCCGCCGCCCGCACACTTCATACCACCCCGGCTGTCCTTCATTCCCTGTCGCCCGCAAACCATGGGAGTGTCACGAACAAATTTGCCAGGCTATAATCTTATCCAGAAGTGACCCGCAATCTTTCTAATATCGTCCACCCATCGAGCTTTTGCCCGTAGCTCGTTTTACCTAGAAGTGGCCACCAATCTGACACCTTTTACCATCATTCTGCCTGGCAAGGTGACCTGCCTAACTCCACTTGAGTTTGGTAATGGTATGTCTTGTATAAAGAATCATAATATTGTGAACCTACAAATATAATAACTTACTGTGCGCCTAATTTGTGTTCATAGCAGCAAAACGCTTATAATTATAATATTGAAAGAGTTTTATAGTACCTACACGTTTGTGCTTCTAAAATAGAGAAAACTACAAAAAAAACTTTTGTTTTCGGCATACCTTTGTATCATCAATAGTACTGTTATTATGTGATACGGTATTATAATTATAATAATTAGGTTAGGTTTTTATATTGACTAAGTAATTTAGGTATAGTTTTACATTTTACTGTATCTTATTATGAAAACCTAATCTAAGATGAGAAATAAAGAGTTGAGGGGAGTGGATTTAATAGTATACCTACACGAGAAGCCAAATAAATACGTACACTTATTTTAGCAACATAATTAACCGTCGCATCGCCTACATACACAATACCAGCGAATAACTATTCCACTACTGAATTACTCAATCCACAATTCACGATAACAGACAGCCGGCTACAAGATCAACTCCCTTGTGCAATTTTGAGTCAGGTCCATAACTCAGAACAGGCTTTGTTTCGGTCTAAAATAAAATATTTAGTAAAATGTGGTCGCATGTGTAAAGCTGCTCCATAGGATATCTATGGAGATAGTTTACGTCGCCTTTGTTCGCAAAAGGTTCGGTCTTAAAAATGCGATAAGATTCCACATTGTCTACCTTACTGTGTCACATTTACGGTTTGGATTTCTTTGGGTCGTTTGTAAAGTTAGACTGGAGTTTTAAAGGAGTTTGTGTTGCGTGCTCCCGTGGCGTAGTAAACGTAGGACTGAATAAGTAAATGCCTCGAATAAATCACGTTAATTGCGCCGGAGCACCTCCTCGTATGAGCCAGCAGCCCTCGAGTTCACTTTTCGATAGTACTTGCAGCGTTTGCTTCCGGAACCTATCCGTTTTAGAAGTTCTTCGATAGTTTATGTTTAGATCATGGATGGGAATTTATATGTAGTGTGAGATTAGTTCATATATATATAAATAGTACTTACTCTAAAATATCATTTACTTAACGAACTCTAACAGTGTCAAGGTGATTATATTTCAAAGAACTTCTTATAAACCTGTTTTTATAAGCTTCCTAAATCCTAAATATAATAGACATAGCCACTATTGATCCAAACATCTAATTTGGACGTAGCAAACGGAGCTGAAACTCAACTTGTGAAGTTGAAAACTAATAATGTAACAGCTAAACACCAGCGGAGCCCCGGAACAAAAACTGACGCTCGCCTCGACCCGGCCACTATCCACATACTGCTATTACACTGGAATTTCTGGATATACTATAGTAGTATGTACGATTAAGGCTTTACCTACGATTAGGGCTGCAAAATAAAATAAAGGAAACTTAATTATCCTTGACTACTAAAAGATAAGCGTTCGTTGGGGTAAGATTTACATATTGAACTCGTGATGTAACACACAGTGTGTTATCCGTGCACGACCTAATAATATACGGTTTTCAAACAACCTAGTGACTAACATACCTAATTTAAAAGTTACTTTAAATCAAAACTGACCATGAGCCTAATAAAAGTAGTTAAGTACAACCGAAATAACGTCTAAGATGAGATGAAAGGAGAGGAACTACCTTACCTAAAATAAACAATTGTTGATACGATTGATACCAAAAGAGATTTAAGAAAAGTTACAAACTGAAACAGTTACTAGGCGAACTCTATCAGAATTGAAAAAAGCTAAAAAGAGATTCTGGGGAGGATAACATTCGACAGCCATTAGACCACGAGAGCAGCATGCCCCGGGCAAATTTGTCAGACGACGTAAAATTAACACTCGCGAACATAAGTCACGAGGCGCCGAGCGAGGAGCGGAGCGATTCCAGTGAGACATTGTTTCGTAGGGTGAACATTAAATTTAAAAAATGCGATTTATAAATTCGTGCTAAGCTTAAATTATAAGTTCGTTTTATGTCATACAAATCGCAGTAAGTTTGAAGCTTGTAAATAAACTATACGGCTCGAAAAGTCATCGTCATATCAGCCGAAAGACGCTGCCCACTGCTTGACATAGACTTGTCCAAAGAGTGCCACAATGACCTGTCCTGCATTCAGTAGATTCCCGCGAATTTTACCAGGTCATTAGTCCACCTTATGGGTATATCTACCCACGAGGTGCTCGAAAACTAAACAACTATAATATACTTAAGTCTTAAGTTACTCACGTGTTTCATCCTCGGTCATATTTCTCACATCTCTTCTTACGCCTTTTCGCAGTTTGGCGGACCTCTCGTTTGTCGTTCTCCAGACGTTGCAGATGTTTGTTGATAGATGTTGTTTAGTTGGTCCATTATAAGGATATACTCTGTATCAATGTCTTTACTTCCTCTTACAACTTTTACCTTTTACTGCACAGTTGCTTTCATAGCAAAGTATAACTTTTACAAAGAGTGCACGCTGTGCTTCGATTATTTTCTGAACTGAATAGGATTTGACAGGAAAGAAAAGCCGTGAATCAATGAATAGTTTTTCACATTTACATACATTCGGCGGTGAAACTTTCCAAACCCGAGTTCTAAACTGACAGCTGACTTATTTCTACTAAGAAAAATAAATGTGTGGCCAGTTTCTAATTGATATCAAATAAAGTTTGTATTCAATTCGTAGCTACTAAACTAATGGCTCTGTGAGTTGTAGAACTCGCGAGCGTGTGTTTAATTTTTTTTATTTTATTTCGTAATAGGGACTCGACAAAAATCTATATAGTTAATGAACCTGCTCACAAAATGTACACGAGAATCGGTTGAGAAATGCGACCTGTAGAGGAGGACAGCTGGACAGCGCGACAGACACTGCACTGGACATACGAACTATTTTCGGCACAACCTGAAGCATAGAACTTCGTTCGCTTCGCTTACTTGTTCGACTAAACCAAAACGGTTTTTAAAAATAAGGGGAAGGTAGATTTTACTTGTTTCTGTGTAGGGCTAAATTTTGGTTCCCAGTACGCGTCAGGTTCAGGTTCAAGATTCAGGTTTTCTGTTGCGGGTGCAAGATGCATTGTAGCAATCACTGTCATATTCGAGCGCAGTTATCATGAGTGCGACTGCCATTGTCATCAGTGTCGAGCGCATTCGGGTTAAGTCCACATCACACAGGCGCTTTGAAATTTACTATTGACTGCTGGCGCAGGCCGCTCCAGTCTGCGAGAGACCTTAATAATAATAATGATATGGCGTAGGGATGTGACGGCCCCATCGCCCACCAGATTTCTGGTGCAATCAGTCAACGTAAGACAGCTTGTGGCGGGCTGTTAGGGAGTAGCGACCCTACGTACCCGAGTGCTCCTGGGGGTGTCCTGTGGTCAGGCTGAGCCGATCGGGTGGTTGGTTGGACAGGCCCTCCGCCTCTGGCTTGCCTTTACTGGCCGTCCAGAGTGGAGTCGCAAGAGCTGTTGCTCGAGGGTAGATGTGGACACCTAAGTGGCGAGTTGGCTATATGTTTAAAGTCCAGTGCCAGCTCTCAGACCGGTGTTGCCCTTAGGCCATTTTTTAATGTCGCTATTAATAGGGGCCCATCTAGCAGTTAGCGAGTCACCGTCTGCCAGAGATAAAGATTGAAACAGTTTTATTAGGCAGGCGTCCGATGTTTCACCCAATAGCCCAGCCACTAGGCCATCATTTCAACCCAATAACCCGTTTTATTTAGATTCCATCAACCGTCAATAGTCCCTATACACCCCAGCGGGTGCTGTCTCTGTGTGCGTCCCATGACACGGGCAGGGACAGCATCCGCTCGGTGTACTCCTTGCATTTCATTAAATTGTCAAAAGGGCCTCTACGTGTTGGCTCAGTTGGTACTTTGTAGGTACCTAGCTCCACGCACGCCTCCCAAAGGTCCGGGACATCATTGTCCCGTGAACGGGAAAGAAATAGTAATAAATATAAGGGGACAATCTTACACAAATCGAGCTAGTCCCATAGTAAGCTCAGTAAGGCTTAAGCCTGCAACACACTGGCGAGGCCTTCTGTGGCGGACAGTAAATTTGAAAACGAATGCCAAGTTTTGAATGTACTATTGACTTTAATTGTACGTGGGATATGGATATGAAACAACTGTTTAACTCCGCTGCCGCCGCCATTTTATGCTGTTGCAAAATCGTAGAGGTAGACAGTCCTAGCTGGGAAGTCCCGCGGGACGATTTATCGATATCTGGGATATCGAACTTTATAGAGGAGATCTAAACTTTTCTAAAATAAAAAAGCTCAATCTGCTCGTATCGTTTGTGTTTTTAGTTTCAGATAAAGTTGGACTTTCTTGACCATCACGTATGTGCCTATACCTAACTACAACTATCGTAATTTTTTTCAATTAGCGTTACACACAACCAAGATAAAGAGAACCGGACTTATAGGTAACTATGTCGCAAAGCTTGGTACCTACTTTGTACTGAGTTCAGGGCTAAGGTCGATTTCTGTAAGATTGTCCCCAAATCCCATTAAAGTGATTTACAATAAGTTGCCAGAAAACGACAGAAACAACCTTTTAATATACTGCCGTTCTGTAGTGCACAAGTAAAATTATGCGCAATAGGAAGTACGGCGAGACGCGACTCGGCGAGCATTGTAATGGAATAAAGTGCAGCGGCTCTAATAATGCAATCATGAGCCGGATATTTGTTGCGAGTCGCCGAGTCGCCGAGTTATGAAGCCTTTTAGTTAGGGTATTCGAAAAATAACAGTAAGACGATTTTTGAATGGGTAAATCTTATTGAGAATATATTATTTATGTGTCCTATGTCATGTAGGCAGATATTGCATGGCCAGTTTAAGTGTTATTGAAGATATGGGTGAATGCTAGTGTGTCTATAGATTAGTAAAGACTTATGAAATACCTACCTATCCGGCAATAAATAGCTACCTACTGGATAGCGTTGGGAGTTCGAGAGAAAGTTGTGTTTTTGATAATATTAATGCTTTTATTCTAACATTTTAAATGTCCCCTCTGAATGATCATTATATAACTGCTTACCTAAATAAATATAAATATATATATAGCGCGCGCCTTTAAATAGATGACCAACAAGCTTATAATTGCGTAATCCGCCTTTCTTACTACCACTTATTACTTGGGTCTTGCTGTAACTCGATATGTCCTCTTTTCCTGTAGGCAATGAAAACCACAGCAAACCTTGTTAAAGAAGTTCGGATGTGCTGGAAATGGACTGGTTCCGTAATGGTTCAGAATTTATACTCAATCGTTGTTGCCAAGGGATTATGCAGCGAGTATGCAAATCGCAAGTCTATTCTATCGAGAATACACCCTTAACTAATCTAGTTACTCCATTTATAGTGATATTGCACTTAAAATTCATTCCACGCCGTTCCCATAAAAACTATTCGCTTCTTGAATATATGATAAGGAATAATGTAATAAGGAAACAGGAAACTTACTGACCTCTCAATGAAGTGAGATACTCGATAAGATCCTAACAAGTAAAGTTCAAGATAACGAAAAGTATTAAAATTCCCAATGCATCCGGCCAAATGAACCAAGTTTTTACAGATCTCTGAATCTGGAGTGAATGGAGTCGAGGCTCACTGCTGCGCTCTAAAAAAGTTTATGTTTACGGTGATCTTATCGAATTACATAGGTATTTCATGTATAGCCGGTTATTCGTTAGTATAGTTGATATTATCTCTAGTACCTTAGGGCGACATCGTGAGGAAACTGGTCTAATCCCAATAAGGTCTAGTTTTCTCTCTGGGTTGGAAGGTCAGATGGCAGTCGCTTTCGTAAAACTAGTGCCTATGCCAAATCTTGGGATTAGTTGTCAAAGGGGACCCCGGGCTCCTTTAGGGGCATTACCGGAAATAACGCTATTATAAGATGATGATGACCTTAGGGCGACTGAACTCTGCGTCGGTGAAAATAGAGAAAACGATTTTTCCCCTGTATACGAGATCTAAAGAACTATATCATACCTAAGTGTTTATAACCAATATTTTATGGATTATAAAAGTGAAAATACCAATTTATTTTCAATATTACAATTCTAAATAGCTATTTAGAAGCAGCATTATATTTTATTGTTCGAATTATGAATTACCTAAAAGCTATTGTACCTACATTTTAAAATCTACACCGGTGTACCAAACCCGGTTACCGGTGTGCGTGTGTGGCGCATCGTGTACCAAATTGAGTTATTAAACTTTCTGAAATCTGTAAGTAATTATTTGCCTTCGTTACTAGCTAACTTTGAAAATAAATCCAAAGAAGAGATTTTGAAAATAATATCGGCTAACGTCACTCCAATATCCACCATAACTGCAATACCAACTTTCATGACTTGAAGTTGGCGTAAGTTTCGACACGACTCCACCCCGCCGTTGTTATCGGTACAAGAAAATGCGCCGCTGAGAACAAGGATCCGACTGAACTTCTGATTAGGTTTGTTTTTTATGTTTACTTGACATCCTTATAAATAACCTTTACTAATACATTACCTACACCACGTTGTTCATCTGATACCTCCGAGCGCCCGGTGAGATTGCAAGACACGTTTTGTATGATTAAATTCTTTTAAGGTATCTCTAGACTGCAGTTTTACGCGGTGCTGGGAGATGAGTTGAAGTTATTGCTTGAACTTGCAAGTGGGATTAAAATCAAGCATGACTTTGTAATAAAAGGTTTCGATTTCTATTTTAACTAAGATAAAAGTTACAGTCATTTATGATTTATCTTTCTTCCATGTTTCTTGAACAATTTTGCATATCTCGTCGTTGGATCATCCCAACTAGAGAAGAAGTTTAACCTTATGTACGATTCCCACCCAACGGGTCGGACCGGCGCGCATTCTATTACATGCAAAGGAATTTGAACCGTCTATACAGCAGTTACATTTCATATTTGAATGTATCATGCATCCACTGCGAGGCGGCAGCTAACGAGGCGGTCGGTGGGGATTGTAATCAAACATGAATTGTATCTGCTGTATAGACGGTTCACATTAATTTGCATGTAAGAGTGCATGTTCGGTGGGAAACGTGCATTACGAAGACCGCTGCTATAAAAAAATCATTCGTTGGGTACGTATCTTGTGCTGTGTTCCTGTGTAAGGTCGTCAGGGCTCCCGATGATGCTCACTAACTATTAATCGTCAGGGAATCCTAGTCTCTGGCTCGACACAGCGAATCGTCTAAGATTAAAGGGTTGGCACACGCGTCTGATTCTTACAGAGTTGGAAGCATCCATAGGCTACGGTGCCTGCGTACGAACTGTCGTAGCAAAACACATGTTACCGATGTGGTGCTGGGTAACACATTTGGCTAGCGTTAGTGCTAGAGAGAGCATATAACCAATAAATATAATTCCGATCTAATCTCATTACTTACACTATAGTCCGTTTTTTTTAGGATTAGGTAGAAATACGGTAAACAAAGAAGCAATCGTCGTTAACACTTTCTGCTTGGGACAAATTGACAAATATTAGATTTTACGAAGTCCTTCACAGAACGAAAACTTAACAGGCCTATATTCGTTATTTTGTAAATAAAAATTGTAAATGTTGACCACCATACGTTTCTCATTTGTTGTTAATGGACCCTGTTTCTGTCTCTTTGCTTTTGGTGAAGACAAAACGTTCGGGGGAGTCAGGCTTTTTTGCAAGCCACTTGGGCCTGCCTCTGGTTGGTCCATCGCAGTCCGCACACCCACCACACACATCAAAAAATTAAATCTTAATATTAATTAACAAATAGATGCTCGTATAATAGTTAATCTCGTAATCTGAATTCAACAATTTGTTGATTACCAAGAAAACAACATGATACGATTGTCAATTTTGACAATATCGAAAGCGAAAAAAACGTACCGATCGTTTCAAACCTCTTCTTTAGGTTTTTTATTATGCATCCTCTCCAGAACTGAATAGGTAACGAAATTTAAATTCAAAGAGTCAAAAAAAAACAAAATAAACAGTTTTAAAAAAAATATATTGTTGCAAGTATTATTTAAGTAGATATGTAATTAATGAAAACACTTGTATCATTTTAGGGTCGACAACAATAATGTAGGTACTCGTAAGTCTTTTTTAATGGCTGTTTGAGACAGGTTCGTTGACAGTTGTGTGGCATAAAGTGTCTTATATAAAATACCTCATGCTTCGTGCTTTAATCCTCCTTTATATTGCTAAAAAACGCACTATAGAACAAAAAACGGTCCAAAGTAATCGTAGTAGTCTGATAAGATAACGATATTCACATTATCAGCCTATTTACCGTCCCACTGCTGGGCACAGGCCTCCTCTCATGTATGAGAGGGAATGGGCAGTAGTCCCCACGCTGGCCCAGTGCGGATTGGGGACTTCACATACACCTTTGAATTATATGCAGGTTTCCTCACGATGTTTTTCCTTCACCGAAAAGCTAACGGTAAATATGAAATCATATTCCGTAGATAAGTTCCGAAAAACTCATTGGTACGAGCCGGAATTCGAACCCACGACCGCCGTTTGACAGCCGCATGCCTGAACCACTGGCCTACCGTAGCGTAGATAACGATATGACTGCACCGAAAAAGTTAACGCCATCTACATAAATTACCCACAAACAATAAAACACGAACCAACCCAAAACAATCTGCTATTCCGTATGAGGAACAGCATCGAAATGTTGCATTCAGGGCTAGCTAGATGTCGCTTTCTAAAACGAAAAATATTGCTTCCACCCCGTGAGTACCAAAAGGTAAGATAGATGGCGTTGCCTGTCTTGAACTAAACGTTCCAAATGATGGCCACCGGGTCGGGCCCTGCTTACGTTACAGGTAGTCCAGCATTTTTCCGCTAGATGAACCGAGCCGACGAAAAATCTTGGGAAGCATTTTTTGTAACATGGTACGTACGAGTACTACGAGTAAGTTCAGTTCGGACGATGCGACCAAAGATTAGGACATAATAATTGCGATTTTGTCTTGACAATCGTGTGCAATCGTGTAAGTAGTTGATCGTTTACCAATCTTTACTGTATGTACGATACCGTACAAAAAGATGCATTATATATATGTAAGTGGGTAGACATGTAAAAGGGGAGTTGGGCGTTAACCTCGCCACGCATCGGATCTTTGTAGAACTAGAAATTAGGAAAGTGGAAATTACAGTGTTATTTAAATTTTATGAAAGGCGTTTTCCTTTACCTTCACCTGCGCGCTTTCACTGTACAATTTATACCGCACAGTCAGTTTTCGATTTCCTTTGCGTATTTAATGAGTACCATTTTATTAGCGTTCCGTAGTCAAAAAGGCAAAAACGGAACCCCATGTCGGTCTGTCCGTATGTCACTGGCATTTTACTCAAAACATTAAAGTGTATAAGTGTGTAAGTATGTTAATATTAATCCAATTTTAAATTTAATAACGAAACAGAATTTAGATTAGTGTTTTGTACTGCTAAATGTTAATATTTTAAGTAGTTTGTGTTAATCGCACTCGCAGGCGGCCAAGATACAGGCTCAGCCTAGTTTGGCGTCTGACGGATATAACGTTTATGATATAAGTGTATTTTAGTTACATAAAAGATTTATTATTATTTTTTTTTCTCTATTTCTCCTTTTTACAGAGTAGTTGCTTTGAAATGCGGGCCATAGCCAAGCATATCAAAAACTGGTGACATTACGTGCTATTTACACTTACTCGCTAACGAAACACATAACAACTTACTTAAATTAACTTACACTACTCTCGGATATGGTCGATGATGTTAAAAACTTTCTGGTTGTGAAATTTGGATTATAGGTTATTTGTTGGCCGCTACATTGTTTCTTATTCGTAGTTACTTTACTAAGCGTAGGTGGAGCTCTATAGTTTCGTTAGGCGTGACGGGTGGAGTGAGGCACATGAGCGCGTAAAGAATAACAGCCCAGAAGAATCGCAAGCGCGTTGCTGACCCTGTATTGATTGAGGAGTCGTTGTGTTGACTAGAGGCTAGGAGAGCCAAATAATGGTCCTTCACTCTCAATGCATTGTCAGGAGCTGGGGACCGATTTTTGACTTTCGAGCGCTCGACTCTTTCACTCGAAAACTGTAAGAGATTATGAAATGCTATTTTGAAATAGCGATAGAAAATTGAAAAACGAGTGGTATTGACCGCTCGTAGGTATTCAATTCTATTGGTAGAAATTAAGTGCCGGCCATTTTGATACTACAAACGTATTCGCTTTTATTTGATTTTCGAGCGCTCAAAAGTCAAAAATCGGTCCCCTAGTACCTTACTCACCACCAGAAATAAAACATTGTTGTGTTGCGGTCTCTAAATGCTTCAACCATCAACATGTGGTAGGTGACGTACCTAGGTATTTTTGCTGCAGCCTGTGTAGACAAATTAGGTTAAAATTGCTAGAATGAAACTTGCAGATGCATTCGTAAGGTTGGGAACTGAGAGCAGACGTCGTTACTCGCTATTTTGAAACTTTCAACACATGAATGACGTCATTTAAAATGTAAGGAAACCTAAATTAAACTTTTAACTATTAACCTGAGATATTTTCGATGATAGCGTATGTGAGATAGTACTTATGGGATTTCCGTTCAAAGTACTATTTTGCGTGAACCAAATAGATCCGCCATATATATATGCAGCTAGAAATTATTTGTAGGTAGTCGTGACAGTGTCATTTGGCATTTATTAACCGACTTCAAAAAAAAGGAGGAGGTTGTCAATTCGGCTGTTTTTTTTTTAATCATTATTTTCAATGTTTGTTACCTCAGAATTCAGTCATTGATGAGCCGATTCGAAATTTTTTTTTTGTTCGTATGTTTATCGTATACTTCTTAGGCGGGTCCCATTATTTTCAAAATTCAGTTTGATGATGGGATCCATGAGGAATTGAGGGGATTCCTTAATTTTATTAGGCACGCGTGTAGTGATTTTGGTATTTCCTGTTATAGGTAACTCGTGTATTAACATCCGGAATCATAAATTTGGTAGCGAGGAATTGATGATGAAGACCACAGATGACTTATCGAATTCCTCAATAAAATTATGTACTTAAAAGTGCAAAAGTAAGTCACAGGTTCTGATAAGATTCCGTTGAAATAAGAACTAATGAAGTGCCATTGGTGATGATCTTGGGGAATAGACGGAAGTCCTCAAATATTATCGGCCCACTTACAGCGATTCGGTTTTTTTCTATAGTAATAAACGCATTTGCTATCGGAAATCAGTTCATGTGGTAAATTGTAAAAAAATAGGAAATGTTCTCGTGGCTTGGCGGAGTACTAAATGGAAGTCGGTTAAAACTTTGTTTTTAAAGTAAATTATTGTATAAGTAAGTACAATCCCTACTGAAACAGAAACGCATTTTCTCCAGTCCCCGTAAGCAGAGCAAACTGAAGTTGAGTTCCTGGTTTTTAAGTGAATCAGCTAGGTACTGTACTCGTTTATAGATAAAGTATAGAATTTTACATGTCAAACTAATTAATTAAATAATCAATCTTACATGCTCTATTCTCGCTTGAGAAACTCATCGTAACTGTAGAATGTGTGCTCGAGAAGACAATTTATTAGCTTTCATATGATAGTGTTTCGCGTGTGTGTAGGTATGTGTCCTCTTTATGTACATAGTTTTGGTGTAGCTAAGATGAAAATCATTCGATAATCGTTTCCGTGATTCATTAATTCTATTGCGAACTCTCTTTTTGGAGGTACCAAAATAAATAAGATTCAAGTTGAAATTTCCAATACTCACCTCGTCCAATTTTACTTACCTAATTAGGTACTACCTACTTACCTACATATTTAACCTATGAAACGTAGCAAACCAGCGAACAATTCATATAATTATGCAATTATAACCGCTCGCCATAAACTAAATAACGTACCAACCTGCCTACAATAGTTCCACTAAGCGATTTACGTTTGTATAAAATAGGAACACCTGCTCTAATTCTATTGCTTCGCTCGCATTGCCAGACCAATGCAGTTCTTACTGCACCGCAATAAAGCATGTAGCGTTCCAGAAAAGTGTGCATCCGTATGTATCTCATACGCTCGAGTTTCACGTATACGTGACAAGTCTAGCAAAGTTCGCGTCTTGTTACGAGTGCGGAGTGTTTGGCAGATTGGATTTGTTTCCCCGCATGCTAATAACACCGTACGTGGGGTCTGTGACACCCCGGATTAAGTGGATAAATGAAAAGTGGATAAAAAACACGCTGCGAAATAAAAACTCGCCTTGTTTACCAGGAGCCGGTATTTTCATTTCAAAAGTAATTATCTTGCTCCGCATACCTGCTTTGGAATCTGGTTCTAGAAAAGTGTTTGTAACCTAATGGTAAATTATGCGTGCTCGGGACACACTGATAACTGTATTCGTGTTTTTAAACTTTTGTTCGCTTGGGCGGTATTTGTTTTGAAAACCTTAGATTACTGCAAAATTACATGTAGCTTTTGTAATATGCGTATAATGTACCGTTGTCTGTAACGTAACTACTTATTTAAAATGATAGGCCACAGGTCACAGCTCTTCTCTCATGGATGAGAGGGAACGGGCAGTAGTCCCCACGCTGGCCCAGGGCGGGTTAGGGACTGTATAAACTAGACATTGAAAAAATATATGTTGATATAGATACTTAAATACTTACATCCAAGACTTAGAAACCAATATTCATGCTCATCACAAAAATATTTGCCCTTACCGGGATTCTAACCCAGGAGCTTCACTACCAGTCGTCGAAATTGGGGATAAGGCTTCGATGCAAGTAGGGCTTTATAAATATGTGTACCTATGTAATGTATTGTTTTAATTGTGTACACAGTCTATCATATTATTAAATGGTATTTCTCAGTAACTTTAGAACGTCCTATACGTCATCTAAGCGAAATATTGGAATGGAAACTTGCCAGATAAAGAAGTCCAAAGTTATAACATAATTAAACTTTTTAGAATTTACTGATAAGATAAGATAAGATAACGTTTATTATAGTAATAAATGGTAAGTACAAGTTATGCTTACATTGTTTTTGTAGTATTCTACAAGGTAAACTAAGTATGAGTCCAGTAAGCGTCTACTGATCCCCGTAACTAGTGTGAACTGTATCACGGTGGATCAGGATTCACTATCCTTAACTAATAGTATTAATTATGTTATAACTTTGTGTTTGTTATATTATATTATGTTATACTGCAACTTGACTAGCTACTACTTTGAAAGCTATATAACGAATCATCGAAAACAAAAACTAACTAAACGTTTAGTCATCAGTGCCCTCAGTAACTCACCCGCAGCATGTTTACCGCGAAGAGCCGCCTCATTCAGGTCACCCTTATCACATTACCTCCTCCAAATAAACGCAAAAAGGCTGCACGGCTGTAAGCGCAGTAATATGCATCGGCGGCGCAGCGTGTAAATTGTTAAAGTTGGGCGCGCGGTTGCAATTTCCACAGCTGTATAAAATATTGTCAGGAGCAATAACAGACGTGGTCGGCAAGCGATGGATTCTCTCTGGCTTTTTGGCACGTACCGCTGCACCACCGATCCACGTTTGCTCGTAATTGTTTCATGGTCTTGACATGTTCTATTCCGCTAGGCTTTTGACTGTGTCACAATGGAAATTTAATTACCGACGTGCAGCTGACGGATGCGTAAAGGTACTATTATGGTTTCGACGTCGCTTTGAACTGATAGTCGTAATGGGGCCGAAATATCACGAAACTATCCATTTGTGATGTCCTCTGCTATTCAGCTCTGTAAATGGTTTGTTAGGTGAGTAAATTAATGGCCCGTATCATACACATACACAGTGTTTGAAACCAAATTCGTCTTTCCTGTGGTCAATAGTTAAGAGCGTACGTGCATAAAATAATGTTTTTAACGCTTCGTAATAAAAAAAGATATAAAAAATAATGCAATAGTAATGTTTCATTAAAATATAATATGGATTATTATCATAACTCTAACTCTGAATACTCTTTTAATTTTAAAGATTAAATCAGGAAGGATTAAATATTATAAATAAAGGGAATCTTAAATAAATATTGTGAAATAGGAAAAGAATAAATGTGTAACTACGAGTATAAAATGTATGTAGGTACCAAATATGTACCTATTGAAAAAAAAGTAGATATATTAAGATGTGGTTAAAAAAAGCATGATAAATAAATAATAAATAAAAAAACAAATAAAAAGAAATAAGTAGGTACAATTATTAACCACCTTGTTAAAACTACAATCATAAAAGCCCTTATTGTCTACTACGTATACACTTTGCTTACTTCTAGTTACTATGCAACTACTTCGCAACTAGAAGTAACTACTACTGCTACTACTAACTACTAGTTACTATGCAACTAGAAGTAAACAAATTGTATACGTATTAGGGAATAAGAGCTTTTATGATTATTATTGTTAATAATATATAAGAAGAGACGCCGCTTAAGGTGGTGGTGGTGGAAATGGTTTTAATCTCTGTTACCCAAATCACTGTCCTACTCACTTCAGGAAAAGCATATTGTATATGTCAGTTAAAATATTCAATTACCTGCCAAATGACCTCAAAATTCAGAACTTGGCAGAAATAAAAAAAAATTGCTTAACTGGTGCTTGGACAAATTGTATTATACTGTTAATGAGCATTTTGAAACGACCAAAAAATAATATTGTAAGTAATTTTTATTATCTTTATTTTGTTATTATTATTTTCTTTTTGTTGTAACGTTTATTTTTATTATTGTTTGTGAGGCATTTATTTTGAATTGTACAATTGACATTGCATTCACACTTTCATGGTATTGTACATTGATAATTTCTTATTTTTAATTGCTATTACTACTGTTTTTATTATTCCAAACCCTGACTACTATTATTTTCTCTCTTTTGACATTTTATTAAATCAATGACATGCGATGATCGTATCTATCTAATATTGTGCGCCTAATATTGGCTGATTGTGACGAACTTTAAAATTACTGTTACCATATATATAATCACTCGCATTCGAACAATAAATTATTTGACTTTGACTTTGAAGAGTCCAACCAAAAATGGGGGACAACTGTCACTCGCGTCCGCAGGAGCTACCTACCAAAACCCTGCACGTATCCCCTGGGTGGTGCTAAAGAGTGACACAATTTAAAAATGCCAAATAATGTATACCAATACGATTAAATAAATAATATAATCAATTAATCACAGATATTGATATTGTTTATTTTTAGGTACAACTGTTGCGTTCCAGAATTGGCAAAACAGAATACCGATTACCGATGATCACCTCGGTCGGCCTTATTATTATTTATTTATATAATTATAATTTATACCTACCTAAATTAAATAAAAAACTCGGTTAGAAAACAGGAGGGTTAATCGCAAATGTGCAGTACTTGTATGTATGTATGTATGTAAGCACTTTATTGTACACAATAACAGGTTAAGGAATATACATGTCACACAATAGATCAAAGTACAAAGGCGAACTTATCCCTATAAGGGATCTCTTCCAGCTAACCTTTGAGCAATTGAGAGGAAGGTAGGTAGAACGAGATAGGCAAACTTATACCGTGTACAAAAACAGAGAAAATAAAGCAAATCCTAATTAGTATTAATTCTAGACAAATAAAAACATGCCAATACATATATAAATATACAATATAAAATATAATACACACTAACATATGTTACATATATATCGCAAATATACAATAAATAAATAAATACTATATTCAACCAATTCACAAGTCATTGGAAAGCCACAACTTCTTCAAATTCATCTTAAGTGACGCAACAGACTGCGACTGTCTCAGCGACAAAGGCAACTCATTCCACAATTTAACAGCGCGCGCAGTAAAAGATCTGGAGTATGTTCGCGTCTTTCTAGACGGTACAGCAAGAGTAAGGTTAGTACTCGACCGCAAGCGGTGGCCACTGCCGTCTGCCATATAACTAAACCGCTCAGAAAGGTAAGGAGGGGAAGTAGGGCTGAACAGTGTATTGAAAAGTAATGACAGGATATGCACATCCCTGCGCCGGCGAATCGGTAACCATCGAAGCTTAGAGCGGAATTCAGAGATATGATCATACTTGCGTAGACCAAATACATATCTGATACATACATTTTGTAGACGCTCCAGCTTATCAAGTAGCTCCTCGTTGAGGTCCAGAAACGCAATATCGCCATAGTCCAGAAGAGGAAGCAAAAGAGATTGAGTAAGGGTCAACTTGGTACGAAGAGGAAGGAAATTCTGGAGACGTCTTAGGGAGTGAAGGGATCTAAAGATCCTCTGACTCACCTCAGCTATATGGGGTGACCAAGAAAGCGTCTGGTCCATGGTGATACCCAAATTCCTGAAAGTAGAGGAAAGAGGAATAGAAATTCCATCAAAAATAATGTCAGGCACCACCACCTTTGAGAGCTTATCTACATAGTAAGGACTACCAATAACAATCGCTTGCGATTTCTTCGCATTAATTTGTAAACCATACTTACACGCCCAGCAGCGTATAGATTCTAGGTTTCGATTGACTTCCGAAATTAATGCGGAGACATCATCCACAGTAGCCGCTGCATAAATCTGTAGGTCATCTGCGTAAAGGTGATATGATGTAGTTAGGGATTCGGTGATACTATTTATAAAAACAGAGAACAATAATGGAGAAAGCACCCCGCCCTGTGGAACGCCAGCGGAGAGTTCGCACCACTCGGACATCTTGTCATCGAACGTAACGCGCTGGCGCCTGCCAAAGAGGTAGCTGCGAAACCAGGATAAGGGAGTTTCATAAATGTTAAGAGAGCGGAGAATACCTAGCAGAATATCAAAATCTACCGTATTAAAAGCACTGCTAAAATCAAGAAGAACAAGGACAGTGAGCTTTTTGGACTCGATATTGAGGCGAATGTCATCGGTGACGTTAACTAAAGCGGTGACCGTGCTATGCCCGGGGCGGAATCCGGATTGGAAAGGATTAAACAAAGAATTTCTGTTAAGATGAGAAAGGAGGCGACGATTAACATAATGTTCAATGATCTTTGACAAAACTGGGAGAATAGAAATAGGGCGGTATTGAGTGAAAGATACAGCATTAGGGATTTTGGGGAGAGGAATTACGTGAGCATACTTCCACGATGCCGGAAAGGTTCCAGTGGACAAGGAGAAATTTATAATATCCGAAAGGGTAGGAACAATAAAATCCGCCACGAGCATAAGCATATCCACACTGAGGCCATCGTCACCGATTGCCTTCGTCTTAATAGATTTGAGAAGGGCAAGCGTCTCCTGCGGTGAAATCAAACCAAATTCAAAGGGAGATAGGTCGGGGTGTGTAATATTGGCAAGAAGTGAAAGAGTGGATTGCTTAATGGATGGGTCAAGAGTAACCGGCGACGTGCTGAAATGTTTGTTAATAGCGTCAATGTCAAGAGTATTGGAAGAACATTGCTGAGTTTTGCCGACCCCAAGAGACTTTAAAAATTTCCACAACTTAGAAGGGGGACACTCCTCTATTGATTTGTGGATATGGAGGCGTTTTGCTTCCCTACAGACTTTGTTGCAGCAGTTACGTATGGAAATATACCTCTGGCGATTTTCGTCCGAAGGAACCAGCCGGAACTTAATACGAGCTCGATCGCGCTTGGCCATGTACTGTTTGATCTCCGGCGTGAGCCACGGTGCAGGAAAGTGTTTAACTCGCGTTGGTTTCAAAGGAGCATGCTTATCAAAAATCGCAAGCAATATGGCATTGAAAGCCCCTACTTTCATGTTAACATCGTCATGACGACCTACACTGCTCCAATCAGCATGTGAAACATCATCCCAGAGCGCTTCCAGATTTACATCGCGGAGATTTCTACGCATGATTATCTTCTGTCTCTTCTTCGGGGGACGAATGTTAAAAGAGGCGTAAATTAAATCATGATTGGAGAAACCTGCAGCATTGAATTGCCCGTGGAGGGATACCAGATTTGGAGAAGTAGTAAGAATGAGATCTAAAAGAGAAGGAGGGCCGTTATGAGGAAAATGCGTAGCATCAAGTGGCAACACGCTTAGATTTATAGAAGTTGCAAGAGAACGGAGCTTAGCGGAGCGATGGTCATTTTTAAGGAGACAGGTGTTAAAGTCACCCATAATAATGCTGTGATCAAACTGAGGGCTAATATTGACTAAAACATTTTCGAGGGAATCAAAATAATTAATTTGAGATGAACTGTACTTTATGTATAAACTTTTTTCACTTCTCATGCTCAAAAAGTGCGTCATATTAGACTTAGCAAGCAGGGCTAAAGTAGTACATTTAGCCCCTAGGGAAAATATGTATACATATTTATGATTTATAAAACATTTTAATTTGACCATTCACAACAGTTCAATATTACATCCACCAATCACAACTCTTTAAAAAAACATTTAGTATTTGCTGTCTACTAACCAGAATACAGCTAGACATTCAAATCGACCAATCAGGAAACAGAATTCAATTCAAAAATTTGGTGTTTTTATTCCCTAATTCAAAATAATTAAAAAATTAAACGCCTCTGACCGACTATAGCTCCGTCCAAACGTTCAAGCGTGGGTGACTGCTAAGCTATGAAGATTGAGCGGGATAGACTGCTGTCTATCTCGCCTTATTGTATGCCCGGCGTATGCTGTCCGCGCTCGGCCGTTTAGACGCCGCTATGAGACGGTCAGAGGCGTTTATTCTTGGTGTGAATATTTTGTATCTGTGTCAAAGAAATTTATTAAAAAGAATGGCGCCAAATTGAACAATCTTTTCGCCTTGGTATATACTTTTCATCACACTTGCTCGTCAATGGCGTTATTACTTGCAAAGGTACAGAGCAGTTATAGCCGTTTTACCTCCCACGGGTTGTTAAGTTTAGTTTTAAAATATAGAACCCACTCATACTTCACTTCGGACTGAAAATGTTTCCAATCAGCCAAGGTGTATTTCATATCTTCAAAAGTTTGCTACAACCAACTTTTAATAAATTTAAACATAAAAAAATACTTAAACATGTTTAACAGAATTATTTACAGATTTAATTTGTAGTTATTTAGTGTCTATGTAAAAAGTTTTTAAGTGTTTTCAAATCGTGGCTGTATACCGAAGGGTCTTTGCCATACGCGCCTCACGTCAAATTCAACAAAATGGACGACTGACATGTTGCACATTTTATTACGATTTGTATTAATTTCATCTAAAATGTATTTATTTCCTCGCAAATGTGATGAAAAACATTGTGTATAACACACCTTCGGCGTCGGGCTTCTGATAGACTCTTGTTCGCAATATTCCGCTTACGCCCCTCGTTAAACAATGTACTATGATTATTTTTTGTGGATGGCTAATCTTTGTTTTTACTATTTTCTCGCAGTCGAAGTGAAAAGTATGAGAGTGTATAACTCTGGTCTAAAAGTCATACTACCCCTCACTTCGTTCGGGAAAATATCCATCTCGTGGTAATATGGCTTATTTTAGACCCATGTCATACAATCTACTATATTTTCCTCTTTAAGACTATCGCATACAATTTGTACACATTGTGAAATTATTTTTGACAAGTTACATACTGAATAACGACGTGGTTATGATTCGAAACACAAAAAATATCTTGGTCCTTGAGAATAAAGGAAAAATTTAACACCGCAAACCATGGGAAAGTATTTTTTTCCTTAAAAAATATGTTTTTCAATAGAAAAATGTTTTTTTGTTAATATACAGATTAAGTTTAGACTCGAGCTTTTTCTTCCTAACTCAAAATGGAAATTACTTTTACATTGTACTACGACGGTGTCAAACAAGCACACGGTCTCCCTGTTCGTAAGCTTACCCGCATACAAAAGTATACATTGTACACAACACAATACATTGAAATAAACCACCATAGTTTCAGAATTGCACTTCAGCATTTAGTGGAGTACCTACATTTGGAATTAGGTACAGCTGTCAGATTTAGGCAAACAGTCGTGCAGCTCGTTTCGGCCGGGGCAGGATTCGCTCTGTTTCTCACATTAGTTCAATCCCGATGAACTGGGGCGCTTGGTGAGTATCGTTGGGATTTCCAATGTTTTCGAGGCATACTTGGAATGGCGTAACTTTGGTGGAGCTTGTGTATTGAACTACGAGTATCGAAGTATCGTATTTCGAATTATTAGAGAAGCCGATACAGGGCCGTTTTGTAAAGATTCATTGCCGTTGATCAGACACATAGGTACTAAAACAAAAATTGTAAAGTCATAAACAACAAGCAGGCACAGTTTAAAAAAATAGTATATTTTTGTACAACTGATTATTATAAGATGTAGATTTCATATTTTCACTTACGACATAGAAATGTGGAATTTTATGGAGTATGGACACTGTAATATTTAGAAGGATTAAAACAATACATGATAATTTATTTTTATTTTATTAAAAAAAAACAATTTATTTATTTAACACGGCATAACAGTAAAAATTATCAAACAATATTACAACACTAAAATCACAAATTACCTAAAACTAACTTTAATCGCCCCCAGCCGTTCCTGGCGCAAAAGGATTAAATAGTTTAAGTATTTATTAAGATTACTTAGGTACGTGAATGTATCGCGGGCTTTTTGTACCATGGTCTTTAATTAGCAAAAAAATACAAAAATAATATTAAAATAACACACAAATATAAAAATAACACAACGAACAAAGAAAATAATCTACATACAAAGTATAAACAGACTATAAAGGGAAAACACCATCCAAAAGTTCCGCCCCCGGCAGGGTTCCCAATACGCTGGCCGCGTTACCTCTTTGTATAGCCAGAAAAATTCTGAGGGGGTCCCCTGAGGTTCCGACTAGTAGCGACGACAGAGCCCTGATAGATGCCTCAGTGTCTCCACTGCGAGCACGGCAAAGTACTAATCTTTTAATAAAGACGAATATTAGCAGCGCTTGAGAAACTGGGGCTGATCAGCTGCACTACCGGCCTGGGAGCGGGTGCCTTGGATGTGGTACTGAGCGAATGTGTCGACACACGTAGCGTCCCGCACCAGAGCTCTATCTAGCTTCTACGGCAGCAACGTTATTCCATCGGGGCGCTTTCCATCGTCTCTGGCCGTACCCACGGGTTCTAGGGTCGCGGGCACATAGACGGTGGCAAGCGAGCGACGGCCCAGGTCATTAATGGTGCCGGCCAGCGGCCGGTGCTTCTAAACCAACAGAGGCCCATGTTTTCCCTGCTGGCCCACACCCTTACTACAGGCACACGTATGGGGCACAGGTCCTAGCGCCAAGTCTCAGGGATATCATTAGAGAGCTTGGATCCAAGACTGTGCCTATTTGTCGGGATGGGAGAGCGCGGAGCCAGTGGCTTCTGGTGAAGATACCGCCGGAATACGGGAGCGTTCGGAGTCGTCTGAACTGTTGGAAAGAAGATAAGCATGGGTTGCAAGCAAACCGAACATGCCAGATCACTGGGATGTCTATTCCAGGGCGCGAAACCCACGAAGCTTCCCTGGCCGCTCGCTATCTCGTCAGCAGGCAACTGTGGAAGGTTTAAAATGTTACTGACTAGAAACAGCGAACTCTCAGCGGGGCGTCCACTCAGGCTTTACACTTATGGGAAGAACCGCTTGGGTCCAAGGTTAGGTACGAGTTGAACTGTTTATTTAGAATTTTGGAGTGTTATCTGGAGAGAACCGTCAGTGAGTGATAACTAAGATGCAAGGAAATTTCTAAATCTAGGGCAAAAACTTAGATGTAAGCTTTCATTTTGGCGTGAACAAACAGAGTCGAATGATACAGAAGGGCCATGTGGGGATTTATTTCAAAAAGTAAATCAGATGTACCTACACGTAGATAAATTTAATTTGCAGTCAATGACAGGGTTGATTGATTCGGGTGAGCCTTAAAGTGATGAATTTGAGACGACGCAAATATTGGGTAGAACAATATATATTTTTTTCAGATAGATGGTGATTAGGTAAAAAGATTAATGAAATATACCTGTTAGGTAAAAAAATAGGCCAATGGCCAAGAATTTGTTTATGATTAGCTGCAAGTCTTGTAGAACCGTTAACGCGTCTCCACTAAGGGTTCCGTCGTCGAGGTACCACAGATTGAATTTTGAATTAACGTAATTTTGAATTTAGATTTGAGATGATGGGGTGGATAACGAGATTGAAAATCACAGGCCAAAGTGCATCCCCTTGTTCGTAACCCATGCTTGATAAAATAATTTTGTCTCCAAAAAGTAATTTAGTTGATACTCCATAACATTGTCACAAGTAGGGGTAAACTTCCGGAAGTTCTTTTTACTGCTGCTAACAGAGCACAGCGGTCCACCGAATTGAAGGCATTTTTTTCTTTACATGATGCCATTCGGACCAGTTTTCTGAGAGGGTCAAATGTTTGTAAGGGACTTCGATGTACTACAATTAGAGCTCGTAACAGGACAAAAAGAAGATCAAAGGTGGACCCTTGCTGGCAACTGCAGAAACAGTAACAGTTGTATGACAAATCACATAAATTGCGGTTTTGGTCGTGACTTACTGGAGTTTACCCAACTATGTATTTAGGTACATACAATTATATATTCACAGAATGTATATTTTTATTAAAGTCTCAGTAATCTTTTTACGTAATAAGTATCTCAAACTCAATCAATGTTTCTTTCATCAGTCTTGTCGATGTATGTAAAAAAAAACCCATTTATTTTCATAAAATTAACCGGTGAGTTCTGAATTTTGATCGGCGTTCACTCGAAAAAAAGTCTTACATTTTCGGTTCTACTAAAATTATACCTGTCACTTAGGCAAAATATTGTGAAAATAATTATCTGATTAGAGTTGTATATTGGTAGTGTGAATGTGTCTAATTCCTGTGTTTCATAGTTAATGTCCGGCAGTATTGAATGTATTATCGCGTACAATCAACAAACAATTTCACACATTGTTGTCATAATTTTCTTTCAATTTGCCTCGTTTATAACCAGAACAGTAATTGGCTATTACTATGAAAGGAAAGCGTTAATAAGACTCGCTCCCATCATCAGTTGATGAGAAAAGCTGTTGGATATTAATAACACTATATTGTACAGAATGAGTAGTACTCCATTAATAGTAATTTCGATATGAATCATAGCTATAAATCAAAATTGAGTGCTCTGACTGATTTTATAATAAGTAAATACTGTTAAAAATAATTTACCACAGAGATTATACTTCAGTTACCTTTTACAAAAAATGAATAAAAGTTTACAATATGGATCACTTTTAAATAATTTATATTGAAAGGTGTTAAAGTACCACTGAAACATTTTGCCGTGCCGTGGAAACCTTATTAACCAGTTTAATCTAGAAGGCAACTGAAAGCGAGCATACTTCATATAATTTATGAATAAATCTTTACGAACCTTACAATCTTCGCTGTATCAAAATATATGCACATCATATAGAGAGGATATAACTGAGTTAGGTTATGATCGAAATAGCTAGACTGCGTTCATCTTTCATTTAACTCTACCTTCGTCGTTAACGTCCATATATTTCCAATCGCATTACTATCGAGTATTCATTTGTTATGTATATTTATGTCCTATTATACGTCCGTTAAGTACACTACGTTTAATTCGATATTTCATATTTCTGACCTGACTATGACTGATGACCTGGTAAAGGTCGCGGGGGTCCGCTGGATGCTTGTGGCACAGAACCGGTCATTGTGGCTCTTTGGGGGAGGCCTGTGTCCAGCAGTAGATGGCTGATATGATGATGATGATAATGATGATGAAATTGACCTATTTGTAAGGGTTGAATTGCGTTTGT
Organism: Epinotia demarniana; assembly: GCA_945867215.1. Taxonomy (NCBI): domain Eukaryota; kingdom Metazoa; phylum Arthropoda; class Insecta; order Lepidoptera; family Tortricidae; genus Epinotia; species Epinotia demarniana. The sequence continues at coordinate 18,701,035 of OX244263.1, forward strand.
TGTATTCATTCAGTACGGCGTTCACCAATAGACCTAAACGTAACATTAACTTGATATTTAACTGCCTGAAGCACGATTAGTCCCTACTACAAATAATCAACAGTAGAACGTCCATGAACATCTTATCCAGGGTCGTGGTTTGTCCCTTACAGAAAATGAATAATTATCTTCATAATCATTAGCCTGTACAGTAACGTCCCACTCACGGGCACATGCTTCCTCTCACAGATGAATGTAAATTGGCAGTAGTCCCCACGCTGGCCCAGTGCGGGTTGGGAATGAATAAGTATGATTCACAGAATTTTTTCGAAGAGCAAATTTTGGAAAACATAATTTTTCCAGCTTCATGTACATACCGGTGTAACGAGATGGGGGTCTTGCTTTGAAACTGGCGCCCGGGGCACTAGACGGGCTTTTAACACGTAATTGCTTTAATGTGTCCCCACGTACGACACCTACCAAATTAGACGGTACGCTTTGTGCTGTTGTCATTTTTCGCTCGCGTGCCAATAGTCATATGCCGATGTTGTGATTTTAGAAAAGGGTCTTTGTAATTATGACCTAGCAAGGGCTCGCGCAAGATGTGTAATAGATAAAAGAGTGGAGATGCCATTTTGATTTACGCATGTCTGTATTAACTGTAAGTGAATTTGCGATAGCTGGTGTGAATTGATGAAATATGTAAGAGACAAAATGGTTATGTAATATAGAGGATCATAAGATAGCAACGCACCCAGCAATGGCAGCACCCATCCGCTGCGTTTGTTTTGTCAATTGTTATGTATTTCGTTTTATCCTACCTACATTGCTGACCGAATATCCATGTCGATTGCCGGGGCCGAAAGTCAAAAACACTTGACATTGCGACGTGCTTGACAAGTGCCGGAATAGTCAAGCGTTCCACCATCGATTTACTTGGACATTGCTGTAGTTGACATACCCCATCTGCGATAGGCTTCTGTGATGCACTACTATTTTCGATTACAGTATCTAAGAGTACATTGGCTAGTAATTGAAGCCGGACATCTTTGATGTATCGGCTCTCTTATCGGATTGGATGGACGCAATAACAGACCGTTGATTGCTTCCAAGTGGAGCTTGGAGATTGATTATTTTCTCGTTACTTCGCCGTGTCGTGCTTTGTTTTCTCTCACGACACCCATGCGAATGATTAGTCGGAACTAGCCGTGGTGCGAATTTTGCAGGGGCTGTCTCGTCGTTACGGGGGGATAGGTGGCTCACCCGATCATTTAACTCAGATTTCTTGTCTGCGAAGTTCTGAAATGTAACTTACCTACTAGTTTATGACTCCTGCAAAGGTACACCTGACACATTTAATAAAACAATTTACAGCAAATGCGGCTATTACTAAAGAATCGGCTCAGTTGTGTGTTTGTTTCATTCTAATATTAACGGCATACAGCAAAAGATCGAGTTGCGACGCTTGGCTAACCGTGCTATGCATTACATCTGCCAAATAATAGTTACCCAATATCTTTATTATGGTTCTTGATTTTCAGTTACACCTCCCGAACAAGCCCTTATCTCTGATCTCTACAACGAACAATGTGTGCCAAAATGAACATGGGTTTATAAAAGATAATCATTTTGATCAATGATCATACCAACAAGACAAATAGGTACCTACTTGAATAAGCGCGTGGGAACGTCAAAATCAACGTTGTTATATAAACATTCTTCGCAAGAGCCGCCTAAAACAATGGCCATCCAGGGCCACTGTATATTTATTTACGCTTCTAAAATGGTTTTGCAAAAAACAGCAAAACATTAATGTGAAAATATTGTTGGTCAAGCCGGCAGTCCGTCGGCCGCTAGCCAAAGCTCATAAATAAACAGCAAACTGGATGCTTCGTCGAAAAGTTCGTAAAAAACCGAAAACAGGAAAATTTACAACCGGGAATTCAAACGCGTTTTAATTAACCTCCGCACCGTCGCACCGCATCAATGCTATTTATGTTGAATTGCAGTAATTAAATACTTATTTGCATTTCCGGTGTATAGTTACGGCACATTACCATCGATTTTGAACAACGGTACCTGCTGCCCCAGCTGCTCTATCTACGGAATATATCTTCCTCAGTTTTACGTAGAGAAGCCTCAAAACACCGTTAGTGCATCTGAGGTTAGACCAGCACCGGGTATTGTGAGCGTTATTTATCGGTCAAGTAAGAACCCTCCTAGTAGGTAGGTGAACAAAAAAAATAATAGTACATTACTACAGCCGCCGGGAAAGAAGGGCTTGCCGGGTGAGCAGGTATAGACGGCCGGTATAATGCTTTTGTCAAACATATGCAATGTAATAAGAAATATCACCACTCAAAAACCAACCTGTATTTATGTACTTGTCCTTCGATTTTGGCGGCAACAAGTTATTCATTGCTAATTAGGCCTCCAACCTCAATTCCGGCGGAGTACAATTATTTTTTTCGTCGCTGTTATCATCGGAACTCATTTTGAAATTTTATTTATAAATATCAACCACAAAAGACTTTTAATACTCGTATTGCCTCCAATCCCTCCATAATGTTTTTTTTACGGAAGTCGTCCGTATTCCGCGTGTGTATTAGTGTTCGAATAGACCCTATTAGGGTCATTATACACGAACTGATAATGAGAATCTTAATTTCTGTAATTATTTGTTATGGACTATTTTTTGTATATTGTCTAGCCTGCGACGTAGTTAACATAATCCTCGCTTAGTTCGTGCTAAATCTGATACATGTCTTTCGAGTGTACAGTCACCAGCATTAATATTTGCGACAACGAAGCGCGTCTAAATATCTGACGCGGCTCTATATCTAATGCCGTAAAGACGTGTCAGATATTTTTACCGACTTGTTGTGGCAGATATTAATGCTGTAGACTGTACATATGGAATGTTGGTTCAAACTGTTGACGCCTTTCTTCATTTTGAGATCAATAATCCTGTAAGTGTAAGGGATCATCAAAATCGGCGCACGACAGTCTGGTTGCTTTTTTGAAAAAAAATGAGTTAGTCACATCATCATCATCATCAGCCGAAAGACGTCCACTGCTGGACATAGGTCTCCCCCAAAGAGGGCCTACTGACGCTGTGCCTTCCGGTACGTGGTCGCCACTCGAGAACCTTCGACCCAAAGGCTATCGGTTCTACGTGCAATGTATGACATGACAGCATGTCATGTATGTATTTTTCTAATGTACCTATTTATAACACAATATACAGTAGGTAGGACCGCTCAATCTCGATACTATGTAATATATAATCGACAATACGTACAAATAACTTTAATCTATGTACATTTAGCTGCAAGGAAACGAGGGAGTACCAGAAACACTCACAACGTGGACTGATATTATTATTATTCTGGTAGTGGCTTCTGGACTGTGAGAGCCCTTTTATCACTGCGACCATCGCTGATCTATTGTGATCCCCACCTACTACCATTCTTGGTCAAGTCCTGCGAACTCGAAAAATTGCAGGATACTTTTGATCTCAAGAAATTTAATCTCCTCCGGGCACATTGTGTGTTTGCCCAGAAAAGAGTTACGGCTTTGCATAAGGCAGTGGCAATCGGTTAGGATGTGTGTTGTAGGCATCTCCTTCGCTTCAAGGCAGAGTCTGTACTGCCTTGTGTCACATATATAGTCTTAACCTTTACACGTGCTTGTGTAGGCGACAATGCCCTGTAATGGAAGCACCCTCACCAACATGCGTAGACGGTTCCTGCTTAGCGCTAAGGCATCACAAAACGCCTTTTTGCTAAAGGCTCTAATAAGCGCTTCGGAATGTTTCATTCCTGGTATAGCTCTCCAGGCTTGAATGCTCTCGTAGAAACAATAGGTATTTAGAGTGAGCTTCGTCAGAGTTTTTGGGGATGCCACAGAACGGCTGTGGTCCGCAGTGCGTCCCCTTCGCCCCCGCCCGTGCTGCAAGCTCGGCGGCCTTCTCGTTTCCCTCCATACCTGCATGCCCTGGGACCCAACGTAATATTACCTTGTTTCTTGGGCCCATGTCAGTCAGTAGTTCCCGGCAGTTCTCGATCAGCCTCGACGTTGTGACGTTAGAGGTTAGGGCCAAGAGAGCCACCTGGCTATCCAAGTAGATATAAATAGTACGATTAAGGTTGCAGATTGGCTGTCGCACATTCCAGAATGGTGTATACAATCTGCTTGGATTATAGAAGCGTGTTTACCCAGGTTCACGCTGATCGCTGTCCTGGGTGCTTCTCCATATATTCCGCAGCCTACCTCCGTTTCGGATTTGAAGTTATCAGAGTACAACTTTAGGCTGCCTGGTTTCCAATCTATGAGGCCGTTTAACCAGTCCTCTCTCCTAAGGAGTTTACTGAGTAGTTGGTCTGTGTAGTAAATGTATCTCTATTCAAACTTGTACTTGAAAACTTGAACTTGAAGTTGCGTTAATATATTTTATTAACTTTAAGCTGCATACGCAATAAAAAAATGTTAATTGTCCTAACTTTGCAGTGTCCCTTGTTAGATATTTCATGTTTTGTTTAATTTTTATGATTAAATATAAAAAAATCGTTTTCAAATAAAATACCTACCATAGCGCGTTTAATATAACAGTGCCTCTCAAATCTTTTATAAATATCGCACAATAGAAGTAGTACAACTTTTAATTAATTAAAACATCGGCAACAACATTGGTTGCAAACGAAAAACTTTGTTGTTCTGTCAACTTAGGTGGTTAATTTGCATATAGCAAAACACGCCGCAGAGGGTAGGGCGGGGTAGGCGTGTGAAAATGGCAAAGTTCGGTGGCATAATGAAGATGAGTGTGGATGTCGCAAATAATCCGGCCAACTTGGAACAAACCACAAGCGTGGCTGGCTTTCGAACTTCACTTGTTACCTAGTTGACTTTCCTCGCGTCGCACTTCACACCAATTTTCCTTTGATTCGAAGGAGTGAAGTTGGCGAAATAAAGTTATCTCTCATACTATGGGATCTCTAGTGTGCTCAACTAGGAGTGAGTTGGCTGCAGTATCTCGTAATAACCACATGTTATTAGTTTATATTAGATTGGATCATTCATTATACGTAATAATACTAACAATGTTACAAGGTAGGTTCTTGGGCATAAAAAGTGTATCCCGACTGCGAAAAAGTAACTGAAAAAAAAAACAAAACCTCATTCATGAAAATCGGTGCATTCATCTTAAACGCTGCGGTGGAATACACGTAAATTTATGTATGTAATTTACTTCTATGATATATGTTTGTATTTATACAAACACTAGCTTTTGCCCGCGACTCCGTCCGCGTGGATCTCGTTTATATCGCAGCTCCATACAAACTTTTACCCCCTTATGGGATGATTTCGGGGATATAAACTTTCCTATGTTACTTTCCATCCCTTCGACTATCTCCACTTAAAAAATCACGTCAATTCGTCGCTCCGTTTTGCCGTGTAAGACGGACAAACAAACAAACACACACATACACTTTCCCATTTATAATATTAGTATGGATTTCCAGCCACTCGAGGACTGGGTCATATGGTAATACAAGCTTCCACCCGCGACTTCGTCTGCGTGGATCCAGGATAAAGACTATACCTACCTACTAGCGTCGTGCAAAATTTCATCCAAATCGGTTGAGCAGTTTATGCGTAGGTAATCAAGTTACACAAGTCTATTCATCCAAACATCAAAACTAACGCATTTCTTATAGTAACAGAGAAAATAAAAGAATACCAACCTGTAATAGTGTATTGAATATATTTTGAGATATATACAATTCCATATCGCCACTGACCCACGAGGAGGAGTTAACACATTCCAAGCAACTATACTATACCATGAGCTTTATATATGTAAATAATTATCTCATTCAGACAGTAACTAGTTAGTTTCTGAATGGGAAACCTAGGAATTTTGATATAGATATTTATATTTTCCCTTCTATGAGCAGCGAACAAAAAACCATAGAATGCGAGCTTCTTACAATTTCTACCCAAACACTTGCCTAAAACCCGGTAACGTAGCTAAACGGCTGCCTGGCATCATTTTGACACCCCGCCCCCAACCCCGCATAATGACAATGGCACCCATTCTGTGGAGGCATTTTGCGACGCTAATATGGTTTTTTGTTACGTTGTTTTGATCATATTGTTTATACTTCAAAAAATATATAACAGGGCTTTAATTTTTTAAGTAATTTGTTATAATAACTTTATACAAGATTCAGGAACTGGAGGAATGCGAAGAAGAAGAATAATTTTTCTGAAAATAATTATATTTTCGGATTAGTATTTATTAATACAACATGAATTGGATTAAGAATAAAATTAATGGGATATTTACAATTTTCTAAGTTTGATTTATATTCATATAATTTACTAGAATAGGTGTGTCACATGACTCACTCATGAGTATATAAATTTGAATATAATTTATTAGTGTATTTTAGTTATATTTGTACACATAGTAATAATATACGTAGTAATATGTCCACGTAATGTATATTTTGTAATTTAATATAAAGTCGATTCCTATCTACGGTATTGTATTTTTATTTTGACTTTGGAAAGCTTTTTCATTTATCTCTAGGAACTATAATTAATTACGTGCGTTTAATAAAACACTAACAGCTACTCCAATGAAAGTATACACTAATGCTATAGTCGCATTCAAATTACTGCTTTTATTAGGTTCGAATTCTGAGTCTTCTATTTCTAAATGGTTAATTATTTTACTAACTTTGTTGCTAAGCTTTTGTTTTACGGAAGGAGAAAAAACAAAAGAACGATTCCTTGTGGTGTTTTCTAGAACATTTCTTATGTTGGAAGCCTTCTCGGTGACGTAGTACGCGTCTTTGTCTTCTTCATCGTCGGACCTATCAGCTGATCCGAATTGGTTGTCGGGGCCTTCCATGGGTGTTGAATATATGAATTCTTCATTCCTTGTAGAGGGGCTGGTGTTGCGCGCAGTTGGTCCAGGAATTTCTGTGAGGTAAGAAAATGTGATTATGTTACTATTAGTAGGTATTTTTAACTGACTTCAAAAAAAGGAGGAGGTTATCAATTCGGTTGTATTTAGTGCACAAACAAATCAAGATTTGTATCAGACGACACACATGTTTATAAATGTGTGTGGGTGTTTAGCCAAGACAGATAAATCCAAATATACATCATCCAAACATACATCCAATACTCGGGACACCCATTCGGGTTTATTAGGTATTACCAAGGACTATTTGGTATTACACAAATAATTGCCTGGACTACTTTCGAAGGTAGACTAGGCAGGGTCCACTTAATAAACGAATGTACTTAACTATCTTCAGTCTTACGGTTTTCTAGTATATTATTAATGTTTTTTTAGAATAACATTAAAACTATCAGAAACACTAATACACGACACTACTGTTATTGCGCTGTCCTGAGTGAAGTAGCTTACGCCTGTTTACGCTAAACGACCGGTGGGGTGCCCATGCTGGCTGTCCTTCAAGATCGACCACGTGAACTGAGAAATGCAATCTCTGCACGTCTATCATGGGACGGCCGCGACATACTATTGACTTTTCTCACACTATATCTCTTATTCTATGTGTTCTAATAAGAGAAAGACGGATAGTGAGAGAAAAATCGAGAGAGATGGCGGGCTGTCTCATGACATGATCACGTGATAGCCGTGCAGGACCGAGACCTTTGGAGAAAGACACTTTATGAAGGCGTGACACTAAGCGATATCGCCTGGTTTGACCTCTTGTCCCACAAACGAGCATTGAGACATCAGCGCGCTGCTGCGCCTCCAACGGCACGTGTAAGTATTTACGTTTCATATATGCGGGCATCACTCTCACTCTCCTACTGGCCAGGCAAGCCACGTACGTAAGTGCCGCACTTTAATGGATGCTGCTTAAATCATCTTTTATAGATGCTAAAGGCCAATGATGATGATCACAGACACTGTAAAGTCAGACAAGCGAAACTAACGAAATCTATCAACATACATTCATATGTACATACATTCACGCCTTTATTCCCAAAAGGGGTAGGCAGAGCACATGAAACGTACGTATATGCTCCAGCGCCACTTTTAGCATAAATGTGGGTATAAAAGATCGACTAAATGTGATATTACAGTGATAGGTTGCTAGCCCATCGCCCACAAGACACTTCAACCCTGGTCCCATAGTCGACTTTTACGACATCCACGGGAAGAAAGGGGTGGTGAAATTCTAACCCGACACCACACGGGTAAATCTATCAAAATGTATTATATTTTAGGTTCGTTGTATTATTTACACTACTTACATACATTTCACGTACTCATGGCTGGATAGGTACTATAGCTATTAAGCTTAACCAAATAGCTCGCATTAGATCATGACTACGCCTCTAAGACGCTGAGTTTGGAATAATCGTGTATGTACACGGTGCTGACTGTGACCAATCAGGTGTTATCGTTAATGGGCACTTATACCTATAAACAGTTAACAATAAAATACCTTAACCAATCAAATTATTTTTCAACACAATTGCTCGTAACGTACCTCTTATAGTGTCGTTTTTAGGCTCATAATCCTGGATATAAAACACGCGTGTTTTATAACATTACAACACTTGTGTTATGGTTATATCTCGATTAACATGCCACGTTTTGTCACGTTGGCACCTTGCAGCAAGATATATGCATAAACACGGTGCATTCTTAAATTAACCGGGTTGTACAGAATGTACAGCTTTTTTTTTTAATTCTCGGCAAATGGATTCTAGTCGACTAAACAAATTAAATCCTTTTTGTTAATTAATTGACTATTTCTTTTTGTATATGATATGGAAACGTTTAATTTAGTAAAACTATTCACTTTCGATAACATTTTACATGAATTAAATACAGATTACATTTTAAAACGAAAATATTAGTTTATTTTGTATCGGCTGTTTAGAGATTTCTTTGCCCACACTGCGCAAACTTCACGAAAAATAAAACTGTTGCGCGCCATTATATAGGTTATTTCAGAAAAATTTGTAAAATTTGATTATGCGTGTTTGGTGATTATCAAAAATGTTGACTCGTGGTGATTAGAAAAGTGATAAATAGAATGTACGCCACTGGAAATTCATGGCGATGTGCAATTGTGAGTAAAAACCTGTTGTCATCTTAATGATTTACTTAATGTAAAAAAAATAATTTGGCAGGCCTATAACATTTTCATCTTATGAAAGTGATTTATTCCTCGCAAAATGTGTTGAAAAACTTCGTATGATCGTTCTCTGTGTGAAATCTTTAATAAAAAAACTTAAGGGGGCGTTTCGGAGCAGCGCCGCGCGAAGTTTAGGTTTTTAGCGCTACTCACACAACGATAGAGGCTCGCGCACCGCACACGCACACATGCACGTATACACAGTGGGGCGTCGGACTTTGACTCGCCAACAAAATTGTAACTTTGGATTTTGTTACCAAATATAAAAATTGTTATGTCAAATATAGGTATTTCATCTTAATACCTACCAACGTTCGCCCGAACCGCGCGCGCAGCCTATCTAACTATGTGGACAGTTGTTTTGTTCGACCGAACGGCTTATAGTTAAAGCAATGACGCGTAATTCAATGTTGGAGAGGCAACCAGATGGCTAGCGGTATTTGAGCTCCCGAAGTGTTGTGGAACCACCCTGTGCAACCCGAATTGAGCCAACTGTGACTGGTTCGGAAATAGGAGAAGGGTTGTAAAAAAAAATTGTTGCGTGGCAACCGATTGAAACGCGGTAGCCTGAAAGTGTGTACGCTATCTATATAGTGGAATTTTTATGCCATCCCTCCTAGTGTGACCGCAGCCGAGTAAACGAGCGAAGAAAAAAAAATAAAAAAATGGCAGGCAACCGCTTGAATACAAACGCGAAATTCGACAAAATGGGAATACGCCAAGAATACGCGCAATAAAAGGTTTTGCAATCAATTGCCATGGACAATTTTTGCTTGGGAGGGACGGTTGCCTCTCCGACATTGAATTACGCGTCATTGCTCTGAATATTAGGCGAGGGCGATTTTTGCCATATGTATGTAGGAGGGTCGGGCGGAACTGGTGGAGATTCATTATTTTCCCCACTCTCGTTAACCATGATATTTCACGAAATTAAAGTCGATCTACACTCTGTAGGTTTAATCAGTTTGATTAGAATTACAAATAGCACGAAATAATCATAAACCACTCGGATGAAAACAGATTACTAATTCTGTAACACGGAACGTGAGGAGATTCATTATTTTCCCCACTCTCGTTAACCATGATATTTCACGAAATAGAAGTCGATCTACACTCATTAGGTTTAATCAGATTGGTAAGAATTACAAATAGCGCGAAATAATCATAAACCACTCGGATGAAAACAGATTACTAATTCTGTAACACGGAACGTGAGGAGATTCATTATTTTCCCCACTCTCGTTAACCATGATATTTCACGAAATAGAAGTCGATCTACACTCTTTAGGTTTAATCAGATTGGTAAGAATTACAAATAGAGCGAAATAATCATAAACCACTCTGATGAAAACAGATTACTAATTCTGTAACACGGAACGTGATGAAGTCGGCGGAAGGTTGGGAGCACAACCGCACTACAGCTCGCGTCTCATTCCAAAGTGAGTTGCTTGTCAACGTGTTTCCCACTCCACCTCCATGTGACAGCTGTCAGATTATATGATTATAATGTAAGTATGAGGAAAAAAATGTTCGTTTCCGGAACATCGCCGGCCGCTGCCGCTGCACGCTCGCTACGCTCGCTCGGCTCACACCCTGTAGGTTCGCGGTTCTTCCTAACACTCCTCCTCGCTTCGCTCGTCGTTGTACCTACACTGACCAGCCTTAGAATCCAACAAAAAATATTATGCTAACTAAACGTTACTAATAATAGTATTTATCATAATTCCAAAGCAAAGTTTATATTTTCCCAAATGACATTTGACGGTTGGTTTTTTGCCTAAGCAAATCATTTACTTCATAATTATTTGCCACATAAAAGTTTGTTGTAGTATAAGTAAAAGTTTGTTTGTATAGTAAAGTTTGCTTGTTGTATTATAAAAATGTTGCCAAATAAGCATAGTACGAAGTAAAGTTATGCCAACGATTGATTTACCAAATGAAAATTCTGCGAAAATTTGGTTGCGAAGTGAAATTTAAAGAAACATATTTCGTCGAAAAGGCAGTAAACCATTTTGGCCCTATAGTTAAATATCGAACTCACTAACAAAATTTCACGAGAATCTGTTAAGAGATGCGAACTATAGAATTAGATGTCAATTACGTCTAATTATACTCTATAGGTGCTAATTACTACCCAATCCTTTTTTATGTTCAAACCGAGGAAGCATGTTGTTAAGTTCTACGTGATTTAAATATGTTAATCAATGATCATAAGAATAATTTTCGTTTGAACCACTGTGTACTCATTTTGTGTAAGTACACGGTTCGATCGCAATCTGTCAATGCGGCGCCAAGCGACGTGGTCTCGCTCCGGAGGCTCGCGGCCGACTGAACGCGGCCGCCGCGAGCGGTCGCACCTGTAGTGAGCCGGCCGCTCCATACTAATTCGTATGAAGAATTAGAGCGTAAAAATTGGGCATCTTTGGGATACTTTTACACGAAATAAGTACATATTTGTTAAGAAATGAAGATTGCAAGGATTTAACTATAGTTTTAAATTTATTATTTGATACAATTCATTTAATAATTCTTGATACTTACGACTCAGTTGTTACAATACGGGATTGCGTTTTACACGTTTTTAGTGTTTTTCTGATTTTTTTTACACTTACCTAAAAGCATTATCTTAAATTCGAATGATTCAAGAGGAAGTTACATTCATTGGCTAGCTGTGTAATATTTTTCAAGGTTGTGGAACATCGTTGACTATATAATTCTCTTACATTCCCGACCCTCGATAGCCCCCTGCCGGCCCTTAACACGTCCAGAATTTGCGTCAAATCCGGTAGTTCTGATTTTTTGCAGACTTTTTTATGATTTTGGCCATAAATAATCCAAGTTTGTGACCTCGAGCGCCGAACGCAACTTTGTCAAAACCCGCGGTATTTTCGATATTTGACAAGGTTGCGTTTGACAAATCAGAACTAAGGACTTGACGCAAAGGCCCCGTTGTTTCAGGCGACAAGGTTACAGTAAAAAATCCGTTAGTTTTGATATCAACCGGCAAAATACGACGTTAGTTTCAGTTTTTAAGTACTTACACACATTTTTAGTACATACACTCATAAGCAATGTAAGTCCTAGTGAGAACTGTTTAGGAGTTAGATGCATGTTCTAAACTCTAGCCACAGATTTCGTAAGGTGACATTCGAGAGAGGTCACGTGACTGTAAGATGCGTTGGGTGAGATAGGGGGGAGGGGCGGGGGCGTCGGGGACGGGACCGATTGAAGGAGGGGAAAGGGGAGGATGGGTAGGGGAGGGGGAGGTTTTTTTTTAACACTGATAATTAAAGCAGTTCGCAAGATTTCACTTCTGCCGGCACTCCCGGAGTGCAACCCGGTCTTTTTTTTCTGTACATGTATCTAGTTGTTCACCAAATGAAATTAAAAAAATACCATTCCTAAGAAATGCCTAGCACAGTGCAAAATCAATGATATTTGAATGTGCATATAGGTGTACGCACGTTAGATTCTCCCGTGAACTGCGAGATGATGATGATACGGGTAGGCAAATTGTGTACCTACCTATTATGCGATTTATTTAATGGGTACCTTGACTTAAATTTGAGGCTAATGAGGGTGATACAACTTTAACTAATTATAACCGTTTTAATTTAATTGTCAAAGTTTACATATCAGGAAGCTGCTCGCAGCCAGTTCTTGGGCACACGGCGGTACCGGCCGGTATAAGCGCCATGCGTCTCTCGATCGAGTTTTGCGCCGTGTTCATCAATATCCAAAGTGGGTCGCCTAGTACCCATAACATAAGCCTTACTGAGCTTACTATATGGGACTAGGTAGAATTGTGCAAGATTGTCCCCTTATATTTATTTATTTAATATCACTATTTCTTATCTATTACTCACTATAATGATGATGCTGTCGAATTATCCCAGAGAGCTCCTAGCCACTCAGCGTGGCCGCCACAGCACCGTCAGCGCCAATCGGCTCGCGAATGAACTAAGCGCTGTGTTCACCACTTCGTACTTGTTTCATGACATCACTACTTCATATCCATTAGTGAATGTTCGCTCGTTTACCGTAAATTCTGATGAAGCTGTCGTCTTCTCCCTGCGAGTTCATAGCCACGCAGCGGTACCCGCCGGTGTCAGCCGCTTTCGGCCACCGCACCGTCAGCGCCATTCGGCTCTCGAATTAACTTAGCGCCATGTTGACAACTTTGTATGCGTAAATAAATGTTCACTTGTTTACCGTAAAGCCTGATGACGCTGTCGACTTCTCCCAGCGAGTTCTTGGCTACGCAGCGATACCCGCCGGCGTCGGCCGCGGTCAGCCGCCGCACCGTCAGCGCCATTCGGCTCTCGAATGAACTTAGCGCCATGTTCACCACTTCGTACTTGTTTGACGATATCACCATTTCATCTGGGGGAAAACCACGAGATGTATATAAATAAATATGATACGCACATATTTCATTCGACTTATATTACTATAACTTTTTTTTGTAATTTATGTACATTTTGATTGTAATTATTTTCAGTGATTTTAATCTCGTATATTATTTTATCTAATTTGTTTTACATTACATAGTAATCACATGAATTAAATGTATTGCCAATAGGCACGTAAGGTTGAACTTTAAGTGCTAAATTGATATAAATAAATGCGTAACAAACGTTAAGGTCTTAGAATTCGACCTATGAAAATTTGTGTTAGGCCTTTGTGCCTTATAATTCTTCACTGTCCGATAAAATATTACCTCTAGCTAGCTTAGCTCTATAAATTGAAAGAACACATACATTGTTTTTCAGAATACTATGCAAGTAACTAGTTTTAATTAGATAACAATAGATTTTGTGAAATGTATGATGTATATCCTGCGTCTGCTGGCGTAGCTACACAATATATGTAGGATAATGCATAATGCGTCGTAATTACTATCAAGAACTTTTAGTTGTAGAAGCAGTTGCATTGAGTATCAAGACCCATTCACCAACTATATTATTTAACAATAAATATGAGATCTCTTTGTATCGGAGTGCTCGACAACACAATTTAAATGACTAGTTATTTCCCTTCCTAGGTAGGTTCACAGCGTTCGTTGTTGTCTAGTTTAATCACAAAACCGGAACCAGTTAACGAGTCATTCTCGGAAATGTCTCAGCAGTCGAGTTTACTATTTATCTCTGAGAGACGTTATTTTTCCAGCAACAGTAAAGTGGCGACATTTTCCTCCAGCCTTTACTCGCCCCAACAATCCTTCCGCAGTGTGTCGCCGTCGCCAAGCCGCCTAAGCCCTAAGTGTTTGGTGCCCGCAAATGATAAAGCGACTAGTCTTACGAAAAACTGAATGCATCCAGCAAAATACCCGTACATCGAAAATATATCCTGTTTTATAAGATATAAATCCCTAGCAACGTGAAAGCCAAAGAAATTTCTATTGCAATATTTGTATCTGTTTTACAAAGCACACATTTCTTATCCTCTGGCAACTTTACAAGGAAACGATAACACCAGTCAAGCATTTTAGAATCTTCGTTTCGATAGGAACTTAAATTTGTTTACATTCCAGTGTACTGCTTTGACTTTGGCGCTCGATGACCTTTCGAGCAAAATTATCCGCCTAACTCGGGTCTCACCCCCGCCCGTTTCATAATAACAAGAAATTTCATCTCAATTAATGTCTAAAATAACACTGTAACACTCTTAATTACGCTCGAGTGAGGCCTGCTTAATTAACACTTACATGTCAGCGGCCCTAACATAGATTGATGACAAATGAAAATGACGATCCCGCGGTGTTCGCTCTTTCGGGTTGGTTTTCGGAATGGCCGGGAAAGCGCCAGTCACTTCGCGAGTTCGCAGCGAACAAAGGTTTGATCGACGGCCCATAATACACGAGCTCGTATCACAGCCTAACAAGTTGGGACCCTAATGCACTTTAATAATTAACGCGCATTGCTTGACTGAGCGCTGGACGACACTTGCCTAATCCTTCCTAGTTTTTTTTTATTCTGGTAGCGTTGTCTATTTCAGGTTTAAAGAATATTAATAATACAATTACATGCGAATGAAACTTTAATGTTAACCATTACGTCAATACAAACAACGTAGAAAAAATTACCTTTTCGATTCATTAATTTTATTTTTCAGAATGACAACAAACTGTTAGCTGGAGCGGCATCGCAGATGAGTGCGGAATATAATGTGCAACTCAAAAATGTTCAGAAGCTCAAAACCCGTTCCTATTGTAAATTAACCCGTAAATTTCAGGCGACAACTGCCGTGCCGAGGGGAAGTTTGCGAAACCGCCGGCGGCGCTGCACAGCGAACTAAATATGGAGTATTTTTTATTTAAATATTCACTAAAATAGCACGCTTGCAGCGGAAAAAAGTTACGTGAGAACATTCATTCGGAATATTCATACAAACGTAATGAAGTAAATGTGGTAGATTGTCTATTGTATACAAGATAAGAATAAGTATGAGTTACCCATTTTAAATGTTAATGAAAGCCATTTTAGTTACATCGTCTATAAAAGCGAAGAATACCAAGCATTGAGCAAACAAGAAATAGCCGAGTGCGTGGTTTTGCCGTCATTCGCAATAAAAGTAGTTAGTACTTCGTTATTTGTAGCTGCCAAGGGTTCTTGGAATATTTCACTTTCTGTTTTTTTTTTAATTTCCACACTCCTGGTTCCGCTAACAAATGCAACGCTGAGATATTGTCATTCTTCTTGAATACGTAATGCCGTGATTTGGCGCCGGTACGCTACGCGGCCAGATTCTTCCGACATATGCTGTTATGAGAGAATGGCGGGGAGAATGTGTTATTTTATTACGTAACTTACTTTGGTTTATTTTACGCGAGAATAAGTGTTAATGGATTTTTCACTGAGGACGTAGCGGTGACTTTTATTATAATTCCAGATGTATATTTGCATGTGATGAGAAATTTTTCAGAGTTATTGAAGCAAGTACGGTCGCAACGAGTCGAGTTACGAGGCGCTGCCTTCGTGACCGGTTGCAGTATTGAACTTACAATAAGTGGAGCTTGGAATCACTCACATTTTATTTGCTTAGGAAATCAATTGTGAATGCATTAAGTACAACATTTTAGTTCAAGAACAAATTCTCTTTACATCATCGTAATTTAAGTTTTGCGTATTAAATTAGCTCAACACACCGCAATCCCCACTATGACTAAATTTAATAATTTGAAGTGTAATCATTTGTCTACTTCACTCATTGTATTTAATTAGGTACTACTTTTATGAATAACCTGTACAACAACTACCTTCTAGCATAATATACAGTTTTATGCTAATATACCATTTCTATACGAAGAGTCACCGGTTTCGTGCAACACAAGTACCTGGAACCCCCTCACCTCATACATGGCAATATGAATAAAATATGGTCTCATCAGTTAAACAAAGGAACATTTCACGGCTGAATACCTTCGTATTCATAAAAGGTGTATACATATCATTTAGGTTTCTTCAACTAAAATGTTTGTGAGCATTTTTTTGACTTTGTGATTTTATGATTAATTTGTGTGTGTGCATCTGCAGATAGAATCATGGCCAAGGATTTGTCTTTAGGTAGGTACCTCATGCCACGTAACATTAGAATTCGAATGGACCAATTCGTCTACATAAGGTTCTTAGTTTGTCTAGATTTACTTATTTCGATCATTCAATCCTTTTCAAACATACACCAATAGTTATTTGGTTTGAAAATGGTTCTCCTTGAACTCGCATGACGATTAAAGGACACTTTTTATCATCTTATATGGAGTAGGGTAATTTAGTAATCATTTTCTGATACTGATGACTGATGATGCTATTTACATCCGTTTTCGGCTTATTGGAACTTCAAAACGAAACGTTCGTGATGTTACCGAATAGAAACCCTTTCTCCCTTTAACTTGCAGAATTAAATTTATGAGCTACGGTTTTTTTATATATATTTTAATTGGATTTTTGTCATTTGTTTTTTTTTGTTATCCACACCAGTCAATTATTGTCTTTTTTTTGAGAAATAATTTAATGTCAAACGTATAAGTTTACCTAAATCCGATCATGATATATTCGTGATCATTTAGATGCAAAAGACAAACTTGTCACACATAACGCAATATACATTACAATATATTCTATATCTCACAAATCTATGTGTGAAAATGTAGTAATGTAAACTTTTATACATTAAAAATATTTTTTTTACATCCGAATCGTTTTTGTACTACATCCGAATGAATTCGTAATACAGAAGGTAAAAAATTACAAAATGAATCGAAAATTTCCGCGGTGATCGTTCCACAATGGCTTCAACCTTTGAGCCCGCGAACTCGGTTATCGTATACGGTACGATTGTAAAAACTTTTACCATTTTGTAAATTAACGTTCCTTTGGTTTCAATCAATCCATATGAAATTAGTTTATGCTTTCCACGGCTTCAGCTACACGAAGTGTTAGTTCATTAGTGGAGTGGTGTATTGGGACGATTACTCTTAAACATAAATACCTTCCTCTCGGATTCTGAAGTTCTAGGGGAGTTCTAATTTATTTCTGAGGCAAAAATTAAGTTTAAGTAAATTTTTATCGTCGTGATTACCCTTTTAATGTCCTTGGTCGCTTAAAAATAATGTGGTCCTAATTGCTACCCTCACTTACCTTTACCTTTACCATGAGATCATTAAATATTTTGGGTAAGACCTATCAAATACGATAAAAAATTAATGTAGTTAACACCATACATAAATTACAAACGGAAAGTCACAAGTCAAGTCACAGCAAGTTCATTGACTTACGGAAACGGAAACTTGGAGGAATCAAAAGCTCGACTTAGTTACGGAATGTTTGCTGGCGTTGAAACTTGTCGGTTACATTTGGACCGCCTCGTTACGTTCAACTTGATCTGCAGTAGTGGGCCGCTAAATTTTGATACGACTTCTGGTTTTAGATTACGAATATGTGAGGTATACTCCACATACTGAAATATCGGAAACAGTATAAAATAATCTCATTGTATCATCAGTATCATCGTCATTACTTCAGAACCTATGCTCTTGTCGGTGAAGTAACCACCACTCTTCTCTGTCCATTGCTAGCTTGCTTGACTTCCTCATGCAAATGAACATCAACTTTATCATTTACCTGGCTAAAATATGTTAGCCTAGGTCTTCCTCTCCCTCTCATGCCTTCCAGTTTACCTTCTAGGATGTTTAAGAAGAAGCCGCCGAAGCTCATTATATGCAATGTGTTGTAAACCCTTTGTTTTCTAAAACAATCTAATTATAGTTTCTTTCAAAATAACTCTGCGCAATGATTAAACATTATCGGTTTGAAATAAATACGTTTTCTATGATATGAAAATTATGATACGATAGACATAAGTTCATTATTGTGTATATAAAATGGAAGCATGTCTGCTTTATAATTTCTTACCTTGAAGATTCGAAACTTTCAAATACCTATATGTGACGAAACAACGTTTGTATGTGTATTGTTACTACAATCACGCAAAAACAGTTAGGTATTTGGATAAAAAGGAACACGTACTTTGTATTTGTCTGAATGAACATTTTGATTTCTTCACTAATATTCATAGTATAAGGGGATGAAATTAAGGGTTAGTATACGAGGTCACAGGAGGTCACAAGCTAGTTTGTTAATTTTTTTATAAGTAAATGTCCTTTTCTTTTACACTGTTGAGAGCATTTTGTCCTATATAAAGATTTTTTGGTTCTATAACGAGAGTCAAAACAAATGGTTGATTTTTTTTACTTAAAAAAGGGCCAAGTTCGTGTCGGGCCACGCGCAGGGTAGGGTTCCGTAGTTGCCTGTCTGCCACAGAATTCGGACTTAAAAGGGGCTTTTGGGTTTTTATTATAGCTTACCCTCGTAAATAATCTTAAATATGATTATTTTTATAAAACACCAATGTATAGGTCGTTTCGCTGGTTACGCGACCACCTTCGGCCAGCGACCACCTGAATGAAGGACAAGGTTTTTTCTATTGAAGATAACGTGCCATCAAAAAGCATCTCTATACCGCCCACGGTAAAAGGTTCAAATTCCAATGACAATGTATATGCACCCGAAATTAAGTGCATTTCTTACCAGTTAACTAGTTTATGTATACTTACTACTCGTTAACTAGTTACAGACAGACAGACAGACAGACAGACAGACAGACAGACAGACAGACAGACAGACAGACAGACAGACAGACAGACAGACAGACAGACAGACAGACAGACAGACAGACAGACAGACAGACAGACAGACAGACAGACAGACGGACAGACAGACAGACAGACAGACAGACAGACAGACAGACAGACAGACAGACAGACAGACAGACAGACAGACAGACAGACAGACAGACAGACAGACAGACAGACAGACAGACAGACAGACAGACAGTCCGGACGGACGGACATGGCGAAACTATAAGGGTTCCTTGTTGACAACGGAACCCTAAAAAGACCAAAATCTGTTGTAATTATGATCTACCAGATGAATTTATAAAAGCATTGTCGGCTCCGGCGAGCGGCATAAACGCCACGTCCTCTCAGCCGGAACTAACTCGCATTGTCTTATTCACCACAATAGGTTAATTTTCTTAAGAATCAACCCCGACGCACTCGTAAATTTAAACTTAATATCTCATTACTTGCAAGCACGGTCACGCCCAGATAAAGTTAATATTAGGTACCTAATTTAATATTATCGACCCTCGAATGAAGGCAAAATAAGGAATGTTTATGAAAAATTAATTCATCATCCTCCTAGCGTTATTCCAGGTTGTGCCGTAAAGGAGCCGGGGTTCACTTTGGCACCTAATCCCAAAATTTGGCATAGGCACTAGTCACAAAGTGACAATTAATATCTGACCTTCCAATCCAGAAGCAAAACTAGACCTTATTGGCATTAGACCGGATACCTCACGATGTTTTTCTTCACTTAATAGTTATTTTTTGGATCAGTTCTAGATTCACAGATCCTATTTTATTAATTCTGCGGTTTCAGTCTCCATGTATTAATTAATCTCGTTTTTTATGTAGCTAATGATTACAGTCCATTAATTAATTACTCCAATATGCTTAACGCCGCCATTAACTATACGTTAATGGAATTTGCCCTGCTGATTGGTTTACGGTTCGAAATAAGGTACCTAGCATTGTCGAAAATACGGCTGACTATAGAACTGGCTACTTCCTCGGCCAACGGATGGGAATTGCAATCCAACGAGGAAATGTGGCCAGCTTTATGGGCACCCTTCCGACGGGCGGCGACCTCGGAGAGTGCATTGATACTAGTATTTAAGTAGCTTTAAGTGTTATGTTAAGTTTTATAATAAGGTATTGTATACTTTTCATTGTGAATACATTATTTAGTTAGGTAGCATTTTCATCAAGCGCAAATTGTAGTTTCAACAGTGTCTGGAACACATGCACGAAGTGGTCGAATATTTATTTCACTTCTCTGTCGCAATTTTAGACGAGATTTTCCAAATACAGCGGTGCTGCATAAATAAATATAAGGCTTTTCAATGAAATCAGTTCAGGCATAAGTTACTTTTTAAATTTGGTCTTTTGTTTACGAACACTGATGTCAAATTGCTGGGAGCCAATAATGCACGGCCCAATAATGTACAGCCTGATAATCCGCGTCCACTTTTTGTGGATTCGGATTATTGGGTCGTGCATTATCACCCCGGACAAAAGTGGCTTCCAATTATTGCCCCGGACCAAGCTTGCTCAAGGTGATAATTTACGGCCCAATAATGTACAGCCTGATAATCGGCGTCCACTTTTTGTGGACGCGGATTATTGGGTCGTGCATTATCACCCCGGACAAAAGTGGCTTTCAATTACTGCCCCGGACCAAGTTTGCTCAAGGTGATAATGTACGGCCCAATAATGTACAGCCTGATAATCGGAGTCCACTTTTTGTGGACGCGGATTATTGGGTCGTGCATTATCAGGGCGGACAAAAATGGCTTATCACAAGCGAACTCTGTCTTAGTAAACTAGTGAGTGGTCATTCGTCCACTGGTGATTCAAACTCGAGCCTGTGTGCCAGTTTACCACCACCGGAAATTAATAATAAAAGCTCCCTCCACACTACACCTAAGTGCACACCTAGCTCTAATGCAATTATGTACTGTGATGAAATTGGAAGTAATATGGGCACATTTCTGAACCATCACCTAAAGGGACTTAGCACAATTAGCAATTGTCTGCCATATAGTAGCCTAGATAACATGTTAAATCAAATTCTTAACGACAAGAATATTCATTCAGAAACAACACTGCTAGTTCTTATGGGAAACAGGGGTAATGTGAACAAAACTGATTTAATTGAATTCTTGGAAAAGTTAAACACTCTTATAGGGAAAAAGGTTATTTTGTTCACATTCCCATATAGTAGTCAAATGTCAAAAGTGGAGAATGACACTAGATATAAATAAAATATATCTCTATATAACTGTTGTACATATAGTTGTAAGTTTAGTATAATTGACATGAACAAATATGTTAGTAAAAAACATTTGCCTATGTTTTTTTTGACTGAAGGTAAGTTTTACCTTTCCAATTATTGTATGAGACAAATAGCTCTGTCGCTATCCTATTTACTTGACATTTATGCCAAGAATTTGGCACATAACTCAGCTCCTATTGAGCAGCCCAATGTTAACTTGGAATTGGTTCCAATTTTAACTAATAATTTAAATTAAACCTTAAGACAAAAGAGTACTCTGTCTCTGGCAATTTAGTTTTAAATAAGTATAAAAATTATATCCACCTGGTACATCAAAACATTCAGTGTATTAGAGGGAAAGATTTACAAATTGAACTTTTTTTGAATGATTGCAATATTGATATTCTATGTATAACTGAACATTGGTTAACCAGTAATGAATTAATGCCTCAATTTAATAATCACCAGGTGGGTAGTTCGTTCACCAGACTTCATTCCATACATGGTGGGTCGTTAATTATATTAAATAATAAATTAAAATTTAAGGAACGCAAGGACATTGTATCCTTGTCTGTTGAACGGACCATAGAACTGAGTGCAGTAGAATTTGAGCAATTTATCGTTGTTTGTGTATATAGGCCGCCAGTAAGTAATTTTGAACTCTTTGAAAACATAATGGAATCTGTGCTTCTTAAAATATCGCGTTCTAGAAAGAAATTACTTATATGCGGCGACTACAATGTAAATATTTTGGAAAATTCAACAATAAGTGTCAGATTGTTGAGTCTTTTCAAATCTGGTAATCTCAACCACGTATTTATGGAGCCTACTAGAGTGACTGCTACTAGCTCAACATGTATAGATAACATTTTCACTAATATTTTTCCTAGTAACAAAAGTATAATCAGCAAATTAGAATCAGATCACTTAGGCCAACTCATGGTATTTGAGACATTAAGGAAAAATATCGTGAAAAAACAAATAACTTTTGTACCAGTAACCACAGATCGTGTGGAAAGAATGAAACATAGTCTAGCTCAGGCGCTACCCTTTCTGTCTTCCGATATGAGCCCTAATAACATGTACAATTCATTCTTCCATACTTTTATGGCACTTTTTAATGCGGTATTTACTCGCAAATCGGCCGTGGTTACTAGTGCACCAGTTTTTAGTGAGTGGGCTACTGCGGACTTACATAAACGTAGACAAGTACTGTATGCCTTATATGAGGAACGGCGGTTTAATACGAGTGATGAATTTAAAGAACATGTCAAGCAATATTCGAAGCAATTTAAAATAGATTGTCATGTTGCCAAGCGTAATTATTTATCTCAGAAAATAAAAAATAGCTCTGACATTATTAAAACAACCTGGAAAGTAATAAACATGGAGACTGGCAGATCGAAAAACACACCGACTGATCTTAAAATAAAAATTGATGGCAGAATTGTAGATTCTAGTTTGGAAGTAGCTACTGAATTTGAATATTTCTTTACTGAGATACCAGTCTCCACAACTAAG
This sequence comes from Epinotia demarniana, assembly GCA_945867215.1. Lineage (NCBI taxonomy): Eukaryota > Metazoa > Arthropoda > Insecta > Lepidoptera > Tortricidae > Epinotia > Epinotia demarniana. Next base: position 18,724,187 of record OX244263.1, read on the forward strand.
TATTTAAATTCATCACCTTCCTCTGCCGTTACATTGTTGAAAGAAAACGCCCCAGAATGTAATACAAACCTCCATTTTGAACACGTTAGTTTCTCAGATGTAGTAAAGGCGTTTAAATCGATTAATGTCAAAAAAACTAGTGACCTCTGGGGAGTTTCTGTTCATGCACTCAAATGCATTATAGAAATCATAGCGCCTGATTTGGCAGTTGTATTTAACAAAAGTGTCGATTGCGGCGAGTTTCCTGATCTAATGAAACATAGTAAAATCACTCCGTTATTCAAATCGGGTAGCACTACTGACCCCACTAACTTCAGACCAATATCTGTGCTCCCAACATTTAGCAAAATTTTTGAGAAATTAGTTTTGTCGCAATTAATAAAGCATTTTAATATAAACAATTTGATGCATAACATGCAATTTGGATTTACCCGGGGTCGCTCGACAACCGACGCTGGTGTCGAGCTGATTAAACACATTTTCGATGCCTGGGAGGAATCACAAGATGCTTTAGGTATCTTCTGTGATTTATCCAAGGCCTTCGACTGCGTTTGTCATGAAACATTGATCAGGAAACTCGACTACTATGGAGTCAGAGGATCAGCACTGAATTTACTAAAGTCATACTTACATGGTAGAATACAAAGGGTCGAAGTGAATGGACAGCGATCACCGGGGTCATTGGTCTCGATGGGTGTACCGCAGGGATCAATATTGGGACCTTTCCTGTTCCTTATCTACATAAATGACTTGCCATATCTCGTAAAGACCCACCATGATATAGTATTATTTGCTGATGACACCTCACTTATTTTCAAACTTATAAGACAGCAAAAAGCTTGCAATGACGTAAACAATGCTATTTCTAAAGTAGTAAATTGGTTTAATATTAATAATTTATTGTTAAATGAGAAGAAGACTAAATGTATTAAATTTGTCACGAATCACGTTGAACACGAGCAAGGGAGTGTCTTTGTGAAAGATGAGGAATTGGAACTAGTTGATAGCACAGTTTTTCTTGGTTTAACGTTAGATTCTAAGCTTCAATGGGGTCCCCATATTGCTAATCTCTCGAATAGACTGAGTTCTGCAGCATTTGCAGTGAGTAAGATCCGTCAATTAACAGACGTGAAAACAGCTCGATTAGTATATTTTAGCTACTTCCATAGCATTATGTCATATGGTATTTTATTGTGGGGCAGTGCCTCGGACATTCATTCGATTTTTGTTCTGCAGAAACGGGCTATTCGGGCGATATATAGATTGAAACAGAGAGACTCACTTAGGGATAAGTTTAAAAATATTAATATCATGACATTGCATTGTCAATATATCTATGAAAATATTGTGTATGTACATAAAAACATTGTCAATTTTAGGAGAAACTGTGACATACATAATATTAATACTAGAAATAAGCATAAGCTCGCGGTGCCCACCACTCGGCTCCAAAAAATAAAAAAATCATTCATGGGTAATTGTGTAAGGTTTTATAACAAACTTCCTGGAAACGTAACTGAGTTATCTATTAATAAATTCAAAAACTATGTGAAACGTAAACTTATTTCTAAAGCTTATTATAGCGCACAAGACTACATGAATGATAAAACTTCTTGGGACTAATTTTGACTGGATTTATAATTTATTTATTCCGTTTGGAAAAATTTGACATTGTGTTTTTCATTAATTATTCTCGTGTTATTTATTTTTTGACATTAGATTGTCTTTCTAGAAACATTCTAGACTAGTATTTTTTTATATAAAATTTTAAATATTTCATTTAAATGTTACTTTTTATGTTTAATAAATTACTCGAAGTAATTAGCTTAAGATTATGTTTCTACCTGACGATTTGAAAGTGCTTGTTACTCGGCCTACTTGAATAAATATAATTTTGAGTTTGAGTTTGAGTTTGAGTTAGGTCGGTTAGGTTAGGGTTCACTTGTGTCCCTCAGACTAGAAATAGTCACCCCGCGCAGCGGGGTGGCGTCGACTCACTGGAAATTTTCAGTCCGCATAGATAATGTACAGCCTGTTAATCCGAAGCCACAGGGACTCGGATTATTGGGCCGTGCATTATCACCTCGTACAAAATTGGCTTCCAATAATTGCCCCGGACCAAGTTTGCTCAAGGTGATAATGCACACCCCAATAATGTACAGCCTGATAATCCGCGTCCACTTTTTGTGGACTCGGATTATTGGGTCGTGCATTATCAGCCCGGACAAAATTGGCTTCCAATTATTGCCCTGGACCAAGTTTGCTCAGGGTGATAATGCACGGCCCAATAATGTACAGCCTCATAATCCACGTACAGTATGGACGCGCATTATATGGCTGTACATTATTTGGTTTGATAGCATTAACATTCCCCTTCTTCTTTCAAAATTAGCGTACTACGGTGTAAACAACAAGTCCCTATTCTGGTTTCATAGTTACCTCAGTGACCGTACACAGTCTGTTGGAATAAGAAGGGCTGATGGTATGTCACTAGTATCCGAAAGTAAGCCACTAAGTAGAGGAGTTCCTCAGGGCTCTATACTTGGACCTTTAACTCTTCCTTATGTACAGCGCAGATATAATTAAAGCCATCAAATACTGTAATTACCATTTGTACGCAGATGACCTCCAATTGTATTTGTCAGCACCTCCTCATGACTTTGCAGAATCGGTCTGCAAGGTAAATGAGGACCTAAACAGAATTGCGGCTTGGGCTGATAGTAATGGGTTACTGCTTAACCCTCAAAAGTCAAAATTCATGGTCTTGGGCTCAAAAACGCAAATTTCTAAAATTCTTGTAAACGATCCAAAATTAAGCGTCAGTGGTTCACAGATTGAACGTGTGGAGGAAGCTAGAGATTTAGGTATTATAATTGACAGTCAGTTGCGCTTTGAAAGCCATGTAGGAAATTTGGTACGATCTTGTTTTTTCCGATTGAAGGTATTATATAAAATCCGAAAATTGTTGAGCGAAAAGGTACGCGTGACACTCTGTGAATCATTGATGCTCTCTAGGTTAAATTATGGAGATATTGTGTATGGACCTCGACAAGGCTTCAACATTAAACATGTCCTCACGCAGACATTTACATCTCGCATGCCTTTTATTTGATGTGATGAAATACAAAAAGCCAGAATATCTGTACTCGAGGATAAGAATTTCATCTTTTCACAAAAGGCATGGCACCAGGTCAACACGTCGATGTCTCTTAGAAGTGCACCCACACAGGGCAGCTGCTTTTACAGGTAGCTTCCGTTATCTTGCGACCAAATGCTGGAAACATTCCTCCACCAATTAGATGCTTACCATCGAAACTTTCATTTAAGTCGAACTTTAAGAAGATGCTCATAGAGAAGCAAGTGGTAGGAATTCCGCACGGCTATTTGGTTGCAGATTTCGTTGTGTGACTGTGCACTCTAAACGACGTTGACTCTCCTTTCACACTGTATACCACACCGTATAACACTCGCACACTTGTACGCACTCACACATACGCACACACCCACACCCACACCCACACATACATACACACACACAACACACGCACGCTCGTACACACATCCATATACGCATACACACACAACAGCGCACGCACGCTAGCACACACATACACACACACGCTCTTATGTAACTTTTGTATTGTTATTATTTCATGTATTTTGTACGCATTTGAAAGGACGGCGTCCAATTCCGATGCTTAGGTTCTGCCACCGACCGAGCCCTAAATAAGGCCCAGGCTGAAAACCAGCGCTGAACTCTTGTTGTTCAGCACATGCTGAGTCTGGGACCTATTGCCTCAAAACAATTGTACTCCTTATTCTTTTTAGCATATTTTTATTCTGTATTGTCACTGTTGTTTATGTCTGTACTTTGTTTTTTGGTAATAAATTATTATTCTATTCTATTCTATTCTATTTTATTAAAAAAGCCTTAAAATATGTTCTACTTCATAAAAGTTATTATACCATACATGAATATATTAACGATAGTGACTTTGACAATCATGCTCAACATTGTAAGCCGTAAGGCGCCACATAGTGAAACTGACCATAATTTTGTATCATCCTGTAACCTATGTTGGACAAATAAATGATTTTATCTTTATCTTTAGCTTATCTTCTATTGTCACTGTATCGCTTTATATGTACCTATTTAATCGCTCGAATTAAAGACTGTAGAGTGTTGGTGTATATTATATTTTTGAGAGGTTGTCTGTATAGATAATGAGAAAGCAACACTCGTTATATTCATATTGTCCTATTTACTAAAAAAATACTTTATGTTATGTAACTTCTGGAATAATAATATAATAATTCAATGCGATGATTTTAATTAAACTAAAATGCAGATAACGGTTAAGTATCTACTTCATAAATAACAAACAGCTAAATGTTAGAAAAGTTAAGCGAAACAATTTACTGTAATGAGAATGCAACTTATGACTTAGGTATAATCATATACGTATGCGAATAACTAGGTGCATTATTCATACTTGATTTTGCGTCAAAAATTATATCGATGCTACATACTGTCAAGATCAAGATGCTGTTCATCATTCATAATTATTATTATATTAAAAAAAAACAAATGATATTTATTTTACAGTTTTCAAACAACTAATACTTTTTCATTTTAGTCCGTAATAAAGATTGCCGTATAGACGAAAATACGCATTTTAAATTAGGTACTTGAGTTCTCTAAACGTCCACAGTGGTCAACGGGACATTCTTCAAATATTTAATAACTCGAAGCAGTTTTCTGATTTATGCGGAATATTGTGATTTGTTCACCTTTTAAACGATTATTTATTTTATGCAATATCTTTATAGTAGTAGAGTATCAATTTGCCCCGAGCTAAGCGGGTCAAGTGCTCAAAATTTGCCACACACGACTTTAATGTCAAGAGGATAATGATTGTCTAGATAATTTTCAGTATGTTATTTTGCGTCGCTACTTCTGCTGCTGACTGTACATCGAAGAAAGCAAATAATTTATACAAACGTATGATTTTCAGTAGGAAGCAGTTACTTATCCTCATCATCATTGTCACTACTCCCCACTGCTGAGATGGGCAGCATGATAGGGTCTATATTGGCTGCCATAAAATTCGTGATCCTATTTTTTTTTGTACTGTATTGTATTTGTATTGTAGTCATAATCATCGCTAGTCCTAATTTTTTTCGTCCTAACTTTTTTGTTCCTAAATTTCTGCAACTATCATTGGAAGTCATAATGATCAGTTGTCCTAAAATTTTTCTTCCTAATTTCATTACTAAGAACTTGCTTGAAGTCATAATTTTGTTAATCGTAACAATTTTCTTCATAACGGACATGCATCATAATTTTGTTAGTCCTAATATAATAACTAAGAACATACTTCAACTCCTAATATTGTTTTTCCTAATGAATAAACGATTTCACTTAGCAAATAAAAAAAATCGGTTCTGGCGCTTCGCCGGCCGCTGCCGCGGCACGCTCGCTTCGCTCGCTCGGCTCGCGCGCGTAGGGTCGCGGTACATCTAACACTCCTCCTCGCTTCGCTCGTCGTCGTACAGTCGAGGACAAAGAGATGTATACACTTTTGGACCTAATCGAATGCGGTCGCCTACAATTTTTACCTATTAGGTACCTACACGGACCTGCCTTAGACTACGTCCGCACAGACAGGCGGCTTGCTTAGCGTCTAGCTAGAGTCTTGTGACCTCGTCTTGTACCTTGCGATAAAAAACCATACCTTTATTTACTTCGATAACGCCAAGTAACATTTATGATGAGAAATATTTAGGATTAAAAAATGTATGACTAGTGTCATTATCAATTTAAATAAAACGGACAAGTGAGTGTTAGGGTGAAATAAATTATGAAAATCAATATTAGGATTTGAGAAATTTATGATTATTGTCATTATGACTTCGAGTGGTTTAATGACTTACGATCGTTAGGAATAAGAATTATTAGGACTAACGATTATTATGGCGTAAAATTTTATGAAGAACATTTTCGGACTTCCGATAGAGGTGCCTTTCATTTGTACTTTAAACTTTTTGATATTAATATTGCTTGTTCGGTGTCATTTCATCCACGCAGGTGGTATCCCAGATAACGATCGACCCATCTGGCATGGAATGTGCGCCATTCCATCGGATCTTTTGCCGTCGTCACGGGCCAGGCGGGGAGGTTCCAGTACGGCTAACACGTCAACGCTGACAAGAACCTGCTGGATGACATCATTAAGCCAGGCGTGGATTAGGGCGGGGCATGTTTGTGCAAGACAAGACGTGGTAGCCTAAACGATCCTCGATTCCACAGAGGCAACGGTGGGGTTTCATTATGTCCGTGCCAAGACGAAGGCAGCCAGCAACTTAAATTAATTGTTATTCAAGAGAGCTGAGCAGCGAATATATGGGTAGGCGTGTAGTCAGAATCCTGATTCGGGTTGGGATAAAGCCAATAAACGAGTTTTTTGCTCTCATAGTCAAACTCAGCCAAGTTTAAAATTCTAATGCTTGGCGACAGGGAGGTTCGTCTCAAGTTCTTAGTGTCACGTAATTTGATGGTCGAATGAGCGGGCGAAGAGCACAGGCCACAGCGTATCGAGGAGCGAGCGAGACAAATTGACGGTTACATTCGCTCTAAGACTTTTTTTCTGCCGTAATGATGTTTTAATTCTATCCCAGCAATGAGGATTCATTTGCGTGTTTCATGTACATAAACTGACTCCCGAAGGGATTACTCCCTCTAGTATCCTTGTCTAGTAACTATCTCATGATTACGTACCTACAATCAAACTTTGATCGGGCCCAGTAACTAAGGCTTTATATATTTAATGCTTAGTCTAGTTTCAGTACGACATACTGCTTATAACCACATCTCTTAGGTATTAATTAAATATAATGTATTGCAGACTTGACACTTAAAGATCATATATTATTAAGGCTTCCCGAGTTACCGATGAAGACGTAATAGGGCTTGTGCATTTTCAAATGTGCTAGCTTCCCTGTTATTGTCATTGAGCCACCGCAGGCCTCATCGGATGCGACGGTTCCCACGGCCCGTCGGTCCAGCCTGGCGCGACATGGCTTGTAGGAAATCGGGCCGTGGGACTCCAACTTTACATGGACACGAGTGCGTTAAGTTATTTTTTCATAAAGTTTTATTCTACCATTTTGTCGGCGTGATTGACCATATACCAATGCCGAATTACAGCTCTCTAAATGTATCTCTAAGGTATTAAGGGTCATTGAGCTAAGCCGCTGACGTGAGCCCGTTGTTGACTAAAAAGGGGTTGGCAAAGGGTTATATCTTAAAACAAATAAGGTCGGAAATAACAAATGGCCATTCTATAGTAGTTGATGACTGCAAAAAAAACAGTCAGCAGTAAAAGCTTGTACCAATATCCATTTTTTTGCCAGAAACTACGTTATATTGCCATGTAATGGATACATGTTTGTTTGACTGTACAAAACGCGCGCAACGATTCTCTAGTCGGTGTAAAATATCTGGGTGGGTGAGTCTGGGATGTTTTAGTTCATGTTACTTTGATCAATTTTAGACTTTGACACCATTTTTTGACGATCCTATTAAACGTAAAAATATGAAATTAGAATATAATAATCGGGTTTTTCTCTTCTTTAAGCCTGCCACATAAAAAAATGGATTTGTAGTTTTAACAAAAAAAAAACCTCGCGATCAGAATTATATTAAGAATGGGTTACTTTGAAACCACTATTTTTTTTGCTGCCAATCTAAAGTAAATCCGCTAAAAAGCTTGTAAAAAATTAAAAAAGAAAAATTGCTTAAGTACTTTTTAAGTTATATATATATTTAATGTCTGGGGTTACTTTGATAGCACACCAAATGATACAAATCAATAATTTTAAGCGATTTATTAGATCATTAACTAGAAAAAAAGTAGGAACTTTACTTAAACAGGTATAAAAGTTTTTTTTACCTTTTAATACCTTTTGATCACAGACATAATCAGCCTCTTTTCACGAATTTTTCAAGGAAATACTTAAAATTTTATATGACTCAATCTTTCTCTTGTCATATTGTGATATTGTTACTACAAAAATAACCATTTACACTAAGTTTTTATTTATATGAACCACAAAAAGCGTCAGAAAACGAATTCAGAAAACTAATCGTTAGGTCAATTTCACCACATATAGGTGATCAATGACACCCGTACCACCCGGATTCCCCCCCCAAGGGTGCAGTTTTAGGTTTTAGGATTGAGGTTTTTTTTTCTTACTCACTAATAACCCGTGATTAACTTAAGATACCGAACAAATCACTTGCGTTTATTCTTGACATGTGTATAGTCGAAGTTTTAGCCATGATAATCAAGAGGAAAAGTGTCCATGCCGTTAACATTTTTTTTCTCCTTGAAATAATTGCTCTACGCACGTACCAGTTGACTATGTGATGAAGCAACTACCAGGGTTGCCAATAATGTGAAAGAAATTACTAAGGTGCGTTTAAACTCTTACACACTCATACAAGTCAAGTACTACTACAAGTGTTGTACTCGTACAAGTGTTTTAGTGGTGGATGGAAGTTGTTATCAAAGTCGACCCGCAAATCAAAGTACGGTATCCCCGGTTTACGGTATCAATGAACCAGTGCGAGCTGTCCGCCGCGTTGATAGTTTGGTTTGTAACTTTATCAACACTACGATTTCTGCTGCTCAAAGTAATGATACGAGTTTAAAACAAAGTGAAGTTTTGCCGTGGCTGCGAACACGAGTTATTTACATACTAATCCCTTGGGACCCTATACCCAGATTTCTAACATGCATATATCGTGTGAGTAAGTTACCATTTAAAATCAACTAGATTCTACCTAAAACATCGCTTGGTATGGTAATCGTCTTTTACCAGATAAACTTGATTTTTATGACCTAATTTTCAAGTAAACCGGTCTAATTACAATATGAAACACATATTTTTGACTGACAAATACATCACCTTATGTACTGTAAAACAATGAGTTTATAATTGTTATAGCATGCCATCACGTCACACTAGTTAGTGCCGAAAAATAGGTGGTCAATATGTTAGTTATCCCTTTTCAAATTATAGTTATTTGTCACTGACATTTACAACAAAACATACTGCTTTATTTTTCTATATTCTATGTTATATTATATTTTTCTTTTCTTGTTATTTTGTGCAAATAATAAAGTGATCCTCCAAAAGCCGCAAGCTTCAAATATTTGTTCTTATTTCAATACTCACTGGAATCCCGGACCCAGTAGTTGATGGACTTGGGCGAGGACTCGACGTAGCACTCCAGCGTGACGTCGGTGCCCAGCGGCGCGCCCACCAGCTGGTTCGGCACTTGTATCACCGGGTGAACTGCATAATACAATTTATTAGGTCATTCACACTAAATTTCAAAAGACTTGTTTCACTACATAGACATGAATGAGTGAACACGTTCACTGGACACTGTACGCGGTGTCCGCGTAGCGGGCGCCTACGCCGTAGGCGCTTACACACATGCGACATAGCGCTATGGACTCGTTTCACTACATAGACATGAATGAGTTAACACGTTCACTGGACACTGCACGTGGAGTCCGCCTAGCGGGCGCCTACGCCGTAGGCGCTTACACACATGCGACAGAGCGCTATGGACTCGTTTCACTACATAGACTTGAATGAGTTAACACGTTCACTGGACACTGCACGTGGAGGCCGCCTAGCGGGCGCCTACGCCGTAGGCGCTTACACACATGCGACAGAGCGCTATGGACTCGTTTCACTACATAGACTTGAATGAGTTAATACGTTCACTGGACACTGCAAGTGGAGGCCGCCTAGCGGGCGCCTACGCCGTAGGCGCTTACACACATGCGACAGAGCGCTATGGACTCGTTTCACTACATAGACATGAATGAGTGAACACGTTCACTGGACACTGCACGTGGAAGCCGCCTAGCGGGCGCCTACGCCGTAGGCGCTTACACACATACGACAGAGCGCTATGGACTCGTTTCGCTACATAGACATGAATGAGTGAACACGTTCACTGGACACTGCACATGGAGGCCGCCTAGCGGGCGCCTACGCCGTAGGCGCTTACACACATGCGACAGGGCGCTATGGACTCGTTTCGCCACATAGACAACCGCTATACTTAGCAGGAAAACTTAGCTTACTCGGTCCTTTATTATCGCTCGTAATATTTCTCAACCTTATTAAACTGAAACTTTGAACCAATCAGAGACAGAGTGAAGTACAAAGGAAAGATACTGCGCGGTGGAAGAGACCAGGAATCTAACCTCTGGCTTACTAGGCGAGTTTCTTAACCCCTTAGTAAGGAACCCTAACGCCCGCCAAGTCTCGGAATAGTCCTTATGCTTCTTGTACCGACCTTTGTAAATTCTTTTCTTCTAATTAGACGTATTAATAAGTAAATATTTGGATTTGGAAACACTGATTGAAAGCTTATTAACATGTACCTATGCTTTCAATGTTTTTCTGACCATGATCAAAATATAGGAGAATAAAAAGTTGCATTAAGGCAAAATGTCCACGCCAACGCCGTGACACAGACAGTTCCAGCCTGGAAATAATTAAAAGCTACTACTGACTGACGTTGAATAACGTCATTAATAACCAGCCCTCTGAAAGTTGGCGAAAATAAACAACGGCTACCTACTACAACACAGGGCAAGAGGTTTTAGGAAAACTTAAGAATTTAATGTTGTTTATTTTATGATAGAAGTCAGTTTAGCAGTTATATTATTACTTTATTCACAATAGTAGAACTGCTCATGTGAATGATTAGATTGATTAGACAGCGTTACGTTTTCTCGCGCGGCAAGCTAATGTGTCAAAACGAGCGTGTGAAACACATTGAAAGCAAATTGGAATACAAAACATAATAATACCCAGATCGGTTTATATACGCTCCTGGGAAAAAAAATCTTCCGTTGAATGTTTGATGTGCAATTTCTCTCAGTTCTCAATAGACATTTTATTTGAGTAGCAGGTATCGGTTTGTTAGTAGGTATATAATGAAGTAATAGAGACAAAACAAATCGAAGAAAATCCCTATCGCTAACAACACAATGCTGTATCAAAGCCATTTACCGTAATATTATCTCCAATTGAATCTCGCAATATCATCCACGGCTGAACCCGCTACAATATCGGGAAAAACAAAACTAACAGCTTCATTTCGGCATCGCAAACATCTATTCACTTATGACATATTTGGCAAACAAGGGGTAAGGGAAGTCAAACATACAATGCACTTTGATCAGGATTCTCTTGCTCACGGTGGGGGGCACGCCGTTGCTCGCTATGCAGAGGTACGCGCCCATGTCCGAGCGGGAGACTTTGCTCAGAGTCAACACCTCTTCCTTGTACATGTTCACTGTGGGGTAGAAGAGGGATTAGGGAAAAGTGTAATCTAAGATTTTCCTCTAATGTAGCTCAGTTGGTACGGTCAGCGCCACAGACATGTCACCTTATGCAGTATTCGTTTCTAATAAGTTGAAAATATACCTTTGACGTTGACTGGACGTTTTATTATGGCTTCGCGTAAATAATATCGATTTTTTGTAATTTAACATCCTCATAGAAATCAGTCTGTAAAACTATCAAAAATCGAAATGTTGGTGAAATTAAGTTGACATTTTGTTTCAAGTCAAATGACAGACGGCAATGTTAGGCACTTGTCCCACCGCCGGCGAGTAGCGAGTACTCTCATAGTAAGTCTTACTCGCAAGTGCCTAATGTATGGAGCTATTAATATTAACATATTTCTTTGATGAATTACAAGGAAGCTTTCGATTTGATGATGGTGGCATCTACCGTTTTGTAATTCTAAAACTTGTATTAACCAGTATTTAAATGTAATGCGTGATAAACAAATTGTAAATTTGAACAGTCTGACGGATCTTTATAAAACCGAGCATAATGAAATATACTAACCTCTATTCTTCCCACCATACTGATCCCTAAGCACGATATCCGCGCCGTCCTCACGCCGCCACACCACCGCGGGGGCGGGCACGCCGCGCGCGCGACACGCCACGCGCGCCGTGCCTCCTTCTGGCACCATGACGTCACTTGACGTCTCCTCGGTGATGAAGTCTGGCGGGATCACCACGTCTAGGTAACCCATCTGTTGAAGGTTTTCTTTTCAAGTACGTATAAATGATAAATTACCGTTTTTCTATGCTAGTTGTGAGTGACGTGTTATTAGGGACGCTATACGCAACTGCCCGCGCGACGCAACATAAGAAACGCTAACTTGGTTTAGTTTTGCAAGCTTGGCATGACATAAAATTGATAAATACAAACACAGCAAACAAAGAATAGAACCATCTCAACAAACAAGACTGTTTATTACAAAACGACACGCATATCGCGGTTCAATCGTTTAGGAGCTTCGACACACAGGCAAACACCCAGATACACATGTAAGACTTATAGCGTCGGGGATTACAACAATATACGTCATCAATTATACTTAGTGCGTGCTGCCGAGCTCTCAATGAGTTATCAATTTTATTGACCATGAATGCAATAAACAAGTATTAAAAATAGTAGTTGAATTAAAAAGAAATCAATTCAGCAATTGTTTCCAATTGTTATCTATTACGTAATGTGGGTAAGTGGGAGGCACAGAACATAAACTCTATTCGATTAACGTAATGAAATACACGCACACACAAAAAAAATGACAATATATAATAAGGTTAATTGGCCGCCAGGGCCAATATATAATAAGGTTAATTGGCCGCCAGGGCCAATACTGCGTCAAGCGCTAACTTGAGATAAAACAGATTAAATTACATTCACAGACCAGCGGGGTGCAATTTTTACCCCATTCCGTCAACTAGCGTCATGCCGTGTGGACGTCCTGTCTCGTCGTAGCCAGGCAGCTGCAGCCCTAGCGCAGGACCAAAAGGACTTACGGCCACCTTAGTTACAAATACACCTAGGTCCTTTTTTCATTAACACAGTGGCGATGTCGCCTACGATTTATGCCGTTATCAGGCCGGGGTATAAATTACAGTGCGGCACAATAATTTAGGAGCACCATGCACGAATCATTGCGCTGCGCTGGCCCGCACTTTAATTCACTTTATCTGCCCAATGTTTATTGTAATCACCATTTAATTTGGACCTCGCTATATTGTGCTATACCTACATGAGTATAATGGTTAGGGCGGTGAACACGAACATTTAAGAGCAATGATGCTTGTTACTTTTCATCACACTTGCTCGAAAAGGGCTTGATAATGCGCAGACATACAGAGGTACAATAGCCGATGTTACGCCCACGGGCGTAATGGTTTTTTTCTTAAACTGTATCTGTCACTCTTGCGGCAGTTAAAAAGCAAAGAGGTTTTATATCAAACACGATGTCTGAAAACGCATTTATAAATAAATTTAAGCTTTTAAAAACACTACTACATGGTTGACAGAATTATTTACAGATTTAATACATAGTTATTTAGTGTCTATGTACAATGTTTTTAAGTGTTTTCAAATCGTGGCTGTATACCGAAGGGTCTTTGCCATACGCGCCTCACGTCAAATTCAACAAAATGGACGACTGACATCTTGCAGTTTTTATTACGATTTGTATTAATTTCATCTAAAATGTATAAATTTGTTTCCTCGCAAATGTGAAGAAAAACATTGTGTATAAACACGGGCGTAAGAATATTGCAAGCCCTCCGCCTTCGGCGTCGGGCTCCTGATAGACTCTTGTTCGCAATATTCCACTTACGACCCTCGTTAAACAATGTTCTATATTGTTCTCATTAACATAGCAAGCGATACGATAACGAGTAGGCAAGGATATGAATAGAAATAATCTGCATTTAACTGCCTGTTAATAACTAGGTTTAGCCTCACTAATGACCCGTCGTTAACCATATCGAATTCATTAAATAAAATAAAATTACCCCGCAATATTAGCTACGTGAGGTCGTGGTATGTAAACAATCTTAGGAAATGATTTCTACATTTTTTACCAGAAATCAGAAACTCTGTTGTACAATTACTTGGTAAACTTTTCTAGGTACCTAAGTATTCACAAGTGTCACAAGTACATTCTGTAATAAAATTTTGAAACTACACTCAAAACTATGTACTTTGTTTTGATTTTTCTGTAGATATTCACCCACTATTTTTAATGGAAGGATTCGCTCGACAATTGGTAGGCCAATGACAGCAGTGCAGTAATGCATCGAACACAATGATATCGAAAGTAAAGATACGCCTGTCGGAACAATATTCGCTTGACATACTGTGACACACTGAGACAGCTGAAGACTAAGGCAGAGTGGCCCGCAATTGCCAGTGTCGGGCCACCGCATTGGACGAGTTACTCGTGCGCGTTGAGCCTAGGTATCTATACCAAGTAACATATTAAGGATGATTTGTATATTTTTTTACGGAAACCTGCTTTATTCTTAATTTAAAATAAAATTCGTATTAAAAAGTGTGGAGACATGTGACCGATAACGACATCGCACTGTTGTAGGTAGTTAATTTAGCATAAGCAACGTTGCGCCGAGTAGGTACGAGTACTACATTACATCAATAATATGTGTCTCGACTCTAAGACTAAGTGTTAACTATCACTAAGATATCTAGGTATATTTTGGTCTGACGGCAAAACCCGGCACATAGTACTGGGTTTTTTTCAAAAACGTAGGGTGAGGACCAAATTCTTGGCCTGTTAGCCTGGTTAATCGGTAGTAGTTAAAAAGTTCCGTTATGCCATAAAATTCTATGGTTAATATTTGTGTCACAACGGAATTTTTGAAGTGCAACCCGGTCTTTTTAACTAAGTACCTACTACCGATTAACAAGGCTAACTACTGGCCAAGAATTTTGGCATCACCCATATACGAAATATCATTTGATATTTAAGCTAAACATCGTGAAGATATCGGTGTAATCCCATAAGGTCTAGTTTTCTTTCTAGGTTGGAAGGTCAGATATGGAAATCATTTTGGTAAAACTAGTTACTATGTCAAAAACTTGTGATTGGGTGCCAAAGCGGAGCCCGGACTGCTTTAGGGTGCAACCGGGAATAATGCTAGGAGGATGACGTGTGACGCTTCCGATCCCGATCACATTTAACTTGTTTACTAAAACTAGCTTCAACGCGCGCCGAGTTTTACGTGTCAGGAAGACCGCGCTAAACATTAAAATTCGATTGTGGTGTGAAAGTTATTCACAGAACGTGTTATATCAATAACGATAATAGTTACACAGTTGGGCTGCAACTTAATATGTCCATGAAGCTATGCGAATCTATTCCAAAATGTTCTACGGTTATATTGAGATGAGACATGGATTGTTATGCGCTTTTATTATTCTTTACATGTTTGGTGCAAGAGCATTTAATACGATCCCAGTCCAAATTTAATAGGTATTTAAGTCAATGTTCGGACCACGATTGGGTCCCTGTTAATAGGTCACCTGTAATGACGCCGACCCTATCCATATTCATGATGCCTTATCCTTAGAATTATTACGTTTAGTGGGATATAAACAATTTCTTATTATCACGGATATGAAGAAAATGTTATAAGTGATTGGCAATAAGTATTTCGCCCGTTTGTTTCTGAAGCAAAGTAGTAAGCTATTTCGAATATGTCAATATTTGTGGAGATTTAATATGATTTTTCAGTTTGTAAGTTTGCGGTGATGAATTAAAAGCAACTTATTGCTTTTACTTTAAATATATCGTTGTTATTCGTGGTTACTTTTCATCGTCATTACCATGTCACATATCGTGGTTATTGCCATCAATCATTAAAGCCTGAGGCATACGTCACACTAACGCGGCCTGCGGTGGCGGTCAATACCAACTTTACATCAGCTGACAAAGTATCCAGATTACAAAAAAAAGCACTATAAATTCGGCAGACAGTAAAGTAAAAAGCTCCTCATTTCAGATAGATGTATACAAAAAAAAAAACAAGTTAAAGTAGTGAAAATATTGTTCACTGAAATTGAATCGAGACATTACAAGCAATCGCTCAGACGGAGCTTGAATGTTTTAATTAACTGAAGAAAGTTTATTATAGGCAAACAAAAAAATATTTAGCACAAATTTCCTTTAAGTCCGCGCTTTGGAGCCTCCATTTTACAACTAACAATATCATTCCAAGCCCAAATGAACGCAACGCACTGTTCGTCTCGTCTGTCCCACCCTTGGGTAGGCCTCACACAAATAAATACATTTACAAGACGATACAAGACTGGTATCAATTAAAAACCTAATTTGATTTTTTTATGAATACTTCGACTAACAACGACATTTTGTTGTCATAATGTGGGGATCCTGTTGTTTTACCAGATTTATTTCGGTCAAATTTCATTTCCCAAACTAATTTTAGCAACTATTTTGTTTGCCAATGCAAACTTAGGCACAATTTTAATACGAATATTTTCATTCAGCAAAATATTATTACGAAAAATTACATTATGGCATGTGGTCTCTTAGCAAATGCTTCAATAAGGCAAAAAAACACTAGACAATAAACATTTCGTCAAATTAATGTTATGGCAAACTATAGATAGACAAAAATCACAATTGTTTTGGGTTATGACATTTTACCAAAATACTTTTAATAAAACGGCACGGTCCCTTAAATAAAAAATGCACGGTTAAGTAGGTCAGTAGGCAAAGGCGTTAAATAAGGTTAGGGCAGCCAAAAAAGGGGGGGCTCGGGAGGCGAAGGCTCCTAGCAGTAAAAAAAACAAACAAAGGTAACAATTGTATTATTTGGTAGGTTATGTTAGGGTCAGCTTGTGTCCCTTACAGCGGAAAAGGGCACCCCGCGAAGCGGGGTGACGTCGACACACTGGCGGTTAGGTTAGAATTGTGACCTCTACACATATTAATTTTCCCTACCCACATAACAAAAAAGTTGTCATTTTATTGTGTATCTTATACACCATTTAAATAAAGATTAAATGATTTGTCATTGAAGAGTTCCTCTGCTGACTAACCGACGGAATAGAAATGGTCAATTAAATATTGACGATACAAATCATTTGCCTTATTTTGTTTTGGTTTTAAACATATTATGCCAATTAACATATTTGACTGAATGTAATTTGGTCAAAGTACCAGTTGGTAAACGAGATATTGCCTAAACATGAATATGTCAAACAGAAGGTTTGCGTAAGAATTATTTGTCGAGTGTTAATTTGGCAAACGATTATTTGGCAAATGAAATTCTACGAAAAATGTTTTGGGAAGTGATAATTTGACAATTTTTTTTTGATAAAACAAAGGTAACCCCATAATGTGAGTGAGGCAACAAGAATTCACCCGAAACCAGCTCGTCTAATATGATGAACCGTACTTTATTCTTGGGACCTGCGAAACGGCAGGGACTGTAGTCAAATTATTTATCTTTATGTCTTGTGTAATGTCGTACACAAGAGCAGCGACGGTTATAACTAGTTCGAAGTCGCTACAGAATTTTCAACTAGACTTAAACATAGGCATATACATCTAAGAGATAATGATTTAGATACGTACTGAATAATATGTATAAAGTGCTTGAAGTCAAGGAAATAGCGATCAAAGTAGCGACTTTCATCCCGGCATAACTCCTTAAAAGCAAAGTACGTAGATAGTTAAGGAATATTTAACGACATCGGATTGCACTATGTGTTTTTTTTTACGATTCTTCTCCAAAATAACCCAATTTCGCAACTCGTTATCGTGGTTTTAACGAACTATGAAATCGAGACCAAAATCCAAAGTGTGTGGAAAGAGCCACGGAATGAAACGCGCTACAGTGATCGCTATTCCCCTGTTATTTTTCGGACCGGTTCGTTTGCAGCAGCCTGAAGGGCTGAGGCTGCTGGTCTTGGCTCGCCTGTGGGTAGTCTCCACTATGGGGCTACACGACTGCCGAAAATCGCTATTCCCCTGACTTCTGGCAAGTAGTAAGTATAGGCTAAACTGTTCTAAATAAATTCTTACCTGGCTCTTCATCGGATCCGTATTGATCTGGCACATGTACTGGCCCCGGTCTTCCTCCTGCACGTTCCTAATGTGGAGATTCCACACCGCCTGCCCGTTGTGAGAAACGCCCACTCTGTGGTTATTTGTTATTACGTGGACGTGTATTGCTTGGATCGCCTTCGTGTCCGCTTTTACCCATCCCACCTGCAAATTTTGCAGTTCCTTTATTTCTGGCATCATTATGAGTTATCAACTTTTATTTACATTATATTTTTTTATAAAGTTTTAGCGACAGCTTGCATGTGTCGATAAACTCAGTTCCAATGGTATTAATAATAAATTATATATTTTTAATTCGAATACTTGTAGGTAAGTAAATGTTTAAGAAACGGTAATTAAGAACAATGACACGAATTACTATGAAAAAGTATCTAACTTACTCTGTACCCGCCAAGGTTCTGCACTAGACACCTAAATGTGGCGTTCCGTCCAATGGCTACAGTCAAATTTGTTATTGGCTCTACAAACTCCGGTTGGAAAGCCTGCCCTGTAAGATAAAATGCCTTTAATTTATACTTTTTTAAAAGCTGGAAATGTTACATAAAATTTGGGACTCAGAAATAAAGACGACTCGCTCTGAAAAACGCACCCATTATATTTATGTCACATTAGTTGCCTTTGACGCGATATGGCGTCCTAACTACATAGAATATTTGCACCTTGCAACGAATGGGTTAATAATATTTCATAGGTACTTACCTGCAAGCTTGGAATCTAGACCTAACATAAAAATAGCCAGTAAATACAGCGACCACCAAGACTGCATATTTTCTACCGCGGCACAAGCAGCGTTGTAAAACTGCAACAACAAAAATATTGAACTTATAATAGGTTACCGAATGTTGTACGCATTAAGAATGTTTTTGAAGTCAAAACTTCTTTAGCGGCGCTGTGCACTTTTTGTGATGGGAACAATTGTTAAACTCGCCACATGTGTAGGAGCGTAGGAGGTCACGTGACCATAAGATTTGTGGACGTGAGATTCGAGACAGTCGTTGCTCGAAACGCGTAAGTGCATCAATCTGCATAGCGCTTAAGACCTTTTTCTCACGGCCATTTACTGTGCGTGAGCTGCGACGGACATCAACAGAGTTAAGAAACTGAACCTTAATTGTAGTGCGCTACTACATTGCATGTAAGACCCCTATTACTAGTGATATTGAGCTTTTAAGGTGTGTCTGGGCCCAGTGCAACCGGGTATTTTTTTATCTAAAAGATCTTTAATTCAAAATAATTTTTATAAGAGGTAAAGTATATGACACTTAGTTTGTGTGAGGATTATTGATCTCAGAAATTACTCTTCCATTACTCGTGTTTCATGTTGCAAAAATCCGTTTAAAATAAATCACCGATATAAAGACTTGACTTCAAGTCTATGTATACTAATTTTGTCCCCCGGCGGCGCTGCCCGCCGTATTACAGGGAACGTGGTTCTTGCTTCTCTTAAATTCAAACGTACCTATTTTATTACCCTCCTATTATATATGAACGAGTTTCTGAGCGGCAAACGCAAACCTCACAATGCAGAAAACACCCCGTCAGTGTATTAGCAAGCGAGGCAATTAGGAGGCGTGTGATGTCACGACACGTGGAAAGCTATTCCGGTCCCTTCCGCACGACGATTTTGCGATTCGATCAGTCAATAATGATTCCCCACATATCTATATGACAGCCATCTTTGTATCACGTATCGCCGTTACACTGGAAGTGTCGACCGAAAATGTATAAAATGAGTGCGGATGCGATCGCGCACCGGTAACTACTTTTCCGCACAAGTGTGATAATGCCTCAGAAAAATGCGAGGCGTAGTAACGGTCGCGTGAAAATGGTGACCGCTAAATTGAAACTTGTGTCGTTCGCGCTTATGGTTGTATCGGTGGCGACAATGAAATGCTGTTACGTGCTTGCCCTGCTAGGGTTCGCAAAGGAGTTATTATTGCCGTGAAGGTTGATAATAATTGTAAAAATATTTATAGGTAAGTATGTATGCTTACCATAGGGTAAGCACAAGGGGGTCATTTATCAGCTTACCCTCATAGGAGTGTAAGCTGATAAAATGACTGAGATTCTGTTAAGGGTTTGTATCATATAATACACACTTACTGGTACATTAAGTACTTACTTCTGTGAACTTTAGAATATGCCTATATATCCCGTGGACAGCAGCAAACGCATTTTTTTTGTCAATAAATAAATAAAATTCAGCTTCGCTTCATCCGACACAATCAACTCATCCACAAATTGCTACTTTCCGCCCGCTGCAATAATGTACTATTATTAGCAACAAATATTAGGTAATTAATTTAATTAACACATGTGTATGTGTATGTATTCAACTACACACACTTACACACTTTCGGATACTTCATTGGACGTACAAAAGGATGTAATTGACACTTTTCCAAACGCGGTCGCGGCGAGTTTGATGTCGTCATTACATTACTGGCTTAATCTCAAAATTATTATTCTGAAATAGCATTTTTCACAATCGTGTTATAATAGAGAGCTTTTTAGTCGATTACCGCGTTTAGGCCACGAAGCTTGCTGAGTGGCCTAAGTAAGGTAGGTACGAGATTAAAAAGCTTGATTATGACACTATTGTGAACAATACTTTTTGTACGAGCTCATTAAAATTTATGATATAAGTCATTAATACGAGTATATAAGAAAACTAGTTCTACTAACCGACTTCTTTTACACAAGAACATCACACCACCGGCGTCCGTAATGTTGCAGTACTGTGCTGTGATTGGCTAAATGCTAGCCAATCACGAAGCGTAGTTTTTTATTTTTTAATGCCCTGGATATAGCAGCAAGTTCAAGTAGATTTCTGACAAATGACGCGACGCTGCTACGTTCCGTTCCGAAACGCCATAGATTGGTAATTTTGTATCGGATCGAGTCTCCACATATTATTGAAATACGAAGTTCTATTTTCAATTTTTTTCGGTTGTCTAGAGCGTATCGAAACAGTTATTTCATTTGTTTCGGAAGTAACATAGACTATTCATTATTCAATGATGAAAAGAGTGACGTTGCAGTATTCTCTATGAAATCTTAATACACAGATTTTAATCGAAGAGTACAAAAATGTATTTTACCACAAGCTTTGCCGGCATTCATGTAATTGAATTGTTCATTATTTAAATGTATACAATATGACAGGTGTTCGAAAATAATAACTTTAGTAAACGGATGCAACGAAGTTAAAACAATTTATTGTGTACGGAACTCTAAACAAGACTCTATTCATATTGTAATTTTACAGATGAATAACGGAGACATCCCCAAATATAATCAGGGTATTAAACACGATAAAAATTTACTACATGACAGCGGTATCAGGGCATAATCCCGGGTTCGAATGAAAATGTTCCAATAATTTTTAAAATCACTGCGAATTCCGTGTTGTACTAATACGGACTGGTGATTTATTTGGGTGAGGAGTTTACAATTTGTATTACTTCGGTGGATTACGATACACCTGCCTTGGGAATTCGCAATGCCCTTGCGATAGTTATTAGTAGGATCTGGAACAAGACGGCGGGTTGAGAAAATTAGATGATCATTTTGAATAGTACCACCACATCCTTACCTATGAAATTGGTGTTTTTTTAAAGATATTATTTTGTACGTAATTTATTTATTTCTATTGCAACTTCCAAATTATTTTTTGATATCAATATTAGACTAGGTAAGTAAAAAAGGTTTTAATTACAAATAATAGGTTATAATTTTTTTTTAGTGTTTCTTTAAGCTTGAAAACCACCCTTTTCATGTGCATCCTCAAGTGTTTCAATTACGTATAGTTTTATGATGCGAGCTATATTGAAGTAATTAAGTTTATGTAAAACGTAGCTTAAAAGTTTTCTATATTCCTACCCAAATTTTGTTTGGTTTGAATTTGACATTGCTGAATAATCCGCAAAATTCAATGTATGGAAATTACAGTTTTCATAAAATTTTCGATACAAAACGCCAATTTCATAGCTAAGGACCTAATACAGTCTGTAAATTTCATACGGGCGTATAATTTAACCAGCCTTAGTATTCGACACAATTCTGTTATAGCTTAACTAATAATGAGTTAATATTTTTTTTAAGTACTGCCGAGCAGTAATGTATTACGTACAAGCTAATTTGACTTTTATGGATGTCACTAGACAAATGACATGACGTGTAGTGCATACATTGCGTGCTCAAATATTTAGTACTAGCTGTACCTGCGACTTCGTTTGCTTGGTAAGAGGAGTTTAAAAAAATCTTATTTTGGACTTAGGAAACATGCAGTTCTATTTTAACCTATCAAGTAAAACGTTGAACAAATCTATTTTAGCTAGAATGCCGTTAAAATTCGTTTGTCTTTGATATTTAGATTAGTAAGAAAGGGACAAAACTTGTTTTATGGGGTAATAGTTCAGTAGATATTTGTGACAGGTAGGACACAAGCTGCAGGATTAAATGTTTATTGATCTTCTTCTCTACATATTTAATATTATTACACTGTTTTATATTTAATAAATAAAAAATTGGTGACTGAAATGATCTTGAGTCACTCCGACGCTCAGATCAAGATGTGTATAGGAATTAGTAAGTAATAGATAATCCTTTCGAGTCCCCGGAGTACCCATTGACCGGTAAGTGTTCGCGGAACAAAAGATCTCTTTTTTAACGTCTGAATTTATATTTTCCAAACTATAGCTAACTCCCTTTCTATTAAAGGTAATTATTAAAAATATAAAAGTAATGTAAACAAACTCCAAACAGCACAAAATAAATTAATCAGAGTTTTATTTAACTATCACTTTTTAACATCTACTGAAAACATTTACAATGAAACTAGAATAATGACCGTCACCCAAACATATGTTTACTACACTTGTTTGCTTATCCGCAAAATTCTTAATAAAAGCATACCTACAGACAAAAATCAGTTTTTCTAAAAATCATCAATTTCAAAGAATGAGACTACGAAACGCAGACAATTTAGTTTTACATACTCCTAGAACTAACTATGGAAATAAAAGTTTAGTTTTTGAGGGCGCACAATAAGCTTCCAAAAGACATCAAAGATTGTAAGTCTATGTCCAGCTTTAAGAAATGTCTAAAATTCCATATTAAAAAAAAACATCTTATAACGAATTAACAGTAACATAAAAACCTATATGTATATTAATATATATACACATACATACATACATGCATGCAAATACATATTGAAATCCTAGAAACTAACTAATTTTAATACATTCATACACATTTTTTTTGTAGATAGTTCAATGCCGCATTCATTGTTACAGGTAATGCGTCCATCAATGTCTCCCTAACATCTTATCTCAAGCGCTGCGTGCGCGCACGACATTAAACTAGTTTACATGCCAAATATTTATCTACCTGCATCTGTTTTTATTGTGTACACTTTATAAATGCTGTGCGTTTAACCATGTATATACAAAAGATTACAAAATTATAACCTTAGATAGACAATAGATAATAATGTTCTCATGTAAGTGAATCCCGTGTAGAATAAAGTTCTTTAACCATAATGTTTATATTTTTCATATTGCAATGTTTCAGATCGCATTAACATTCTGCCAAATCTTATGTATGTTCCCGCCATTGCCACCTTAATGAATGTGTGTTGCAGGCTATATGATGAAAGTATTTTCCTGTATGTTGGTCAACTTGAAGGCGCGAAGTACGAAGTTATATTTACCGCCTTAATACCTACTGATACCTACTGACGCGCTTGATAAGTAATGTTTATAAAAGGCCCGTTCTATACTGATTTAATACACACTGTTTATTGCTGATAAATATAAATACTGACAAACCAGCACGGCTATCACAAGACGGCGCGCGAGCTCTCTCGATTTTTCTCGAACTATCCATCTCTCTCTTATAGTACAACTTAGAAAGAGACATACCTATAATGCGAGAAAAATCGAGAGAGCTCGCGAGCCGTCTTAAGATAGCCGTGCAGTTATCGTGACAAATACTCAGCGTGTAATCTTGCAGAAACTCATATTATACTTAAACTTTAACGCGAGACAACTCTATGTCATGCCATTAAAAAAAATAAGAGTCAGACTTTTGACGTTTGACGTTATTTTGTTGATACATTTATTGAAATTACGCCTCAAGACGAATTTAGCGCGTATAAGTTTCCATATCAGACTCGATTATTTTTTTATGCTTTAGAACTTAATGTGTGAAGGTCTATCACAACACCGGATCGAAATTATTACTGTTGGATAGTTATGGCAAGCCCGCCATTATGACTGATTGAGCCACAGGCTCGTAAAACTACTGCCAATCTTGGTCTCAAAATGATATTTAAGAATTTAAATAGGTAAGTTGGTTTACTCAAAAAAAATGAATAAGGCGGGGCGGGAATGCGATACGTTCGCCAATCAAAACTTAAGATTTGACTTTGCCTGAATCTAGGGGCTTACTTGGTAGGTCCTCGGTCTTCTTCAGGCTGTAGGTACTCCGAAGAACTGGCCTTGCTGATCGGGAGGACCTCGTGTCCCACTTGATGGCGAAAACACTTCAAATCCTTGTCGTGATCACAAAATCCGATGTTGTCCACAAAACTAACAACCCCGGGGCGAAATATATCTCCAAAAAAACACATATAATTAATAAGGGCGGTGCTGCGGCTTGTGATGCAATAATTTGCTCCTGACCGTAGGAGTTTCAAGCGAAAACTGTCTTTTTAATCATGGCTGCCGGCGTCAACGTCGAGTTCACAGTTGACCCCTAGATGGCGCTGTCATGCTCAGTTCTGTAGGCGATTATCGCAT
This sequence comes from Epinotia demarniana, assembly GCA_945867215.1. NCBI lineage: Eukaryota > Metazoa > Arthropoda > Insecta > Lepidoptera > Tortricidae > Epinotia > Epinotia demarniana. The sequence continues at coordinate 18,749,027 of OX244263.1, forward strand.
TGGCTCAAACATAGCCCCGACCTTGAAAGGTTCCCTTTTCAAAGAGAAAACATAGTTAATTTATTTATTTATATTTTACTGGCTTAAACTAATTACATTAATTCGAAAGGGCCGCTTAAAACAGCCGATGAAAACTAAAGTTAAATTATTGTTCTACGTTAACCTAAACTACAACTTTTGATTTTAGCCGCCTTATGGGATGTTAGATGGAAGGGGGCACAAACGTACTACCGGACGCTTATACGTACCATTTTTTGTTTTTACCAAGACCACTCTAATCGCACCATCCTTTCCCGGATAAATCTCCGTAACTATGCCCAGCGGCCAGTGTAACGGCGGAGCGTTATCAGTGATAATAAGAACTACAGTCCCGACTGTTATCGGTCGCGAATCCGTGTTCCATTTCTCCCGTGATTACAACGTATGCAGAAATTCCATGGACCAACGACGCCAATACGATTGCACTAGGTTTTCGAGCAGGCTATAACGAGACAATCGATGGATGCGCTCTTCGGTTATTTCAGCAGCAGGTAACGACCGTAAGGGTACTGTATTCAAAAAATGTGCCGGCATGAGCGGCGCGGGTTCTGAGGGATCAGCGCTTAACAAGCCTAAAGGTCGCGAGTTTAGAACGGCCTCAATTTGACACAGCAGAGTATACAACTCCTCGTAGGATAATATTTGAGCCCCGATCACTCTGAACAGGTGAGTCTTAAACGATTTTACAGCAGCTTCCCAGCTGCCTCCCCAGTGTGGGGCGTTTGGTGGAATAAATTTCCACTTTATTTGATTCTCTAAGAGCTCCCGTTTAACTGTCTCCGAGAAGCCTTGTTTAAGGAGATTCTTCATATGAGAGACAGTTCCGACAAAATTTGTCGCATTGTCAGAATAAATCGTATCTACTGGACCCCGGCGAGATATAAAACGTTTAAGCGCGTTAAGAAACGTCTCCGAGCTTAAGTCCGAGCATATTTCCACGTGAGTGCCGCGCGTAGTCAGACAAATAAAAACACAGACGTACATTTTAAGAGTCTTAGCACCGCGTTTCCGAACCATGGTAACGTTAAGTGGTCCACATAGGTCAACTCCCGTATGTGCGAAGGCCTTAGAAATTTGCAGCCTACACTCCGGCAGGTTCGCCATTGTAGGAGGAGTTATTCCTTTCGGACGTGCCTTGAAACATTGCACACATGATTGGACTCTGGAGCGCACAATAATCCTAGCGGATAATATCCAGTAACGGAGCCTTAACAACGAAAGCAAATGTTTTTCGCCTGCATGGCAATTTTTGCGGTGGGTATAGTCTATAATAAGGTTAACGACGTGATCCTTTCGCGGTAGCAAAAATGGATGTTTGTGATCGAAAGTAAGATTACTATTCTCCAATCTGCCACCTACTCTCAATAAGCCGTCCGTTACAAAGGGTCTAAGTTTTTGAATAGCTTTCGAGGAGTTACCTTTGCCAACCCAACCGGCCTCTACATACTCAGGAAAATGCACAGATTGTATTGCTTTGATAGCGGCTAGCTCCGCCGCTCTCATGTCATCAACTGTGACAGAACCTTTAGACGGCAACAATTTCGCGAAACGTAAAACGTAAACGATCACGCGAAGATATCTTTGCCAAGAGGAAATTCTTTTCGATAGCATATACAATATAGGTTCTTCAGCTAACTGGGTTGTAGCTGGTAGGGCTATTATTTTTCGTTCCGGCATTTCCGCCTCTGAGCTCGCAACGAACGGCTTTATAGGCCACTGGGAGTGTTCTAATCTCGCCCAAGGTGGACCTTGCAACCACAAAGGATGTGTCAACAGTTGGGAGGGTGTCAATCCGCGCGAAAGACAATCGCTTGGATTTTCCTTTCCTGATACGTGAAAGAAACATTCTGGTGTCAAATTCTTTTGGATCTTCGCTACACGATTCGCGACGAAGATTTTCCATCTATGGGGACTCGAGTGGATCCAGTGCAGCGTCACGGTCGAATCCGAAAAGGCGTAAATGCGACCAATAAAAATGCGAGAACCATAATGATCCATAACTACTCGGATTAATTTCGACATAAGATGTGCTGCGCATAGCTCCAAACGGGCTAAGGATACATTTTTTACTGGAGCCACCTTCGATTTCGCGCACACAAAGCGCACTGATATGCCTTTTTCAGCGGTCACATGTAGGTACAACACCGTACCATAAGCCTTCTCACTAGCATCTGCAAAAGCTAAAAGCGAGATCGTGCATGAAGACGTTACACCAACGTGACGCGGTATTCTCATTTCGCTTAGACGCGGTAATTCTCTAACAAAGCTAGTCCACGCGTCAAGTATAGCCGAAGGCGGGGTCTGATCCCAATCAACCTTTTCTAACCACAGTTGTTTTATCATGAGTTTGGCGTATAAAATAACCGGAGCTGCAAACCCCAAAATGTCCCATAATCTTGCCACCACCGATAAAATATTACGTTTGGTGCATCGTTCCGGATTGGAGTTCACTTCAAATGAAAATGAATCGGACCGCGGCTCCCATTTTATACCTAAAACCTTTTGAGAGGACCCATCATCAAACTTGACCCAACTCGGGTGTAAGTACTCTTCCGGTAAGGCCTTGAGGAGTTCTGACGAGTTACTCGACCACTTCATCAAATCAAAACCACCAGCCTTGAACATGTCGATAAGCTGTACCACTGTCTCGGCAGCTATTGCTTCGGACTGCACACTGGACGCCACATCGTCCATATAGTAGTCGCCTCGTTTAATGAGTTCGGCCGCGCATGGATACTGGGTTCCTTCGTCGGCCGCCAATTGCTGAATGGTACGTAAGGCTAAATACGGACTAACGGACAAACCAAAGCAGACCCGCTCAAATTCGAATAATTGTAATGGGTCACCCGGATTAAACCTATACAATATTCGTTGAAATTTTCTGAACTCGGGGTGCACCCGAATTTGGAGGTACATTTGTTTAACGTCTGCACAAAAGGCGACGGGGAATAATCTGAAGTTCAAGAGCACTTGAAATAAATCTGACTGTAGGTTGGGGCCTGGATTCAAAATGGAATTCAGCGATACGTTTTTATCAGTCGGAGCGCTAGCGTCCAGAACCAGGCGCAATTTGGTGGAAATTTTATCATTTCGTGTTACTCCGTGGTGAGCTATTACGCATCCTTCTTCTCTCTTTTCCCCTGCCACGGGATTTAAATAACCCTTTTCTAAGTACTCCCGCACAATGTCGTTATACGCAGCACGCAAAGGCGGCGACGAACTAAATTTTCTTTCTAGTGATAAGAAACGTTTCTCTGCGGTCACTAATGAATTTCCGAGTACCTCGGGGCTACTCTTAAAGGGCAAAGCTACCGAGTATCGCCCTAAGTCATCACGAGTAGTAGTATTCTGGTAATTTTCCTCACAATCTTGTTCATCGGTGCTCATAACACTAGACCTACAGGTGGGCACTTCTTCTAACTCAAAGAATTTTTCTACTAATTTATTTAGCGGCGCCCCCGTAAATGCACACAACACCACGGATCTCGGCCTAGACGGTGCTACTGCTAAGGGGGCCGTCCCCATCAGCAAGAACCCAAGCGTAGACTGCACTGCGTTAGGTAATCCACTTGGACCTTGCACCCGGCCGGTCATAAGCAAGGACCCAAATAAATCCGCTCCAATAAGTAAATCAATATCTCCGGGGACATGGAAAGAGTCATCCGCGAGCGGTACCCCGGATAGGTATGTCAGCGCGGCACGGTCAACGGGAGCGGTAGGTAAACCAGCCGTTACGTGATCGACTACAAGCGCCTGAATGTCGTACGCTACGTCGTTCGTGTACGTCGATCGAATCGTAAGCTGTGCCTTTCCTTTAGTCGAATTGGATGTGCCTCCAAAACCGTTCACTATTGTCGGCAATTCCTCCGTTGCATACTCTAATGATAGCCTATCGCAACAGGCAGTCGTTATGAAATGATTCTGCGAACCGTTATCAATCAAGCAACGAAGATAGTGTAGTTCTCCATATTTGTCTACAGCGGTAACTTTCGCGGTAGCTAGCAAAACTGTCGAGAATTCACGCGAGACATTAGCCTGTAAATAATTATGTGACACCTGCGCACTATACGTCGCTGCGGGCGCGGGAACGGGCAAGTTTAAGTAAGCGGACGAGTCAACACTCGGAGAGTGCGAGGGCGAGTGTTGGGAGGGCGCGGGCGCGGGGAGCGAGTCGTGTGCGGCGCTACAACGACAATCCGTGCGGCCGCCGCCGGCACTGCCGCCGATCATTGCTTCGCCATTTGTCACAACCAACGGAGGAACAGCTATCTCAGTTGTGGTTAGCGAAGTCGATACATTTTCCGCGAAATGTAATAATGAGTGGTGCGTATTGGCATTGCAGCTATCGCAAACTTGAGTAGAGCGGCAATTCCCACTTTTATGTTTATGGCTAAGGCATTTTACACATGCACCGTGCCTTTTAACTGCATTGAAACGCTCACGCGGACTTAACCTTTTAAACTCCTTACATTGATAAAAGTGATCGTGGATTTGCCTGCACAGCTCGCACGAAACGGAATTGTCTTAGCGAGCGCGCGATCGAGTTTACATTTGAACCTGCTACATTAGAACTTGGGTCCCCGCGGCGTTCCAATATTTTTGCTTGTTCCTTAACGAATGTAAGAAAGCTAGCATATTTAGGGAGTTTCTCGGAACGTACCGAATTTTCAAACATACGCCCGGTTTCGGGATCGATTTTCTTTAAGGCTAAATACAAGAAAATAAATTGTTTCTTGTCTGGTATCTCCAATTTATCAAAGGCCGCGGCAGACGTTACGAAACAATCAACAAAGTCGTTCAACCCTTTCGCGGTCGGCGATTCCAATTGACTAAAGTTGAACATTTCGTCCAAATATGACGTACCTAACAGCCTTACGTCTTCATATTTATCAACCAGCGTATCGTAAATTAATTTGTAATTTTCACCACAAGCAACTATTCCTGCTATCGTGGCTAACGCCTCGCCCGATAGTTGACCGCACAGGTAAAATACCTTCTCCGCATTTGAAAGTGATTCATTATGGTGCACCGTACTGTTGAAACATTCGATAAACGAAGAAAACTTCTTTTGATCGCCTTCAAACGTTTGGAGAACAATAGGAGGGAGCTTTAAATTTGGTTTCAGAGGTGCACGCACGATTGCGGCCGCGCCGTCTGACTTGCCTGGTATTACTTGCTTTAACACATGTTGAATGTGCGAAAACATTTCCTCAAACGCTTCCCATGTTTGAAACGAGGGCACGTAGTCTTCATCTGCCTGCATACGAGCAGCATTTATTTGTTCTACCAGCTTATTAAATTCGGAACGTAATGTATCTACCGTGGCCGATTGCGACAAAAAACGTTGCTGTGTCTTGGCCGTTTCAACGTGCAACGACATGTCGTAGATCGCTTGAATTCTACCGAAATACGCTTGTACTCGAGACTCTAATAACTTAATATTAGGCCCGACGTCTTGGTCTGCCTTTTTATCTGTCGGCGCCATTTTATAACCCGCATGCAAACACGGTAGGTATATAAGTATATAATGCAAATAGTTATTGCAAAGGAATACTTTTAATCAGGAACTGTGTCAAGATTATAGGAATACTTAACTTCCACTACGTAAATCGCTCGGAAGGTGTAGGTATATTTATTATAAGTAATAACAAAACAACTGACCGCGCGATCTACGGGGCAAGCGAGTACTGTAGGCAATGTACCTATTTTATGAATGACCTAAACCTAACGTCTATTTATTGCTCGTAAAGTTTTATGGAACTATAACATAACAATGACCTTTTAATTTAACTGAGTTCGCGCGTAATTATAAACAGGGTAGGTAAAAATGGAACACGAATTTCGGAGCCTACTTCTGAGCAAGCGCGTGGGTATATACCTACTATTTCTACTAAAGATGCACGATTTGTGGTATAGGTACTTAATCTGGGTATCTGAATTGTCTAAGCACTGGGTACGTATATAAAGCGTTCGATGTAGGATTGATTTATATTGTTACAACTATAACGAGACGAGTCCCTTTTTAGGTTAGTTTTATAAGAAAAACGTGTATTTTAAACACTGAACTGATAATCCGGTTCGAAGGACCATTAAATGATTGAGCCACAGGCTCGTAAAACTACTGCCAATCTTGGTCTCAAAATGATATTTAAGAATTTAAATAGGTAAGTTGGTTTACTCAAAAAAAATGAATAAGGCGGGGCGGGAATGCGATACGTTCGCCGATCAAAACTTAAGATTTGACTTTGCCTGAATCTAGGTCCTCGGTCTTCTTCAGGCTGTAGGTACTCCGAAGAACTGGCCTTGCTGATCGGGAGGACCTCGTGTCCCACTTGATGGCGAAAACACTTCAAATCCTTGTCGTGATCACAAAATCCGATGTTGTCCACAAAACTAACAACCCCGGGGCGAAATATATCTCCAAAAAAACACATATAATTAATAAGGGCGGTGCTGCGGCTTGTGATGCAATAATTTGCTCCTGACCGTAGGAGTTTCAAGCGAAAACTGTCTTTTTAATCATGGCTGCCGGCGTCAACGTCGAGTTCACAGTTGACCCCTAGATGGCGCTGTCATGCTCAGTTCTGTAGGCGATTATCGCATTGGCTCAAACAATGACGTCACTGACAGTTGACAGATATGGCGGCTACGATTTCCAGCAGAAGAAATGAATAATTTAATGAGATCAAATGTTTCCGAAAATTAATTAATCGTCGCAGTCGGATAAAAACTATCCTAAACGGAAGCTAGAGTAATAATGTACTTATAAAAAAGTTACATGTTTTTCCGTTCATGGGAAGGTGAGATCATTCGTGACACAACAATGCTTAGTTTGTTACTGGCTGATTCTTTTTTAATTTAGAGATTTATTATAAGTGAGAGATGAGAAAAAAATTAAGCAGTTATGCAACGAAATGTATGTAAATCTGTTGTTTAGGACCGACACTAATCGTCATCAAAATATTCGCCAGGATGATATTTACACACTGTAAACAATTTGGATTAGCGACTGGAAAGGTTAAAGTTGATTATTAGAATTTATTACGCACTCTCACGAAGTGTAAGATAAAATAACCAAAACATATTCAAGACTAAATCAAGAGTAGGTAAGTACCTACACAATACCACCAAGTTCAAAAACGAAACGAAATGAGGTGCCTACTTATTGATCTAGAACGCACTCTGTATACAGGAGAACGCTGTCGTTCAGTGTTTAATTTCATAGACATCGCCGCGCTGCTTGAAGTAAATTGTCATTTTATTCCCTTAGCAAACATAAAAGTAAGGTAGATATATCACAATAGTAAGTAACAATATTTTCCACTACATTGATGTACATTGTCTTAGAGTGAGTCTGGGAGCTCCACGAACAACTTGGACGTGGAAACTAAGTTTACAAGCGCCGTCGGAAATTTCATACCGACCGGTAAACTTGTAGGTACGTACCTAGCTTCTCTATAGGGATTTCAAATAAAGTTAACTAGTGTAACTCTTTTGTCTTATTATTTTGTAGATAAGTACTTACATTAATCTACTTATGTTAATACAAGTTGTGCCCGTGACTCTTTTTTCGTTCATAATAGGGATGCTATTCAAACATAATCCACTTAACTGGTAGCATTTCGTTTCTGTTGGGGGATTTGTTAAAAATATATTTAGTTCTGATTAATATTTTATTTAATATATTAATTAAATAAAGTATAAAATTTACTTGTATCGTAGCCTTGAAAAAGATAAACATGTATACCTATGTATAAGAATCCATCGAATTGCTGAGTTAAACATAAAAAATGTGCTAAATAATCTTAGTATGTCCTGATAAATGTGAAGTATTTCATAATTTAAATGTGTCTTTTTCTTTTATACGATTGTAAGATTGGTAGGAAAATTGTTTGACGATAACTCGTGAATAATAAATGCTTACTAAATCACACGGAAAGTACCTACATGAATACCATCAATTTAGAAAGCATTTGTTGGTATACAAAAAATACCCGAATTGTTTATCAAACGTTCTTAATTTGACCGTTAACCAACACGGCGGTGTTGCCGTGCTCGGCGTCAGTTCAAGAAAAGGGTGTTACACTGCAGACTACTTATATGTTTGATGTTTACTTTAAATAACACATAAAAATTAAAAAGTTGCTTGCAAGCAAATATTTATATTTACTGGATTTTAAATCTCACTTTTGGTCATTTGCTGCTGTAATATTATCAAATTAATAAAATCACATATTTGGTCATTCATTCATTGAAGGATACGAAAATGCAAGTTTGGGTAAAGTTAAACGTGAAAATATTTGGCGGGCTGCAGATAATAAATAAGGTCTTTGAATTAAAAATCGGCCAAGTGCGTGTCGGGCCACGCGTAGTGTAGGGTTCCGTAGTTGCCTGTCTTTCTTAGTTACATCGACACGCGCGCGCCAACTAAATGGTTGCATCGGCCGAATTTGTACGAAAGTCGACCTTTCTAAGTACATTTTAAGTTGGTCGACTATTACTCGGTAACTAGTTAGGCTTTCTTAGCCGTGACAGATTTTCTTTTAAATTCATTATATGTACTACTGCCACGATTTTTTCCACATTCCCAGTAGCAGCCATTTAGCCGGCAGCGGCGGGGTGGGGTGGGGACACTTGATCTAAACAAAAATTTGGGCTTAGAAGCCCAATATCATATAAATGTACCACTAATTTGAAAAATGTTTCAGAAACCCGTAATATTATTAAACAAGCTATCCAAAGATAACACACACCATGGGTTTAACGAAAAAAAAAATACATTCCACACTTAATGTGTAACTTAACCTAAGCTAAAATAGTATTTTATATAATGTATGCTTTTTCAGTCGAGTTCCACGTTTAGGCCACGAAGCTTGCTGAGTGGCCTAATTAAGGCATGAGACTTAAAAAGCTTGGTATCTATTGAAAATCTAAGCCCTGCTGAAACGAAGTGCAGCTAACGGCTTAGTAATCATTGATGTCTTTTCCTCTGTAGCCAAGACGACGTTCTATTGGTCAGTAAAGGCGCCACGTGAATGGTCGAATTCATTTTAGTTGTCCGAACAGATATGAAATGCTTTTCAGTCGAGTTTGGAGTTCCATAGAAAAAAAAGTATGTGATTATATGTAGTTTGGTGTACGAAGTCTTAATTCAAACATTTTAGTCGACGAGTATAAAAAATATTTTTTTAAGGTTTTAATTTACCGTTTTGTCGGCGTGATTGATTCATACCCGTGCCGAAAAACAGCTTCCTATTAGTAAGGGTCACTGAGCTAAGCCGCAGACAGACAGACGGACATGTCGAAACTAGGGTTCCTTGTTGACCAAGGATCCGCAAATATGGGTTTGAATAGACAGAACAGATAGCAATGTCATTCGACTTATTCTTTTGAAAATGGATGGAAACAATCTTCAGTTCTTATTTTATAATTATTTTCATTTTATTTTATTACTTACAATGGTTATATTCTTTTCACACCTTTCATTCGGAAAAGTAAGTTTTGCTTCACGACGATAGGGACCAAAACGCTACTTTTCTGTTCAAGCTACTTTTTTAATTTATACATTGGCATTGGAGCATTTGTACGCAATGTGCCAATTTAACACAGATGTTAATAAAATAATCGATTGTATTAATTTCATCGTAGTCGATTCAAAACGAACATATTTCAAGTTTTAACTGTAACAATGTTGTATAAAAAATTATAAATATTTCGTAATATTTAAAAATTAGTAATAAAAATTAAGATAATTTAGATATATTTTAACAATAGCTTTTTTTAAATTTCCTCATAGTCGGTGTGAAAAATAGTATGTGTCACTCGGTAGCAAAATTATTTTCGTCTCGGGCGTAAACACGTGTATCCCTCACTACGCTCAGGATCCTACGTTAGAATCCCTCGCTACGCTCAGGATTCTATTGTAAGATCCCTCGCTACGTTCAGGATTCAATACACCGCCCTCGCCGTAAATATACTATTTTGCTCCCTTGTGACACAAATAACTATAGAGCATTAAACCAACCGGAGACGACACGCGCTCACATTTCTATCTAAAAAAGTCTGCCGATTTTTGCGGGGGAGGGGAACGTCAAATGTATGCGTAACGTGAAAATAGCTACGACAGATAAACGTCAGTCCATACAATGTGTATGACCACAGGTCATATACATTTGGCAGAGGGGAACGCCTGTCAATGGCGGCTCCGGTTGGTTTAATGCTCTAAGGGTATATTGGAACAAAGAAAAATAAGACGGATACGGATATAAGAAAGTGATAGAGCTATCAAAATAGATCTCATTTTATGCTCAATCATATTAAATTACTGAAACACTGCGTTTCTTTAGATTTGCACTAAAACAGTATTATGAAAAAAAACATATCATTCTTAAGCATTCCTGGCGATTAGTTTTGATGAAGTTATAATTTAAACTCATTTAATTTTGATAATTCTACAGGTTACGAAAGGCTTAAAAAATACTCCTTTTGCAATAAAATTTCTAGAAACAACACAAAGATCATAGTTGTACCAAAGATTTTTATCTTACTTTTCTAATAACATTTATTACGTCTTCTGTCTCTTTAAAAATTGAATTCAGGTGTTACATTTGAAGTTCATACCCCTGGCTTGTAAAAGGTTAGCCCCAAATAAGTCGATATTTTATCGCAAACAGAACGTCTCCAAAAGATTATATATGTTTTTATTATGATATGACATTTCATCGGTTATATTTAATTAAAGGGCGAAATACGACAGTTTTTTCATTTTTATTCTACTACAATTAATATGGTTCGTTAGTTAAAATATTTCCTTACTTTCGAAGAAAGTTAGAGGCCTAAAGTACAACAATAGTCCCTAGAGTATAATATTATCTATGGCTGGCGGTCACCATTCATTGTTTTTGGAGTACCTATTTCGACGAAACCAATTTAATTTAACGGCAAACATGTTAAACTGCAGTTAAGTTCTAGAACAGATATTTGTACGTCTATTAGTTCGACGCCCAGCTACTTGCGGGAACGCTCCGGAAATAATGACGCTAATTACTGAAGAATCTGTTCCAATTTTGTTTAAAATAAAACGAGTGATAATGTTTTACAACTCTGCGTTAGTTAATTTATATTGTGTAATCTTACGTTTCTGACGCTTTTTAGTTTTTTTTAATTGTTCATTGTTTACCGATAATTATTTGTAAAATAAACGTCTCATAAAATGCATATTGCAATTTTTATTTAACGAATAATTAAATTTTAAGATAAAATTTAGACGGATATAAAAGTTTGAAAACTTATTAAATACATACGAAATATTTAATAACGAAATCTATCAAACTACCAAGAAAGTGAAGAAATAAATATTAACAGAAACCAAGTACTTTACTTTAAATTGTTAGCACGACTTAAAAAAAAAATCTAAAATGTAATACTTCTAAAGTTATTAAATAATTATGTATATTATGATTTTACAAAATGAAGGGCAATATATATAGCATACTAAAAATATATATTTCGAAATTAAATACTTAATATCGATAATAATGCAAATCCAAAATAAACAAGTAAAATCTAATAATAATAAAGAAAAACAACATTGAACAAACAGAAGGCTCACCTTATTCCATTTTCAAACTATCCATGTCCGTTAAATATTTTATTTACATAGGTAGTGAAGTTTGCGCGTGATAAGTTGGATCCCGCGGGAGAGATGGGACGGCACGGCGCGGCCCGAGCGCGCCACACACTGACGGCGCTTGTTCATTCAGACCTCCGCTCCGCCGTTATTCTTAACGCAGCTGGATCGTGAACGATATCAAGCCAATGGAAACAGTCTTAAGAAACTTAGGGATTGTAAGTTGGCGCAGAATTTTTGATATTTATGTCATGGTTATTAGAATATGGCAAAGATGTAAATTGAAATGCCGGAGGAAAACTATCTTGATCCTAGTAGCATTTTAATTATTTACCTATAAATTGGTTTGTTTCCACTTTTGGCATATTTCACGAATGTAGTAATAAATTGAATGTTATTTTTATTTCTTCGAACTTTGTCAGATACGCTGTCTCCTGAGAGAATTACCTTATTTTACACCACTCTACAAGTAGGCAATAGTCGCTTATTTCCCATTTCCTAGTTCCCAGCAGCGTGAAATTAATATTGGAGGTACAGTCAGCATCGTATATTAGTAGCAGGCAAAGTTGCTAAATATTTAGGTACCAGTCTTTATTACTGTAAGAGTGAGCATGTGTTACGATATATTTGGCTGCTTTGGCTGCTACTAACTATACAATTCTGACTGTACAACTACTTTCACGAAGGTATTTCAGGTATATTTAATGGAAAAAAAAAGTGTGTGCGTGCGTGCGTGCGTGCGTGCGTGCGTGCGTGCGTGCGTGCGTGCATGCTTGCGTGCGTGCGTGCGTGCGTGCACGCGCGCGCGCGCGTGTGTGTGTGTGTGTGTGTGTGTGTGTGAGTGTGTGTGTGTGTGTGTGTGTGTGTGTGTGTGTGTTTGTGTGTGTGTGTGTGTGTGTGTGTGTGTGTGTGTGTGTGTGTGTGTGTGTGTGAGAGAGTGTGTGTGTGTGTGAGTGTGTGTGTGTGTTAAACTCTGAAAGTTACGCATTATACAACTCGATATAATAAGTCCTTTGTCTCTTCATAACGAGTTTTTAGCCATTCTATTAAAGTACTTTTACATTTTGTAAAGTAGCAATGGATTTATTTAATTTATTATACCGGGTGTACAATCCAAATGGGTCAGTATGGAGAAGTCGGAAAGTATGAGAGATAGCGAGATCTGTTCTTAGGAACCATGACGTCGATTTTAGATTTAATAATAATTACATTCAAACTTTTTTTTTAACTCTCATACATAACCGGGAATCGAACCTGGTCAATATTTTTGTAACCGCGTTAAGTAAAAAGGACCAAATTTGGCTATGAAATCTTGTGTAAACACAACTGACAGTAAATTAGACTAAAATGCCCACAGTTTTATTAATATGCAAAAAGTCGTGAATAATATGAATCGATCATCAATTATCTGAAGAGACCACTTATGCATATCTTATCTGCATCGGCAATATGCATTACAAATAGCGTTTATTTAAAATTAGAACGCATTTGTTCAGCGGGCGTACCAATTCATTTAAAATTTGAAAATAGAATACTGTTTTTGGAATTAACTTCAAATGAAACACGGCTTTTATACACATTGATTTTGACCAGGTTCAATTGCCGGTTATGTATGAGAGTTAATAAAAAAGTTTGAATGTAATTATTATTAAATCTAAAATCGACGTCATGGTTCCTAAGAACAGAACTCGCTATCTCTCATATATAGTTTCCGACTTCACCATACTGACCCATTTGGATTGTACACCCTGTATAAATAGGCTGATTGAACTGCATATTGTCGCTTGACGAATGTAGACTTAGTTGTTAGGATGGGAGCAACATTATGTTTTCGTCTACTAGTTAAAAGTGTAAGATTAAAGGTTAGTTTTTTGTGTAGTCTCATTGTTACACTGAGTATGTATAGTTTCCTCATTGATAGTAGATCACTAAAATGATACATGTCTTTTGTAGGAAATCTAAAAGGTTTTGAATACATATAACCTTTAGGAGACAACGCTGCCCTCGTTCAACTTTCAAAAATTGGTTTTTGCTGAATCACCCCATACTATACAATAAGTCATTACGGATTGTGCTAGGGTGATATATTAGTTGATTTAATAGTTTTAGTTGTAGTATGTCTAAGCTTTTTGAAAATCCTGATTCGTTTCCGAGTTCTAGTATTCACATATTTAAAAGCTTTAGGTACCAAGCTTTATCAGGGGCAGAATCCTTACCCATGTTTAAAGACTACGACGGTGGCGAAAGATGATACGACCTTCCTGGTGGGGACCAGACACCAACGGTGTTGACCTATGGATGATTGCGATACCAGAAGGATGACAAAATCCCGATTTGGATCCTGGAAGATTTTTTAATATATGGTAATTTAAAATATACATATATATTAAACATGGCGAACTAAAACAATTGAGTAGGTAATCAGAGTGTTTATGATTGAGACAACTGAGCCAGAAACACTTATTCTAAATCAAGTTTAGTATTCCACCCTATAAGTAGATGCTTATATTGAAAATGACTGCTTTGTTAATTAGGTAGATTAGATACTAGTTTCAGATTTTAGTAGGAATGTCGACACTGAGTAGAATAATCAATGATGCTGAATTATAATTTTCTCAAATTACAGTCAAATGTAGAAAACAGTATAACACAAGATATAAACTGTCAAAATTATAACTTATAACTGTCCATAGTTTTAAGAGAGAGTACATACTGTCCCTTTTCTGTAAAACGCACCTTCATTATAATATGAATATGAATGTAGGAATATTACAGTGTAACGGAACGCATTAGTGAGAGAGATAGGTATCGTGGGAGAGGGATTGCGGGAGAATGGCGATAAACTACGAACTGCTGTGTGCTTTGTACCATTTCATTAAAAATAAAGTGTTTTAAAGTGATAATCCGACTTTCCTTTCTTTGTCAATATCCCACATGCTGGGGGCTCGTCCGGGATTTGACAAAGGAAGCGACAGAAGCTACACGAGACGACGGAACAAAACTAACCTAACCTCCAAGGCGTACACGCCGGATAATTGGTCTGATTGCGCACGCCGACCTTCCTTTCTTTGTCAATATCCCACATGAGTATGAAGAATAATAATTCTTCATATTCAAGTGCTTTGACGTCACTCAAAGGTTTTCTTTCTTTAACAAGCAAAATTAAAACAGTTAATAGCTTCATAATTATTTGACGGAAGTATAATTGAATGGGATGGAGTTTCGTCATCAGGCATATTTTACAAGCTTGTATATATTATATCATTTAACTTGCCCTGTTAGTATGTATGTATGTTAATGTTAGTATGGGACAAATCTTGCGAGTTAAATTTGATCCACTTCCCGGTGACCGATTGAGCTGAAATTTTGGGTATATGTAAAGTTTGGATGACAATTCAATATTATGGTACCATGGAGCTGATCTGATGATGGAGACAGAAGGTGGCCATGGGAATTCAGTACTTAACCGACGTAACCCCGTTGAGTTTGGGCTCGTTAGAATTGTCTCATAGTTAAAGCAATGACCCGTAATTTAATGTAACCGTGTTGTGGAACCGCCCTGTGCAACCCGAACAGAGCCAACTGTGACTGGTTCGGAAATAAAGGGGTGTTAAAAAAATACGCGCAATAAAATGTTTTGCAATCAATTGCCATGGACGTATTCCAATTTGACGAATTTCGCATTTGTAAGGGTGGTCACAGCGGGATGAAATTTCATGGGAGAGGGATGGCATTTGTGTATGTCAGTTATTACATCATACAAGACTCGAAAACAAATGCCATCCAATTTCAATGATTTTAAGTGCATTTTTCCTAAGTTCTCGTCCATTACCATTTTTTCCGGCTTCCAACTCTGACGGCCGGGACGGATGGCATTTTTTTCACAGTGTCTGTATGTGATGAAGAAAAAGCATGCCAATTTTCAAGCGGTTGCCTGCCAATTATAATTTTTTTCTTCGCTCGCTTACTCGGCTCCGTTCGCACTAGGAGGGATGGCATAAAAATTTCATTATATAAACAGCGTACACACTTTCACGCTACCGCGTTTCAATCGCGACCATTTTTTTTTAATACCACCCTCCTATTTCCGAACCAGTCACAGTTGGCTCAATTCGGGTTGCACAGGGCGGTTCCACAACACTTCAGGAGCTCAAATACCGCGAGCCATCCGGTTGCCTCTCGGACATTGAATTACGCGTCATTGCTGTGAATATCAATGAGTAGTTGATGATGGTATTCTTCTGTATAAGTACAGTCGGCAATAAAAGCTTGTACCGAAAATGACATTTTTGACAGAAAATATTTTGCATTTTTCATTTGGCCACAGCCCTGTTGTTTTAAACCGGTTATGGGGCGAACCAATAACACTTTACAATATTATACTATAATATAAAAATTTGTCAAAAGATATTATTTATATGCCGCGTCCTATATAATAATATATATGTTATTTGGCTAAGAAAAGGTTTAAATGAAAATTACACTATAGAGCACTAGAATAACGAGGACATTGCCATTTTCTAAATAGTCATTTTGAATCTTGTTGAATTCATAAGAAACTGACATTATAAATTAGGTACTTTCCTGGGTAAAAAAAAATATAATTCTATTTAGTCCGTCAGTTAGATTCTCAAAAAATCGGCGAATTGCGTGTCGG
Organism: Epinotia demarniana; assembly: GCA_945867215.1. Taxonomy (NCBI): domain Eukaryota; kingdom Metazoa; phylum Arthropoda; class Insecta; order Lepidoptera; family Tortricidae; genus Epinotia; species Epinotia demarniana. Next base: position 18,765,352 of record OX244263.1, read on the forward strand.
GCCACGCGTTATGTCGGGTTCCGTAGTTGCCTGTCTTTTTTACTTACTTCTTCAACGATACACTACGGCTTTAACGAAAAGTTACATCCCCACTTTAGGTGTAAGTGAGGTTCCCCCAAATAAAATAAAAAATCAATCAATCATCAATTGTTACAAAAAACACGTAAGTACCAATTTTTTTGATAACCGACGGTCTAAATATTTTTTTTAGGAAATTGCCAATTGTTAATTAAGTACTGACGACTTTCTTTGACGACTTAATATGTTTAATCGGTGCGAGATGTGTGAAGAAACAAAATGGTAAATCTTCGTAAGAAACTCACGGTCTTTTTTATTAGAAGTGGTTAACGTACATGCTCACCAAAATATACCACTAAATATCCTGAACGTTTTATGTCTGTTAAGCGCAAGCTAATAAAATAGCTTATCTTTACATGAAACCCCTTTGATTACGGAACCCTGAAAATTGGCAAGTCATAAAAGAATGAATTGATACCGAAATCTCAATTTACCAAGGACAATATTAACACAGTATATACTGTATTAATTCCCCGCCTATCAGAAAAAATGGTCTCATTATTCTTCGTAATTTACTTGACCCAGCCTATTTATGAGGCAACTAACTTAATGAAATGGAGATAGAATAATTAGCCACTTGCCGCTAATTTCCAAAGTTATTAATTGAGGCGTTAGAGAGGCCAAGGCGTCATCTGGTCGGTCACGGGAACGGCGGCTATCTATGTCTATGTATGCCTGCCTAAATGACTTCTTTTGATTACAATCTGTGTGAGATTGCGTACAGATTACTAAACAGTTTCCTAAGCGAATTCCTAAGGTATTATTATACATTAATTGTACCAGCTATATAATATAAGACATACTTACATACATACACGCCTTTATCCCTAAAAGGGATAGACAGAGCACATGAAACTTGTGTCCAGTGCCGCTGTTAGCATAAATGTGGGTATAAAAGATGGACAAAATGTGATATCGCAGTGATAGGTTGCTAGCAATGTAATATAAATACTATTAAAATTAACCATTAGGACGCCAAAAAGCGTTTTGTTATGCCCACGGCGCCACTAACGACTATTGGTATAATGGCGAACAGTCAAGAGCACCAATATATACCTACACAGCAGAAAGTGTCAAAAATATGTAGGCAGACCGACCTTATTTCTGCAACAATAAGGTTGTAGTCATACATAATTATGAAACTATGAGTGAATACATATTTGTGCCCTTGACTGTACGGTGTCAAAGCCATCTTCATGCATTCAAGTAAGGATCATAAATAATCATATTCTTAAGAAAAAAGATGGCGTATAGGGGTCACTTTCGTACGTGAGCTATGGTGGCGTCCAAAAGGTTAAACGTTCACGCCATGAGACCATGTGACTAGAAAAATAGGTATCTATGACTGTGGAGGGTTGTAAGAGCAGATGTAGATCAACGAAACGGTGACGAGACGGTGTGAACAGGAAGGATGTGACGTGAGTGACGGACGATAGACTGGTATGGAAGGAAAATACTTGCCGAGCCGGCCCCAAGCAAATGAGAAAATAATGTTAAGCGCCAGCGAATGATGATATTTTAAAAGACGAAATACGAATGAGATATATATATATTTCGTGAACATCGATCATCACCTTCAAATGTGTAAATAATGTTTAATAGTACGATTATTTCAATACTTTGCTTTTAAGTTTTCTTTGGCGGGGCAGGTGGGCAGTTGTACCCCTCGTGGAATTCCCTGTAATATGTCCAAGGTGACTGCAGTTGGAAACTTCGAAATTCTTGAGCGTATTCTACTGGCTCGTACACGATCTTCTTCAATTCGTCGTCATAACGAACCTCTGTATATCCGACGAGAGGAAAGTCTTTACGTAATGGATGACCTTTAAATCCATAGTCAGTCAAGATTCTTCTCAAGTCCGGATGATGTGAGAAAATGACACCGAACATATCGTATGTTTCCCTTTCAAACCAATTAACTCCGTGCCATATCTCGTACGCCGAGTGTATAGGAGTCAGTTCGTCGGTGTAAGTTTTAACAGTAGCCATCGACCCGAATCTGTGGCTACATAACACGTAAATTACTTCGAATCTGTACACACGGCTGGGCACGTCTATGGCGGTAACGTACGAACACGTACCAAAGCAGGCATGTTGGTGGTGAGCCATGAAACTGAGGACACAAAACATACCCTCCGGTGCAACCATAATTTCCAGCTCGTCTGTATTAGTCATCTGAATCTTTTGCACAAATTTCGGCAAACACGCAGCAACATACAAACCGAATTCATACAGCCTTTGCCTGGCGTCATTATTATGTTTTCGGAGGGTCCAAGCCTTAGTCTCGATTGGCTGCAGAGCAAAACCTTTTTCTATCTGCATCTGTTTATTACTGCTAGCACTTCCTCTTTCACATGGATCTTTCTTCTTGCATGTATCGCTTGATACAATGTTTGTAACCCGGAAAGAACGTTTAAATACATGAACTATTGTATTTTTAACTAAAGATGATAAAAGTCTATTCATATTTATATAATGTGACAACTTAATTTGACAGTATTGACTTTTGTTGTTTATTGACGTCAAAGTAAGGTCAAGCCCAAAGACATCAAACCTAATGGCATTAGTTAAAGGGGAGGTTTTAATTTATCTCTAGTGGCTGTTTGGTGACTGTCATATCTTTACGTCAAATATTGATTTCGTATTTAATAAAGTGAATATTTTTGGGGGGTATTTGAGCCTCCATCAGTCCATAAAGACCGCAGCTATTGCATTTAAGACCTGAACCGTGGTGTCAGTCAACTTAGATGAAAACCATTTGTGAAGATTGTAACAGAATACAAACAGAGGTAAGCATGAGGTAAGTGTTAAATAGGGCATCAAATATAATGACCACCAAAAAATGTTTTGATACCATAAGCTCTTTTACCAAAAAAAAATACTGAACACCAAGAATAATAATTCTACCTACCATTACAATAGTACTAGCTGTTTTAGTAACGACTGCACATTAAATTGTATTCGAACACCAAATTTGGTAAATGATCACCAAATCTTTGCTACCAAATTAATACTATACTTCTACCTAAATAACCCACTATGATTGCCATAAAATATATGAATATTACCAAATAAAGTATAATGCTAATTTTTTATTTTTAAGCAGTAACGCTGCTAACGAAAATTATAATTTTTTTAAATCAAAGGAACGAGGACGATTCAATATGATTTGAGACGTTGGTGCCATTAAGGAGCCTAAGTCTTCTGGTAGATGTCGCTACACGCCTCCCCAAGGCGTCTTGTATGAAGGAACTGATTGAAGGATTTGGTGCCCGAACCGGATTGTTCCGATAGCTCAGTTGGTTAGAGCGACGGGCCATGAATGCCTGTGGTCGCCGGTTCGAATCCGGCTCGGAGCATTAAGTTTTTCAATTTTTCCTTTGATTTAAAAATTTTTTAAAGTATAATGCTGCCAAATTTACAAGTGCTACCAAAACCCGAATCAGCGCACCCTACTTCCACATGGCCTTGTCTGTCCTACCCCTAGAGCGTATATAAAAGCCCGCGGAGCCAGAAGCTTGCGAAAGAGGTCCTGAGTTGAACGGGGTGCACGAGGCCCAAGTGAAGCGAGTGGGGGAAGGTGGCGAGCGAAGCGAGCCAGTGACCTCCCGAGCGGAGCGTAGGTCGAGTGCGCACGTGAAATGAAGGGCCGACTTTCCTGTTCCAGCGCCCCACGCTTTTACAATCAAATATTATAATTAAAAGCACATAGTTTACACTTCAGCCCGGAAATAGAGACAATTTAAACGATCCATTATTTATTTTTGGTTTTTATTTTACGTGCGTTTTTTTCTAGTGTTTTTTAAACTATTTAATGAAAAATGTCTCGTTGGGGTCAGACATTATTAAAAATTACAATTTAACGAGCCTCTCAATTTCTTAAGATCAACACAAGAACAAGTTGAACTTTGGGCGAATTATTTCTAGGTAGGTATACTTTATTTTAAAGTTTCCAAAATTGCTAAATATTTGTAATAGAGGATCTAGATTTTTTTTCTAAAATAAATCCTTGAATTTCCTAAATACTAGTGACGGTTTCCTGAAATCCCTGAGTTCCTTAACTTGCACTGTTCTGCCCATAATGCGATATGCTCGAAATAAAATCAGTACCTAAGCTTTAATTAAGAATCAAAAGGGTCATGCGGATATAATTTTGGGCCGCATAGACAACTCAAATAAACAAAGGAAGCTGCAAACTCTGTCGAAATTTCACACTTCAAGAGCAATTCCTTCTTGTATGTATTAAAAATAACAATAATAAACAATACATAAAATAATAATGGTGCATTCAGTCAACGTAAGGCAGCTTGTTAAAGAGTAGTGACCATACGTACCTCGAGTGCTACTGGGGATGTCCTGTGGTCAGGTTGAGCCGACCGGGTGGATGGTTGGAGAGGCCCCCTGCTTCTGGCTTGCCTTTACAGGCAGTTCAGAGTAGAGTTGCAAGAGCTGTTGCTCGAGGGTTGATGTGGACACCTAAGTGGGGAGTTGGCTATATGTTTAAAGTCCAGTGCCACCTCTCTAACCCCCAGCTCTCTGACCGGTGTTGCCCTTAGGCCATTTTTTAATGTCGCTATTAATAGAGGCCCATCTAACAGTTGGCGAGTCACCGTCTGCCAGATATAAAAAGACAGTTTTATTAGGCAGGCGTCTAATGTTTCATCCAATACCCCCCCACCAGGCCATCATTTTCACCCAATAACCCGTTTCATTTAGATTCCATCAACAACAATAGCCCCTGTACTCGTACACACCAGCGGGTGCTGTCTCTGTGTGCGTCCCATGACACGGGAAGGGACAGCACTCACTCGGTGTAGGTACTCCTTGCATTTCATTAAATTGTCAAAAGGGCCTCTACATGTTGGCTCAGTTGGTACTTTGTAGGTATCTAGCTCCACGCACGCCTCCCAAAGGTCCAGGACATAATTGTCCCGTGAGCGGGAAAGAAAAACAATAATTGCAACTAATAAAATCATAATTTCATCATCATCGTCATGGTATCAACCAAAAGAGACCCGCTGCTGAAAATATGCTTCCCTCAAATGACAATTCACTCGTCAAAAAACTGATTTTCTTTGTACACAGCTTACAAATGACTCTCTCACACTCTTTAATTTCCATGAACATTTATTTAGTTTTATCGTGCGAGTTGTCGTGTATAACGAACATGTCGATCCTTTATACCGAACCGAGAAATACACAGTTAATAAAAAGCGCTTCGTTTAGTTATGTCTAAGTATTTAGGTACACTAATTACGTAATTTTTAAAATGTATCTATGTTTGTATGTATTTTAAACGTAGATAAATTAACATAATAATAATATTAATATATTAGAAAAAAATATCTTTCAATGTTGTATAAGTACCGTAAACTAATTAATACAGATAAAATTATCCCGGTATATACCTCGTGAAACATATTTATTTTATCAGCCTTCAAATGCAATTGTATCTCAAAATTACAACACATGTTAGCTCCAACGAGATACTAATATTCGCAAGGATTACGTCGGTTTTGATTAGAGAAGTAGTCGGCTCGGCTTGGGGCCCCTTGCGGCCGGAAAGGAAGATTTACTCAAGTTTTCAGCTACCCAAAGCAGCCAGTTTTAAATTTTTGAATATTTAAAGCGGAGTTGAAACGGGTCAAGCGGAAAGGTACAATAAATCTCTGAACCGACTTTCAAAACGGTTAAAGATGGGAGTAATAACTAGTAATAGAAATTGATAATCCTATTCCGGACACTTAGGTCGTCTTTCTTTGCGCAATGAATACGTATTCCACGCAGCCAAGCTACCGTTTTAGAACGTGTGCGGGAAATGCATTGACATACGAAATGTTTGCCATGCGAAAGTGTAAAAAAAAAGATTCACTGTAAAGTCTGTCTGTCCCATTTTGGCGAGAAGAGGCGATGATTGGATTGAAACTGCATTAAATTAGCGATAAAAATATCTATTTTATAGCTAATACACAGAAGGTACCTAAAGAACATGCTCAAGGTTCATAATATTTTTTTTTTAATTTACTGAAGAGGCTGTAGGTCGCTATGAAGTCATATTCAGCGCGCAAGCGCAAGCAACCACCGGAAGCCGGAAGTTGCGGCGTTGCGGGCACAATCTGGAGTTGGATGGCGGGAAACACTGAATCAAGTACAGCCCGAGTTCTGTTTTATGTATGAGACTGTAAATGATAAATGGCAAACGTTTTCATTTGACTAACCTTAATTGTGCGTGCATTGTAGGTTATAAAATATGAACCAGTAGGAAGGCAGATTGCCTGCAGTAAACTGATTGTTATTTCATGAGTTTACGTGCAAACCAACTGCAATATTGTTTGATCTTATGCTATCAATAATAACGGGTGCACTCGTAATTATATACACGCTCTACGTTCCAAAGGATTTGATGGATTTTGAATAAGGTACATGATGTGTTTTAGATCGGTTATACACGGGGACTTTTTTTAAATTATTCATTTACTAAAATAAACTTTGTACAGCGAATAAAGCCGTAAAGGTTTATCTGCCGCGGTATTGACTCTTTAGATACACGATTGGACTGTTTCTCGTGCTCGTGTTAGCGGGAGATACCAAAAGGCAGTGTTAGGTATTATTGCGATAGTGATTGCTATCTGACTTTCCAGTCCAGGTTGGCTTTAGATTGGATTTGGACCTAGTCAACTGAGTGGGCAACTTGACTATTGGGAGTTCCCATGGAGACCGAAGGTCTCTGACTCGGCTTTACAACTGTTTTCATAGCTGTTCACTTGATTTCATATTTTATAAAAGGTAGCCTAAATTGCCTTACATTTTTCTGTATCAAAAAAGTCTATACTTCACTTGGCAACCGCAGTTGCCACCCTCAGTTTAGGGGTGCGCGAAATTGGCAACGGTGGTTGCCACAAGCAAGTGAGCGGATAAACAACACCCGGGATCAACAATCAACAAATCAATGCAGTCCCCATCAGAGGACAGACCTGTACCGTTATGCTTAACCGGCACTATCAATGTGATAGTGCCGGGGCGCCGCGAAGCCATCAGTGCTTCTAACTAAGTGTATAAAAGTTTAGTCAAATAAATTAAATCGTAATTAAACCCAAGTTTATTTATCGTTAAATAAATAAATAAATAAATATAACGGGGACAATCTTGCACAAATCGACCTAGTCCCATAGTAAGCTCAGTAAGGCGTGTTTTATGGGTGCTAGACGGCGATATATATATATAATAGATATAAATACTTAAATACATAGAAAATATCCACGACTCAGAAACAAATATTCATGCTCATCCAACAAATTTTTGCCCTTACCGGGATTCGAACCCAGGACCTCTTGCTTCGTAGGCAGGGTCACTACCAACTAGGCTAAAGCGGTCGTCGAATGACATACGTGTATCTGTTTTACTCGACGGAAATTGATCTTATTTAAAACCCAGATCCACCGATGGTAAGGATCCAGACGCAAAAACCTACGCATAACTTCCACCTGAGATTGTATAGGCTGCAGGTGGGCTGAGTCTTGCGGGACACATGTCGAAACTTCCGGGGCGAACTTCCTTCCAACGAGGAGTAGAGCCTTGTTCGTCTTGTAACGCTCCTCGCCTACCCTAAGGTTTAAATTCTTCATAATTTATAAGACGAGAAATTCACAAAAGTTTTATTATTGTTATTAAGATCTGAAAGTAATTAAGCCCCTATGGGCTCAAAGTTGTTTTTGTTAAGAATTTTGTATGACGCATGTGTTCGCGGTTAGGGTATGGATTGGGTGTTAAGTTGTGGTGGGAATAACAAACTTGTTTACACGAGTATATTGAATGTAGTCGGCGTCGGCGTTACCAAAATGATATTTCATGGGGTTATAATTGTCAGGCCTGTAGTATTTGTTTATCATAATTTCCAACGTATCGACGCGGGTTACACCGGTTTTGATCATGCCTGAACTTACAAGAAAATTTCAGATGGACATATATGGCTAAATAACATGTTTGACGAACCAAAAAATCTATAAAAATTTGAGGTTTGTCTAAAACGTGTACAAACGAGAATTCAAGGGGTTATAAAGTTTCAATTTTTTTATGACCCCAATAACTACCAAGTGCCTGACTTGCCTGAGTGACCCAGCTTTGCTGTTGTCCAGAGGCTTTACCAGTTTTTCTGTAAATAAGACAAACTGAATCAAAATTTCGCCCCGATCAAACTCTGCTGTACCTACTGCAAATCTCATCGAAATCATAAGAGCCATTTTCGAGAACACACTTAAATACTAACAAATAAATACAAAAATTTTGCTCGTAAAGGGTAGGATAGATTCTATCTAGTACAAAAAAATCTAACAAACCGTCGAAACTATAATATTATTGTTGTTTACCATCTCTGTTTGGCGTATTAACGGGTTCTTGGTAAAATGCGTCTTAATTAATGAGAACTCTTCAGAATTGTTCATTGAATTTTAACATCGCAAGCAGTGACTGTCCAATTCATTTCGTGTTTAAAGTGAGTTCAGATTAAACGCCACCCGCCCTCAACTTTAACATTTCGGTGTCAGATCAGTTTACATTAAATTGCAGGTAAAAACTACACAGACTTTACATACACATAGACATGCTTTTGATCAGAATGGAGATATTTAACGCCTTTTAAATTTGGAGTAAATGATGTTCAAATTGCAGGTTTAAGTTTCTGATTGGTGAGCGCTGCCTTCAATTCCGTCAGTCCTTCGCCGGTCAGCGGCGCCGCCTCGAGGATGACAGGTGGCCGAGGCAACTCCGCTAGCAGCCGACGGCTTTGCAACATCAGCAGGGCCTCGTTCCGCATCTGCCGGTAAGCTAGGTCCATCTTGCTTAGGACTAGGATGAACTGGAAAAAAGGACGTTGTAGCACCAGTTGAGTTCGAAAAAATAAGCATGGAAAAAACCATTTAAAAATTGTAAACTCCACTTTATCGTTAAAGGTGGGTATAAGGGTGCTTAAAATATTATTTATCTTTGGAATGTGCACATACAGTGTGTTACCGGCATGAGGGCATTTATTAAAACTGATAATATTACGTTTCATTAGCAATTGCTTGCATGTATTTGCAAATCATAATTATGTATATATTAAATGCGCAATTAATTTTCCAAAATACAAACCTTCAATGGACTAGGTGTATGACGCAGTATTAAACAAATTATGAAGAGCTGTCATTTACACTTACTTGTCAATTTACTTTGCTGTACATTGCTGGCAATTTTGTTAGAAAATTTATGAAGTCGGAATTATAGTTAATTATCTGTATTACGGTCAACGAGATTTAGGACTGGTCTTTTGACGACACCCGTATAACGTAAATTGGCACTGCTCATCGAAATAATAAAAAAAGTTTCAATAGCTTCCGGGTTACAAAACAAAGTTCAATCTCCATGCACGCTCTTTGTATTACTTATAAAATGATTGTCATATTTTTTACGGCTTATTTGTATAGAAATTAGCATTGAAAACTCGGTATGCAAACCATTACAACCTACGACTTTTTTTTAAATTTAGTGATACGCTGCTTTAATCGAGGGGAGTCTGTCAAATTAGAAATAAATCGATATGAATCAAATAATTGTGAATAGGAAAATAACAATGTATTATTTCAGTACTGTCACGATTATATGAAATAAAATCACATCGATCGAAACCGACATATTTAAATGTGCAAAATGTTGCATTTGAAAATAATACATGGCATTGATTTCTGTACGGCGCGCCAGCTCTCTCAATTTTTCTCGCACTATCAGTCTCTCTCTTTACTTACAGGACACTTGTGTTAGCAGACGACAGAGTGTATAGACTCTCTATTTGATTTCCTAAAAATAATTATTACACAGTAGGTAATCAATCGATTCCTTTTATTAGCCATCATCAATCGTAATCGGTTATTATGACAATCGATTTACTCTAGCCACATCACTCTTTACATCATATTGGAACTTTCAAAAGACCCAAATATCGTACACTATAAGTTAAAGAACTCCGTTAATTTACCCTATTTAAAAAAAAGCCCGCCTACCGGTAACGCACCGTATACGAACACGACTGTACTACACTCGACGTCTGACGTGAGAAGCCTTCCAAAATCACGTCCAAAGTTGATAAAGAAACCTCTGAAATCAAATGACTAAATTCTTTCGCGTTATGCCAGCGCGATCAAAATTGTTTTCGTTGTCCTTACTGTGAATAGGATATCACTAACAATTTTTAATAGGGTTCCACCGCCATGCAAAATATGTACAGTCAACATTAATATTCGCCACTTTTTTGTACAAACATAAAGTTGGAACGTGTCAGATATGTTTACATTCTGCTTTGTAGTAGGACATAGTAAGTATTAAAGGCGTGTCGGACGCGGCGCGGGTCTTGCGCGGCATGGGTCGGGCGGTATTTCTACCTCTTTCGCACAGTAGCGCGCCGTCTCTATCGACAGTAGCGCGGGCCCGTGATAGAGAAAGTCAGAGAGATATTAAATGCGTTGGTAGTGAGAGAGATATACTGACCCGCGCTGTGCACGACCCGCGCCGCGACCGACCCGCGCCGCGCCCGACCCGCGCCGCGTCCGACCCACGCCGCGCCCGACCCACGCCGCGCACGACCCGCGTTCGGTGGAGGCCTTAAAAAATGAAAATGTTTACCTTGGCTTGTTTGAGACACGGTTCGGCCAATAACGTATAGAGCATGACAGCAGCTGCCGATATCTGACACAAATTTGACGTGTCCACGACAAATATTACCTGAAACATGCAATATATTATAACAACTTGTTATCTCATTTTCAATTCTATAACAATGTCACGTTCAAATGCCGATTAATTTTATGATATATTGTAACAACAATGTTTTAGAGAGTTAAGGCACAGCGGAATATCATCTCGCTCATATTTGAAACAACGCAACTGTCGAAGACTGTTCTGTCTAATATGCTAGGGTGTTGTGAGAATTTCAAGTTATGTAAGGTCACCGGAGCTCCTTCCGATGAGCTAAGAGTGAGGGACATTTATCTCTAGCTGTCAACAAGGACAGCCCTCAAATCGATAAAGAGTCAGCAACGCACTTATGACTCTTCTGGAGTCGCAACCGTTTATAGGCTACGGTGTCTGGTTACCATCGGGCAGGCCGTAAGCCACCGTCGATTTATATAAAAAAAGCAAATTCTGTTGTGTTTTCGTTACAGTGCAGTTGGTGTTAAACAAACGAAATTTACATGGAAAGTATCATTAAGTAATTATATTATAAAAATCATAATACTAGTAATAGTACCTGTTGAACTCCATCCAAATAACTATTCCACAGTGTCGCCATTTCTCCACCGACTTCTCTGATACTTAAAGTCTGTTTTTTCCCATTCTTATTGAGGCAGTGAATGTCATAAATATTAGTCCCTATAGTGGGTACGGGACTGTAAGTATTGTCGATACCTTCAGCCTCTTGAAGTCTTTTCAACAACGTTGTTTTCCCTGACCCTTTAGGGCCAAGGCAAATGACACTAATTTGTTGTTCTTGGTCGTCCACTACAGGGCGTAGAGCGTTTTTATTCATATTTGTGCTTAAACTGATATGTACAGCAGTGAAATTAGTGGTACTGATTGTTATTTCAATACAGGCCACGGTAAGTTTACCTAGCAACGGAAATGATTCATCACACGTAGCATCAGATGGCGCCACTTGTCTGAGGAGATATTTTTATTATTTATTTATTTACTTATTTAAACTTTATTCCACAAAAGAAAACTTATCGTACAAAAGGCGGACTGTAGTATTAAAAAACTTATAAAATTGTCAGTTCAATCCGGTGATAATATTATGTTTATAAGTGTAGTAAGTATGTGTCAGATAACAATAATACATATATTGAAATAAATACAGTTTGATTACTTCTCCTTTGCTACTATAAAAGAGCGTTTACATTTTATGCAATGTTCTAGGAAGGTACCTCAATACAATGTAACAATATATACCAAGTCTTTATTTAATACACTACTTCATATTTGTGAGGGGCATATTTAGCAATAAAAATTATATTATAACTAGCTGTACCTGCGACTTCGTTTGCATGTTAATGTAGGAGTTAACGCAATTCTTCTCTTGGGAATAGGACACATGCAGTTCTAATTTTAACCTATTATCATGTAAAACTTTCAATAAACCTATATATTTTCGTTAAAATTACGTTAAAACCTGTCACTCTGATATTTAAATTATTAAGAAAGGGACAAAACACGTGTTATTTATCAGAGGTATTTTAAGTTTTATGAATAATGGGGTAAAAGTTAAGTAGATGTCTGTGGCAATAGATCTAACAGATAGGACACACGCTGCAGTATTAAATGTTTATTGATCTTCTTTTCTACATATTTTTAACACTGTGTTATGTTATATTATAAAAACGTGATGGATGACTGAAATGATCTTTAGTTCTTGAGTCACTCCGACTCTCAGGTAAAGATGTGTTTTGGAATTAATAATAGATAATCCTTTCGAGTACCCATTGACCGGTAAGTGTTTACGTGGAACAAAATATCTCTTTTTAATTTGACAACAGACGGCCAATTTATATTTTCCAAACTAAACCTAACTACTAGGTAAGTTCTACAACTATAACGCGAGTCCGAGTCCCTTTCTAATAAAGGAAATTATTTAAAATGTTAAAGCAATATGTTTATTTTTTTTCATATTGCAATGTTTCAGATTGCACTATCACATTCTGGCAAATCTTGTGTATGCAGTGTATGTTCCCGCCCTTGCCAACGTAATGTGTGTTGCAGGCTTTATGATAAAAGTATTTTCCTGTATGTTGGCCAATTTCTGTGACTCTATTGTGGTATTTATATTGGCTGAATGTCAACTTGAAGCCGCCTGAGGCCTCTCACACACTGGCGCGGCCTTTAGACAGACGTTCAGATGTACTCTATGAGTAATGATTGCAAGGAGAAAACTGGCGCGGCCTGCGGTGGCGGACAATAGTAAAAATGACAGCGGCGGACAAGTTTACTATTGTCCGCCGCGGCCAGGCCGCGCCAGTGTGATGCAGGCCTAATACTGACGCGCTTCATAATTAATGTTTATAAAAGGCCCGTTCTATACTGATTTCATACATACTCTTTATTGCTGATAAATATAAATACTGACAACACAGCGCGGCTGTCACAAAACGACGCGCGAGCTCTCTCGATTTTTCTCCAACTATCCGTCTCTCTCTTATCAGATAACTTAGAAAGAGACATATAGTGCGAGAAAAATCGAGAGAGCTCGCGCGCCATCTTGTGATAGCCGTGCAGTATCGTGACAATTAAATACTCAGCGTGTGATTCAATCTTGCAGAAACTCAAATAGACTTTGGCTGAACGCAAGACCAGCGCTATCGCCATGCCAGTAAAAAAAAAGGAAGAGAGTCAGACTTTTGACGTTTGACGTTATTTTGTTGAAATTTGTTGATAAATTTATTGAAATTACGCCTCAATACGAATTTATCGCATATAAGTTTCCATATCAGAATCGATTATTTTTTTACGGTTTAGAATTTAATATGCGTTTTGTGAACGGCTATCATCACAACACCGGATCGAAATTATTAATATTCGATACTTATGGCAAGCCCGCCATTTTGACGTCACTGACAGTTGACAGATATGGCGGCTACGATTTCAAGTAGAATAAATTAATAATTTAATGAGGTCGAATGTTTCCGAAAATTAATTAATCGTCGCAGTCGGATAAAAACTATCCTTAACGGAAGCTAGAGTAATAATCTGCTTATGAAAAAAGTTACATATTTTTCCGTTCATGGGAATCTGAAATCATCGGGGGACATAAAAATGGTTAGTTTGATACTGGCTGATTCTTTTTTTAATTTAGAGATTTATTATAAGTGAGAGATGACGTCAGGGTTGAATATCTAACAGATTTCCTCACCAAAATTAAATGATAAACTCAGAAAGATTTACCCGTGCCTACTTCTAGCTACATCAAGTGGTCAATAAATCATTAACATGAGAAAAATCTTTGCTGAATCTGACAGTTTTTTTATTTTTTCTGAAAGGATGATTTAGATATCCCATTATTCCTATTATTTATGTGTAATCCTATTTCTTATGATCTCGTGAGTGTTTAACATTTTTCTCAGAGAAGTTGTACCTAACAATTATTCAAGTAATTTCAAATAAAACGGTTTAAAAACAGAAAACATTTTGAACATAAATCAGAATTCATTACGGATATGTTAAGATAGTATACAGATATTCGATTTTAAAGTGCTATTATAAAAAAATATTTTTACGCGCGACGGATCGGCTACAATGTTAGCGTTTAAGGTGAGAGGTTGTTGTATTTTTGTTTGTTTGTGTGTTCCCATTTTCTCAAAACAGCTTGTCCGTTTTAGATAACTTTGCAAACACACGATACGTCGGTGGCTATTACTGTACCCAATTTCATGAATAAAATCTTATCATCTAGGAATTTATCAACAAGTCATGTTCACATTTAAGAATGAGAAAACTGCGTAGTCTTAGTCCATTTGCCTAAAATAGTTGTTGCCCCGACGGATTATTGTGGGTTTGTAATATTTCGATTAAATTTATTTATTTAATACTTTGTTTATTTTGATTATCTTAGGTACACCTCGCCACCAATCAGCCGTTTTAGAAAGTAATTGTTTTCTTTACTTTTCACCCTTTTTTACAACCGTCGTCGTATTAAAATTGAAACGTCCTTATTTGAATTTCCTATACAATAACGACCTTTAATTCATTTGTTAAAATAATCTAAGTGTCTGCTAACTGAAAAAGACTTTCCTTTTATATTTCCTCCGGGCACGCAAGCACGTATGCGAAAATAAAACCATTATCTCGTGTAAATAAAGAAGCCTGCACATTTATTTACAGAAGCGCTTTAAAGAGGTAATTTGTTAATGGAGTGGCCGCAAATCTGGCGCTATCTGATGGCCCAACGACCTTTGCGGAGCGGCTATTACATACAGTAGGCTGCTTAGTTCTAAATTTATATGTCATACGACTACTCGTATGACATATAAATTTGTACCAACGTACTTTTACTCTATTTTTAACCCCCGAAGCAAAAAGTTATAAGTTTAACGTGTATGTCTGTGTATCTGTGTATCTGTATGTGGTAGCGTAGCTCCCTAACGGATGCACCAATTTGAATGTGGTTTTTTTGTGTCATAGATAATTTTATCCTGAGTGTTTTCAGACATGTTTCATGAAAATATATTTAGCCGTTTTTGAGATATTGGACTTTGAAATGAAAATGTCGGGGGAATTTCAACTATATTCTAAGTTGTAGTTATGTCTCTATCTGTCTGGGTGTTTCTGTTGAACGAAGTAATATTTTGTGTATTAATAATAATAATGTCGATCGGGAATCCATCTAAATTGTACATGACACAAAGAAAATTAGCCGTTCTTATTGTGTGTGACAAATGTCTACTTATGTCAATGAACACTTTATCAATTACTTGATGTACGCGGCTCCGCCCGCGTATTGCAAAGACCACATGGGAAGCCGCGGGATAAAATAAAGCTCATGTCAACCCCGACGGTCCACATATACACTGCAATAGTTATTTACGATACAAGGTCGGAAATTTAGTAATATCGTAATCAACGAATAACGGATATCAAAACCACAAGGAGCGTTTCGTTTAGGTCACGACTCCATCTGGGAATTATTTTTATTTCATGCATATGGTGTAATATCCCGAGTATGCCACTAGAGTGGTCATTAGAAATATTCCTAAACAAGTAAGAAAGAGTGCATCGGCTAGCAGAAATAGAAACTCTTAGGAGGGCGTGGTTCTTCCGCGCTTGGAGTGACTGAGCATATCTAAATTTCTTTATAAAGGCGCCAAGACATACTAGTCCTCAAACTGATGATTGTGCTTAAATAAAACAAAGGAAATACTACATACCAAAGTTTATTGCATTAAAGTGACTCTCTTATTTTTAAATTACTATAAGACAGCATGAGTTGTACTCATACAATTAACCGTGCAGGTGGCTTAAGCCTAATGTTTCTTAACTAAAATTCCTAGTTTTTACTCTTAATAAACTAAAGATTACATTACCAATGGGCAGAGGTGCGTAGCACTAACAGTTTCAGAAGGTTTCCATACCGGTCAACACATTGAACTCCCTTAACAGCTGGTATCCGGACAGTAGTATCAGTCTTCAATTAGTGCTCCACTTGGTGAAGTCCACCACAGTTAGTTAAGCCGTCGGCGTTTAATTAAACCATTGTCACGTGCACGATAAGATGGAGTGGTCTAAGATTAAAAATTAGAGGTGAAAAAGAAAAACCTGTGGACAAGCAGTACACAGCATGTAAGTATTTGTGCCGTTGCAACAAATAAAAGCAAGGATAGAAATAAGGGCAAGAAATCTTACCACAGATGTGGTTTCTCTTTAGTAAAGCTTAACTAGCTATGTGGTTTCTGAGCTACCGGCGTGGCGTCGAATCATAAAATATACTGTCAATACAGCAGTGGCTGGAAAAAGAAAATCACCCAAATGGTTAACAAATGAAATAAAACGTAGCAGACACTCACACAGAGGCTGAAGAAAACTCTTACCAGTTACAAGATGTGGAGAAATAACCCTTCATACGCCATTTTGAGGACGGCGTGGCATCGAAGTTAAATTAAAAAAATTGGCGATGAACGCTGCAAACAAATAGATATTTCGTAAGCACACGGGAGTAAAACGTGAGGACACTTCACAACAATGAGTTCTTACCCGAGGCGAGACAGGACCCAGGAAAGTTTTTTACTTTTCCTTCAACTCATAGCGTCTGTAATGGAGTTACCTTCCCGAGTACCGTGACGAGTGGACTTTTGATAGTCCAAGGAAAAAATGAGGTGCGTTCGAATACTCGAGGATAGATTTACAAAAGGTGTCTTTCCAGACTTCAAAACAAAACCTCCCAATGAATCCCGATGGCTGAAACGACAGAAAACGAAAGCAGATAATCCGTATTTAACGGATAACTATAAATATCATTATTTTATTTAATACTGGAGTACAAAGTATAACTACAAACAGTTCAATAGCGGGGCCTTTCAGAACGTACCTGCATGAACAATATCGTTACTCTATAGCCAACTAGTGTGTTCATAAAGACAGCCGTGGACAACCACTTTGTAGGACGGTGAAATAATTTAATTAAAAAAACCTTCCTGACCACCGAGTTAATTCCGTTATCAACTTGCTAATGGTGAACATCAATGCAAGAATTATTTGACTCACTAAAGGAAAAGTTTCACAATGAATTTCTCATGAAACTGGGACGTGCGTGTACACAGACTTAATAAACTACCAAACCTCGTAAACGCTCTTGAAGTACAGACTGTCAGAACTGTCCTAACTAGTAAACAATGCTTAACCCGGTTCTTTCTATTTAACAAGAAAAGTAATGTAGGAACACCTGTATTCAAGCCTAGGACCAACCCGAAACCTATAGACCAAGACGTGGGAAGACTATCCTTAAATACATGTTGAGTAGAGAACGGGAAATATATGGTAAAAGTGGAGTAACAACTCGTAGTTACACTCAACTTCTGAAGAAAATTATTGGTGAGACGATCCTTGCAGTTTAACCTGACCCTAAAGTGCATCCTTAGTTGGGTTAAAAAAAAAAAATTTTTTTTTTAAAAGGATCAATTTTGGGAGTGTTAGCTGGCACTTTGCTATCTGTCAATAGCGACGCGGAACTGGCCAACATCGGTAGCAACGTCGCAATCAAAAGAGCTAAATGCACTTAGTAATCACGACAAATAGTTTACATGAAAATTGCAAATATCTTCAAAACTACGCCGGATTTGACGGAGGTTCATATGACATTTTTTGCTCCTAATGACCTAAGGAATGCGTGGTTAAAATTTGGCGGGTTACTCATTCCCACCGTGTATACTATCTGCGGGCTTAGAATGGTTGCAATTTTGATCACTTATCGTTGTGTATAATACACCCGTCTCTCTCTCACTCGCATAGTCGTCAGAACGTGACGCATCCGCCACGACAGCGATAAGTGATAAAATGGCAACCATTCTACACCCGCTATCATTATGTAGGTATCATTATGTACTTTATTGTACACAAAACAGGTTCAAACTTAAACATAATATGAATTATGTAATTGTATCCGCGGTGGCAATACACATAGTGTGATCATACTAATAATGACACGGTTCAACTTACGTATTAAATGTAACTACGGGCGATTTGTTTCGAACGCGCCGCACGGCGTTCGGAACAGGCGCAGGCAGTGATTCAAGCGACACCGCCGCGACATCACCGCCCGTAGTGACATTTAATACGTGAGTTGACAGTGTGAGCACAAAAATAAGAATAACCTAATAATCCCCAGCTGACCTACTGTAACCTGCTTCCGTACAAACATTACAAAACAAGTAAACTCCTGCGGCTTCCTCTTTTTTAAATAATGATCGCGACGCGGCTGGTTTAGTACCCTTTTCGCGATAAGCACTCTTAAAAAGATATTATAGGCTTTTAAAGAAATTGTTGAAAGTTTCGTTTAAGTTGGTTAAACGGGTTACGGCGGAAATCCGATTGCTGCTTTATGTTTAGCCTTTTTGTCGGCCAAGCTAAAACGGAAGAGTCAAACCACGTAATCCCAATCTTGAAATGAACGCGCCTCCTATGTACTATGAAGTAGCCGACATGCATTGAAACAAAATTGTAGCAACATTAAATTTTGTTACTAGATTAATTCTTTATCAATAACTAATGCCTATACTGAACCATTAATTAATCTTTTAGTTGTCATAACGACACCATCTTTCGTTTAAAATTACGGAGGCGCGTGTGTGTGATGTGTGTCGTGTCGATGATGATGTGTGATGTGTGTCGTTCCCCGTGTGGTGTCGGGTTAGAATAGCACCACCCCCTTAATTTCTTCCTGTGGGTGTCGTAAGAGTCGACTAGTGGAACAGGGTTGAAGTGTGTTGTGGGCGATGGGCTAGCAACCTGTCACTGCGATATCACATTTTGTCGATAGTCACATTTATGCTAAAAGTGGTACTGGAACACAAGTTTCATGTGCTCTGCCTACCCCTTTTAGGGATTAAGGCGTGAATGTATTGTATGTATGTATGTAAGGATTTTCGTGTTCCCTGTGTTATATTATGCTCATAAAGATCTAAACACGCTTTAACGTTCTGACAATATGGTAATTTGTTACGCGAAACGAATACGATACTTGAACTCGAATCGCTCTCTGTCGCTCATACTAGCAAGTGCGACAGAGAGAGGGAGATACACGAACGAAGTTCATTTTCGTTTCGCGGTTAGGCATTTTGATTTTATGTGGTGGTGATTATTATATTAGAATCACGATTTTGCAAGAAGCTTTATTCCTTACTAGCTTCCGCCCGCGAGTTTATCTGCGTGGGTGGACTCGAGATAAAGCTCTATCTTATATTTGAATCGAGGCTAAAAAACTATCTTCGTGCAAAATTACATACAAATTGGTGGAGCCGTTTAAACATCCAAACATCCACACTTGGATGTTCTGCAAACTGGACTTGGATGGGCTAGCTTCACCTTAAGGTTCCTCGAATAAATATACACAACTATCTTATAAATTACTTTATTAAATACTAGCTGCCGGGCCCGGCTTCGCACGGATTACCCGTTTTCCCGTAGGAATGATGCATTTTCCCGCGGTAAAAAGTAGCCTTTGTCACTCAGGGTGAATGTACCTTTCCAATGATGAAATAATTTTTGAAATCGGCACAGTAGGTTTTGAGTTTATTAATTACAAACATATGTTACACAAACACATACAAATCTTTCCTTTTTATAATAGTATTATAGGTAAATGACCACAGCAATGTTATGGCACTTGTATCCAAATTAAATAATTAAAACCCTTTTCTTGGCAAATAACAAAAAAAATGTTAGTTCGAGCCTCGTTTGCGTTGTAGAGCCAAAAAAATTCTCTGCTACAAAAATACAAAAAGAACATCAAAAATTGTGTATCTTACAAGATACAATGTCAAGAAAAGGGTGGTATTTCGAGTCGAAATGGATAGCATCGTTGTCTAACTAAAACAATTTTAAAATTTAACGTACAAATATAAGAACGCTATCACACGCTTATCCTAACCGTCATCACATCATAAATGCAACCGCATCGTCTGCTACGAGTAGGGTGACCATGTAAATGCAGCCCTTGTATACATTTTATTATTAATCTTCGCTTAATTTTCTTCTTCTTTCTTTTATTAATCTTTGATGAGCCAGTAAAGTTTTCACCGGGTTTAGAACGCCAGACAGCAGACGCTTCTGCAAAAACTAGTGCCTACGCCAATTCACACGAGCTCGCGGACTCCGGGCTCCTTTTTGTATACAACCAGAATAAGGCGAACATGAACATTTGTAAGTTTGTACGTAACGGCTAATTTTCGAAATTAACCGACCGATTTTAATGAAAACAATAAATCATTTACAATGGACGTTTTTGTAAAACGCGATTGAAATCGCGATTATAGGTATAGTAGCAGTAACAACGTGTCTATAATTATCAGAGCTTAATTACCATCGGATCGCTACTTTGAGGACAACTAATTAAAGATATCTTTGTAGTCTGATTTGCTAAACGGTAACTATTTGGACTCCACGTCACTGCTAAGCAGGTGTACATTTTGGGTCATTAAACCGTTGAATAGTTTAAGGGCGAAAGACCTTTTTAGTCTTAAAATGCCTATTATAAAATGACATTTCTAATTTTCAAAGTAATGAAATTGATTTCAATAGTGGCCCATTAAATTATTTTCACTGTTTAGTGAAATTGAAATTTGATCATTACGGAGAGGCATGAAACATATTATCAAATGCAATTCAATTTAGCAGAAAAACATCAATTTTATTTATTTATTTTAGATATTTTGTAATTTACACTTTATTGCGTGCGCTGTGTAAAGTGGCGCTGGAACATACGTTTCATGTGCTCTGCCTACCCCTTTTGGGAATAAAGGCGTGAATGTATGTGTGTATGTACACTTTATTGCAATAATTTGATGGTTAACTATCCATAATACTAGGTTATCAATTTGAACATGAGGAAACTACCCTAAGTATTGTTGCATGTGGTATTTTTTATTTTATACTAATCATTTTGTATTGTAGTGTTTCTTTAAATAGCTAAAAACTACTCAACGAGGGAAGTAAAACTTAAAGTACAATCATGGCTCAATTCACTTCCTTATGAGGACATAGAGAAGATTCTGAAAATACTCAAGTAAAACGTACACATACACAAATACTTTACAAACACACACACGCAAATTCTATTATTTATTCAAACTGATATTTTTAATATACTATCTAATTTGATTTTTATTTTAATATATTTAATATAAAATGTAATAATTTGCGGTCTCCTGTGATACAGGCAATGCCTAGTGCAGGGACTGGTACTTTGAGTATATTACGTGTAAACTATTTTGCTGAATAAATAAAATAAATGTCTTAAAGCTTAATCTTTATATTCTAGCTCTGAAGAAATGGAAATGAGGGATATCATTAAAATTTCCAGCTGCGCAGTATAATGCGGTTGATTTTATTATATAAAAATTTATTCGTTAGTAGCGTAGGGTAAACGTACCAGTTACAGGGACTCATTCGATTAAGGGATTGTTATTTTCGGGCAATACAAAAAAAACTTTTATCTGTTAACATAAAATAATAGTTAAAAAATAGAATACTCACTAGTAGGTAGTATTTAGAATTCGTGAGAATACTTAATTTATTAGGTATTGTAGTGTTGTGTTCCTGATGGTGAGTAAGGTTCCCAGAGGCAACGCACTCACAACACCTCTGGTGTTGCAGGTGTCCACATGGGCGGCGGTAATCGCTTACCATCAGGTGATCCGTCTGCTCGTTTGCCTCCTTTAACATAAAAAATTGCCATGTTAATTAATAAGTTTTAAATATGCAGGTCCCCAACCCGCACTGGGCCAGCGTGGGGATTACTGCCCGTTCCCTCTCATCCATGAGAGGAGGCCTGTGCCCAGCAGTGGGACGTATATAGGCTGATTTATTATTATTATTAACTACATATGTACGTAAAACATGTATTGGGTAGTTTTGGAAGCACTCATCTCAACAAAGTATTTTTACGATAGGTACATGATACCGTTTCCCATCTATCACAACAAGAAAAATACCCAATATATGATCCCTTCCATCTAAAACTCAAGTATAACCCTTTGTTTCACCTGACGTGTGGGCACCCTACCAACAAATATAGTTTACGTATTCTTGGCACTTATCATAACAAACTGCAGTAACCACGCCGTGTTTACGTTCAGCCACTTGTGGCGTTGCGGTAACATTAACAAATACACATTATTTGTTTACTCATTACGCTTAGCGTCGTAAATTAATAATTTAATAAGAAATTTGGAGTTCCGTGCGATTACTAGACATATTTTTGTAACGAAGAGCACTGCCCGGTGCAATATCAGAAACCATTAAATATAGGTAATGCTAATATTATAACTGCGAAAGGTTGGATCTTTGTATGTTTAGATGTTTAAGTTTGTTACTCAATCACGCTTAAGGGTGATTCTTGAGTGAGTCAATTTTCAGCGTCCAGAGGGAAAAAGTACCCGAAAAAAATAAAATAATTAACCTGACACATTTTTTTTAGTAGTTCAACACTTAATCTAACTGGGGCAGGATTATTTTTTGTTTTAAGGTAAGTAGAATCTGCCATAAAAAAATATCAAACACCTAAAAAATGATTCCCCTGGTGCGTCCATCACCCATTTTGTAAACAATCTACTCTGAAAAGAACTAGTTATGGATTGAAATCAAATATTGTATCGAGGTAAATCGCTAGAATATAAGTTAGAGTTTAAAAAAAAAGGGTTCCCCTATTTATCACAGTTTTTATAGAAATCTATATCAAAGGTTTGTCCAGAGCTAACCTGTGATTCCGGGATGTGCGTGTTGTTTAGTCAGGCATCAGCTGACTAAACAACACGCACATCCCTACTGCAATGTCTTGTGACTCGCAATCGCTGCCGTGCCTCACCCTTGTCAGTTAGCGCTAGCAACGCCGCGGAGAGAGGACGCGTCGGTCGCTGGAGCTCTGAGCAATGAAGGTAGATATAAAGGAGAAAGGTTGAAGGTAATTCCCCTGACTTTGGTTCACTATGACTATGATTACTCTGTATTTTCATATAAAATCTATTTCCTGCAATTTGCATACAATGTTTAGTGAAGAGAATAACACATGAATGAATGCGTGTTTTGATTTAATAGTTACTCTTATATTAATAATAGTTTCGGCATAATCGACAAAAAACATACTTTTTCTTATTCCCTGGCTCTGATTCCCTCGGTTTCTGATTCCCCTGATTCTCATCCCCCGGTTTTTTGAACGGGGTACTGATAGATTTCTGAAGTTTTTTTGAAAATAAATATTTTATCATATAAATTCGTCTTGCTTTACGATGGTGCATCTCGAGTTTCGGAACGGGTGTAAAATACCAAAAATTATGATTCCCTTGTCAATTTTATGATTCCCTTGTAGTTTTTATGATTCCTCCTGTCATTTCTCTGATTCCCTTGTACTTTTTATGATTCCCTGACATTTTTTCTCATTCCCCTGACAGCTGAACTTTGAATTGGTATATTTTCGAGCCTAATTGACCCAAAGTGATGCCCATTCGATAAATATGTTTATTATTAAATATTTTATTGGATTTTATTGTAACTTAGTAAAAAAATCTTAATATAAAAAACGCCACAGGAATGAGATGAATAATGCAATTCTCAAGAATGACCCTTAAACGGCTCAACCGATTCGGATGAAATTTTTCAAAAAGATAGTTCATAGCCTGGATTAAAATAAAGAATAATTTATACACCGGCGACACGCAGACAAAGTCGCGGGCGGAAGCTAGTAATAAATAAGTAAAAGCAAATTGACAGTTATAATTAGGTACTTTGTGTCAGTAAAGTGTTTGTAAAAATGGATAACGTAAATCTATGTAGGTAAAAAAAAACGAAAATCCTTTATTAAATATATTTTCCCATTATTATGTTATTGTTTACAATAATGTTAAATAGTAAACTTTAAAATATTGGATTATTGGGAGGAAAATTCGCAGTCAACAATCCGTACTCCAAAAAATATTAAACATTAAGTATCTATTTGCACTCCACTCAAAAACCTATCAAAAGTAAGTTACTTCTGAGAGAAAAGGATTTACGATAAATTTACAAAAGCGGTCTTTTCTGCCCCAAATAAAGGTTAAAATGCTTCCGTTGAACCTTTTGATGGAACGAACTGGCAGGACAATAAATTCTACATTGACAACTGCTTTAGTTCATAGAAGAGTTGGAGGCCCTTTGATCGTAGAAAAAAGCGGGCAATGATGACTCATTTTACGGACGCTCATGACTTAGCGTGAAAATCGCTGGTAGGCTTATTATCCTATTGTTTTTGAGTAAATTCACAGAGATTAGGACGGTACGGATAGTAGAGTTTGTTTGGCCTGCATTCGCAAACAAAATTGCATATGTATTTAAACATGTCATCGATGCTTCCTGTTACCACTCGCGCATAATGCAATGTCCAAACATATAACCCCGTATCACAATCGGCTTTATCACACGATAAGTGACAGGATAGAGCGTCCGTCACTGGCTGACACCGTTCGATTGAACGAAACGACACTCCTATCTTGTCACTTATCGCGTGATAAGGCCGACCATGCTACGGGTTCAGATTAATATCCATGAAATATATCGTTAGAATAGACCATTAAATAGAACTGCATCATAATAATACCATATATAAATGCCACTTCTAATCATAGGATTTGTTTTTTAAATCCCTGAATGTTTTACATAGGTACTTTTTACACTAACCTTTGTATTATGTTTGATGACACAATTTAAATAATTATAGAAGCAATAAAACTTTCCTTATTATAATCAAACAAACAAAGTGATTTTTGTAGAAATAAAGATACCAACAATCCAGCCATACTCTTTTATATCAATTGGTTCATTATCTATCAGTATTATACGTAGATACGTTTAAAAATACGTGAAAACTTTAACCCTAAATAATATGGTCACAGTGTTCTTAATCGTTCAAATATAATATTCAAAAAGTTCAATCTAGGAGAATAAAGGGCGTAATAAAAAAACTCGAGGCTGAATTAACGGGGCGACGGAGCGAAGCTCTGAAGCAGCCATGAATAATCCAGCCGTCAGCACCACGCGAGCTCGTTGCCCAATTAAAAACGTACTCTTTCCACGATTTTTAGCTTAGAATATTGTATAATAAGCCAATAAAATACCCCACTTAACGCCCGCGAACGGCCCGCCGCTGTGAAATATGCATCTCAAGCTCATTACGCAATTGAAATTAAATGCAAGCGGAATGTCGCCGGACGGTGTTATTGAATTTTTGATGGGGTTAGAGGGAACAAAATTGTATCGAAAAGTGTTATTATTCCGTTATTTCATTTGTCTTTATAACAGAAGAGGAGGGTTCCAGTGCATAATTACATATAGGTACTTACATATAGCTTTCGTTTCAGTGCTAAGTATGACGTAAGTTTTTTTAATGCCTGGTATTTTGAACGTCGTTAATAAGTAAAGTATAATATTTAGTGTCGAAAATGGCCTGAACTGCTTCGAGAAAAGGATGGTACCGGCCGTGTCGCTTCTTTGCTCGACTTGGCGATCACTATGGTAGTTCATCGCCCATGTCCAATATCCATCAACATTGGAAAGGGTTTTGGGAGCCTCCCATCCCTTTTTATTTTTATAGTAAAAAAATAATTTACGATGGTAGTAAATATGTTTCTTTAAAAGCATGAAAATCGAAACGATTGATCATTAGGCCAAACGACTCAATTTAACCCGAACCACGAAAAAAAACACAAGCAAGAAAATATCAAAAAAACTATATATTAGACTATAGATAACACAGCCAAATAAAATAAAATAAATATTAGGGGGACAATCTTACACAAATCGACCTGGGTACTAGACGACGATAAACATACTTATATAGATAAATAAATACTGAAATACATAGAAAACATCCATGACTCAGGAACAAATATTCGTGCTCATCACACAAATAAATACCCTTACCGGGATTCGAACCCAGGACCTCTTGTTTCGTAGGCAGGGTCACTACCAACTAGGCTAAAGTGGTCGTCAAATACTGGTACGTTCTATTTGTCACAACCACTTGCTATTGATTGCTTATTGCTGTTGACTGGTGGTTAGTAATGTATGGCTGTCTCTTTCAAACTATTACGAGTGAGTTTGACAAATTGCATCCGTTTGTAGTGTACTAGAAGTTTCCTTTTTTTAATTGTCATAGACAAAACGTGTACTTTTGTAAGCGATCCCATGTGGCGTTTTAAAAAATATCTCAAATCATTTTTTTTTATTAGACTATCTATAATGTGTCTCACTCCTCCCCTTTTTTCCGCCACTCGTCTCGATCCTGTGCTAGTGTTTGCTAATCTGTACAAAACGTATCAAGGTCGCTCCGCCATCTCCTTTTCGGTCTACCTCTACTTCGGAGTATAGTAGAGTACCAAGTTTGTGATTCTAAGTGACTTAGAAATCGAGAAATTAATAATTAACTATAATTAAAAATGGTCACATTACAATTGAATATGGCCGACGGAGGAGTGTTGGTTTCTATCAAAAACTTAAAGGTATGGACCTAACAAGTACCTGAAAAAAAATTGGTGCTTTTGTCCAGCGTGTCCACATTATCACCTGAAGCTGCCCTACTTATAGCACTCGCTGTTTTTATTAGATTATAGAAAATTGTATTTGATTTCCAGGCTTTTTTGAACAAAAGCACTGTAAATCTGCCTGCGGGAATGGAAATTATCCTATTTTCCGGCCTCTGCATTGATGTGCTATCAATCACACGTTATTTATAAAATCACATACAATTACCGATATAACTAGGAACTAATGTTGGATGTTATTAAAACCAACTAGGTACAAAATTATTAAAGGCCCTTAAGTAGGTACTTAAACATTAGTTTTTACTAAAGATTGCACTGTTTGCAGTAGTTATCACTTCATTCCAGGAAGCTTCTCGCAAAAACGGTCACTTACCGAGCCAAATCTCACATGAATTATTCGAAGCAAATATTCATTTCACTTCCCATAATATATCAAACATCAGTCGCGGCAGCTTGGCAGGCTAATTTAGCGTTCCGAGCCTGCGGGCCGGCTCACAGCTCACAGGCATTACTTTTCTTTATTTTGTATTGCATATTTATCTTTGCATGCGTTATTTTCAAATAAATACTCTGTTTACTTAAGTTTAAGGTTACTTTTGTAATGACACAATGCTTCAAAATACGAGGTTTGGTAAATGTGTCGTCGATTTAAACATTTCTTCTAGAAACCGAGAGAGGGCGCGCGAAATCTATTTCACGGACATTACGCATCTGAATTATGACTTATTAGAGCTGTAAAGCTCAGCACACATCCGTCCATTTACCCCCATTTTGTATTCATTTAGCTTTGCCAATTTATTTGGGAAAATGCTGCTGTCGATTATTAATTTTTCTCATGCAAATTTGCACAAATTGTGATAATGTAAGTTGCTGATGGTGAACTTGGCAGCGTGGTGACGAGGAGCGAATTTATACACCAGTATAGGTTTAAGTAAAGACACTTTATTCAACGGTGTAGCCTATTTTATACATACAAGTTATCGCTGATACAAGCAATACGCGTTTATGTCGCAGTAAACTATTGTGTTAGGTACTGCTTAACACTAAATGTGGCTAATTGCCATACTACAAAATAGAGAAACATATAGAAAAAACGTACAGAAGCCAATTCAATGATAAAGTTCACTAAAGAATTTCAAGGGAAATGTAAAACAAATTTTAGGCAAAGCTTAGGAATATTTTGTTTGTTCGTGAGCTGCTAGCAACGCCATCTCTCCAATACATTAAACAATTTTCTACTTATATAGTAACCCAGGAGATATGCATTTCCATTCAATATCGAGGACAAGATTTTCAGGGTGTATGTAGGGCGGGTTTTGTTGATAATTTCCTGGTAATCATTTTAATGGTGTTTTATATGGTTATGCTAGTGCCTACGGTTGGAGACAGGCTGTTTTTGTATCTAGGCCAAATTTTGTCTATTACGTTACTCTAAGTAAATAGCTTTTTCTAATTGAATTGTAACTTTGAATGTTTCGATATATATATAACACAAGTCTGATATTAGTAATTAAATTGGTCGTACATTTTAAGATATCAATATTTTCTTCACAGGTACACGAAATGAATCGCAGCAAATTGTGGCATTTGAGGTGTATGGATTTGTATGGCAAAGTTGAAAACACCTAGGTAACATTACCCATCTGTACTGAGTAAAACTTTTTGTTATTAAGACAGAGAGGTTAAACTGGAACGCCATGTTTGCCCAAAAATTTGAACTGAGTCTTGTCTCAACATCTTAAGAGCTATAGTTGCAGCAATAATTCGACATGGTCAATGTTGGCAAAAGTCTAGATAACTTTACCCGCGATCAAAATTGATAAAAATTTGGAAAACGTGTTGATTAAAAAAATATTTCTCCTTATGAACACATGCGTAAGACTACGACACATTCGTTAAGCAAAAAAAATATCATCCAACCATATAAAAAACACGAGATATTTGTGTTTTTCCGAAAAAAGCGGGCAAAATAGGCATGTTTCACGGTACATAGTTTGTTACAGTAGGTAACAGGCATGATGACAGTAATTGAAAATCATTAAAATATGGTATTTTCTTATTGAAATTTTAATCATAGAATTCGAAAAATGCTCATATTTTTTAATTAAGTAAGAGATTATTATTTATTTTGATAAAATAAAACTGAAAAATACGGACGCCCGCCATGATATGTTAAACACCAATCAGAGCGCAAGACATCACGTTTGTATAAACAAATACCCATAATGGCCATTACCACAGATTACAGAGAAAACTTACGTACTGAACGAATAGTAAGACAGGGATAGAACCATGTTATCTGTCAGATCTTCGTACGTCATTGTCCCGCTTTCTCGCGCGCACGGCCGCGCAAGACTTGTAAACTTTTTAATTTATGTTCATTCAATGTGCAATTGAGCGATCTAGTTAGCAAACGTCAAAGGTCTGCGTTCTGTTGATACAAACGTGACGTCACTCGGGACGCCATGACACTGACAAGCGTTTTAGCGCCAAATTGAAATTTAAAAACTAAAATGCATTTTTTTCCTACTTAACTGTTATATTCTCTTGAAAAATCTTATTCGTTGTACATAATAAATGTTTCTAAACATTATAGAAAAGTTTTTCAATATGTGTCATCATGCCTATTAAAACCATGTGACTTAATGCAATTAGGATAGACAAATACGTGTGGCGACCCTTCAGATTTTAATAGGATCGCTATCTATATGAATATAAATTGGCTAATTTAACGTCCTTTAAAATAAGTGAAGTGATAACTTTTAATCATAACTTTTAACTCCCGAATACCTCAGCGTATTTCTAATATGTTTTATAACTAGCCTGATATTAAAACTTTCTGATTCCAACGAAGAATCGTTAGTAAGATGGATTTGTTAAGGCTTCTATTAAAAGAGTTCAATGACTTCTTCCCCAAATAGTAATTACACTCCAACTTGACTGATTTAAGCATAATCGTTGAAGCAGTTTATTAGATTTCCAGCAAATTTTGCGATTACATTATGTACCTCCATATAATTTTAAAGTATATCAAGTTTATTCTGAGAAATGGGGAATTTCGCGCAAATAGGAGGCCGATTTGTGAAAGATTGGTACATGGGATTCTTAAAATATCACGTCGTTGGCCTGCGAATGTCGAGGGACGTTTTGTATGGCGATCGAACCCCCTTAACCTGTTTTTCTACTCGTCGACTTTAATCTGCGTGTTAGGACTTCATAGATCAAACTATAATCGTGCACCTTTCAATGTTGGATAGTCCATGGCACTTCCGACTCAACTAATATTTTCATAAGACAACAGTTTAGTCAACTATAAATATTTTAAAATAGAACTTCATCTTTCGATAAATAATCATGAGTGACAGTGATAGTGAGGAGAATGCTTTAGACGGTACTCCAGAAGAAATCACAACATGTAAGTTGAAAGTATGGTACAATAGATTACATACATTGACTTTTCATTGGCGTGGCGTGGGTAGCCCACAAGGTGGACTGATGACCTGGTAAGGGTCGCGGGAGTCCGCTGGGTGCGGGTGGCGCAGGTCCAGTCACTTTGGCACTCTTTGGGGGAGGCCTAGGTCCAGCAGTGGATGTCTTTCGGCTGATATGATGATGATTGACTTTTCAATTATTCTAGTTAACTCGTAGAAAAAGTATTGTATACAATAATACATAATTAGCTCTTAAAATACCCTTGTTTCAGCTGATGTCTGACGGTCCCGAGTTTAAGGTGTATGTGATGTGACTGGGTACAAATGTTGGTTCCTGCATTTGCTTTGTTTATACTTCGTTATTTAACTTAGTGAAACGTCGCGTTATTTCTGGAAAACCATTTTAAAATTACAAGATATGCCTCACGCTTTCTTTATCACTAAAATAATATCATACGTACTACCTACCTACTTAGATTTATTATATTAAAATATACCTAAATTGGTCGTGCATTTTAAAATATAAAAAAAACACAGGGAAACGAAATTAATACTTTAAAAGTTGATTCACCCCTCGCCTAATACTTAAAGTAAACTAGTCTAACATTAGCGTGAAAATTGAAACATCAACATCGATTTGCGTAAAGATTGTCCCAGAATAGGTACATATTAATTACAGCTAACCACCAATATAATAAGGTATAAGAATAAAAGGAAGGATGGAAGACTTAGACCCTGGTATAATTTTAAATCTGGAATCACGACTGTCTCACGGTTGATGTCCATAAATCACTGACATTCAGCGACTTTCCTAGTCACCCGTGTAGCTATAGTGTCGCCTGATTACCTCTAGTGCACAGCGGAGTGTGATATTATATCGCCCGAGACGAGACTGTCCGGCGCCGGCCGGAGGAACGACCACTCTATGGTTGCGCGGAATATGCAAGGGAATACATACACATTACGTGGTATTTTAATTAATAAAATAATTTATAAAAAATGCTAAAGGTAAACGACCGCTTTTGCATAGTTCGTAGTAGTGACCCTACCTACGAAGCATGAGGTCCTGGGCTCGAATCCCGGTAAGGGATTTATTTGTGTGATGAGCACGAATATTTGTTTCTGAGTCATGGATGCTATGTACATATCTCAGACCAAAAAAAAAAAGACAGACGGAGCGTTACGAACAGTCAAGTGAAGCCAAACCACATACAAACCAAGCTACTTCAAGTTTAGCACACGCTCACGCACACATATACAAACAAAATTGCACAAAACTCTTCAGCACGGGTCGCAATGCTGTCAATATCATTTATTTCGAGTTTTGTGCGATTTAATTTGTTTAGCGTGTGCTAAACTTATGGGGCTTGGTTGAAAACCGGTTGGCTTCACTAGACTGGTACATATTTAAGTATTTATTTATCTATATAAGTATGTTTATCGGCGTATAGTACCCATAGTACAAGCGTTGCTTAGTTAGGGACTAGGTCGATTTGTGTAAGAATGTCCCCTAATATTTATTTATATCTAATTTATTTATTTTTCAGTGAAGAATGTTATATCGTTAAGACAACACCGTGGGCTGGAATAACCTGAAATGATAGCCTTTGTATTGGCCCAACTAGTGCCTCAGCGACATAATATGGGTACCTATACACTGGGTACTAGAACACAATTATCCTTTAAGTACTAGCAAGTTTTTTTTTTAATCAACGGGATCATCTGGTGAGCGTTAAGGTGAGCTTAAAACAAGTTACAGGATACGGGCTGTGGACTTTGACAAAGTTAAGGGCAGCATTGCCTAAGTTTGGGTTAGACTTAATCTGCATAAACAGCACCTCCTCTTATTTATTTATTTAGGGTGAGTTGCACCAACTTACGAATACAGACCGATTTGGAAGACTGATCCAAAAAATGTATATCTATGGGTAAATTCTCAAAAATCACATAGTGTGTTTCGTTCCTCGATACTATTGAACTCTAACGGTTCACGGGTTACTACAAGTACTTAAACATTCCGCCATTGCGATGAAATGTCCTCTAAAATCTCAATTTTGTGTATTTTCTTAGTTCCACGAAGTGTGCGAGTAAGTTAAATAAATATTAGAGGACATTAAACTATACCAATAAGTTTTATAAGACCATATTTATACTCGTTATTATTATTATCATCATATTGCAGAAAGACGTCTACTGCTGGATATATGCCTCCCCTAAAGAGTGCCACGATGACCGGTCCTGTGCCACCCGTACCCAGCGGATTTTTGTCAGGTCATCAGTTCACCTTTGGGGTCTACCCACGCCACGCTACGCCTGCCGACACGTCGGTCACCACTCGAGAACCTTCCCACCCAATCGGCCATACCGGGATTTGAATCCAGGATTTTAAGGACGATCAGCTTCGCAGTCGGGATATCTACCCTCTAGGATAAACCCGTAAGTCATCCGGATGATATTTAAGCATTTTTTTTATTGTGTATTTTTTTACAAATAAAGGTAGGTATTAAGGCGGTGCATTGGAAATGATCACGTGCTTAATTCGTTCCGGCTAGATTAAGAAACAATAAGTTCTGATTTTCAGATATATATTATGATTCTTGACTGATTTGATCGATACATGATTGCCTAAAATTTCCTCGATAGAAAAAATAAACCAAAGTTGGGTCTTTATTTTCCTTTTTTTACTCAGCTACTCAAACAATACATTACTTTACGACGGGTCTCTATTGTTTCCCATAAAATTTAAGATCCGATTTTTTCAGTCCATAACGTTTTCCACCATAATTTTTTCTAGTCATATTGTCGAAAGTCATAAAATTTTACAATATACATTGGAGTTCCGATTTTTGCAGTTCATCATTATTGTTAGTCATAAAAATTGGTTAGCCATAACGTTCAATGTCCCGGTGGTATGCAATTACATAATGTTACAGGCAATAATCTAGTCTGTAATAATTATTGTAAGGTATTTTTTCGCGAGTCATAATGATTGGTAGTCATCTGATTAGTTAGTCATATCATTCAATTTCACGGTGGTGTCACTCTTCATAATGTTAAAGCCCATAAACACACTCCCAGAAAAATAATAAAATACATGTTGCTTTTCCTACAGAACGTTACTGAACGCGTTCTTCCAGACTGCTTTATAACATACCCACATACCCATTAATTTTAATTAATGTGGGTACTTTGGCAAAAATAAAGAGTGATGCGATTGAAAGATATTTATGCCGCTCACTGTTTTGTTTAGTGGTCAGAATACGTTAAAATAAGTATGTTTTATTTGTAACTTTTTTCTCTAAAATCAAAAATGGCCGAAATATTTGACCCGAAAGTTAGGAATAATATGTACTTGTCAACATTTCGATGAATGTTGTGTCGTTATTGGTTCTGGCGCTTCGCCGGCCGCTGCCGCGGCACGCTCGCTTCGCTCGCTCGGCTCGCGCGCTTAGGGTCACGGTACAACTAACACTCCTCCTCGCTTCGCTCGTCGTCGTACCTACACCGACCTGCCTTAGAAGTCCAATATCTTGGCCATTTTTAATTTCAGAGAAAAAGTTTCTAATAAAACATGCTTATTTAAACGTATTATTTACGAAACAGTCATAAACCCTTCGCGCAGTAGTACCTAGTACCCCTTTCAAATGTATGTCTAGAAATGTTTCTGAGTAATTATCTATATGACTTTGGATGTTATAAATTTGGTCTCTTAGACGTAATTCACTTTAGGCATTAAAACGATATGAATGGCAATCATTAGTACGTTGAAATATATGCCTTAGAATATTTATGAATAATTATCGATAGACCTTTGATCGTTATGGACATCAATTTCTGACTTTTGTGATTATAATACTTAATCTTATGGGTCATTAATGTTAGAACTACAAAACGTTATACTTAACAAAGATTATGACTACTGATGTTTATGTTTATAAATTATATGGATATCAATTTCTGACTATCGAAATTCGGAACAATAAGTTTATTGGTAACAAAGGGACCCCCTTTACGACACAATCAAGTTAGTACCTACTATAGTATTTTATCACTTAATGAAATATAAATAAAAGTTCACTAAACTAATACCTCTATTTATGTCCATAAAGCCATTCCCGAAGAGGGTTGCATTTTTTTTTCTCGTGCGCGGAAGGTATAAGCGTGTCTCTGTCTAGGGTCGTAGCCGACTCGAATCAAGGCATCCCCTTAAGATGCGTTAGTAGGTTATTATTAGTATAAGTAAATCATACCGATTGGAAGAACTATGATAGGCGCCTATTTTTCCTACACCGTATTTTTATTTGAGTAAAGGAATGTGTAGTTTTATTTTTATATAGGTAAGTCCTACTGCTCTTTCCTAGTTATACATATTGTATATGCACAGAGCGTATCTTTGTAGTCGAGTAGGTAAGTATCTCTCAAACAAAAGAAGCAATAAAGTTCTCGATACCGTGAAACATTCCCCAGAATTGACGATCGCTGTAATGACGTCACATTATAACTGTTCTCGTATCTGAGTGCTCATACTCGATGTCCAATAAAGTTTTGTCAGGGGATCTTTGCCGGTACATAATAAAGTATTACAAAAGGCAAAGACCGTCATTGTTGCTGGTACTTCAATCCCGGGCGCCTGTGGAGCGTTTTGAACAGGCGAGTGCGCTTGAAGGGATGTGGTTTAGGCCAGTAACTAAATGTAGCAAGTTATTTTTATATGGTGTTCGGTTTGAATTATTTAAGTGTTGTTCATGTGTGTTAATCTGTGTATAAGCTGTTTGCTTGTTCAATTTTATAGTAAAATAATTTTATTGACAAACACGTAAAATAATGACATATTACCATAATTATAATAAAATTAGTGCGTTATAAATACTTTCATTAATTACTGAATGATGGTACATCTCTTGTGGCATTTAATCTAATTTTTTTTACCAGTTTATAGTATCAATACTTCTTATTTTTAATGACTACTTATGATAATGAAAATGAATACTTTTGAGCTAATTAAATTATACGGTTAAGTAGAAATTTACGAATTTTACAAGAAAACTAAAAAAAAACAAATCAGAAAATTGGTCTAATTTTTCCGGCTTACGGCGGTGTCGGTGGTATATCGGCCAAAGGCAACACAGCGGTTAAAATATCCATGAAACATGAAACCATGTTAAATAATACCAATATTGAAACATTTTCAGTTACCACTACATTATTGGAAACGGGCTTGTTTTTCACATTTTACAATCGTAGTGGATGTCAATCTCACTTTAGGCATTAATCCCCTATGCCTCATGATTTCAGTCTATCAAACCGTTTAAGCTGCATATCGGGCCAGAGATGTATCCATATATTTTATACTCAAATTGACGCACTTCGACGAAATACACACCATTCGAATTGGTTTTTTGCAAACTATGCCATATACCAGGGAATATTGTAAGTCAAATAGTCCCAATATATAATTTTAAGTCATATGCAATAGAACTTAAGTATAGGTTACAAAAATCCCAAGAGGATGCTAGAGATAATTTAATAAATTCTAAACAAATTAGAAAAATAAGCTATGATAAAAATATTAACCCAATTAACTATAGCATGGGAGATTTAATATTAGTAAAAAAGGAAAATCGTGACAAGATGACCACCTTATACACGGGACCGTACAGCGTCATTCAAGACCAAGGTGAAAATGTCAAAATATTAATGTCAGGGAAAGAAAATATTGTTCACAAAAACAGAACAAATCGATATCACTTTTAAAAAAAAGAATTAAAAAAATATATATATAGATCCCTTATAGGGATAAGTTCGCCTTTGTACTTTGATCTATTGTGTGACATGTATATTCCTTAACCTGTTATTGTGTACAGTAAAGTGCTTACATACATACATACATATAAAAAAAAAAAAAATTAAAAAAAACACTTACCCATATAAACAGGAGACACTACACTAAACACACACCATTTCGAACAAGTCCGCCGACGGATTAACGGGGCACATCAGCGGGTGCCCTTCCGGGGCCGCAAACACGGCATAATATTCATCACCAAGCGACGAACAATAGAATAAATGCACATTAAACCTTGTGCTAAAGGCCATGCACCGATCGAAAATAGCACTAAGTACCGGGTCAAGAATAAGGTGTGCCGACGACATGATTGCGAAAGACTGAACAAAAGTCACCCATAACGCCACCCATAAAGTCAGCCCTAGACCACCCAAGAAAAAGCAACAAAAGCCGAAACTAGAAACCTATATCATTAAACATCAACCATAAAAGTCATCAAAGCTAAATTCCACAAGTATCATTTAGAGATAAACAATGTATCATTGAAATTGCCAGCTTAACTAAAAAGCTATGACACAGTAACAGATAAAGAACAGTAACACATACTACACAATTTAAAAACCAGTAAGATAGTATAAGAAACAAAATTGTAACTCCCATAGTATTGTATACAGTTATAGAAATAAGATAAATAACTTTTATTATATAAGATAGTTTTAAGCCAAAAATATGTATCCACATTTTTGTCTTTTAAAAAAACGGGGAACGTGTGGTGTATGACGCAATATCGAATGATCACATAAAATGCAACATTGTTAGAAATAACCTTGTAATAAAATACACTAGCAAATGGTTTACGCACAAGTAAACACATCACCATTAAAATGCAGTAAAGATAAGAATCTACATCGTTAACCCTCTGTAAGCATCACTCACACAACGACACAAATGACCATATATAAACCCATGTTCTACCGAAATAAATGTTCATTATATCACCGAGATTCGTTGTATTATTTACTCTCTACGACATACGTCTCACAAGTGATATCGAACCGCTGAGTCTAAGGAGAGATTTTGCCTCCTCGTGCGTGTTCTAATGCTTGTATAACGGGTCGTGCTTGTATAACTGTTCGACATGATGCCTACGGCTGCTTTTTACCAACGCACCGCTCGCCGTCGGCAGGGCATTCATCCTCACACCCTGGAACCTAAATTTTCGCGTACCGTACGGTTTCAGAGAAATTTTCTCCCTCGGTCGCTCCGGTTGTGGAATGAGCTCCCTGCCGGGGTTTTCCCGAGGGACTACAGTATGGGGTTCTTCAAAAAAGGAGTGTATAAATTCTTAAATGGTCGGCAACGCGCATGTAACACCACTGGAGTTGCAAGCGTTCATAGGCTACGGTTACCACTTACCATCAGGTGGGCCGTAAGCTTGTTTGCCACCAACGTGGTAAAAAATAATAATTTAGCAATGAAAATTATAAAATTTAACAGCATTTCAGCAGATGCTATGGCGATGATAAACTTAAACAATACTTTGCACTGCCCAAATAAACGAAACTAACTAAAGTCTATATTCCGACTCTCACTTTTTACAAACATAGGCATTTTTCCTCGCATCTGCACACATACACACAACACACACACATTAACCGACACATTTACAGAGCATGTTATAGTTTTAATGATATTCTTTTCTTCTAATGCTGTCGATGCCCCAAATAAATAAAATATAACATAAAAAAACATACAATAAAAGATGAAACAGTTAAAAAATGAGCTTTGCATAACCCAAATAAAGGTAGATACAATTTATTCCATTTGTCCGCAAATAAATGACAATATGGTGCAAATGCAAGGAGCTTTTATTAAGTAGTATACATACTCGTACGTCGGCAAACAAACAGCGAGTGCTTTTGCGCTACCGCAAGCTGTAACAGAGGTCGCAGCCATCGTCTGCTGCGACCTCTGTTGTAGCTGATAGACACAAAAAGACTACAGAACGTTCCGACCAAATCGGAACAATCTGACTCGCCCCTGCCTCGCTCCATGCCATGTTTAAGACCCTGGTATTACGTCGAACCTCTTATGAATTAAAACCCAACATCTAGAACAAGTATTTGGGGGGATAAAGGTTGGTGTGGTACCCGTAATTTTTCTTGAATGGCATCTGCCAAAGAAAAGCCTTCTATACCTTTTCTAAGAGAAGAAAAAAAATGTACTTTGTAATGTATCGAGGCACTTTCAATCTTACTTATAACCAGAGCGCTATACAATATAGTACATTGTTTAACGAGGGTCGTAAGTGGAATATTGCAAACAAGACACTATCAGAAGCCCGACGCCACATATATACACAATGTTTTTCATCACATTTTTCACAAATACATTTTACATGAAAGTAATACAAATCGTAATAAAACCGCAACTTTCAGTTGTCCATTTCGTTGAATATGACGTGGGGCGCGTATGGCAAAAACCCTTCGGTATACAGCCACGATTTGAAAACATTTTACATGGACAGATAACTACATACTTAATCTGTGAATAATTCTGTTAAACATGTTTTAGTAGAGTTTTTAAATTAAAATTTATTTATAAATACGTTTTCAGACATCGTATTTGATATAAAACCTCTTTGCTTTGTGACTGCCGCATGAGTGACAGATACAATTTAAGAAAAAAGCCATTACGCCCATGGGCGTAACAAAGGCTATGTCTGCGCATTATGAAGCCCTTTTCGAGCAAGTGTGATGAAAAATATATTAGAGTTACGGGACCCTGAAAACTTTTGAGTTGCCTTTTATACCAATCCTTCACAAGCGTTATAATGTGTTGATTAAAAGTCCGTTTAAGGTCAAAGAGCACGCCAAAATCTTAACTTAATTTACGCAATTAATTGGGTGATCTCGAGGAAATAGACATGCATTGAGGGCTGAGCGCGACTATAGGTCAGAACACAAGATTTGAATGAGTTTAAATGCGTTAAATAGTAATACTCGCTAATCATTACCATCCGATCTGCGGTTATACCATTGATCACATTCATTTATCTACAAAAAAGGTCAGAGTTTAGTAGATTAAGTAACTCGCGCAAGTAAATTAGGGCGTTCAAGTGACTATTACTTATCCAACGCGCCCTCGACGGGGCCAGATAAGGTTTTATGAGCTCGCCACGTCGTTCTGCGCGGCGAACAGCAAATGCATAGGTTTGTACAGAAAACCAATACACATGTGTACTTCCTCTATTCATTTAGATTTTAGGGGATTATAATTTTATCCTTTGTATTTGTACGATTTAATTATCTCTTTTCATTTACGGTTTTTGTTAATGGCGTATATTGCAGCTATAAGGGTGATTATTCAAAAATCAGGTTATTAGAATACCATTATTCCAATACTGTGTGTTACCGGCATGCGGGTTTTTTTTAAGTAGCGTAAATCAACGGAGTTCTTTAACTTAATCATGACCTTAATACAGATAATTAACTATAATTCCGACTTCAAAAATTTTCTAACACAATTTAAATGGCCAGCAATGTACAGCAAAGTAAATTGACAAGTAAGTGTAAATGACAGCTCTTCATACTTTGTTTAGTACGGCGTCATACACCTAGTCCATTCAAGGTTTGTATTTTGGAAAATTAATTGAGCAGTTAATTATTTGCAGATTTGCAAATACATGCAAACAAATGCTAATGGAACATATAATTATCAGTTTTAATAAATGCCCGCATGCCGGTAACACACGTGGTAACGCTAACACGTAAAGAAATTTAATATCGCAAGTATACGAGTAATAGATTAGATTTAAAAAGATTATTTCATGATATAAATTACTGTACAAATTTTCCCTAGTCTAAATTATAAAAATTTACACCACGATCGTCATAATAAAAGTGCCTACCTACTAAAAATAGCAATAATCAAATACCAAACCACAACATCGCATTCTAATTCCCAAAAAAAGGGCATCTGTC
The DNA here is from genome assembly GCA_945867215.1 of Epinotia demarniana. Classification (NCBI taxonomy): domain Eukaryota; kingdom Metazoa; phylum Arthropoda; class Insecta; order Lepidoptera; family Tortricidae; genus Epinotia; species Epinotia demarniana. Next base: position 18,805,424 of record OX244263.1, read on the forward strand.
ATTCCCATAAATTTTATTATTTTCTATTGGAGTTAGCGCTTGTCGATTGTAACCTTGTCTACGTAGGTATGATTTAAATGTGATATTAGAAGGTACAGTTTAGTTACAAGGTTCTTAAAATAACAATCAACAAACGTATCGTTAAATAAAAACGTCAATGTAAATACGAGTAGAGCCTCTAAACAAGAGTTCACACTAAACCTTTTTCGTTGAAAAAGCAAAAGGCTTCCTTCATTGATAAAAATAAAGCATCGGTTTAGCCGAAAAGCACTGCTGCCCACTGAGTTTTCGCGCCTATTCTGATATCAACCGCAACAGAACTTCTCGTGAACGTCGATATTTTTTTAAAAATAAATCACTTACTATTTGAGAATAAGAAGAAGACGATTAACATATTTTAAGAAGACTTATCTTCAGTCATTTTGTCATCGAATCACTGACAATGCTTATCTCAATTATTATCACTGATAATGAATGCATAGGGGAGTGTTGGTGCCCACACTTATGTATGGTAGTGAAAGTTGGGTGTGGCAGAAAAGACACCAAAGCCGAGTGAATGCGGTAGAAATGAGAGCGTTGAGAAGTATGTGTGGAGTGAAGTTGAGTGATAGAGTCAGAAACAGTGTGATAAGAGATTAGTGTGGAATGGATGGAGATATTATCACAAAAATTGAGAAGGCTATGTTAAGGTGGTTTGGGCATGTAGAGAGGATGGATGAAAGAAGATTAACGAAGAAAGTGTATATAAAAAGAGTGGAAGGGCAAGTTGGAAGGGGAAGACCTAGGCGAATTTTCTCCGATCAAATTGGAGAAATCTTAACAAAAGGCCAGGTCAAAAGTACCCTAAACCGACGAGCATGTATGAGAAATATTATGAAAGTGAGTGAAGCGAAAGTGTTTTGCCAGGATCGTAGCAAATGGAGATCCGTGATCTCTGCCTACCCCTCTGGGAAAGAGGCGTGATTATATGTATGTATGTATGTATGTATGATAATGAATACAAAAAAATACCCACGCGCCACTGGCGCACCGAACATCATCGCTGGGAAAGGGGTAGTGTAGTATGGAAGGTCACGAAAACGATTGAAAAAAATATATTGTCACTATAAACTAAGTCATTATTGCTTTACAAGCACAAACAGTTCAAAAGTCTGTAACCCGTTATGTTTTTTTTCGCGTTACACCTAGTTAAATTATGTCAACCGCAACATAATTTAGAATTAAATTGACACCTCTTTTATCACAATCGGTTCAGTATGTTAAACGCTACCGTGTAACACACGTAAATACAGACATGGGTCACTATAAGCGAAGTCATTATATCCGACTTTGTTATAAAGAATCTTAAATGATAACCAAACATCGCACCTTCATTCGTTGACCAGTAAATGAAAAGAATGTAATTAATTGGTTGGTCAAACAAAATAGACGGAGTCATAATAATCGGTTTCACTGTATTAGTGCATCGGGTACTCATGTAATGGACAATGGTAGGCATGTCTTAACCCTAAAATTTTAAGGACATTGTGAAGATGAATGTTGATATAACATCAACTATAATTTAATAAGCTGGTCTTTCCATACGCACTACAGTTATTTAATCTTTAGACGCTTATTTATCGCTAACAAGTAACAATGGAAATTATAAAGGCAGATTTTCTACAGTTATTTATTAAATTAACACAGTCGTAAAACTCGAGGAGCTTAAGATTTCGTTGCAGTCTTCTCACCAGAATCAATACGGCGGTGCATCCGTCTTAAATAAATCCGGGCGTAATCGGGCGAGCATAACCGGGTCCCGCTGTACAACCGGGACACTAAAGCGTGTCAGTCCTTCATCTGTGAAGAATTCTCATACTCGCACCGTTGACGATTGCAGCTCCAACTTAAAAGCACCGGCAGAGCGCTCCAGGAAGAACTTTCCATAAGATAATGGAGCTAAGTTGAAATTGTATAAACAAAACGCGGGCGTGATCTCTGTGACCTCTAAAGTTATCGTTAACAAGTTGTATGGGACAAGGGAACCACCATCTCGTGGGGCACGTAACAATAGAACTCTTAGACTTATGCAGTTCTCAGCACATGTCCAGCAGAGTGCTACAGCCAGAAACTTATGATGGTTATGAGCTTAGTCCAAGTGTAAAATAAATAAATAAATATTAAGGGATAATCTTACACAAATCAACCTAGTCCCATTGTAAGCTCAATAAGACATGCGTTATGGGTACTAAACGATGATATATTTAATGGAGATAAATACTTAAATACATAGAAAACATCCAAGACTCAGAAACAAATATTCATGCTTCTTAACACAAATACTTGCGCTTACCGGGATTCGAAGCCAGGAACTTCAGCTTCGTAGGCAGCGTCACTACCCACTAGGCCAGTCGTCAAAATACACAGTTTTTAACCCCCGACGCAAAAAGAGGGGTGTTATAAGTTTAACGTGTCTGTCTGTATATCTGTGTATATGTCTGTGGTATCGTAGCACTCCCTAACGGATGAACCGATTTGAATACGGTTTTTTTTGTCTCATAGATAATTTTATCCCGAATGTTCTTAACTATGTTTAATGAAATTATTACAGCTGTTGCAGTAAACTCACTTTATACCGATTGTATTGGAGCCTTGTCACCAGAATCAGCACGCCGGCGCATCCGTCTTAAATAAATCCGGGCGTTAACGGGCGAGCATAACCGGGTCCCGGTGTATAACCGGGACACTAAACCGTGTCACTCCTACAGCTGTAATGGAATTCTCATGCTCGCCCCGCTGACGGTTTGCAGCTCCTAATACATACTTTAAATTTGCACCGGTAACACCCGCGAGCGTTCCACGAAGAACTTTCCACAAGTTTTAAAGGGATTTAAATGGGCCTTATTTCACGCTTTATCTGTTTATAAACCGACGAAAAAGTGTCGGGTTTCTTTCAGTGGCGACTTTTGAGAGCTGTGTTTGAAACTAATGAAATAAATAAAGATAAGTTTGCCTTGCTTAATATAGGTAGCTGCTGTAGAAACGGAGTCTGTAGAAAATACAATGAAACCATTGTAGTATGTCCTACCGAAATGTTTAATCCTAAGCAAATATTTAATTAAATAATACAGAGTAGATGGCTAAACTATCCTGTAAACCGGGTATCTATTCTATCTATTTATTGTTATGTTAGTAGTTGGGTGCGTAATGTTTCATATAATATCAGAAAAACTAACATACAGTTGAAATACATTAAATTGGCATAAAGTTATTTAGTATAATGTAACGTTTGATATAACGGTTTTTTGCTATATTTTCCTTTACTCTAATTATCAATTGTTATATTAGGCAAAATGACATAATTTGCAAGTGACATAATTTTATTTTCGTATAACGCATTTATGACATAAATATGTTTAACATACATATTATTGAAAATAATTACGTTTTCATATAACGTATTTATGACATAAATAATGTTTAACATACATATTATTTTAAATAATTGCACTTTCATATACCAATGTCTGCCAAGAAGTTGACGGAGCCCCGCTTTCGTTTCTGGGACCGCCCTCCGCCGTAGACTTTTGTAGTACTTACATAATATGTAATGTAAGTATTATACAGGGTCAGCAATCCAAAAGGGTCAGTATGGCGGTTTTGGAAACCATAACAGATAGCGAAATCTTGGCTTAGGAACCATTACGTTGATTTTAGTAAAAAGAAAAACTGCATTCATATACTTACAAAAATACGTGTACTCGGCCCAGGAATCGAACCTGGACTTTTTGAAAAATTAAATTTCGTTATTTTCCTTTGAATATCGGTTATGTAGCTCTTAAATAGTAAATGTTACTAAGAAACATGATATCTAAAACTAATAAAATGCATTTCAACTTCCCCATACAAAGTCAAAAGGCCGGCAGTGGCCCTGAAGTATTGAAAAATAAAACTTCGTTGTTTAAAAACAATGCATTTTATTAGTTTTAGATATCATGTTTCTTAGTAACATTTACTATTTAAGAGCTACATAACCGATATTCAAAGGAAAATAACGAAATTTAATTTTTCAAAAAGTCCAGGTTCGTTTCCTGGGCCGAGTACACGTATTTTTGTAAGTATATGAATGCAGTTTTTCTTTTTACTAAAATCAACGTCATGGTCCCTAAGCCAAGATTTCGCTATCTGTAATGGTTTCCAAAACCGCCATACTGACCCATTTGGATTGCTCACCCTGTATATAAAAAAATGTTCGGTTCTGGCGCTTCGCCGGCCGCTGCCGTGGCACGCTCGCTGCACTCGCTCAGCTCGCATGCTGTATGGTAGCAGTTCAACCTAACAATGTGGCCTATTGTGACTCGTGTTAGACTTTTGTTTAATATTCAGCAATAGAAAATAGGTTGAAATGTGATATGCAATAGTCAAGTCAAGTGCACACTTATGCTTGTTATTCCACATCTTAATAAAAGAAAGATACCGTACAAGTCAAATTTGACGTGCGCCGCACTAGATTGCAAATTAAAAGTCATTCTAAATTATCTTTAGCTGCGGTACCGGACAAAAGTGTCACGTATTTAAAATGTCAGTGTCACTGTATGGTCGCAGTTCAACCTAACACTCCTCCTCGCTTCGCTCGTCGTCGTACCTACCTGAGACCTGCCTTGAGGTTGATTATGCTATATGTTTAACGTGCAAAAGGTCTCGCTTATATATTTTAATATTCATTATAACATTATTTTTAATGATTTGTTTATGTCGAAAGTTATTTGTTGTAAAATCTATTTATATCTTCTGCAATTTATAGCATTGACGAATTATGTCAAGTAAGTCATTATGATACACAAGTTTTATACCAAGTGACATTTATAGTAAATGTCTTTTATACTAATTGTAATTATGGCCTTAAATCATTATATCACTTTTTACAGTAGATCATTTGAAAATTATCTGAAACAATATTATACCATCCGTTACATTATAATAAGCAATGGTATATCAAACCAAAATAGATTAAGTGAAATTATATAAAACGTCGTGCACCTCCATAGACTTATTAGTCCACAAAACTTAATAAACAATAATCCTTACCATCTTTGATGCTAAAGGATGCGAAGAGAAAACTTAACTACCACTAATATATTACAGGAAGATACCATAGTTTTGGCCAAATATGGTAACCGTACTCACGAACGTTTGGAAAATAAATCTTAAACATGGCAGTTCGCTTGTTTCCTACTTTACAACAGGTTAGGAAAATTTGAAAAGCTACTTATGTGGAGGACCTAAACGATAATTATATAACGAGAATTCATAATAATATTGGTGCGGTATCAATTGTATGTACCTCCCGGCCGATTAGATGACACTGCAATTACTTATTTTATTACTTATTTATTTACGAGGCGAGGTAACAAAATATAAATGTGTAATAACACACACATTTAGCATAGTTCTATGAAAAATTTATTAAATTTACATTCATACAACTACGAAGCACAACATACTACACGCAACCGCTAGAGACATTTAAAAATAACAACTAAACCAAACACATAATTGATCTAATTACACAACTAAAATGCCCTCTTGCGGAGTTTTACTCGTTATTCATACCAATTAAGCAATTCAGCGCAGCGGGTACAGGATGTAAAATAATTACTTTCCCATAAAGAAGCGTCGAACTGAGCTCGTACCTCAATAAATGGGCGCTTAACCGACGAACAAACAACGGGAAGAAATAAAAAGCGACGCATATTGTGGAGCGTTGGGAGCGTTCGCAGTCTATTGGCTAACCGCGTTGTTCTGAAAACGCTGCTCAGCAAACCCAAATGGTCCCACGTACCACACTTTGTAAACTACACTTCCGACTGTTTTCATTTACCCACATAGCATGTGCCCGCACACCCCGCGTATGCACTTTTAAATCCTAAACTCGATACTCTCCAATGTCTTGTCCCCTTTACTCGATTGTTTTGCAGGATACGGGAGAGAGAAACGGGGCAAATGGTGTTTCGACACCCGGGCTGATTGTACTCGTGCACGAACAAAACCAATCAGTTCGAGAAACGTAAGTTTACATTTTCAAAGTGTTTAATTAAACAAAGCCTGAAAGTTGTGCTTATTATTGTGGTTTTTGGTAGGATCTCGTTTAATTCTTCGTAAAATGTTACGAGTGTTCATTCAGTTTTTTTTTCATATCCCACTTATAAATGGTATTGATAATAAGATAATCACCTGCAAGTGAGTGAGTGATGAAATCAACGAAAAATGAAGGTAAATGTACCAGTGCCCGCATTGCTTTCTACAAGTGGCACGTTAAGTCATAGGTCGCAATAAAGGTGACAAGCAGGATGACATTTATTGGAAAAGTGATGTTGAACATTGGGTTATGTACCGTATCAATAAAATCTGAACTTAGTTACAAAAACTAGATAAAAGAAACATCGTGAAATTTATAAGGTTCCGAAGGACACTTTTATCCTCTATGAATTCTCTTGCCCATATCCTGACGAATGCTTTAAGGGTTTAATAATTCGTCGAAACGTTTAAGAGGAAAGGAAAGTAGCGCCGTATGGCTTGTCTTGGCGGTGTTTTCTGTCTAATATTTTTATCAGTTTTTTTTATTTATTAATTACATGAAAATCTAATCATCAGCTATGATAGCAAGTAAGCTTACCACGCCTTAAACAAAACAATCTTGTTTTGAGTGTAACCACAAAAATTCTATCCCAGCTATCCAATCAAATCCTGCTAGGATTCTGCTTAAGGAATGCTTTTTGTTAGACAAAGAACCTACAAAGGTAATTAATCCACGTGGAATTCTTCACGGGAGCCTTTGTCTTTTTGCTAAAATGCCATCAAATCGTAACAAGTTAGTTTTAGTATTAGTACAATAAAAAGCTACACAGTAGTGTAACAAAACATCCGAATCGACAAATAATAACAAGAGCGGGAAAACGACAATATTCCTTCATTTTGTTGTCCTAAACGTTGAACATTGATAGATACTTGAACTTAAAAGTTCTGCAGTAATCCTATTCTAACACTATTCTGCGTTAATAAGTATTGTGGCACTAACCAAACAAAGTTAAGAAGGATTTTACCTTTTCCTCTTAGAGTAATAAAGGTGATCAGGATTTTCTCCAAATCAAAATGACTCGTGAAGAGCGCGGCTAGTGGGGTCCGAGTAGTTTTTGTCTTCTATATGTCAATACCAGATTCTATTTTATTGTGGTGTTATACTTATCTATGGGAGGAGGCCTGTGCCCAGCAGTGGGACATATATAGGCTGATTATTATTATTATTATTATATGCTTATCTCAAGAAAGTGGGTTAATCATACTTGTCTAAAAAATATATACAGGATGAGTAATATAAGATAGTCTGCGACTTAGCGACTTGGTGACCATAATGAACTCCGTTCAGAGATTAAAAAAAAAACATTTTTTTTACAAGTGATACTGGGTTCAATTCTCGATCGTGTATTTTTGAATGCAGTTTTAGCTCGGTGGCATGGTTCATAAGAATCATTGTTCAAACATTCAATCAATCATGCATTTTTCGCTATCTCTTTTATTTCTGGTTTCCCAGCACTGATCCATTTATATTGCTTACCATGTATTCTTATTATAAATGTGTTACACTAAAAGCTCCCCAGCCTACGCACGCATAGTGTATGGAGGCGTAAATACCATTTTTGTGATCGTCAACAGCTTTCTTAAAATATCTAACTTTGAATATGCCAATTATGTGAGGGGTGAAAGTTTCATAGAATTATCCGCTTTTGAAGAATATAACAACTAAAACTGTAAATATATGTTATGTATTTAAATGACTTTTTAGGGTTCCGTACCCAAAGGGTAAAAACGGGACCCAATTACTCTGTCCGTCCGTCCGTCCGTCTGTCACCAGGCTGTATCTCATGAAACGGTATAGACAGTTAAAATTTTCACAGATGATGTATATTTATTTTATCTGTTGCCGCTATAACAACAAATACTAAAAAAACAGAATAAAATAAATATTTAAGGGGGCTCCCATACAACAAACTTATTTTTTTGCTGTTTCTATTGATAATGGTACGGAACCCTTCGTGCGCGAGTCCGACTGGCACTTGGCCGGTTTTTTTAATTCCACTTACAACATTCAAAATTACTTGTTTTAGATGTGCAGGTTGTTAAAGTACAAGAATGTATAATTACCTAAATGATGTCTAAACAACAAGTCTTCCATGAACAGTCAAACAGTCTTACCGATTCACCTCACAGTAAAAGAATGGCGGCCTTATGTCGGAACTAATGAAAAGTTCGCAGCGGTGCACCGGGAGCCAAATTTCGGAACGTGTTTTTGACTCATTGGAAGCATAAGCGAACGTCTTGATTCATGCCCTCCCTTTTACGCAAACGTGCAGCTAATCGTGTGTGAGCATGATGCAGTGACATTGTGATGGATTGCTATCAAAAAATAACGGGATTATATGCTGAAAAATTGAGGCCTGGGTAGCCGATGGCGGCACGGGCGGCCGGTGGTGAAAATTTAAACAGACAGCAAGACGCCAGTGCGGTTCGAGCAAGACAATTCCATTTACCTGAGCGACGTCTAGCTCTTAACCCTAACAAACAACGAATATTTATCCTCTAAGGACATCTGAGGGATTATCCTTTTCTTAAGTCTCGTTTGTCGTTCGTAGGCATTTCTTTTGAGGCTTAGTTGCCTATTCGTTTCTTTTTTTAAGATAACAAATAGCTAGCTACAATAGCAATAGTCTAGCTTACTTTACCAAATCTCTGGGTTTTGTTACGAGGAAACCTAGTCTCTAGGTATTTGTTAAAAGGCATACTCTCTAGTGTGTCTAAGAAATATAGACACGTGAAGGCTTAGGTGATCCAAAAACGTGTAACAATTTATGTCCGTGTGAATTTCAAGTTATTCGTATTTCGAATTATTCCTATCTCTGTCACTGACTGGAACAAAACATTTTACCCGTTACCGAAATCGGAATTGCTGCAGCTGGTCGCTGTACAGTCAGCGTCATATAGTTCGTAGCAGCCAAGGCAGCCAAATATTTCGGTACACGTCTTTATTACTGTAAGAAGAAGGGTGTGTTAAGATTTTTGGCTACTCTGGCTGCTACTAACTATACGACACTGACTGTACGATCGCTGAATCAAAGTTATAGGAGTACAGTTCACAGTTTTCTTAAAGAGACGAGGGGGCATAGGGTATCTACCCTACCGCCCTTAACCTGTTGCCCTACAAACAGAATTCAATTTACTATAACGTGGCCGGTTATTGAAGGTTGGCCCGTAATTAATACCTTTCACTAAAAATTGATTTTATTTTGGGTGAACTCATTCATTTTTGTTATGAGGTGGCCAGTTATTGGTGATTTGCTAGGGTAAATTTTATTATGAGAACTTATAGTAGGTAATTACTCATGTTACATATATACAAACAGGAAGAGTCTGTGAGGTTGTAAGTTTGTATGTAGGAGGTAATCTCCTGGGTTCTAAGATGTTATACGCGGGGACAACCAGTAAAATATAAAGATGTCCATCCTTTATGCTTTTAATATGTAATATAAAGCATAAGACCGGGTTGTAACCTCTGCCACTAACACCGATTTCCACCTTCACTCGGCAGATAAGTACCTTTTAAATCAGAAAATGGAACAGAAGTTATAAAAAGAAATACGACACTCCTCTCTGTTTATTACCGTACATTAGTTATACTGTTTCCGTAGTGTCGTCACGGCATGAAACGGGAACTAATGAGATTTTGATGTTTTTTTGACTGTGCTTTTATTTTCCTCGGTAAATGTAAAGATGCTTCTCAAGACCTCTGCATGAAGCGTCTCTATAATAATATTTTGCTTTACTTTTACCGTGTTCTATAATGGGATTTATATTATGATGCCGACACGAGTTGGGATTGACATTTTGTAAGTGTAGTTGACCTCTTATTAGATCTTGATACGTTTTGTGTCAATATAATTTTAGGTACTTATGTAAATGCCATAAAACGAACGCTAGTCGTACGTATAGTGCGTGTCTTTGTTGTCATCCTAGCGTAAATTACGTTTTACTTTAGTTTTTGCCCTTCTTGATTCATCATTCGATTTATTTAGGGAATGTATTTGTTATCTATACTGTACGTAGGAACCTACTTATCTATACTGTACGTAGGAACCTACTTGCTAAGTATCTAAATAGTCTTAACGACTAATGTGATAGAATTGGCAAAAAATTACTTGCAAGATTGGATCGGCTACACTGTAAATACGTATGTATTGTTAATATGTATGATGGTATCATCATACTTAGAGGTGTTACGTTTCGGAATAAAAAAATACTATTGAATTGGGCAAGGATTTTCTGAAATGACTTTCACTTGGTAACAGCACAGAGGCGGTCAGATTCCGGCACCAGTCAAAGCACTACAATTTTCCAATCAGATATTTTTTGCACTTATGTAGTTGTCAGTACGTGAATGCACCTTTTAAACTGCATTCTTAGGCATTATAATTTGACATGATTTATTTCAGAGGGGTAAACACGTACCGTTTCCAACACACACATTTACTCCAGGAAAATTACGTTTTTTTTCAAACATTTAATTTATTTGTTTTATTTATTTGTTTTTGTTTTATTTGTATTTTCATTAATTTATAACAGCGTTTTTTTTGTTTGTTTTTTCAAATGTTATTCTGAGATGCCTTATCCAAGAATCCTACAAATTTTGCATCGGGAAGTAAATATTATATAAAAATAAATGACACATCTATTATGTTTTTTGATTTATTTATTATTCTTGAAGAGCTCCTGTAAATTAACCAAAACAAAAATTAAAATATCTATTAACATTTTTCCTCTTTTTTCAGGAATTGGTTATATATATCGATTTTTTTGATGACAAATATTTTGGTGAATTTTGAGTCTACGTATGAGTTATAAATTATTTCCAAATAATTCAAAATAAAATGCTTGGGCTAATTGTTGACATTTAGATACCTGACGGTCGTACAATCAAATGCCAAAATGTGTATCGATAACATCCTCTCATATATAAGTAAGTATCACAACCTTAATCCGCTGACATAAGAGCTATGGGACATATTTATGAGTAAGTTGTATGCATCCATATTTAATACACTTGACTGTACAGTGCGTTACATAATCGACCAGCTACCAAGCAGCTTTCAATGAACTGACCACGAATTCCTAGTAATAAATTAAATTCAAAAAACCTCAGAGTATAAATCATGTGCAGCATCGTCCTCTCGAGTCTCCATAAATCTAAAAACCTCTCTGACGTACCTACCCGCTCCGAATCAAAAGCAAATCGTGATCAATCTTCGGCTATCTGATTGTGTGAAGTGAAGGCAGCGAAACAAATAAATATTTCTGAAAACATACTAGTTAAATATAATTAAGTTTAAGCATTTAATATTAGAGCAAAGATCCCCTAGCTTACGTTTGCGACTGTCATATAGCTCTATTAGGATAAGTAATTACCTTTTCAACACATTTGCTCGTAACGCACCTCTTATTATGTCGCTTTTAGGTTCATAATCCTGGGTATTAAACACGCGTGTTTTATAACATTACGATACTTGTGTGTTATGGTTATATCCCGATTAAGTCACGTTGGCACCTTGCAACAAGATGTATGCATGAACATGGTGCATTCTTAAATTAACCGGGTTGTACAGAATGTAAAGCTTTTTTTTAATTCTCGGCAAATGGTATCTTACTCGACTAAACAAATTAAATCCTTTTTAGGGTTCCATACCCAAAGGGTAAAAACGGGACCCTATTACCAAGACTTCGCCATCCGTCTGTCTGTCTGTCACCAGGCTGTATCTCAAGAATCGCGACATCTAGACAGTTGAAATTTTCGCAGATGATGTATTTATGTTGCCGCTATAACAACAAATATTAAACACAAAATAAAATAAATATTTAAGGGGGGCTCCCATACAAACGTCAACAAACGTGTTTTTTTTTGTCACAGATGATGTATTTCTGTTGCCGCTATAACAAAAAAATAAAACAAATTTTTAAGGGGGCTCCCATACAACAAACGTGTTTTTTTTTTGTCGTTTTGCTGTCACCAGGCTGTATCTCAAGAACCGCGATAGCTAGACAGTTAAAACTTTCACACATGATGTATTTCTGTTGCCCCTATAACAACAAATACTAAAAACAAAATACAACAAATATTTAAGGGGGCTCCCATACAACAAACGTGATTTTTTTGCCGTTTTTATAGATAATGGTACGGAACCCTCCGTGTGCGCAAGTCATACTTGCACTTGGCCGGTTTTTGTTAATTAATTGACTATTTCTTTTTGGATATGATATAGAAACGTTAAATTTAGTAAAACTATTCACGTTTGATAACATTTTACATGAATTAATAAAGATAACATTTTCAAACGAAAATATTTATTTAATTTTGTATTGGCTGTTTAGAGATTTCACCCAAGTCTGGCTTAACACAGTATGCGCGCGCACGGCGCAAACTTCAGGAAAAAAAAGCTATACGTGCCAATATAGGTTACTTCACAAATATTTGTAAACATTGTTAATGCGTGTTTGGTTATTATCAAAAATGTTGACTCGTGGTGACTAGAAAAGTGATCTGATGAAAGTCCATTTTATTGAACGCCACTGGTGCGTGTTTGGTTATTATCAAAAATGTTGACTCGTGGTGACTAGAAAAGTGATCTGATGAAAGTCCATTCTATTGAACGCCACTGGAAATTCTAGGCGATGTGAAATTGTGAGTACAAACCTGTTGTCACCATAAGGTAAAGAAAATAACTTGGCAGGCCCATAAAATTTTCAACTTATAAAAGGACTTCTATTTTCGTCTCATCACAAGTCAAGTTTGACTAGTTTCGCACGGGATAATTTGACATTTTAAGGGGCTCCCGTCAAAAATCAACAAAATTTAGTTGTTTTCATTTCGACACTCGTCCTCGGTTTATTGAAGCTAGCTTTCCAGGTGCAAATATGGGAGAGTGTGATGGGTGTGTAATGTTTCATATAAAAACAAATTGCATATTTTCATTTTGCATAACAACGAATACAATAATTTTACCTTGTATAAGTGGTCAAATTGCATACCTAAAAATAAAATGCATACAAACTATTTACATAATTTCAGCGATTATAATTATCAATTTTCATAATTTCGAATTGTATAATGATCAAACGCTATAATGGGCACGCTGTATAAAATTTAATGCTCATAATGTACTTTTTTTATAAAAAACTTATTTCATAATGGTCTACGAATATCTTTCTAAACGCCTATCGAAATCGAAGAGCAAATTCTATTTACCAGGTAATAGCTCGCATGATTTTGTTGAGGGTATGTCTGCAGAATAAAAATAAAAATATTAAGAGGGTGTTACGATATCTTTAATTGGCGTCTTTGCTTAGATACTTGTTCAATCAATGTTTCACGTTCCACTGCACTACTCAAAAGTTTATAAAAATGTCAAAAGTACACAGTGAGACGTTCAAAAGTGTGGGAGGAACATTAAAGTTAAATGTAAATGGTTATATTTATACCAAAAATAGGCAAATTGAGGACAAGTATTATTGGATTTGCGAACTTCGCTATAGTGAAAAGTGCAATTCTCGTGCAATAACTATTGTTGAGGGGGATAGCCAGACGCATAATGTGATAAAACACGATGATTCGCATCATCACGATCCAAACCCTGCAAGAACATTGTTACTGTCAACAGTAGACGAACTTCGACGAACCTCTTCTACGTGTACTGGACAAAAACCGTGTAAAATTGTACAAAATATAAAGAGCAATTGTGATCCAAGTATTGCGTCTCAATTACCATCTACATCGGCGTTAAGGCAAATTGTGTATCGCGAAAAGAAAAAAGGACAACCAATTTTTCACGAGCCGACCGATGTATACTTCACCATACATCATGAGGATTTACAGTTGAATGAAAGCAACTTTATCATAGGTGATGTAATGTTCGGCGGAAATAAAAGGATTATTTTGTTTTCATGCCATAAAATGATGTCTTATTTGGGTAAATCAAGTTTATGGCTTATGGACGGAACGTTTAAGATTGCCGCTGTGGGTTTCTTACAGCTATATGTAATACATGGCAACATATTTAAGGATAACAGGCAAACTTTCCCTCTGTTGTTTGTTTTGTGCACTCATAAAGATAAAGCGACTTACATAAAATTATTCGAACTGATGAATGAATATTTCGCTGAGCATAATATTGAAATATTAGTTGGAAACGTAATCATGGACTTCGAGTTGGCGGCCATTCAAAGTGTGAAACACAGTTTTGATAATATTACCGTTACCGGCTGCTATTTTCATCTAGGTCAAATTATATACCGAATGATTCAAAGTGCAGGAAAATCAGTTTTGTATGGCACAAATATGAAGTTTTCCATTGAAGTAAAATGTTTACTGGCCTTATCATTTTTAAGTCCCGGTGAAATAACAAAATATTTCGAAGAATATAAAAAAAAATATCTCCGGACAGTGTACAGATTGTGGAAAACTTTAGCAAAAATTATGTTCTGGGACAAGGGAATAAGCCTCCAAGATTTCCTCCATCCTTATGGAGTGTCGAAACTGTAAACCAACTTGGTTTACCACGTACGCAGAACAGTGCTGAGTCATGGCACCATCGGATAAATGGTCTTGTTGACAAAATTAAACCAGGCTTCTATATGCTGTCAAATGAATTGCTAAAAGAAACAAAGGTAATATTGGGAAATATTCAATGCATGTTAAATGGTCAGACGCCACCAAAACGTAAGAAGAAATGTATTGAACAGCAAGAAAACATAAACACTATATTGAGTAATAAAAATCAGTACAATACGGAATGCGAATTTTTGGAAGCTCTTGCTTCGAAATTAACATTAAAGACCTCAAAGTAAAGCGGTTTGTATTAATACAGCCTTCAAGGTGATGGAATTTATAATTTATATGTATTGTATTAATTGTAACTTCAGCTTCAAAAGTAGCTACGCAATCGAAGACGTCAAAAGTTCTTATTCCCTTTCAATAAAGACTTTTGACGTCTTCGTTTGCGTAGCTACTTTTGATACTGACTGTACTAAGTTGATTAATGATTTAATTGATTTATAACATACCCACTGTAAAAAAAAGAGGCGACTCATTTAAGGCGTCAATTGGTAGTGCATTGCGACAAGGAATAAGGAGGTATTCTTTTACGCCTTATTTTTTTGCAAAATTTACTTATTTCTCCGACAAAAAAATGCATTAAAACATTTTTACCTGCTTATTCCTACTTACAATGCGACTCCAAAATTGACGCCTTGAAGGATCACCAACGTTTTTGTTACGATATTGTATACTTAGGTACAAGACTAATGTTAAGGTAAAATATATTAAAAATCTAAATTGTTGTTTTTCATTTACACCGATTGAATATCATTTCACCGACCAACAATAAATCCGAATAGGGTAAATCGCCAGTAGCTGGCCACCCTTCAATAGCAGGCGGCCCACTCATACTAAAAATTGACTCTGTTCCCCTACAAATATAATTCAATTTAGTATAACGTGGCCAGTTATTGAAGGGTGGCCACTGGCCAGTAATTGAAACCATATACTAAAATGAATTCTATTATAGGTGATTCGAGTTCATTTTTAGTATGAGCTGGCCAATTATTGAGCGGTAGCCAGCTACTAACGAGGGTGAACCCTACTTAAACAAAAGTCCGAAGTATCAATTTGCAAATTGTACTTATATAAGTATTACCGTTCAATAACTGGCCACTTCATAATAAAAAAGAACTCTATCTACCTATAATAAAATTCATTTTCCCTTCCCATCATACTAAAAATGAACTCTATTCACCTGTAATAGAATTCAATTTAGTATAACGGGGCCAGTTATTAAACTTGTTCAAAAGCAAAAATCAAAATCAATTATTTAAGGTCATGGTATTTTATTTTACAATATAATAATAATAATCTTACAATCCTAATAATCATTTAAAAATTTCAAATTTTAACCAAATACCTAGTAAACGGTTAACAAACTAAATGTCACTAAATGAAAACAAAACAATACAAAATTGCAAAATATTAACCATTACATTTGATATTAAGGTCTGTAGCAGACTAGCAGAATTAACAAGAAGTTCCTTTATGATGTTAATTTAGTATCCCAGAGATGTATAAAGTCTCTAAGCGTCCAAATACAATTAATAATTATTCTAATGTTCGATTCATAATATACGTTTTTATAAAGAACTTCTCGTTTCTGGGACCTAATCCTCCGCCCTCCGCCCAGGCTCCCGTCAGAAACTCGCTTCGTCGGCCCTTCGTTTCCCGTGCGCACTCGACCTACGCTCCGCTCGGGAGGTCGCCGGCTCGCTTCGCTCGCCACCTCCCCCCACTCGCTTCGCTTTGGCCTCGTGCACCCGTTCAACTCAGGACCTCCTTCGCGAGCTTCTGTCTCCGCAGGCTTTTATATACACTCCAGGGGTAGGACAGACAAGACCACGTAGAAGTGGGGCGCTCTGATTCGGTTTTTGGCAATAATGCTTGCAATATCAGTTTTTTGTTTGTTCTGCTTAATATATCAATCAATTGGTAAGTAAATAATCTACAGTACCTGATAATTATTCAAAATGTTGTTATGAGTTTTAATCATTATAGTTAATGAATGTTATACAAAAAGAAATTAGTTCACATGAACGTTATGAAAAATGTTATGGTGATAAATGATAGTTATGTATTTAAATATTATGACCAATAAAAATATGCATTTTGTTATTATGATAATAGTTTGTTATGATTTCCGTACTTATGCTACTTGAAATTATGCATTTTGTTTGTATGACCACTGAACGGCACCCCGAGTGTGATTCCTGTTTAACATTTTTGATATTGAATAACTTGAAATTTTTTAATACAGAATTAATTATCCATGTTTAAAGGAGGGTCTGTAAAAATACAAAACCCGACACCTCATCCTCATTATAACTTTTATACACCCGTAACTCTTACCTTCTCATACATACTGAAATTACCTATAATTTTGATATGCGTTTTTATATTCTTACTTATTAACACAAAAGTTATGGCCAGAAAACCAGTTTTTGGCCTAAAATTGTTCAATTTTGATGCCAAATATCTCGAAAGCAATGAACTTTGAAGTAAATATGGGATACTATATTGCTTGAAGCCGTTGTTGGTAATATAATAAGCTACAGAAAACATTAGAAAACTAAGGGATTCAGATCGAAGGTCATTGGCGTATGGGAGCCCCTTAAATACGTGACACTTTTGGCCGGTACCCCAGCTAAAGATAATTTAGAATGACTTTTTATTTGCAATCTAGTGCGGCGCACGTCAAATTTGACTTGTACGGTATCTTTCTTTTATTAAGATGTGAAATAACAAGTATAAGTGTGCACTTGACTTGACTATTGCATATCACATTTATCATTCATTTATCTATTTTCTATTGCTGCATATTAAACGAAAGTCTAACACGAGTCAAAATAGGCCGCATTGTTAGGTTGAACTGCTACCATACAGCGTGCGAGCTGAGCGAGCGCAGCGAGCGTGCCGCAGCAGCGGCCGGCGAAGCGCCAGAACCGAATTTTTTTTTAGTAGTAATACTTACATGACATATCATGTAAGTACCTACAAAAGTCTAGAACACATTTCTAGTATGATGAGTAAGCAAAAAAAAATGACTACCTACTTATACTTATACAGTCAGTAAGTCAGACTCAAAGTCTCTTATTAGTCCCGTATTGTTTGTTATATTATATAAAAGTTATAGAATGAGATCGTTATACAAATTGATGTTCTATCCACAGTTGTCACAATGCCGATAACCTTCAGTTGAATCGGCTCTTAATGAGGTATGAGATTCGTCAAGCACTTTACTTTAACGAGCTGTTTCTAAAGAATCGGGTGCACTTTTTGTTCAAGCGCAAGAGTTGAAAAGAATATGCGATGCCATGCAATATTTTTGGATGATTATGTTATGCCAAACGACACATTTGACTATTTAGTGTAGGCCATTTGATACAAACAGAAAAATTAAACATGACCAAGTACCTAATTATTAATTTGCGGGATAAAAATTTGTTACTGTAACGTTGCGGTGAATGGTTTCGACTAATGATTCATTGCCAAATTATAATTTGAGAAAATACTTTGGAATGTGATACTTTGGGAAAACGTTTTTGCCCATAAATTGTTTTTTTATTTGTTTATTTAATTAGAAAGTAACAGTATTAAATTATTTACAATGTAATTAGCTAGAAGCTATAAATTAATAATGTAACTAGACCTACAGTTTCGTATTTTAGAAAGGAAAAAACAATTATATTACACAATTAAACCACTTTAACCGTTATAAATACATACAAAAAAGTTTAAGTAAAGTTAAACATTTTATTTTATTTTAATTACACACTATTTCAAAAGATAATTAATTTGTTCAATAACCACCACGTTGCGCCCGGCTTTGACTAAGAATCTCGGCTCCGGAGTTTAGAAGAGGTCAAGTGAATAATCCTGGTCCAGCATTTTATTAATAAGCCGCAGAGAACGGTGGACAGGTGAATTAGAAAGATACTTCGTACTAGAGCTGGGGAGGCTGAGAAGGGGCAGTTTACATTTCGTTTTAATGCATAACGTCCTTCGGTCATTCTCAGAGAGCTAAATTTTGCACGTACGGGTCAAAATTCGTATGGAAACCAAGTAATAATAAATTGCTATTTTTTGTAGGATAGTTTACGTCTATACCTGGATGTTGCACCTTAAATTGAAGCCTTGTCATTAGTTGTTTAACAGATATATTTTTTTAAAGCCCTGTTCTCAAATTATCACAACGCGTCCACGTGCTTTCTTACTTTACAGAATTGTCTTAATCTTTAAAAGTATACAGATTTATATCAATTTTTATAGCATTTTAAATAAAGAAATAGATTGCCTACGACATATAAAAAATAAAAGAAAATACATTACATTTTCTTTAACAAAATAATTAATGAAAGTCTTGTCCAGCCTAAAGTAATAATTGCCAGCACCGCTTACAATCGCGGGCGCACAGCCCTAGTCAAAGCTATCTGGCACATCACTAAAGCACAGCTCGCGAGTCATCAGTTGTGCTGAGATGCTCGATGAGTGCGGACGTATTTGTGTCAGTGATATCGCGGAACTGCACACAAGTATCTAATTGCCTCGACTTTGGTTTTCTAAATTTCTAATTCATGTCGTCATGACATGTTTAATAATTCATCTATTTTCGTCAGTGGGTTACAGCTTATTATAAAGAAAGCAAAATTGTGTGCTTCGCTGGTTCTGATCTATATATGTAAGCTATCTTTTCGTTTAACAGCAGTTTTTCTACGGAAATGTCTTTCCCTCTAAGAGCCACGACGCTAATTGCCAGGATTTTTCTAATTGCCATCGTGCGAAGGGCTAATTGCTAAGTATTGATTTAGTGTTAAAATATATCATAATTAGGTATATAATATTAAATATAACCGATATTATAAAATATAAACAAATATAAAACACAATTTTCCTTAAATTTTATCAGAGCTATAAGTAAAATGGTCGTGCTACGCTCTATTGTATTGCAATCGATCTGTCATCACGGACAGGACTATTCTAGCCAACAGGCCAGATATCGTGCTGATAGATCGATCGAAACGCGACAGTGCTTGTCGATGTCAGCGTCCTCCACAACGAGAACCAAGTGAAAGCTGAAAAGGACAAATTCAGGCAAGCACCTAGACCTGGATCATGAGGTAACCACAAGGTGGAATGTTGATTCCCAGATCATTTTACAGATAGTTGTTTGTGCAAACGGTCTAATAGCGAAGAGTCTCGTTCAGTAAACTTTCCCGCAGATTGCCTAGCTCAAGGGTCAGAGACAGAAGGCTATACTACTGGACACTGCGTCGGTAGTCAGGTCAGGAATTGCCTATCTGGTACGCTCTAATCCTCCCTTCCTGGCTTTGTCCTTCTCGTCTCGGCCTTCACGAGTTTCTCGTAGTGAGGGATGCTAATGTCGAGCACTGCCTTCTTTTTATCAATTTAATACGTTGTAATAATGTTCACGGTTAAAGTGTCTAAGTGCATGACGAGACAGAACTGCCAATACATGTATTTATTTTGTCTAAATCGTGTATTTTTCCCAGTATAGCGGTCATTTGAGAGTTTTCATACGTTGTTTTCATAACAACATTTCTTTTTATAATCGCCGGGACGGAGCGAATTTCAACATTCTAATTGCCAGGACCGTAGAGAAATTAAGATCATCATAACTCAAATATCGCGTACGCTATTAAAGTGCTAAAGTAATTGTATAGGTAATAGTCGGCTCCCATTTTCAGTCATATTGTTTGGAAATAGTGGAGGAATAAAAAGTGTGGTGGCAATTAGGCTGAGAACGCCCGCAGTGAGAATGGCCGCCTTCACCGGGATATGGCTTGTCGTATTTAGGACCATCGTCGTTGCTATTTCTGCAAAAACATGCAGAAAAATCATTTAAGTAGATAATTATTATTTGGAACAATGTTGTCTATGCCAACTCTGGCTGACGGACATCACAGCTTTGGTACTAGGGTTGACATAATATTTGGTTTAGATAGTTTATAAAAAAAAGTCTTAAGGTAACACGTTGCATAAAGTCGGAACAACCAAACATTTATTCTGAGAAAAAGTATAAGGTGCGCCTTTAATAAAAAACACCCCTACATAAATAAAAACTCTATTAGTAGACAAACTAATGGCCCGGCATGGCACTGGAACAGACAGAATGTACAAATTTTCTCTACAACTTAAATTCCAATTTGAAACAAAGCCTGTATTCAAAGCGAGGACAGCTGAAACTTCTCTCCAACTGCTATAAATGCTTACAAAACACATTAAGCTGTTATTAGCAGACATACGGCACACATTACGTAATTAATTAGCAGAACAGTTGCATCCAATTCAATAAAATAATTAACTTGATATGCTTACCCACGCCACCCTCGCTACAAGTGTCGTTTTATTTACTTCCTCAATAGTAAATATCATAGTAAAAATCCGTTTCCCACAGGCCTAGTGGAATTTAGTCTTATAGGTATCGTACATCATAAAGATTGACAGGAAATATCCTTTCTGACATTTTGTGTACCTATTCTTGAATAGGATTGAGGCTTTTCGGAGCTCGTATTTGTTTTCAAACACGAATATGTGTTTGGATTTAAAGACCTTTATTTCTCATAAGAATACAACATATTCACTTACAAGAGAATTTAATACCATACCATGCAATCGGTGAGCGCACATAAATTATAACTTAAGTGATAAGATTTCTTGTTGACTAAGTGCACTTTCAAAACTTAAAGTAAGGTTTTTTTTTTGTGTCGGGTAGGCACCCATGCGCAAAACAACAAATAAGTGACAATTTACCTATAATGAAATGCGAGGGGGCGCACAAACGCGAACACGGTTAAATGAACATTCTGTATTTATATAGCACCTTATTACAGTGCACATATTTTCGATACAGGATAATTTTAGAGATTGTGCGATTGATTGAGGCGGTTACACGATCGACCAGAGTGAGTAGAAAAGGACGAAGCGGTGACAAACGTAGGAATTAAAAAAGAATAAGAATTCATGTATTTACCACACAAAACACGGAAAAAAGAAAATATAATCAAAAAAGGTAATCTTATAAAATGTGCTAAACGGGAGCCTCACTCAGCATGTTGTCACACTATATCACAAAAATAAATAAAACTAGAACCAAACTAAACAAAAAAAAATATAATTTTTAGGCACTGTTTGTCTAAATATTACAAAAGTGAACTTAAAACTAGCGGGTGATGAATCGTCGACAGTTTATTTGTCTCAGTAAGGAGTTCCACGTGCCTACGGTTACTGAGGTAGCTATCAAACCATCTCAGAGAGTCAGTGTCAAAGCCATAATAAGTTAGCTTGGACAGAAGTAACGGGATATTAATTGTATCGAATGCGCGGGAGAAATTGAGTAGTGCAATGTAAGTAATAAAAAAGAATGAGATCACGGAGTGCGACCTCTCGCTTCCACGGCTCCGCTGCCTCTGCCGCCACCGCTCGAAGTTGTAGCCGTGCCCAAAAGGGTCCTTTTGAAGATTTTTTGAGGATATTTGCATATTTTTATTAACATGAAAGTTCCGCTATTTTTCCACGACAGGAAGTTGTTCACTGACTAAAAAATATTGTAGCAAGTTTGATTAAGAAACCATTTTCATTAAGTACGGCATCCCGACCCTAGGCGTCCTACAGTACAATAAAGGCCGATTAGATCAGTCGTTCTAAAACTTTTAGTTTGGCACGGACCACTTTCAGAATTTCAAAAATACCGCGGTTGGAGGAAATGTTGAAGAAAATCTCATGTTTCAGTGTCTTTTGACTACGGACCTGCCTACGTTAAGAATGAACGAAGTGGCCGCGGACCCCTAAAAATCATGTCACGGACACCTAAGGGGTCCCTGGACCACACTTTAAGAAGCCCTGCTCTAGATAAAGTTATCCGTCAGTTAAAATTATCACCATCTTTTTCTTAAGTCATATGAAAGAAAAGGACAGAGCATTTATCTGACAGATAGTTTTATCTGGGAATAGAAAAATCGGCCTTTAATATAATTACCCTATTAGCTATTACTTAAGTCATACATTGTTTTGTAGGTTCTATGATATTCGTATCATGTCTTGCTCAGATTCTGCAGCGCCATGACGATTCAGAGATAGAGATAGATATAGTCCGTCATAGGCAACACCGCCTTAACTGCGAAATGTTCATCGAAATATGACAGTTAATGAGTGGTGTTACCTTATTATTTCTTGCACAATTAACGTGGACTCTTTGTACACTGTTGCTTGATAATGCAAACGGCACGCACATCAACCTCCGCGGTGCACGCGCACTGGCAGGCTGGCGGGCGTGGACGCGCTTTTAGCGCACGTCTTTTGTTTTTATAGTATTGATTTTCTCTTTACACGTGTTTTCGTTGCTGTTGTGTTTTAATATAATTATTTTAAACTGTGCAAAGTCAATTTATGTGCGTTATTTAACCATCGGCGGCTCGGAAATCTACACAGATCTACTTTCTTCTGTAAGTATTCACTTTCAGTCTCAATAAATTACCCCATGGCGTGAAATTAACTTTTTTTCAGTTTTATGTTAATTATCGACTTAGGAAAAGACTTGCAACTTTTTAACCATCGTTATAAGATAAAAAATACTCCATGTGTGTTGATGTTAACTGTAGTACCAATACTTTTATTTTTTGTACCACGTCGGTAGAAAATTAGCGCAAAGCCTATGGACGGTTCCCCCTTGTTAGACCTAATTACTTTATCCCTAATGTTTAATTATACCTGTTCAATAAGACCCCTTATTAGGGTTCTGTACCTCAAAAGGAAAAGCCGGAACGGTTCTCTATTGTATGGCCAAAAATCATTTCCCAAAGTGTCACATCCCAAAAAATGTTTCCCAAATGATCATTTGGCAAACAATCACTAGTCAATTTATTGTTTCGCATTTTATCACTTGGCAATATCTCCTATGGCAAAATATTACTTCGCAAATTATTGTTTGGCAAAGTTTTACATAGTCAAGTTTCATTTGGTCAAACATATTATTTGGCATAACATTCGTTTTCCAAATTATTGCATGGCATACTATTTGGATCCTAATTGTGTAGTGCATACGAAATCTACTTGAGTGAGATTACATATTTAGCTAAGCGGGTAGTTTGTAAAAAACAAAAGTAAATAATTTAAGATCTAAATCAATGGAATTTGCTAACTATGTAAACAAACAGTCATACTGAAATTTACATTAATTGACAATTTCAATACATTGTTTGTTTACATAGTTAGCAAATTCCATTGATTTAGATAATACAGGTAAGTTTATATGTTCTTTTGTACTATAGGTACTTAGGTAACAATATATTATAATGCAAATAAGCAGCACGCATGCAAGCAAGCCCCGAGTCGGTTTCGCCCTTTTCATCGAGTCTCCAGCGAATCGACGCCACCCCGCTGCGCGGGGTGTCTATTTGTGGTCTGAGGGACACAAGTGAACCCTAACCTAACCGTCCAAAAACAGAGTTCGCTTATGACAAGCCATTTTTTCCACCCTACCTAACGTGCGAAATGAAAATTTGAACAAATGTTTTGTTTGGAAAACAATTTTAGCCCGAACAAAGTGTTTGCTTAATAAACTTTTGTCTATATAACACTTGACAAAGCAATATTATGCCAGATGATATTTTGACCAAATGAACAAAATGCGAAACAAAAATGTGCTATTTGTTCGTTTGGGAAATGAAACTATTGCCATAAGTTTTGTGGGAAGTGAAATTTGGCGAAAAATATTTTGCCGAAATATCAGGATACCGACGGAACCCTTATAGGATCACTTTGTTGTCCATCCATCTGTCAAGACTCTTTTTCTCAGGAACGTGAGGAGGTATCAAGCTAAAATTTATACCAAATACTCAGGTCTACGATCCTTTCCAGCTGTGAAAAAATCAAACTTCTAAGCCAACGCAATCAGAAGATACAGCCGTTTATGCCGCAAATTTTCGAAACTCGCAAGGGAATCAAAACTTACAGGGTACTTCCCGTGAACTCAGAATCTTGAAATTTGGTACGAAGCAACGTCTTATAGCACATATAAAGGGAAAATTGCGAAAACCGTATATTTTTGTACGGAACCCTCGGTGCGCGAGTCCGACTCGCACTTGGTCGGTGTTTTTATTATTTACTTTATCTTATGAGTATTGCATAATCAACTTCTATTTGATGATATCATCCCTCTAAAAATATATGCACTCCTGAAATATAAAATTATTGTTTAAACAAACAACTATCCGCCCAAACATTATACGTAAGTATTTTGAGAACATACTAAACAAGGATTATCTTTCTAAGTTTATATTTCAGACGGTTTTTGTTCGTTTCACGTATCTACGCTCGCGTGGAAGCATTCTCGACGAAGAAACAATATTGTGCTAGTGTTTACAAACTGCGGCTTATTTCATGTGACCCGCCCTTAGTCTAACACAATATACTTTAGCGTTCAATGTCAGACACTAATAACGCATTCTATTGTGTGTTATATCTTTGTTTTGTTCTTTTTTTTTTTCGTTGTCCGCCGGAGCCGGGTCCGCTGCGACCTGTTTTTGTGTATTTCTTACACCTAACATGTTTTTCTAACATAATAGGGGCGTGGTCTAAATGTTTTTGTTAGCAAAAACACTCAAACATGTTTGCCGCGACGGATGGAAAACATCCCCCGCGTTCGCCTGCGGAGGGGGGTGCAGCGTTCATTTTGTGTTTGCCCGTCATACTGTGTCGGTCTCGGTTGTCCTGTCAAAGTGTCAACTGTCATCTTTGAATTAATTTAATTGATTTGATTGTTGACTTGATGTGCAATGGAGTGGAATAAGGAAATCTGACTTCAACTTGCAATTCTTGGTATATGTTAAACAAGCGTTGCTGCAAGTAAGGCCTGACACGAAATCTATTCCTGTTTTGACTTCTTTGTATCAGATCCATCACCGCCAACACAGATAAGACGTCCTCTTCGTCGGTATTCATGATAAATTTTGTGCGTGAACAATATTTGGAACAACAAAAAAATGTTGCAACGGACGGGCACTTTTACTAACATGTTTGGCTAACATGTTAGACAAACAATGTTTTGTTAGATTTTCGTCGCAGCGGACCCGGCTTTAGGTCTGGTGTAATGATTTGCTAGCTTATCTTGCACAGCATGCATACATACCTCGTTCCATATAACATCAGAATTTAACGGACGCCATCTACGTTTCTTTGTTCCAGGATAACAAAGAGGTATATTGTTCCTACTCAATACACCTACTTATATTAATCATCAAAAATACTACGTTTCCTAACATATCTACAACTACTTATTGTTTTATATTTCGAAATTACTTTCCTTGAAATCCCATATTGTATTAACGCACTATTAGTACACACGCACGATCATTTTGCATTAAATCAATGAAAAATCAATAAAATTTGCCCCGTTTCCGTGGACACAACTCTAAAGTTGCGGCCGCTACTTCACCCGCTCAAAACTCATTAGGTGACAGCATTTAGAATGGGATGAATTTCGGGATAAAAATACGTTTTTCCCATTTAGACTGACCTTCATCCTTCATTTTGCCAATTTTTTGCTTTCTTTTTAGGTTAGTTATAGAAATGTAGTCTTAAGTAGAGCGCTTTTACGACTTAACGAATGTGCTTTCTACTTAAAGTTTGAATATCCACTAAAATTGCATTAATACCTAACTTCATTTAAATCTTGAAATTGAAAACAGATAACTTTATTCAACTTATTTTGCATAGAGCTTTCGAACTCGCATTAAACTTCAATATCTATTTTCTATTTTCCTTTTCATTTGAGTAATTACTTTGTTTTAAAATTTTGATTACTTGCAGAAGCCTTTAAACTCATACTTATTGGCATCCAATTGATTAGTTATTTATTTTAAGATTGAATTTAAAAGGTAGGTATAATCGAACAGGACAATGGACTAATGTCCTACTAATAAATATAATCACCCGAACGTTTGCGTGTTCAGATGTTTATTACTCAATCACGTTTAAACGGCTCATCCGATTTGGATGAAAATTCGCGTGAAGATAGTTTATAGCCTGGATTAACGCCAAATATAATTGTTAAGGCTACTTCTAATAATTGAATATTAAATTGTGTAGTGTCAATTATTAAGTTGGCTTAATATTGCGATTTTGTATTTCTTTCATATAAATAAAAATGGATACATTGACCCAAAATACTTGTATACTTTACGAACACGAAACTTTTTGGTTACTATTTTATTTTTATTTCATCTAAGTATTAAAATTATGGATATCAGAAGCAGCTCGCGAAGTTTATCATAGTTATTTTCATAATATTTTGTCATACGGTATTCTAGTTTGGGGTAAAGCAGCTGACACACAGACCATCTTTGCATTACAAAAAAGAGCCATTCGTTCCTCGGGAATCCGTGAGAGAACTCTTTAACCCTTTCAGTGCGCATGACGCCGCGTAGGCGCCATGCCATTTGCAAGTCCGCCGTACTGATGACGCCGGCTCGGCGCCATAACATTTTAGCGTTTATATCATAAAATTATATTAGATTAAAATAAAAATAAAATATAAAATTAAATTAAATTATATTAGAAATTGTCATTTTAACAGAAGCGTCCCAATACATTTATGAAAATATTGTTTATGTCATTAAGAGCATAGATTTATTTTGCAAAAATTCTGATATTCATAATTTTAATACTTAGACGAAATAAAGATAAAATAGCAACCTAAAAGTTTCGTGTTCGTAAAGTACACTCGCGTTCAATGAATACGGGACACCCTAAATTAAATAACCGTAATAGGTTTTTTTTTTATATTTAACACTAGTTTTATTTACATAATATACTATTATTTATAATACCCAACTGTATTAGCAATATCCGGGATTCTATCATAAAAATATAAATATTCATAAATTAACATTTTTGCTGTATCTCTCTCCGTTAACGTTGTTTTTTACATGGGTTTCTGCGAGTCCGATTAAAACCTGGCAACGTTGTTTATAGAAAGTCCTTTTTTTGTAGTTAAGATGTAAAATTAAAGAAAAATTATCATATTCATTGATTCATATTAATTAAAAGGTCTTTTTAGGTAATGTGACGGTATTTTACCGACCCGTATTCATTGTCCGCGAGTGTATACAAGTCTTTTTTGGTCAGTATATCCAATCTATTATATAAAATCGGAAAATCAGAACGGGATAAAACACGAAGGAATGAGCGAGATAGCGCCTTACAAAAAACACGATTTTTGGCGACACGTTTCTTAAAACCAACGCAACGAACACGAGAAATAAATGTACGAATCAATTCTCTTGATATTAACTTAGAACAAGAGCATAAAGGCTTCCAGTTCTGTTCCATATTTTTTCTAAAATCACGTAATGAAATCTCGACAAAATTGACAATTTGAAGCGTCGCCATTGTTCGGATATGTTCGGCTCTGTCGTTCGGATCTGAGAGATCGGTCTCTCCATTTTACGTAATTTGATTATATCTGAGACTACATTTACACGTTAGTATAATCGTTATACAATTGATTCGGCTAAAAAACATAGTATTTATAGATAATTATTAATGAAAATCGAACTTTGAAATTTCGGTAAGAGAATTTAAGAGAATTTGACATGAAATGGAACGTTCCGCCACCGTCAGACTGTAAAGAGTGTCAAGTGTCAGTGTTATTGTTACTTTACTTTGAAAATTGTTTTATATTTGCATTTATAATTATTATTTATCGTTTGTTATCGTGTGAAACGAGTGCTCGGATCGGTTGGAACTGGTGTTTTCTCATTTGGACCTTGATTTGGTTATTTACGATATCATATTTCCTGGCAGCATGAAGGCATAATAATTAAAGGCAAGCGGCTAAGCCATCTCGGGATTGCGGACGAAATCGTACTGCTCGCCTCTGCTAGCAAAAAAATAGAGTGATCAACTCATTCAGAGAAGAAAGCGAAAAAGTAGTCTGGATGAACGAGGCTGAAACCAAGGTAGGTAATGACAAAACCACATTAGAGTATGTAGAACGCTACATATACCTAGGAAAAGAAGTATCTTTTAGCAATGATAGCACACAAGGCGATATAGAACGACGCACAGCCATAAGTTGGAAAAAATACTGGTAAAGGCGACTCACTGCATATGAAAAAAACAGTTATGGACACCAACATTCTCCCCACACTTACATATGGCTGCCAAACTTGGAGTTACACAGTAAAGACCAAAACCAAAATAAGGACAACGCGCGATGGAAAGGAGTACGTTAAACATAAGGAAAATCCATTTAAAGTGAAAAGTGAGCGCATACGAGCTTAGACGAAAAATACAGACGCCCTGCTCTAAAATCCTTAAGTTAAAATGGCGATGGGCTGGACACTTGGTGATGTGCAGTGGGATGGGTGATACACGGACAAGAGATGGACCAAAGAAGTGATGCTATGGAAAGGCCCCAATGTAAAAAGAAAGTCAGGGCAGCCACATACTGTTATATGCACGCATAACTGTTTTGCTTCCACGTAAATATTGCCTAATACAGGTAAAGCATCGACAGCATTATGAATTTATAAAACGCCAAATATTAACGAAACATATGTCAGTCGTAATTTAATTTGGTTGGGGTATAGCAAAGGGGGCGCGGGACTTAGTTTTTGTTTTGATGGGGGATTTTTTATGATGCTATCGTATAGAAGACGCTAAAATAAGCATGTTTTGTATGGGCAACTTTTCTCTATCTAAATATATAAAAGAAGAAGCTGACTGACTGACTGACTGACTGACTGACTGACTGACTGACTGACTGACTGACTGACTGACTGACTGACTGACTGACATATCAACGCACAGCCCAAACCGCTGGGTCTACGGATTCCAAATTTGGCACGTAGGTTCCTTATAAGGTGTAGAGGAGCACTAAGAAAGGATTTTTCAAAACTCACCCCCTAAGGGGGTAAAACGGGGGTCCAAAGATTGTATGGAGGAAGCATTATTTTTTGAACTACAGACTTAAAACTTTGTAGGAAAATTACTTATTAAGATACAAAAAAAGCACTTTCAGCGTTTTACAAAATTCCACCCCTAAGGGGGTCAAATAGGGGTGCAAAGTTTGTATTCAAAACTACTGGGACTACAAATTTGAAATTTACACCAGACCTTCCTTTTATGACGTAGGCAAGGGATAAGACGGGATTTTTGGAAATTCTATCCCTAAGGGTGTTAAATAGGGGTGCAAAGTTTGTATGGGTGAAACATTATTTTTTGTACTAGAGACTTGAAACTTTGTAGAGAAATTACTTATTAAGATACAAAAAAAGCTCTATTAAGCGTTTTAGAAAATTCCACCCCTAAGGGGATTAAATAGGGGTGCAAATTTTGTATTCAAAACTACTGGGACTAGGAACTTGAAAATTACACCAGAACTTCTTTTTATGACGTAGGCAGGGGATAGAACAGGATTTTTGGAAATGCTATTCCTAAGGGGGTGAAATGGGGGACCAAAGTTTGTATGGGGGAACATTATTTATTGAACGGGAGACTTAAAACTTTGTAGGAGGATTACTTATTGATACCAAAAAGGTACTTTTGGCGTTTTATAAAATTCTACCCCTAAGGGGGTTAAATAGGGGTGCAAAGTTTGAATTAAAAACTATTGTGTCTAGAAACTTAAAATTTACACCAGATTTTCCTTTTATGACATAGGCAGGGGATAAGACGGGATTTTTGGAAATTCTGTCCCTAAGGGTGTTAAATAGGGGTGAAAAGTTTGTATCGGAGAAACATTATTTTTTGTATTAGAGACTTGAAACTTTGTAGGGATATTACTTATTAGGATACAAAAAAAGTCCTTTCAGCGTTTTAGAAAATTCTACCCCTAAGGAGTTCAAATAGGGGTGCAATATTTGTATGAGGTAAACATTATTTATTGGACTAGAGACTTGAAACTTTGTAGCAAAATTATTTATTAGCATACAAATAAAAATATCTTAAGCGTTTTTATAATTCCACCCCTAAGGAGATTAAATAAGGGTGCAAAGTTTGTATTCAAAACAACTGGGACTACAAACTTGAAATTTACACCAGAACTTCCTTTTATGACGTAGGCAAGGGATATGACGGGACTTTTGGAAATCCTATCCCAAAGGGGGTTAAAAAGGGGTGCAAAGTTTGTATGGGAGAAATATGATATTTTGTACTAGAGACTTGAAACTTTGTAGGGATATGCCTTATAAAGATACAAAAAAAGTTCTTTCAGCGTTTTAGAAAATTCTACCCTTAAGGGGGTTTATTAGGGGTGCAATGTTTATATAAGGGAAACATTATTTATTGAACTAGAGACTTGAAACTTGGTAAGTATTTTACTTATTAGGATACAAAAAAAGTATTTTCAGCTTTATATAAAATTCCACCCCTAAGGGGGTAAAATAGGGGTGCAAAGTTCGTATTCAAAGCTACTGGGACTAGAAACTTGAAATTTACCCCAGAACTTCATTTTATGACGTAGGCAAGGGATAAGACGGGATTTTTGGAAATTATATCCCTAAGGGGGTTAAATAGGGGTGCGAAGTTTGTATGGGAGAAACATATTTTTTTGTACTAGAGACTTGAAACTTTGTAGGAATATCATTATTAAGATACAAAAAAGTAATTTCAGCGTTTTATAAAATTCTTCCCCTAAGGGGGTTAAATAGGGATGCAATGTTTGTGGAGGGCAAACATTATTTATTGAACTAGAGACTTGAGACTTAGTAGGAAGATAACTTATTAGGATACAAACAAAAGTAATTTCAGCGTTTTATAAAATTCCACCGCTAAGAGGGTTAAATGAGGGTCCAAATTTTGTATAAGGGAAACTTATTTTTAGCTACTACGTACTTAAAACTTTGTGGACAGATTACTAAACTTATTAATTTACAAATAAAGTGCTTTCAGCGTTTTTGAAATAATTACACCTAAAGGGGTTAAAAAGGAGGTCCAAAGTTTGTATGTAGAAAAAAGATTAGTTAGACAATTTTATTCGAGAATTCACAGGATAATTCCTAACGATAAATGAGTAAACAAGTTTTTTCGGGTTTTTGAGAATTCAACCCCTAAAAGGAGACATGTGGTGACAAAATCTGAAAATCAACATCGGCATCTATTGTTTCTATAGTTTATCGGGTCGCTGATTAGGAAAACAACAACGATTTTACATTCCAACGTGGCGTCTAAATATCAATATGGGCGTTGGTATTACGGTTTTTTGGGACGTTAATAACGAAAATCACGTAGTCGGTACCTAGCACGTCAGCAATCGGTACCTTGGCGAGTGCGGGCGGCGCGGCGGGACGGGAGGGTAGGAGACATTGGGAAAGTGCCTGCATCCGTAATAAGTACATTCAAGGTGCTGCACGAAGATCTGCTTACTTTTAATAAGTTAAGCATTTTGGCCGCCGTTAAATTAAAACAAATTTTTGGGTATTTATGTTAAATACTGGTTCGAAAAGCATGGAAAAAAATCTTAGGAAACAAGCCTATAGCAATGTCCAGGCCACAAATTTGACTTAACATTCGTGGAGATATTTTGGTATTTCAACATTAATGTTCATGAACATAAAGTAGCTTTTATTCCAGAGGACAGATTCTCATTAATCATGATTGTAAATTTAATAACAGAAATACGTACATACATACATACATTGACGCCTTTATTCCCAAAAGGGGCAGGCAGAGCACATGAACTTTATGTTCCAGCGCCACTTTTAGCATAAATGTGGGTATAAAAGATCGACAAAAAGTGATATTGCTTAGGTTGTTAGCCCATCACCCAGGACACACTTCAACCCTGCTCTCTTAATCGACTTTTACGACACACACGGGAAGAAAGAGGGTGGTGAAATTCTAACCCGCCACCACACGGGCATAAATATAATAGTAAATAAAAATTAATTTACCATAATGGGTTATGATGAAGGGTAGTAGGGGAAGTTAGTAGTAGTAGGTTAGTAGGCGGCGTAGCAATTCAATAATTATTGGAAAATTACTTTTACTACGCGGGCGAAGCCGCGGGCAAAAGCTAGTATTTGATAATTACCGAGATATTGGCTCCTAAATCAGTTATTTAAACGGTTCTGGGACTTAAAAAAATTCGGTATCGTGAACCGACTCGGATGGCGGATAGGTTAGAAGACGGTGGCGGGAGCTCTGCTCCCGCCGCCGTCTTCGTGGTTGTTTTTTTTATAAAAGAGCGGAAAAAAACTTAATCGCGCCCCCTTTGCTATACTCTGACCTTTAATTTTGATATAAATATTTTCAGTGATACTATAAGTCGTGCAGTGTTTGTAATTGGGATAATAAACTGCTTGGGTGTATACAAGAGTTTTTTTCAAGCTCCACGGAGGCTCACTGTAACAGTACGCGCTGGAGCGACGACATAGCAGCCACGGCCGGAGGCAACTGGCTAAAGAAGGCAAATAACGGTTGGGATATATATAGCAAAGGGTGGCCGTCCCAGGGACTTATTATGAAGTTATGAGAGTTGGAAAGTGTGGATATTAGTGGCCGTCTCAGGGACTATATATATATTCTAAATAGCTTTTTTGAAGTTAATTAAAAAAAAACTTATTGTGGCAAATCCGACTCGGGTGGCGGGTAGATTAGAAGTCACCGGCGGGGGTTTCGGTGTCTTCGTCGTTATTTTTTTTGTAAAAGTGCAGACAATTACTTCCTTAGAGAATAGTTTTGATGTCTATGAAAATAGGTGTTATAATGACACCACTTTGGGTAAAAATTGACTAAGTGCTGAAAATTATGAGACTTTGTGTCGCTATAATGGCTGAAGCATTTTTTTAAAAAAATAATTATAAATAAATCAGCCTATATACGTCCCACTGCTGGGCACGTTCCTCTCATGGATAAGAGGGAACGGGCAGTAGTCCCCACGCTGGCCCAGTGCGGGTTGGGGACTTCACATACACCTTTGAATTTCTTTGTGGATGTATGCAGGTTTCCTCACGAATGTCCCCAACCCGCACTGGGCCAGCGTGGGGACTACTGCCCATTCCCTCTCATCCATGAGAGGAGGCCTGTGTTTATTACTGAGTTTCATGTTGACATTTTAATAAATTTATATGAAAATATTGAAAATACCTGTATACTGCTATTATTTCCATATCGGTACGTTGCTAAGCAGGGCTCATGAACATAATACAATTGTGACAAATACATTAATGTAATTAATTCACGCGGGTGGAGCCGCGGGCACGTCTAGTTATATTATAACTAGCTTCTGCCCGCGACTCCGTCCGCGTGGAACTCGTTTATATCGCAGCTCCATACAAACTTTTATCCCCCAATTTCACCCCCTTAGGGAATGTTTCGGGGATAAAAACTATCCTATGTCACTCTTTATCTCTTCAACTATCTCCACTTAAAAAAATCACGTCAATTCGTCGCTCCATTTTGCCGTGAAAGACGGACAATTAAACAAACAAACAAACACACATACACTTTCGCATTTATAATATTAGTATGGATATGGATTACCCAATCAAAGTTTGTCTCTAATCTTTCCAGCTCTCAAAAAATACTTGAATAAAACATTGATGTCAAAGGTCATTACAGGGTTCAGGACTAACTGACAGAAATGCATGGCCCAAAAAAACTTATCTAAACGTCTAAGTCCTGTCTGTTTGTCTGACTTAAATCATCGCCTAGGCCAAACCGTTGAACCTAGAATGCTGTTTTTATTCACAATAGGTAGTTTATATAAAGTAAGTACCTACCCACTCAGAGGGGATTTTTGAAAATTCCACCCGCAAGGAGCAAAAAGGGGGTTGAAAGTTTGTTTGTGTATGAACTCCTTAAATACGAGAAAAATAATTTTAGGGTTTTGGAAAAACCCACCCATAATCGTATAATTTATTATTTATTAAAAAAAATCGAGCTACTATTTAATATTTGGTATTGAGATAGATTGAGTCCCGGGACTGCCGGGGAAGGACATTGGACAGTTTTTATCCCAGAAATCATCCCCTGACGGGGTGTAATAAGGGATGAAAGTATGTATGGAGCTACGGTATAAACGAGTTTCACGCGGGCGTGGTCGCGGGCAGAAGCTAGTAATTCGTAATTTAATAGTCATTGTAGCACGCATAGGGAGCTAGAGGACACAGTTCCTACAAGAAAGCATACCCAAGGATTCATTCTTTTCGTTTTTTTAATTTCTGCCTTGTATTTTGTAACACAGTTTCGGTTTCATATTCAGTTTGACTAAGTAGGTTAAAAACTATAATTGTAATAAGCTATCTTTGGCACAAAATGACCGACTGTTGAGCTTGTTCTGTCGTTTCTTCTTAACACCGATCTTCGTTTTCGGAAACTCTGGTAGAATTTTGACTGGTAAAAGTGCCATTTTACGGCCTACCTCTAGCATTTAGTTTTTTGTGAAACGACGGTCACTTGGTCAGAGCGAGTAGGTAGGTATACCTACTACCTACCCTACCTACCTGTTGCCTGAGATCAGGAGTAATAATTACCTAGTTTTTCTTGCACGACATACATACAGATGCGAAATTCTGTCCGTGTCTTACCTATTCACTCTAAGCCGCTAACTAGGGACTGGAAAACCCTTTCATTTGATTGAGCCTTTCGATAGGGTAACCCTATCAAATGATTACCCAAAGGATAGGGTTTCCCTATCAATTGTGTCAGCCTATCGTTATGGAGTGCGGTGGAAATACTGCGATCGCCAAACCGCATGCCAAGCGTGGCGATTATGGCATATACCCCCTAATGATAAGTACAAAAAGACCACGGCCCCGAGGTTCCGGCGACCCCCGGTACCCTGGTTGTGGTAGCGGCCAGGGCACCAGCGGGGTCAGGGGTGCGGAGAATCTCCGGCGAAGATCCGGCTACCACCACCGACGACCCCTGGCCCTGGCAACTTATAACACGCGCACACTGCGGACCGACGAAAGGATAGCGGAACTGGAGGAAGGATTGAGCAAGTTGCGCTGGGATGTCATAGGGTTATCTGAAGTCCGAAGAGAGGGGGAGGACACGATAACCCTCAAATCCGGCAACTTGCTCTATTTCCGGGAGGGCGACCAACAGTCCCAGGGAGGTGTCGGGTTCCTCGTCCACAAGTCCCTCGTAAATAACGTGGTGAAGATCGAGAGTGTGTCGACTAGGGTGGCGTACCTAATACTCAGAGTATCCACCCGGTACTCATTGAAGGTCATTCAGGTTTACGCACCGACCTCGGCACACTCCGACGAAGAGGTGGAGGCTATGTATGAAGATATATCGAAGGCCATGCATAGTTCCAAAACCTACTTCACCGTTGTTATGGGGGACTTCAACGCAAAACTGGGCAAGAAAGATGGTGAAGAGCTGAGAGTGGGGCAATTTGGAGTTGGAAGTCGGAACCACCGGGGCCAACTACTGGCTGGCTTCTTGGAGAAGGAAGGACTCTACATGATGAATTCCTTCTTCAAGAAACGCGAGCACAGAAAGTGGACCTGGATGAGTCCCGACGGTGCAACTAAAAACGAGATTGACTTCATCATGTCGACGAGGAAGCATATATTCAACGATGTCTCTGTGATCAATACGGTCAAAACCGGGAGCGATCACCGTCTGGTAAGAGGCACATTGAATATATGCGTCAAGCAAGAGCGCTCTCGGTTGATGAAGTCTACGCTCCGTCCAGCATCAATTCAAATTCAAAACCCCAAGAGCTTCCAGCTGGAACTCCAAAACCGTTTTGATTGCCTAGGCGGCGATGTGGACGAATTGAACGACGGGTTTGTGGAAGCTGTCCGTGTCACTGGGTCTAAGTTCTTCAAGGCACTAACGGAACTAAAAGGCTATCTAGCCCCACTAAGAAGCTCATGAAGGAAAGAAGTGAAATGATTCTACAGTCTTCAGCCGACGCGACCTTATACCGGCAGCTCAATAAACAGATCTCCAAGTCCCTTACCCGCGATCTGCGCCAAATCAATACAAATCGTATTGAAGAGGCCATACAGCGTAATAAGGGCTCTAAAGTATTCTCGAGAGATCTGTCTATAGGGCAGAGCCAGCTCGCGAAGTTAAAAACTGAAGATGGTAGAATCGTTTCCTCTAAACCTGAGATTCTGGGTGAGATAGAGCGCTTTTATGGACAGCTATACACATCAACGCGCAGACCCGAAGTTAGTCAGGCGGAAGACCCTAGAGCTAGACTAACCCGACACTATACCGACGACATCCCGGACATCAGCCTGTACGAGATTGTAATGGCTCTTAAACAGCTCAAGAACAACAGAGCACCCGGGGAAGACGGAATAACAGCCGAACTTCTGAAGGCGGGTGGAAAACCGGTTGGTTACACTATCGTTTCGGTAAGTCGATCGATATGCTTGCCGAATTGATAGGGTTTTGAAAAACAATTCTATCAAATACCCGATCCAAAACCCTTTAATGGTAACCGGTTCCGGTCCCTGCCGCTAACCCAGTATAGATGAAGTTTTATCAAGAGATTGTATAACGGGGAAGGACATAGGATAATTTTTATCCCAGATATCATCCCCTATGGGGTCCTGAAGGGAGGTGAAAATTTGTATGTAGTGAAAATAATTATGTACGTATACCTAAACGAGTTCGACGTGGAAGGAGTCTAGGGCAGAAGCTGGTATTTAATGAAATATGATCGGTTATTGCATCCCCTAAGCCACTTTTTGCTGCCATTATCTTCATTATAAAGTTTGTTAACTATACTAGCTGCCAGCGTGGCTCCGCCCCTCATATTGCAAAGAATGCAGGGAATAACATAGAGCATATTTTCATATTATTCCTTTCTATAGATTTTCGTTATATTTTTATTTTTATTATTGGATGAGTGCTTCTGCGGATTACTCTCCACTTTAAAAGTAATACAAACTTACAAAGCTACCATCTCACAGACTTTTCCTCTTTATCTTTAAAATATAGAAAGAGTAATATGTGACTAAAGCATTTAGCAAACAGAAATGTATGAGTCTTTTTACATACAAAGCTTATAGTACATTGTGATACAAGTGACGTATGTTGATAATTACGTCAGAGGCGAAATTGTTCACGCGAACCGCAGGTGAGCGTGATAAGGAAGCCGAGGATGTAATTATCAAAGCTCACGCGTATCATACGACGTTTTTCAACACATTTTGCGAGGAAAAAATCATTTTCATAAGATGAAAATGTTATAGGCCTGCCAAATTATTTACTTTACATTAAGCAAATCATTACGATGACAACAGGTTTTTACTCACAATTGCACATCGCCAAGAATTTCCAGAGGCGTCCATTCTATTTATCACTTTTCTAGTCACCACGAGTCAACATTTTTGATAATAACCAAACACGTATAAACAAATTTTACAAATATTTGTGAAATAAATAACCTATCAAAATATAACCTATATTGGTACCCAACAGTTTTTTTTTCGTGAAGTTTGCGCAGTGTGGGCACAGAAATCTCTAAACAGCCAATACAAAATAAAATTATATTTTCATTTTAATATGTTATCTGTATTTAATTCATGTAGAATGTTATGAAAAGTGAATAGTTTTACTAAATTAAACGTTTCCATATCATATACACAAAGAAATAGTCAATTAATTAACAAAAAGGATTTAATTTGTTTAGTCGAGTAAGAATCCATTTGCCGAAAATTAAAAAAAAGCTGTACATTCTGTACAACCTGGTTAATTTAAGAATGCACCGTGTTCATGCATATATCTTGCTGCAAGGTGCCAACGTGACTTAATCGGGATATAACCATAACACACAAGTGTTGTAAAGTTATAAAACACGCGTTTTTAATATCCAGGATTATGAGCCTAAAAGCGACACAATAAGAGGTACGTTACGAGCAATTGTGTTGAAATAGTACATTGTGATACAAGTGAGGTAGGTTGATAATTACATCAGAGGCGAAATTGTTCACGCGAACCGCAGGTGAGCGTGATAAGGAAGCCGAGGATGTAATTATCAAAGCTCACGCGTATCATACGACGTTTTTCAACACATTTTGCGAGGAAAAAATCATTTTCATAAGATGAAAATGTTATAGGCCTGCCAAATTATTTACTTTACATTAAGCAAATCATTACGATGACAACAGGTTTTTACTCACAATTGCACATCGCCAAGAATTTCCAGAGGCGTCCATTCTATTTATCACTTTTCTAGTCACCACGAGTCAACATTTTTGATAATAACCAAACACGTATAAACAAATTTTACAAATATTTGTGAAATAAATAACCTATCAAAATATAACCTATATTGGTACCCAACAGTTTTTTTTTCGTGAAGTTTGCGCAGTGTGGGCACAGAAATCTCTAAACAGCCAATACAAAATAAAATTATATTTTCATTTTAATATGTTATCTGTATTTAATTCATGTAGAATGTTATGAAAAGAGAATAGTTTTACTAAATTAAACGTTTCCATATCATATACACAAAGAAATAGTCAATTAATTAACAAAAAGGATTTAATTTGTTTAGTCGAGTAAGAATCCATTTGCCGAAAATTAAAAAAAAAGCTGTACATTCTGTACAACCTGGTTAATTTAAGAATGCACCGTGTTCATGCATATATCTTGCTGCAAGGTGCCAACGTGACTTAATCGGGATATAACCATAACACACAAGTGTTGTAAAGTTATAAAACACGCGTTTTTAATATCCAGGATTATGAGCCTAAAAGCGACACAATAAGAGGTACGTTACGAGCAATTGTGTTGAAAAAATTATTAATGTGAAGTATATTCGATGAACCACAGCTACATGTGATCTGTTTTTCAAGAAATTAATAAATTTTAATAAGTAAGTGAATAAATATACACGAACATAAGAAAAACACATTTAATTTTTTACTAACCTTTACTTAAAACTCACATAATAATTCACATTTAAAATAATATTTGACTAGCTAGAATTAACATCACATCGTAAATATTAGTGTAGGTATCTATTTATACAACAAGTAGGACTATCAAACAATTCACGATTTACATACAACTGGTATCACTTGGTACAATGATCAAACGTAGTTCACAGCCACTCTTTATTAAGCATCTTTTAAATTAAGTCATGATTCGATCAACCAAATAATTCAATTCGGGATTAGTTCCCACAATTTTGATTGTCAATGTCAGATTAAATCTATAATCAAGTCGTGTCAGGTGCAATAAGTAGACGGGTATACTCGGAGTGTGTGTGAAATTATAAAAATGTCAATCAACTACATATTGGTATAGAAATACAAACTTACAAACATTACCTTTATATTACAATGTTTATGTTGTCTTGAATAAATGTTATTCTATTCTATTCTAAATACATTTTTTTTTCAAATTTATTAAATAGTACAATATACAGTTTTTTCTTCCTTCAAATAGTCCACTTTGGTAACAATTAAACTTAATTAAAAGTATTAAAACACTTGTAATTCATCAAATATATTGGAAGTACCAAGGTGGTTTTACGTAAACATAACCTCTGAAATGTACCATGTAAACAAGAAGAAAATTATAAATTTACTATAATAATTGTAGCGTTAGGAATAAATTAAATTACTATAATCATTCATAATTTGAAACTTAAGTCTGAAATAATTAACAACGTGTCATTCCAGCAGTTTTTCTATAAACGTTGTCCGATTCCAACAAAATTCTTCCGACTTGATATTCGTTAAGACATCACTTGTATAGGTACATTATAAATTACTTCCTGATCGGAACTTCATATTTTTTGCTGTGTGTGGAGTTTTTGTTGCTTTTGAATACTTACTAATAAATCCGTGAAATTGAATAAATACGGTAATATAACACCGAGTGATAATACGTCTCTACTATTTAGCATATGACAAGTTTTAACGAAGTCGAACCAGGGTCGTTTTTTTTTCTCCATTTCTACACTTTTTTGCTAAGCTGTATCACATAAAACAACTTAATTGTTACTTACAATTAACAAACATTCACAGCCGTTCTTAGTCATCAAACTCAAAATCCAAAATACATAACAAGTAAGTAACAAAGTCTTGATTCGACTAACCAACCAAAAATGTATCCGAAACCAATCACAGTTTTTTTGATTTGGTCATATTAGGCCAATGAAGGCGAATTAAAATTAATATTTGCTATTTGAGTTGTTAATGGCATTTAAAAACGAATGTCACGGTTATTATAATTGGTTTAAATTTTTATTAAAATTGTACACATAAAAATCTAAGTAGAGTTTTTAAAGTGCTACACTGTTGTTCTTACTTTTTGCCGGTGTCTCACAAACGCACAAAATTTGTTCAACTTTGTAATTCACTAAAAGATAAATACAGTTTCCATATTTTTTGATAATTATGTATCCAAATAATTATCTCCATTAATTAGGACTGCTTGCTGCTTATCGCTGTCTCAATAACGTCATTTGCATTAGCATCTTTACCGTAGAGGTTATTCGCGTCCTTGTTAGGTCATCCTAATCATTTCCTGCTCTTTAATTTTCTGTCGCTTTTCATTCATCGACATGAGTATCATGTCAGGTATCCATGTAATTAACAAAACCACCAACAATAAGTTCTGTGCTGTAATACTGGCAACAAAACTTCCTGTATAGTCTCTGATCCATCCTAGAAAGTAGCCTGTGGGTGGTACTATGATGCCCATCGTCACCATTCCCAGACCCACAGCGGCTGGCACTTGATGCATTCTGACCTGTTCCGATATGGCAATGTTCCTGTTGACAACCACCATGCTTCTGCCAAATCCGTAAACAGACGACATAACCAGGAGAACCGTCTGATTTGTCTGAAACGCCAGTACTGGAAATATAATGTAATTGTTTAGGCTACTTGTAATAATTATATATTTAGAATGTGTAGTGTCAATTATTAAGTCACTACGGTATGGCTTAAGATTGCGGTGCTCATTTATGTAGGTACACGTTTTCTGGTAGCAGAATTACAAATTTGAAAACTTCTTTGAAAAAAAACTAATGTTGTTTGTTTTTAAAACAATCAAAATTTCTTAATAATGAACACAGTTTTCTTCTAATTATTTTTTACCCTGTAAGTTTTTCACACGTTAGTGTATGGAAATTAACAGAAAAATCTAATATAGATTGAGGTCGGTAAATCTTGTTGACTAAGGGCGATACAGACCGATCACAGTTGAATATGGCGCTGGCAGCTGTCATTCCATAGAAACTTGTCAAACTTTCCATGCATTCAAATTTAAATGAACAGCGCTTACGATTACAGACGGTTTGGTGCAAATTCACCCCAAGCATATTCGCCACATTTAGACATCTCTTCTAAGCGTAATTAACAACGTATGCGCATGATGGCTCAATGGTGGCTCCATCTTTCTGGTTGCATCACCTTATTAAACATGTGTTTTGATTAATTTAATAAAGAATTAGGCTCTCTTAAAAACTTCTCTGAAATAACATCAAGAATTTAGCCAGCAGGGTGGGGGGACACTTGACTCGAATAAAAATTAGAGCTTTTAACTCCAACATTACGCAACCGGATCTTGAAAATGCTTTTTAAAAACTTATAATATTTTTGTACAGCATATCCAACGATACCAAATGGATTAAACGAGAAACAAAATATATCCCCGCTTTAAGCAAAGGGGAGATTGAAAAAAACTGGTTCTATTCTAGTATTTTGTTTGTGTAATTAATTTATACCCATGCCGAATTACAGCTTTGTAGTATTAGTAACTATCACTGAGCTAAGCCACAGACGGAAGGACGGACAGATGGACATGGCGAAACTATGAGGGTTCCTTGTTGGCTACGGAACCCTGAAAAACAAACATTAGACTGTGAAAAAATGCATCTAATGCATTTTTCGCATTATCAAGATTTCAGTTTAAAATCGGAATTTCGCCATCGGGCATCCTGTACCTACTGCCATGAGACACATGATAGAACAGCGACCAGTATTCAAATCATTAATCCAGTAGGTTGGTATATTTTCTTTTTAAGGGAATGCCTTGATTCGATTCAAACACAACCCCTAGACAGAGACAGGCTAATGCCTTCCTCGCACGTGAAAAAAAGATGTTACAATTTTCAGGAACATGGCTTTTCTTAGTTAGTGAAGTTTTATCTAAATTTCATAGAGTGAGATTTAAGACGAGATAAAATACTATAGTGTTAACTTGATTGTATCGTAAAATGATATATCGTTTGAGTAGGCTGAGTAAAAGAAGGAAAATACAGACCCAACTTTAAAAAAAAAATTATCGAGGAAATTTTAAGCATTCAATTTCATGTATTCATATATCGATAAAATCAGATAAACAATCATATAAGTAGTCAAGAATCATATATCTGAAAATTAGACCTTATAGTTTCATAATCTAGTCAGAACGGCGTTTCAAAGCACGTGATATTTCCAATGCACCGCCTTAATTCGCTGATATCACCAAGTATTGCCCGCCTGAGGAAAACCTAATCCCATAAAAAACATTCGTGGAATATTTTTTAACGGGATCTCACTTCTTTTTGTAGGTTATTGAGTTATCAATACATGCAAATTATGAATGTAGTCCCATTCTTGCTTTTAATTTTTTTATATCATTTACTGCAAATTTATGCAACATTGTAATCCTTTATATTTATATGGGATTACAAAACATTAAGCAGTTGGTGTGGGTGTAATGATGGGTATAAAAATAACACATATAATTTCATTGAATATGATGACTCAATGATTATATCGAAAATCAGCGTTATTGTGACTAATAATTATATTTAAAAAAAATATAGGCAATGTTACGCACCCAGTTGGTTTACATCTAGAAAACTGGACCAAAATTGCAAAATATTTTAGTTGAAGCTTCTATGTCTGCCAGAAGTGCCTTAGAGATTTTGATGATCTCGAATGAGAGAGTGAATGAGTGACAAAATTAAGAAACTTTGATTATTTATAATTCTTAAACTACTAGTTTAAATTGAATCAAACTTCAAATATACCCTGTTTTGACAATGCCGGATTGGTTACTGAAAATTCAGGCGTCTAGTTTTATTCACAACGAAGTTATAGGGGGTCGAAAATGGCCTGAACTGCTTCGAGTAAAGGATGGTAAGGCCGT
This sequence comes from Epinotia demarniana, assembly GCA_945867215.1. Classification (NCBI taxonomy): domain Eukaryota; kingdom Metazoa; phylum Arthropoda; class Insecta; order Lepidoptera; family Tortricidae; genus Epinotia; species Epinotia demarniana. The sequence goes on from OX244263.1 coordinate 18,849,195, forward strand.
CCCGCTGTTTTGCTCGCCTTGGCGGGGGCACTACCGTGCCCCTAGATGAACCAGCGCTCTGGGCGAACGACAGTCGCCGGAAAATTACATGCAATGATTTATACATTATGAACTTACTCTGCCTAACAACAATGAGCCATATACTAGTCATTATGAGCATCCATCTGGCCTTGATCCTGAACTTGTCCTGGAAAACGGGAAGTGACAGCCTGCCAGCAATGTCCGCCAAGGCGACGGCAGACATGCAGTTCGCTGTTTGCTGTTTATCCATCAGAGCTACTTTCTGCGACAGAATAATCAGAATATTAGGAAAATCATTTAATATTTCATATAATCAATATGTAATGCATATATTAATATAATATCAAAAAAAATTAAATGTACCACTGCTCGACACCGACCCAATACTCTGCACCTTCAATCTTAATGCATCAATAGAGGCGAGCAACAGGGTGTCAATTATTAGAATAAAGTTGTAAAATATTGGGATGCTTTCGTTGTACTTAATCAAATATTATACCTGTAGGAAAAATGGATACAGCATACTGAAGTTTTGTATCGAAGTTACCGTCAGAGCGGTACCCATAATGATATTGAGAAAACGAGGATCCGATAAGAGAGAAATGTCGAGTAAATCATACAACTTCTTAAGCAAACCCTTTTCTGGCTTCGTTACTGCGACTTCATTGTTATTCTCTGAAAATTAGGGAAAAAATATAAAATATTATTGTTTATCTAAAAGACCCGCGGCGATAAATTATTTTGCAAGGTGCTAATACGACAGGGAGATAAAGAAACATAACACAATTGTCTGATAGGTGCTTGTGTTATGTACATATTGCTCTATTCTTATTTAATTTTTCCTTTGAAACTACCTTTTGGTACAATATAGATACCTAAGTATATTAAATATCAATCAAACGTGACACATATTCCTCTAGCATTTAGTAATGAGCCTTGTTAATTGACATATAATATGATCGATATACTCATCTGTTTGTGCACCTTTGGATTATTCCATTAATCAATAGGTATTATCAGAGTAATTAAATAACAACTTTCCAACATACGTTAAATTGTACGATCACTTTGGATGACGGAACCCTGGGAGGTGATGTGGACACTGTATTATCAGACTTATATATAAATTATGGTCTATGCACCCCACACATATGCCCTTGTGGCACGGACGTGGACCGACCTGGTCACCACGGACTATGTTGTCAAAAAAGTGCAAGCCGCTTTTTAAGACATGTGACTCTTAATGACATAATCCGCCGGTCTCTTGCCACCATCAATGTGCCTGCTATTCTTCAGCCGCCTGGCAGAGATTATGGCAAAAGACCTGATGGAGTCTCTGGTTCCGTGGAGTTTGGGACGGATGCTTGTGTGGGACGCTACCTGTGTAGACACACTGGCACCGTCCAACCTCCAACGGACTACTTCTAAAGCGGGTGTAGAGGCGGAAAATGCCGAAAATCTGAAACGCATTAAATATAGAGCCCTTGGCAGAGAGTACTACTTTGTACCTTTTGGTGTCGAGACCCTCAGTCCGTGGGGTCCCAGTGCGCAAAAGTTATTTACGGAAATCGCGAAACGTCTGGTTGACTTAACTGGTGACCGGAGCACTGGCGGCTTGCTCGCGCAGCGCATCAGCATTGCAATTCAGCGAGGAAATGCCGCCAGCATCCACGGTACAATGCCTTGAAGGCATTTTTTAGATTTAACTTAGCTTAAATTTAATTTAGTTAATGTTATAGTTATCATCGTCGTTTATACTTTAGAAAATAAATGCTATATTGTAGTAATAAGAAGCCTTTGCCATAAAATGGCTATTATCGCCCGATATGCATACTCTCTTCCTAGCCCGCGGAAGACGTAAATATTTTACTCAACATGGGCGGTAAAAAAGATATCGCATACGGTACGCCCGTGCCTACGGTCAAGGGATCAAATATTCTACGGAGTGAGACATCCTTAGGTGTTAGGGCCTTCGGTGTATAATAGACCATTATTTTGAAGAAATGTACTCACCATTTAAAGTGTTGTTTGATGCTTTCACACCATTCGCTATACTCGAATTCTTATGACCATTGTATTTCTGATCAGAGTCCGTTTGCTTTTCTTTCCCTAGAGATGATTCAGTGGAACGGCCGAGACCGCTGTAAATTTCCTTTTTTGTGACAGAATCTTTCCTTATAACAATATCTTTATGTTTAGCTTGTAATAAATGCAACTTCTCGTCTATAATAACGTCTTCTTCGACTTTTTTTAGGTGCCATTCCACCGGTTGTACAAGAAGTGTTCCACCAATCTAAAATAAACACAAAGAAAATTACACCTATCTTTAGATAGTTTGACATACCTGTTTTTAATAATACAATGATTGGTATTAAGCCAGTTAGTAATTGTGATATTTCCTACTATTGTATATTGTATATTGTAGAAGGCAGTCCTTTAATCATTACTCTTTAAAATAAAACGAACGCAATAGCCCCTGTATTAAAAACTGTATCGAGGTAAATCATATATGTATATTTAATTTACAAACAAAATAATAATAAAAACGTTTAACCTACCCCATTCAAACTCAAAGCGGACAGCAGCAGGCACGCGCCTTGGAACCCGTAATTTTCCAGCAGGTATCGCACTAAATGCGGCATTAAAGTCTGTCCTACACCTGTGCCCACGTTAGCCAGGCCCACTGCTCGAGACTTCTTCAGTTTGAAGTAGCTGTTTATGGCTACAAACGACGAATTCTGGATGAACCCTAAACCCGTGCCTGGAATGAACTAATGACGGTTATTTATAACTTATTGTACCGATACTCTGCGGTTCTGACAAGTATTTGTAATTTTTTCACATGAATTCCTTATCGTTTTACTCTATTGAGTAGTATGAAAATTAAGGAACACCACGTGGGTCAGTGGTCACAGGGTTTTTTTTCTGTCGCTAGTTGCCATGGTTACGTCTCCTGGTCACTTTAAAAAAATACATTTCTTGGGTTTAAATCCACCAAATGTTGAATTTCTCTGACATTTTTACCCGTTTTCTGTGGACAATTTTTTTCCAAGAAATGATGTCTGTGTTGTGTCCTGCAAGTTGATCACGTAACGCAGTGTACGTGGTCCATCAGGTAGATCTAAATTTCATTTTTTATATTGAAAGTGCGAAAACCCTTAATACTTTCGATTTATAAAGAGATTGATTGAATAGAAAACAGTAAATCTTACCCAGTAAAACTCCATAAGTCAGAATCAAGTGGTAAATATTAGTAGTGAAACCACTTAAAAATATTCCTGAGGTGCAGAAACATGCACCAGTGACAGCCACCATCCTGGGTGACGTCAGTTTCAACATGGCGCCTGCTATGGGACCCGCGAAGTTGGTGACAAACAACATGGTACTGAGAACGATTGCTGCTCCTGATGTTTTATGGCCCATGTCTTCTAAATGATCTCCATATAGTAAACTAAATAGTGAGAGCATTGATTGATTGAATATCTGAAAATAAATGAAATATTGTGTAAGTTACTTTGCATAATGCGAGTATACCTTTTAATCAAAGTTGGGCATTATTTGAATAATTATTCGAATAAACAATCATTCGTTAATAAATTATTCGCGAATCATTTATTTGCGAATAAATCATTCGGTTGCAATTTTAAATAATAAATGATTTATTCGTTATTTTATTCGAATAAATACCACAATATACAGATACATTGCACAAATGTTCAGTTCATAGTTTCCATAATTTTCAAAATTATTTCATCAATTTATTTAAGTTGAATGGATATGTTTTGTTGAGATACCAAATACGAGTTTATGTATCTATAAAGACAGTTTGGAAATGATTAGGATATAATTAAAAAAAAACCGGCCAAGTGCGAGTCGGACTCGCGCACCGAGGGTTCCGTACAAAAATTTACGGTTTTAGCAATTTTTCCTTTATCTGTGCTAGGTATAAGAAGTTGCTTCATACCAAATTTCAAGATTCTGAGTTCACGGGAAGTGCCCTGTAGGTTTTGATTCCCTTGCGAGTTTCGAAAATTTGCGGCAATTTGCGGTATAAACGGCTGTATCTTTTGATCGCGTTGGCTTAGAAGTTTGATTTTTTCACAGTTCCAAGGGACAGTAGACCTGAGTATTTGGTATACATTTTAGCTTGATACCTCCGCGTTCCTAAGAAAAAGGCTCTTTGCAGACGGACGGACGGACAACAAAGTGAGCCTATAAGGGTTCCGTTTTTTTCCTTTTGAGGTACGGAACCCTAAAAATAAATACATCTACAGTGGCAGAAAGGTAGTTATTTTATTAGCCAATTATTCGACAATATTATTCGCGAATAAATTATTCGTGGAATACTTTATTTGCGAATAAATCATTCGTGGAATATTTAATTCGCGAATAATTTATTTGCCTAATTTCGAATAAGAATAATGATTCGATAAATGTATTCGTCATTCGCGAATGATTCTGTTATTCTCATTCGTTATTCGTCATTCGAATAAATTTGGCCCATCTCTGCTTTTAATGACCTGTTTTAAATAGAATGATAGAAAAATCTCAGAGTGGAGTCCATCTTGGTTATTTTATATATTTTCTATTATTCAGATCACTGAATTTTTCATTTAAGTAGTTCGTTCCCATTGGTACACTTACAGTTAGCCAAGAAAGTGGTCTACTATATTTCGACTCTTTTATTTTAGTAGACAACTTTCTTGTGTTGCTTTTTTCATATTTGAATTGAATTATTAAAAGTAGTTACTTAAACTTCTTTGATTGGAGCAGTTTACATTACAGTCCCATTTTAAGCAAAATCTGGCATTGTTGTTTCCTGGTTTACTGGACAAAATACCAACAGCAAAAAGTTGTCGAGAATGAGTATACTTACCAACTGTTAATAGTTTTAAGTAAAAGGGGAGATAATAAACACTAATAGGGTTTGTTAGATCGCTTACCCAAAACGCAAGATTTCTTTGTAGCTAATTTTATTTTCGTACTTTTCCCGAACGCGATTACTGCTGTCGCTTTTTTCCTCTGCAGCTTACTTTCTCAGTCGTGTTGTTCCTGTATCGTATTTTATGACGTTTCTATTTTTTCTGATTTGGTAGATCGCTTTCCCAAACGCAATTATTCTTTGTAGAATTTTTTCTTTCGCCATTCTTAAAATTAACCTTCCTCGATATGTTATCGCTCCGAATTTTTTTCTCGCATAAATTTAAAGGCGTTTTTCAACTTTCATTTTATTAACAGTTTCGACGGTGCCCCGCTAAGCGTATTCTTTGGGTATTTCTGGGCAGTTTGCATCTGAATCTACCCCACGAACCTAACTAACCTAGTGTTTCGCGATTGCAATGGGTTTCATACATGGAAGAAAAAGAATTTGTTATATCGCTTTCCCAACCCTAATTTTTCTTAGGCTGCCACCTATCACAGCATTATCACATTTTGTCCATCCATAGGTGGTATATTCCCAGAAGTGACACTTGAAAATTAAAATTCGTATGCTCTTTCAAGCCTGAATTTATTCTCATTTATTTACGAAGTTCATTATTTCGGTTTCCACTGTTGATTGAAAGTTGATTAATGCAAAAAAAAATATGCAATATATAAAACAATTATCGCAATTATCTGTCTATATAATTAAGAGCCAAAACTTCGACCTATTTTTGTGGCCCTCGTGGTCACGAGCTAGTATTTTCATTACTATTCATCGATTAATTCCAACACTATGTAGTAACTAACTATCATTTGCCTTATAAAAACATTCATTGATCATAATTTTCAGTAGAGTTCGGACAAATATTTCGTATTACCTGAACGTTTTGCTTCCTTGACAATCCAAAGTTTTAACATTACATTATGCAAATTACCTAGATATATGAACGTTCGTTTGTAATCGTTATAATTTAGAATCCCAATATCGGGTACTGATAAAAAGATAATATAATCTGTATTAGGCATGTTCTAATGTAAACACAGCGGCCTTCGGAGTGGTCAACTCCGTCGATAAACGACGAAAAATATCCTGTTATTTTCATAGCTGATTCATTGTTGTTGTGTAGTCATGAAAACAAATTAATCACACCATTATCGCGACCGATGCATGGCAAGACAATAATAGTACCCTTAAGGTAAGAATGAGGACAAATGACAAGTGGATTACAAATATGTTATTAATCCTTTGAGAGTTTCTTTAACTTGTGCTTAGTCAATTTACGCGGTGATATTTTCTTCGGCTACTGCGATTTCTAATCAAAATGTAAGGTACATTACTATCGAGAAATTAATAAATCAAAATGCACTTTAATGTACCTACCATTATACACTTCATAATTGATTATGCGTGATTCGCTCTACTGACAGTGAATTTTCAGTAAATAATAATAATAATAATAATAAATACTCTTTATTGCACCACAACAAGAGACAATAGTATTTTATGCAACTGTTGTATAAGTAGGGTCTTAAAACGCGAGTGTCGTGAGTTGCGATGCGAGCCTTGGCGAGCATCGCAATTAAAGACGCCACGAGCGTTTTAAGACCAAGTTATACACCGTTGCATACAATATTTTTTCTACGACTATTTTAAATAAATAGCATAATTTGACTTCTCAGGCAGTAAGTTTTCAGTTAGTTCTATTACTTCTCACGCAATTTCATCAGCGGTGCAGTTATTTTTTTCTTCGTCCATTTTAAAAGGAACGTACACATTTTTCTTCACTTCACAAACACGAATCAAATCTTAAGAAGTTATTAATAACGAATAGTTATCATATTTGACATATTTCGTCTTTTAATTTTGTACTGGAACTTTGGTGGGAAATTGGAAACATGACACATTGACACCTCTTGTTTATGGTCTGTTTTGTTCTTAATTCAACTTGCCAGTACTGTCATATTAAGATCCAGGTTTTTCTTAAGTTGGCAGCAATGCCTTTAGTACAATAATTTATTTGAAGTAAATACATTCAGTGGTTTGTTAAGTTGGTAGTACCTAATGTATTTTATGTTTCGGCATGGCCCTCTAGATTAGTCGCGTCGCAGCCTACTCGATCGTGTCTAGTAGGCCGTGGCACAATGTAGCACTACCCAGGTTTAGAAGCGTATGGCTGCTAAGCGTATCGTTTTGGCGACAAAACAGCACGGTTGTGCCGTACTGTTATGGGGAATAGAGTATTGACTTTTCTGCAGACTTATTTTGTATGTCTTTATATTAGTGTTCGGGACTATGTAAATGACAGATAAAAGTACAGGAGTAGAAAAACATAATAATGTAATTAGACGACATCAGATGTTACCGCATATCATATTATAGGTGTATAAATAGTAAACAAGGAATTGAGATATCGTGCTGATTATTCACGTAGCTGAATTTTTACAAAAAATATATATTCATCATGAATATAGTTTTATAGCCTTATTCATAAACGACTATTAGACCAATTAAAGCAAACATTCCGGTAAAATACGCTTGTTTTTGTCAGATCTGTCATCTTTATCAGAAAAGAAAGGCGCAGAACAGGGGCGGATTCAGCATTTTAGTTTGGAGGAGGGCTAATAGCGGGGCGGGAAACCGCCATCGAGTAGTCTGAAAGAGCGGTTATTCGAGGCGGATTGACGCCGCATGCGGCGGTCGATTTTGTCCCGCTCGTGAACCCTGACGGGAAACCGCGCAGTGCAGTATAATACTGCATACAACTTCCATATTAAATTGTGTCTAGTGCGGATTCGGGAGAACCGCACGTGAGCGGTTGTGAGCGGGAGTGCGAGGGCGCTCGTCGTGCGTGGCTAGTAATGAACAAAAGACAGCAATAAACCGCGTTCCGTTTAGTTTGATGGTCTGCGGCAGCTTTCTCGGGTGGTTTCCCGCGGCGGTAGAACCGCCCGTGTAGCCTCCACCTAAGCGGTGTTCGTTAACATCTGAATGTATGGAAAGTTGACAGCTTAATCGGAAGGTGGCGCAACCAGCCCTTAGTAACATGAGGCAGATAAATAACTTAATACTCACATTACATACTGCGATACCTAGTAAAACCATCCATCCCCAACCTCCGTCCGGTGGTATTGTTTTCCATCTTTTCTCGATACGTTGAGACATCACCAATGATTTATTTTCTGTTGTCATGTTTCCTTACTCATTCGCTTCTCAAACCGATCGAGTACAAATTGTATCTGCAATAAGAAAAAAATACCCATCTTAAAAGTAATCAAAACTTTATTTTTCGAGATCGTTAATAAAATAAATGCTGAAACAGCATGAAGTTACAATCAACGGTAATAATACTAACTATAGTGAAATAAATTGTTTAGACTGGTAAATTACAAAAACAAGCGTAGTTTTCTCATGCACATTATTGCACACGCCTTAAACCGTCAGGGCTTTAAGTTTATTTTCATGTATATTTACGAAAATTGGTACGATTCGTTTCAGGAGGATTTAAAAGCGTTACAGAATTGTACCGATCTGTCTATAGATAGGTACCTCATTATTATAAACATCTTATGCTAGCTTATGTTAAAATAGATTATTCCGTTCCTCGAAATGTTCTCTTATGTTGAAATTATGTTTCTTCATCTTCATTATCGGAATTAGGGTGTCAAACATTGGGACGTCTAATTTTTTTTCCTAGGGAAATGCTTTTTCGCATCCGGCCTGGTTGGGGAACCAGAACGGTATGATGGACTCCCGGGTACCGCCCGGACTACCGTCTAAAACCCCACGGTGCTCTGCGCGCAACTTTTTGGCAGAGCCACGGGAACGCTCACGCACACTTCCGCGACTCCACCAGCAGCTGTCCCTAGATGACACCCATCGCTGGAGGTGAGGAGATGTTTACTAGTCTCCCAGAATAACATTTTTCAGGGGCTTGTCCGAACACCCGACACGCCCTCCAACGCGAGGACCTCTTCCCTTTGGGTGGCAGTCGCCCCCGTGACTGCCTCCCTGAGGTCTTCGTTAAGGCGGCAAGCGCCGGTTGTGCACTGCACGCCTGCGCCCAGTTCTGCGGCAGCGCATTGGGTCAGCCTCAGCCCGGGCTTCCCGCTCCTTTTCGGCCATAACGTGCTCGCTGAAGTCGAGCATCGCCTTCTAGGCCACTTTGCTGGGCATCGACATTTCTTGTCCTATTCGGTCGACCACCTCTTGTCTCTCTGCACTTCAAGCCCGACACTCGGCCAATGTGTGCTGGGCCGTGTCTACGAGTATATCGGCTCCGCACTGGTGGCATTTCGGGGTCGGCTCTCTCTGTGCAATATTGTGCAGAAAGTTGCCGAAACAACCGTGTCCCGACAGCACCTGCGTCAGCCGAAAGGTGAGAACCCCGAACTGTCTTTCAACCCAGTCATGGAGGACTCATGATACATGGGTGAACCGCCTCTATGTGCGGGAGCCGGCGCTCGGCCGTTCCAGTCGCTGCCCTCATACGTCCATCGCCTCCTACAGAAGCTCAGTACGCCGCTTCCTTATTTCCTGTGGGGCTAGCAAGTTCCCCTGGTCTCGCGCCTCTACGCGCCACAGATACAGGTCCGCGAGGACCCTCGCGTCTTGGTCCCAAGGCATGGTTCCGGCTAGCACACACGCGGCTTCCGCGCTTACGGTGCGGTACCCTCTGATTTGTCTCACTTTCTGCGGTCAGCGCAGCTGAGCGATATTTTGGTTGGCACTGGGGCATACTGGGGCACCATAGAGTCCCATCGAGCGAGACCTCTACCTTACTCAAGAGACCACATCTTTTTTCCACACATAAGTATGGCACAGATAACTTCATTAATTAATTGAATATGACGTCTATTGTTATGCGGGTGTGTTTCGATAACTATGGACACATTATGACAATGAGATCAAAAGTCAGTGGGTATGTTTAACGAGAACATTGTTGTTATCTAATATATAATGAGACGTTGAACTGGTAATAAAAACATGAGTCCGGATGCACCACAATACGTGTTACTTGTGGTACGTCTAGTAAACAATGATTTTTTGTAATGTTATACGATTGTTACACCACTCAAGAAATAATTGTCGCAATTGATCTCTAATGAGCATATATTTAACTAGCTTTGTCCCGCAACTTCGTCTCCGGAATAGCACAAATCACACAACAACTTCTCTCCTTAATTTCATGTTTCTTAATGTTATCTGGACAATGAGTAAACTATATACCTATCTACTATGTGTCAAATTTCAGTAACTAACATTCAACTCAACACACACACAAACATTAGTAGGTTTCTGTTTCATTTTATTTTCACTCATTTCTTATTATGTTATATTGCCTTTCTTTTTATGTGTTATCTACCGTGTACTCGTGGACCCGGGTATGTCCTAAAACTACGACCAAGACCACCGGGGGATGGGCAGCAGCATCCCTGGAGTGCGGTGGAAATACTGCGATCGCCAACCCGCATGCCAAGCGTGGCGATTATGGCACATACCCCCCAAATGGACTGTACAATTAAACCACGGCCCCGAGGTTCCGACGACCCCCGGTACCCAGGTTGTGGTAGCGGCCAGGGTACCAGCGGGGTCAGGGGTGCGAAGAATCTCCGGCGAAGATCCGGCTACCAACACCGACGACCTCTGGCCCTGGCAACGTATAACACGCGCACACTGCGGACCGACGAAAGGATAGCGGAACTGGAGGAAGGATTGAGCGAGTTGCGTTGGGATGTCATAGGGTTATCTGAAGTCCGAAGAGAGGGGGAGGACACGATAACCCTCAAATCCGGCAACTTGCTCTATTTCCGGGAGGGCGACCAACAGTCCCCGGGAGGTGTCGGGTTACTCGTCCACAAGTCCCTCGTAAATAACATGGTGAAGATCGAGAGTGTGTCGACTAGGGTGGCGTGCCTAATACTCAGAGTATCCACAAGGTACTCATTGAAGGTCATACAGGTCTACGCACCGACCTCGGCATACTCCGACGAAGAGGTGGAGGCTATGTATGAAGATATATCGAAGGCCATGCATAGTTCCAAAACCTACTTCACCGTTGTTATGGGGGACTTCAACGCAAAACTGGGCAAGAGAGATGGTGAAGAGCTGGGAGTGGGGCAATTTGGAGTTGGAAGTCGGATCCACCGGGGCCAACTACTGGCTGGCTTCTTGGAGAAAGAGGGTATCTACGTGATGAATTCCTTCTTCAAGAAATGTGAGCACAGAAAGTGGACCTGGATGAGTCCCGACGGTGCAACTAAAAACGAGATTGACTTCATCATGTCGACGAGGAAGCATATATTCAATGATGTCTCTGTGATCAATACGGTCAAAACCGGGAGCGATCACCGTCTGGTCAGAGGCACATTGAATATATGCGTCAAGCAAGAACGCTCTCGAATGATGAAGTCTACGCTCCGTCCAGCATCACTCCAAATTCAAAACCCCGAGAGCTTCCAGCTGGAACTCCAAAACCGTTTTGATTGCCTAGGCGGCGATGTGGACGAATTGAACGACGGGTTTGTGGAAACTGTCCGTGTCACTGGGTCTAAGTTCTTCAAGGCCCAGGGCACCAACGGAATTAAAAGGCTATCTAGCTCCACTCAGAAGCTCATGAAGGAAAGGAGTGAAATGATTCTACAGTCTTCAGCCGACGCGACCTTATACCGGCAGCTCAATAAACAGATCTCCAAGTACCTTACCCGCGATCTGCGCCAATTCAATACAAATCGTATTGAAGAGGCCATCCAGCGTAATAAGGGCTCTAAAGTATTCTCGAGAGATCTGTCTATAGGGCAGAGCCAGCTCGCGAAGTTAAAAACTGAAGATGGTAGAATCGTTTCCTCTAAACCTGACATTCTGGATGAGATAGAGCGCTTTTACGGACAGCTATACACATCAACGCGCAGACCCGAAGTTAGTCAGGCGGAAGACCCTAGAGCTAGACTAACCTGACACTATACCGACGACATCCCGGACATCAGCATGTGCGAGATTGTAATGGCTCTTAAACAGCTCAAGAACAACAAAGCACCCGGTGAAGACGGAATAACAGCCTAACTTCTGAAGGCAGGTGGAAAACCGGTCCTTATGGCCCTTCAGAAGTTGTTCGATTCCGTCTTACTGGAAGGGAGAACTCCAAAGGCATGTGTGGTGGTGCTGTTCTTCAAAAAGGATGACAACACTCTGCTGAAGAACTACAGACCCATCTCACTTCTGAGCCATGTCTATAAGCTGTTTTCGAGGGTCATTACAAACCGTCTCGTACGCAGGCTAGATGACTTCCAGCCTCCCGAACAAGCCGGTTTCCGAAGAGGCTTTAGTACCATAGACCACATCCACACGCTTCGTCCGGTTATACAGAAAACCGAGGAGTATAACCTGCCTCTCTGCTTAGCGTTCGTGGACTACGAAAAAGCCTTCGATTCGATTGAAACCTGGGCTGTACTACAGTCTCTCCAGCGGTGCCAAGTTGACTATCGCTATATCGAAGTGCTGAAGTGTTTGTACGAGAGCGCCACTATGTCAGTCCGACTCCAGGACCAGAACTCGAAACCTATTCCGCTGCAGCGGGGAGTCAGGCAAGGAGATGTTATTTCTCCAAAACTGTTCACCGCTGCACTGGAGGACGTTTTCAAGACTCTGGACTGGAGAAGGCTAGGCATCAGCATCAACGGCGAGTACATCACTCACCTTCGGTTTGGTGACGATATAGTAGTCTTGGCTGAGACCATGGAGGACTTAAGTACGATGCTCGATGACCTCAGTAAAGCATCCGAGCGAGTTGGTCTAAGAATGAACATGGATAAGACGAAGATCATGTCAAATGCCCATGTAGTACCAACTCCCATTACAATCGGACACTTCACGCTCGAAGTTGTAGACGATTATGTATACCTAGGATATACGATCCAGTTAGGTTGGTCCGACTTCGAGTAAGAGGTCAATCGTCGAATCCGACTCGGCTGGGCAGCGTTCGGGAAGCTACGGCAAATCTTTTCGTCCAATATTCCGCAGTGTCTCAAGACGAAAGTCTTTGACCAGTGTGTGTTGCCAGTGATGACATATGGCACTGAAACGTGGTCGCTTACTATGGGCCTCATAAGAAGGCTCAAAGTCACCCATAGGGCAATGGAGAGGGCCATGTTGGGAGTTTCTCTGCGTGACCGCATCAGAAATGAGGCTATCCGCAGCAGAACCAAGGTAACCTATATAGCCCTCCGTATCGCTAAACTTAAGTGGTAGTGGGCGGGGCACATAGCACGAAGAACCGATGGCCGTTGGGGCGGAAAGGTTCTCGAGTGGCGACCACGTACCGGAAGGCGCAGCGTGGGTAGGCCCCCGACAAGGTGGACTGATGACCTGGTAAAGGTTGCGGGAGTCCGCTGGATGCGGGTGGCGCGGGATCGGTCACTTTGGCACTCTTTGGGGGAGGCCTATGTCCAGCAGTGGACGTCTTTCGGCTGATATGATGATGATGATGATGATGATCTACCGTGTCCTCACTGGTTGGATCCAACGGAAGACCAGCTCTGGCTGCAAAGCCAGTATCATGCTGAGTTGGGCCGATTTCGTAACACGGTACAGATGCACTTTTTTGTCTTTGTCTTATATTAGTGCGTTACGATGTTTCATTACGATTCTGTTTTTTCTATCCAATTTGAAAATAGTAGGCAAGAAAAGTCAGTAAGTGCCAACTTTATTTCTTTTGTTACAAAAACTATTGACGGAAAATATACTTACGTAAATATTACAAAAGTAAGTGAGATAGCTATAGTTATGTGCTAGCAACTAAAATTGTACAAAGTTACTATGTGCCACTATCGTTGTTATCGGTCAAAGACCAGCCCTCTAACTGACGTACCAAACAACAATATATGAAACTTACTTGTTTTTAACTCATTCTTTATCAGACAGCTCAGAAAAGCACTAGTGATCTTTGACATTATTAGCTTAGTCAACACGAGTATCATTTTTGCAGGCCACATATCAAGTATAAATATTCGCTTTAAAAATATTGGCCTATTATGTTTTTGTGTAGGGACTAGGCCCGATTAAGTTAAATTAAACGTCGGTATTGTAGGTATGCCTACCAGCCAGTGTTGGAATAAACTCGTCTGTGATCGTAAGCGGTGTTCGTTAAAATCTGAATGTATGGAAAGTGTGACAAGTTTCTATGGGATAACAGCTGCCCGCGCCAAATTTTACGTTGATCGGTATATAATCGAAAGTTGATGAAACCCGCCCTCAGTCGAATTAAAACTTAGTTTAGACTTGATTAAACCGGGATTAGCATATATCCTACGGATAAACTACTTAAGTACATTTTTGAATGGACTCTCGGAAAAACTTAATTATTATCGGTCCTTATACAATGTATTCGTATTTTACCGCAGGGACATAATTAATAACTATCTCGATGAGTTTTTTTACGGCGGTGCTTCTCGTGGCAGAGGTTTCTTTCCGAACCGGTGGTATTTTGTCGACAATCAAAGACCAAGAGCATGTAATATGCCTAAATTGAATAATACTTAAATAACTTTAACTTTGACCTTGGCTTTATGTAATATTTGTTTAAACATATAGAACTTGATATCTATTAAAATTGGCACCTTGTTTTTGATGTAGGTTTCAATTTCCGTAAGTGGTTTATAAATTAATAAATATTTGCGGACAATCTTACACAAACCGATCTAGTCTCAAACGAAGCAAAGCTTGTAGGTACTATGGGTACTAGACGACGATTAACATACTTATATACATAAAAACAAAACTTAAATACATAGAAAATATGACTGAGGAAATAATTCGTGATCATCACACAAATAAATGGGATTACCGAGTATCGAACCTGGGACCACTAGCTTCGTAGGCAGGGTTACTACCAACTAGGCTAAACCGGTCATAGAGTTTAATAATACGATTACCAATATTGAATAGCGAAGATGCAGCTATAATATTTAAAAAAACAAATAATAGCAACTGAAACGTTTTACTTTAGTTTATACTCATTTCAAACAATAATTCTACGTTTTGGTGTGTGACATCTAAGGACGAACCACGGAGAAACAAATATGGCGGGTGATACACATGAGTGACATCACAGGAACCGTGTGTGTAGATCCGTGTAGGCGCGAAGGTTTAAATTGTTAGTTTGCAACAGATTTCTTTTGCTTTAAATCATATTATTTTAATTTATTAATACTTTCGTGGTCTTTTCTACGTGCGACTCTTTCAAATGAAAGTAAAAATTAAAACATTGCATCTTCCCGACAACAAACCGGTAGAAAAACTTCACGATTAGTCTTGCCATAGGTATGCAGGTTGTACTACATTATTAGGTAAGTAGTAGGTTAACTTAAATTCAGTTTTAACACTTTGGCAACCGGACTTAAAATGGAACAATACACCAGAAACCGACAGAACTCCCTAGGCGTGTATTAGGTTCATACTACTGGCCCGCCTAGCATCTGAGCAAACATTACGAGTTACCAGGCGGGTAAGTATTGCTTTCTTCTGGTATTGATTAGCTTCAATTTATCACAAGGTGTGCGATAACAACAAAAGTCGACTTGCAGATAAACTAATTCTTTTTGACAGATAATAATTTGGTACTATTCTCATGCCATGACCATGACCGATTCGTATGTAACCGCTCACTACACATACATACATTTAAATCAAAGGAAAAATTTAAAAATGGCTCGGGCACCCCACGCACGCCTCCCTAAGGCGTTGTATGAAGGAACTGATTGAAGGATTTGGTGCCCCAACCGGATTGTTCCGATAGCTCAGTTGGCTGGTAGCGACGAGCTATGAATGGCTGTGATCGCCGGTTCGAATCCGGCTCGGATTTTTCAATTTTTCCTTTGATTTAAATTTATAATTTTCGTTAACAGCGTTACTACTTAAAAACAAAAATACAAATACATACATTGTGCCTTTAGTCACTAAGTACTACACTATTATGTTTCGGCTTTGTTTTGTACCACGAATGGTGATTTCTTTGTCATGGTAATATCTGATGCGTTCTGTTACATCGTGTCAAAATTTAAACCGATAATTATAATCGCGTCAAAAAAGATAATCACCGAACAAATATGGCTTCATGAGTCACAAGTGTAACAACTCGATATGTAAAGATGGTTCAAATTTCGCAATGATTTCTTTAACTTTGGTCCTTTGGTCTTTTTGGGTATTTAATAATTGAGAGAGCACTCATCATGCAACGTAAATGACGAACTACAGCATTGAA
The DNA here is from genome assembly GCA_945867215.1 of Epinotia demarniana. NCBI lineage: Eukaryota > Metazoa > Arthropoda > Insecta > Lepidoptera > Tortricidae > Epinotia > Epinotia demarniana. The sequence continues at coordinate 18,865,394 of OX244263.1, forward strand.
ATTATATAGGTAGTCTCCGTCTTGGCAACGCTTATTGCCTTAAAAACTTTTTAAGTCCATGTCTTTCCACGTGCCTCCAAAATCCATAGAACTATGTATCATTGATCACTTTAAAACCTGAATATCGTTTTCATGCAATTACGTAATCCGAGTGCCTTTCAATTACTGAGAAGTGCCCAAAACGAAAATCTAGCGAGCTATTGCCGTGGTCAAATTACATCCATCCATAAAAAATTGGCAAACATGGTTACATAGGCAAGAGGCTCTTCAACACTATACTCTACTACTATACCTACTATACTCTAATTTCTGCGGGAGTTGAGTAAAAAATGGTTCATTTAAAAGCTTGAACTGTGTGTCGTGTGTCGGGCCACGCGCAGTGTACGGTTCCATAGTTGCCTGTCTGTTTTAGTTACCTCGACACGAGCGCCAACTAAATGGTGCGGTTGAATCGGGCGAATTTGTACGAAACTTGGCCTTTGTAATTACATTTTAAGTTGGTCGACTATTACTCGGTAACTAGTTATGCCTACTTACTTTTGATAGTGTATTTTTAAATTCATTATACAGGCTGAATTTTTAATGAGTGTCCAATTTTTTCCTAGGTATTTCGTATCATCAATTACCACTCCATTTTTGAAAAAAAAACTGGTACCTACGTATTTTTTATTATAAATTGTCCCATAAGAATTATTAGTACAGCGTTTTTTTTTTTGGATTGGTTCGTTTGCAGCAGCCTGAAGGGCTGTGGCTGCTGACCTGTGGGTAGTCTCCACTATGGGGCTACCCGACTGCCGATCCGTACAGCGTGGTTACTCGGGATTCAGTGCCGCGCGGAGCGGGGGTAGGGGGAGGCGTGCCGTGTTAACCCTTCCTACCCGCGTGGTAAGGTTTTTTGGGATAACTTTAAGCCGCAATTACTACAAATTTTAGTACTGAATGATATGAAACCAAAAAACACATATTTTATATTTTTTGCTAAAGAATCCTTATACTTGAATTTGGGCTCTCATTAAAAATTCATTCTGTATGTACTACTGCCACGATTTTTTTCACTTCTCCAATAGTAAATGGCTACTACTAAAAAAATCGTCCAGCAGAGGGGGGCACATGACTCGAACAGTTGAAAAATGGTTTTAAACAGCCAATTTTTTTTTGAACAAGCTATCCGATTCCTTAAACTATGGGTTTATCGAAAAAAAAGTTTTCATTCCACTTTACGTGTAGTGGAGGTAACCGTAGTTTTATTTTTATTCCTCTTAAATATTGGCGTTATTGGTCGGCGTGATTAATATACCCATGCTGAGTTACAGTTTTCAAGTTGTAAAGGTAACTGAGCAAAGCCGAAGACGAACACAGACGGACCGACATGGCCAAACTATGAGGAAAAAAAAAGAAAATAAACAGTGAACACTCATGAATACGTACCTTTTGTCACAAAATAACAGTGTAAAACAATGAGTTCAAAACAAAACTTCTGCCCTAATAGTACTAGCCAGGCGTGCACCGGCACATCTCGTACTAAACGAGAACTCACGCACGACCGTCGCGTTCAGCTTTTAGCTCGTCAATGGATATCGGCAAAGTGATGTATTACGACACTGTTAATTTGATGACGACAATCACGAGCTACTGTTACTTTACGGAGAGAGCGTATTTTATTTAAGACCGCACCGTAACCTTAACCTTAGCTTGTGTTTGAGCATAATAGATATAGGTGATGAAATAAAGTATGTAAAAAGCGTAGTATCTGATATTCGGCAGGCTCATTTTACTCGAATGGGATACTAGCGTGTATATATTAGCTGGTCTTTATAAAAACAAAATATTTATGTATAAGCGACTTCGATTTTCATACAAACATTTTTATAGGATTACCTAAATCGTATATAGTTCTATTACGTCTTCATATAGGTACCTAGTCTTTAAAAATACAGTTCACTACCTACTATGAAGGCCGAATGAGTAAGGATTATCGTATAAGTAACGTTATCAGTTTAATTCATTAATCTTGCACCATGATAATAATTATTATTTACCTGTTTATCGTAAAAAGTGTTCGTCGAACGTATATTAAAACTATCCGTAGTTTTTCATGGTAGATATAACATGCACATTTGGGATTTGGCTTTACGGTCAAATAAAACAAGGTTCCCTTAAAGCATTACCGGATATTAATGCTTCGCGGGTGAATGTTTTTATATGGAAGTTAAGTTTTGGACTTGGAAGCTGTCCATGACTTTGGTTGCAAATGTATCGTGACATAAATTCTTCATTTATCAAGAATCTTGAGTCAATCAACCAATACCATACTAAAATCAGAGAATAATACCACGACATCATTTGGAGTTTGCTCTTCAATACTGAGCTGAAACTAACTACTGAATCAAGACCATTGAAATGTGCAAGGTAAATAGGTTACTTATTTAAGGCTGGCAAGCATTAAGAAAAGACAGTGGGTTTGAAAAGATTTGGGTACAATGTTCGTATGCAAAACTAGTCAAGTGCGGAATGGTCATGTAGTGATGTGGAAAGATGTATCTTTGTGTTGGCGAATTACTTATTTGAAATGTGGGATTAAAGTTTAAAAGAAATAAATTCTGTAGTGAGAAAAAGTATCTCTCACGGTTTTTTGAAGAAGTAAATGTTGTAGTTCGCTGTTATTACCATAGGTTCGCAACAAAGATCAGCATACAAGATTTAAGTTATTATATCTAAAATCAGGCTACAACTTTTAATCTGCATAGAATGTTACAAACGATCAACAATGTAACCAAAATTAGTCCGCCAAATAATTGTCTAATAATTTTCATAAAACACTAATAACATTTTTGATTAGCCGTAAGTAAAATTGATTTACACCAAAAATAAGCCATGAATTATTTAGTATACCGAACCCATCTACTAGCAGAAATGTAGGTTAGGTTAGGTTATGTCACACTCAACTTATCTGCGACAATAAAATAATCGAACTGCTACCAGAAATGTAGGTTAGGTTAGATTAGAACTGCCCCCCTCCTCACTGAATCGAACTGCTACAGATTTTTGCTGCTACAGGTCAGATTAGATTAAAACTGCTGACCACTTTTTTAAATATTTGTTGATCAGAAGTTCCTTTCCTTGTACAATTATCAGTTCATCAATCAAGCAATCAGTCAAAATAATTTATTATCAAATACCGCTAAATTGGGATCAGGATGGAAAGTTCTGCGTCTTTTGATATAAGATAATTTTGTTTACAATGCAGAAAGCCCGAACTAACGTAAGTAGAACTCATCATCCTCCTAGCGTTATTCCCGGCAATGCCCCTAAAGGAGCCTAGGGTCCGCTGTGACACCTAATCCCAAGATTTGGCAAAGGCACTAGTTTTACGAAACCGACTGCCATCTGACCTTCCAACCCAGAGGGAAAACTAAACCATATTGGGATTAGACCGGTTTCCTCACGATGATTTCCTTCACCGAAAAGCTAACGGCAAGTATTCCGCGGTACATAAGTTCCGAAAAACTCATTGGTACGAGCCGGGATTCGAACCCACGACCGCCGCTTGACAGCCGCATGCATGAACCACTAGGCTACCGTAGCTATTAACGTGAGTAGAACTACTCAACGGATATTATATATATGCGAAAGTAACTTGTCTGTTTCCTTTACACGCATAAACCACTGAATCTGTACTGAACTGATTTAGATACAAGGGTCTAGCCGGCTAAACTAATAAGAGTGGCCCCTAAGCGGGATTTGGTTACCTATACTGTGAAGCACTGGCAGGACCAAGAACACTGTATGCCTGACATCAGCCTACGATCTTCTTTTGTTTTAGATTTATTCACTAAAATGTAAAAGACACGCCCTGGTTCGATTGGTTTAGCTAAAATAACATACATACATACATACATACATTCACGCCTTTATACCCAAAAGGGGTAGGCATAGCACATGAAACGTATGTTCCAGCGGCACTTTTATATGTGGGTATAAAAGATCTACTAAATGTGATATTGCAGTGATAGGTTGCTAGCCCATCGCCCACAACACAAATCAACCCTGGTCCCTTAATCGACTTTTACGACACCCACGGGATGAAAGGGGGTGGTGAAATTCTAAGCCGACACCACACGAGTCAAAATAACAGTTCATAAAATACCTTAATTTTTAAATATTTTCTTTTATATATTTGAAACAAAAGAAGATCGTAGGCTGATATTAGCCATACAGCGTTTTTAGGTCCTGTCACTACTCCATCTAAAATTATAAACAAATCCCTCGTGAGAGCCACTCTTATTAACTTAGCCTGCCAGACCCTTTGGCATTGATATAGTTTGAGACCCTAGATAGGGAATAGGATAGCCGAATATCATCCCTTAAAAGGGTGAAAAAGTCGGGAAAGTTTGTATGAGGAACGATGCTGACTACGCCTATAATACTCGTACTTTTATACTGAATATGAATAATCCTCTAAAGCGATTAAGGAGATCTACGCAGATGAAATCGCGGGCAAAAGTTTGCATAAATAAACAACCAGTTAAGTACTTAAAAATAAACAAACATTGCATTATTCTTTGTAGCATTTACCTTTATCTGCGTTGCACCTGTAGGTCACATCAGTTAATGCAAGACCTTGCAATTGCCATCTTACGTCTTTTTAGGCTTTCTTTACATCATTGATTCACTCTCTTGGTTCTTGTAACCCCAACTTCTAAGAAAGGGTATACTTCTGTACACTGCTTTTGATATCGTGCACCTTAGGATTACTTTTATTATCGGTTTCTGTTCACTTGAACCGTATTTAATCCTATATTTTCCCTATTCCTGAAATTCTTAAAAATAATAAATACGTTTGTTATTTTCTGTTGACAATCTGTCAACAACGTTGTGTTCTTCTAAATAGTCATTTTCACTACCATAAAGGTTAGGTTTTATACTTTTCGGCTAAGTCTGTATACTTTTAGGTACTTATGAAACCCTGGTAGCTTGTAATTTTTGAAATATGAAATTATAATATGTAATTCTAGAACATGGGATCCCTTGGGTATAAAAGCCGATACAGCCGCTGTATTAAATGAGTTTACCTTCGACTTCCAAACAAGAAGTACAGAACAGATCCGTTGCGGGGTCACAGCCGGCCCCGCAACTCAAGAGGGTCCCTAAACCTACTCGTCGGCCGTCAGTTCAACTACGAAAGGCGTCCCTGCTGGACGACTGCCTTTGCGGGGCTCCCCTACTGAGCACCTGCCTCCCGAAGCGCTACATCTGTACACCACCCTTCGGAACGGCCCGGCTGAGCTCCTCCCGAGCGTTTGGCTTGGAAGGCGCCCTGCTGCACGCGTCCTACTACGCGCCGGCCACTGCTCACGCCCTACGGGACGTTCCTATCTGCTGCACGCGCCTTACTACGCGCCTACCTACTGCTCGCGCCCTACGGGACGTTCCTATCTGCTGCACGCGCCTTACTACGCGCCTACCTACTGCTCGCGCCCTACTACGCGCCTGGTTGTCGACTGCCGCGCTACACGCGCCCCTACCGGACGCCTGGCGGAGGCCTATACCCTGACGGTACGCCCGTACGCTTACTCCTCGCACGCGCTGCTACGCACGCCTCCGGCCTGCCATTCCTACCTGCTGATCCCTCACATTCTACGGCGCGCCTTCCTGGGGATCCCACTGGTTCCGTTTAACTCTTTTCTAATTTAACCACCACGTGTCCTGGTAACTAGGTACTACTGTTTGCTTGTCAAGAAACTCTCTTAATAAAGAACCTCGACCCTAACTTTTCTTTTGTAATTTGTATTTAGCTATCATACTTGTTACGTGGGCTTCCAAAAAGGTTTGTAAGTCCACGTAACGTGACAGTTTTGGCGCCCAACGCAAGAGGTCTTATTTTTTGACAAGCTTATTTTTTTTTCTAAATTTTAAAAAACTACAGACAACATATGTCTCTAAAACCTCTTTATGTCGGCCTCTTATTAACTAACTTTTACCTAAAATATTTTTTTTAACTCAGTTACTATGGCACGTCCTATCAAATATGTTAAGTTAAATAAGCCTGAACTCGAATACGAGGTTATAATTAGGTTAGAGGAACCAAGAGAAAATTTGGTAGCTTTAAAAAAACAGGCAGAAACACTGGGTCAATCGCAACCACCGACAGAGGTCTTGCAGTCAGTCATTCCTCCTGAAGAAGATCTCGAACAGGTTGAAACTTGTCTGAATTACTTTGAATCAAAGATCAACCAGTTACAATCTAAAGCTTCTCCATACGCGTGTAAAAGATTAGAATCATTTCAAAATCACTTATTTTTTCGACTTAGACGCATCGACTTAGACCATAACTCGCCTCTCACAGACAAACTTAACCGACTTTCGGAAAGATTCAAGGTTTTAGAAAACAAATATGAAACTCTACTTTTTGAATCTGCGGAAACTACACCCTTAGCATCTCCTCACTGCCCTCCTCTTGGAACAACACCTGAAGCCCCTTTATCTTCTCACTTAGTTACAAACCAACACTCAGAACAGAGTATTCCCTGTCAAAATATTGCTCCAACGACGTCCTCTCCTAATATAATCCCAGAACTTAGAAAACTATCCTATAACGGCAACTCCTGCCCAAAATCTTTTCTCCAAAAAATTGAAGAGTTTGGTGTTTCCCGCAATGTGAAAAAAGAACGCCTTGCTGACTTAGTCTTTGAAATTTTCACTGATAAAGCCCTTCATTGGATTCGATTTCAGAAAAATCGTCAACCAGACCTCTCGTGGTGTGAAATCTCAAACCTACTTATTAGAGATTTCGGAAATACGGATTATGACTTCAAACTCTTGACTGCTATCAACGCTAGAACTCAAGGTGATAACGAGACTATCATATACCACCATATCTCCATTATGCATGGTATGTTCTCTCGTCTCAACAAAAAAATAAGTGAATCTGAGCAACTCTCAATTCTCCTCAGAAACATACGCCCCTGCTATTCAGTATTCGTGGCATTGAATAAAATTGATTCCATTGATTCTCTGATATCAGCCTGCCAAAATTACGAACATATTTTGGATAGAGACCGTAACTTTAAAGAACCTAAACCTGCTATTGATCAATTAGCATCTGAATTCAATTACAACCCTTCGACATCCTCATCTAAACCTTCCCTCCCTAGCCAGCCTAAAACCCAGTTCAATTTCGACTCAAGACCCTCTTTTAAAAATTATTTTACTAAACAAGTAAATAGCATCTCTGATAATTTTACCTCTAATCTCTTCTGTGTTCGATGTCGCGCAAACGGCCACTCTCTTCGAACTTGTCAGCAACCTCACTTCCCCATTTGCTTTAAATGCGGTATGCGAGGCTTTAAAACCCCAGACTGTCCTGACTGTAATACCAAACACTATTCCTCTCCAAAAAAACTAACTTTGCACGACTCCGATAGCACCAATAACTCTAGCCCTTTTGACATAATTGACTGGCAAAATTGGCTTACTTATCTTCGTAATTTCTTTAATCTTTACAAGATTTCGTCAGTCCTTTATGAAGAAGAAAAGGATCATAATAGACCTTTTCTTAACTTTACTATCGACGGAATCCCTTTTTCCGGTTTGCTAGATAGTGGAAGTTCTTTAACTATATTAGGCAACAATTCTCACCTTGACCTTTTGAAAAAGGGTTATTCTTTATCGAAGTCGTGCCCACTTTCAGTCGCTACAGCTAACAACCACAAATTGCAATCATTAGGCTATATCGACTTACTCATGACTTTTAATAATCAAACTCATGCTATAAGAGCCTACGCGTTCCCTGAAATACACCCTTCAATCATCTTAGGTGTAGACTTTTGGAAAACTTTTAATCTTATACCCGAATTGCTTAAACCTACTATCTTTGACAATGTACAGTGTAATACCATTACATCTGACACTGGGAAGATCCTCACTTATGAAACATTATCTACGGAACAGAAAGACATAGCTGCAGACATCATCGCCAGATTCAAGCAAATTTCCTTCGAAGAAAAAGGCGAACTTGGAAAGACTCATCTGATTTGCCATAAAATCGATACAGGGAACTCTCCACCTGTAAGACAACGCTGCTACCGGCTATCACCTGAAAAACAAAGAGCACTTACAAACGAAGTAGACAAGATGCTTGGCTGGAAAGTGATTGAACCCTGCGAGAGCCCTTGGTTATCTCCGGTGATCATAACTCCTAAGAAGAATGGTGAATGGCGTTTCTGTGTTGACAGTAGAAAACTTAACTCTATCACTCGTCGTGATGCCTATAGCCTGCCATTAATGAACGAAATATTAGACCACTTGAGAGATGCTAAATATCTTTCAAGTATTGATATTGCGAAAGCTTTCTGGGAAGTCCCACTACACCCTCCAGACAGGGACAAGACAGCTTTTTACGTTCCAGGTAGAGGAATGTACCGCTTTGTTGTCATGCCTTTTGGTCTAACCAATGCTCCAGCGACACAACAAAGACTAATGGACGCGCTGTTCACTCCGGAGTTTGAGCATAAAGTATTTTGCTACTTAGACGATATCGTCATCATCAGCAAGACCTTTGAAGAACATATTTCCCTTCTTATCAGAGTTCTTGAAAAACTAACATACGCAGGTTTGACGATTAACTACGAAAAAAGTCAATTCTTCAAAAAAGAACTAAAATACCTTGGTTTTATGGTCGATGAACAAGGCTTGAGAGCTGACCCTGACAAAGTTCGGGCAATTTTAGAATATCCTACGCCGACTACAAAAAAAGAGATAAGAAGATTTCACGGCAGCTGCAGTTGGTTTAGAAGATTTATCCCAAACTTCAGTACTATTGCAGCACCTCTTAATAAATTGGCAGCCTCGGGGAAGAACTCGCCAAAATTTGGCTGGACTGCCGAAGCCAACTCCGCCTTCCTAAAGATGAAGGAACTACTTGTGACAACTCCAATCCTTGCCTGCCCTAATTTTGATGAACCTTTTGCTGTTCACTGCGATGCCTCCAACGATGGAATCGGAGCGATGCTCACACAAAAGCAAGATAATAGAGAAGTCGTAATAGCATACATGAGCAAAAGTTTCAATAAGCATGAACGGAACTACTCAACCACAGAACGGGAGACGTTAGCTGTCATTTCAGCTCTTGAGCACTGGAGATGCTACGTGGACAATGGAAAAGAATTTACTGTTTACACGGACCATGCTGCTCTAAAATGGTTCCTAAATCTATCTAATCCTTCAGGTAGACTAGCTAGATGGGCCCTCAGACTCTCAACATTCAACTGCGTTTTAAAACACAAGCGAGGAAAAGACAACGTTGTCCCCGATCTACTCTCTCGCTCGTTCGACAGGAATCCTGATCTTCATCAAACGGCACCAATTACTCAAGAAATTCAACGTACTAACGATGAAGACCACAACAGATTAATCTCGGACTGTCAAAACAATCCGGACAGTTACCCGAACTACAACTATAGAGACAACAAGCTATTCCGTCGTAGTTACGATCAAAACTCCATAACGGACGATTTTGCCTGGAAAGAAGTTCCTCTTCCTTCAACTAGAAAATCACTTATCGAAGAATTCCATGGCTCTCCACCTAATCCACACTTGGGCATATTCAAGACTTACAAGAAATTAGCACTACAATACTACTGGACTGGCATGTTTAGAGATGTTGCTAAATACATATCAAAATGCGAAACTTGTTTAGCCTACAAACACTCTAACCACTCTCCTTATGGCATCATGGGTAAACCTAAAATTTGTTCTCGCCCGTTCCAATGCATATCGTTAGATCTCGTGGGTCCGTTGCCGATGACTAGAAAAAGAAACCAATATATAATAGTTATAAATTGCTACTTTACTAAATACAGCATAATTTTCCCTTTAAAACGTGCAAGGGCTGCTGATATTACCTTTCACCTAGAAAATTTTGTTTTTCTGGTTTTTGGAGTACCACAGACAATCATTATGGACAATGGACCTCAACTCCAGTCGCGTGAGTTCCATAACCTAATCAATAAATACAGAATACCTTTCGCGAACTTTAACCCTCTTTATTGCCCTCAAGTTAACCCCACAGAGAGGTACAATAAGACTCTTATCACGGCCTTAGCGTCTCTTGTTGGTGACGACCATAGATCTTGGGATAACCATCTTCCAATTATTCAGTCTGCTATGAATAATTCAGTGAACCTGGTAACCGGTTTTACACCCTCTTTCCTAGTTTTTGGACGCGAAACTATTCCTTGCGGCTCCATGTATTCACCATGCCAAAATCTTGAGGAAATAGTTTTTCTTCCTAGAGACATGTATGCTAATAACCTTGGCCTGCTATCATCTATTTACGATAAAGTTCAGGTTGCCTTGTACACAGCACATATAAAGAATAGCAATAGGTACGATCTTAGAAGGTCATTCAAAGAATTTAACATCGATGATATAGTTTGGAGGAAAAACTACGTCCTAAGTAACGCTGGCACTTACTTCAGTGCGAAACTGGCTCCAAAATACTTAAAATGCAGAGTTATTCAAAAACTCTCGCCCCTCGTGTATATGCTTGAAGATCCTAATGGTTCAAGAAACAAATGGCACATTAAGGATTTCAAAACATAGCATTTAGTTTAAGTTTATTTAATTTCACTTCATTACACATTATTTTAGGTTCTTTTCTTTGCAGCTTTTCATTATGCTGACTTATTAGCGTGCGACTGTTCTGTAATGACTCGCTTCTGCTTTTCTTTCTTAGCTCTGTAAATAAATAAAAAATTGTAGTAGCCTAGGACTACTGCACCCTCTTTAGTTCTAAACTAACTCCCCTCTACTAGTTGGCTCTAAACCAACTAGTCTAGAATTTCCTCGAGCGGATGACTAACTCGTTAAATAAGCCCTTAGGTTCTTCACATTTTCCCCTAGTTGGCTCTAGACCAACTAGGCCTGTATATAGTATTTCCTCGAGCGGATCGCCAACTCGTAAAATAAGCCGTGGGTTCGTCATTTTTCCCGGGGAGCGGCTGACTACTCCCTCAAAAAAAAAAAAGCCTTAGGTCATGGTAAGGAGTTCCTTAGGAGTGTGCGTCATTGAATGTGAACCACATCCCCTTACTTTATCTGTAGATGAATGTATGTGTGATTTTTGAAAGAGACGCAAGGAAGATCTGGAGCTCCTTAGTTGTATATAATTTTCTTCATGTTATTAGCACCTCATCTCATTTATGCACTAATCACCACGCATAGCACATCTATATAAAAAAAAAACTTTTCATTAAAAAGTACGAAAAAGTTTTTTTTTCCTGGGTTTTTGGGGTAATGTAGCATTTACCTTTATCTGCGTTGCACCTGTAGGTCACATCAGTTAATGCAAGACCTTGCAATTGCCATCTTACGTCTTTTTAGGCTTTCTTTACATCATTGATTCACTCTCTTGGTTCTTGTAACCCCAACTTCTAAGAAAGGGTATACTTCTGTACACTGCTTTTGATATCGTGCACCTTAGGATTACTTTTATTATCGGTTTCTGTTCACTTGAACCGTATTTAATCCTATATTTTCCCTATTCCTGAAATTCTTAAAAATAATAAATACGTTTGTTATTTTCTGTTGACAATCTGTCAACAACGTTGTGTTCTTCTAAATAGTCATTTTCACTACCATAAAGGTTAGGTTTTATACTTTTCGGCTAAGTCTGTATACTTTTAGGTACTTATGAAACCCTGGTAGCTTGTAATTTTTGAAATATGAAATTATAATATGTAATTCTAGAACATGGGATCCCTTGGGTATAAAAGCCGATACAGCCGCTGTATTAAATGAGTTTACCTTCGACTTCCAAACAAGAAGTACAGAACAGATCCGTTGCGGGGTCACAGCCGGCCCCGCAACTCAAGAGGGTCCCTAAACCTACTCGTCGGCCGTCAGTTCAACTACGAAAGGCGTCCCTGCTGGACGACTGCCTTTGCGGGGCTCCCCTACTGAGCACCTGCCTCCCGAAGCGCTACATCTGTACACCACCCTTCGGAACGGCCCGGCTGAGCTCCTCCCGAGCGTTTGGCTTGGAAGGCGCCCTGCTGCACGCGTCCTACTACGCGCCGGCCACTGCTCACGCCCTACGGGACGTTCCTATCTGCTGCACGCGCCTTACTACGCGCCTACCTACTGCTCGCGCCCTACGGGACGTTCCTATCTGCTGCACGCGCCTTACTACGCGCCTACCTACTGCTCGCGCCCTACTACGCGCCTGGTTGTCGACTGCCGCGCTACACGCGCCCCTACCGGACGCCTGGCGGAGGCCTATACCCTGACGGTACGCCCGTACGCTTACTCCTCGCACGCGCTGCTACGCACGCCTCCGGCCTGCCATTCCTACCTGCTGATCCCTCACATTCTACGGCGCGCCTTCCTGGGGATCCCACTGGTTCCGTTTAACTCTTTTCTAATTTAACCACCACGTGTCCTGGTAACTAGGTACTACTGTTTGCTTGTCAAGAAACTCTCTTAATAAAGAACCTCGACCCTAACTTTTCTTTTGTAATTTGTATTTAGCTATCATACTTGTTACGTGGGCTTCCAAAAAGGTTTGTAAGTCCACGTAACGTGACATCTTTACCATAAATATTATGGCTATATCAGCCTATTTACTCATACGGCGTAATGATCGTTGATTCATAATTATTAAAATCGTTTGCAAAACTACATGGACTCTTATTATAAAGTTTTAGTCCCAGTTTGAGATTTATTATTCTTATTTGAGGTTGTCGTTTGTTTGAGAATAACTGACGTTTGAAAATAATATCCTTTGTGCGTTTTTAGGGTTCCGTAGTCGACTAGGAACCCTTATAGTTTCGCCATGTCTGTCCGTCCGTCCGCGGATAAACTCAGTAACCGTTAGCACTAGAAAGCTGAAATTTTGTACTAATATTTTTAAGACAGTTGCTCAAAAAGTGGTACTTTTTGTGGCTGCGTAGCGTACGAGAAGCTCAATTTCTCGAACTAGTGCTTTTTACTTTTTAGTTGCGACCGCGGCGCGACCGTCGCGGGTGTTCGGCCTGTGCGCGGCGGGTTGCTGGCGGGGCGCGACCTGTTTGACCGCGCTAGCGGTTTGTAGGCAAGCATATTTTATCGCAATGATATATTAATTTATTATTTTTCGCAATTGTTTCTCGCTTTCAGCTCGTGGCAAGATACCTCGGTACTAGTGGTAAAAAGACATTCTTTTCAAACTAGTTGTAAAATGTACTATTATATCAATCACGCCGACAATGTAGTAAAATAAAAAGTGTAATCTAATCTAATCTAATCTATCTAATCAACATGATACACCCGGTGATGGTCCCCGCCAGGTGCAAAGACTATTGCAGTGCAACACTGTGCTGCGATGGAAACTAAGGTCACGGGTTATTGGGTTGAATGGTGGGTGGTCTGGAAAATGGGTTATGGGAGGAGACTAGCGGACACCTGCCGTGACAATAAGTCTCAAAATTGTGAAAAGGCAGGCGGTGACTTGCCAACTCGTTAAGTGGGCCCCACAAACAGTCGCACGCACAGTGCGACAATGGAGCAACACGTCTGAGCGGCTGTGAGGTTGTCGAGAGGTGAGTCTGCGGCGCGCCAGATCCCGGTAATCCGTTCAAGGGCCACCGGCGTAATGACATTTTACACTTCCAACCTGGAGCATAGGTTCCGCTCTTGCGACTCCACTCTGGCCGGCCAGTTAAGGCAAGCACAGAGGCGAGGGCCAGATCACTCGGGCCCTCTGGAGGTTAGGGGTCCGCGGTGTCGCCACTCACCGTCAGCTCGCCACAAGCTGCCCCCGCGGGTTTATTATTATTATTATTAAACAATGCAATTACTGCAATACACATTAATTCGTATTTTGAAAACGGATAACGAAAAATAAGTTTGGTTTTGGTGCAATATTCACGCCTAACCCTAAAATAATGGCTATTTTGAGGTTATTTTTGTGGAATCTAATTATGGTTTCCGGTATAGAAACGTTTTTGCGGCATAAACGCTGCCGTATTGATTTTGTACGTTAAAGTTAGAAAGATTTTTTCACAGCTTCAAGGGACTATACCTAATGAGTATATGGTTATAATTTCAACTCGATACCCTCCACGCGTTCACGAGACACACACGGTCCAGACAAACGGACAACAAAGTGATGCTGTAAGTATTTATTTTTTTATTTTTGAGGTAGGTCGGAATAAACCAATAGTTTGGCTGGCTGCTATCGCACATCGCTTTCTATTGGTTCTTTTTTCCTCACTCGTCGCCTGGCAACCTCGCACAACTCTGGTGGATACTCACCGTGTGCAGCCCAGCGTAGCGTATATTACGCATTATCTAATGATACATTCATAACTGACATTCGTGTATTCACGCGTTCTTTGCATGCACTTCATTCGAAAATACTTATCCTTAGTCTTATCTGTAAAAACACCGATAAATGCATAAAGTAGCAGAAGGGTTAGATGACATTGGTCGCGTATAGTCGAGTAAAAAAAAAATTGTATCTCAGAGAGCATCGTATATAAAAAAACCGGCCAAATGCGTGTCGGGCCACGCGCAGTGTAGGGTTCCGTAGTTACCTGTCTGCACTTGTTACATCACACGCGTCAAGTACGGAAATGGTGCGGTTGCGTCGGCCGAATTTGTACGAAAGGTGGTCGACTATTACTCTGTAACTACTAATGCCTACTTAGCCGTGATCGTTTTCCTTTTAAATTAATTTTAAGTACTAATGCCACGAATTTTTTCACATCTCCAGTAGTAGCCATTCAGCTGGCAGGGGGTGGGAACACGATAACTCGAACAATCTTCTTCTAGTTAGTCGTGGATAAAGTACCAAAAAAAAAACCATGGAATTGTATGGTTTATTTTCGTGTCACAACGGAAAACTTTCATAGAAAATTTAATTGAGTAAGTTATGCTGGCCCATAATATTTTTTACGTCACACCTGGCCATAATGCGAGTTTTACTGCGCGCTGCGCGTACGGGAAAAGTCGCATTGTGGCCAGGTGAAGAAATTTGTACTCAACACGGGCGGTAATTCGTAAAGCCCCAGCCTAGTTACGTAATGTACTATTAACAAGCTATCCCACGATAACGCATACTATGGGTTTAACGAGAAATAAAAATAAAAGTAAACGCAAATATTAACGACCCATCGAAAATCGGAAGGTATTACCGACCTATTATGGTTATTCGTTATTTTTACGTTTCCTGAAAGTATTCTAGCTATAAATAGGGAAAGCTATACACGCGCTTGTTCCTTGAGCACCGTATACTACTTTTACTTTAGCGTGTGTAACAGTGGGCGAAAGAGATACCGGCTGTTGTTCCTCCAAGTAAGAACGTGACTTTTCTGCTTGACATTTATACGAATTTGTGAACCCTATACATTATCGTGTATAATTATTTATATCCGTTTATATGTCAGCATTTGATTTCTTACCACGTTTTATTGAAAAAAAGACCATTTTAACCACTTAAACTATACATTAAAAAAGGAGGATTTTAGCTTCGCCAGTTTTTGTTTGTGGCAGCTATCAACGATCCCTGAGTCGGTAATGGCCGCAAAGTAATGTTTAGTTTTTCTCTCTTTTATGTTATTATATTGTATTATAATACAAGTTTTTTATCAGTTTGAACCTAAAGACTGGTAGTCTTTGTAAAAATCTATTAGCAACACATAAATTGTTGTCCAGTTTTCTTATTTTAGCGTTGTCAATTTAACCAAAATTATGATAATTTAGTCAGATCGATATTTTACAGTCAGGGATCGGAATAATCAGCCAGAGTATAAATACCTAAACTTAGTAGGACAGCGACAAAAAGTGGAGACTTCCTTACGACTATATTTATATTTTTTTGCAGTATTCGTGGTGTTTTCAGTATCCAGTAATCGTCAAATCCAATCAAAGCAAAGTCAGTGTCCGAGTTCAGGCCAGGTTATCAGGTAGATATAGCAGATGAAATTCCAGTAAACAAGCCAACGCCAAATGTCATAGAAACACAGTATAAGTATAAACACGTCTGTACTCGACAATGGATTGTATGAAACTGTATTGTCAAGTTATAATCTATACGACTGTATATAAAACTCTTGCGTTACTAATATATTGACAAACAGCGCACAGCCTAAACCGCTAACGATATAAGCATGAAATTTGAAACATATATTCTGTACAGTATACGTGGACGTGTGCTAAGAAAAGATTTTTCGAAATTCAACCCTTAACGGGGTGAAATAGGGGTCGAACCGTTGTATGGAAATCGTTCATTTGGAAAGTTATAGACTTGAATCTTTGTATAAAGGTTTCTTACTAAAAAGCAAAACAAATGAAGTAGCTTTGCTATAAAAAATCTTCCCCTAAAGGAGTTAAAAAAGAGTTGAAAGTTTGTATGGGAAACGTCGTTTTTAATGTTAGCCATTTATAACTTCGGTCACAAGCTCCTAAAGTATAGTCAAAAACATTGATAAGGGTATTTTTTTCTAATTCATCTCTGAAAAGGGTTAAGATAGGGGTTATTAATGATTTTGAACTGTTGAACTCGCTTCTGTCACAAGCACCTGAATGCGATGTATTTGCCAGTCGATGGGTAAATGTACTCGTATGTCACATTTGTCTGAGATACTGCGAGACGATGAATGTTTAGATAATTATTATGATTTTATTTTCTTTTTCGGTTTTCACATGTTAAGAATTATAAATTGTACAGTGTTTTGGTTTCTTACTGTCAAACTCTATAAATTTTGTATGATTAAATAAATAAATGGCTAGAAAAGCAGGACAGCAGGCTTATCTTATAATATGTAGATCTATCCAGAAATATACTTATTAAAATTTTCCCCCTAAAGGGGTGAAATAGGAGTTGTACCGAGAAGACGTTCTTTTAAAAACTTAGAATTATGAAAGTTCGTATATACGTTCTTTATTTATAATAGTGTTTTAATCAAATTTCATTCCCCAGGGGGTGGAATGGCCTTAGAAAACATAATGATATATGAGAGTTGAATACATACATACATTCACGCCTTTATTCCCAAAAGGGGTAGGCAGAGCACATGAAACTTATGTTCCAGCGCCACTTTTAGCATAAATGTGGATATAAAAGATAGACAAAATGTGATATTGCAGTGATAGGTTGCTAGCCCTTCACCCACAACACACTTCAAGGACTTCAACCCTGCTCCCTTAGTCGACTTTACGACACCCACGGGAAGAAAGGGGGTGAAGAAATGCTAACCCGACACCACACGGGCATAAATATAATAGTATTTAAAAAAAATACCATTACCGTTTTTGACGAAGGGTTTTCAAAGGGGAAGTAAGTAGTAGTAGGACGTTGCCGACGTAACAATTCAACAATTATGGCTTTCTTTTTTACACGATATGAATAGAGCCACGAGCAATATAATATATAAAACTACTATTATGTCTATCTCTTTCACTTAAACACAAAGTCTGAACGAGGAAAAAAAGAGACGGATCAGTTTTAAAAATATAATAAAATAAACGTTATGGTGATTTTCATGTTTAGTAAAAAAAAAAAAAATAATATTTAAGCTGTTTATTTCAAGTTTTATACATTGTTTTATCTCTCTCTCTAATTTTAAAGATTATAGGTGCTAGGTTATTAATGTATTTATATCTAATTAAGTATTTACTTTTACAACTTATTCATATTATTTATCGTTACATAAAAATTTCTTCAGTACAGGTTTAGTTTTATGGGGTTTATCCACTATTATATCTACTATTTCTCTGGGCAAACCATTCAGTGTATGAGGTAAATGACTGGTCCATACTCTCTGTCCATACAGGTTGGTGCTTTTTGGTACAATGAAATTATTTCTATTTTCTAGTGCACGGAGTTTCGTTGATCTTTCATATCTGATTAGTTTACCCAGATTATGACTATATTCTAATATCACACCCATTTTGGCTTTATCAAATATGCTTAATACTTTACAGTGTTGGAACAGTTTATCATAATTATTTTTATATTGGTACTTAATTTTTAGCGGCACGATGACTTTTAACATTCTTATCTGTATATTATATATGCGCTGTAGATAGGTTTTGTAGGTTCTCCCGTAGCTAGACAGCCCATAGTTTATCATGGAGTCTGCCATAGCCATGTATAATAGTCGAAGTGTGTTATATGGCATTTTATGTTTGAGTATGCTTAAGTTACTTAGTATTGCTCTTATTCTCTTACATACACTGTCTATGTGGGGGCCCCAGTTAAATCTGTTATCAATTACTAGTCCGAGATATGTGTGCTGTTCTACTACATCCAGATGCTTACAGTTGCAATTGCAGCGCGATCCCGAGTCGTGCATGCAGGTGTGTTCATGTGCTATTATACTAGGTACTACGTTGGTCTTGATGTGGGGTGAGTGTATGTGTACGACCTTGGTTTTTTGGTAGTTGATGGATAGCCCTGCATCGTGTGACCACCTGCATAACGAATCGAACTCGCGCCGCATCTTGCGTTCAGCCACATTTATGTCAGAATCAGCTGTTATTATGCATGTGTCGTCGGCAAACTGGTATACAGATGCCTCCCTAAAGATATTACACATGTCGTTGACGTAAATAAGGTATTCAGTAGGGCCGATTATGGAGCCCTGTGCTGTGCCATACAGAGACTGGTGCAGCTTGCTTTGCTCTCCTGCGATGCTGACTGTGTTGTACCTATTCATGTGATAATTTTTAATCAAGTTCAGGGCAGGCCCCTGTATACCAGTTTGCTGTAGTTTGTTATACAATTTTTCATGATTTAAGGTATCGAAGGCCTTGCTGAAATCAATCATGACTGTCAGCACATGCTTCCTTTCATTTAGGTGCATGTTTATTTCGTCTGTGAATTTCGCTAAGAGCTGCGTGGTACTTTTACCTTTTTGGAATCCGTACTGTTTCTCATGTATTATCCCATTGCTTGACAAGAAAGTGTTGATTGTTTTACCCAGATATTTCTCAATTATTTTATCAATGACTGGTAATATTGTAATTGGCCTATAATTGTTTGTGTCAGTGAAGCTACCTTTTTTATGTATTGGCCTGATCAGTCCAATTTTTATTTTATCTGGGTAGATGGAATTGACTATACATTGATTAATAAGGTGGGTTAGCACAGGTGATATGTCTTTGTTTATATATTTAACGTCTCTCGCTCTTATTTTGTCATATCCTGCACTTTCTTTTTCATTTAAATTTCTTATTATTTTGCTCACCGAGCCCTCCTGTATTTTGTTAATTTTAAGAGTTAGTTGTGGTGTGTTTTGATAGGTACTCTCGTCAAGCAAAGGTACACTACACGAGTTTAATACATTTAATACATTGTCGTTGAAGTCTTTAGCAAACTTGTTGCATAGGGAGCTAACTTTCATTTTAAATGATTTCAGCAGGACGTCATCAACTGCTTTTACTATTCTACCTGTTAGGTTGTTGACAATTTGCCATAGTTTTTTTGAGTTTTTAAAGTTTTTACATATTTCTCGCTTAATTTAATTATTCTTAGCTTTACTCATGAATTTATTTGTCTTGTTTCTATATTTATTATACATTAACTGGTTATGCTTATTATTAGGTTCTGAAAGGTATATCTGCAGTAGTTTATTTTTGGTGCATGACATATCTATGAGTTTATCTGTTATCCAATTACACTTTTTGTTTCTTATTCTATTGTCTGTTGTTGATTGCTTAGTGCATTTATCATATACATTGTTAAATTGCTTACCTATAAAGTTATATATGCTATTTGGGTCACTCAGTTGCAGTGCGGGTTCCCAGTCGACTTTGGCGAGCTCCTGTTGTACTAATTTGTTGTCCAGTTTATTGTAACTTGTTTTTGGATTAGCTGACTGTCCAACCAGTGCAAAACCGATAATAAAATGGTCCGCAATTGTATCACGCACTACAGCGGAACTAACATAGTGAGCCTGTAGGGTCCCTGCACTATTGGTTACATCTCTGAAGTATATGTGGTCAATACATGACTTGGATGTGCCTCTAGTTGTTGACTCGATCCTTGTATACTGCGTGATATTAGTTGTGTAGAGATATTAGTGATATTAGAGTAAAAAAAATGTAGTGTTGCTGTTACTACTGAATTATTGATCCATTCGGGATTTACTGTTATATAACTATAATTTTTAACCTGGGAAGTCTCGGAAAAACTATTCCGATCACTGTTTATAAGTAACCTTCGTAAATAATTGTTTCTTGTTTAAAGCCGCATGACAATCGATTTTGTAGTCAGAAGGTCAATTTAATACAAATAGCCTTATTTTCATGAGTCGGTAATTAATTTTATGTTTGTCGTTACATATTTTATTAACTACCCAAACACGAGCAAAGGGTCGGTAATAGCAAGCATAAGAAACCATTACCGATCGGTAATAGTATATAGTATGTGCGATCGGTAATAGCTTTATATGGTTGCTATTACCGACTTCTATGGATCGGTAATGGTTTCTTATGGTTGCCATTACCGAGTCCTATGGGTCGGTAATAGAAACCATAAGAAACTATTACCGATCGGTAATAGTATATAGTATGTACGATCGGTAATAGCTTCTCATGGTTACTATAACCGACTTTTATGGGTCGGTAGTAAAATATGTAAGGACAATGTATTACCGACTCATAAAATTGCCCACATTTAAAGTCGTAGTTTTAGGACATACCCAGGTAACGATCGTTAATAGCTGCATAAAAATCGTTAATAGATTTACAGCCGTTATTTAAGGACGGTAATAGCAAGAATCGACTTCGTCACTTCTTTTTTTTAGATAGTCCTTTATTTATAGTCATTTGACTGAGCAAATATAATCTTTATACTTGACACTCACATATAAAATTAAATAAAAACCGGTCAAGTGCGAGTCTGACTCGCGCACCGAGGGTTCCGTACAAACTAACAATCAAATCAAGGTGAAGTAAATGTCCCTATATTTGTTAAATTACTTATTTTAACCCAACACAATATAATTCAATTTCAAACAACGAGTAACTTTTATACCAAGACAATTGAATCCCGATCTTTTTTTGACTAGCTATTGAAAATAAATATACGCGTCCCAATCCCAATCCCATTAATTCTAGAAAAATCATAACAGCGCGAATGGGGTCAGCGCCATCTATCGGCCCCATTTGGTACTAACGTGCAAGGGCAATCGGCTTAGTATGTATGTTGGTCTTTTAGCGATTATTGTTTATCACGTGAACCGATCTCTATTATTTTTGTTTTATATTGTTTGAAAGAGGAATTTCAAAACGAAAAAATACTTATAAAGTTGATTAAATTGCAAACTTAACTAGGAAATGATTTTTGTAAATAAAACGAAAAATATGCTAGATACAGAAAAAAAAGTACTTTTCCAGTAATATTTATGTTTATCTTAATCACACGTAATTATTAAAAAAAAAACGTATTTTTTTTACATTTTCCTTCATAGATCTAAATGTTACCAATGTAAAAAAAAGAAAACTGCTTAGAAAAGTGCAACTCAAGCCCTTTCAAATGATACCCCACTTGACCTAATAGTTGAATTTTTTTTTGCCCCCTCCTCAAATTCGTAATTTTTCGTAGTAAATTTTAATATATTTAAATTTTTCATTTTCCATGCACGCGAATAACTCTCATTTATAATCATTCCAAATTTCAAATTTATAGCTTAAGTAGTTCGTGGGATATTTCACTTCGTGACTGACAGACAGACGGACGGAGTTGCACCATAAAGGACGGAGTCGTTCCTTTTTTATCATTTTTGGTACGGAACCCTAAAAACTAAATGTGATGTCAACCAATATACTTAAAAAGTAAAGTCGATTTTAAAATTACTTTAAGGGGGTCGTTAATACCTGCGTTTACCCTACGTCACCACTTTGGGTGTAGCCTAAAAAATGTTTTTTCATGATTTTATTCTACTGTTTTGTCGGCGTGAATGATTTATATACTTACTCATGCCGAATTACAGTTTTCTAGTAGTAAGGGTTACTGAGCTAAGCCGAAGATGGACAAACAGCCAGACCGATAGACGGACAGGCGGACGAACATGGCGAAACTATAAGGGTTGAACCCTAAAAATGTGACTTCAAATTAGTACTTCGGCACACCATATACAAATCAGTTTATACATTTCGCAGTTCCGACGAGGAGTTAATTACAAACTATATAAAAATATTTAGTTATAAACATAATTATTTTATAGAAATACAAATAAATTGAGAACCTCCTCCTTGAAATCGGTTAAAATCAAAAAGTAGGTAAGTACTTCTAGCTCTAGCTATATTAGGAAATGCTAAATTGTCATGAGAAAAAGTATTTTAGTTGGAAAGTATTTTATAATCAGTAGGTAAGTACCTACATAAGTTCGCCTATTGCATCAGTTATAGGTAAGTGCAAATGTAATAAGTATGAGGATTTTTTTTTAATTTTAACTTCATATCTTACCAATACTTCACCAATGCAAGCTTCTCAATTATTAGAATAGAGTTTGCCTCTATCTTTCCCAGATCGGTAGTTTAAAGATAAAGCAGACAATTTGGAGCAAAGACGCCAGTAGCCGGAGAGCGGGCGGGCAGACTCGCTACCAAGAAAGGGATGTGCCCCGTGACAAGACTCAAATTAACGAGGGCCTGCTCGCCTAGAAATTTACATGGGTATGCATGTTGCGCTCTTAGATACGAGTACTACAGTACTGGCAGCCGGATTTAGTGTCTCGAATAGTTTCGGAACTCCCTCCTGCTCCACTCTGAATAAGGAATTGTAATTAAAGAAGACTCAAATGAACTGCAACTTTAAGTAAAGGGCGTACAGTTTAACTATCTAGTTGCTGCAATGGAGCGTGGAAGTTTGTTCAAATGTGTTTTAAAATACGCTTTGATACAAAGATCAAAATATTCGACCTTTAGTGTTATATTTACTACCAATAAATTTACTAGGTAGGTACCTACAATCTGACACATAAACTTCAGTTCAGGATATGTGAACTTACTGATAGGTACAGTAGCCGGCAAATAACTTGAGCAACGCGGGACGATGGGGAGCGACAGTTCGCAAGGCGAATTGTACGTGCGAGCTGTCCCCCCACTTCGTCCCCCGCGTTGCACAAGTTATTTGCCGGCTACTGTACATTTGGGTACTATAACAATATCGTAAAACGCATGATGTTTTTATTTTATATCATAATCATAATCAATCATTTATTTGCTATAAAACACATTTATAAATGCATGCAAATATAGTTTTAACATACAAATAAAACTAACAAGCAAATACAAAATCCAATAGTTCTGTGTTCAGTAGATAGTAACTTTAAGGGCTTATTTACAATAATAAAAATTCATCATCAATCATCGAAAGCCTAAGGAATTATTTCATTTAATTTATTCCTTGATAAGACGTAGTTTTACATGTACATTTTTGTCAGAATCTTAAGTTAGTAACAATTTATGATGCTGTGACTGTCGTTAGCTTTCAAAATACCTCGTTATCTTTTATTGCCAATGTAACACATGCGAAATTGATATTTAAATGCAAGTAGTTATTAAGCGAGATACTATTTGGGTGGGGGCGGTATCGGTAAGCGGTAGTTAACTATGTGTATGTCGCTCAGCTTTTCTACTTGTTAGTAGGGGAAGGCGGGGCTTCAATTAACAGCGGTAAGTATTAACAAGCGAATATGTAAAAAACGGTAAACGGCACATCACTAGTGATCGCTTGAATCCATCCCCGCGTCAGTGCTGCACAGGTTGAGACTCGTCAGATCCACCCAGGACGCCGTGGGAGCGAGCTGTAACATGTGCCTCCTTTTTTGGCAGGTAACGAACTTTTTTCACTTTACGATTTGTTGATTTACGCCTCGAATGTTTGATTTATCTGGGCTATTTTTTTTTCCGGGAAACTTATTTTATTGGTTATTATACTACATGGTTTTTGTAACGCTAATGTAAACTATTTCTTCGTTGTGATTTTTTTCATCGAAAAGGTACCCATGGGGCAAATATTAACAAAACAGACGGGGTAACTGTTAACCTGTTAATTCTTACCCCATATGCGGGTAATATGTTGATTTTATATAAAAATACGCTTCAACGAGGCTGTGTTAGAGTAAACATATAGGTATTATATCATTAATTATCAAGACTGTTATGTTTAAATATTTAAGAAGATAAAATATCTTTAAATAAAGACTGCCTGTTAGGAAATTCTTTGTGATATTGTCTGTAACTGATTATTCGTATGTTAATGAAACATATATCTCGTTCTAGCTAGATATATTGACTAATATGTTAGTTTCACGACTGTTAAGTAAGTTTGACACTGAAATTTGTTAATAATTAATAGTGGTTTTAACATAATTCCATTTTCTGTTTATGTGAAACAAGGTATTGTTTTGAGCTTTTTTGTTTCTTACAATTTGGTATGATTTGAAATTGTTGTTTAACAAATTCTTTCGAGCTTTCTAGCCTTAGTAAATAAATAAAAAATAAATAAATATATCATTGTTTTCTTTAATAATAATAAGAAAAAACGAAGATGTTAATTCTCGCCCCTTTTGTTAATACTTACCTCAGACACGTTAATTCTAGCCCCGTTCACGGGGTAAGTATTAATTTCTGACTTTTCTCAGAAAAACTGTTCTGTTGAAAAAAGTATCTACTTCTTGTCAAATTTATACCAATTAAACGATAGCTGAATAGTTTAAGCATCATTTAAAATAATAATAATGTGAAAATGTTAAGTCATTTTGAAGTTACAGACGAAAATATAAATTTTGTTAATTGTTTCCCCGTCCTCCCCTACTTATTTCAATTGCGCAATAGCAATATCATGCGCGGAAGCGTGGGGCGGTGCGTTGCAGTACTTACTGGGGTCCGATTTTTGACTTTCGAGCGCTCGACTCTGTCACTCGAAAACTCAAAAATGATGATTATTTTGAAAAAGCGGTACAAAATTTATTAACGAGTGGTACTTGTTTAGGTAACCACTCGTATTGAATTCTATAGGAGGAAGGTAAGTGCCTGCAATTTTGACAATAAAATCGTTTTTACTTTGACTTAATTTTCGTACCGCCCCGCTACATTATTTTTACCTAGTATTTGTAATATTTATAAATGGTTATAGTTATTATAAATATAAGTATCTACATATTTAAGTTATTTTGAGACGTTTAGTGCAATACGTCTCAAAAATAAGCGATCGCGTAGTTTGCGTCGGTGCAGACGCGATAACCTCTGTCTGTCCCAACTTGCGGGAGCCATAAAAACCACAAATTTTAAAATTAGAAAGAGGCAAATACATGTTTGGGCATGATTTGTCAAATACTATTGAAAAATACTATTTTAAATGTACGAATCATTTTTAATACAAACGCACTGTATCGTAATAATTTCACTTCAGTGCTATACGTATCAGCTTTTATAGCTTTACATCAGTGCTATACGTATTAATTATTATACGTACCGAAATAGTGCAGTACCTTGTGATAATTTATACGTACCGTCATTTGTTTTAATGACGAATAAGTAGAAACTAGTGCTGTATCTTGTGATAATTTGTTGTGATATGTTGTATGTTACTTTTAGCTGCCACTACTATGAAACGATCACGTAGGATATTAGACCGTGTTTTGGAAGATTCCACTTCAACATTTCGTTCTTATGTCGCCTAATTATGTTTTAATGTATTTCTGTACCTAATTGTTTTCGAAATTAACTTTTTTTTGCTCTATTTCAATAATTAATGGCCATCGACAGTCGATACATATTTATTTTTACTTCCCTGTTGATTTATTGATACAATTTAAATTAGTGCGGTATGAATCAATTTTAATACGTAAAATTGGCAAATGTTGATACTCCTGTGCTATACGAATCAAATTTAATACGTAACTTTGATACCCAATAACTCACAAACTATGCTCAAGACCTTTATGCTATGAGAACAGGGTGAAGTTTGGTTTAATATTATTCCATTTCAGCAATAATACCTATGTATGTAAGTTTTTCAAAGAAGTACCGACCTGTGAAGGTAGGTCTAGTTATGTATTGAAATTGATACGTAACGTAGGAACGGCAAGTCAGTAATGAGTCAAATTTGATACGTACCGCATTTGTGGCTAGTTTTTTTATATAAATTTACAGCCGCATTGAACGTGTTAAAATAGTATTTTATGCAACTGTTGTATAAGTAGGGTCTTAAAACGCGAGGGTCGTGAGTTGCGATGCGAGCCTTGGCGAGCATCGCAATTAAAGACGCCACGAGCGTTTTAAGACCAAGTTATACACCGTTGCATACAATATTTTTTGTACGACTATTTTAAATAAATAGCATAATTTGACTTTTCAGGCAGTAAGTTTTCCGTTAGTTCTATTACTACTCACGTACGTAATTCAATTTCATCAGCGGTGCAGTTATTTTCTTCTTCGTCCATTTTAAAAGGAACGTACACATTTTTCTTCACTTCACAAACACGAATCAAATCTTAAGAAGTTATTAATAACGAATAGTTATCATATTTGACATATTTCGTCTTTTAATTTTGAACTGGAACTTTGGTGGGAAATTGGAAACATGACACATTGACACCTCTTGTTTATGGTCTGTTTTGTTCTTAATTCAACTTGCCAGTACTGTCATATTAAGACCAAGGTTTTTCTTAAGTTGGCAGCAATGCCTTTCAATAATTTATTTGAAGTAAATACATTCAGTGGTTTGTTAAGTTGGTAGTACCTAATGTATTTTATGTTTCGGCATGGCCCTCTAGATTAGTCGCGTCGCGGCCTACTCGATCGTGTCTAGTAGGCCGTGGCACAATGTAGCACTACCCAGGTTTAGAAGCGTATGGCTGCTAAGCGTATCGTTTTGGCGACAAAACAGCACGGTTGTGCCGTACTGTTACGGGGAATAGAGTATAGACTTTTCTGCAGACTTATTTCGTATGTCTTTATATTAGTGTTCGGGACTATGTAAATGACAGATAAAAGTACAGGAGTAGAAAAATATATTTAATTCCACTTTGTATCACGTCTACGAGTTTAATTGTCTTGACTATAATTACATATAAAGACAACATTAATACTAGATGTATATGTGTATTTGGTATATACTGCATACCAAATACACATATACATCTAATATTAATGTTGCCTTTGTATGTAATTATAGTGATGACAATTAAACACGTGGACGTGGTACAAAGTAATAATAAAAGAGTGCCAACTGTACAATGTTCGACATCATCATCATCCTCCTAGCGTTATTCCCGGTAGTGCCCCTAAAGGAGCCCGGTGTACGCTTTGACACCTAAACCCAAGGGTATAGCCACTAGTTTTACGAAACCGACTGCCATCTGACCTTCCAACCCAGAGGGAAAAACTAGACCGTATTGGGATTAGACCGGTTTCCTCACGATGTTTTCCTTCACTGAAAAGCTAACGGTAAATATTCCGTATACAAATTCCGAAAAACTCATTGGTACGAACCCGGGATTCAAACCCACGACCGCCGCATGCCTGAACCACTAGGCTACCGTAGCTCGACAATGTTCGACAGCCAAAACCTTAATTAATTCTCGACGAATTAAACACCTGAAACCTTTATGAAATTGCTTAATTCTGCCGCGCCGGGTATCTTTTTACGGTTGTTGTTGAACGAAGTTACCGAACGATTGCGGAGGTCGATACAAGCTGGGTCCTGGGAGGGGGGGAAGAGAGAAACCGATAAAATAAGTTACATTTATCTCTCACTAACAAGCTCAGTTGTGGAAGTTCCACCGATTTGGTAGGAAATCATAAACCAACGAAAATTGGCAAACTTAAAACCAAGTTTATTTGTTAATTTCGGTCATTTCCTTAGTGGATGAAATACGGGTACTTACATATATCCCTGGGAACTTTTACAGCGTAAACGATTTTATATTTGATTAATGGATTATTAGAACATGTTTGTAAATTTCAGTGTAGATATGTATACATCAATTAGTATTGTATAAAACAGGAATAAATGTAGTCATTTATTCCTGTTTTATACCTATCTAATCATTTCCCGTGCAACGTGCAAGCATTGATTATTCTCTGTAGATTAAGTAGTAGAGGATGTCTTATGGCACTAAGAAATACGCATGTATTTGTTCCTAAAATTAATGAGATTTAATACTGTGCTTGAAAAGTGTTTAACAATTTGTCATGCAATTTATGTTTGTTCAAATTTATATTGTGGCAAAAAGAACACTATTTAATTTAAATTCCGGAACAAAATGCTCACAAATATCTGAACATGTCTGTAATGCCTGGACAATAGAGACATGTTCATATATTTGTGAACACTTTGGCCGCTCCAATAGGTATATCTGATGGCGACTGTACCTAGTAAAATTTCACATTACACGAGATACTCTAATACGTATAATCATTGATAAAAAGGCACTTCGTCTGTTTATAATTAATAAAATGCTGTTCCATTTAGTTAGAACAATTCAGATCATTATAGCCTTAGAGTAGCGTACATACAAAAAAATCATGTTAATTTTGTTTTAAGTAATTACGTTAAACATAATTTACTTTAAAAACAAAGTTTTAACCGACTTCAATTTAGTACTCCGCCAAGCCACGAGAACATTTCCTATTTTTTTTTACAATTTACCACGTGAACTGATTTCCGATAGCAAATGCGTTGATTATACTATAGAAAAAAACCGAATCGCTGTATGTGGGCCGATAATATTTGAGGACTTCCATCGATTCCCCAAGATCATCACCAATGGTACTTCATTAGTTCCTATTTCAACGGAATCTTATCAGAACCTGTGACATACTTTAGCACTTTTAAGTACACAATTGAGGAAAAATTTTTTTTCGAATCGGCTCATCAATGACAGCGTTCTGAGGTAACAAACATTGAAAAAAAAAATACAGCCGAATTGAAAACCTCCTCCTTTTTTTTGAAGTCGGTTAAAAATAACAATCATCAATCACAATGAATAGAAATAGATGTCAACAAAAATGCGCACACATATGTCGGCCAGTAAACAACGTGATTTAATTAGTAAAGTCATGAAAATGTTTTATAATTAAGAAACTTAGCTCAAAAACCTTGCATGAAAAGCGCATCAAAATATTTAGCCTTAAACACGGAGGACCCATCAAAGCGCATCATTACATCAGACACGTTCTAACGTCAGATACTCCTGTAGATAACCGAACAACATGAATCACTAAGGGTTGCCGAGCAAACAATCGCAATAGTGCAGGTTTCGTCACAGGCAATGCAGCTGCATCGGCGATCAGACCGGTACAAGACGCGGTCGTGCGTTCACCGTAACACAAAGCCCCGCAGAGCGCTTAGCACGGAATTCGATTCAACTAATGCTATCTAATCCTAACCGGCTAGAGATGTGCCCGATAGCGTTCCAGGAACACAAACAGTTACATCCGAATCGATGCGGCGGATGAATGCAGCCTCTTCAACCGGCATTAATCTCATGCTCGAAGGTCACATACCCAGTTCAACAGCAGTCATAAAACCTTCGCTTGCTGTAAATGATAAAGGTAGTTGATTCACAGCAATCATTCTCGCCAGAGCTTGATGAATACTTTCTGTCCTTTCCATGCTGCAGATTGGCTTTGACGAAAACGTCTTCGTTTAGGAGCCCCACTCTCAGATTGTCCTTCAGCTTCATTTTGGTCACTACAACCGGGACTTGCAATATCGCAAGTTGTTTCATCGACTATGGATGAATTTCTGCAAATAAATATAATACATATCGTTAGTTTACTTTTTTATAAATAGTAAAATATATGTTATAGGTACATTATGTAATAAAAGAATAGTTAACTAGTTTTGCTTACTTGCTCCAAACAACCTTGCTCCTTACAAAGTCATTGTAATTATATAAATAAGTTGTAAAAACTAATATCATTCTTCCTTAATAACATGATACTGAACGCATGATCGGGTTCAATTTTAAAAGCATGAGATGGATTCCGGTATGGTCACTCAGCGAATACCTAGTTTGTTATTTTCTTTAAGTTGACATTTAGTCTAACACTAAGTATAGTAGGAGTATGAGCATACTATTATTAAGAAACATATTTATTGTTAGAGTTCATGTAATTATTAAGAAAGTTGTTGGTACCGGTACAACAAAATCGGGTTAGTAAACAGTATATTACATTAGGATATACCAAGGTGGGGGTTTGTCGCTTATGATATCCATCATTTCCTCTCATTAAGGTTTAATCTTATGTTATGTTAGTGGAAATAAGTTCGGTCTCCATTGTTTGAGAGAGATGGTCTATGTCTTTAAGGTTATTCTCAACGCTGAAAGTTACTCTCAATGGGTGGTAGGTATATTCATATGTCGTGGTTTTGTATATAATATTATTATTATTTTTAACCCAATTAAGGATGGACTGTAGCACTTTAGGGTCGGGTAAAGCTGCAAGGTTTGCCTCACCATAAACACTTTTCAGAAGTTGAGTGTAACTACGTATTGCCAATGCCATTCCCATTCCCCGATGCCCGATAGAGTAATCTCATACTCATAACTTATCGAATGTATCCTAAAAGGTTAACTGTTATTTTTTCAAGGTGAAGATTACTGTAAATTTTCCCAAACGCTCGTTTGAAAAGCTACGCAATTAGTCTGCTTGTTCCATAAATATATTAGTATTTCTGTGAGATAGACGTATGCTAAACACCAATAAAACGCCGCACCGTTGTTACAAAAAGGCGAATAACTAATTATGATCCGTATTTGAAAGGTTGAAGGTTACTTTGATAGCGTTTCGCTTGAAACGTAACGTAAATCTAACTCTCACTTCATGAAAAAATGACACCTGATAATGGTTGTTTATTTTTAGAAGGGAAGAAAGAACGAAAACATGTTATACACAGCACAAAAATCACAACGGAAAATGAATAAAAACACAAAATGAAAGTGCAATGAAATAGACCCAACCCAGCGCTGGTCTTACGTCTAGGCCCACTAGTAAAGTCACGGCGTTCAACACAGTTTCAAATCAGACAAAAAGGAAACAGAAAAATACTAAGGAACTAAAGAAAACTGAAAAAAATTAATGAAATAACTTAATGTATTAACATTACTGTATGTATGTGTGGTGTGTGGTATTTATTTGCTTTATTTTAGTTTCTAGGCTGCGATGCAGTCATTCGAATGAACAGTTTCTATGTAAAACAATCTCCAAGCTCTTATTTAAGTGCTCTTATTCAATCTGGATACCAAAAGAAATAACAAAACTCTCCAATCACTTAGCTCACAATAATCACCGAACGGTCAGCCCATCTCTACGTGAGGCACACAAATGGCAGTAGGTGCATTCCGAAAGGCCATGTGCAATTTGCAGTTGGTGATTGATGATAATCCCCCAGCATTTGCACAAGGGAAACAATAGTCTGCGACGCCTGTCTCTTGTAAAAATGGAGTTCCCGCTGTGTATCAATTTGTATCTTTCACTTAGTTTCCTCGCTGCTTTGTTTGTGTTTAATATTTCGCGCTGGGAAACACTGAGTGAGAATTCGTTATCATTTGAAATAGGGCCAAACAATGCTGATACTGCATTAGGGTCGCTGTCAACGATGTGTCATTCGACACACGGCAGGTCCGTGCAGTTGAGGTGGACCGCTGTATGAACAGCTCAACAAAAAACGTATTGTATTATGCTAGACTATTGACGCTTACTTTCACTTCACAAGCTATTGTATTAATACGGTTTAATTTTATATTTTGGTCCAACTGCAAAACACACTTTTCAATTTTATTGAGCAATTTCAGTGAACAGTTAACGTGATCAAAAGAGCTAAACATTCAGAGCACGCCTATTCAGAATTAGCTAAACATATTTTATTGTGAATAAACCCCTGTCAGTTCCGTTGTGTGGGGCGGCGAGGCGGAATGGAGAGCGGAAGGTACGCCGCGGAAGGCGGATGGTGTAAGATAAAGAGAACATTTCCTGCTGCACGTCTTGCAAAATTTAGCAACATTCCAAAATGCCGAGGCCTTTTAATGTGATTCAAGAAAAAAAGTATGTAGTTTTTCTTGGACGCGAGCTGGAGTCGAAATTACGTCTTAGTGAAACATTAAAGAGAGTTTGAAGCTTAGGAATGCTAAATGATGTTAAAACATAAACCATTACACTTAATTTAGTTCTGAGCCAAAAATGAACTATTTGTCCATTATGCTCTTAAAATCCAGCTCCAATATCTCGCAAACGATTAACTAGAAAAATGGTTTTAATAAACCCATAATATTTAAAAAAAAGCTTTTCAACGATAACCCACAGTATGGGTTTAACGAGAAAAAAAAATACATCCCCACATTATGTGACCCTAAACAACCCCAAAAAAAAATTTTTTCATGATTTTATTCATCTATTTTGTTGGTGTGATTAATTTATATATACCCATGCCGAATTTCAGTTCTCTAGTAATAATGGTTACTGAGCAAAGCTGAAGACGGACGGACGGGCGGAAGGCCAGACGTACATGGCGAAACCAGAAGGGTTCCTTGTTGACTACAGAACCTTAAAAAAGGAAGAGGCAAAGTGTAAAATTAGCCCGAAGTTACACCACCGACTCAGCCTGGCTCTAAATTATATGATGAGAAATGATTTGACGCCAACAAAGTCATACTAATTATAAAGAGGTATACTTATAATAATGAAGTAATCATCATCATCATATCATCATATCAGCCGAAAGACGTCCACTGCTGGACATAGGCCTCCCCCAAAGAGTGCCAAAGTGACCGATCCCGCGCCACCCGCATCCAGCGGACTCCCGCAACCTTTACCAGGTCATCAGTCCACCTTGTCGGGGGCCTATACCCACGCTGCGCCTTCCGGTACGTGGTCGCCACTCGAGAACCTTTCCGCCCCAACGGCCATCGGTTCTACGTGCTATGTGCCCCGTGATAATGAAGTAAATTGTTACGTAAAGGTCACGTTAGTATTATATCCTGAAAATAACTATCGTTCAGTGGATAGTTATTTTCAGAGAACTTTCAGAACCTGGTTTTTGGAATTATGAAATTCGGTAAAAATATACTTTCGGACAAATGGCTCTTCGGAATTAATAATAATAGAATAATAAATTATTTTGGGGACAATCGGACAAATTACACAAATCGACCTAGTCCCACACTAAGCATAGCTTGCAATATCGGTACTAGACGACGATGAACATACTTATATATAAATAAATACTTAAATACTTACATAGAATGCATTCATTACTCAGGAACAAATGTCCGTGCTCATCAGCTCATCACACTAATAAATGCCCTTACCGGGATTCGAACCTGGAACCTCCGGCTTCGTGGGCGGGGTCACTACCAACTAGGTTAGGGTCGTCGTTAATTATGTAGGTACCCATAGCATGGACCTCCAGAATGGACATAGATATATTTTACTACGCAGATTCACCTGCATTATTAAAACGCACGCACGAAGAGAGCCGACGCAAAAAGAGGGGTGTTATAACGTTATAAGTTTAACGTGTCTGTCTGTGTATCTGTGAATCTGTCTGTGGTTGCGTAGCTCCCTAACGGATAGACCGATTTGAATGCAGTTTTTTTTTCATATCATAGATAATTTTATCCCGAGTGTTCATAGCCATATTTAATGAAAATCTGTTTAGCCGTTTTTGAGATATAGGACTTTGAAATGAAACAGTCGGAGGTTTTTCAACTTTTCTAAGTTGTAGTTATTGGTAAATAATATCATAGAGATAAAGTGAAGAGGTAAAGTTGCAAGTTAGCGACTTTTAACTTTATACCATTGACACATCCAATTAAAATAAAACACCACTTTGCTGGTTGGACTTTCAGGTTAGACAATAATTTGTTTTGCGGCTCCGTCTACATTATATATTACTGGAAGTATACACAAATAATAATAAAAAGGTACGCGTTTCAGTTTCCTTACCTTACCAAATAAATAAATAAATATTACGGGACAATGTTGCGACCAAAAGCACAAAGCGACCTTGTCCCAAACTAAGCAAAGCCTGTACTGTGGGTACTAGACGACGATAAACATACTCATATAGATAAATAAATACTTAAATACATAGAAAACATCAAAATTCGTGCTCATCACACCAATCACATCACACATCATCAGCCTATATACGTCCCACTGCTGGGCACAGGCCTCCTCTCATGTATGAGAGGGAACGGGCAGTAGTCCCCACGCTGGCCCAGTGCGGATTGGGGACTCACACCAATAAATGCCCTTAATTCGAACCCAGGACCTCTTGCTTCATGGGCAGGGTCACTCCCAACTAGCACACTAGCGTTAAAATAACCCTTATATCATTCTTATATCGGTTCCAGACAAGTGTTAAGAATGCCTATAAGAAAGGTGTTATAGCATGCTCTAACACCTATTTAACCACGAAAGAGGCCCACGTCTTACAGGTTAAGGTGTTAGAAAGCCTTAGAGCAGTGTTATCTGACACCCATAGTGTTAACCAATGCTCTACAAACACCGTAGTAACGCTTAAGGTGTTAGCTGAGAGTGTTGTAACAGTCTGGCGCTTACCCAGTTTCAAGTGAGCATATATCTTACTCTTTTCTTTACTATAAAATGATGAGACAAATATAGTCTACCGACAAAATGGCGAAGATTATTAATATATGTGACTGGAGTCATACTAATTGAAAGTGAATTAAATTTATTTATTTATTTATTAAGGATTACCAACAGATAATACATCTTACATGCTCTTAAATCTATATAATAATCATGACTGATGCTTATCTAATTATAGGTAACCACAACTTATATAAGTGTCTTGTACCTGTGAACAATAGTAAACATGCAGCAAACTGATTATTATGATTAATTAATTACAATTACAATTAACCGATACGGTACATTAACTAATGCTTGTACTTGATAGCTAGAATGATGTTAAATAATCGATTACAATGATGAACCACTTATATACACATATAAATTGGATGTGTATGTGAAATTAAGTGAAAATAATCTGCCCTTGTGATTTTACGGTAAGTGTATACCATGTTTCCCATCTCAATTTTAACGCACCCAGGATTTATTAAAGATTTCTATAAACCTTGTGAAGAATAAAATAGACACCTAAAGTTTTTGTCATTACCTGTTCTTGTTTCTTGGCCAGTGGCATGTTAAATTAAGTGGCATCCATAACATGGCAAGAGTAACATAAATAGTGAAGTTTTTTGATGTGAAATATTGAATAACCTTATCAATTTGTAGGTTATAGTTCACCAAAATAATGGCGAACTTACATTAAAGCTTCAGGCATCAGTTAACTCATCTATAATGCTTATTGAGTTACAACACCTGTAGTCAACAATATAGTGCAGGCTTTACTTTTATAACGGTGTTGTTCAACACTTGTAGTTTCTTGTGTTACAACACTCTTGACCAACTCTGTTATAAAGTCTCTGCCTGCACCTTATAGCAGATATAGCACCTTAAGCTGTATAAGACACTCCACAAACAAACACAAACAGCTTAAAGCTTTAACATCTTAAGTGTAATTGCTTTTAGTAACACTCTTATAACTCTAAAACCTTTTTAGCAGCGTTACACTATAGCGTTACACCTATATAACACTATTAGTTCCACCTGAGATAAATATTACTCACTTATAAAGGTCAAGGTTATAATAAAACCCTAAGCTGACACCAAAATGTTAGTTGGGCTACCTACTAGCAAGCTTAAACTTATATATGCATTAATAAAACTGGCCAAATGCGAGTCAGACTCGCGCACGGAGGGTTCCGTACCATAATCAATAAAAACGGTAAAAAAAACACGTTTATTGTATGAGAGCCCCCTTTAAATATTAATTTTATTTTGTTTTAGTATTTGTTATAATAACGCCAAGAGATACATCATCTGTGAAAATTTCATCTGTCTAGCTATCGCCGTTCTTGAGATACAGCCTGGTGACAGACAGACGGACGGACAGACGGACAGACAGCGAAGTCTTAGTAAAAGGGTTCCGTTTTTACCCTTTGGGTACGGAACCCTAAAATTATGACAGATGGGTATTAGTTTTAAGATAAGATAAGATAATTTATTTTCATTCACAAAAAAAAAATCAGCACAACACCAAATCACTTAAGTGGTACTAATTTAATTCGAATACCTGTAGCAGAACATTATATCTGCATGAACATTTTGTCCAAGTGAATGAATTATAATTCAGTTATCAGAACCACTTTGCGAAATCAATTTAATAGAACATCACGTAATGTGAAATTAATTGGGAAGCCCCAAACCCATTCAGAAACACGATTTCAATAGCGGAAATAGATTTCAGTAAATAATTACTCAGCAACTGAGTACCGAACGTGTATGTTAACAGATGCTATAGAGTCACGAACCGTATATAATTATTATAAGTGATAAGCTTATAGATCAGAATGTATCGTGGGTAATTGACATAATCTTGTTTCCACTTCTCGGTTGGTAGGTCAGATAACAATCATTTTACGCACGCAATTATTGGCACCTATGACAATGCAAGTTTTTCAGAATGCAATTAGTTCGTCTATTCCAAATTTTATTTTACTTTACACATTCTACTAGTTAAGGTGAATACATAGAACTAATAAGATAAATAGTTCATTTATCAATCTTAACTATTGGCATAAAAAACCCGGCCAAGTGCGACTCGGACTCGCGCACGTAGGGTTCCATTATCTATACAAACGGCAAAAAAATCACGTTTGTTGTATGGGAGCCTCCTTAATTTTTTTTAGTATTTGTTTTTATAGCGGCAACAGAAATACATTATTTGTGAAATTTTCATCTGTTTAGCTGTCACGGTTCTTGAGATACAGCCTGGTGACGGACGGACGGACAGACAGCGAAGTCTTAGTAATAGGGTACCGTTTTACCCTTTGGTACCATCAATAGAACAGATATTAGACCGTGGATTAAGACACCTCGACCTCTCGCCACGGTGCTGCTAGCTGCCCTAGCTGGTGAGATAATGCATTCTGAAAAGCCCTCATTGTTGGGATCGGATGCGACTACCGAGGAAAGCTAACTTCGATCGCCTATCTCCGTCTCAGTTGCTCGAACGAGCAACTGCAGAAGGTCTGGCCTGTGCCATAAAGTAGTTTTAGTGATATTTCTTTTTTTTAAGCTAAAATAATTATTTACACTATAAAGAAAAAGTAATCAACATCAATTAACTATTTTGATAAAAATCAAAAGAAGGAGCTATTGTTTGCCTTCAAGACTCACTTTATATTTTACGAAGCACTGAGTTGAGCTTAAACTGGCCTGGCCTGGCCTATATTTTTTATAAAATTTTATAAATTATAAATGACTATTGATAGCGGAGAAACAAAGCAACGGAATTCTTAATTTTGTAAGTATCCAATATTAACTATCTTGGTCAAGATTATTGCAGCAACGAGGATTTGCGTACATTTATGGGATTGTTAGATCGTTTATTACAAACGCAGTATTTTTTTGTAGCAAATTTTCTTTTCGCATTTTTTCCCGAACGCGTATTTTCTACTGCCTCTTAACTAAGTACTTACTTACTACACCATTCATCTCTACTGATCTATGTAAATTTGTATGGGCGGGACTGTCTTAGGAACTACTCATCCGATGTCAAAAATATTTCATCAAGATACCTATAAAAATGAACCTTCAAAATGGGCAATTGGGCAAAGGTTATATATTATATCTAGCGGCTTCGCTAGTGGTCTTTGGTGGTAATACGCGAGCGGAGTCGTGCGGGCAGCGAGTAGGTAGTATTGAGCATAGCATAGGTTTAGTTGAAAAACAGCCTTATTAAACTGAAATTACGAACGCTCCACTTCCAAACCCAATGCTTGCATCCATCGCCATGTTTCAATCACCCTGCAATATTGCGTCTAATACGATTATTTTATGATAGATACTTTTATGATATAGGACATGGTATAGATTCAACATTCATTCATAGGGACCTACAGTCTCGAACGAACTTTTTCAAAGACAAACTTTGCAGACAGTATTGTCTTTACGCTTGTGTATTCATATTTGTGGCTTCATTTGTTTTACCTCTTTGTAGGGATATAATACAATTTAATGTAAATAAGCAAACACTTTTCACAGAAATCTTACACAAACTTGATTGCTCTTGAGTAAAACATAAACATCATTGCTTTGTTAGTTTACTTCGTTGTGCAACAATCATTGCACGAGTATGTTTATTAAGACTTGACTTAGTAATATTTTGCTTGACCGCTTTATTGGCACTTAATGGAACCGTGATATTATTTTTCGTATTCAGTTACCTCAATTTCAAATATAAAGATTTTAACGTATAATATTAACCGCCGATTTCGTTTTTAGATAAAATACTCAGTACTTTTTCATAGCATATTGGCAAACACC
Organism: Epinotia demarniana; assembly: GCA_945867215.1. Taxonomy (NCBI): domain Eukaryota; kingdom Metazoa; phylum Arthropoda; class Insecta; order Lepidoptera; family Tortricidae; genus Epinotia; species Epinotia demarniana. Next base: position 18,903,815 of record OX244263.1, read on the forward strand.
AGCGAATATCGCCGCTCGACCGCAAATATCATATTGCTATTGTATGCTTCAATATTGACAAACAAAATGATCCGACCACAGTGCGGCAACATTCCGTTTATTTTACGAATACCTGTGCGTAGTAAATTACTCGATAACTTGTGTTTTAAAACAGTCATGTTGTTATGTAAAAAAGTAGATTAGCCAGCAGTCCCGGGTCGTATGGCAGGGATTTAAAGCCGAGCTCGTGAACGTAAACAAATGATTAAGAATTAGCGTAGTTTGAACTAGCGAAAGGAGTAGTTTTCAAGTTATTTCACATAGATAAGAACGATAGATATTGACTTTTAGTCGAGCCCGAGAAGTCTAAAACTGCGATAACAGTGTATCCAACTTTATCACTCTCAAGCGCCAAGGAACCGAATAATATACAAATCTATGTATAATTTTCATTGCTCTTCAATATGGTTTGGGTTATTCCAAGCATAGAACCGAACAATTTGTTAAACTTGTAATACTTAACCTTTTGAACCACGGATAGGAAATAATGCAATGGCAACAATTTTCTTAAAATAATATACCAATCACAAACACCACGCTGTTGAAAAAATCCGGTTCGTAGGACCACAAGTGACCACAGCTATGTAGCTGTACGTACTTGTAGTCGTACGAACCGGATTTCATGTATTACAGAAATTACTAAGACAATATTTCAAGAATGGAGAATGATGCTTGTCACTGTAGTTTTTTTATCCTTAATGATTTATTTATTTCAGTTATCGTCGTGTTATATACTAAATACAATATAATTATTGTAACGATGTTGTCAGCGAGTATATTGGAACGTCCAGTCTTGGAGATGTGCTGTCGCCGGCAGCTTCTCGCAAGTGATTTGAGAGTGTACAGTGCAGTTAACTGCCGGCATAGTGTTAGGAAACTACTTCGCAGACAGTAATTAACAATACTCGTAATCAACTTTTGTTGCATGACTGTTGGATGTGTACACGTAGTATAGTGAAAACGAATCGGGTAATGTACGATTCCCACCGAACGGGCCGGGCCGGGTCGCCTGGCGCTGCGTCGCAACGGTTGCGCTAGCACACGGCGGCAGCTGACCGCGTTTCAATAGAGTGCAGTAAGCAAAAGCCGGACGGAGCCAGTCATATGTGGCGACAGCCGTCCACGTCCACGAGGAGCCGACCGGCCGAAAGTACATTCAAATATGAAATTTAACGTATATTAAAGCTTCAAATTCCTTTGGTAACTTGCAAAAAACGCGCAGGCGCGCTCCGGTTCGGCGCGGTCGGTGAGAATCGTACACGTTCGAGTTACATCTGTCTTGGATCAAGAAAGAAAGACTAAAGACCTTTATCCTTGTTTCCGAAGTACCTAAAGTAGGTACGCAATAGATAATATTTTTACAAACTTTTATTTAGTTTCACCTGTCCCGTTGTATGTCTGTCTGTAATAAAATCTTGCAAGTAAAATTTGACCCACTTGCCGGTGACAGATTGAGCTGAAATTTTGGGTATAAGTATAGTTATGATGACAATTCAATATTATGGTACCATCGAGCTGATCTGATGATGGAGACGGAAGGTGGCCATGGTAATTCAGTACTTAACCGACGTAACCCCGTTGAGTTTTGGCTCGTTAGAATCGTTTTAATGAGTAGTTGATGATGGTATACAGAAAAGTACATAACTGAGATAAGTGCCTTTCACTGCAGTTAAAAACTCAACGTTTTTTAATATAACCTTGATGGTATCGAAATGAATACTATACATACTGTTACGAGCGTGGGGGGTAAGATAGAGTTAATAACACTTTTTTTTGTAGATTTATGCTGCGATTTGTATACAGGGCAAAGTCCTCTAAGTCCATACGTACTAACACTGACGACTCAATTAACTCGGGTAAGTAATACGAGGTATAACAACTTATCATATAAGGGTCATAATATATACGCTCACTATATATAACTTTGTTTAGTATAACGTTCATTGCACATAACGAACGAAAGATATAATGTCAAAACATATAATCTCGTAAAGTATAATGTACTTTAGAAATAATATCAATTGATATATCGATTAAAGCGTATAATATTCATAACGCCTAAGGTTTATAACATATATTGTTCAATTTATCTAACATCAAAATGTATAATGCTCGTATGGTATAATTGGCTTCAGTCATTTTAATAGCAATGCCGTATGAAGAAAATATGTGAATTTCTTAGAGCGATAGCCTCAACTTGAGTTTGAAAAAAAAAACAATACCGTTTGTAAGATTGAAATTAAATTTATTTTGAGATCAAACACGTCAATTATTTTAACCTAACCTTACCCAATCGCCAGCGTGTCGACGCCACCCCGCTTCGCGGGGTGTCTATTTCCGCTCTAAGGGACACAAGGCAACCCTAACCTAACCTACAAGTAATAACATTTATAAGAGTATTAGTTGTTTTTTACTACGGGGGGCTTCGCCCCCCGAGCCCCATTTGAAGTGGGCTCCGCCCCCCTTTTCCTGGCTGCCCTAGCTTAATTTTCCGTATTATAATCCTTATACGAAAATATATATGCGTATGATCTGTATACGTTATGTTTGTTATACGAAAAGATATTATTTGGTATGATCGTTATACGTTATGTATGTTATACTAAATGAAATTAGTCAATTAGAGTCTTATAGAAAAAAATGTTATATAATATGATTATTATGGCAACTGACCGTTATTCCTTATAAAAGTATTGGTATTGTTGTTATAGCTAACGTTCATTATATCTTGTGAACGTTATTAATATGAAATTATATATTTTGTTGTTATATCTGGTGGGACGCACCCAATTAACTCACATAAGTGACTGAGTCCACGCGACGCAGCTTCACTTTACTGTTGCTTCACACTAGATCACTTCACAATTCACCAGTTCCTCCCACTGTTCTTCTTCTTCTAGTTCTCACCCGATACTACTCACTTTGTATCTCTCTTCGAGAACTCAACTCCGAAGACTCCACTTCGATCACTCTCACTTAAAACTGCCTTGTACCGCGAATTTGGTCCCTTTATATACCCCTTTCCGAAGATTCCAGACCATAATTTCGTTATGCATTTGTTTTGAGTAGCATGGGCTTTTCCATAAGCATCGCATGTTCTATTCACTTACTTTTTCTAGAAAATTCTATGCTACTCGGCGTTTTGAAAATGTCCTCACTATGAATTTAAAACATACCGAAAGTGCATATCGGTTGCAGGACTCGAACACGAGTACATCGACTCTCTCGGGTACATCACGTCCAACTGGTGTCTTGTAACAACACAGCGAATTTTGAAATACCTTGACGGCGTCACTATGGCAACAAAGCTATTATTAAACCCCCCCGTAACAATACAACCAGCCCTCCCACTCATACATACGTGCAGACTTAGCCCAGTACAACCCTCTTCTTAGATACATAAACCGGTATCTGGACCTGGTACGAAAAAATAGAAAGTAATAGCTAAAACAACAGTCAAAAATAATCTTTTTTTTTTATACATGAAAATTAGAAAATGTAGGTACACTATTTGACCACAAAAAACTGTAGTGTTTCACGTTCATAATAATGCTGATTTGACTACCGATCAAATAGGTACCTACATAAAATAATGGAAATCGTTAATTACGTTCAATTAGAGCAAAGCCAAGTTTATTACGGATTACTTATGATCCGTCCAAAAACTATATTGTTGCATACAAGGCAATCTCTAATCACCCAAGATAAGAGATGTTGTCTTGCTATTAATATTGCGACAAGGTTTAACGTAATATACAAGATGATAACTATAACATTAACTAAATTAAATTAAAGCTAAGTTAAATCTAAAAAAGGCCCTCGAGGCATTGTACCGAGGATGCTGGCGGCATTTCCTCGCTGAATTGCAATGCTGATGCGTTGCGCGAGAAAACCGCCAGCTCTTCGGTCACCAGTTACGTCAACCAGACATTTCGCGATTTCCGCAAATAACTTTTGCGCACTGGGACCCCATGGACCGAGGGTCTCGACGCCAAAAGGTACAAAGTTGTACTCTCTGCCGAGGCCTCTATATTTAATGCGTTTCAGATTTTGGGCATTTTCCGCCGCTGCACCCGCTTTAGAAGTAGTCCGTTGGAGGTGGGATGGTGCCAGTGTGTCTACACAGGTAGCGTCCCACACAAGCATCCGTCCCAAACTCCACGGAACCAGAGACACTCCATCAGGTCTTTTGCCATCATCTCTGACAATGCCAGGCGGCTCAAGAAGAGCAGGCACATTGATGGTGGCAAGAGACCGGCGGATTATGTCATTAAGAGTCGCATGTCTTGCAAAGCGGCCTGAACTTTTTTGACAACATAGTCCGTGGTGACCCAATATTATATTACCATTGTCGCATTTTTTTGTTATAATTACTAACAAAGATACTTTCATTTCTTTCTGCCTGTAAATAATTGCTATTGTAACAGCACAGTGCAGACATCGTATTACCTGTTGATAAACAGCAATCATAGAGCCAACCACACTAAAGTGCCCAATTTAGTCACAAATTTAGGGTGAAAATTGGTTTGCACAATGGTCATAAAAGTTCTATAACTTCCGTGCTCTATGTGGCGTGCTGGGCAGCTAGCGTCAGTAATTGTAGATCAATGAATGGCCCAGCCCACGATCGCTGACTGCACCGGGGTGCATGTTGACACATTGTTGCTGACTCTTGTGGGGCCGCTGCAATTAATATACTAACCACATATTGACGTCTAATACCTCAAGTTGGAGTTCCTAGCTAAAATTTTAACAGAAACTACATTGTGTTACATGCCTAAATAAGTGACGAATTAAGACAATCTATTCCTCTTTTGGTAACCTATTTTATAGGCATATACACTTCTAGGAAAATTAGTATCTTCCTAATATTATATGTAATAATAATAATGTTACTTATTGCACCACAACACAAGAAAAACTTGTTACAAGAGTAAAAGGTTAAATAAATAATGTAACAACAGACAGTCTTATAGCTTTAAAGCTATCTCTTCCAGACAACCTTTCGGTAGCAGGAAATTTTCAACAAGAGTTGCTATAGTCCGAAGTCCACTCACAATATAGTATTTTAAAAAAATACTTCCCGGCCTAGGCCTTCAATTTTGTATGAAATTGCTTTACAGTTCTCTCGAATTGTTCCGCCCGAAATGTGATATTTCGAAGCCTGTTATGACGCACGTAACGACGACATTTCATTGCATGTCTGAGAAAAGTTACTATCAATTAAATAACAAAAAAATGAGTACATACACATATTAGTAGCCAATTACCAAGCAAAGTAATAACTTTATTAATTTCCCGTTAATAACATTTTACACGTTACCTGCTACATGGTTGTATCACTTGTTGTTTACGAGCGCCTGAAGAATAGTTAAAGCAAACACAATTTCGTTCTAATAGTAGTTTAATGCTCTCATTGGTCTGGTGGTGTAAATGTAAACCAGAACTCCCACCTACCGTCGTACAACGCATAATCAACGCTTACAAAGTTTTTAACGGCAATACATAACTTGTTTCACCAGTGAACCAACAAATTCTAACTTTTTTGTTGGACAGTCAACAATGGATAACATAGGTTCGTTTCCGACCACTTCAGAAGTTAGACCAAACTATGCGAGAGGGTTTCAATCTAGTATTCTTTGAGTTTTAAACGGCAATTTAGAGTTACCATGACTTTGACTTTCCTTGAAATTGTAATGCCTGCCTTGGTTTAGGTGTGTGTCAGTGACTGTTACAAATTTGTAGTGTTTTTCAGTCGCTTAATTATCGTACTACCTGGAATTCAAGTCAAGTAAGACACTTTGAATACGGAATCCTAGCCAATTTATCAGGAAACTCGGATTCATTAAATAGGTTGGAATGCATCGTTAATTTGATGCTAACTGCATCTTATGAAATAGTTATCAGAAATAAAACTGCTCACCGATCGCACCACTGCACTCTAGTAATCAACGACTTGCGCACATTGTGTATTTTTACCTGAAAGAATTCCATTTCACTGGCGGCATCAAAGTTTCTCTTTTAAAACTTCCGAACTATACACCTTTCTGGACATCAATGGACTTTCCCATTCCTAAGGAGAGTCCATGGAGTTGTTCCAGTTGTCTTCCTCGAGTTGGAGGCGAGGGCCGTAGGGAAGGGGGAGTTATTACCGCCTCTTTTGTTCGTCGTACCGTAAAAGCACAAGTTTTACGGTACCAACAGCAGCTACTGTAAAAATATACCGCGGAAGTTTCTTATTTGCGTACTTTATAATGTATTTTCGTAAACAAAGAGGTCGTCAGTCGAGACATTAATTTGTTCGGATTGATGTGCGTTAGTTTTCTATTAATTCGACTGACTCGTCATGTACAGTGCGACTTTGTGGTCATGATCCTGACCGACGCTATAATACTTAAGAGTCCGCAGTAAGCTCGGCCGAATTTCACCTTCCCATAGAAACGGAGTTTCGTTCTCATTTTAAAACTTCGTGTTGGATTGTGACGAAACTTTGCATATACAATGTCATGAAGTATATCTATGTCAATATACAGTTTATATCGATCCAGTTTTTAAATCAAACTACATACATACATACAATCACGCCTCTTTCCCAGAGGGGTAGGCAGAGATCACGGATCTCCATTTGCTACGATCCTGGCAAACCACTTTCGCTTCACTCACTTTCATAATATTTCTCATACATGCTCGTCGGTTTAATAATTACAGACCTGGATATACCTCATGTCATTGTACATATAATAGTACATTGTGATACAAGTAAGGTACGTCGATAATTACATCACAGGCGGAATTGTTCACGCGACCCGCAGGTGAGCGTGTTAAGAGAGCCGAGAATGTAATTATCAGAGCTCACGCGTTTCATACGACGTTTTTCAACACACTTTGCGAGGAAAAAAACCTTTTCATACCATGAAAATTTTAGAGGCCTGCCAAGCTATTTTCTTTACTTAAGTAATGTTGGAAACAGGTTTTTACTCACATATTGTACATCGCCAAGAATTTCCAGTGGCGTCCATTATATTTATCACTTTTCCAGTCACACAGTAATTAGATGGATACGAAGTGACCTTTTTTTGTAAATACTGGTGTTACGTTACGTTATTTGTCTCTCCCCTAACCCAATCAGGGTTTTATTATTATTATTTTTGGCGGACTGTTTATGTATTATATATTTGTGTTTGAGAAATTTGTATATATGTATGATTGTGTATGTATTTTATGTATAGAACTATTTATGTACGTTTATATATATAATTATTTAGATTTTTGGTTAATTATAATCTGCACCACCTACTGCATAATCTAGTTTAATCTATTTCTCCGATACCCAAAGTTTGTCTGGAAATTATCGCTCTTCAGCGATAAGACCGCCTGTTGTCTACTTCAACCGACATGTTTTTGTATGGTTTCTCTTTCAAACTGCTTTTTTGCGTGAGGTGTGCAATAAAGAGTGTTTGTGTTGTATTGTGTCTCAATGTTATTATTAATTTTAATTTTAATAATATTTTAACATAAAATAATGTTATCCTATTTTTCAATTTGTTAAACATACATTTGAAACCAAACTATCATTGCTTGGTTTGGAAATTTATGGGTAATACCTAACGTAAATATTTATGTCCATTATGCCCGGAAATGTGCGCTTTACTATAGCAAAAATTACGTGAAGTTCCTCGTTACTGATGAGCGCAAACTTAAAAAGTTAAAAGTCATTATACTGTACCGTTTTAGCGGCCAGGAAAATGTATAAAATTCAAACAATTCAACATTCAATAATGCAAACTTTTTTCCCTTTTAACTATATGTTTTGACTAAGACAAATTACTACAAACAGCCAAATGCTTGTACGTTTAAAGGCCTAGTAATTTGTCACAACAAGTTGCTATTGTTAGACTGGTTAGTAATGTATGGCTGTCTCTTTCGAACTATTGCAAGTAGGTGTGGCAAATTGCGACCGTTTGTAGTGGGTTTAAAGTTTTTCCGCGTTTTCTATTTTTAATTGTCATAGATAAAACGCTTTCTGTGTAAGTAATCGAAGTGGCGTTTTTAAAAATGTCTCAAATTGTTTTAAATTGTATACTTTAGAAAAACATAAAACATTACAAATTATGATCGATTTTGATGTTTTGTTTTTATAAATTTATGTCAATTAAAAACTGGCAACACAACGAACCTACTTTGAAAAATCTAAATCTGAAAAATCTAAATCTAAATCTATTGTTGATTGAGTTTTGAATATTATTTGATTTCCTCGTATTTTTGGTGAAAAGCACTAGGTATCTATCTGCCTCGACGGAAATAGCAATTCGTGGATTCGTATCTATTTTCGCATTCAGCTTGGCTACATCCGACAAAATCAACTCATCCACGAATTGCTAATAACATGAAACAAAAAAAAACTAATATTTTAAATGTTACGAGGACAATATGCCTTTGCTATTCCACTAATAAACGTGTTGGTCTATCAGCGAAGATGAGATGCAACTATTTGCGTATAAACATGCAAAAAATTACAGCACACCTCCACCAATAATAACAAAACCTCGACACGTGCTTCGCCTCTCTACGAGGCATCATCAGGAATATTTTTAAGTTTAGGGTAACAATAATCTCAGATTATTTGAGTTTGTTTTCTTGATTGTTGTACAAAAGTAATTTAGCTACTTTAGTTATTCAACATATTCCTACCGCATTAAGTTAGAAGGATATTTATCGGTCGGCTGTATTGTTAAATAATGAACATATGTGTTTGACCACATTTTCTGAAACATGGAAAATAACTATAAATATTTTCTCCGTTAAAAAATATTGTGTATAATAAAGATTTACGACGTAAAATTAAAACAAGAAATAAATCAGTGCGACAATATACTCGGGGCTCAGAGTTCGCTGGAAAATTTACATTACTTATTATTAATATATATATATATATTATTATATTAACTTAAATTATTATTGCTAATTTACTCTAAAGCTTATGTAGGGATAACCCATCCTCATCCCTCATAAACTAATGTATATTAATTAATTCATTATTTAATTAGTTTTCATTAATATAAGACACGTGCCATTGCTAATCATAGGCTCATGTCTTCTCCCGTGAACTGTACTAGATGCACGATGCACCCAAAGCCATACACTTACATATATTATGTAATCCTTTTTGGGAGCCTGTGTATTTTTTTGAGTAGGTATGAACTGTTTAACAAATGCTGCTTTGTAATTTCATTTAGTAGAGACGTGTAGTCGAATAATAGGTATTAATTGAGCGCATAGAGCAGGTCTCAGATGGCTTGTAGCGGCCGTCCATTATACCACAAAGCCGGGGATACATCTATAATATTGTATCCAGATTGCGCTCCGAATTACTTGATATTAGTTCGAAGCCACGTTGATCTAGTGGATATAATTAGCTTCTCGAGCTAGCAGAGCTATAATAATGGTTTAAGCGTTCAATAATTAGCCAGCTAAGCTTAATGGGAAATTCTTATTACACCATATAACATTACATTGAATAGCCAGTGAATGAGATTATTTTTTTGCAGTCTTTTACTGAACTATTTGTTTGTCACATATACAATAATAAATATTATTGCAGGGTAGGTATCTTTAACATTCAATAATAAATGATGTCCAGACTGAGGAAACTGAACTGAATATATTTATTTTTAAAATAACTCACACGGTTAGTTTTGTGTTTAATGTAGGTAATAGGTACTATTAACATGAAATATTCAAAGAAAATAAATAATGTTTCTCGCAAGAACATTTTCCAATGTCGATGTAAACACAACATGAACTGGGTTCTTTTTATGTTACGTTCCTGGTTCTTTAGTGTTCTCGCGGTAATAGCGGCGATTTCCTGTCTCCTTAGAGTTCGACGTTCCACAGCGTAGCGTACATTGACCTACCATTTATTTGTATGTCCATTCAAAAACTTACTACGCTCCGCGTGAGTTACAAAATTGTGCAGTTTCTAATGTGGTTTAATTAAAACCCAATTTAGCTTTTATTTTCAAGGTTATGCGGAAGAAATTCCTTGGTATAAATTCACAGTTGTACATTATATTTTACCTACACTTGAAATTCTTGTGTTTTACTCGTGTACAATAAAGAATTTGCATGTACCTACATCATATTATTTCAAAAATTGTTAGACAAGGTTATCAAAAGAGGCAAGCCAGTAGTAGGTCTCGAATACTAGGATATCTATGGACGCCTCGCCTTAACAAATAAGTAACTATCGCTTTCTTATAATAGTTTGTACTTATTTTTAAGTAATATAATGTTTAACCAATATATGCTTATGACCTAACAATTGTTTTGAGTTTTTAATATAATTCATATTACATACTACGAAACATTTATCTTCGATTGAGAGATCATTACGATGCCCAACTGCACCTTATTTATCGCTAGGCAGTTTTGTTGTTAAAATGAAAAATACAAGTCCTTGCAGTATACTCTCTACACCCGCATCAGTATTCAGCGCAGCATTCGGCGAGAGGAAACAAATTCCCAAAATTGAATTTTAGGAAACGAGTTGAATACGACACGGGGTACACAAACTTGGGAAAGAAACGAGATTTTTGTCATTTTAACAATGACTTTATCCTCGCTTTGGGACACGTGGAGACTGCTCTATAGGCATTAGCGCTGAATAAAATATACCACACGCGACGTGGGCCAACTTTAAGCTCGTAGAAATCGCTGAAACTGAACTCGCTGGCTTTCTGCGACAGAATTTAAGATACAACTATACAAACTCGAGTCGGTGTTAAGGTACTTTATATGTTGATACATGCCTCTAAAAAATTAACTTTTTATTTTATTTTATTTTATTTGGAGAATAAACAGATACCTAGATGTACAGAAAAAACAGTATTAATTATATACTAAGAACATGCACCTAAATCCTAACCAGTTCTCACTAGGACTTACATTGCTAATGAATGTACTACAAAAAAAATACAATATAAGAATAGAATAACACTGAGTGTAACATAGAAATAAATAGCTAAGTAATCTAAAGCCATGAAAGTAACTCCAACCAAATACTCCTTATGTTTAATAAAAACTAAAATCCATGCCTCTACTTACTAGAAATAAATACAAAAACTCATATAACTACTAACTATATGAAAGTTGTTAATTATGTTTTTATAACCCGTATCGCTTTTTCTCATATAGGACAATCTCACTAACTTAATTTTTGTACAGACCTATGAAATTATTAAAAATATCAACAGAGACCAGGCACTTGTTGTAGGCATTACACAAGCGACGCAGAGGTGCCCTCACCCCAGCTTTGGCTGGAACCGCTGGAAGAGATGGGGAAGGCGAATAAGGCGTTCAAGCGAGTTCCAAATCGTGATGGTACCCGAAACTTATAAATATACGTAGATGCTTAATTTACTCGTAATATAGAAGAAAATTGTGTGAGGTTGTAAGTTAGTATTTAGGGGGAACTTTTCGCGCTAAAATTGTGCAGAGTGGTATAAGTGCTATAAAAGGTGGAGAGGATAACATTTTGATAGATCTTTTTTTAATGAAAACATACTGTTTTTTTTTCAACACTTCGTTCCTCATGTCAGTTTTAGTCGATAACTGTATTGTTTAAGAATGTCTCTACCCTGTGTATATAAGTTGTTAACTGGATTGAGTAAAAAAAAAATAGGGTGTAATACAGCGCTTTCGAGAATGGCGACACTGTACTGTAACCATCTCCCAGATTCCATCGGCATTGATATATTCAATGATAGCCTAAATAATTTCAAACGAAAAGTGTTGGCATTTTTTAGCTCCCTAGATACTTCAAAATAATACTTACTTAGTTTATATTGGTTTTATTATTTTAATTTTTAATTCCATTAAATTTTTCTTCATGCATAAACTCAAATCAAATTTTAATTTTAACTGCATGCTATAGGTAGCATCAGTCTCCATTATAAATTAGACATGCACCTGCATGTATCATGTATTATCTGTTGGTAATCCTAAATAAATAACAATAAGAAGGAGCGACGTTTTTATAAGTCGCATCGCAGGCCTACTTTTTCCGCATTCGCCTCTATAATATAAGAAGAAGAAAATGACATGTGTACTTCATTGCATTAGATTCTGCGACCCATGAATGGTTTAAATTATTTACAACTTGCCGTAGGCTATGGAAATTTCGAAACCACTTCGAAGTGGGAGCGGTTTTTCTGTAATAACGAAATCCGTTCGATCGATTCTGCCAAAATCCATACATACATAATCTAGTAGAGATTATTGAATAATTTGATATATTGAAACTCACAATACAAATCAGTACAAAAGAATACATACCTATTTTAAATAAATAGAAAACATCGAAGGCTCTGAAACAAACAGTCTTATTTGTGTGGTAGGATTTAAACCCAGGAGTCTTTACCCACGTCAGCTAAACCGGTTGTGAATACTACATACAAAATTAAAGAAGGTAGACACCAGGCAGTTCTGCCCCTAGAAGGTGATCACTTACAGATTCTTACACAATCTTGGAGTGCGTAATGGATGCAGAATAATGTAACCTTAATGAATATACTTTAAAATTCCCAATTATATTAATGGATTTTGACGTTTCTCACCAGAAATTTGTAGGGTAGGTGAGCAAAAATCAGCACCAGTCGCATTTGTCCTTCCTATAAAATATGAGGGAACGCAAGAGGAAACTAGCTTTCAAACAATTTTTTTTAGATAACGTTGTTTTTCTATAGTCATTCGAATACTTATAAATAACGAAATGTCACACATGTAGATTATGCTGTGTTATTTTTTTATACTACCGGTGTGTGTTCAGGAAATACGTTTAGTCGATCTATAGAAGATAGAGCTATGTCTGGTAATACTGAAATGCTAGCGAGATATTGTAACGACAATCCCAACAAACATAATCGACAGCCCAACGGGGCTGGATTAGATTACTTAAATAGCATTGAAGTCAAAATCATCCAAAAAATAAGCATACCCAGGCAACTTTTTTAAATATCCCTTGTGTAAGTTTGTTTAAGCATGCATGCAAAATCACTGAGTCATCAATAAAATCATTGCAATGCAAACTATCGATCATTGCAGACTTTAAAAACATAAACAGGTCTATTGTAAAAAAATATATAATTATTTGAATGCCACTAGTTAACTTCATAAAATAATATTTTCAGGTAATTTAGTCCTAGGTTATCCTTCCCGATTAATTTCGGTGTGCCCATCTTGTTTTAAGTAACTATGAGTTAACGGTGATAAGCGTTAATCACTGCACCCACCTTATCCAGTTTCTTTTTGACCCTAGAGTTGACTGGTAGAGAAAGCCTTGGGGCATTAAGTTCGCCATTTTTACTTATTTTATTTGTGCAGTAGAACAGAACTTTAAATAAATATAATTATTGAATTATTTTACCTTATAGCCGCAGCACGTCTAAAATGTCCAAGGAATTATGTGTAAATTGTTAATTAGGACAGGCAAAAATTTTGTAAAATAAATCATGTACTTATAATATAGAATTGTACTGTGTGAGTAGTTTGTATACATCGGTGTATTATTCAATTTTAAAGGAACATTACATTTTGTTTTAGTTTGACATCACTATTCCAAGAACCACACGTTCGTATGATCGTTAACTGAAAAAACACACGTTAAACTTGCACTGTAAAAGGACGTCAGTGTGACCTCGATAGCCGTTTCATATCTTTTACTGAATGCAGAGATTTGCTAGCTCAGGCCAGCTTAGCTGATTCCTATTGGTCCACGCATGCACTTTCAGGCGCTTGAATTTGTCTAAGGTTTTGCTGCATCTTCGAATTCTCAAGTAGAAGTCCGAACGTTACGTACATTTTTTAAATCCTGGTCCAAAACAGGCAAAGGCACTCAAGGACTCAAACTACAAAGTACGAACATGCGTACGTTTCCTATGGATGTATTTATTATCTTCACCTAATATATTTTTTCATACTTTTCAGGTGAACTCGCTTCCTAGCATGCTAATAGGTATAATTTCTTTATGAACCCGAATCAGCCCCCGGGTGTTCACACCCCGGTGTTTGCTCTTAGCTGAGGTAGCTAAAGCTGTTAAATCTTTCCAGAAACATACAGGATGTCGTTCTTCATCATTTGTAAGTACTAAGGGATACTTCGTGTGATAATTACGATCCCATATATATTTTTTCACATTAACAATCACTCCGTGAGAGGTGGCTTGTGCCCAGCAGTAGGACGTATATGCTGATGAATATTACTGATGATTATAATTAAAAATCAACCAAAAAAGTTTTAAGGTTCTATCTCTTAAGTATTTTAATATAATTATAATTTTACAAATCCGCTACACTTGTTACTATATAAACGAAAGTAATTTGTGAATGTCATTCACTAATCTAATTTACGAATAAGTAAATGACGGACGGAAAGGAACAAGGTTGAACATTTCGTTCAACTACTCATTCACTGTCTTCTCATCCAACTCCGTAATGATCTAAGTGTTTTGATTGAAAAAAATAACAGTAAATTAAGTTTAAAAGTAACTTTTATCCACCAAGATCTATTTTATAAACAATTTTATGTATGTAATATATTATAAATCTGCGCTGGATTAATATGGGAACCTGTGTCTAGTCTATGATCTACGATGGATGTTGACATCACGTGGGCCATTACGCGTTTCTCACCAGCAAACACCGGCTTAAGGGACTAGCTGTCCCAGAGGGCAGCTGTGTACTCGGCTTTAATCTCCGGGATCGAAATGGACACTCACACTATGTCACATATATTTAATAATACACTTGGAATAATTTTCTTTTTTCATTCTATTTTCTCGTCAAACAGAGATGAATTTTACATTTAGGCTTTTACTTCTTACTCATGCATAAGATGGGGACATCTCATCGTGGACAAATTAGGAAAGTGACCGAACTGAAATGTAGACGGTTCAGGGTAGTAAACGGCTATGGCAATGTGGATATTGTACAATATCCATGTCAAATAAATGTATAAGAACCTTCAAATACCAATGTATGGTACTTACACACATAGGTATATTATCAGACTGCAATTGCTGCTATAGTTTCTCAGTAATATGGTTTCCGTTGTACCACACATAAAACAAATGAATAATTTATGGAATAGGTACCCAACGGTACACCGCCAAAATTAACTTGTATCAAAGCAAAGGCAGGAAAGTCATCTCTAATTTATGTACAGACAGCAAAATCAGCATATGGTTTGAAGCGGCTCCGCGTCGCGAATTCGTAGTTCACAAATTGATATTCCTCCGGCAGAGCCGTGAGCGTGCGTTGGAATTTAACTGTCGGAAAATCGCATCCACTCCAAACAATAAACTTTAAAGTTTCAGACCCTCGCAGCTAAGTATCACTTGGAAATTCCTATCACTTATCCTTTTCAATTTACAAAGGCTTGTTTTAGAAAGTTATACGACAGAACCACACGCCGCATCTTACAGAAGATTGAAACTTTTTTTACTTCAAGGTCGAAGTATTATTTAGAATACCTTACAAAATGTAACCAAACTTCAACTGTCAAAGACAATAACTTCTGATTGTTACTTGTTACAATCCATGAGAGCTGTTTATTTAAAGTATTTTTATATAAATTTAATAATAATACATGCCGTCCACACACCGTCCATTTCTTAATTTTCCTTATGGATGTTCTTACTTCTACTTAATTATAATACATTTGGTAAGAATTGCAGTTAATTGAAAGTAAATAAAATAATATTTTTGTATTTATAGTTAAAGGAATCAGACATTTTGTTAAATTGGTTACATTACTCTCATGCTTGTCTAATCATGATTTCCTGAAGTGAAACCGTCCTACTAGTGTGAACAGAGACATGCCGTGTGCCTGCCGGTAAAGTTTGCTTTGAACGCGACAAAACAAGTTAACAGGCTGACAGCTCAGAAAGCCAAGCTCGGGGAAGGTAAATGGAAACACGTAATCTAATGAATTGATGAAACCATTTATTTTGCTTGATAACATACACTGAGATCTAGATTCAACCTCAAAACATGATTGATCTATAAGTTGCTCAATTTATGATGAGTCGTGGGTGTGAGATACTTTGCAAGATTTAAGGGCATGCCTCGATGCTATTAAACCATGCCTTCATGGGAAAGTGACACTTAAGTAGGGTGTTCAATAAGTATTCGGTATGGACATTATTAAGTCTCATGATAATAATTTCTGATTATTTTTCATACTATGCGACTATTCATGAATGCACTAGGTAAGTAAAGAAGATATTATATTCATTTATTTTTCTTTAATAGTTAAATGAAGACGATGGTGTACCAAAGATTCTGACTTTATTTGTTTTAGGGGCGATTTTGGTAAAACTTGTGTCGTAATCCAGAATATAGATTTTAAAGTGAGATATTGATACTTAAAAGCCTCGTAATTCAAAAAATAAAATCCATGTAAACGAGATACAACATTCTGCGGGAACGGCTTTTTTGGGTTCCGTAGTCAACAAGGAACCCTTATAGTTTTTTATGTTTGTCCGTTCGTCTATCTGTCCGTCTTCGGCTTAGCTCAGTAACCCTTACTACTAGAAAACGGTAATTCGGCATAGGTGTATAAATCAATCGCGCCTACAAACCAGTAACTAGAACGAAACTTGATAAGAAACTTTTTTATGGTAGGTACCTCACCGACGCCTTAACTGTGTGGGGTATTGTTGGATAGCTTGTTCAAAAATATTAGGTATGGGTTTTTACAAAACATATTTCAACTCAGTGATTCGTTTGCGAAATATTGGGCTATAAACCCCTAATTTTATTGGAGTATAGTATATAATGACTAAAAGGAAAACTATCTCAGCTTAGTAGTCATAACTAGTTACCGAGTAATAGTCGACCAACTCAAAATGTACTTGGAAAGGCCAACTTACGTACAAATTGACGCTGACGCAACCGGGCCATTTCGTTGACACGCGCGTGTCGATGTAACTGATATAGACATGCAACTCGGAACCCTACACTGCGCGTGGTACGACACGCAGTTGGCCGATTTTTTGAACATATTTCGAAAAATACCTAAATTTCTATAAGTAAGATTGTAGATAAGATAAATGCCATCATCAAAACTTGTTATGTACTTATTGACCCAATTTTGGAATGGAAAATATCGATAACAATATAGACAATAAAGAGAATTCTTGTCTATATGACTGTTAGTCTGAATTAAGCAAAACATGATTGCCTAAAAAACCAAAGTATCACCCGAATTTGACACGTATATAATATAGTTAATACTTACTCGGAGTATGTGATATTAACTAAAAGTACTAAGTAGTAAGTATTAACTATATAATACTATTAATGAAACTGTAGGGAAAATTAAAATACATATATGTCAAACCGTAAGTTTCGACAATCTACATATTAAATGAAACCGTTTGAAAGCCATTCAAAACAGTGTTAACTAGCACTTAACATTATTTTAATTGCTTTCACACTAAACGGTCCAAGTACCTATATATGTAACAAAATTATGACACGTAAGGTCCACGACTTAAGAGTTAAAACACAAAGAGCACTTTGTCATGTTAACAGGCTCTTTAATTTCTCTTTGTGCAGTAAATTAAGACATTAAATCGTTTAAGTCAAGATTTAATAAGACCGAGGAAAATGAATTGAGTCCTATACGTATATAATAACGTTATATTAGGCGCTGAGATGAGGCAATCACAGCATGGATCTGATTTTCCTAAAGTAGTACGTACGTAGGTACGTACCACTTTCCTAAGGGTGCGTTTCACAAAATATAATAATATTATGTATAATTTCATATTAATAACTTTAACAAGATATAATGAACGTTAGCTATAACAACAATATCAACACTTTTTTAAGGAATGACGGTCAATTGACATTGATTCATATTATAGGTATTACGTTTTTTTCTATAAGACTCAAATTGACTAAGGTCAGTTCGTATAACATGCAAAACATATAATGATTTTGGTATACGGATTACTAGGTTTATATATATTATATATGATAAACTAATAATTGAAACGTGTTTTCTAGCTGTCGAAAACTTTAAAAGAAATCAAGAAAACCGAGAAAAACAAAAGAGTGGTTTCTGCAATAACACAGATCAAAGATAAAGACAATACTTTTTAGGTAGCGTTCAAGAAGGTGAGACATTGTAATAGATATTTAAAAACATATGAGACTTACATAGAACAGCCCGCAGAGCCAGGAGCTCACGAAATATATTATTTTTAAGAATTATGAAATTCAGATTGTTGATGTTTGGAACTGTAATTTGAACTGTACAGTTCCAGACATACCTACTCTAAGTCAGGTCGGTTTAGGTACGACGACGAGCTAAGCGAGGAGGATTATTATGTTAACCGCGACCCTACATCGCGCGAGCCGAGGAGCGAAGCGAGCGTGCCACGGTAGCGGCCGGCGAAGAAACGGACACTTTTTACTAGGTACTTAATAGTTATATATTAACATACCATTTGCAAACCGTGATGTTTCGGACTTTTGTTAAAGTACCTAGTCGGATTTATTATTGGTCGCTTTCATTATTGGAATTTTGAAAATCGGCATTTGAAAGGGTTGTCAGCATTCGAATTTTTGATATTTCAATAAACGGCTGCCAGGAAAGTAGGTTAGGTTAGGTTAGAACTGCGACCCTTACGTAAATAATTGCTACTAAAATAGTTGTAGGCGTTTATACTGAACGAGTATCATGCTTTTTGATGTAAGAATAATTTTTTAATACAGTTGCTCAAAAAGTGGTACTTTTTGTGGCTGCGTAGCGTACGAGAAGCTCAATTTCTCGAACTAGTGCTTTTTACTTTTTAGTTCCAAACTATACTTTCGAAACGCAGTAATTTTATATTAGATTTTTTACCCGATGACGCTGATTCCAAAAGTATGTTGTCACTGTCAGTGTCATTTGTAAAGTATGGGTTCGTTCAAAAATAACTTCGAAGCAAGCATATTTTATCGCAATGATATATTAATTTATTATTTTTCGCAATTGTATTAAAAAACGTCGTTTACAACACGTGTGAAATGTCTTTTACCACTCGTACCGAGTCTTGCCACTCGCTTTCAGCTCGTGGCAAGATACCTCGGTACTAGTGGTAAAAAGACATTCTTTTCACACTAGTTGTAAAATATACTATTATAAAATATGTTTTAAATCTTAGTTGTTATGAACATTTTAATTGTTTTATCAATTGATGATATGTCTAATTAATGTTACACTTTACGAAACGAATATCAACTGATATTTTGTTCATTATATCGAGTGGATGTTGTACTAAACAATCTTTAAATATAAAGTGTGCGTATATACAACGTGTTTTTTTAACCGTCTTAGAGCCGGAGCCCACTTCAAGTATCCAAAAGTTAAGTTAGTTAGTCCTTTTTTTAAGTTCTTTGTAATGTATAAATTAACTGGGCTTTACTTTTACTTGTGGCTGTAGTACTTTTTACTGTTATATGATTCGTTCGTATATCGTCGCTGCGCTTGTAAAATCCGACATGTGCTTATTTTTGAAATTCGGTTTTTGGCATAATTTTGAACTACTTTTTAAGGCGCATCTTCCTCTAGAATCCATTTATCAAAATTTTAACTGCTTCCCGAAAAATAAAAATCAGCTATGTAAAATAAGTATAAAAATGCCCTTCAAAATGCGCTATGTGTTACATCGCCACATAGCGCTTCTTGTGCCTGATACACCTGTGATTAAATTTTGCGCCTTGCACTGGCACTTAGCGGATTTTACGACAAGTAGGTAGCCATATAATTGAAGTTTACAATGACATACCGTCAAATCATTCGATTTTATTTACTTATCGTCATACAATTAAAGGAAGTTAATACGTGATATTTAGTGTAAGAACAGTAAAATCAGTTTTTTTTCTGTTCGAGTTCCTGCGACCAGCCCGGTTGGCTATAAGCAGATGTGATGAAGGTAGTTTTCGAGGCGGGTGCTATCCCCAGCGGGGTACATCCCGTTTATCTGTGTAGTCAGTCTATGTGCTGACTATCCTGGTCAAGGATGTCTCGCTTCCTTTTAAGTCGGTTTCTGGGATTGTTAGTTGCTCCGCAAGTTGGTTTGGATGCTTATGCAGCGTTGCTTTGTATTTCTCACCATAAGAAGTAATTTCTTGTTTGACTGTTGCCATATCGAGAATTTCGTGAAGCTCTGTTGTTTTGAGGTACCATCGTGCATTCGATATTGTTCTACACTATTTGTACTATAATTAGGTAAGTTGTAAGTTGCACTGGCAGCACCCCACAGTTGTATGACATATGTCCAAATTGGCTTTATCATGGTTTTGTAGATGAAAAATTTTATTATACATTACGCGTTTTGAATTTCTGCCCATCAGCCAATAAAGACCTTTGTACCTTAGATTAATATCATCTCTTTTAGTCTTGAATCTTGATATGATTCTGCCAGGTGAGCCTTCGGTCCAAATGTATGCCCAAGTATTTTACGGTGCCTTGATGTGGCAGTTGTACGCCATTTAGTGGACAGGAGCACAGTCGTAATGTGTGTCGATTTGGTCCGCTAGCAGCAATTCTCCACTTAGCTAGCCACTTCTCTACTTCATTAAGGCTGCTTTGTAGCATTCGTGATGCTTTAACTGGGCATTTATTCGAGGCCAGCAGGACAGTATCGTCAGCAAAGGTGGCGATCATTGTGTCTGGGCTCTGGGGCAGGTCAGATGTGAACAGCGTGCACAGGACAGGTCCAAGTATGGAGCCTTGAGATGAGACAAACTCTGGAAATCCAGTAGGAAGCAGCTCAGAATCATATCTGGGGTGTTCACAGGTCACTTCGGGGTCAAGGATCTCTTGGCCAAGATGGGACTATCGGACAGTTTAGACTGTAGAATGTGTGGCGAGGAGGATGAGACTATGGAACACTTATTGTGTGAATGTCATGCCCTTGCCAGACAAAGAATGAATTACTTCGGTAACGGTTATCCGCAACCAAAGGAATTCAAGCTACTTCCGCTGAGCTGCATCATCCGCTATGTGGAAATGATGGAGCGAAGTTGGGAGTAGACATAAGGAGAGGGCAAATGCACAAAAGATCCCACTGGGTCGAAGTGCATCCGAAAGGGCCCTCATCTAGATAAGATAAGATAAGATAAGATGGAGCCTTGAGGGACTTCTGCGGTTATTTCATGAAACCCTGATGTTGAATCGCTTTCTCTTACTTGGAATATTCTGTTAGATATGTACGACTTCAAGATTCCGCAGAATGTGTGGGGCAGCAGTAAGGACTTTATTTTGCATAGCAGTCCTTTGTGCCAAACCTTATCGAAGGCTTGCTGTATGTCGGGAAATGCCGATGAACAGTATTCTTTCATCTCGAATGTTTTTCTAATTTTCCTGCACACTCTGTGGACCTGTTCATGGTAGAATGTTCTTTCCGAAAGCCGAATCGGTGGTCTGGGATAATGGATTTTTCCCTTAAGGCACTGTTGAGTCTATAGAGCAGACATTTCGCAAAGGGTTTGGACATGATATGAGCAGGCTAATGGGTCTGTATGAAGTTACTTCGTGCGGAGGCTTACCAGGTTTATGGATCATTATTATCAGCGAAACTTTCCATAAATCAGGGAAACATCCTACCCTCAGAATAGCGTTGAAGAGTATGTTTTGGTACACGATGGCCTTGCGTGGTAATTTTCCTTGTACTTTTTTGTCTATGAGGTCGAATCCTGGTGCCTTGTTGTTATCCATCGATTTGATATTTCTAACAACCTCGCTGGGCGTCACTGGTTTTAGAGGACGGTCGAGCTGGAAGACTTGGTTGAGGATTGAGTCAATGTCCAATTCGTCTGCGGTAACTACAGCGTTGTTCGGCTTGAAGACGTGGCTCAGATGTTTGGCGAATTCTTCCGCCTTAGTTTGTCCGGATCTAGCCCATCCTCCACCCTGCGTCCTTAGAGGTGGCTGTTTTTGCATGCTCCCCATAGTGAGTGGTTCGTCGCTTTTGTTGCTATTTCTATTATTGACAAAAACGCATACTTTTTATGCGTAAATAAACATATTTACACAAAATACCAACTTTTTCATTCTTTTCCTTGCGTAATAAAATCCGATTTGTGCTATATGAGACTGTTTGTAAAAGTATATCACAGGAGCAATAATCCGTTTAGTGCCACAAAATTACATAGAGGGTTAAAATGACACATTTAAAAACCGCCATGTGCCAAAAATACAAAATAAAAATTGTATCTCCTGGAAACACGAGTATTTTTTTTAAAACCTCAAATTATACAACAACTCAGGTTTAACTTGAATTTTCGGCATACTTAATTTTCAAGTTTTGACCCTGGTAACAAAACAAACATGTTTTTTGTGTCAACTGAAAAGTAAGGTTTTTTTACATGTCGGATTTTACAAGCGCAGCGACGATATCTCGTATTTCTTACCCCTTTCCTAAAGATTGATTTACGGAATTCAATTTAAAATGAGATGAAAATATTATTGTCAAGAGTAAAAATTATATTCACATAATTTATGTTTGACGAAATAAATCAAATTTTTTAAATGGTAAAATTTAACAAATTATATGCTGAGTCATTATAACGTTTACAGTCTTCAACATGTTGTCAAGAGTGACAATAACGTAAATTGTAGTTCAAACGTATTTCATACAAAAAGTTAATATAGCATTGTGTTCAACAACGGCTGTATCACAGACGGTTCGTTCTCCTAAATTCAATTTTAAAAATTTGTCCCTCTTGCAGGCGCGCATCCTGAATTTCAATGACTGTAAGTTATGACTTAGGTTTAGTCTAAGTATTTCTAAAATGATAGTGCTTTCTTGGTGACACTTTTCAGTTAACTAATGCTTTAAGTAGTTTTTTTCTATTAAGTTAATCAGATATTGTGTAACGTAGCCGTTTCTGAAAATTAGGTCGAATCCAGCATTGTTTTGCGAGTATTCTCTAATTTAATTTCTGGATACAGTCAGGAAGACGTTGTAAAATATTGACCAGTTTTACTTGCCCATGCTACGTGTAAAATAAAATAATATGATGAAAGAGTACCTTAAATATACGTGAAGGTTTTATGATTGTGTCTATAAATATGTTGCATTGTTGGTTTTCCATGAATTAATAAGTAAAGAAATAGTTGAGTAACTCTCACAAATTGACGATAAAAGTATCAAAGACTAATTAAAATACGTGTTATTCAAATGGGATTACATTTCAAATCAAATCGTTGAAGCTATTTTACAGCCTGTAAATTTAGTTAAGGTGCCATCGGTACAATCAACTATACAAACATATGTATACACGTCTTTATCGGATTAACATTAATATCGCTCTTGAGCGATAAGACCGCCTGTTGTTAACATGCATGCATACATACATTCACGCCTTTATTCCCAAAAGGGATAGGCATGAAACGTATGTGCCAGCGCCACTTTTAGCATAAATGTGGGTATAAAAGATCGATTAAATGTCCTGTTGTTAACCTTTATTTTTAAGTTGATATGTCTATTTGATTCATGTTTTGAGGTGTACAATAAATAGTATTTGTATTGTATTGTATCGTGTATACGTGTACTTATACATATTTGTACCTTGGCCGTATCGATCTCTTTGTACTCGCCTGTACTATGCTTAATTCTGTCAACCTATTCTATTTGTATTTTTTCATCACAATTGCTCGTCAACGGCGTTTTTACTTGCGTGCGTACAGAGCAGTTATAGCCGTTTTACCTCCCACGGGACGTTAAGTTTAGAAATATAGAAACCACTCATACTTCACTTCGGACTGAGGATGTTTCCAATCAGCCAAGGTGTATTTCATATCTTCATATTAAGTTTGCTACAACCAACTTTTAATATGTATAAAACATATCTTTATATTAAATTTGACTGCAATTTAATGTTTAATATGTAGTTAAGTGTCTATGTAAAACGTTTTAAGTGTTTTTAAATCGTGGCTGTATACCGAAGGGTCTTTGCCATACGCGCCTCACGTCAAATTCAACAAAATGGACGACTGACATGTTGCAGTTTTAATTACGATTTGCATTAATTTCTTCTAAAATGTATTTGTTTCCTCGCAAATGTGATGAAAAACATTGTGTATAACACGGGGGCGTAAGAATATTGCAAACTCGAGTCATCAAAAGCCCTCCTTCGGCGTCGGGCTTCTGATTGACTCTTGTTCGCAATATTCCAATTACGCCCCTCGTTAAACAATGTACTATAATAAACTGCCTAGATTCATAACGCGTTTAAGAGCCCGGATAAAGTAATAGACACCTAGCGGCTAATTGAAACATGTCAACGAGTCTTTGTTGTTACGGGCACGAGATGAATGTCTTTGTGTCCGGGGCTGATGGACAGATACGTCAGTTGAACGTAGTTACACGTCCATCGTCGCGTCGGTCCAACCGATACTAGTTCGCATTCAATTTCCGCCAGCGCTATGTACGCGTATAAACCCATACAGTGGCCTTATTCGGTCGACAAAGCGAATCTAAAACGAACCCGCTTCGAGTTACATTGCGCGTTGAAACAGATACCTCGTTTTTGCCGCAGTACTCGATTTGAAAAAGGCAATTACGACAAGCGTTGGAAAGCGAGTAGGTTGTGGGTGTCGTTTGTTTTCCACAGAACATACCCTCGATGTGTATACACAGTATGTTCGTGGTACATATACGAGAGATGATGCACGAAATTGTGTAATGACGCGGAATTTTAATGGGCTGTAGATGAATAAAAGCTCCCAAGCGTGAATGTAATCAATATTATTAATATTTTCAACGTACAAAATGTAGGGCTGAGTTCTAGAGAATATTTAATAATACCTTTACACCTGTATACAGCCAAATACATTTGGCTGACTGTATTTATTTACACAATGAATTACTTTAAAATAATTATATTTATTATCTTTTGGTCGGTTTTAAAAATAGAAATCTTGTAAGTAACTCTAAGGTTTATGACGAGATTATCCGATGGCAAAATCCGGGAATCGAATTTTTAGCTTTAATACCAGGCCCTAATGCATTGACTCAAACTCTCGACCGACCATTTAGTGTTTTCAGGGCGTTTTATTTCTATCAATACCGTCGTACCAAATTGAGTTACAAGAGATAATGATTATAATAAACTGTTATAAATAAACATAAAATAATACACAACACATGTTTTTGCATTTTTCTGCCTTTGCGGAGATAATCGAGCGTTTTAAATGCTGATTCAACGCATCATGCCAACCAGCAGCTCATATCCTTGTTCTTGTTTCGAAGAGTTTATTATTTTTGAAATCTGAAATTATATGACACTTTATAGGATATCATCATCCTCCTAGCATTATTTCCGGTTGTGCCCCTAAAGGAGCCCAGGGTCCGCTTTGACACCTAATCCCAAGATTTGGCATAGGCATTAGTTTTACGAAAGCGACTGCCATCTGACCTTCCAACCCAGAGGGAAAACTAGACCTCATTGGGAATAGACCGGTTTCCTCACGATGTTTTCCTTCACCGAAAAGCTAACGGTAAATATGAATATAGTAGTAGTAGTTCCGAAAAGCTCATTGGTACGAGCCGTGATTCGAACCCACGACCGCCGCTTGACAGCCGCATGCCTGAAGCCGCACTATCCGTTTCTAATTCAAAATGTCTACCATACGTATAATTGTAGAATTTCGTCACACCAAAAACTATCCCCATGGCTTCCTTGTCAATGGCAGAGTATTTAATCTCTGTGTCATCCAGTTTCTTACTAGCATAAGCAATTGGTATGACAACCCCATTTGCATCCCTATTCGAAATAACAGCAGCTAAACCTGTTTCAGATGCACCACAACTTAATATCAAAGGCAAGGTGCGGTTGTAGTGGCTTAATATATCCATGTTAGCCAGTTTGTTTTTAAATCATAACAAAAGCTTTGTCACATTCGGGAGTCCATTTAAAATTGTTTTTTTTTGTGCATGTATACAATGGTGTAATGATGCTGGCCATGTTTTCTAAAAAACGTGAATAATAATTCACTTTGCCTTGAAACGAACGTAACATTGTAATATTCGTTGGAGGCTCCGCATTTAACAATGGTTCTATATTTGCTTTATTTACCCTTATGCCATTTATGGTAAAACCAAAAACATCAATACTTTTATCAAAAAATTTGCATTTCTCGACCTTTAATTTAAACTCACTCTCTTTTAATTTTGTTAAAACCTGTGTACACTTTATAGGATGTATAGGTACCAAGATAATTTATCGGCACCCATTTTTAATGATTGGCACTCTTAAACTGATAACAAGAAAATAAAGCTGACCTTGCAAGAACTGGGTGCCAATTGATATACATCCCTAGGTCGTGGATGCCCAACAGTGGGTGTTTTACACAAACAACCCCTCGAATATAAACTTATACTGCTACGTATTCATATTACCTACTCAGTGCAAGTACAGAAGCAATTTACAAAGCTTCACAACAACATGGTTTATACATTACTTTTTTCGCATTAACAGAGTCCAGAAACAAAAATAGCACACACAGCAATTTCAGTATGCAGTGCCGATTGTTAGCCAGTTAACTCGGCGAGTTGCCCAGCTGGTAGGTATTAAAGCTATAAATATTCATTATGAACTTGCCTTAATTTCGTACTGCAATATTTTACTATTTCACTAATTTAAGCTTAACGAGAATTTCCACTGATTTAGAAATTTCAATGCGTAGATTCGTACTAAATTGCATTCCAAATTTGTAGAAGAGCTGTGACTGACATGTATTTAGTGAACGGGTTTGGAATTGTCGCAGGTAAAATCTTAATAAATATGAAAGCTTCGGAGGAATTTCGCGACTAGGTCTGGGTTTAGTTTAGATTTGATCTAAAATAAATAATAATATATGTTTTAAAGCATACAATACAATGACATTAATGCCGATTTTTTTATTTTTAGTCAAAACTTGTTTCTTATATTTGTATTTACCGATTTTCGGGTCCAGATAATCTAACGTGGTCTTTATCATCATAATCTTGGTTAAAAGGAGCCTAAAAATATAATTCTCAACTCCTTGGCTGCTACTCTACAAATGAACTAGTATAAGGACCTATATATTATACTTATAATATAATAATATTAACACAGTATTCTAAGACTAGTTAAGAAATATTATGTTCACTTCTGATGTCGAGTGACTTTTCAAGAGGGGTCTAAAGTAGTACATGGGAAAATATGCGAAAGTACATAGTTATTATTATTATTATATCGAGCCCATTATGTCCCACTGCTGAGCAAAGGCCTCCCCCCTCTTTTTCCAATCATGTAACTTGCGAAATCGTACAAAGTTTCCTAAAGCGCCTAGATAAAACTAAGGGACCTGGTTGTGACGGCGTTCCACCTGTTTTTTTATCCTCCTGTGCTGAAAGCCTTGCATGCCCACTAACCATCCTTTTTCAACAATCATTAAAAGACTGCATTTTCCCCTCCATATGGAAAAAGGCCCATATTATTCCTATATATAAAAAGGGTTCAAAGTCCAATATAGAGAATTATCGACCTATCTCCATCCTCAACACCATTGGAAAGCTTTTTGAATCTATAATTTTTAAACATATTTATCCCCTTGTGTGTTGCGGGATCTCGGATAAACAGCACGGCTTTTTAAAGGGACGTTCTACAGTTTCGAACCTAGCTTGCTTCACGAATCATGTCTTAACAGAAATGGAGGGTGGCGGTCAGGTTGACGTCATATATACCGACTTTGAAAAAGCATTTGATCGTGTCAACCACGCTATACTTCTCGTGAAGCTTGAAGCACTAGGAATCCATGGAGACTTACTCAGATGGGTCAAATCATACCTCACTAATCGTTCCCAAGCTGTAGTTCTGGGCGGCTTCAGGTCAGATTACATCGATATTCCCTCCGGCGTACCACAAGGCTCCCATCTCGGTCCGCTCTTTTATAATGCTTACATATACGATATAAGTACGTGCTTTGTCACCGCACGCCATTTGTTATATGCAGATGATAAAAAAGTCTTCATGCGTGTTAAATCTTTAGCAGACTGTGAACTCCTGCAGAACGATCTTAATAACCTAGTCGAGTATTACTCCCTTAATAAGATAACAATAAGTATTACTAAGTGTCAATGTATAAGTTTTACTCGAAGTCCCAGGCCAATCAATTACTCATACCACTTCAATGGCGTTGCGGTGAACAGAGTCGTCGCTGTGCGTGACCTTGGTGTAATTCTAGACTCCAAACTGACAATGAGGAATCACGTTGACTCCATTGTTAACAGAGCATATCGCAGTTTGGGCTTCGTCATGAGGACCTGTAAACCTTTCCAAAGCTTGGCATGTCTAAAAGTCGTATATTACGCATATGTGAGATCCATCCTTGAATATGCATCAACTATCTGGTCAGTGTGTTACGCCGTTCACAAAGACCGCATCGAAAGAATCCAAAAAAAAATTGTATCTCATTTAAATTATAAATTTAAGAAAACATCTTTTGGGTATAAAGGTAATTGCCGGGAATATAATCTCCTTTCACTTGAGGATAGGCGCAAATTGGCTGATATGAGTCTACTTTTCGATATAACTAGAAATCGTTTGGACTGCCCTGAACTATTATCTGGCCTATCGTTTCGAGTCCCAAGACGCCGAACTCGGCAGACAGATCTGTTTCATGTTCCCTTCCACTCCACTAACTATGGTTCTAACGCCGTGTTATCACGGATCCCTCACTTGTATAACACTGAATTCAGCACTGCAGATCCTTTTGTAGGGTCTAAATTAAAATTTGAAAAAGATATATATTCCGTTTTGTTGAGTGAAATCTAAACTACTAATACAAATCAGTTTCTGTTTTTACTTTTATTCTTGTAATTTACATTTACATTTGACATTGGTACTGGTAATAACTCATTCGTCATATAAGTACATATGTATATCTCATTAGTCTTATTACAATTTATCTCAGTATTTATATCATAACTTGTTCAAGCTACGTGTTCCTGGGTGCCAGGGAAATGCAATTAGTTGTGGGTACTCCTACACACAGTTTATTTTATGGATTTGGGCTGGTGTCTGATCTACAATCTACAACTTTTGTTGGTTTTGTAACTGAGGTAAATTTAAATTAAAACAAAATACAAAATACGTTTAAGTTGTAAATTAAATTAATTAAACTAGATTACATAACTTTTTACAACCGGTATGTATTTAGAACTTTTAGCGTATCGAGCATTTGTGTGTATTGTACATTCTCATTGGTTTCTTATTTTTGATATTTCTTAATCGTTATATAATGTAACTTAATGGATGACTGTTATAGGCCTTATTTTATGTAAGCATGAATATGTCTTAGTTATATCTACGGCTGTTTTTATCCTCAATACCAATAAATAAATAAAATAAATAAATAAATAAATCGCGGTCTTGACCAAAGTCTGGCCAGTCTTTTAAACAGGAGTCCAAGTTGTCACATAGTTATAGATAATAAAAAAAATACCAATCATACCTCATACTCCATATTAAATCCACCAATAACAACATTTCGACAGTCAATCGGAGCGTCGAGTTAATTTTTTGGTTGTAGGTATACTGTTTAACTTTTTTTTACTTTGTATTTGGTATCAATCAACCCGAATAAAGCTATATTATACTCGACCACTCCGGATACAGAAATTCTCAAAGTATTAGCTTTTTGTCCCTATTTGACAATATCGCACCCTTAGAATTATAGTGACCCAATCCAAAAATTTTGGAATTTGAGTTTCAGTCATAAAAAGACCTTGAATGACGACCTTCGTCGAACGTTAGTACAAAAGCGACTCAAAGCAGAGTAGAAAGGGATAAACTTAGATTTGGGTCTCTTTTACCCCTTCCCCTAACTTCGCGTACAATCGGCTTGAGCGAGACGCAACCAGTAATGTGCCGCGAGTGCCCTGAGCAGGTCGTTACGTGTTTGTTTTTATGGCAACGTAAATCGAATTGAGACTGTAAAACAATAAAAATAAGGTACGTAGACGTTGCTATTTTTAATAAAGTGAAGACCTAATTCATATTGAGTTTTTGTTTTAGCAAAATTAGTTAAGATCGATTTGACTTATTTGGCATTGAGTCAGTCTTTTACTAAAAACTAATGAAATTTAAGGACCCAATACTCAATATGTCCATGTCTTAACAAACATAACATTTATATAGAAAGTTATTTAAGATAGCGTCTTTCTTGTACTGAAAATGGGCATTTGCATACTGAATATTTAAGACGTGGGTCTCTGTAAAAATAATATTCAGTACCTACACATTTTGAAATGGGTCATTTTATCACATCAGTTTGATTTACTAAACTATTTCATATTTTATTTTCCTTTGTAGGCGTCTAACTGATGACTTCCATCATAGATGGGCCTTCAACATCTAAAGGCACAGGTCAAAATACAAGCAGACCCACAAAACATTATCACCAATCACCTATTAATTCAGACGAAAGCGATGTTGACTTAAGTGACTCAGACCTGACTTATAATATCGATAGGTCTAATCAAAGAGGAACTTCACGTATATCAAACTCTAGCACAAGTTCATCAGCTGCTTCCTGCTCAAATTCCAAGACGACCGGAAACAGTGGTAATGCAGTGTCAGAAACAACCAGACGATCCAGAAAACGTACTAGAGATCCATCAAAATGGAAACAAAATATAGTAAAAAAAATGAGAAATTCTGGAAAAGCTTATGTTTCAAGTACAACGAAAAAGGAAATACCTGCCCGTTGTATCAAAGATTCTTGTAAATGTAAACTCAATTGCTCTGAAAATGTAAATGCTAGACAGGCCCTGTTTGAAAGATACTGGTCTATAGGTGACATTGAAATACAAAGGTCTTATATACGATCTTGCATGATGGAGATTAAACCAAAATATAAATACACCGATGCTGAAGAGCCAAGATTACCTAATAATGCATTCTATTTCACCGTAAACAATACTAAAATTCGTGTTTGTAAGACCTTTTACATTAACACCCTTGGAATATGTGATCGTCAAATCAGAACTGTCAAACAAAAAACTGACCAACATGGTTTCATTAATACAGACAACAGAGGCAGGCATATGTCACGGAAACCAACGGACCCTCTCCTCATTGAACAAATAAAACAACACATTAATGGAATTCCCAGAATAGAGTCTCATTTTTTGAGAGATTCAACTTCTAGAGAGTATGTCGATACTTCCAAAGAGTATGAGAGAGAGTTTATAAGTGGCGAGAAAACTATTGCGGATCTTTGGAGAGATTTCGTTAAACTTCAAAACGAGGGAGGTAAAGCTGCTTGTGAGTATTGGTTGTATAATGATATATTTAATAAGAACTTCAACATTGGCTTTTTACAATCAAAAAAAGACAGGTGTAACCTTTGTTTTAAATATGAACTCGCTACCGCAAACCACAAATTGAAAATTCAACATGAATTTGAAGATCATATTAATGAGAAAGAACTGTGCCGACACGAGAAGCGTGTAGATCGTCAAAACATCAATGAAACAAATATATGTGCGGTTTATGATTTGCAGGCTGTTCTAAAATGTCCTACTGGTGATGCATCTGCTTTTTTTTATAAGTCTAAATTAAATTGCTTAAATTTCACCATTGTAGAAATGTTAAAAAAAAGATCCGACGCAAAAGAGAGACAAAACTAGTGAAAATGAAATCGGGGCATATGATAATGTGTATTCCTTTTTCTGGGATGAAGTTCAGGGTAATAGAGGAGCCAATGAGATTGGATCATGTATTTTCGATTACCTTAAACGTTTCAATGATCAAAATCCAAACAAAAACCTTAATGTGATATTTTATTCAGATAATTGCTGTGGCCAAAACAAAAACAAATTCATCGCATCACTGTATTCTTATGCTGTAACTATTTTTGAGAACATTCACGTAATTACTCACAAATACTTGATTAAAGGACACACACAAAACGAAGGGGATAATGTAAACAGTGTTATTGAAAAGGAAATTAGAAGAAACAAAAAGTCAGGACCAATATACACGCCCTACCAGTATGTTACCCTAATTAAAAAATCTCGTAAAACTGGTAAACCCTTCCATGTGATGGAATTGACATACGACTTCTTTGTTGATCTAAAAAACTTGCAGGAAAGTTGGGGATATAATTACAACGAAGACGAACATAAAAACACTTTGCTGTGGAATGATATCAAGGTTCTCAAATTTAGCAAGTCGGAACCATTTGTGTTGGAGTATAAAACTTCGTACAGTGAAAACAAGTTCACCAAACTTAATATCAGAAATAAACGAAAAAAAATGCTCGGGCCAGATGAAATTATCCTCAAGAAAGCATTCTCTCAAAGAATGGAATTAGGTGAACATAAGAAAAAGGATTTACGTGATCTCATTAATCAACACTTAATTCCTAGTTATTATGCAGATTTTTATACTTCTATAATTTAATTTAAGATAAGTATTTTCCAAAGTTTATGATTATTGTTAATACCTATATAGCAGACAACCAAAAAATGTTGAACACTAACACTTACGTGATCTCGTTATTAAAACCTTAATCTTAAGTTATTTTAATAAGTTTATTGTTTCCTACTATTAAAGTTATAATGTGGGGCTATCTATAGTCTTTTAGTATGGACAGAAGAATAATTTTGCTACGTTTTGTTTTTTTTATGATTTTTGATTTTTTGATATTTAAGTTTGTTATTAAAGATGAAGACATCATTGTGATTAAAAATAAATATGTTTCACCATTTTTATGTCGTTTTATTAAGTACAAAAAAGTCCCGCATATTGGTATTGTACTGACCTTTTTAGAAATGAATATATTGTTTTGGTATATTCTTGCGAAATATAAAGACCTGTGTACTAATAGGTCTTTAAAAAAAAAACTAATTTAATCATATATAGACCCAAGAGAGACCTATTAAGAAAAAAAAATAAAAAAAAATAGATAGAGCATTTGTTTTTCATATTTATGTTTCAAAGCTTCTAGATAAATACGTAAAGTATATTAAAATATAAGTTTTAGTCATTATTTCTAAAGTACAGGTCCTTAATCACCCCTTTTCTATGAGACAACCAAACCGGCAAACTTTTATTTAACGTTTTCCAAAAACTTGTAATTTTCTGTTAGGTCATTATAATTCTAAGGGTGCGATATTTAAAAATGAATAAAGGTGCGTCCAAAGGTCCGCGGCGGACTGCATATAGAACATAAGGTATAAGATAGGGAACAGAATGTTTCCTGTCCCGCTGTATCTTATATATAGCAGCTTGTACAAGTAATGCATATTTTTTCGCAATCTAAGTGAAAAGAATAGTGTAAAACTCTGGTCTTAAAACCCTCGATCAATGTTCCAAATAACCATCTCCTGCTTGGCATGGCCTATTTAAGACCCAATTCATACACCCCAGTCCCTAGTTATGGAGTCACGACAAAAGAGATTATTTTTAAAGTTTTGGGATAGTTATAAGTTGGTTATAATTGGCGGGCAGCGTGATGCTTTTTATTTGTATCATAAAGCACCCGATCGAGAGAGTTAGAAATCGCTTTTAACTCTGTTGAATATCATATCGTTTTCAGTTTAATAAGCCCCTATTTAAAATAAATGTGTTTCAGGTTCCGCCTATTAAACTTCACATCCGGCTTACTGACATAAGCTATAATATAGCCGTGTTATGGGCCCATAGGGGCGAAGTTCTAAGTAAGAGCTCGTTTTAACAGTGTAGATAGAAACTTTTACACGTGCACGCTATGAGAACAGAGCTCATTTAGAAAACGGACACTCTGAGTAACTATAATATTCTGAACTTAAATGCATACGTTAAAAAATATACGTACGTAAGGTTCCGATTTCTAATACACAACGTGTCTCAACATTGTTTTAAAGACAGAAGCCTAAGGAATCATTTCGCTTAGCCCACTATGTAACTTCACATCAGCCTATATACGTCCCACTGCTGGGCACAGGCCTCCTCTCATGTATGAGAGGGAACTATGTAACTTACAACAGCAAAATATTATTTAGCGAGACTAAACTTAAAATTGTCTGTTTCTCGAAAATGCTCAGTATGCAATAACAACTTCAAAAATTAATATCTCTGGAACTAGTTGATCAACCCTGAGCCTAGTAGATCAACTTTTTAAGTTATCTAGACAATTGAGAAAGTTGATCTTTGTTTAATTCAATGGTTAATAATTGAATTTTTTCCTAAAATTATAAGACACGTAGGTATTTTTCGTTTTGTCAATAAAAACATATGAAGATATAGCTCGTTAAAGTTCCGACGTCACATTATGGTACACCTTTTAGCATAATGTGACGTCACGGAACTTTAAACTGCTGTATCTTCTTATTTTTTTGTTTCATTGACAAAATAATCCTTCTCAAATCATTCCCATACCGAAAATCCCCGGGTAGGTATGCTTATTAGGTAAGAATCAAAGATGTTTTGATTTTTTTCACCGGGCGCTTTGTTTCACCTATTTTTATAAGGTCTATTATTGGAAGTCCGAAAATGTTCTTTATAAAATTTAACACCATAATAATCGTTAGTCCTAATCATTCTTATTCCTAACGATCGTAAGTCAGAACTACTCGAAGTCATAATGACAATAATCATAAATTCATGAAATCATTTATTTTCATATTATTTTCCATCATAACTTGTCCGTTTTATTTAAATTCATGACACTAGTCACACATTTTTTAATACTAAAATTGTTTCATTAAATATTTCATCATAAATGTTACTTGGCGTTATCGAAGTACATAAACGTGTTTGGTTTTGTCGCAAGGCACAAGGCGAGGGCACAAGGCTCTAGCTAGATGATAAGCAAGCCGCCTGTCTGTGCGGACAAAGCCTAAGGCAGGCCCGTGTAGGTACGACGATGAGCGAAGCAAGGAGTAGTGTTAGTTGTACCGTGCCCCTACGCGTGCGAGCCGAGCGAGCGAAGCGAGTGTGCCGCGGCAGCGGCCAGCAAAACGCCAGAACCGTTTTTTTATTTACTTAGCAAAAGCATTTATTCATTCATAATCATAATCAAAATGTTATGATTAACAAAATTATGACTCAAAGCAAGTTCTTAGTAATTAAATAATGAACAAAAACTTTAGGACAACTGATCATTATGACTTCCGATGATAGTTACAGAAATTTAGGAACAAACAAGTTAGGACGAAAAAAATTAGGACTAGCGATGATTATGAATACAATATACGTCAGTATAAAAAAAATAGGATAACGAATTTTATGGCAGCCAATATGAACCCATAATATATATTTTATAAGTACTAATACCGGTTCCATATTGGCTCATATGAACTTGATGTGTCGATTTTTTCTAGCAATACCGCTTTGTAATCATAATCATCACTATTCATAATGTTTTACTTCCTACCTTTTATGTTCCTAAATTTCTGTTACTATCATCGGAACTCATAACGACCTGTATTCATAAAATTTTTCTTCATAATGTCATTACTAAGAACAGACTTGAACTCATAATTTGGTTGTTTATAACAATTTCCTTCATAATGGACATATATCATAATTTTGTTAGTCCTATTTGTTATTATTGTTTGTTGATTGTTGTGGTTACTTTGTAATTTTGTTTTCCGCTCTTTTATAAAATAAAAAAACCTCGAAGACGAAAGCGGGAGCAAAGCTCCCGTTTCCGTCTTCTAACCTATCCGCGATCCGAGTCGATTTTGCCTCTAAGTCCCTGTTCCCTACTGCCACTTATACACCACTATCTTGGCAGTAGTTGATCACAGAGTAAGTCTTTATTAATACAAAATTTAGCAATAACTACTAGTATGCATAGATATAAATATGATATTAAACTATATTGCTACAAATCGTTATGATATAAAAGTATATAAACATAGATAGTAGTAACAGAGATATGTTGAATAACATTATGAATATAGACAATTCGGAGTTACGTTAGTTATTAGCACCAATAATTATGAATAGTGATCATTATGAGATAAAATTGTATGAGAGAAATTTACGGAAATCCAATAATCGAAGTTGCAATTTTATATGAACTTTGGCGCACCCACTAATACCCTCGCGACTTCGGATAATCAAAAAAAGCAAGCGGAACCGTTACGTAACTACCCCGTCTACGTAGATAGATAGATACATACTTTACCGGTAACATGTATAGGTCTTATTATAATTTTGTATCCGAAATCAGATTTACTTGGAAATATTAGTAGCCTGTATGTGCCAATACATTACAGAATAGGCAAATACGTAACACTGATTAAAATAATTGAATTTATTGGTAACTAGGTACTACTACAAACTACGACATATTTAATTAGAAATCACACGAAATTATTTAAGTGCGTTAAGTAGGTACTACGCAATAAGCATCTTAGTGCGTCCTCGTGATAAAATACGATAGGTAATTGAAGCAATTAGGCGTCATATGAATCAGTCTAATTGAGCGTGTAAATCAGTAAAACGGTTCTTGTCTTATATATTGTATGTAGACACTGTTTATATAATATGAACGATTTTCAATCAAATCGAATTGGTGAAGCAATTTTATAACTGTGCCCAATTAATAATCTCGCAAAACAATTTCTAGGTAAGATTGATAACAGATATTTAATTGGCTTCTATAATATTGTGGTTACTTAAGGAAATTTTCAATTTATACTTTATCAAGATCTATTAGTGGAATATGCTGGTCTGAGCTTCGCTGAACGAGGCTACATCTAATTTGTTACCGAGCTCCAATCTATTAACTTTTTGCTTCGTAATGCTTATGGAGGAAAAACACCCTCTAACGTGAGCGAGCTCACCGTCACCGTCTGACGGTTCCGTGTGTTTACTCGTAAATGTACTTTTTGAGAATTCCAACTTATTAGGAGGAAAGGACATGCCGGCCATGAAGCCAGTTCACTTCTCCATGAATTCCTTGACCAAAAAAGTATGGTGGTAAATTTATTATTTATTTAGTAAGTATTTTAAGCCTTTGCTATGTCTTTTCGTGTCGCTCATTGTTTAAATGTCATATACTAGACCTCTGTAGACAGACAAAAGTGATTATATGGCGTTTTATTATTGCTTCTGTAATTTAATTTAGGAATCAAAAATATACTGGTTGTTCTTCAGTAATGACCCTGCATTGGCTTGCCTTTCCTCTGAAGTAGTTTTTTTTGGTGGTTTTGTACAAACTTGTGTAGTAAGACCACGGTTGAAAAAGCGTCGCATTCGAAACGAAAAGTATATTAATAATATACTTTTCGTTTCGAATGCGAAATATTATTAATATACATATATGGCTCTAAAACATTACGTACATTGATTGGAGGACTTGGGTCAATTGAAAATAAAATGCGTAGGTGAAAAGTCAACAGCAAAAGAAACTGATGAAACAGTAAATAATATATATATAAATTGTAGTTTATCAGGAGTAACTTAACTTGCTCAAGTAAGTTTACAATAACACATTAATTTCGAATCTTGAAAATAAATAAATAAATAAATTTATGGGACAACCTTACACAAATCGACCTAGGCCCAAACTAAACAAAGCTTGTACTATGGGTACTAGACGACGATAAACATACCTATATAGTGTAACGTGACTATCAATAATACCCTTCAATAATATCGATTCAATATTACAGTTGCACTGGCAACTCTGAATTTGCTCATGTCAAAGTGAATGAATGGATAGCTGGGTCACTTCACTTCCAGTCGGTCGCCTTTTTGACACTTCGGAACGAGCCATCTTCGACTAAGGTTGGTGACATTTTGATCATTTGTGTTTTCGTGGAATTAATACTTATGTTATAGTTTATTGTTTTAAATTGTTCTCCCTTCTGAGATCCCGTAACATCTCAGAAGTGGGATATTGCGAATAATTACGTTCGCTCCACGCTATTTAAAGCTCGACCGTTTATGAAAATAAAAAGAACATGACAATATAAAAAAAAACTAATAGTCGGTAAGTAAAAATATACGTGAAAATAGAATAACATGTAATGATTTGACAAATGAGTAATTGTTAATTATGAAAATAGTCTATCAATAAGCAGATGGAAATAGATTACGAATATAAAAAAAAATACGAGGGTAGTTATTTATCTACGTTTAGTTTTTTGTTTTGAACAAAGTGTTAAGTAAATGTAAAAATATTTACAGAAATAGATAGAATAGTCGTGATTGTACACATTAAAAGTCTTTTCAGGTAAAAATGATTCAATTATAGGCAGATGAAATCGGATTACGAATTAAAATATGATTAATGCTGGTACATGGCCTTGAGTAAAAGTAGATATTTATTAAAAATACATGAGGAAACGGGAAGAACAGTGGTGTTTCTATTGATAAAATATCTTTAGTCACGAAAACATGCTACAAATAAGCAGATGGAAATCGATTTAAAACTAAGATGGTGGTGGTTTAAAAATAAAGATGTGATAAACAAACGCCGACATACAAACTAGTTTTTTTTAATGAAACCAGCTCAAAGGAAATGTACATCAAACATCTTCTAAATTAATTAGTATCTTCATTGTTTCGATTTTCGTCCATCTAAAACTTAGGTGGCAAGGATTGTAGCAAGCACCTGCTAACATAAATTAATCTGAGTTTCAGAAAATGAGCGACCGCGAGAATGATCGGAATTTGCGGGAAGTCCACGACATAGTCGCGGGCGTAGCCGTAGCGATGAACATGACACGCGAACACGGCGCAGCAGCCGCAGCCATCGTGATCCTCGCTCTTCGTGGACGCGGCCAAGCCGCAGCCGCAGTCGTCACGATTTTCGAGCTTCGCGGACGAGGCCGAGTCGCAGCCGCAGTCGTCACGCATCCGGAGTGACAGCCGCACTGAACGAGAGCTGGTACGAATGCGAGACCAATTAAGGACCCTTGAAAACGAGGTACGTAGAAAACGTGCATGAAGTAATGATGACGACCGTGACGGGCGATCTTTAACATCCAGGCCCGGCCCTGGTGGCCGTACAGATAAAACCGCGGGTCAAAACCGCCACACTCGTGACCGTTGCCTGAGAACACCAACCAAAGAACGTATACCTGCTGACCGTAATGATAATGAGGAACAGAGTGAACGCAAATCTGCATCGGATTTCTTTGAGGAGTTTTTAAATGTATTGAAAGCTAGGACAGGGAATAATGAATCGTTCTCGGGCTCATCTTTAAATAATGTTATACCAGAGTATGACCCAATGCTTAAAGAACAAACTATCAATATCTGGCTTGACAAATTAGATGAATGTTCAGAAATTTATAACTGGAACGA
Source organism: Epinotia demarniana (assembly GCA_945867215.1). NCBI lineage: Eukaryota > Metazoa > Arthropoda > Insecta > Lepidoptera > Tortricidae > Epinotia > Epinotia demarniana. Next base: position 18,943,190 of record OX244263.1, read on the forward strand.
AAGACAAACGATTCATTATGCCCTGCCTAAACTAGCTGGACTCGCTAAAACCTGGTACCAGGGTTTATCCTCACTTAAGCATACCTGGAGTGAGTGGAAAGGAATGTTGAGAGAATCTTTTCCAGCTACTGAAAATTATGCTGAACTCCTGACAGAGATGCTTAATAGACGGGTGCGCCCTGGAGAATCATTTGAAGCTTATTATTTTGCGAAACTTAATCTATTGAACAGATGTAAAATATTTGAAAAGCAAGCGGTGGACTGTTTACTGTATGCAATTGATGATAGGGGTGTACGCGTAGGTGCTCAGGCCGCTAAATTTGAGAAGCCTGAAGACGTACTAGAATTCTTTAAGACTGTGAAATCAAACAACCGGAACCAAGTAGATACTTTCAGAGATATGAACCGCGACAAACGTGTGGGCAATAACACAAATTTCAATAATAACCCAACGAGGTCTAGTGACACCAATAGTGGTACGCTCAAGAATAATAGTAATAAGGGGCCTATTAGACGCTTTAACTGTCAGGGTGTAGGCCATCCTAGTTTTAATTGCCCGAAACCAGTAGTAAAGTGTACCAATTGTTGTTTCCTTGGTCATGACTCCTCACATTGCTCAAGAACAAAGGAAAATCTAGCACCCAAGGATAATAGTAAGAACGTTCTCGAAGTTTCAGTTTCTGATAACACGAATGATAAATATAAAATTCTCATAAACCTGAACGGTTCTCCTATAACCTGCCAGGTAGATTTAGGTAGTGAAGCCACTCTAGTTCGTAAAAATACTGCCTTGAATATGGGTATAACTTGGAAGGATGTTACTGGTCCCTACCTAAGAGGATTGGGTAACATACCTTACTTACCATTGGGCTCCACGTTAGTTAATATCGAAGTCCAGGGCATACGGGAAAAGGATGTCGAGGTGTTTATAGTGGACGACCATTTGATTAACTGTAATGTGTTACTCGGACATAGCTTTACAGAGAGACCTTCACTTATGATTGTAAAGACGCCAACCGATCTGAGATTTGAACGGACGGAACAGGAACATGATTTGAAGCTGCAACTGTATACAAGCTGTGATGCGACTATAGATGTAGGTGAGATGATATCTGCCCCCGTTAGGTCCGACATTTCGTGCCAGTATTTATGTTGGTGGGTCAGTCAGAGGCTCCGCAGGTAATGAATACTATCTACTGCCGGGCGAATATCAAGTCACGGGCGTCGACTGTAATCTGCTTATCAAACTGTTTTTCCACGGGAATGCATGACTTGGGATTCACTAATGTGACTGAGATGGAAATTCATCTCAAAGATACGACCCCGGTAGTTTATAGGCCATATCGGTTGGCCCATTCTGAGCGTAAGTTAATCCAAGATATGGTGGGAGATATGATGGACCACGGTATAGTGCGGGAGTCCCAATCACCATACGCCAGTCCCATCGTACTGGTTAAGAAGAAATCACGAGAGAAGCGTCTTTGCGTGGACTACCGCGCTCTCAACAGTCGCACCAAACGAGATCATTACCCCTTACCACACATCGAAGATTTATTAGATTTCAGCTTTCTGGCCAATCGTTATTCACATCCCTGGACCTAGCCTCAGGTTACCATCAAATCCCGATAGCGGAGCAATCACGCGAAAAGACTGCGTTTGTCACGCCCGATGGTCTTTATGAGTACAATCGGGTACCTTTTGGGCTGGCAAACGCCCCTGCGGTCTTCCAAAGGGCAATCCACAAAGTCCTTAGTAAATCTAAAGTCAGTGACATAGTAATTTACATGGACGACATTTTAATACCGTCGAAAACTTTTGAAGAAGGGCTTGAACGTCTCGAAGAGGTGCTTGGGTTGTTGAGAGAGGCGGGTTTCACTCTAAAGATGGAGAAATGTAATTTCTTTCAAGAGCGAATAGACTTCCTTGGCTTTGAAATTGATAAAAACGGTGTCAGGCCTGGGCTCTCTAAAACCGAGGCTGTGGCCAAGTTCCCAACGCCGATTAATCAACACGAAGTAAGGAGATTTCTCGGACTTGCGAGCTTCTTCAGGAGGTTCGTCAGGGGATTTGCAATGATAGTAAGGCCCCTGACGAGCCTTTTGAAGAAAGATACACCTTGGAAATGGAACGATCTGGAGGCCCAAGCTTTTCAAACTATAAAGGATAAACTGACAGATAGACCCGTTCTCGCATTATACGATCATACCGCAGAGACGCAATTGCACACTGACGCTAGTAAGTTTGGCATAGCAGGCATATTGTTGCAGAGAAAACAAACCGACCCATGGCGGTCAGTCGCTTACTTTAGCCGTCAAACTCAACCAGATGAGATGAAACTTCACTCATTCGAACTTGAGACACTAGCTGTCGTTAGCTCACTCAGTAGATTTCGTACATATCTGATTGGTATAAAATTTACAATTGTTAGTGATTGTAATGCCCTACGTTCTACTTTCACCAAAAGGGACCTCATCCCACGCATATCCCGCTGGTGGATACAGTTTCTCGAGTTCGACTGCACTATCGAGTATCGCCCAGGTGAAAGGATGTCCCACGTCGATGCCTTCAGCAGGGGACCTGTATCAGTGGAGCCGGAACAAATACATACACTGGATGTTTTATCAGTTGGTACCGAAGACTGGATCTCCACGGTACAGTCCTCTTATGAGGAAATCAAACGCATAAAGGACATTTTAGAAGACCCAGAGACACCAAAAATTGCTAATACTTATCAGGAGTATACGCTTAAAAATTGACGGGTCTTTCGTGTATTAAAGGACGGTGTAACGAGATGGGTTGTCCAAAGGGAGTTCGTTGGCAACTTTTGAAGGCCAACCACGATAATGTGGGCCACTTTGGCTTTGAAAAGACGCTAGAGCGGATACGTTCTTTGTTCTGGTTTGCAAAGATGCGTAAATTCATCAAGAAATACGTATCTGCTTGCTTAGAGTGCACGCACGGGTTCGCGAGAAGGACTACTTCACCCCATCCAAAAGGTCGACATAACGTTCCATACGCTTCACGCAGACCACCTCGGTCCCTTCCCGAAGAGTAGACAAGGTTTCACATACATATTAGTGATAGTGGACGCGTTTACAAAGTACGTAAGTCTATTTCCGGTCCGAAGCACTAAAACTAAAGAGAGTATAAGGGCATTAAGAACTCTGTTTAGCTATTTTGGGTCTCCAACTCGGTTGATAACAGATAGGGGGACAAGCTTCACAAGTAGGAACTTTAAAACCTTCGTACAATCAATAGGCACGAAACACGTTCTAAATGCTGTCGCCACACCAAGGGCCAATGGGCAGGTCGAACGTTACAACAGAACGATCTTGGCTGCTCTTGGTTCCATGGCGCATGGCAAAAACAAAAATACTTGGGAAGACTTTCTCCCTGACGTTCAGTTAGGATTGAACACTACAATTCATGACGTAACGAAGAAATCGCCCACTGAACTTCTGTTAGGTAGAACAATAATAAATCCATCTCAGGGTATTTTAAATGAAATAGTGGACGAAGTTGAAAACGACATTGCAGGAGATAAGTCGATAGAAGAAATTAGAAATGAGGCTTCAGAAAGGATTGCACAAAATCAGGAAAAGATGAAAAATCGATATGATAAAAATAAAAAGAATAGTACAACTTATAAAGAGGGCGACTTAGTGAGGATTGCTAGGGCAGTAGTGACGGGGCCAGGGCAATCTAACCGAATGAGACGGTTGTTAGCAAAAATGACTGTACTGGTCCATTGTCTTCCCTCCAAATGATCTTCTGTAATGCTTGATCTTCCTCATGGATAAGTATCTGACGGTACATTTTCTCAATGTCCGCGGAAAATGCGAATTCGTATTGCCTCCATTTTAACAGCAATGTTTGTAAATCATTTTGTAAGTTAGGCCCCGTGTACATAAGATCGTTTAATGAATATCCTGTTGAGGTCTTGGAGGATGCGTTGAAGACTACCCTGTATTTGGTGGATGTGGACTCTTCACGTACCACCCCATGATGGGGTAAGTAACATTCGATTTCATGACTCTCTCTTGCCGGTTTCATGTGCCCGAGGTCACTGTATTCCTTCATGAAATCTTTATAAGCCTCCGCTAGTTTCTGTTGTCGCTCGAACTTCTTCTCCATGTTTCTGAACTGAGCTATGGCTTTTGTTTTAGATTCACCCAATTTCTGTTCAAAGTTAGGCTTCATGGGAAGGCGCACCTCGTATCTGCCGTCAAGGTTGCGTTTAATGTTTGCCTCGAAATGCTGTATGCACTCAATATCATCTCGAGATAGATCTCCATCTTCTGATATGTCTTCTACCTCCCAAAACTGTTGTATTTCTTCCAAATTGTTGATCACGACGTTGCAGTGATATGTTTGCGCATTGCCACATAACAGCCATCCCAGGTGAGTTTGTTGCGCCATCGGTTGTGAAGAGTCATCTGGGCATTTTTTTTTCGAAGTGTACCATTTCATTTGAAGAGATTATTTTTCTGTTTAGTCAATTGTTAGACTTTGATTTGCTTAGAGGGTGAATTGTAGCCTTAGGTATCTTAATTAAGCAATAGTTTTGTGAAATACGCGGAAATTTAATAAATATAGGCTTTTTAATGCAGCTTGACCCCGATTTCTTTTCCCTTCCGTTACAACATTCATTTGTTTGTATAAATTATACGAAAGCTGACTTATCAAATATTTGTGTTCTATTCAATTATAAACATGTTAAACTATGATAATTACTAAAGTTTTCATGGGAGTAATATCAATATCTAGAGAAAATTGAGTTACTTCAACCATTCCGTTACTTAATGGCAAAAATGACTTACAATTTTCATTTCTAATCAAAAAATATAAGGTCTAGGCAAATCAAGTATTATTATCTCACAAAATTAACTGATAATGGAAATTTTTAAGAAGCAGATTTGTGCTATTTGTTAATAATGAATTAATTAAAAAATAAAGCGACAATTTACAAAAATGGACAGTAACGGAAAAGCCAGTAACGAAATCATAAAGCCGCGGCTACAATGTTCATTAAGTTACAAAATAAGTAAGTCAAAAGAAGGGATATATAGAAATATGGTTATTTTACGCTAATATGTTGTCAATTATTATGCAGCAATCAGCAATTATTATGGTAAGAGAACCAGATCTTATCTCGTTCCTAAAATCTATAACAATATACCGTTAAATATTAGAAAAAGCGCCAGCAAGAATACCTTTAAGTCAAAGTTAAAAAAGCTTATGTTAAAACAAAGGGAAGATAAAATAAGTTTAATTACTTAGTTAAGAAAGTTTACGGAATAACATTTATATTGAACTTACATTTCTAACTTACACTACTACAATATCTAGTTAAGGTACTTAATTAATTTAAAACAGTAAAAAATGGGAGCTTATTTCTGCCAACAAACTGTTGTACAGTTTGGCGGAAGTAGAAAAGTAAACTTAAATATGTACTGTTTTTGTGAATAAACGCTTTATTTATTTTTTTTTATTTTTTTTTATTAATTTATTGACGAGTTAGTAACCGAGTAGCTACTAAGTACTTAAATTACGGTGGGGGTTATTATTCAGTGAAAAAGAGGTGTAATAATAAAAAAAATATCAAGGTTTATTGTGTTTTTGTATGATAAAAATACATCATATATCGTAAAAAAAACAGCATCTTTTTTAGCTTCATTATAATTATATCTTACCACTATTAAGGCACTTTTCAAGAATAGAAAAAAAACACAGATTCTTGGATCATTAAGATCGTGATAAGTTAATATTAATTGTTCTTTAACATTGTTCTTTAATTATTTCAAATTAACCAAAAAAAGAAGTATTTCTACTTAGGCGTAGCAAAGCTAGCGTCTTTGCTTTCAAAATTGTTCTTTGTTCTTAAAGTAATTGAGATCTACTAAATCGTTATCAAAATAAAGGCATACAAAATGGGCAACAAATTGGTTAACAAGTATACTTTTACTTTCTTGTTAACCATTAATAATAATGATTATTAATAAAAATACATGAAATAAAAATCTTTAGAAAAACAATAACAACTTAGGTAGTTGCGTATACAAAATTCTAACATCAATATTCTGGCACACTTATTGGAAACACTAGCCACTGTTTTAAAAGTTTATTGGCAGAACTTTGAGTTTACCTCAAACTTCTTAAATAGGGCGTTATTATAATAATCGTATTCTAGAACGTGCTAAACAAATCACAGTTTAAGGATCATCTTTTTTCTTACAAATAATTAACCTTAAAAATTATTTTACCTGCTTAAAGGTGGAGATTGATTTGTAACTTGTCGGTGTAATGTAACACGTTACAACCCGAGCATTACACCAGTCAGTACAGCGAATTCGGCTCGCTTCGCTGTACTGACTACTGTTATGGTTGTATCGTGTTACATTATACCAAAAAGTTACAAATCAGCCACCTTTGAGGAATCAAACCCCATACATTATTAAAAATGTACTGAGCACACTTGTTACACATAAAAAAGTGTTAAACAATGAATGATTGATCAGTTTCCCGTCAAATGATTGAAAACAGTTAAAAAAACAGTATAGTGTAACTAGTTACTAAATTTTTAATACAAAACTTCGGTATGATCACGTCTTAAGCCTTCCATTCCGTTACTTTTTGATGGTACACTTATACATTACCACAAATATTATAACGAAATGGACGTAACGAAGCTACTACTTCGCAGATTAAAACACATGTTTAAAATACTACTTTTAACAATTGTAATAGTATTTTACTGAAATCATGTTCAGTGATAATGATACGAGTAGATTAAGATAATTGAGTCGCATAACAGAAAAATAACGACTTGCCTACGTAATCTTGGTAACTCAACCCGGAATCTGTTTTTGGACCACCACTTGACACAACATTCACGCGCGATTTCTAGCCACCACTGACGGTTTGTAAACAAAACGAATGTTGCTACGTAACGATATGTGTTGCTAGATGAAAATAAACACCTAATTTGGTAATAAAAATACCTCGTTCCCACAAAATCATGGTAACGGAGATGTGGAAATTCCACTTTTCCAAAATCACTGGACAATATTAACTTCAGGTTATTATGAAAATAATACTTTAGCGAGGTAAATGTAAGGTTGATTTTAGTAAATTCATGTTTTCCACTATCAGAAACAAGTATTGCCAGGCACAATATACAAGTCCTAATACTTCGAATCGATACTTGAAGTTGGCTTGACCACAGGTGGACACACAAAAATCGAGGGTCAGCAGCCAGTAAAACCAAGAAAATGTGGTAAATTTAATGCTATTTGATAGGTTTATTAGGTTTATTTACAATTTAGATATATTATTAACATTTTAAAATAGCAACAAGTGCACATTTTCAACGTGTTTCGTATTTGTAGACTGACAAAGGCACCGGACAAGCCGAAAAATCAAGGTACAAGAAAAAAAAAATGCCCATCTCCTTTTATCATTCCGCTCAGGAGTATAAGGGAATAAACGTCTGCCCCCAGAAGTAAATCTACCGGGCGACTGATGTTAAAGTCGGGGTCAGCAAGGTTAATGTTTTGAATCATGGACCAGGAGGGTTTCGCGAATGTTCTGTTTGGCAGGCTTTTTATAAGATTGTTCATGATAATAACTTCCGCGCTAAACGCAAAATCATTATAAATAGACGAGCAAGCTATGTTTAATTTACCCTTGCAGTTATTTTCTTTTTGACCCACACCATAAATAACTCCTTTACATTTTTCTCTTTTCAAATTGAGTAGTTGAGCTGCTTGTTCGGTAATTAGCGAAATTTTACTTCCTTGGTCGATCAAGGCCCTAAGGAAATGATAAGTGCCATCTGCTGCTTTGACTTTCAGTTGTGCTGTAGCCAATAAGATTTCAGAATGCAATATCTGTGAAGTGTTAGTCACGTGTTCTGAATGTTTTTTCGTAATAGCGGCATTCGACGTGTGTGTTGAGGTCGACGACTGTGCTGGTGCAGCAGATTTTACGCATGCCTCGTGTAATAAAGTGTTATGTTGACCTGAGCACTTCTGACATGTTTTATTCGAATTGCATGCATTGCCATTATGACTAAACAAGCAATTTATGCATAATGCAAGTTTATTGACCGTATAATGCCTTTTTTCCATAGGCATTTGCAGAAATTGACGACAGCTGTAAATGCCGTGCGGATTCTTGCACAACGGACATTTGATACCGGCAACGTGCATTGTTTTCGGGTCAAAGCCGCGGCGGAGGTGTCATAATTGCCACTCGAAGGGAGTTGACCGTCGTTCCGCAACCTACCTACCAGTCATCGGCTGAGGATCTCTGGGTCACTTTATCTTTAAAAGGATGTCATAATACACCCATTAGGTTACATATGTGCGTTCTTTATCTATGCAAACAAAATAATGGTTTTTCTTATTCACAGCAATTGTCAAATTTTTTAGATAGTCTCAGTGAAGTAATATTGTTAGGTGGTGCAGATAAATACTTAATAATTGGAGATTTCAACATGAGCAATATTATGTGGACACCCCTAAACTCAGTAATGTCCCCGTCTAATTATATAAGTAATGATGAGTGTACTTTCATAGATGAGTTAAACACTTGTAACTTGAGCCAATTTAACGGTATCTTAAATCAATATGGAAAATTGCTGGATCTCGTGTTATCAAATGATTCAGTTGACGTAAGCGAATGTACGGACCCCTTAGTGCCGATTGATCCGTATCATAAGGCCCTTTTAGTCACGATTAGGTTTGTTGTAATTAGTCCTTTAAAGCCAGCACCTTCTATTAAGTATTTTTATAACAAAGGTGATTATGATTCTATTAATAACGAATTGGCTCAGGTCAATTGGAGGGAGGAATTTTCTCGACGTTCTTTGGATGACTCACTTGACTATTTATATTCTACCTTTGTTAGACTCAGAACCAAATATATTCCAAGTAAAAATATTCATACCGACTCATTTCCTAAATGGTACTCCGCCTCTCTAAAAAAAGCTATTAGGGAGAAGTTTAAATATTTAAAAAAAAACCGAATATATGGTAATAAATCCGATTTAATTTCATTTAATGTGCAGCGAGACAGAGTTAAGAAACTCGAACAGGAGTGTTTTGCTACATATGTTCGCCGCATCGAGGATAACATTTCCAAAGACCCAAAGCAATTTTGGTCTTATATTAAGTCGCGTTCTAGCTCACATGGCGTACCAAGCAGCCTTAAATATGGTGACCGACTAGTCAACACTGCAGCGGACATATGTGAGGCTTTTTCAGCCTATTTCCATTCCACATTCTCGGCACCAAGTACTATGCAAAATGCACCTATCGATGCGGCGGGTGGTCGTAGCCCCATCGCCCATTTATCTAATATTGAGGTAAACCCTGAACTACTTACCAAGCTCTTATTACAACTTGATCCATCAAAATCAGCTGGACCAGACAATGTACCTGCCCTGTTCCTGATAAATTTCACGAAATCCATCGTAGAACCTATAGTCTTATTATTTAACCGCTCCTTTGCAGAATGTTTAGTTCCTTCGATATGGAAATCAGCTTTTATTACTCCTGTACATAAAAAAGGTTCAAAAACGGAAGTTACTAATTATAGGCCAATTTCTAAACTATGTATACTTTCAAAATTACTGGAAAAGTTAGTGTACATTCAGGTTAACGAGGCTCTTAAAAACTATTTTAATTTCTAATCAGCATGGTTTCCTTCAACATAGATCGACTATATCTAATTTGAGTCTTCTCAATGATTATGTCTCATTCGAGATGTCGCGCGGTAGTCAGGTAGACGTTATTTATACTGACTACAGCAAGGCATTCGATAGAATTGACCACGATTTGCTAATCTCAAAATTACATAAAATGGGCATCAGCGGTGACTTATTGCGATGGTTCTCTTCATATATTGCAAATAGATCTCAAGCTGTTGTCATTAATAATTACATTTCTAGTTGGGTAACCGTCCCCAGTGGTGTCCCTCAAGGATCGTTGCTCGGCCCTTTACTTTTTAATATTTATGTCAATGATATTAGTGACTGTTTCATCCATACCAACCTGCTATGTTTCGCAGATGACATGAAGATTTTTGCCAAAGTAGAAACCGTGCAAGATTCTATCCTAATCCAGGATGACCTCATGCGTCTCGATAGGTATTGTTATTCTAATAAGCTAGAGCTCAATCCATCCAAATGCTTCACCGTAACCTTCTCGAGGCAACGTTGTCCAGTTCAAACCTCTTACAAACTCAGAGATCAGAAACTATCAAAAGTACCAGTTATGAAGGACCTCGGCGTGCTACATGACTCTAAGCTTCTATTCGATGAACATATTAATAATGTTGTGTCTAGTGCTACCAAAGCATTAGGTTTCATCATGCGTAATTCTTTGTATTTTACCCAAGCTAAAACTATGAAACTACTTTTTTGTGCTTATGTTAGAAGTAAACTTGAGTACGCATCGCAAATTTGGAATCCGCAGTATCAGACATATATTGACAGAATTGAGCGTGTCCAAAAAAAGTTTGTTAAATACCTTTGCTTCAAACTGAAAACTCCGTACAAATCATCTGAATACGACCATATCTGTAAAAAACATCACCTTCTTCCGCTTTCCACGCGTCGGGACTTAGCAGATATTACTTTTATTTTAAACATTATAAATGGTAATGTAGACTCTTCTGATTTATTGGCCAAGCTTTCATTCAATGTTCCGTCTAGAACCAAAAGACACTATCCGCCTCTCTCTATTCCCTTTGCCCCATGTAAGTATAGGCAGAACAGTTTTCTAATCCGTGGCTGTAAAAAAATTAATGAGTTGACAAAAGACATTGATATTGACATATTCAACAGTAATATTCCTGCTGTGAGGCGTAAATTGACGGGGAGTTATTTTGAATGAGCGTAGCTTTAAGCTTTTAGTTAATTATACTGTGTCCCTACCCTTGTGTTGTTGGTATATAGAGTTAAGTGTAATCATAACATAACTCTCCACATTTTGTAACCCCTAGTTAGGAAATCCCACAAATGCAGTATAACGATAGTGATCTCACAAATGTTTACCTACTTCGATGCTATCGGCGGGAACCTGTAATTGGCTTTTTGTGTTTTATCTACATAATCATTGTGTTTCTGTAGCTGTTGGTTCTCCAAATATAAATAAATAAATAAATAAATAAATAAATAGTTATATTTCCATTATTTCGGCTTGTTCCGTTAATGTTCTGATTGTTATTGTAATAAGGGCGATTGTTGAATGTTTGACCGGGTTTCTTTACGTAGCTAGTGTTCGCTAATGTTTGCTGGAGATGAGTTCTAGAATACACAGGCTCCTGTTTGCGTCGGGAAGATTCCAAGCTTGTGAATTTTCCCTCCAAGAAATCAAAGAACTCCTGTAGTATGGGTAGTTCCCGAGAATTTTTTAATGATTCTATGTTGTCCTTGTGCGTTTCAGAGTCCAGTTTTTGAGTTAGAATATGGACTATTATTGGGTCCCAGGTGTTGATCTACTCCGAGATTCTTAATAGCATGTAAGCATTCAGTCGCTGTGTCATGCATTTTCTTTATTTGAGCTATTGATTGTTGTTGCATGGTTGGCAGCCCAAATAAGATGTTCATGTGAGATGTAAATATAAGCTTAGTGTTATTGTAACGGTTATTGAGAATCTCCCAGCAAACTAAATAATTGTCAGAGCTAATTGACAAATGTTGAATCAGCCTCTCAGCTTCTCCCTTTATTTTTGCCTTCAAGAACTGCATTTTCTGAGCGCTTGATAGCGCAGTGTTATTATGAATTGCCTCGTTAAACAAGTCCTTAAAGGAAACCCACGCATTATAATTGCCATGAAAAGTAGGTATGTCCAAAACCGGCGTTGACTTCTCCCGGTGAGCCACTGACCAAATCTTTTTATTAATGTTTTTCTTTAGCATGTTGTATGTTTTCTCATGTTGATTGAATGTCCCCTCATAAGTTGAGTTCAATTGAGTACCCTCGCTTTCGATCTCCCAATGCAGAGAATCTACAACTGACCAACGAGTTCCCAACGATTGAAGAGCGTCCTCCAGCTCCCACTTATCTGTTAATAACTCAATATCGATACTGTTGACAGTTCGCACAAAAGCTTTCATATTAGCTGCCTGCTTCCGTAACATTTCATCCATCTTACTCTCTAATCCCTTATCCTTCTGCCTCTGTTGATTGTAATCTGTTTGCCTAGGTGGCGGAGGAAGCGGAGGAAGTGCTGCATTGTCCGTCCGTTCCTCTGTTTCACTATCTTGTGTCTCCATCTGTCTCAACCCTGAAGTCCCTGGTTCAATTTTCGGATCATAGGGTTCCTCACTTAGCTTCTTAAAGCCTTCAACCAGCTTGGAGTTAAATGATAAATAAACGGCCTTCGTGCTTTCAAAGATACGATTAATAAAATAAGGATCATTTTCGGTTGCTACCATACAAATTTGTTCATGGTTGAACTGAAATTCAGTCCAAAAAGCGTTTAAAGTGTCCAAACGACTTTTAAAGTATTCAATCTTCGACTTTCTATCCGCCCCATCCTTCTTGAAATTAGCTAAAGCATATTCAATGTTACGCTGAATTTCTCCTTGACGTTGAATGTATGCCATCTTGACTGGTTTCGTGTTAGTAAAATAAGGAAAGATCTTACTTGAATATCTCCTTAGTGCTGTTACTGTTCACTGCCAATACCACCGCTACTGTTGCTGCCTCCACTCCTTCAATCGCTCCAACCCCCACGCCTGATGATGTTCACCCGTTCTTTCACCTCACACCCCAGTCAACCACAAAGCTCACGACGCGAGAGATCCGGTTCGAAGGACCAATGTGGTGGGCGAGGGTTGTGAGTAAATGTTAAAAGTCCGGAGAAGAAAAGAAAATGTTTAATGTCTAAAAAACTACTGCTAAACACACTGTTACTAAAAGCTAAGTTAGTTTAAAATGTTTCTAAAACCGGAATTCGAACCCGGGACCTCCGGCTTCATAGGCAGGGTCACTACCAACCAAATCATGCAAACAGTTAATAAAGTCACTAGTGAGTGTTTCAAATGATTGATTATCGATAAAATACGAGTTTCTGGGACTGCATGATATCGGAATACAAAAAAATACAAGAAGAATGTTCCGTTTATCACGGTTACGTTCGTCAGACAAACACATGAAGTAACTATAACATCACCTTTCGTGTCCGCCAAAGGTCGAAATAAGTTGAAGCTGAAGTAATAGGACTTCAGCTTGATTTTATGGAAATATTTTAAATAAATCCGCTTATTATTCACGCTGAGTTTTGATTTAATTGCGATTTTTTTTACTTTCTTTTGTATGCATACTATATCTGGTAGGGCTCTCATTCAGGTATAGAAAACTCGGCCCGTAAACTATAAGATGTGAAAGCAAAAAAGCAAACCAGGACATACATTTCTCTCAAGTAATTTTCTTATATATTTTAGAATAATACTGTACGATAAATTGGAATTACCTCCCGACAAGAACCTTACTCTGAAATATATGATGATAATGACTAAAAGCAATTAGTTATTTTACGATGCATGTACAGTCAAGTGCAAAAATAGGTATTGAGAGCATCTTCTCATAAATAAGTACCAAAACCTTAATCCGTTGACATAAGAGTTATGGGACATATTTATGAGTAAGTTAAGTTGTACTAGTGCTTTTTACTATTTTTGTAATTTTTAAGTCGGTCGTCAGCCTGACGTGACGCAAAGAGAGTTTTTCAAATATTTCAATTACACTTTTTCTTTCATATCAAGGGAAATAAATACTAAGTACGTATGAAATGCTTTGATAATCTTTTTGAATTTTGACAGTTATTTAAAAAAATTAAATATTCACTTAACCCGTCGAGCGCGCTAGTAACACACGTGTGTTACTAACTAAATTGGGCGCATAGCGCGCTAGTATCACCGTGTGTTACAAACGGCTGCGCCCTCATTGGCCGAATTTTTTCCTCGGTTGTATCGACTTGCCATCCTAAATAAAATAAACCTGGGTAGCTTATGCATTATACCAACATAAGAAAAATGTTTTGGCCAAATTATCGGTACTCAGGGCACAGGAAAAAAATATGTCCGAAAACTTTGTCGACGGCTGCCATTTTTTTGCAAAATGGCGTTAATCTGACACAAAGTGTGTGAAGTTTTTGTGGTTTTAAAATGAAACGATAAGTGTTTCCTATTAAAATTATATATCAAATTACTGAGATTAGAATACATAATGTGTTTTAAGCTTTCGTTGGTTGTAACAATTTCGAAAGAGAAGGAGGTGATAAATGTCTTCAAAGTGATAATTTTAATCGACGCATGGTTCAATAGCGTTTACAATAGTGCAATATCAATGTGAAAAATGTAAATGAGTATAGTATAAAAATGCATTTTGTTTCATCGAGCGACAAAAAACAAATGAAAATCGAAATAAATTATTTTATTTCACGATAATGAAACAGGTCAGTAATTTTTTCTTCATTAAAATGAGTAGACAATTTTGTCTGGTTTTGATTGGTATATAATATGTACAATATAATTATAACCAACGAGTACAATATTTTTTTTTCTAACGGCGGTGAACATACGTTTTTATCATCTCAAATCTTTGCGCGCATGGGGCATTCGGCCTATAGAAAGCCGCACGTTCGACGGGTTAATACGTTTGGCTGAACGTATATCTTTCTTATGCCTTTTGCTATTAGACAGTGCCATACTGCACATTCGCATATGTTGACCGCGCATGTATTTCTAAAATGCCCGCCATTGTTGTGATTGTTGTTTACTTTGGATTTGTTTTGTGGACATTTCGAGTGAAAGTAACTAATCAATAAGAATAATGATTTATTGCGTTTCTATAGTGTCAGTTTGTTTCTTTGAACTACGACGGTACAGCGTCTTTTTATTGTGGAATAAATTGAGTTATTTTATTGTTTTCCAAAACCACATTATGTTTTATTTCAATGGTTTTAACTTTTAAGTGAAAAAGCTTGACAACAAAAGACGTGGAGAAGTTGTTAAATGCAGTTCCAGATAATAAGTAGGTACTCGACAATCCACCTAGGTTCTTCAATTTTAGCCTATGTATTTTAAACTGACATTTCAACATTTAATCTATTTCCTCACACAAGGCATAGTAAAACGTTGTACTCGTATGATACACGCACGTAAAGATGATTTCCGACTTGTGTCGAATTACACATAAAAATGTCACTTGTCGGAAATAACCTACTTTCCACACTTGTAGCATAAATAACTATTTTGCCCACATAAGCATACAATCCATCAGTATCCACATTCGATAAGTGTACCTAAGAAATAAAAACTTTTGCTTACTTGTAAATACGAAGTTGATTGGGCGTGATTATTTGAGCTCCATACTTATTATCCAAAACACCTATTGCTACAAAGGATCTGTTGGGATTATAGCAAGTTAGCAATAGTTTCCGAATCTTCCGTTAGTTCAATACGTGGCTTCCGTGGAGTTTTGTACTGTGTGGAAACTTTCTTGTATCACCTATTAATGAAAAAGAATTTTAATTCGTATGTTATGAATGAATGAATTTCAGCATATATTATAAAATAAATGTCGACTCGTTTTATGAAAGCTATAAATACTTATTATAGAAAGTGTTAAATGGAAAGATTTTCGTTAAATAATAACTTGAAATCACAAATTCGATATGTTTCTATGGAAACTCGAACACAATGTTGTATTAAGTACTTACATAATTTTCAATTTTGAATAATATAATTTGAGCTTCCTAAGGTTCAGTTCAGATCACGCAATAAAACTGGATGTATTACTTATGACCAAGTGAAATCAAAATATTTGTCAAGGTTAAGATGAATCCAATGACACCTATCTCATATGTCGAACATCAAACCTAAGAAACAGAACCCCGTAAAACAGAATTTACTTGTTCACATAAATACATACTCCAAGGTTAGCTGGAAGAGATCCCCTATAGGTATAAGTTCGCCTTTGTACTTTGATCTATTGTTTGAGGACGGACGATAAAGAAATTCAGCAGATTCAAATTTTAGTAAAGGGAGGCTAGTTTAGTCACTACTAGCTAGTAGTAAGTCGTGGTAGGTAGGTTTGATTTCACTTTTATTGTTGTATTTTTTGTATATGCTCTTAAATTAGGAATGTAATAACGATAGAAAAAAAATTAAAAAAATATTTTAACAAAATTGTTGTCTGGCAAATTCTTGTAGTTGCCTATACTATTTAGTGTTTTTCCGCAGCGGATCCTGATAGTTGTGATATTAGCGTAGACACACCGTGAAATTGTGAGATTCCTTAGTGTATAATCTTGCTTGGACTTTTATGATAGCTCACTGGTGCATATCCGGCTCGAACGACCAAACATATAGGGTCTCATAGTTTAAGTCACCTTGCTTGCGAGACCGAATATTTAATATAAATGTTAAGGGATGAATAGGAAATAATCGCGTTCTTGGAAACGCCGTTTGGACTTGATTAGGAAAATAACAATAAGGCCTGTTTTTCAGATAAAAAATAATAATATTAGTTTATTCGATATCATCAAGAAATTACATATATGTATGCTGGTGCCTCTTTTTAAGCGTTCAAGACACTTGTGCTAAGAGAGCAGCGCTCTTCCGGAAGTAGTTTTAACAAGAATTTGTGTTAAGTATAGGATAACCTTAACAGTTTGGTACTTATTTTACTAATGATTACATTTACTCTTGGTGTGTGTGTGTGTGTGTGTGTGTGTGTGTGTGTGTGTGTGTGTGTGTGTGTGTGTGTGTGTGTGTGTCTGTGTGTGTGTGTGTGTGTGTTTTTGTGTGTGTGTGTGTGTGTGTGTGTGTGTGTGTGTGTGTGTGTGTGTGTGTGTGTGTGTGTGTGTGTGTGTGTGAGTGTGTGTGTGTGTGTGTGTGTGTGTGTGTGTGTGTGTGTGTGTGTGTGTGTGTGTGTATGTGTGTGTGTATGTGTTCATAAGAAAGATCAAATATTTTGAAATTAAGTTTTCTATGTCATAATAGCTTATTGTTTTTAGCCATTTAGTTACCTTAACTTTACATTCACGCACGTAGATGAGTATATGTCATTTTGTCTCTTTATTTCATTACAGAGATTACAAGATCTTGCCTCTTGTTGTCTTTTGGCAAACACAGATTTCACTATCGGACTTTTGATTATGTTAGTCTTTTTCCTTCGTGTGTGAGACGGGATTGGTGTGTAAGTTGTTTTCTTGTGTTGTTTTAAGATTAGGTTAGCAATATACAATTTGCGAACAGATTGCTCAGGTCACAGAGTAGGTAGAGATCATTTGTGGGGAATCGAAACGGCTTTTTGTACATAACTTTTAATAGTGCTCTTTGAGCTCTCTCAAGCTCTAGGAACTTAGTCTTTGTGGCTCCTCTCCAAACAGAGATACAATAAGTGAGGACAGATTGAGCTAATGATACGTAGACTTGATTTAGCTTATTTTTTGTTAATACGTGCCGTTACGTTAGGAACGCCTTTTTGAGATCAAGAAACACAGTTAGACATTTTTGTTTGCGTCGAAATTTTTAATTATTAGTGAGGAGAGAGCAGATACTGCGTCTTCAGTTGAGATACCTTTTCTTAAGCCATATTGTGCATTTGATAGAATATTAAATTTATTTAGAAAGTTGGTTAGTCTAGTGTTAATCAGTTTTTCAAGGATTTGAGACGTTTTGAGACGGCTGGTAACACCGAAATTGGTCTGTAGTTAGATACATCTGTCTTGTTCCCACTCTTGTAAACTGGAGTAATAACCGCTTGTTTAAGTACGTCAGGGAAAACTCCTTGCTCAAAGCACAGATTAGCAATATGGGATATAATAGGGACTACAGTATTACACGCTATCTTTAAGAATTGAGTTGGGGTGTCGTCCACTCCTGGAGCACTATTTGATTTAAGGCTGTGCAGTACTGACAAAACTTCGTTGTTGTCTGTCTCTAGTAGAACGAAAGAGTATACCACAGAATTGTTAAAGTTCAGTGTGTCGCTTGTTGCTTCACTTGTGGGCTTGTTAGTCGGTGGTGAGATCATTTCAGCGAGGGATTTACCAGAATACTAATGTCAGAAAAATACTGGTTAACAGCATTTATTGACTCGGTAGGGGTTTCCTGGATATCTAGTAGTTCTTTGTTCTCTGTTTTATCTGGTTTTCGATTTGTTACGTTATTTATAGCCTTCCAGAGTGTTTTAGGATTTTTACTTGCTTTTTCTATTTGATCCTTGTCGTATCTTCTTTTTAGTTTTTTTATTAAGGCGTTACAAAAATTACGGTATCGTTTATATGTAATTTTCAAAACGATGTTGTCGAGATTGAGTTTGACCCTTTGTTGCATGTACTTTCTATTCCTAATACATCTTTGAATAATAAATGATTCCCGATAATTATATAGATGGTTGTTGTTTTTCATTTTCCTCTCTTTAGTCAGCCTACTCTTAAAATCCATTATTTTACGACACAATGAAGTTTATAGTATAGTACTATATCTCGTCTAAAAGCTCATTTAATGAATTAAGTTTCACTTAGTTAGTTATTTATCGAAATTTCTCCAAAAAAAGCCATTCCAGAAGAGTGTTGCATCGCAATCGACTCGAATTAAGGCATCGTTAATGTTTGGTTGTTCAGTGGGTCATAAATATGTTTTTCACGCCACTGCTCGGAAATGTGGCAAAAGATGGTCAGAATTCAGGCTTCAAAGCTGGGGTTAGTTGGACATCGCACGAACAGGCCATATATGAAATCAAACTGTCCAACAATGTTTTTGTAGTCCAGTTTGAACAGCGGTTCGAACAATCACAGTTCCCCTCGACCCCGCCCCCGCCCTCGCAACCGCCGCCGCCGCCGCCCCGCGCTGCCCCCCACACGCGAGGGGCCCGAGCTGCTACAGTGTTTCATATTGTGATTTTTAATCAGGTTCTTAATTTTGACTTATAATTATAATTATTTGTAATTTATCGTACATTTGTTAATTCTTACGATACATGAGATACATTACATGTCATGTCTATCAGTAGTGTTATAAGTTTACATAGCATCCAATTCCATTGATTCTAACTATAATTTACATGTGGTCACAAACTCGTCAATTGAATAATAACTATTGTCTATCAAATGGTCAAATAATGATTTCTTAAAAACTTTTATTGGAAGTGCCTTAAAGTTGTCAGTAAATGTATTAAATAATTTAATCGCCATGCAATGTACGTTTTTTCTGCTCAGTGCTAAGTTCGTTTTGGGCACCAGTAAATTATGTCTATGTGCACCTCTTTTTGAATTTGTGGTGATAATTTTAAAACATTTCATATGTTTTTTAACAAAAATACATATTTCATAAATATACATTGCTGGTAACGTCAAAATTTTTTTTTGTTTAAATAAAGGTCTACAATGATCTAAATGTCTCGCCCTACATAGAGACCTTATACATTTTTTTGTGTCTTAAAAATAATATGTGCATCCACAGAATTCCCCCATAAAATTAAACCATATCGCAGTAGGGATGACACATATCCGTGGTATGCCGAAAGCGCAGCTGCTTCCGAGACTACATTTCGAATGCGATAAAGTGCGTATACAAAACGATCCAACTTTGCGCGTAAAACATCAATATGACTTTTCCAGTTACTCCACGTCCACTAAGAGGCTGACATACTCTAATATTTGATAAAAAGAAAAAAACTTGCTTCCAAGTCTTTATCGACTTATTTTACTTAAACGAACGATCGAGTACCACTTTAAAATTGATGATTTCGGATAGCTAGGCAAGTCATCTAATGTATCCTGTAGTCAGAAGTCCCTTGCCTGCCGTCTAAGGGGCTGACATACTCTGATATTTGATAAACAGAAAAAAACTTGCTTCCAAGTCTTTACCGACTTATTTTACTGAAACAAACGATCGAGTGCCACTTTAAAGTTTATGATTTCTGATAGCTAGGCAAGTCATCTAATGTATCCTGCAGTCAGAAGTCCCTTGCCTGCCGTCTAAGAGGCTGACATACTCTAATATTTGATAAAAAGAAAAAAACTTGCTTCCAAGTCTTTATCGACTTATTTTACTTAAACGAACGATCGAGTGCTACTTTAAAATTGATAATTACTGATAGCTAGGCAAGTCATCTAATGTATCCTGTAGTCAGAAGTCCCTTGCCTGCCGTCTAAGGGGCTGACATACTCTGATAGTTGATAAGCAGAAAAAAACTTGCTTCCAAGTCTTTATCGACTTATTTTTCTGAAACAAATGATCGAGTGCCACTTTAAAGTTGATGATTTCTGATAGTTAGGCAAGTCATCTAATGTATCCTGTAGTCAGAAGTCCCTTGCTTGCCGTCAAAGGGGCTGACATACTCTGATATTTGTTAAACAGAAAAAAACTTGCTTCCAAGTCTTTATCAACTTATTTTACTTAAACAAACGATCGAGTGCCACTTTAAAATTGATGATTTCTGATAGCTAGGCAAGTCATCTAATGTATCCTGTAGTCAGAAGTCCCTTGCCTACCGACTAAGGGGCTGACATACTCTGATAGTTTATAAACAGAAAAAAACTTGCTTCCAAGTCTTTATCGACTTATTTTACTTAAACAAACGATCGAGTGCCACTTTAAAGTTGATGATTTCTGATAGCTAGGCAAGTCATCTAATGTATCCTGTAGTCATAAATCCCTTGCTTACCGTCTAAGGGGCTGTCATACTCTGATAGTTGATAAACAGAAAAAAACTTGCTTCCAAGTCTTTATCGACTTATTTTACTTAAACAAACGATCGAGTGCCACTTTAAAGTTGATGATTTCTGATAGCTAGGCAAGTCATCTAATGTATCCTGTAGTCAGAAGTCCCTTGCCTACCGTCTAAGGGGCTGTCATACTCTGATAGTTGATAAACAGAAAAAAACTTGCTTCCAAGTCTTTATCGACTTATTTTACTGAAACAAACGATCGAGTGCCACTTTAAAGTTTATGATTTCTGATAGCTAGGCAAGTCATCTAATGTATCCTGCAGTCAGAAGTCCCTTGCCTGCCGTCTAAGAGGATGACATACTCTAATATTTGATAAAAAGAAAAAAACTTGCTTCCAAGTCTTTATCGACTTATTTTACTTAAACGAACGATCGAGTGCCACTTTAAAATTGATAATTTCTGATAGCTAGGCAAGTCATCTAATGTATCCTGTAGTCAGAAGTCCCTTGCCAGCCGTCTAAGGGGCTGACATACTCTGATATTTGATAAACAGAAAAAAACTTGCTTCAAAGTCTTTATCGACTTATTTTACTGAAACAAACGATCGAGTGCCACTTTAAAGTTTATGATTTCTGATAGCTAGGCAAGTCATCTAATGTATCCTGTAGTCAGAAGTCCCTTGCCTGCCGTCTAAGGGGCTGACATACTCTGATATTTGATAAACAGAAAAAAACTTGCTTCAAAGTCTTTATCGACTTATTTTACTGAAACAAACGATCGAGTGCCACTTTAAAGTTGATGATTTCTGATAGCTAGGCAAGTCATCTAATGTATCCTGTAGTCAGAGGTTCCTTGCCTGCCGTCTAAGGGGCTGACATACTCTGATATTTGATAAACAGAAAAAAACTTGCTTCCAAGTCTTTATCGACTTATTTTACTTAAACAAACGATCGAGTGCCACTTTTAAGTTGATGATTTTTGATAGCTAAGCAAGTCATCTAATGTATCCTGTAGTCAGAAGTCCCTTGCCTACCGTCTAAGGGGCTGACATACTCTGATATTTGATAAACAGACAAAAACTTGCTTCCAAGTCTTTATCGACTTATTTTACTTAAACAAACGATCGAGTGCCACTTTAAAGTTGATGATTTCTGATAGCTAGGCAAGTCATCTAATGTATCCTGTAGTCAGAGGTTCCTTGCCTGCCGTCTAAGGGGCTGACATACTCTGATATTTGATTAACAGAAAAAAACTTGCTTCCAAGTCTTTATCGACTTATTTTACTGAAACAAACGATCGAGTGCCACTTTAAAGTTGATGATTTCTGATAGCTAGGCAAGTCATCTAATGTATCCTGTAGTCAGAAGTCCCTTGCCTACCGTCTCAGGGGCTGACATACTCTGATATTTGATAAACAGACAAAAACTTGCTTCCAAGTCTTTATCGACTTATTTTACTTAAACAAACGATCGAGTGCCACTTTAAAGTTGATGATTTCTGATAGCTAGGCAATTCATCTAATGTATCCTGTAGTCAGAAGTCCCTTGCCTACCGTCTAAGGGGCTGTCATACTCTGATAGTTGATAAACAGAAAAAAACTTGCTTCCAAGTCTTTATCGACTTATTTTACTGAAACAAACGATCGAGTGCCACTTTAAAGTTTATGATTTCTGATAGCTAGGCAAGTCATCTAATGTATCCTGCAGTCAGAAGTCCCTTGCCTGCCGTCTAAGAGGCTGACATACTCTAATATTTGATAAAAAGAAAAAAACTTGCTTCCAAGTCTTTATCGACTTATTTTACTGAAACGAACGATCAAGTGCCACTTTAAAATTGATGATTTCTGATAGCTAGGCAAGTCATCTAATGTATCCTGTAGTCAGAAGTCCCTTGCCTACCGTCTAAGGGGCTGTCATACTCTGATAGTTGATAAACAGAAAAAAACTTGCTTCCAAGTCTTTATCGACTTATTTTACTGAAACAAACGATCGAGTGCCACTTTAAAGTTGATGATTTCTGATAGTTAGGCAAGTCATCTAATGTATCCTGTAGTCAGAGGTCCCTTGCCTGCCGTCTAAGGGGCTGACATACTCTGATATTTGATTAACAGAAAAAAACTTGCTTCCAAGTCTTTATCGACTTATTTTACTGAAACAAACGATCGAGTGCCACTTTAAAGATGATAATTTTTGATAGCTAGGCAAGTCATCTAATGTATCCTGTAGTCAGAAGTCCCTTGCCTACCGTCTAAGGGGCTGACATACTCTGATATTTGATAAACAGACAAAAACTTGCTTCCAAGTCTTTATCGACTTATTTTACTGAAACAAACGATCGAGTGCCACTTTAAAGTTGATGATTTCTGATAGCTAGGCAAGTCATCTAATGTATCCTGTAGTCAGAAGTCCCTTGCCTACCGTCTAAGGGGCTGTCATACTCTGATAGTTGATAAACAGAAAAAAACTTGCTTCCAAGTCTTTATCGACTTATTTTACTGAAACAAACGATCGAGTGCCACTTTAAAGTTGATGATTTCTGATAGCTAGGCAAGTCATCTAATGTATCCTGTAGTCAGAAGTCCCTTGCCTACCGTCTAAGGGGCTGTCATACTCTGATAGTTGATAAACAGAAAAAAACTTGCTTCCAAGTCTTTATCGACTTATTATACTGAAACAAACGATCGAGTGCCACTTTAAAGTTTATGATTTCTGATAGCCAGGCAAGTCATCTAATGTATCATGCAGTCAGAAGTCCCTTGCCTGCCGTCTAATGAATGAATGAATGAATGAAATGAATGAAATGTTTATTTGTGTAAAAATGGTATAAATTGGTGTTAAATTCTAATGTTATATCCAGCCTTATTTTGCCATGATACAAGGCGTACAAATATTCTTAAATTAAATTAGCTTAATGTCTTTACTACAAGATACATAATAACAAAAGTCAATTATACATTATACCACACAAAGCTATAATTTATCGTACATTTGTTAATTCTTACGATACATGAGATACATTACATGTCATGTCTATCAGTAGTATTATAAGTTTACATAGCATCCAATTCCATTGATTCTAACTATAATTTACATGTGGTCACAAACTCGTCAATTGAATAATAACTATTGTCTATCAAATGGTCAAATAATGATTTCTTAAAAACTTTTATTGGAAGTGCCTTAAAGTTGTCAGTAAATGTATTAAATAATTTAATCGCCGTGCAATGTACGGTTTTTCTGCTCAGTGCTAAGTTCGTTTTGGGCACCAGTAAATTATGTCTATTTGCACCTCTTTTTGAATTTGTGGTGATAATTTTAAAACATTTCATATGTTTTTTCACAAAAATACATATTTCAAAAATATACATTGCTGGTAACGTCAAAATTTTTTTTTGTTTTTAATAAAGGTCTACAATGATCTAAATGTCTCGCCCCACATAGAGACCTTATACATTTTTTTTGTGTCTTAAAAATAATATGTGCATCCACAGAATTCCCCCATAAAATTAAACCATATCTCAGTAGGGATGACACATATCCGTGGTATGCCGAAAGCGCAGCTGCTTCCGAGACTACATTTCGAATGCGATAAAGTGTGTATTCAAAACGATCCAACTTTGCGCGTAAAACATCAATATGACTTTTCCAGTTACTCCACGTCCACTAAGAGGCTGACATACTCTAATATTTGATAAAAAGAAAAAAACTTGCTTCCAAGTCCTTATCGACTTATTTTACTTAAACGAACGATCGAGTGCCACTTTAAAATTGATGATTTCTGATAGCTAGGCAAGTCATCTAATGTATCCTGTAGTCTGAAGTCCCTTGCCTGCCGTCTAAGGGGCTGACATACTCTGATATTTGATAAACAGAAAAAAACTTGCTTCCAAGTCTTTATCGACTTATTTTACTTAAACAAACGATCGAGTGCCACTTTAAAGTTGATGATTTCTGATAGCTAGGCAAGTCATCTAATGTATCCTGTAGTCAGAAGTCCCTTGCCTACCGTCTAAGGGGCTGACATACTCTGATAGTTGATAAGCAGAAAAAAACTTGCTTCCAAGTCTTTATCGACTTATTTTTCTGAAACAAATGATCGAGTGCCACTTTAAAGTTGATGATTTCTGATAGTTAGGCAAGTCATCTAATGTATCCTGTAGTCAGAAGTCCCTTGCTTGCCGTCAAAGGGGCTGACATACTCTGATATTTGTTAAACAGAAAAAAACTTGCTTCCAAGTCTTTATCAACTTGTTTTACTTAAACAAACGATCGAGTGCCACTTTAAAATTGATGATTTCTGATAGCTAGGCAAGTCATCTAATGTATCCTGTAGTCAGAAGTCCCTTGCCTACCGTCTAAGGGGATGACATACTCTGATAGTTGATAAACAGAAAAAAACTTGCTTCCAAGTCTTTATCGACTTATTTTACTTAAACAAACGATCGAGTGCCACTTTAAAGTTGATGATTTCTGATAGCTAGGCAAGTCATCTAATGTATCCTGTAGTCAGAAATCCCTTGCCTGCCGTCTAAGAGGCTGACATACTCTAATATTTGATAAAAAGAAAAAAACTTGCTTCCAAGTCTTTATCGACTTATTTTACTTAAACGAACGATCGAGTGCTACTTTAAAATTGATAATTACTGATAGCTAGGCAAGTCATCTAATGTATCCTGTAGTCAGAAGTCCCTTGCCTGCCGTCTAAGGGGCTGATATACTCTGGTAGATGTTAAACAAAAAAATATCGCGCTTCCAAGTTTTTACCGATTTATTTACCTAATATAGAAATCGGGTTTCACTCTTATGTTGATTAATGTTGATGTTTTCTGATAGCTAGGTAAGTTATCTAACATATATTGTGGATAAGAGTCTCTTGCCTGCAGTCTAAGGGGTTGATAACCTTAAGGGCTCACGACTTCAAGTTAACGCAAATAGTAAAAATCATAAATAAAACGAAATTACCATGTTACTGACCAGAGACTTACACCAACGACAGCATATGAATTTATTTTGTTAGTGCTTTTATATGAAAGCGATAATAATCATTTTGTGATGTGTTCGGACACTTACCGGGCGGCTTTAAGTTAGCGGCCAATACGTCTTTCCCGTCTTTGCCGCTACATATACCCTAATAAATAATCAGGTTTCGCTTTAAAATTAGTGTTTTCTGAGAGCTAGGTAAGTGGTTTATAAGATTGTGTAATTATAAATCCCTTGCCAGCCGTCTAACGGGCTGATAAACTCTTGATAACTAAAAAAAATGTGTAAAATGTATAGTTAGCGGCCGAACTTTAATTAATTATATTCGTACTCTATGTAATGTTATCATTATTTTACCGAAACAAAATACGTATTTTTTCGATTTTGATTGTATTCTCAGACACCGTTTCTCATGAAAAAATAGCGTACGTCTTTATTTGGTCGGGTTATCATTGGCCGCTAACTTTGGCCGCTAACTTCACACCGGTTTGCAATTTCCTCGCAGTAGCCGTGAAAAGCACTATGTAATGTTTCGGCCAAAAGTGCAATAGACGGACTCGTCTCCTTCGAGGTCCTCACCTGCGGCTCGGACCTCGGACCCACTCGTCCATCTATTGCCTACTTTCTAGCCTTTACAACAATGTACTATAGTAAAAGATATAATAGCTAAGTAATAGAAAGTATTAGGTATAGGTACACGATATGATGTCGTACTTGCAGGTGCAACAAAGCTAAGACCATTGGCCTTCACGCTACGCTCGCAGCGCTACGCTGTCGTCGATTACAGCTAAATCCATTCAGGGCCAAGAATCGCTACGCGCTACGCTCGTAGCCGATCCCGTGGGTTTCCTCGTATGTAAGTGACTACGGCGGTCTGACGCATATGTGTCGTCCTTGGCCCTGAATGGGCCCAAATGGCCCATTGGTAGCTACCTACTGTCAACAAATTAGTATTTTATGCAATCGGTATAACGTAGGTATACGTACGTACAATGCGTTACGTGATCAACCTGGTGATCCGATCCGACCGCTAGACAATCTTTCGTCACTCGGGCGACGAACGAAGCCAAACTATGCCAGTCATTCAAATTTGAATAAAAGACGGTATATTTTATAATTTTATGAAATTAAAAAATATAGTTTTTATTGTAAACAGTTTAAGAATTAAAAGAACTAAAACATTTTTTTTATTATTTTATCTTAGACCAAGTACCTAAAAATACTAACAGACATTACGAACATTGTAGTGAAGCCGAGCAAAACCAAGCCTTATAAGTAGATGACACGCCACGCAAACATATACATGTAGACAAAACCAAGCCTCAGACCTCTTCAGTGCGTTTCCCAACGCATTCATTAAGACACGCTTTTCCATGACAAGCAAGAAAATAAATAATGGTCTCCTGCTTTGTGTAATGTTGTAAAAACAACACCAATTCAAAGAATGAATTATATTCAGACGGAATAACGTTTTATTTGTAATAATACTTTAAAATACTTTCAGAAAACAACAATTAATGCTTGGCTTGGAACACAAAACCTCAACAGTTAGTTTCAACCTGTCGTATGCCTTATCCCGGATCCGTCCCGAACGATTCGAACTTACAACGTTAACTTCAAGGCCATGATTTGATTGTTTTTTTTTTGACATCGGCGGAGCACGAGTGTTACCAGAGTATGACTTTTACTTCCCTCAAATAGAGAAATAATTTCAGTCCGGACGTAAAGACCGTATATATATGAGATTTATAAATGAGGTAGTAATAAAATCAGCGGTTCTACAAAGAAAATCGAATTACGAAGTTCGGATATCTCCGTCTCTAACGCACTTATGTTTTATGGTACTCGAACGACAGAGATAGAGATATATATGTATATACGAACTTCGAAGCTCGATTTTCGTGGTAGCACCCGCAGGTGGACTAGCAAATCAATTTTGTTACATTTAATGAATGTTGTAGGTATATCTATATCGATACTGCAGCGCGAGATTTAAATTGCAAATATTTATCATATTGTTCTATATTTTTTTTTATTTATTTATTTAATCTTTATTGCACAAAAGAACAACTTATCGTACAAAAGGCGGACTTAATGCCGTAAGCATTCTCTACCAGTCAACCTTTGGGCAAAGCAGACAAATTGTGGGCGGTGCAACTACAGACATAAACAGACAGTGGATATAAATACATAATAAATAACGACAATAGACAAATAAATAAAATACATACAAATACCAATAATATGTTTATATATATATATATACATACAGAAGATAATAGACAACAGAAACACTAAGAATTTACGGCTCTGCTAGCAAACAACTTGCGTAAAGATCTTTTAAACGCGAATCTGGTCGGAGACTGACGGATTTTAACGGGGAGACCGTTCCAGAGGCGAGCGATTCGAATGGTAAACGAATTGGATATGAAACTAGTTCGGTGAAGTGGAATAGCGAGAGAGAGATTACCTGAAGAGCGAAACTGACGGGTACAACTCACGCCATGGTACTGGAACAAACTTTTGAGATAGTCAGGAGATTTCGGGTCCTGGAGAATTGAAAAAAGGAAACAAAGCATACGAAGGTTACGGCGTTGGCGGATGGGTAACCAACCAAGCTTAGATCGGTAGGAGGAGACATGATCGTATTTACGGAGGCAGAAAACAAAACGAATACAGTTGTTAAGGAGACGGTCTAGTTTATTTAGGAGTTCCTCGTTTAAGTCCGGATAACACACATCACCATAGTCGATTATGGGTAGGATCAAACATTGCACTAATAAAACTTTGGTTTTAATAGGCAAGAAGTGTTTGAGTTTATTCAGGACATGTAGGGATCCGATCACCTTTCGACTAACTTCAGCAACTTGGGTCCTCCAGCTCAGGGTGTTATCCAAATAGACTCCTAAATTCTTTACCTTCTGGCTATAAGGGATAGAAGTGCCATTGAATTTAATGTGAGGAATAGAGTTGAAGTCGAGCTTAGCTACTTGATGGGAACTACCAATGATAATGGCCTGACATTTGGACGGGTTGACAAACAACCCAAATTTCTCGGACCATCTCTGAATGTGCGCCAGATCTACGTTTAACTTATCAATGGCAGCTGAGAGGTTAGAGACGTTAGACTGTTCATACAATTGCAAATCGTCAGCATACAGGTGGTGGGCACAGCGAAAGTCAGGAGTCAGAAAGTTAATAAAGATAGAAAATAAAAGTGGAGATAAGATCCCGCCTTGAGGTACGCCAGTAGCTAGTTCGCACCAGTCAGAAAACTTCCGATCTACTCTGCCTGCTTGCTGGCGACCACGGAGATAATCCGAAAACCAGTCAATGGCAGCGGAGGACACGTTTAAACGTTCAAGAAGGGCAAGGAGAATGTCATGGTCAACAGTATTAAATGCGTTAGTGAAATCGATGAGGACAAGTACAGTTACCAATTGGTTCTCCATGCCACGCCTGATATCCTCTGTCACCTTTACCAAAGCAGTGCTGGTGCTATGACTAGGTCGAAAACCAGACTGGAGGGGGCTCAGTAGCTTATGTGTGAAAACGAACTGAGAAAGTTTCTTGTGAGCCACCGCTTCAGCGATTTTCGACAGAAATGGAAGAATGGAGATAGGTCTGAACTGATTAGGCAAAGTAACGTTATGAACTTTAGGCAGATGAATAACAAATGCTTTACGCCAGAGGGGAGGGAATTCTCCATTTGAAAACGAGGAGTTAATGATGTCAGTCACTATGGGAAGTATACAGTCAAGGACCGACAGAATCATAAGCCGACTGACATCATCAACACCAACGGCTTTGGATTTTATAGCCTTGATGATGGCTTTAACTTCTGTTTCAGAAGTAGGAGAGAACGAAAATGACTCGGAGACGAAGGTAGGTAGGGCCGAAATTTCAGTAAGAGTGGTAGTTTTGACACTATTGTCGACGGAAAGGGCAGAAGAAAAATGTCTGTTTAACTTATTGAGAGAAAAGGAAAGGCCTTCGGTACCACTAGCGGGTTTTCCTAGGCCAAACGACTTGAGAAATTTCCAGACATCGGCCATAGAAGATGAGGATACGTTGTCATGAATGAACCTTCGCTTCGCTGTGCGTACCAACTGATTGCAGCGGTTACGAGCCGTCTTGAAGATTCGCCAGTTCTCGTCGGTACGGTCACGCTTGAAAGTCCTGAAAGCACGATCCCTTCTTCGCATAGCCATGCGGACACCTTCTGTCATCCACGGCGCAGGAGGGCGCCTGACTCTAATAGTACGTAAGGGAGCATGCCTATCGAAGACTTCCAAGATGGCCGCGTTAAACAGCGATACTTTGGCTGCAGTTGTGGAAGCAGAAAGCACGGGGGACCAGTCAATATCTGCAGCATCGCGTGAAAGCGCGTCGGAGTCAATTTTGGCAAAACTGCGCATACAAACTAAGGCGGGCTTGCATTTTGGCGGTTTAATTTTGTACGTAACATAAAGCAAGTCGTGGTGAGAGGAACCGGGAGCCAAAAATTGACCGTGCTTTATAACATTACTGGGAGACGAGGTAATGATCACATCCAGCCAAGTATCAGTGGTAGTGGTGTGATGAGTAGGATCCGAGGGAAGGACTGAGAAACTGACGGACCTGATTAAGGACATCAATTTACGGGAACGTGGAGAGTCTCGACAAAGGTCGGTATTAAGGTCACCCATAATCAGGTGTGTGTAATCCGAGCTCAAAGATTCCAGAATTTGTTCTAAATTTGAGAAATAATCGATGGTAGGGGGACAGTAAACCACCCCCAGAACGGCTTTAACCCGACTGGCATTTATCTCAAGAAAAATCCATTCCGCGGAGCCAGAATAAAGAGATTGTGATTGGTTCAAGATTGTATACGAAATGGAACTCCTGAGATAAATGGCAACTCCACCGCCACCCTTGCCTATTCGATCGTTTCTGATTAAAACATCGAGTCAAGGGTAGGCTTCAACCAGCTCTCAGATACCAGAATCGCATGGACAAATGGAGATGTGAAAGTCTCAACTAATTCACTATAGTGAGAAGGGATACTTTGAGCGTTTATGTGGCACACGTTGAAGTGGCGAGAGTTAAGGAATTCGCGAGACACAAAAGTACCCAAAGTGGAAGAAGTATCAAGTGAGTTTATCGAATGAAAAGCAGAACTGTCATCACTAGCAGAGTAAAAAGTTTCGTCATCTGACATAAAAAGTAGGTATAAATAAAATAATATATAAATACTAGCTTTTGCCCGCGGCTTCGCCCGCGTAGTAAAAGTAATTTTCCAATAATTGTTGAATTGCTACGCCGCCTACTAACCTACTACTGCTAACTTCCCCTACTAATAACCCTTCGTCATAACCCATTATGGTAAATTAATTTTTATTTACTATTATATTTATGCCCGTGTGGTGGCAGGTTAGAATTTCACCACCCTCTTTCTTCCCGTGTGTGTCGTAAAAGTCGATTAAGAGAGCAGGGTTGAAGTGTGTTGTGGGTGATGGGCTAACAACCTAAGCAATATCACTTTTTGTCGATCTTTTATACCCACATTTATGCTAAAAGTGGCTCTGGAACATAAAGTTCATGTGCTCTGCCTGCCCCTTTTGGGAATAAAGGCGTCAATGTATGCATGTATGTACGTATTTCTGTTATTAAATTTACAATCATGATTAAGGAGAATCTGTCCTCTGGAATAAAAGCTACTTTATGTTCATGAACATTAATGTTGAAATACCAAAATATCTCCACGAATGTTAAGTCAAATTTGTGGCCTGGACATTGCTATAGGCTTGTTTCCTAAGATTTTTTTTGTATGCTTTTCGAACCAGTATTTAAAATAAATACCCAAAAATTTGTTTTAATTTAACGGCGGCCAAAATGCTTAACATATTAAAAGTAAGCAGATCTTCGTGCAGCACCTTGAATGTACTTATTACGGATGCAGGCACTTTCCCAATGTCTCCTACCCTCCCGTCCCGCCGCGCCGCCCGCACTCGCCTAGGTACCGATTGCTGACGATCGAGATGGCACCGAATACAAACTTTAAAACATATAACCCTATATAATGCGGGTCTCGTTCCATACCTCAAAAGCAAAAATAGAACCCTTATTTATAGGATCACGTGTGGCTGTCTGTCAGTCCGTCTGTTACAACCGATTTGCTACGAAAAAAACTGGACCGATTGAATTGCAATTTGGCACAAATATTTTCATGAATTTTCATGTCCACAACATTACATTTCAAAATCTATGTGATTTTCGTTATTAACGTCCCAAAAAACCGTTATAACAACGCCCATATTGATATTTAGACGCCACGTTGGAATGTAAAATCGTTGTTGTTTTCCTAATCAGCGACCCGATAAACCATAGAAACAATAGATGCCGATGTTGATTTTCAGATTTTGTCACCATATGTCTCCTTTTAGGGGTTGAATTCTCAAAAAACCGGAAACACTTGTTTACTCATTTATCGTTAGGAATTATCCTGTGAATTCTCGAATAAAATTGTCTAACTAATCTTTTTTCTCCATACAAACTTTGGACCTTCTTTTTAACCCCTTTAGGTGTAATTGATTTCAAAAACGCTGAAAGCACTTTATTTGTAAATTAATAAGTAATCTGTCCACAAAGTTTTAAGTACGTAGTAGCTAAAAATAAGTTTCCCTTATACAAAATTTGGACCCTCATTTAACCCTCTTAGCGGTGGAATTTTATAGAACGCTGAAATTACTTTTTTTGTATCCTAATAAGTTATCTTCCTACAAAGTCTCAAGTCTCTAGTTCAATAAATAATGTTTCCCCTCCACAAACATTGCATCCCTATTTAACCCCCTTAGGGGTAGAATTTTCTAAAACGCTGAAAGAACTTTTTTTGTATCTTTATAAGTAATATCCCTACAAAGTTTCAAGTCTTTAGTACAAAGAATCATATTTCTCCCATACAAACTTTGCACCCCTTTTTAACCCCCTTTGGGATAGGATTTCCAAAAGTCCCGTCTTATCCCTTGCCTACGTCATAAAAGGAAGTTCTGGTGAAAATTTCTTGTTTGTAGTCCCAGTTGTTTTGAATACAAACTTCGCACCCTTAGGGGTGGAATTTTAAAAACGCTAAGGATATTTATATTTATATCCTAATAAGTAATCTTCGTACAAAGTTTCAAGTCTCTAGTTCAATAAATAATGTTTACCTCATACAAACATTGCACCCCTATTTGACCCCCTTAGGGGTAGAATTTTCTAAAACGCTGAAAGAACTTTTTTTGTATCTTTATAAGTAATATCCCTACAAAGTTTCATGTGTCTAATACAAAAAATAATGTTTCTCCCATACAAACTTTGCGCCCCTATTTAACACCCATAGGGACAGAATTTCCAAAAATCTTATCTTATCCCTTGCCTATGTCATAAAAGGAAAATCTGGTGTAAATTTCAAGTTTCTAGATACAGTAGTTTTTAATTCAAATTTTGCACCCCTATTTAACCCCCTTAGGGGTAGAATTTTATAAAACGCCGAAAGTACCTTTTTGGTATCAATAAGTAATCCTCCTACACAGTTTTAAGTCTCCAGTTCAATAAATAATGTTCCCCCATACAAACTTTGCACCCCCATTTCACCTCCTTACGGATAGAATTTCCAAAAATCCTGTTCTATCCCCTACCTACGTCATAAAAAGAAGTTCTGGTGTAAATTTCAAGTTTGTAGTCCCAGTAGTTTTGAATACAAACTTTGCACCCCTATTTAACCCCCTTAGGGGTGGAATTTTGTAAAACGCTGAAAGTGCTTTTTTTGTATTCTAATAAGTAATCTTCCTGCAAAGTTTCAAGTCTCTAGTTCAATAAATAATGTATCCTTTATACAAACTTTGGACCCCCGTTTTACCCCCTTAGGGGGTGAGTTTTCAAAAATCCTTTCTTAGCGGATGCCTGCATCATAGTGGCTATCAGAATGTCAAATTTCAGCCCGATCGGTCCAGTAGTTTGGGCTGTGCGTTGATAGATCAGTCAATCAGTCAGTCACCTTTGCGTTTTATATATATAGATAACAGAACAATATTAACTTGTAAATAAATATACACGGACAAAAATATCGAAGTTGCAAAATACACTAACAATCCTGCTTATCCTGCTGGCTAGCTTGTGAGATTACAAACTTAAAATATTATAAAACAAAACAAAGATTTACGAAGCAATTATCATTAAAATAAAAATACAATAACATTACTAGTTTGACCAACAAAACAGTTTGGCGGGACTAGGCGGTTTAACCAGCAACTCAAACACACTCGAATAAACTGACTTATCAATCAAATGTCACGCCAAACGTCAAATTTAAGATTTACGAAACCGGCAATAGGACTTTTGAATGATCCTTGGAACATGGCGGATCGTGCTCCAGACATTTTTTTTCATTTTCTGCATTCTGCTGTTTAATGTATAGTTTTGATAGCGTATTATGCAATAAATGGCAAACATGACGGCTACAGTTTATGAAGAATTTTCCTGGAAATGCGAATAACCAATTCTTGGGCATCATTCAGCGGTTCGTGGTCGCGGCCGCCATTATACTTTGTACTGCTCCAGCTATCACTGTATACACCGTACATCATGCATGTGAAATGTTTTTTTTATTTTTGATTTCTATACACTGTTTTTGGCAAAGGCCCTAGAGGCTGCCATTTCTCTATTAAATAATAATTATAACCGGCAATAACAATAAAATTGATGTAAATAAAGTGGGCAAGAACACAATTCATTACAGACGGATACTAGAAAACAAAGTAATAATACGATATGCGCGTATGCAAGTGAGTATCAAGGGTAAAACAATACAGTTATTCTAGTAAAATACGAAAACAAAACAAGAAAGGTTAGAAAAAGGTATAAGCACAATACAGTCAACACAAAAGTGACCTAGGACAAAATCTTGGCTCCTCGCCGAGGCCGCCCGGCCTGCTCGCTGGAGGCACCTGCGGTGACCTTCATCACCGAACCGGGTTCAGGCGTCGACGACGACGGAGGCAGCTGCGTTTCACGGGAGATCTTCAGCCGCTCAATGTCTTCTTTTGAGTCAACACGTTCACGCACGCCTGAAGCCAACTTAACAAAGATGTTGCCGTCAAGTGACCAGCAGCTTCTCATACCAAAAACTTTGCGAGCCTGCATGAACAATTCTTGCCGCCAAGGTATCAGGAACTCGGAGATGGCATATGTGGTTCCCTTGCACGAGGTTTTCTTCTGCCAAACTAAGGACTTTAAGCGCAGGTCCGAGAATCGCACAAGAATAGGCCTGTTGCGACCAGCTGTCGGCCTGCCGAGCCTATGACACACCTTGAAAGAAGCAGCAGACACATCTGGGATCTGTAGTTGCTCGGTGATGATACCAGCTATGCGAGAACTGACAGTTTCAGCAGGATCTTCGGGAACGCCATTAAACAGGAGATACTTTCTCCGGTGTCTCATTTCAAGGATATCCTGAGATTTACTGACGGCTGAGATTTGATCCTTAAGGAGTTTTAATATGCTCATAGTTTGCTCTCTAAAAGTGGCAAATTCTTCACTGAGGCCGGCTATAGTCACCTTTGTTGGAGGTACCCTGCCAAGTTTGGCCTCAAACTCGGAGAACATCTTCAGCACATTCTGTTCCAGGGACTTCTGTGTCTCAGCAATATCCATGAAGCCAGTCATTGTTGTGATTTCAGTTATAGGTTATGAATTTGACAGTTGAGATAACCAGCAGGATTCACAGTGTTAAAAAATGGGCAATTAAGTCATATACTAAGCTGCAAACACTAACTGGGTGAATTTATAAACTAAACTTTGCAATGAAGTTATTAAGATTGGAAAATGTAAGTATTTAATAATTATTCTAATAAATAGTTTCAGAGTCAACTGCTACTTTTTTTATGCCTACCACCCAACAAAGCCATATTTTATGATTGACATACCTACTTGCTTGAGAACTTTTCGAGACATATTGTTCGCAGTGACCGCACCCGCTGCGCTAAAGTTTTCGATATTTTTAAACATATTGAACGATATTGATACAGATAACAAATATAATGAAAAAATACTGTGGTAATTTCCACGTTAAATTATCGCGAAAAAAATAAGTTGTTGTATCATTATTCTTAGAAAACCAACTTCGACATTTAAAAAACACAAAAAAACCAGACTTAACATTTCATAAGCTGACGCAAGACCTCTGAGTGTGGCGGATGGCACGAGTGGTACGACGATACAAGATAGAGCGAGATAGGGATACAATTTTGCAGGACGGCGTGCTTCCGTCATCTGTCCACACGGATGAAATCACTCGGCGGAGTACATGGCAAACTGCTATGGGGATGCGATGATTGATGGATGATTATGTCCCACATTACTGCTTAACAATCTCAAACTAAATTAGATTTAATATTTCAGAAACCGTTATACTTACAGAGATCTTAAGCAAAATACCCAAATTATAGGGATAATTCCTTTCTTCTAGCAACACTCTTACGCACACATCTTTAAAAAAGTGGCTTCACTTTGTAGTTCGTAACGCGGCCTTTGCCTTATTCTTTGCTGTGAGTATCTTATTTACTTTGGGTTTAGCATGGTTTCTTTTATGAGCATTATTTTGTGTATGTCTACCTAACAAAACATCATTATATATTTTAATTAAAAAAGGATACATTCAATATGTGTTTAAAATGGGTTCCCCTACTTTACCTATTATCGTTAGTGCTAATTTCATTACACCTACCAACGTTCGATATAATTTTCAATTCGTTCGATTCGGATAACTAATCTTGTATGGCATAATTATTTTCTGGACCTAATTTCATACATTCTAATCTAATTTCCTAATACGAAACATCAAGATCAAGTGTGCTAATTATATTGGAAACTAATAATGTTTTTCCTAATGATTACTAAGCCTAATGATTAATGTGCCTCATGATTACTGTGTTTAATGAACGCTACACCTAATTTCTTTACTCCTGTCTGTCACTTGCCATATTAACTTTTGCTCTAATGTTTGACAGGTCTAGTCAATGCATTTTTCTTCGAAACAGTGAACTTTTCGGGTTATCATTGAATATCATCAATATCTAGAATCAAAAATAACTCTGGACATTGGATTACCTACCTATTCTAATCTAAGGCAGGCCGGTGTAGGTACGACGACTAGCGAAGCGAGGAGACGTGTTAGGTTGAACTGCAACCCTACAGCGCGCGAGCCGAGCGAGCGAAGCGAGCGTGCCGCTTGCGAGTTGCCGGCGAAGCTCCAGAACGGACTTTATACGAAAAAGTGAACGTCATGAGACATTACTCATTATGAAAATTCGGGATAATGACATTAGGGCTAAAAAAGTTAGGCAAAATGAAGGCACTATATAATAAGCTGTAGTCATTATTAGGCATTAAAAATATTTAAATATTAGGCCTGGGAAAAATCTGTTATTTCTGATAGTTCTTTCGCCGTCAGTCACGTCGGACGTGTCTCTCAATAAAAATAAATATTCATCTGCATAACTGTGACCTAGTTCGGTTTATTAGGCGTTAGCAATAATTATAATTGACTAGTGAACTCTAATAATGTTAAGTGGTGCTAATTATTTTAAAACCTAAGGAAGATGTCTCATGAAAACAGCCCTTTTAGTAATCGGAGCGGGCTAACGTGCCGTAGCCCTCCGTCCACGCCAACTCCGCAGCTCGCGCCCGCGCCCGCGCCCTCAATACAGGAAGAAGCTCCTCTGAAGATGATATCTACAGGGGACCTCCAGGCCTGGATGAAGTCAATTGAGCAGCATCTGCACGAAGTGTGCACTATCTCCTCTGAAGGGAAGTTAAACTCGGATCAAAAAAACAGAGTGAATTCCTTATGCCGCAAAGTGGGTCATTTCACATCCCAATTAGCTGTCGATTACCAGGCTCTGAAACAGAAAGCTATCCAGAACTACCATTCGTACAGCTTTCTCCAGGAAAAACACGATCTTTCCCAGCGCATCCAGGAACTTAAACAGTGTATAGAGGAATCCACAAAGCCTTCCCCGGAACCTGTTACCTTTGCCGAAAGACGACGTCCTGAAACTGAAACAGTCGACGCAGTTAACAACATCTGGCCTCACGGTGGATGAGCCGCAAAAACGCAAGCCCAGAATTGTAGTCATCGGTGTCCCTGCAACTATGGAGGAAGCGGAGGTGTTCAAGTGCATTTACCACCAAAACCTGGCCGATAAAATGCGTGATACGCCACTGGAAAAATTTCTGTCCTCTACTAAGTTGAGCCATAAATCGGGAAAGAAGAACTCTGATACCTGCAACTATATAATTGAAGTATCTGCACCCATTCGTAAGGCCCTTATCACAAACGATAGAGTATTCGTAAACTGGTCGTCGTGCCCCGTCAGGGACTTTACCCTAGTGACGAGGTGCTTCAAATGTCAGCAGTACGGTCATGCAGCGAAGTCATGCAAGATGGACGTCAACATCTGTGGGCATTGCGGCGTTGTAGGTCACTCAATAAAGGAATGCACTAAAGTAGCCGACTCACCAAAATGTGCAACATGTATGCACTTTAAAAAGCCGTGCGACCATGAGACTGGCAATGCCGAATGCCCAGCTAGGAAAATAGCCGAAAAGAGGTACCTTAACTCTATAGATTATGAAGGCGCCTAAGAGCGCCACCTTACATTAAATTGTTCGTAGACCTTTTAATCTAAATAGTCTAGATCTTATGAGTAATAATTTAATTTCTGACCTAGATAACTTCTCTGTATCTGATTATTTTCTTTGCGAGGTTGAACAGTGCAAGCAATACATTGATTCTTCCCGTCATCCGCTAACCATACTTACGCAAAATATAAGAAGTATATTTAAAAATTTTGATAACCTTAGTGTCTTTTTACAAAGACTTGGAATGAGCTGCGATGTCATTGTTCTGACAGTGTTGGTTAAATAAACAATGCAACTTGCCAAACATGCCCGGTTATGATATGTACGTGACCAAGTTGAACCACAACCAAAACGATGGACTAGTTGTTTATGCTAGAAGTAATTTGGAAATTAGTGTTGAGGAGCCAAACATATCAGAGTGCAATCGACTATTAATTAAAATCGGAACAGACTTTGCCATACTGGCATTGTATAGACCGCCTTGTTTTAGAAATATTAATACATTTATTGACTCTTTAGACGAGACGTTACGAAATTTATCATCATTTAAAAATCGTATTCTAATAGGTGATATCAATATCAACATTCTTCCAGAAAACACTGACCCCGCAGCTCAGAGCTACCTCAACCTATGCTCGTTTTACGGCTTGCTTCCCGCGCACACGCTTCCCACTCACCAAAGCGGCTCCTGTTTAGACCATATCATGCTTAAATCTAATCTCCCAGCACTAGCTTTGGTTACTAATTCCTCTATTACAGATCATAGGGCTGCCCTACTTTCATTATTTCGTAAATTACCATATACAGCACGCACGCCTATAATGTCTAAATTAAATGTAAATAAACTTGAACGTGATTTATACAACATTGAATTTGGCCCAGTTTACAATTCCGCTGACGTAAACACTAGCATGTCATACCTGATCCAAAAAGTCCAGCAAGCAATATTGAGTAATACCGTAAACCTACGTGTTAGTAGGAAATATTTTAATATTAAATCGTGGATTACACCCGGTCTTATCCGTTGCATGAAACACAGATACAAACTACATCTTAAAGCTAAATCAAATCCGGACAATTTTGTACTACAATTATCGTACAAAAGATATCGTAATTTTTGTAATGACTTGCTCAAAAAAGTTAAATCTAACTACGACAAAAAACAACTCGAATTGGCCGGAACAAACAGTAAACTAGTCTGGAAGTATATTAAAAACGTTACATACACAGCAAAACAACGTGAATCATGTTCAAGTTTGTCACGAGTTTGCTCATCACCTTTAACATCTGCTAATTGCGCAAATGACTTTTTTGTAAACATAGGAAGAAATTTAGCTGTAAAAATCCAGCGAAACCTGCCTTTACCCCTCCCTAATAGTTTTTCAAACAACAATAGTACATTAAACTCATTTGTGCTGTTAAATACTGATGAACGAGAGGTGGAACGGACAATTATGTGCTTAAAAAATGAGTCGGCAACGGGTTGGGATGGTATATCTAATAAAATACTCAAGCAATTCAGACACATCCTGGTTCCTCCCCTTACTTTCATTTTTCAAAAATGCCTTTCGGAAGGTATATTCCCTAAATGTCTGAAAAAAGCTATTGTAGTTCCTGTACACAAATCTGGTAGTAAAGACTAGGTGTCAAATTATAGACCTATCTCTATTCTACCTTCGACGTCAAAAATATTAGAAAAAATCATCAATAATAGGCTTGTCCAATATTTAGAGAGCCACGGTATTTTGTCTACAAGTCAGTTTGGATTTAGGTCGAAACTATCAACTGCCGACGCCGTACACGAATTGACCGACTACTTAGTGCAAGAACTAGACAAAGGTAATCAGACATTGGGAATCTTCCTAGACCTTGCCAAAGCCTTCGATACCGTCTCCGTTCCCATCCTGCTTCACAAGCTTGAATTATTAGGAATTAGAGGTACGCAGCTCAAGTTATTTGCAGACTACTTAGATGGCCGCACGCAATGCACAAAAATAGACAATATCATGAGCTCTGACCTTAATAATGCCTCTTTTGGGGTCCCACAGGGAAGTATTGTAGGTCCAACGCTGTTTTTAATTTATATAAATGATCTTTGCAATCTTAAAATCGACTCTGGAAAAATAATTTCATACGCTGATGACACTGTCCTACTTTTTTCTGCAAACTCAGTAGAGCAAGTTTATGAATATGCACAGCGAGGCTTTAATATTGTAAGTAGCTGGCTTCTACATCACCTACTAACCCTGAACTCGGAAAAAACTATTGTTATTAAATTCTCCATGCGCAAATCGAAACTAGTTCGGACTAACCCTAACCTCTATGCTCACAATTGTAAAGATCCCACAAATAACCAGTGTGCATGTCCGGGTATTGCTACCACAAGCAAAATAAAGTATTTAGGAATCATAATTGATGAGTCCCTCTCGTTCCGACCTCATGTGGAAGCGTTGTGCACTAGAGTTCGTAAGTTAATAATTATTTTCAAAAAATTACGTACGATTGCAGACTTGCACTTAATCAAACAAGTTTACTATGCGTTATGTCAATCTGTATTAACTTACTGCATCACTTCATGGGGTGGTTTGGCTAAAACCACATTACTAAACCTAGAAAGAGCCCAGAGAGCAATACTTAAGGTTTCTACTTTCCGCCCCTATCAATTCCCCACAAACCTTCTGTATAAATCATCTGAAGTTCTAACAGTTCGACAATTGTTTATATTGCACACAGTTCTAAAACAGGACACTGAAACCCCTTACAACACTGATCATGCCAGTAAAAGGCGTAAAGATTTTGTTTGTCCTAAATATACGCAAAAACGACACGCTTTCTCTTCTAGATTTTTTATTTTCCTAGGTCCACTTCTTTACAATAGACTTAATGCGCGGCTAGGTTTATATCCCTTAAACTACATGAAATGTAAAACAACGCTACGAGAAGCCCTACAAAATATGTCCTATGATGACACAGAGAAGTTATTTATCGTTTTAAAATAATATTATTCTATCTTTATAGTTAGCGCCTAAGTTTACTTTCTAAATATGTTGTACTAGTCAATAAGAATGCTATTGTATTGTATTATATTATGAATAAGTTGATTTTAATTGTTAGTTCTTTCTTGCCTGAATCACAGGGTATCCTAGCTCAGGCACGTGCTACTCGCCTCTAATTGTAAGCTTTTAGTCTATAGTAAAACTGATCTACTTATGTTTTATCAATAAATTATGTTTTTTTATGTTTATGTTTTATGTTAAGTAAAATTTGTTTTAGTGAGAATTCGGTCATGAGAAATTATGCATTATGAAAATTCGGGATACTGACATTGGGGCTAATGAATAATTAGGAAAAATGAAAATTCGGGTTTGCGATTTTAAGGTTCAAAACATTAGGGCTAGTGAAATTAGGTATGAAATTCTTAGGACTAACGGGGCATTTACTATTAACACAATGGAATGGTTAATAATAATATTGTAATGGTTACAAAACACATCACAAGTTATACAAAAACATCGAAACCAAACATTAATTACACAATTATTATACTTCTAGAAGTTAGATTTAAGTAAACCTACTAAAGATAACAAAACCCTACCCTCATAAAGTCACGCATGCTAAAAGCAAATATAATGTACACCTCCTGCAGATGACATTATTGCTATTAGCCCCACTGTGTCGGCACGCGGCATAGGGATTCTATGTCATTGGTCTTCTGATGAGCCGCTGGTCTCAATGTCACGATAATAGCCCGTAATACACTTAGGCCGGGACGAGGAGCCCGTAATAGCTACGGGCGTAACGTGATTTGCTAGTTCTCTATTACCTTAATGCTCCACAAGTTTCCCGCCAACAAAGAAGGGATCTTAATATAATATCGACTGCGACACGCCAGAGCCTCGCCGACATATTGATAAATTTACACTGAATATGAATTCATGGTAAGTCCGCGTCAAAGAGTATCTAGGCGTTTATTCAGCAACTATGCAGGTGTGAACGTGCTTACATGAACGTGATATTTTACGGCATATCGCTATCCCCTTGTGCTTATATGTATCACGATTTGGCGCAAAATTACTCGGCGCTGCATGTGCATGACTCTACTACGAAGTTTCTTGGTTGTTTGAAGTACCTACTAAACAAGCTGGAACGCGCTTCGAGCTTAATATACTTACAGTGTCCATGCAATGGAGAGTAACATTTATTATATTTAGTAAGTAACATGTTATATATGGAAGTGGGAGTCGTGTTGTTTATGTTATCTGAAAATAGTTTATTCTAATTCGAGGGAGATGCGAGTACTCTATTCTCAACGCCGCTATATCTGCGCTATATCTGCCGCAGTAAATTGAAACTACAATAAAAATACCCATTCGATATACAAAATAATTTCGTAAGACTGTGATATTTAAAACAGAACAGTGTAAAGCCAATGACTCGGTATCGGCCTCTCAACTTCCTGAGTGCACTTCAATAAGCCGTCGATCATATTTCATAAAGCATGTAAGTGAGGCCCCTGATATTGACACTTTGCTACGCAAAATGTAACGACGAGCTTCATTTATTATGGCACAAAAACATTAAACATGCAAAGCAAATGTAGTAGAGTCTGGCAAACGAAAGCGTGACCTGGACTTTTTTTAAATGGCAACATTATAATCTGTCAAATGCACGTCAAATTATTTTGTTTACACAATTATTTTGCATTAATAATTGCCGTAATATGGGTAAAACAATAAAAAGTAATGTGCGAAAGCTGCTACATATTATGATCAGTAAGTTCAAGCAAAAACGAGAGGAGAAAGAAGTTGTTTTCCAAGAGAAACAACAATGTTTAGATGCGATGTCGGATTTTTTAGGTTAGTATGACTTTGTATTCTTATCCTTGTCGGCTGATTATTTGTTATAATAAAATTGACGAGAATGATCATACGTTTCTTATGTTTACGGATAATCTTGAAAATATTCAAGGAATCCGTAAAAAACAAAAAATTAGTAATGCCATATGTAATTTTTTTGAATTTGCCGCGTTTTCACATGTCACGCTTTCGTTTGCCAGACTCTATGATGCAAGATAACATTTATTTATTTATTTACTTAAACGTCTTTAAAGAAAGGGTACCCAATTACCAAAAATTGCCTTAAGTGTAATTCAAATTATACTTAAATACACAGATAACACATCTAAGACTCATGAGCTAACCTAGGTATTAATTATGTAAAATTACCAGCCTGGTGACAGACGGACGACAGACAGACAGACGGACGGACGGCGGAGTATAAAAATCTATCTAGTACATAAGAGCTTTATGGATTGACAATTTTTTTTTTTCAGTAAAAGAAAGCGTGCTCCAGCGTCTTCGATTTCTTCTGGTCTTGCTTCTTTATCTTTGTAGACGCCAATGATGGCATCCAGAATTTAACGCGCCGTATAATTGATACAAAAACTTTAGTGTAATTAAATTATTTTTAGTAAATATTATTGTATCTGTCGCTTGTAACTTTTTACCTATAAGACTTACAGAATAATCATATATGCAAAAAATGTAGGCAATTTTGTCTTCTTTGAACCCTTCATAGACTTTTTTGTGATTTAGTAAACAATTGAGAAGTTAATTAAAATATACCTAATTTTGGCAACTTTAATTCAAGATGGCGGCTAACACCTGGGTCCTTCAAGGTCGAGAACTTGGATTTTTATTAACCTGCCATACCTAAACAATATTGTGTCAAAACATTTTCTACGCCACCTTTTGTAGAGCAAAGGCTTTTACAGTTCCCCACAGACTGACCTATAAGTAGTAAGCCATACTGGCCGAGTGTGATTTTCAATTTCTAAATGCAATGCATAAAAAACACGTGAACTGAAATGTGAAACAAGTTAATTTTCACATAATGTATGCTTGATTGTCGACACAAACCCTATTTTGGTCCTACAGCAATTTTTGAAAACGCCCTTTGTAGGACTTTTACCAATCACCTCATAGAGGACGCAACGTGAACTAGAGGCCGACCAGCTACTTACTCTTGACCTTTCTTTATCTATCCTTCCTAAAAAGAGGAAAAGTCTGTGAGATTGTCGCTTTGTAAGTTTGTAAATTATGGAAAAGCCTGTGAGATTGTAGCTTAAGGGGCTCCCCTAATTGGCGTCTGGGATCGTACCTTCGATCTGAATCTCTTAGTTTTCTTAGGTTTTTTGTAGCTTATTATGTTAACAACAACGGCTTTAAGCAATATAGTATCCCATATTCACTTCAAAGTTCATTGTTTTCGAGATATTTGGCATCAAAGTTGAACAATTTTAGGCCAAAAAACCGGTTTCTGGCCATAACTTTTGTGTTAATTGGTTTAAAATGAAAACCCTAGACCAGTTTTTAGGGACGTCACAGACGAAC
Source organism: Epinotia demarniana (assembly GCA_945867215.1). NCBI lineage: Eukaryota > Metazoa > Arthropoda > Insecta > Lepidoptera > Tortricidae > Epinotia > Epinotia demarniana. The sequence continues at coordinate 18,987,919 of OX244263.1, forward strand.
CCAAATATGTAGATTTCGTATGTGTTAGATCTTTCACGTCAATAGAGATACAAAATAAGTGTTATTTTAGACAATGTTTAAAAAGATCATACAAAATTAAGTATTCATTTGTTTCAAAATCCGGTAGACCAAAATGGAGATAAAAGATTGAAGAACCGATAACCGTTTGATTTATACTTCTATCTGTAGTGCAAAAGTAGAAGATACGATTCAAAACTTGTCAAAAATCGATGGAAACCTCGGGTAGCCCCTTAAGTTTGTAGTAATAGGTAATCTCCGGAACTAGGTACTTACCCGATTTGAAAACTATTTCATAAGCGTAAAGAATAGACTTCCTGGATGTTTATAAGCTATATTTTATCCGGCGGGTTTGCCTGCGTTCTTTGTAATACGCGGGCGAACCCATGTGGGCAGGCAATATTGAATAATAAAGTTTTGAATATTATACGCAAGAAAGTAACACAAAATACATCATACAACCCCTAAACATATTGATCTTGGCCTGTAAGTTTTTCTGCACGAGACTTATGTCTTTACATGCCTAGTGCTAAATTGTTTTTTTTTTTTTGTATAATTGCTGTGTTGACATGCAACTGCATCTGGTGTTCTGGTCTGAACCGGGTCATTCTGCTCTGCCCTTTCGTACAAACTCGTTGTGCTTGTGTTGCATAAGTAGGTACACAACCACATTTAATCCAGTCCTTACCACAATGAAATACTAGACGTACCATACACAAAACACATTCACATAATTGTTAGATTCTAATACGTAATTATGCGGAGATTACCCTATTTAAGATTGCTATTCATGTACATCTATCTATTACGTAATAACAGCAAGAGAAGAGAGGGACGGGGATACTTTTTGCCGTAATCCAATGTAAACTAGTACGGACCTTACTTTTACCTCGAAGTGCATACCTATGGAAAAAAATCTGTTTATATTAACAACTGGCGTATTATACTTAGTGTACGATTATAACGAAATGATATATTTAATTGAAGTAAGCGCCAAACAAATAAATAATTATCAATGCACATTTCAATACCCTTTAATGCGCATTTCAATGAGAGAACACAATACAGAACATAAACGCGAAAGGATCTGCGCAATCGTACAATTAGAACACACACTAAGAATTTTGGCTCATCATTTCAATAGATGACAAACTCGTACCGGAATAGGAAACCTAAACGGTTCTCAAAGGATAAAAGTACAATAGTAGTTTATGCGACTGATCCATAATGAGAGGCCTTAAAATACGAGTGTGGTTTTATGAAACGAGCGTTAGCGAGTTTCATAATAGGATCACACGAGTGTTTTAAGGCCTAATTATGTACAGTTGCATACACTACTTTATCTACACACATATCATAAGTAGTAGTAAGTAACAGCAAAAAAACCAACAATAAAATGACAACAGCAATGGCGGCAATTCAATCATCCGTCAGGCGAATGGTTTCTTTTTAAATCATAGACCAACGTTTGAAGTTCCTATACTCATATCACTCGAGATCAAATGTCGTGCGGTTTGTATTAAAAAACGTACTGAATTGACGTTTCGTATCGATAACTGTTTTAATATCTATGGATATTAGAATAGAGACCCACTTGAGTTTTGACAGCTGTTCCAAATTTAAACTCATAACGATACAAATTTATCAAAAATCTGTACTGTAATGACATTACAGTACAGAGTTTACCTACTACCACAGACAAGAAAGTTCTCATAGTAAAATCGGTTGTAGTAATGCTGGTCATTTCCTACGGTTTTTGAACGCATTTTAGAGCACTAATGATATGTGCGTAGATAAAGAATTTTACGGCATCTTCTTTAGTCCAGCCAAGTGCTTCGATACCGAATGTTCGATACATACCCACGACGAGAGCAGCGGTTTAATGTAGATTATCGTAGCGTCTTCTCAAAGAGACCGATTTATATATGGTTAAGTAATTGTTTGTAATTTAGATGGTGAGGCATTTATCTGTTAAGCATCAACACAGGGAGTGCTTTAAAGGCGTATGGGTCTGCTTCAGGAGGGGACATATCTAGAGAAATAATAATAGATGATAGGTAAATATGAAGACTAAATAATTCCACCAGTGTTTATTTGCTTTTGAAATTAACATTCACAGGTTCCTTGGTGTATAATATAATCAGCATCGATTAAATGCGAAGCTGATAGCCCTGGGTTCAAATCTCGGTACAAATGCTTGTTTCTGTCTGGATTATGTATTCTGTGTACTACGTATTTGTAACTATTAAATATCTCGCCTTCTGTTAGCTACAACATAAGCCTTATTGAATTTCCTACAGAGTTAGTTAAGTGACTTAAATATTTAAATCTGTCATCTACCGCGGACGGAAATTCACTATGTATTGTATTCGCGTAAGTCCTGTAATAAACCAGCTGCAAACGCAACGAAAACGGGTTTAATTCACGTTATATTTATGTGGAACTTTTACACGTAGAAATAATCTTATTGCTCTCACACACAAAGACGAGTTCATTAACACACACATCTTCTTCTCGTGTCGATAGTTTCCTATGTCCTTGGTTTAGATTGTGCGGGACCAAAAACTGGTGATACACATCAAACACGCCTCTGTTGAGGTTTCTACTCCACTTGTAATCTCAGTAAAATATTAGGCAGTAACGTAGTTTAATAAAGAAAGTATCTATTTGGGATTTTACTCTCCATTCAGAACAAGTAAGCATCTTGCTTCGCGTTACGCTTTGAACATATGACGAACTACAAAGCATTTGAAAGGAGTGACACGCGTCCACATGGATTATAACTATCTATATTAGGTCGCAAAATTTTAGCCATCCACCTATTTGATCTATCAACTAGCTATAGCGCCTTGACTTCGATCCAGTAACATGATTTCCCAAATCGGACGGCGCTCGGTGAGTGCTCTTCAAACGGCGTAAAAGGAACATCTCCGACGCTCTCGGCCTCTTCGAAACGTGATACTGGCTATGTGTGCTCAAGTACATAGTTCAATAGTTTCAGAACTTGATGGGTAATATTTCGCCTGAATCTGTCATACTGTCATGATATTTTAAACAAAACAAATCGATTAAACTATATAAACTCACGGACACCCGAGTGGTCTCGGGTTAGAATTTCACCACCCCCTTTCTTCCCGTGGGTGTCGTAAAAGTCGACTAAGTGACCAGGGTTGAAGTGTGTTGTGGGCGATGGGCTAGCAACCTATCACTGCAATATCACATTTGTCGATCTATTATACCCACATTTATGCTAAACGTGGCGTTGGAACATACGTTTCATGTGCTCTGCCTATCCCTTTTGGGAATAAAGGCGTGTTACATACATACATTATGTATATATGTTTGTATGTATGTAAACTCACGGATTTGACGTGGCATTTACTTTTATTTTGGATATTTGTACCGGTGATGTTCGCCAACGATTAACTAACGTCGGAGTACAACTATATTAAAAATCAAATTAAATAACCCCGACCACGAGAAGGACAACCCAACAACATCTTGGTGTCAGCTAAGGATTTTATTATAACCTTTAACTTTACAAGTGAGTTATATTTATCTCAGTTGCAACTTATAGTATTATAGAGGAGTTAAGAAAAAAAAATAACTCCTAAAGTGTTACTAGAGCTTTATTGAAGTCTGCTAAAAAGGTGTTAGAGTATAGGAGTGTTACGCAAAGCAATTATACTTAAGATGTTAAAGCTTTAACCTATTTGTAACGCTTAAACCTTTACACGAGTGCTCGCTGACGCTCATTAACTATTATTGCTTTTTAGTTGTTGCAGTGGAGTGTCTTATAAAGCTTAAGGTGTTATATCTCCTATAAGGTGCAGGCAGAGACTTTATAACAGAGTTGGTCAAGAGTGTTGCAACAAAAGATACTAGAAGTGCAGTTGAACAACACCGTTATAAAGGCAAAGCCTGCACAATATTTTTGACTACAGGTGTTGTAACTCAATAAGCGTTATAGATGAGTTAACTGACGCCTAAAGCTTTAATGTAAGTTCGCCATGGTTTTGGTGAACTCTAACTTACAAATTGATTAGGTTATTCAATATTTGACATCAAAACACTTCACTATTTATGTTACTTTTGCCATTCTATGGATGCCACTTAATTTAACATGCCACTAGCTAAGAAACAAGAATAGAAAATGACAAAAACTTTAGGTGTCTATTTTATTCTTCGGAAGTTTTATTAGAGATCTTTAATAAATCCTGGGTGCGTTAAAATTGAGATGGAAAACATGGTATACACTTACCGTAAAATCACAAGAGCAGGTTGTTTTCACTTAATTTCATATACACATCCAATTTAATACACTTTCAATTAGTACGACTCCAGTCACATATATTAATAATCTTCGCCATTTTGTCGGTAGACTATATTTGTCTCATAATTTTATAGTAAAGAAAAGAGTAAGATATATGCTCACTTGAAACTGGGTAAGCGCAAGAGTGTTACAAAACTCTCAGCTAACACCTGAAGCGTTACTACGGTGTTTGTAGAGCGTTGGTTAACACTATGGGTGTCAGATAACACTGCTCTAAAGGCTTTCTAACACCTTAACCTGTAAGACGTGGGCCTCTTTCGTGGTTATATAGGTGCTTGGCTGGAACCGATATAAGAATTATATTTAAGGGTTATTTTAACGCTAGTGTGCTAGTTGGGTAAAAATAACAACCACTTTGTTATAAGTTCTTTTTGGAAATTTGTTTGATTATTTCTTTATTTTAATTATCATGTGCAATAAGTGCAATAAGCAGCAATTTGTTTTGTTTTGTTAGTTCAAATAAAAAATTACAATATTTTTTGTTTTATTTGTGTCTGTCATAACCTGGCAACATTACACAAATGTCATCCGCACGTACGTGTTTTTTTGTCAAAAGGTTCATAGCCATTATGTGCATGCAAATAAAAAAGATCTAGCTCACACGTGTAAATTTTGGCAATGCTTTAAGTTTAATAAATAAATAAATATAATGGTTTTATGATTTATACGTATAGTTTTATATTTTACTTTTATATCATTATTGTAAAAACCTAGCCTGAGAAAGAGAATAAAAAAGAGATAACGGTAATAATTACGGTAGGTACATAGGGTAAATGTAACTGGGCACCTCATACTAAAAATCAACTCTATTCACAGTATTATGTTTTAGTATAAGGTGTTAATTACTGGCCACCCTTCAATAACTAGCCACGTTATACTAATTTTTATTCTGTTTGTAGGGGAACAGAGTTAATTTTTAGTATCAGGGGGCCTGTTACTGGCGATTTCCACTAATTCAATTATTTCGTTGAAGCATAGCCTCCGTAACACCACACGGAGCACATATATACTATTTAGTGGCACTGGGATTACTCGGAGAGATTATTTAACTTATTAAAGTTGCATGTGCTCTGCCTACCCCTTTTGGGAATAAAGTCGTGAATTATTATGTATGTTGAAAGCGTATAAATGGTAACGGTACGTATACAATTATAACCGAGCCATCTTTAAGCGCTCTAATTATGGCAAAGACAATAACCATCCCAAACTACTTTAGACCATTGTGCCTCATTACAATGGCTTAATAAAAGTGTAAATTCAAGTGTTGACTTTAAAACTATTTTGGCTGGTGCGAGCCAAGTAAATGGGTTAATGAAGGGGAAAATGACGTCATCCATCTTAGTTGGATTCCTCTTAGCATCCCTACGCCGTGCCGGGCTTAATTCACTTCATTATTCCCTTTTTTTTTCTTTTATTCCATTATGCAAAAACCCGGGGAACACGTTTAATATGCTTCGTTTTTCTTTGAACGTTATCATTACTTAGAAATAACCACTTACTTCTTGATAAGAGCGTTCTGCGGTGACTATGACTCATTTATGGTCAGTGATGTCATAACGGGTCTCATCTGGCACTACGTCGCGACGCAAGTCGATATTTACATAGTGTGAGTGAGACAGGAGTCACTATGTAGCGCGCGACGCGACTTGGCAGCATGAACTTGGCTCGATAGATGTCACCCGTAATTATTGGTATTATTTTAAACATGATTCACGACAGTTTAAATCCCTTTAAGTAATGCTAGGTCATGTCTGTGAAGTTAGCATATCAAGTTTTAGCAGATCACAAAAATACTGGAGTTCTATTCGCATGCAACATAGTTCTATAGTTCCTGATACATTTTAGCAATAGTTCTGGCGTTTTTACCACAAAAAACAATCTTGTGTATTTCAAACAATTGATATGCTAACTTCACGTACCTAGCATATCATTTTCCTCCGAATTGACTAAAAATTAATATCCTGCCTTTTCAAAGTGTTCCCAAGAGTTCCTGATACTTTAAATACAGCTAGCAGAACTATCTAGCATGAAAACTTAAAAATAAACCTTTCTTTAATTCAATGATATGCTAACTTCACACGTGATCTGCTGATAGTTTTTGAGGAGTTCTAGGCTTGTCTTTGGTCTTAAATGATAGCTCTAGCCATGTAGAACCTAGAACTCCGGAGTTCCAGGCTCTAGTGCTACATATTATACCTAAAGAAAATTTATGAAAACTGAAAATTTTGACATGCAAGTGCTATACGATAACAAATAAATTTTTAAATGGCTCTGGCTTGTTTGCTAGGCAATAAAACAGATTTGCCAATAGAAAATAAAAAAATCTTCAAACCTAAGCTGAATAACTTACTTTGAAGGACGAAAGTAATTTTAATTGTCTAAGGACTCAGACTAATTACATCCAAACTTCACACGTGATCTGCTGATAGTTTTTAAATAGTTCTAGGCTTGTGTTTGGTCTTAAATGATAGTTCTAGCTATGTAGAACCAAGAACTCTGGAGTTCCAGACTCTAGTGCTAAATCTTATACCTGAAGAAATTATATCAAAACTGTGAATTTTGACATGCAAGTGCTATACGATAACAAATATTTTTTTAAATGGCTCTGGCTTGTCCCCATGCTGGTCCCCATTACTAACTCGCATTATGCCAATAAAAAAAGGAGGGTAGATTTTCTAGCTTGCTTAACAGTAAACTGTAAATACAATTACAAAATAAGATATTTCCCCGGGATATCATATTTTTAATATGACAACAGGAAGTGAACCAGGAGATATAATGGGGATAAATTACATTTTGTTAGCCGAATGCTGGCCCCGATTACTGGTTCAAACTGTACCAAACCCACAACCGTCGACCTGTCATATCATAAATCAACAAAGATATATATAGCTTTTATCGACCGAGCGAGCGAAGCGAGCGAAGCGTCTATGCTTCAGCTTGGACGAAAAATCGTTTTTCCTCATGTCCGGATGTTTGGATTTCCAGCTGTTCTGGCCTAGAGCTCACATTTCTCAACCGATTCTCATGAAATTTTGTGAGTATGTTTGGTAGGTATACAGATTTTTTTTTGTAGTCAGTTATTTGAAATTTAGAAAAATGGCGGAGCAATGTGTTGAAAACGTAAAAAAATACAGGAAAGGGGTCAGCGTTGACAGCGTTGACTTGGTATAAATTTTATATTCCGTCCACTGTATCTTGACTCCGATTTCGATGCCTTAGAGCACACTCGTAGTAACTTTTCGGAAAAAGTCGTTGCAAGGTGCGGGAAAAAGTGCCAAGGTCGACTCATTTATAGAGAACTGGGCCTATACTTTTTCATTAGAGTGGACCTTTAGTGGCTTGGCATACCTATAATACTAATTTAGCTTTTAAGTATGCAAAGTATTTCTCTTACAGTGTCATAGACAATATTGTATACACAAAGTAATAATATTATAGATAGTTAGGTATGTGTTTTGTATGTTTCTGTTACCTAAAATATTTCTTTGTAAGTATAATAAGTTGCTAAACTGCACTAGGTTGATAGGTGCTTAGTTTCAAGCCTATTCCTTTTGATGATTTGAAGACTTTCCTTTGCACATGGCAGGAAAAAACCAAGGTAAAACACACTTTTACTCATTTATAGGTACTCTGTCAAAATTTTCACTTTTGAGAAAGGGTTTTATTGCCTCTTGTACTTTTTTTCACAGTCTTCCACAACCTACTCGCCAAGACGGTTCTAACAATACAAATCTTACAAACTTAGTAAATAAATAAATACTTAAATACATAGAAAACTCTGGAACAAATATTTTTCCTTACTGTGATTCAAACCTGGGACTGCTGGCTTTATATATTTTTCCTTACTGTGATTCAAACCCGGGACTGCTGGCTTTATAGGCAGGGTCCATACAAACTTAGCCAACTATGTTGACATACATAGGACATAAATACACAAACAAACTTTCATTTTTGTTTATTACATCCTGCTTTCATTGGGGACGCAGTTAGCCATGTTAGCGGTCCTGGGTTCGATGTCTGGTAAAGACAGGTTATTTGAGTGATGATCATGAATATTTTTTGTTCTTGTCTTAAGAGGCCTTTGCCAGTAGGTACACAGAAATGTAAAAAAAATGTGGTTACTTTTGTTTTAAGTATTAAATTGTAATTTTCTGTAAATAGGCTATAAATAAATAAATAAATATGTATATTGATGACCATTATACTCATACAAGTCTATTACTAGAGCTTACTTTGGGACTGGGTTGATTTGAGTAAGATTGTCCCTCGATATTTATTAATATTATTGTTCACAGTTGTCATCCTCCTAGCGTTACTCCCGGTTGTGCCCCTAAAGGAGCCCGGGGTCTGCTTTGCCACCTAATCCAATGATTTGGCATAGACACTAGTTTAACACAGTATTTATTTGTTTGCTTCTTCTGTTATAGGACAAAAATTGGTATGTCCGGCTGACCCTTCTATTGTTTTGCTTGTTTTACAGATTTAAATCCTCGGGAAAAGGAACTTCTTCAGCAACTAAAGATAACAAAAGCCACTCCGAAGTCTTTAAAAAGAAGTGCCACCCTCATCGATTCTTTAGAATCTACTGTGTTGAAGGAAATTGTTACCATGGTTTTAAAAAATCAAAAATCAAAATCATGGTGTTAATACAGTAGCGATGCAGTAGCCAGTTCACAAGAAGAAAATAAAGTAAATCATTTTAAGCTACTTTGATCGAATATCGATAAAACATGTACATCCCTAGTGCATTTATCGTTTCAATACTATCGATAACTTGAACAGCACTATCACGTCAGCGTGACAGTTGGTGACAGATAGTATGCTTGTTTAGTCTGTGCAATTCTTTCCATAGTGATGGTACATTAGTAGATCTGGTTTCATACAAGTTTCTGTAGAAAGCAGTACAAGGGAGTTACGTCTCTTAAAACGTAGTGGTTATATTCTCTCTGCGGCGCGGCCCCGACTGATGCATTGTCCATCATTCCCGAAGGCTATGTGTGTGTGCGTACCAAACACGCGCGCGCATGTGTGCAGCCGTGGGATGTACCGTATAATTATACCTTTGTTCGAAGATTAATTACTGTTCTATTTAGTAGTCATACGATGTCGATGCCCGTTATTACAAATTACTTTTAATATCTAATAAAGGGTGACATTTTAATCAGTGTCCAAATTCAAGTATAAGATTCTGCAGCAAAATTATAAAATACGTTTTTTCTTGTTTCATATAATTCAGTACAAAAAAATTTAGTAATGGCTGCTTAAAGTTATCCCAAAAAAACCTTACCGCGCGGGCACTTTGGCGGGTAGCACGGCACGCCTCCCCTCCCTCGGCCCCGCCCCGCTCCGCGCGGTACTGAATGCCCAGTAACCACGCTGTACGGATAAGTCTTTTGGGATAGGCAATTTATAATTTAAAAAATAACTACCAGTTTTTTTTTCAAAAATATTAGTGATACCAAATGCCTACAAAAAATTTGAACACTAATTAAAACACGGAATATTCTGTGAATTAAAATGTCACCCTGTATATGATACAAAATAAATCAATAAGTAACACAATGACGATGTAAATATTATTGCCCTAAATAAGACATACACAGAAACACACGTTAAACGTACCTTTTTGGCTGCAGGTCAAAAAAATTGTACGGGTACGATCCCGGGTTGTGAAGTTTCTTAAAACCGGCCAAGCGCGAGTCAGTCAGGCTTAGTAATAAGGTCCCGTTTTCACCCTTAGGGTAACGAAACACGATAACATTTGACCCAGTAAATGAGATGACTTGGCACTTTTTTGCGCTTCTGGACCACCTGGCACTACTTTCCCCCCAATTAAAACGCCTGGCATTGTTATATTCTAATTAAATATATAATTAGCTATTATATCACACCAAACTCCCCAGTGGACCCGTGTGGTGTCGGGTTAGAATTTCACCACCCCCTTTCTTCCCGTGGGTGTCGTAAAAGTCGACTAAGGGACCTGGGTTGAAGTGTGTTGTGGGCGATGAGCTAGCAACCTATCACTGCAATATCACATTTTGACGATATTTTATACCCACATTTATGCTAAAAATGGCGCTGGAACATACGTTTCATGTGCTCTGACTACCCCTTTTGGGAATAAAGGCGTGAATGTATGTATGTATGTATCACACCAAACTCAGAGCTCTATAAATTGGTCACCTTCAATTGATTTTACAACCCCTTTGTTGCCCATCCACTCTCACACCCACCGCTGAAAAGTCGCCAGGCGCTCGAATTAATTAATAATGATCGTATGGCATACTAGCTAGAGGGATTTCGTTGCTTTATAAATTGTATACCTATTTCCGTAGCTAGCTCTTAGTCCATAATCTCTAAAACAACAAAGCGTTCCATTTTTAAATTTTGATTATCTCAAAACTTTGGAATATTTATATTAATAGGGAAATGATTTTGGCTTTTCTATAAGGACTTTGGTGCTTACTGGTTGGACTATTTAAAATATTTAGGGAACACAGGTACTACGTAATTTGGTTAACTATCTGCTTAACAAAATGAATTTCATAGCAAAACGAGGAAAACTTAGTCAATTTTTTAACGTTTTCCGCCAAACCCAGCCGCAATGTTTCGGTATGGCTGTTGCTGCGGTACCTAGAACTTGCTGTGGGTTGCTCATATGTTACACTTTCACGGGTTCAAAGACTGACAGACTTCATTCTGGAACCCTTTAACTTTGATCGTTTAACCAGAATCAGGGCCATGAAACTTCTTTTTCTACGAATTGAAAAGGAAAAGAGACTAAGCAGATTGGCGGAACAAACCAATCGAGACTATTGATCGAAGCCGGTCCGTTCCAGCTTGGCTGAAAATCCATCTTTCGTATGTTTGGATGTCCGAATGTCCCGCAGTTCTTGCCTACAGGCTGCAGTTCTCCACCGATTTAAGTGAAATTTTGTAAGCAGGTTCAATAATTTATAGGTACAATTATTTATTTTTGTCACATTAATTCGATTTTATTTGAAATGGCCACGATTTACACACATTATTATATACTGGTATATATATATAACAAAATCGGACTTACGAGTATTCGCGTTCAAAAAGGTGTTTATTTAATTACCTCGACATTTCGACGTTTTTTTAGGGTTCCGTACCCAAATGGTAAAAACGAGACCCTATTACTAAGACTTCGCTGTCCGTCGTGTCTGTCATCAGGCTGTAACTCAAGAACCAGGATAGCTAGACAGTTGAAATTTTCACAGATTATGTATTTCTGCTGCCGCTATAACAACAAATAATAAAAACAAAATAAAATAAATATTTAGGAGCAGACGTTCAGATGTCATCATCATCAGCCTATATACGTCCCACTGCTGGGCACAGGCCTCTCATGTATGAGAGGGAATGGGAGGAGGGTTCAGATGTACTCTGTGAGTAATGATTGCAAGGATAATACAAACAAGTCAAGATTAAAGGGGGGCCCTCATACAACAATTTTTTTACTGTTTTTATAAATAATGGTACGGAGCCCATCGTGCGCGAGTCCGACTCGCACTTGGCCGGTTTTTTGATAATGGCCACGATTTCAATTCAACCCCCCTGGGTAACAAAGGTTTAAAATTACTAAATTCAACCGTTTTGAAACAAACCCGCGAGGTCTACAGCTCACAGAGCCACTAGTCTAATATTTGCATCATTTTCGGACAAAAGGTACCTACAGCTTTGACGTTTCCTAATTGACAAGGACGTTTTCATAATCGAATCTTCGTGATCCTATTTCCGTCGATTCATTGATCACTAACCCCGGTTAGTAATGAAATGCTAGGAGCAGCATAGCCTTTGTTGTGGAAATATAGGTTGGCATATATATATATATATATATATGTGTATTAAAATGTGATATACCTACAAATGTAATATTAATATAGCATCAAATGATGGACTCATTCGAGATAGCTTTTATAAGCAGGGGGAGGGTATAAGTCTCTAGACTTCTTCCATTGAGCGTGTATTAAGTAAAGATTTTAATACAATCGCCCTTGTGTATTATCTCTGTATCACATTATGTGCCTATTTCATTTCAACCTAGAAATCAATTTGGTTCGACACTTTGTATCGCTAATGCTCTGCTCACTCGGATTCATTCGGATACGTAAGCTCAGATTGCGTAATAGCGCCCCAGTAAGGCCACCCCACACCTGGCGTCTTTCGAGCGTCGTCCCATAGTAAACCGTCCCCCCAACCCACCTCGCCTCGCCCCTCGCTCGCCCGCTTACTATGGGACGACGCTCGAAAGACGCTCGAAAGACGCCAGGTGTGGGGTGGCCCTAAGTCGGTCACAGGCATCAAATTTCAAGTGCAATGACTGTCTCGGTACTAGCGTCAATGTATCGGCGTCAAGTGTCGAGTCGAGTCGGTTAGTTTGCGTGTTGCTGACGCAGCTCGTGTCGCAGCCGCCGCTCCGCCGCCCGCGTGCCCCCCGCGCGCGCGGCCTCCCCCTGCCTCCTCGAAGTCACGACATCGCTATGCTGACGTCGTTGCCGATCAGCCTGTCGCAGCCAACCGGAAAAGCGCACCTTCAAGAGTGCGTGAAGCCGGGGTTCCTCCAAAAGAGAAGCCCCCTCGCACCGATGTGGATAAGGAGGGATTCACATTGGTGTCTAGGAAGCGCAAGCCGCGAAAGAGTCAGTGTGGTACAGCAGAGCCAGTTGGTTCGGGCCTGCGGGTTGCCACACCGAGTAAAGCGCTGTACGTGTCGCGCCTGCATTACTCCGCCACGGCTGATGACGTAGTGCAGTATATTCACCAGAAGACGGGCTACTCGCTGAGGGTTTTCCAGCTGCGTTCGCGCCACTACGTGCACTTCAGCTCATTTGTGGTGCGCGTGCCGCGGCCGCTGCAGGAGACCATCGCGTGTGCTGGCTTCTGGCCGAAGGGTGTCGTGTTTCGGCGGTTCCGGGGCAACCTACCGAACTCTACACCGGACTTGACGACGCAACGGAACCACACTGTTTCGTCACCTAAATAATAATTAGTGTTTAATGTTATATTGTATGTATGTTAGTCTGTAAGGTATTTGTAACTATGGGCCTTAGTTGCCTGAAATAAATGTTTTATTATTATTATTATTATTATTATAGTGCAGTGACCAACTGAAATGATTTCCTGTTATAGTGTACAATAAAGTACCTACATAATTTGCTGACGCGTCGAAAACGGATAGCCGTTGGTAATATTTGGTTTGTTTTATCAGCAGATCGCGCTCACGTAACGTGACGCATTTTCACGTAGCTCATTCTGAGGGTTCAGAGGTTGCAGTCCCGCCACAAAGCGAGTTTCAATTAATTCGTGGTGAGAGTACAAACTCACAATCTGTCGACCTTCATGATGGAGGAGATCTGGCCGAAGGCGATTCCCAGCTTCCGGATTTCCGGCGATTTCCAGGCCGGCGCGCTTCTAGACGAGCGCGGTAGGTTAATTGTCCGAACCCCCCCTCCTAAATATGCAAACACAAACAAAAAAATGGCCCTTAGGGCCCGGCGGTTCAGGTGACTCCGTTAACGACGGTAGGCGGAAACCACCTAGAACTCGGGGTGCGAAGAATCTCCGGGCGTTACGACCTTCTATCCGTCAAACGACTTCGGCTTATATTAATAAGGACTCCGAAAATAAACTAAACGTACTTATATACAATACCAAGACACTCAGAACAGAAGAAAGGTTGTTGGAACTGGAAAAGTCCCTTCAGGATATCAATTGGAATATAGTCGGCCTCTCCGTAGAGAGGGTGAAGAAGCTGTCGAACGACAAAATACTATTCTTTTCGTTTGTGGGAGTTTGGGAGGTGTCAATGGAGTCGGTTTCTTAGTAAAAACGAAATGGAAAACGAATAAAATTGAATTCATCTCTTATTCAGACAGGATAGCAGTTTTAAAATTCAGATTAGCTGAAAAACAGAATCTAACTTTAATACAAACCTATGCACCGACTTCTACACACCCCGACGAAGAAGTCGAAGATTTTTATGACATATTAAATAAAGCTTGCGATGAGCACCATGCTACATACAATCTGATTCTCGGAGACTTCAACGCCAAGATAGGGAAAAGGCAAAACTTGGATGATTCTAAAATTGTTGGGCCCCATGGTCATGGAGACCGGAACGCAAGAGGGTCACGCCTCATTTAGTTTGCTTTTGGACAAAATATGCAAATTGCGAACAGTTATTTGTACAAAATACTTCACCGAAGATGGACCTGGATGTCCCCGAGCTCCCAAACCAGAAACGAAATAGACTATGTAATTACATCCAATAGCCAAATCATCAAGAACGTTGAAAGCATTAACAATATTAAATTTAGCTCCGATCACAGACCACTTCGTGCGAAACTAATCTTCACCAACCAAATTTATCGCTAACAACTCATTTCAAAAAGCAAGATACAAAAACATAACAAAGAAGCACTTATAGTTCAGAAACATCAATTCAATATAGAAATAAATAACTACTTCGATGTGATGGACCATTCCGATGAAGGAAATGTAGATGACCAATATGGACATATTATCAATAGTATTAGAAAAGCCAGCAGTAAAATAAAATCAACAAAACGCAAATATAAGAAATTAAGCGATAACACAATAAAACTTATAGAAGATAGACACGGGTCTATATCGGGTGGCATAAAATTGTTGATCCTAATATTTTGTCGCATACCAACTTTGTGCCGAATATCGAATTGCATAAACATTGTTGTGCATATTTTTTATTTGCCGAAATTGTTGTTCCTAATATCGATTGTCCTAAATATTTATTGTCCGAATGTTTATTGTGTCGAAGGTTTTTTTTTAGAATGATTGATGTGCATAACTTTGATGTTACTAATATTTAATGTACTAAAAATGTTGTGCATACATTTTGTTACGCATACATATCTATTAGAATTGCCTATTAATTGAATAACATCCCGCCCTCATGTCCCCGCCCTCGTGTCATGTGACCCGCCCTCATGTCGACGGAGCCCCGCTTCGCGGGGCCCCTATTTCTGCTCTGAGGGACAAAAGGCAACTAACGAACCTATCTAATTTATCTAAATGAAGGTTGGCTCTGCTGAGAATTGCCTAATACTTGAATTACTTATCACCAGCCCTCATGTCGACGGAGCCCCGCTCCGCGGGGCCCCTATTTCTGCTCTGAGGGGTAAAAGGCAACTAACGAACCTATTTTATTTATCTAGATGTAGGTCGGGTCAGCTCAGAGTTTATAAATAGTAAAAATAAATGTTTTATTTGTGGTTACCTAATCTTTCCTATTTAGGTACGTACTTTAAGAACTTATGACCCGCCTTCATGTCGACGGAGCCCCGCTTCGCGGGGCCCCTATTTCTGCTCTGAGGGACAAAAGGCAACTAACGAACCTATCTAATTGACCTAAATGAAGGTTGCCTCAGCTAAGAATTGCCTAATACTTGAATAACCTGTGACCCGCCTTCGTGTCGACGGAGCCCCGCTTCGCGGGGCCCCTATTTCTGCTCTGAGGGGCAAAAGGCAACTAACGAACCTATTTTATTCATCTAGATGTAGGTCGGGTCTGCTCAGAGTTTACAAATAGTATACAATTTAGGAAAAAAATAGTATAGGTGGTTTAATTTTAGCACGTTTAACAATAGGCAAAATAATTACTATGACAATGAAAATTAGGAATATTACTTTTTAGGTAATTCGATGTTCGAGAAATCAATATTAGGATAAACATACTTTAGGACTTTTAAATGTGTATGCGCAAAAATGAATAGGCTAAATAAGTAGTATGCCACTCAACATTATGCCAAACATTCTCGGCCAAAAAATTTTAGGACGATCAACATTATGCGATACGACAGGCACCCGATAGACACACATTCAATTTAGTAAAGGGTAGTGCAGAATATAAAACAAGAGATAGACTGGTAAAACGGAGCATTCGAACAGACAAGAGAAATTATAAAACGAGATTAGTTGAAATAGCATTAACGAAAAACAAATCCCTTAAGACCGCCAAAGAAGATGCATCAATAGGGCAAAACTGGATAACAAGCTTGAGGGACAGTACTGGAGCCAAACAGGGAGATAGAAATAAAGTACTGAACGTAGCTACAGAGTATTATCGTGCTCTTTACTCTAACTCTGTCCAGAGTCATGAGCAACTAAACGGAGATGAGAGTTTCAGCGCTATCCCAGCAATAATAGAACACGAAGTGTACCCTAGCACTTCAAAAAATGAAGTACAACAAGAAAGCCATTCAAACATAATACTGCTACACAAAAAAGGGGACAAGGATGATATAGGAAACTATCAACCAATCAGCCTTGTATCCCATTTGTACAAACTATTCATGAAAATTATGGAAAGTCGCATTTCGGGCCGACTTGATCTCCACCAGCCACCAGAACAAGCAGGATTCCGCCCTGGCCTGTCCACCACTGACCACCTACATGCTCTGAACCAAGTGATCGAAAAGTGCCAGGATCATAAGATCCCCATTTACCTGGCGTTTATTGATTACTCAAAGGCTTTCGACAGTATATCGCACCATTCCATCTTTGTAGCTCTACAACAACACGAAATAGCGCCAAACTACATTCAACTCATAAAAACTATTTACAAAAACAGTACAGCCACCATAAAACTTCAATCTTCTGGTCAGTCTTTCGAAGTACAACGAGGAGTTAAACAAGGAGATCCGCTATCGCCGAAGCTTTTCACCAGCACTTTAGAATACGTGTTCCAAAAACTGACGCCACGTTAGAGAGAAGGGGTTAGTCGTCGGGGAAAGAAGGTTGACCAATCTTCGTTTCGCCGACGACATCGTCTTGTTTTCCTCAACGGCTTCCGAGCTGTGTCATATGCTTGAGGATCTCAGCACTGCGAGCCTCGAGGTTGGACTAAAGATGAACATGTCAAAGACCAAGGTCATGACCAACAGCACAGAACGTAGGGTAGAGATGAAAGGAGAACATATAGCATATGTCCATGAGTATCTCTATTTGGGCCAATTAGTCTCTCTCCAGGCGCGACAAGAGAAAGAGATCAATAGGCGGACCGAAAACGCCTGGAGGAGCTATTGGTCCATGAAAGACCTAATGAAGGGCGACCTACCTCTGTCACTTAAACGTAGGCTCATGGACATGTGCATCCTTCCAGTTCTCACCTATGGTGCCCAGACTTGGTCTTTGACGGAAGCGCAGAAGTCCAGACTCGGGGTTTGCCAGCGAGCTATAGAGCGCAGAATATTAGAAGTAAAGCTAATGGATCGCATCCGGAACACCACACTGCGCTCCAAGACCCAGATAGAAGATGTAGCTCGGAAGGCGGCCAAGTTAAAGTGGGACTGGGCCGGGCACGTCTGCCGCATGCCGGATGAGTTGTGGGTCAAAGCGACTACGGAGTGGAAGCCACAAAACTCAAAACGGAGACGCGGTAGACCTCGTCGGCGATGGCGTGACAACTTACTCCTCCTCCTCTTCTCTCCTCTCTCTCTCTCCTCCTCCTCCTCCTCCTCTCTCGACTCCTTTTTAAAAGACTGGCCAGACATTTCTCAAGACCGCGATGATTGGAAAAATAGGGGGGAGGCCTTTGCTCAGCAGTGGGACATAATGGGCTCGATATAATAATAAGTTTTGTGTATTTTTGTTAATTTAACATGTTCCTATGTTAATAAATAAATAAATTGTACGCGCATTAGATAGCTCCAAATGTTACTTTTTAATACGGAAAAATGACATTTAAATTCAAAACGTTACGTGATTACCCCCCCTGGGAAGAACTTATAGTGGTCTGGTACCATAGTAACTATGAACTAAACAGTAAAACTATTGCAATCACCGTAAGATCAGTCCGTCCAGCTTAGTCAACTATGTAATACCATCGGCAATTTCAAATTACATCTGAAACGATAACTTATGCAAATACAGCAGGCACTTCCTCCTGGTAGTCGAGCTATGCCTTCATATATGTAATGACCCTAAGATTATATATATATATGAATTAACATTAGAGTACCTAGCACATTAAAGTAATTTGATAATAATAATAATATTTGCTTACTTATAATTATTTCTTTGGCCAAATACGTTTACAGTGCTAATCCAAACATAGATATTATTACCTACTGAAATTTTATTCCTACAACACAATATCACACACTCCGTATTCCGTCAAGTCAAACACACACACTTATACACATACGTACACTCTCATACTCACACACACGCGTACACAAACTGAGACATTTCGTTCCCGACAAACAGCAAGCAATGTGAAATGGATCAATATAATATAGTTACTAGGATCTGCCTGAAAACCAGCGTTGCAGTGGCCTTACTACTGCAACATCATGCTGAGGCAAGCCCCTTTACAACATCAGTTATTGATAACTGTAAGATTATATTTAAATTTATATTTTAAGTCTTCATTCTAAGGTTCTCATGTAACTATAATTGTGTGATGTTGAATAAAGTTTTTCTATTCTTCTATTCTATTCTAATTATAAGCTGAATCAAAAAATGGTACCTGCGCTACCTACCATTACCGTGTTTTGAAACACGGTAATGGTAGGTAGCGCAGGTACCATTTTTTGAAATCAGAAAACTATAGATGTACACTAACTTCGCCCGTTCAGTCAACGTCAACGAGTGCGCCACTAGAAGTATTACTTTCTTCTTCTTACTTTTGTGGGCCTTGGCCCCTTCTACAAGAATTTTTCGACTTTTTCCATTCACCGTTTCCTGGGCCAATTTGAAGATCGGTGTAGCCTGCCTGCAAAGCTGACGATCCTTCGTGTTCCGATTCAAATTCCGGGAAGGGTAATTAATAATTTTGAATGGGTCTTGGATATTTTCAATGTCCTCTAGTCATGAGTACAAATATTGACAGCTGTCAAAAACAATAGGTACTTGAATGTCCACTGCGGAAAATATACAATAGTAAAAACTTTTTAATAAAAATATTAAACCGCCGAAAAAACTGAAAAGCAAAAAATAATAAACCTTTTTTATTTAGTTTAATAACTAAGTTCTTAAATTAATCTAAGTGTACCTAAGTAATTTTGAGTTGGCGCCGACTACTCTGTAAAAAGTTATACATAAAAAAATATATACGCGTTGACTTGTGTGTGAAGTGAGAGAACTGTCATTGGAATATCAGATTGACAGCGGTGCGTGTGTTGCGTGATATTGTAGATTTTGATAATGGATTTATAATTCTGATCAGGTGATCATTATGAGCAATTCAATATTCTATTTGCCTTGTACTGATGGTTGAGTGATATTTCGGATTTATTGTACTGTCGGGGTGACGCCGTATTGCGTGCGCTCCCATGATTAAGATGTTCATGGAGTTAGGAGCCTTGTAGCCTTGTTTGAAGAGACGGGACATCTCTCTAGAGATTGACAGCGTCATTACAGAGCGGTCTTATAGCGGGCCAGCAATCTCTCTCCTGGAGGTGTCTAATTACGGTTCAAGTTGAATGTGGAATCCGGCTGCTGTGAACCGGAATGTTTGAAGACTGACGCCCGGGGTGCTCGGTGTAGCGGCTCGGCCCTGCGCATTTGACCACCGTAGCGCAATGCGGTGATTCGGCAGCACAGGTAGGGTGTTGACGTTATCAGAGTACAGACCCCGTATCATGGTCGGCCTTATCGCACGATAAGTGACAAGATAGAGCGTCCGTCACTGGCTGTCACCGTTCGATAGAACGAGACGATACTCTTTTCTTGTCACTTATCGCGTGATAATGCCGACCATGATACGACCACAAGATGGCTGTACTAAAAGGTACCAGACGTATTTATGTATGTAAATACTTTATTGTACATTCCATTCCATTCTTTGTTGTTGGTTCCATCGGAAGACCAGCGCTGGCCATCAGGCCAGCACAATGCTGAGATGGAACCGTTTCGTGGCAATGGGATGGAATTGTTTCCTATTTTGTTTTTTTATGTATGTGTTGTTGTCATGAATAAATGTTATTCTATTCTATTCTATTCTACACAAGACATTGGTAAAAATACCGAAAAAATACTGTAGTATTTATGAATTTAATTGTTATACAATATTACATACAAAACTTACTAAGTGGGGGTGAAAAAGGTATTAGCCCAAATGCGGGGGAGCGAACAGCACCGTCGTCAAAGCCGAGCCATATGGCTCCGGTGTCGTGTACCGCGGATGGATACACATACTCGTGGCGCGTATGACGGCAATACCGATTTGTGCTCTCAGCCAGACCAGTATGATGCTTAAGGAGCGGTTCCAGTGTTCTGAAATACTGAAAAAATAGGTTAAAAAGGTACAAAGGCGGACTTATCCCTGTAAGGGATCTCTTCCATTTAACCTTTGAGCAATTGAGACGAGACCAGGAACTAAAACATAGACAAAATAACTTGTGAACGAAGGCGTTATAACCTCTATGCTACAGTAAATTAATCTTAATACATATACTAAAAGCAATACAAATAAAATAAAACACAGACGCAGACGTTTAGTTACTTCCTGATTATTGTCGCTGAATCTATGTAAGAGTGTGCCCTGATGATTCGGCTGGCGGTAGCCGCAAAACTATGTGAGCTGGGACTAGGGCTAAGGGCTCTCAACACCAGCGTAGTTTGCTTAGTCTAACTAGAGCCAATGGCGCACACCAAACCCAAGTAGTAGTAGTAGAATGATGTGAAGTGATGTCAGCAAATAAATGGTTGTTGCAGCAGACTTTTTTGTTTTATTCCTTTCACCTAAAAATGACATAATTTTATAATACATAAGTGTTATTAAACTATGTGGTTAGTTCGTCATGTGAAATATTATCTATTTTCTTGTTATCTTTACGGATTTGACCAGATTATAATTACACACCAGAGGTATTTTTAATACAGAAGGTATCAAATATAATAAAATACCACGTAGGAAACGAAGTGCTTATAATTCCTATTTGTGTCCATAGCTGGATTTAAATGAGTATAAAAATATAATAACGTACTTAACAGTGTTTTCGTTTTATTAGTATTTCGTTATATCATTGCACCCACGAGATGTGCTGAAAGATGAGAGATCTAGACACCTCGTAGATGAAAAACTGTCGCTCTGAATCATAAATTGCAATTAAACCGTGATTGTCGCATAATTACGGCTTAAAATCTCTGTATGCACACTATGCCCATGCCTCGCGCGCCTGTTATCTCGCAAGCCAAGCCGGTCTTTATTTTTCATTGTCTCGCCGAATGTGGGCTCGGCGCCGAGACTGTACGGTAAATACCTAAAATCACTACCCTGCTCGTTCCGAACGCAATAAAATACGTTCAGCGTTCAGCTAAACCTACGTTATTTACATACATATGAAGGGTGTGCACATCTACGCGACGCGTTGCGAAATCGAGCGCATGCGGACTCTGCAAACTATTTCGAATTGAATCATCACGCATGCTAAGGCTTGAAAACTAAATTGGCAAAAAACAAGCTGCATTTTACAGGCAATCAAGGGATTGCAAGGATTGCAAGATCATCAGAAACAGCATAGTGATTGGCTGAATTAATAAGCAATGTACAAATTTTTGAAACAAAATTTCTTACATAAGTGTTATGTTATGGCAGAAGTCGATGCTAGGTTTGATAAAAAAAATGGTATTAGTCGACGTTTTTCAAAAATGCCATTCCCGAAAAGATCTAGTTTTCTCGTGGGCGGAAGACATACACTTGTCTCTTAAACGTGGGCGTGGTTTACTAGAAACGAAGCATCCCCTTCCTTGACGCTGTTATTTTATTGAGGCTCAGCTTGACGAAACAATAATAAGAACGTTATTAGACTTTGAGAGAGACAGTATTCGTGCGACCAAGGATCCATCACGTTCAAAGTGTCCAAATTAATAAATGTAGTTAAAAACACGCTATCAAGTCCAAATTAGTAAAATAACCTGCAGCAGTAAAGGAAATCTGCAAATATTGCAGACTTGCAGATGTCTATCCGGATGGCCAAAAACCAAGTGGTCTGGAGAGCAGTCACGACCCTTAGTCATGAGTGCGACTAATAGGAGGAAACACTGAAAGTGTAAATCAATCAAAAAATCTTGGAATAAACGCTTTTTAGATTAACGTTTGCTTAAATGTTTAATTTTGAATTATATTTTATAAAGGTATTTATGCAATCAAATTATTAATTAATACTTGTTAAAATAGTATAAAAACCATGACGTCAAATTAAGTTCTTATTCGAAAAGTTAACTACTACACATAAAAAAAAGGATTGAAATAGTCTTTAAAACAAGGATAAAAAAATGAAATAATTCGTTTAATTCAACTAACGGCTTACCTGCTGATGTGCGCCGCACAGTAACTTTCTTTAAAATAATAAGATCCAAAAAAGGAAAACATGGCAGCATAGATATTTATGATATTGATCTTATTTAAAAAAAAACATTTGTCTAGGTTCAAAAACTAGGGAGAAAACAGTCGACAGCGTGTGCATGGGAAAATCGCAGCTAGGCATTTCTCGTAAGCACATTAAATTAACACCGGACATTTTTTTTTTCAAGTGTATTTTTTTTATTGTTCAGAACACGTACAGTCATACATAATACATATCATACATAAAAAGATAGAGGTTATTTACAAATATATATAAAAACAGACCTGTAGGTTCATAAATGACATTAAATATATAAAAGCGTCTTAGCGAGTAGGAAAATAGGTACGTACACTAAGTATTTCTTATGGATAATAATTTAGATCTTGTGCGTTCTTTTAAAACTGCAAGAGAGTGCATAAATGGATCGATGTCACAGAAATACTAATTCACATAAAAAAAAATTACGTGGACGTAAGGAGCGATTTTGCAGCAAATTTGGACAATAATTAATTTCATTTTTTAGAATCTTGAAGAAGAAATTTAAGTCCAAAAAGTCTTCTATTACAGAGGGAATTCATGCTAAAATGTTTGACTGACTTAGCCGACGATTCTAGAGGTGTACCGGTCCTGTAACATAGTGACCTCAAGAAAACATTTTGCATTGCTTCAAGGCGATTAATATGGACATGGTATTGAGGAGACCAGATCACAGACCTGAACTCAAAAATACTCTTGACGTAAGAATAGAATAATATTTTAAGGGTGCAGGGGTTGTTATAATTCGATGATTATTGAAATTAAGCTGCGAGTCTATAGTAATACCTAAGTCTCTAATCGAACTAACGCGAGTTATCTGCTTCCCAGGTAAGATAGGTAAAATTGATTACATTTAGTGATGCCAAAATAGTATTTCAATAAGTCGTCAGCAATTGAGCCTCAGAGGCATCCATCCTCAATTCATCAAATTCTACGACGTATGTACATTCAATAGACGATTCGTAAAAACATACAAAATTATTTTTTTATCACGTTTGTGAGGAAATATATTAATTTAAGCAAAACAAAATATTCATCGTAATAAAAATTACAAATATCATTCGTTCGTTTTGTAGATTTTGCCGTGAGGCGTTTAAGGCAAAGAGCATTCAGCATTCAGCCAAAAATTAAAATAATTAATACAAATATTTTAAACATGCACAATAGCAACAGTGTTGTTTTTAATCGTTCAATTATTCAGTTTAAAGTTGAATATCGGAGCGGTGTTTCGCATTTCACTTAATTTTTAAATTTCCTACGTTATGAACGTTCGTTCTTAACATTCCATTACTAGAATGTGAAATATTTCATTCACACAAAAAAATACATATTAGGGGACAATCTAACACCAATCGACGATATATTTAATAGATATACTTAAATGCATAGAAAACGTCCAAGATACAGAAAAAAATATTTGCCCTTACCGGGAGTCGAACACAGCGGTGCTACCACGAAAGTCGAAACTCGAAGTTCGCATAGATACATCCCTGCCACTCGAGTAATGTGAGTGCGATAGAGATGGAAATACCCGAACTTCGACTTTCGAAGTTCGTGGTTATAGCTCAGGACCTTGAGCTTCGTTTGCAGCGACACTACCCACTAGGCTAACCGTTCGTCGGTTTCTCTTTGTAAGTACTTGAATGTAGTCTTATCTTTCTTTATAGGCGTTGACATTCTATAATATTTTCTAACTTGCCTCATCATTATTTCTTAAAACGATTGAATATTTCTTATTGTTAATCCTTTATAACCAGTTTATTACCCACTCACTTGCTTGTGGCAATCACAGTTGCCAATTTCGCGGACCCCTAAACTGATGGTGGCAACTGTGGTTGCCAATCGATGTATGGGCTGCTATGATAACGAAAAATGAAGCAATTAGGCTTCCCTTTTTTTAAATCAGGAATCAAGTGAGCGGTTATATTTAGCAATTATTCCGCTATTGGCACTGCGCTAGCAATCTCAATTAAAGCAAATAACTCAAGTACCTCCATATACAATACACGGCTTCATAAGCGCTCTATGAGGCTGTATTGTAGACGGATTACTGCGCACAAAGCGATATCTTACATGGCGATGTGTGCTGTATCCAATATTTAGCCTCAAAGGCTAACTGTTAATCATTTACCGATGCACGTAGAAGCGAATTTTAAGAAACACATTAATTGCGCATAAGTCGACAATTAGGGTGCCGCAGGGTAGTATCCTGGGTCCTCTACTCTTTTTAATTTATATTAATGACCTTCCACACGCCACGGAATTTGACTGCACACTATTTGCCGATGACCTATCAATTGTTATACCAGGTCAGCATCCTAATAAATACAATGAGAACATAAATAACACGGTGTCGAAAATAGTAGCTTGGATGAACATTAACAACTTAAATATTAATATTAATAAGACCACAGTGATACAATTTATTAACAGAAATGCTAAAAAACACAAGCTGGTAGTAACACTAGAAAGTCAGGTTATAAAAGAATCGGCTCACACTAAATTTCTTGGCATCACTGTGGATGATAAATTTTCTTGGAGGGATCACATAGACACGTTATGTAGTAAAGTCAACTCATTTGTCTATGCCTTATGGCGACTTACAAAAACCTGCTCCAAAGCTGCTGCGATCCAAGCATACCACGGTTATATATCTTCCCTTCTCAGATATGGCATTCTCCTATGGGGAAATTCTCATCACGCGAATCGAGTTCTCATAGCTCAGAAGCAGTGTGTCAGAATAATCTGCAATGTAGATGTTATGACTTCCTGTCGTCCCTTGTTCAAGAAATTAAACATGTTGACTGTACCATCTATGTACGTGTATGAAGTATCCTTGTTCGTGAAGAATCATCCAAACTTCTTTAAAACATGTAAGGATGCATGCAACTTTCGCACTAGGTATCCAGATCGTCTTGTAGTGCCATCTAAGAGGACTAAACTTTATAGCAGAAGTGCATTCTGTATGGCCATTACCATCTACAATAAATTACCAGAAGAGTATAAAAAAATGCCCCTGAATATGTTTAGAAGGCAACTCAAAAGATGGTTAGTGCAAAAATGCTTCTACTCGGTAAATGAATATTTAAATTATGACATTTTATGATAAAGGATGTGGCAGCAATTGTATTCTAAAATTATTTTATTTTATATACTATTATTTGACAATTCCTTTGACATACTCGTACCTACTTAAAATTACTTTAACTACTACAATTCATTTGACATACCTACCTAAACATATTCACATTCCAGGACAATATTTAATATAACTAGATATTGTATTTATTATTAATTAATTAGATGCATATTACCTTATATTTTACGTGTTGCACTAGCAGCAAAACATGTGATACTGTTGTTTTCATTGTAATACCTTTTTGTACACCATGTTTTTATGTAAAATAAATGATTGATTGATTGATTGATTGAATGTACGGTCGATATCACGTCATATCAATCTGCATTTATTATACGACCATGTTGACATTCATACAACGTATTTATACGTATTTTTCGAGTCAATAACATGAATAATAGTATTTTTCACAATCGTGTTATAATAGAGAGCTTTTTAGTCGAGTACCGTGTTTAGGCCACGAAGCTTGCTGAGTGGCCTAAGTAAGTTACGAGATTAAAAAGCTTGATTATGACACTATTATTGTGAACAATACTCTTTCTACGAGTCAACTGAACTAATTAAACAAACTTGGTATCTATTGAAAACGAAGTGCAACCAACGACTTTTTCATTTTTGTGCGTTGATGTCTATTTACCTTTTGACTTTCTCATGACGGCGTCCTATTGGTCAAATCCATTAAAGTTTAGTAAAGGCGCCACGTGATTGGTCAATTTCATTTTAGTTGTGTCAACAGTTATGAAATGTTGAGTTGGGACCTCCATAGTAAAAAGTACGTGATTTAAGTTTGGTGTACGAAGTCTTAATTCAAACATTAAGGTCGACGAGTATAAAAATAAATTTATTTAATTATAAATAGTATGTAATTGGCTAAAATATAAAAATGCTCAATGGATCTAGGTTCACCCACCATTAAACAGTAGGCGAGAAAAAAAGTCTAGAAAATATTAGGGAGCCACTATCGCTAATATGGAAACACGAATAGTACGATCTAGGATTTGGGTACTCCACATTTTAGTAGGACATTATTTTTATTTGGTTCCTTATTTAGAGAAAATACAATCAAATACATATTGGTAAAGACATATAAACTCGTAAACATTACCTCTATGTAATATTTATGAAAACAAAGTGCTAGTACCTAATTTACGTACAAGTTTTGTTTAACAGTTTTATTAAATAGTACAATGTACACTTTCTTCTTTCTCCCAATATTCCAATAACACTTAATTAAAACGCTTAAAATTCATCAAATATATTGCAAGTACAAAGTTGGTTTTGTTTAAACATAACCTCTAAGATGCACTATGTAAAAATTGAAAATTTACTGTAATTGTAGCTTTAGGAATAAATAAAATAAATATTATCATCATTATTTATTTATTTATTTAGGATTACCAACAGATAACACATCTTACTATATCTAAGTTCTATGACTATTCTAACTGGATGCTTATCTAATTAAAGGTAACCACAACATGCACCAATAGCTTTCAGTACGAGTGCTCATTAAGATTAAGGATTCATAGAAATTATATTTATATTTACTTGATACATGCTTTAGACATGTTTAGCTGCACATGCAATATCTTATACTTAGGAAAAAAGAACAAAAAATTAACATAGATAAGACCTAATGCAAAGCTAATTTACTATCAATTATTATTATTATGATTATGATTATCTCCCGACGTCCAGGGAGCCGAAATACGTGTACACTTTCAGCTTAAATTGATAAATATTATCATGATATATATCGGCTTCGATAGATGCCGGGAGAGAGTTATACAAATTTGTCATTATGGATAGAGATTATCATCATATCAGCAGAAAGACGTCCACTGCCTCCCCCAAAAACTGCCAAAGTGACCGTTTCTGCGTCACCCGCATCCAGTAGACTCCCGCGACCTTTACCATATCATCAGTCTAGCCCTTGGGCCTACCCATGCCGCGCCTATACCAATTCCGACAAAATGATTCTGGCTTGATATTCCGCTAGACATCGCTTTTATACATTACTTGCTGTTGCCCGCGACTTTGTCCGCGTAGAACTTGTTATCTTCTTAGAAAATATATTGCTGTTAAATTAATTTAAGGTGCCAGCTTAATTATCGCTGTGCCAAAAAACATCTACTCAATCTCTATGACATCTAAATTCGTTATGGGTTTAACTGTAAAACGTTTAAATTTCTTAATCTAAATTGAAATGTCCGCTTTTACAAACATAAATATTTTAAGTAGGTACCGTCATCAACAGACTACTTAAATTGTAAATTTTTTCATAATGTATTTAAAAAAAAATTGAGTATCGCAGTTCTAACCTAACCTAATCTACATTTCTGGTAGCTGTTTGGTTCTGTAAGGTTCACAGTTCTAAATGAACCTAACCTACTTTTCTGTTAGCATTTCGATTATGTATTTCGACTAATTAATGACTTAGGTACCAAATATGTGGAACTGAGGTATTCGTAACAAAGTTGTGTTATAGTCTACTCCTCCAAAAAATATGTATCAGAAACATATACCGATTGCATGTTCGACATTCACTGCGAATTTTTTTTAGAGAAAATAAATTTCTCACACTTACTTCTATCTACATTTTAGAATAATGTCAGTTTTTAAAAAATAATGCAGATTTTTATGGAAAAATTAGTATCAAGAAGCAGTTTACAAATACTACTACTACTACAAATACTACTCCCAGGAGTGAATAGTACGATGTATAAAAACGGTACTTGCATTTCCGCTATACGAATTTTCAACAAACTTCCAGTAGAAATTAAAATGTTGCATGGAAATAAATTTAAAACTCATTTGCGAAATTGGCTTATTGAAAGAGTTTATCAGTTTAGTCTTAAGTTTATTTTTGTATGCCTGTAACAGGCAACTGTTGATTACTTTTCTGTTCAGCCTATACCGGGTGGAAAGGCACGACGATCCTTTCCGCAAAAGGGGGATTGTTTAGACTGAGTACAGTATTTCCTCTAAAGAAACTAGGCTCATATTCATAACCGTTTTGAAATTATAGGCAGTTAACTTTTAATGCAAAATACTGCAAGTGACCACCCTCATTAGGGTCAGTAACATTTTAACAATTACACAAGAGTCAGTGACCTTTATCAATACGTATAAACGATAATTAGTACGTATAGTAATAGTAGGGTTGTCACAGAAGAACATTAATTAATTTTATTATTTTTAATAATTGATCGTAAAAAAAAATCTAAACATTACGAATCGATTCTCCATCACTTCCACTAACCCCCCTTTGCGGGAAGGATCGTCGTGCCTTTCCACCCGGTATGTACACAGTTAATCTATAAATAATGTTTTCTGATTCTGAGTACTCGTATATGTATTTCCGAACAATTCCCTATCTTCAAAAAATAATTGTTCCCATGCATACTTCCAACCCCTTTTAGCCTCGTTAAAGGACGAATTGAAAAAAAGCTAGTATTTAATTTCTAGTCTTTGACCGGAGTTACGGTTACCTTACTTTAAAATTGTCATGTTCCCGTCTAAGCTTCCAACTCCTTTTCAACACATGACAGCCACAGGACAAATCTTGCAAGTTAAATTTGATCCACTTCCCGGTTTCCGATTGAGCTCAAATTTTGGGTATAAGTACAGTTTGGATGACAATTCCATATTATGGTACCATCGAGCTGATCTGATGATGGAGACAGAAGGTGGCCATGGGAATTCAGTACTTAACCGACGTAATCCCGTTGAGTTTGGGCTCGTTAGAATCGTCTCAATTAGTAGTCGATGATGGTATACAGAAAAGTACAGTCGGCAATAAAAGCTTGTACCAAAAATGAAATTTTTGTTAGAAACTTATTACAAGCTTTTATTTAACTTGCCCTGTTAGTATGGGACAAATCTTGCAAGATAAATTTGATCCACTTCCCGGTTTCCGATTGAGTTGAAATTTTGCACGAATATGCAAATCGCGTGACATGACAATGCAATATTCTGATGACGTGGAGCTGATCTGATGATGGAGCTGGAAGGTGGCCATAGGAAATCCGTGTTAGTATGGGACAAATCTTGCAAGTTAAATTTGATCTACTTCCCGGTGACCGATTGAGCTGAAAATTTGCGTATTAGTATAGTTTGGATGACAATTCAATATAATGGTACCATCGAGCTGATCTGATGATGGAGACAGAAGGCGACCATGGGAATTCAGTACTTAACCGACATAACCCCGTTGAGATTGGGCTCGTTAGAATCGTCTCAATGAGTAGTTGATGATGGTATACAGATAAGTACAGTCAGCAATAAAAGCTTGTAGCAAAAATGAAAACTTTTGACAGGAACTTATTTAATGTACTTTAACCCGCTTATGGAAACAATTATAAAAACGTAGAATTTAGTTTTCTAGAGTTATACATATAATGTATATATTATATATATATAAATATGTATATATCATGAATTGCCATTTTTTTTATACTTTACGCAAAATACCCAGTTAAAACTATATAAAAACTTAACTGAGCAAGGAATAAGCAATTCGAATTCAACTTATTCTATTACATTTCTTGTTCTTGCGTCGTGGTGCGAAAGATAATGCTCAGTCGGTTCTATCAGTGTTCTATGCTCGATATTGCTAATCCGATTTCTCGTGGTACACGTTCGTCCACTCGGAATATCCGTACAAAGAACTTCCATTTAACTGGCAAAAAATCCTTAAACCGTTTCACCTTAATGCCCTGCTGTCTGGTGTTGGGATTCACTGCTAATACAATACAACCTGGATTTTGACACTTTTACAGTTAATCGTTATAATATAACGCTCAAGTTTTTGGGCTATTGTTATTTTAAAGCCATTTAAGAATTATTTTTATTAAAATACATATAGAATGTCTTAAACTTAGAGCATTCAACCAACTCATTGACAGGCGTTCCCCTCTGCCGAAAATATATGACCATTGGTCATACACATTGTATGGACTGACCTTTATCTGACGTAGCTATTTTGACGTTACGTATACATTTGACGTTTCCCTCCCCCGCAGAAATCGGCAGACTTTTTATGTATAGAAAATGATGCATGGCCGCTCCTGTTGGTTGAATGCTCTAAGGTCTTAAACGTAATTGACATATCCGGGAAACAGTCGAATGATAGTTTTTCCGCGAATTCTATGAAAATATTTGTAGAATTCTTGATATCATAGGGACATGAAATGGCGAACTATTCCGCTCCGGTTATGTTAAATTGAAACCTTACCAATTCAACCACCCTATTATTTTCGGGTATAAAGTTATAGAGTCGATATTCAATTTTACTTTCTAGGTGGCTGTAGCGACTTTTTACGATATGGTCATTTTGGTGTTTTGCGGTTTCAGTCAACAAAGACATTGTTCCGTTAAGTAGATTGGACACAACTCAAACCGAACGACTACCTCCCCTGCACGTTAAGGGAGGATGTAATTTTTCTCGTTAAACCCATAGTTTAGGATGTCATTCGATAGCTTGTTTAAAAATGTTAGGGGGTTTAAAAAAAACAACTCAGTAATCCATACATTTGGATTTCCACTCTCATTACATTCTGCATACATACTCGTCGGTTTAGGATACCTTTGACCTGACCTTTCTTCACGATTTTTCCGATTTGGTCGGAAAAATTTCAATGAGGTCTTAACTCTTCCAACCGTAACTGCGGATGTGAAAAAAATCTTGGCAGTAGTACTTAGACAGGCCCTATTCTTTCGTACAAATTCTACCGACACAACTGCACCATTTAGCTGGCGCCCGCGTGTCGATGTAACAAAAACAGACAGACAGGCAACTACAGAACCCTGCACTGCGCGTGGCCCGACACGCACTTGGCTGGGTTTTTTTTAATAATTACTCATTACCATACAAATCTATACGAAGTTCAGCTTAGATTTATTTCACTCGCCTCCATTGCGTATTTTGTGAAAAGTTAAGATTTCTAGGTACTCTTGTATATATTACGTAGGCACTTATTCATTCTACTGAGACGAAAATTTTAATATAATGAAATCCACTGAACGAAAAAGAGTGCTTATTGGAAGACATTTTTAATAAAACGCTGCAGTGAGCATTGTCCGCGGAGTAAACCTTACGAGGTAATTACTCGACATTAATTTAGGATTAAAAGTAACAACTAAAAATTTAAGTAGCTAATTTTGTAGGAGTCGCGATCATTGTAGCGTACAGACTGCCGTTCGGAGATTTTAGGATAATATGGATAATCCACCCAGCTTGGAATGAAGCTATGAATCTCTTCAACGCGCAGCCAACTTGAAAATTATTTATTTATTGCCAGCTCATGTTTCTGATATAACACCAATTTGAATTTTCAGTTGAATTCAAATATAATTTACATTGTTTATTTTTGTTTAAAATTAAGTATCCAATAATAGTTGTTAATGGAAAATCCGTAATCGGAGGTAATCGGAGATACTATTTCCACTTTCTGTATTTGACAAATTGAATTATTATTGAATGTTTGTTTCTTATTAGTATAATTGACGATCGTGATAAGGATTCTTATAATTTTGACATTGTATGCGAATCTATATTGTTATTTTTATCTCGAAATAAATAAATCTAAATCTATAATAAATAGACTGGTTATGATTAATTGAATATTTGATTGAATCAGGCGTAACTTTGCGGAAGTCCAAGATATATTACGAAACCAGTATTCCTTTGCTTTTCCGCTAAAAAACGTGCTGGTCTATCAGCGAAGATGAGATGCAACTATTTGCGTATTTTTGCATGCGGTTAATACGCCCTCTCTCCGCACGTGCAAACACGCATATAATTGCAGCAACCCACCACCAATAATGAACAAAACCTCAAAACGTGTTTCGCCTCTATACGAAGCATCATCAGGAGATGTTACCTGCGCCACGTCGACTGAGCAAATGAGCCATCCGGAACAGCCAAGTTGTTATTTTATTAATTAAATCCTTTGCCACTTTGTTTTCTGTCAACGAGAAACCGTTTTTCTTTTGAAATCAAAGGTAAAATACATTGATCATAGCGCTTTTGCTCCCGCGTTATATATATTGAATAGGACATAGGTTAGCCATATTTATATTCTGACCCCCCCCATACTAACCTAGTTTTTTAATGAAATAGCAAAGCAATATTGTTCTCGTAACGAAATGAATATAAATTAAAGATAATTTTGATTTCTCATTAGTAACATTTCGGAAAAACGTGCCATCGAATTAGGTACCAATATTTTAAGAGGTGTTACATTACATCAAAACAATTAACTTTAAGTAGAAATTAATATAACTTTTTATATGATATTTTTGTTTTAATTTTTAGAACTAAAATAAATAATTAAAAATTTCGTTCAAAAATAACCATCCTGGGTATTTAACTGACAAGGTGTTTAACACTTGCTGTCAAGTGAACATCGCTGTGTGTGACACACGTCATTGTTAACTATCTCATTAACAGGGTGTTTTTACGCAGTCTTAATGTTGTTTCCTTATTTATCTTCAAAAATTAACACAATCTATTAAATATTTCTTATATAAATAGACTCCTAGAGACGAGTACTATCAACTCTAAAAGTATTGGTACCTAATTCAAATGCACCTTATATAATACCTAGTAGACAATGCAGTGCACTTACTGCTAAACTCGTAAAACTACAATAATAAAATAACCGAATCCATTTCATAAACTGCCCAACTATCACAAAGATATTGAGCTCCGGAGCGTCGCTAAACGTTATCTACTTATTATACTCATTTTTTATTCCTTCGGTTCTGAGCATTTATTACGTCTTATTGCTCGTGGAGAGCTTGGGGCCGTGCGGGGCAGCGTAGTCAACAAGAGGTTATTATGTTGAGACTAGCGAAAAATGAGCGAAGAGACTGCATCTCTCTTTGTTGTCTTTTGCAAAAAGTTACTAAGTAGATCTGTATAGTATTATGCTACCGAGTAAAATTAACTTTAAAACTCAAGATCTACGATGATCTATAATATTGAAGGTTGGTCTCAATTCTACTCGTAGATATTGACTCCGTCAGCCCAATAGACGCAACTTAAAAAATCAATATGAGAAATATGAATTGTTCGTCATGCTTAAAAGCATTGTTCGACAAAAAAGAATCCTCCGTGTTATGGCGTAATGCGTATAAAGGTACATTTGTAGCGGATTTATGGAGAAGGCCTCGGTTGGTTTATGATGACAATGCCGCCGCGAGCGCCCGGGAGCACCACCTCATTTCCTCGCTGAAAGTTATAAAAAAACATATTGAAAATGAGATTCCCGCAGTGCAGACCTAGCGAATGTTATCTTGTTTTGTGATTTGCCTGTTTTTATATACGCTCCCGAGAAATAAACGTATTTTAGAGAAAGGGTCTCTTTTGGATTCCAAAGTTTTTTCCGATACTTTTGCATGTGCTTGGTTTCGCTATATCAAGCCAATTTATGGGTGACCAGTGAAACAAAATAACACACTGGTGATTGTAATTCATACGAGAGTAACTTTTTGTTACTAAAAATCGTTGTAAATACGTTCATGGATATTGGCTACTTTTATTATTGTAAGGGATTCCAATGTAACCAATAAAGTCTAGTCTCATGTACGTAACATAATTATATTATCTGTACCTTATACCGTGTTTATTGAAACTTGTATGAAATGTTTTCATTCCATGAGCTGTAGTTTCCTTTAGTGATGATGACCTGATTACATTAACATAATTATTGTCTTC
This sequence comes from Epinotia demarniana, assembly GCA_945867215.1. Classification (NCBI taxonomy): domain Eukaryota; kingdom Metazoa; phylum Arthropoda; class Insecta; order Lepidoptera; family Tortricidae; genus Epinotia; species Epinotia demarniana. The sequence goes on from OX244263.1 coordinate 19,022,526, forward strand.
GTACTAGAATCTGTTTTTTATTAAACTACGGAGGTGGCAAACAGACACGGCCTGTCTGAACGTCATCAAGGAAGCCGACATCGTAACCTAATATAATATAGTATTATAATATATTATTAATTACGTAATTTGTATTTAGGTGGAAACATTTCTAAATATATTATACTTAATAAATAAATTGCTGCTGCTGAAATTGAATTAATCTTATCAGCAGTCTTACAGGTATTAACTAAAAATTATAATAACACTAATTTCAATAGCATAATAAAATCATAAATAAGCTTCTAATCTCATGCCTCGAACGTAAATGCCGGTATGTGGTTAATTTAATTTAATGGATGTGTGTGTGTAGTAGTAGTTTTAATTCTTCTAGTAGTAGCTTTAATTTTTAGAAATACTTGCTATGCCCTAACAGGGTCCATGTGTGAACCTACCCTAATGTAACACCTATTTGTACCACATGATAAATATGCAACAAATGAATATTATGGATTATGAACCTACGGTTGCTTGCAATTACAGAGAGTTCAAAAGCAAGTAGGCGACACCTGTGTGACGATGAGATGACATGCAGAGTTTTTGCCATTATATATTTTTCTAAACGGTTTTGTTTATATTATCACATTGAACTGTTGACTTTCGATACATGTAAAGTCTTCATCGGTAATATAATATATGCTGCATATTTTTGTAATTTTCCTTTGATATTGCCCTTTTTCCTGAATGGAATTCCATATTCGATACGATGTAACAGCGTTATAATGACAAATAAATAAAAAAGATATTTCTCAAAGGCTCCTTTTATACATTATGTCCATTTCTTTAGATGTCAATACTCGCTATTTTTCAAGTAGCTACGATAAAAAAAAAATGAACTTTACAATTTCTACGAGTGCCCATTGACTGTATAAACGACGAGACCCGTTCGGGAGTAAATTATTTTCATTTCATTGAATACAGATTACTATTGATGTTCCATTTAGCGTCAAACGTCGGCTAATTGGCGGCACGTCACGGCAACTAGACGTAGAACAAAGCTCGCGTTACGGGCGTTATCCGTATGATAGCACACAAGTTTCTGTTACGTTGAGTTGAGGGCCACTGTGTAGTTCAGGCAAAGATTGTCTTGTCAAGAGCCCGAGAGCTCAGTGCAACGCGCCCCGCGGTGGAGGACGGACGGCCCACGTCGCGTCCACGGCGCTCACACCCGTATCCGATACTCGAACAAAAAGTTTCCGAACTCTAATACTTTTTTTCCATATGGCCAGCTCCAATATAATACGTTGATGTTCGACTTTGAGGACGGAAAATAGTGAACTTAATGGATGTTATATAAAGCTTTTCGGATACGTTTTTGAAAGATTTCCAATGAAATGTGAATGCCTGTAATTATTTAGCCGCGTAGTCTACTGTGCGAGGTAAGTTAACAAAGTTTCTTAGATTAAATGGGCCTAATTGGCGACTTCATGTTGATTGTTCTAAAGAAGTGATTGATGTCGCGATGTTTGTCGGGGTTTTGATATTTAATTTCCGCTTCAACTACTTTTTGTTGTTTAAACGTAGCCTGTGTAAGTAATTGCTAATACTCAACTGATTCTTCATTATTTTTATGCGTAGGAGGAAAATAAATTGGGACTTTATTGACTTTCAATTTCAATTTTCCGGTCGTTGAAACGTTTGTCCTGAAGGTATAGTCAAGCCATAGTACAAATATCATCAGCTGGCAAAATTACCAAGTAATTCTGACAAGCAAATACCCGAGCCCGATGGCAAATATATCATTACCCGCAGTTGGATTATTTCTATACGAAACCCTCCGCAATTCGTCTCCAATACTTCCAGGGCAAAGTCAGCATAACAAAGAGAATTACGACAATGACGTCTACATTGAACCCTCTTAATTTTCCTTTTGGGATCCTTTGTTTTATACAGAGGCCGTGGCTATTGTCGAAATCGCTTTATGTTGCCAGTTTGTCGAAGATGAAAGAGAAAAAATAATTAGTCATGGTGTAAACTCTCGGTCACTTAGCGACTTACACACTGCTTCAGTAATTTAACTTTTTATATTATGTACTGGTAGTATATAGGAAGTAGTAAGGTAGTAGCGTATTACATTTTGGAGCATAAAAACTAAAGTGTATTTTTTTAAATAAACATATACGGACGAGCAATTATGGGCTTAAAAAAATATGCCAGTATATTTCTGGCTGCGTATTTTTCTTTAAACATACTAAATACTCCCTGTTGTCTACCTCTACCTACATGTTATTGTATTCTTTCTCTTTGTTTGTGTGAGGTGTGCAATAAAGAGTATTTGTATTGTATTGTAAATACTACTACTTCAATTCAACTATAAATTTGAAAATAAATTTCTAGGTTGGTCGCAAATCGCAATTCAGACCACAGAGAGGAGGGTTTAACGTTGCATTTGGTGCAACAATATATCCATTTTGATTATGTAGTACCTAAAGTATATACCTTATGTATCGGAAAAAAGCACAGACTTTTTAGATTAAATCTGTAAATAAAATGTAAGATCTAAGGAAATAGAAAACAAAACCACTTCATAACATGGACTGACGTACCGACCTAACATCGATTCTTAGGCATTACCCCGGGTAGCTCTGAAGCCTCGCCAAGTGTTGACTGATTACGACTCAAGTTTACATGCTACTCAGGAGCCACTTCATTACCATGGTCAACAATTTCATCAAACATAGGGGGCTTAAAATTAAATATTAATTATGTGGTACTTAGTGAATATGTGGAACCTGAGGGTCAATATAAGATACTCATTTTCCATTCACAGCGGGATTAAAATGTGGTGTGCCTGCTCCTTATAACGCATTACATCGGAAGCAGTAGCAAGCCTGCGAAATACATTGAAATCAAATCAAAACTAAATTATAATGCGTAATAATTTATTTTATATCTCAAATCGAGATATGAATGTTCATGAAAAGGCTGGTTAAGTGCACATCGTACACGAGCGCTCACCGACGGATAACACTCTCGCGGCGCTTCGTGTGCTACGCTACTCCCGTAGCAGCATCTTACCGCTACGCTTTCAAAGGTAAAATCTTCTGTAGACGTTGGTCTGGTGAACTCCGTGGCACAACACACTCCCAGCCAATATTTTGTAGTGCTACATAGCCGCACGTAGCAAAAATTGCATTCGTTTAGAGCGTTGCTATCAAAGAGAGTGATAAACTGTTATTACGAGTATTGAACTGGCACAATTAGAGTATTGAAAGCCACAGCCAGCTGCCAGCAGGTTAGATACCCCGAGGATGGTGCTGTGTAGAATGAACAAACTGAATTCGCCGCTGGCTGACTCAACGAATCTGAATTTTATAACCGGTTTTGCACCGCGCTTATGAGTCTTCTCCAGTCGCGAGCATCCGTAGGCTACCCTATATTTATTAAAACTATATTGCACAAAAAAATATGTACAAATGGCGAGCTTAATGCCAAATGCCATACTTTATCAGGTAACCATTGGGCTAAACAGAGATTAATAAAAGGTGCAAAGAACAAAAATATGATAACTTTTGTTGCGAATCAAACACGTGAAAAAAATATACTAATGTCTTATATACTAAAGATATATATGTAAATAAAAAATATGCATCGTATACAAATATATACACTACTACATATTTAATACAAGCTATAATTATTTGGATGGATTTTAGTCGAATTCTTGTTGAAGCAGATGCTTACGCTGCATCCGCTTGAAAGCAAACTTGCTTGGGGCTTGTCTGATGTTGAGAGGAAGTGAATTCCAGAGACGGCTCACCTGTATTTGGAAGGAATGATAGATGAAACTTGTGCGGTGGGAAAGTTTGAATAATTTGAGAACGGGCGCGGCACGCAGCTCACTGCCTGGGCGAGGGGTATCGAAAACAAATTTACTTTGAGGATCGAAAAATCGATCGTATGCTTGATAGCTGCCGTCTTCGTATAAAAATAAACCCCCATATTTAATGTAGGTACATTAAATACCAAAAATTAATTATAATTTATAACTTCACGGTTAATGCGGATATTAATTGAATTCAGGAGTTATTTTTTTATTAATTGCCGATGATAATTATGATACAACCTTTTTTTATTTACTTCTAGCTTCTGCCCGCGACTCCGTCCGCGTGGAACTCGTTTATATCGCAGCTCCATACAAGGTTATACCTCCCATTTCACCTCCTTAGGGGATGATTTCGGAATATTAAGTATTGATTTAGGTTTGGTTCTTCTTAATAGCTTTATTTATAATTTGTAATCAATTGTCAGTTTGACGTTTTAAGTACAATATTTACAGGATGATACGGCATCGTTTTCCAGCCAACATTTCTGTAAAATATGCGGATTCCATATCTGCGTTAAACTTGTTACGTTTGCAAGGTACAGGCTCGTGACATCCAACAGACGGACTGACAGTAGAGTGACAGGCAGGCTTCAGTGGAGCAAGCGAACCCTGAAAAATGTATACTTCCGTAGCAAAGCTTAGCTAGTTGACCCCATGCTCGTTATTTACCTCAATCAACCCTGTCCTGAAACCTCATGTGCAGTCGAAATAGTGGGTAAAGGCGCTTTGACACTGTTTCTAACTCTAACATCACAGCACATAAACTACCCGTCTCTTTGAAAGAAAATGTATAGTTTATCTCGCAGTCTTGTGCTATCCGCGCCGGTACCGTAAATTCACAACCTAGCCAAGGAACGGGTGCACGAGTTACGGGGACGGTGATGCCACGATCACACTTATCATGGCGGAAGACGTTTTCAGCGTTCTTGAATATGTACATATTAAAATATATATTTCAAAATGGTGTTTTCAAAGCAAGTGCAGCGAATATTGCAGGTGCAGCGAGGTAAATATCAACACTGGCAATAATTGATGACTCTGAGCTGGAAGTCTGTGGATCAAATCCCAACTCTGCTGATGTGACTGAACACGGAAGGTAGGAGGTATCCATCTTCCAGTACGGCTCTCAAGCTTGGCCTCAAGTCGACGATTTTTTTTCTCTACAGCTAATATTAGTCTTCCTACTTAAGGTAGGAACCTTAAAACACAAATGGCTCCTATAAGTGAGAGCATATCTGAGGATTAAATTTCACACAAATTGTTATGATTTCCATACGTATTATGATACTTGCAATTGAACTGACGCTAGAATCACCGTGTAACCGATGTCTGATTTTGCACCGGAGGGGCGAGATGAGACGAGGCAAGGCGAGGCGATATGGCAAATTTTCAATTATCTCCTCGCGCACGCGCGGTGGAAATAGTAAGTGCCATACAAATTTCAATTCTCGCCTCGCCTCGTCTCGTCTCGCCCCTCCGGTGGAAAATTAGCTTGAGCATCGTAATGTCACACCTAAGTAACCTCTTGTTGGGTAGTATGACATAATTTTCCTGCTTCATTTTTTTTTCTGCATGGCTGTAAACTTATTTTGAGTGAATAATGTTTTGGCTACATTGATTTATTTAGTATAAGTAACTGGACACACAATCAGCCGAGAAAAAATGGCCGTCCAAAAGAACCACCCGATTCGTTGGGTGTCGACCGTAAGACGTTTGTATGAAACATATTGTGATGCAGGTTATAATATAAGTAAACGTTATAAGCAACTACCCAAATATAGCTAGACTTGTCATTTCGGGGCACATTTCTTGTCTTTTTTTTCGACATTGAGGCTCTATTTACTATTTATGTGACGTTAATGTTTGGGTAACTCACATGAAAACTTTTTTTTTTTCATTTTGGATGCAGCGTACTCCCTTTAGACAAAAAATAAATTAAATCCCGAAATAAGTAGATAAACTGTCACGAAATACCCACAGGTTGCGACTCGCAGTTTACCGCTTATTTTAGCAGTAGGTGTACCTATTACATATTTAGACTCACTAGCACTGACAGCACTCAACTACAAAGAAAGTAAAATATGTACCATTTCGGGAAACAGGGAAGAATATCTATTTATTCGTTGTTGCGTTGACATTGAGAGACATGTAACGGCAAGCCGGATGCTCAGAAGCGCTACAAACTGTCCCGTGGTCATGTATGAGTGTGCAACTTTGTCATATTTAAAATATGTTAGGTATTATTTACATGAAATATGAATTATTCTTAGTCAATAGTATTGTTAGTAAATTACCACAGAGAATGTTGTTGGATAAGTTCGAGTTTATCCATTGCTAGTAGTTTTGTAAAATCACAAATTAACAATTAGAGACTTAAATTATTATTATTATTTGGATTACATTATTATTATCTGTGGCATGTCATAACGGCGCTTAGCCATGAAAAAAAACTACAAGCAATATTTGTTTTTCGGGTTTTTACGACATGCTGCAACTGCGATTATTAAATATACTAACTAATATGTAAATACAAACGATGTTTGCTATAAATTAACATTCGTATTTTAAAAATTATGCATATTGTACCAATTGAATATTACTGTTTCATAACCGTGCCGAAATGGTTCGCACTCAAACACTATCATTAAATCAGTCAACAGGTTCCCCCTATAATGGTCCATACCTACACAGCTAGCGCATTTATTATGGGTTTTATAGGAGCTCACAGATTTAGAAAATGTTGCTGTATATTTTGATTCGTGTTTAGTTCCGTCGTATTCGAAATAAATTAAAATAAAAGTTTGAGCTCTTCACTCGAGTGAAACCAACAATTTAACAACATTTGTACGCTAAAATATCGCCGTATAAAAATGTGTTAAATCAATCTTTATAGGACTGCGAGCGTCATTCTTAACCCTTATGTAGTTAACGGCAACGTATTAATTGTGATGCAAACGTCCGTCATCAATGAAACAAAAACCATTGTGTTCTGGCCGAATTACGGTACAAAATTGAATTTACTGATAGATTTGTTAAATAGTAATTATATATACGATCCTCCGTCATGGCCCCTCATGCACCACGCAACTATGCATTAGTCGGAGAAAGACAGTTCCATCGCTTTCCAACGCATAATTGCGTCCTTGTCCTGCGCCATGACACCTGATCTGATCCTTTACACTTGCATGTAGGTATGCGCGGTGGCGCGAGCGCTAAGCGAAAGCGTCAAATTTAGTTACCAATATTGTATTATATTGTTTAAAGTATTTCACTTAAACCGCAACAAAAACAAAAGATGAAAACTGTGATCGTGGTAGATCATACATGAAAAGGTTTATCTAAAATAGTTTGACACAAATCTGTCCTCCATAGAAAATCTAAAATCGCCCGTTGGTACCGGATTTCCGTTTAAGAATAATTTTACGTGGCGTATTTTATGGCCTGCAGAACCCTAAAAAGTTGGCAGAGTTTACTGCGGCCAGAATTGTGGAGTTCGACAAAACATCCGCCCGTCTGACCGTGCCGGTATAACCCCGGATTTATTTGACCACATCGTGCGGGTTCCTTGACCGTTCAATCACAGTATAGAAGAATAATACAGTAGTTAAACAGAGGCCGTTTAGGAGCGTTAGTTACCTACTTTCGCTAGATGCGCAGGGCTGTGTCACGTTTGTGGCTTGACATACCTATAATACTAAGTTTGCTTTTAATTTAAGTATGCAAAGTATTATTTCTGTTGCAGTTTTATTAAACTGCAACAGAAATAATCAAAAAGACAATATTGTATACACAACAATAATATTATAGTTAGTTAGGTATGTGTTTTTAGTTTCCCACTTCATCGAATATTAAAACAACACTACTGTACCTAAATTATTTCCTAGTAAATACTTACTTAAATAAGTTGCTAAACTGCACTAGGCTGATAGGTAATTAGTTACAAGCCTATTCGGCTCCTTTTGATATCGTGGCACTGGCAGCTCGCCGTCTTCATTCCTACGAGGCGGCTTCCTTTGACGTAGCGAGTGAGAGCGAGCGAACACGGCAACAGCGCGGCCCCGACTGAAGCATTCTCCATCATTCCCAAAGGCTATGTATAGGTGCGTACTGAACACGCGCGCATGTGTGCAGCCGTGCGATGTACCTTTGTTCGAAGTTTATCTACTGTCTTCTATACTGTGGTTCAATGGTATGTAAAATTATTATGCGACTGCATATTTATTTTTAAGTGAAAAATGTAGGTTGTTCATTTTAGTTTTCGATTACCCTATTTCTTTTTGAAAAATTAAGATATAATGTCGGAAAGAAAAAAAAAATTCGAAAAAGTTACTTGACTATTAATGTCTTTTGTCAATGTTTTGTTGTCCTTTACTGTGTTACTCGATTTATGGATATTAACACATTTATTGCCAATAATCGTTAAGCGCTATGCTCATAGCCGGTCCTGTGGTTTTCCTCGTATGTAAAGCGACTACGGCGTAGGCGCGGGTTCCTGGCAGAGAATGTTCACTTAAATATTTGTCAAACAACTGTTAACTTATTTGACACCTATTAAAAAATACAAAAGTGATCGTATTATTAGAATTAAAGTGTAGGTATATGTAGAAAGCTTACATTGGTATGTAGGGTAAATCGCCAATAACAGGCCACCCTTCAATAACTGGCCATTCATACAAAAAATGAACTCCGTTCCCCTGTAGCGTACTTACCTGTTTTTCTTATGGTTGCAGTCGCTGCCAAATACTACTTCTGCGTGTGCAACACCTCCGTTAAGCACATACTCGTATGCCGTTTTCCTAGGCATTCTTATAATAGTTCCCGAGCTGCGGTCCCTTGGTTACTTCTGAACAATACATTTCTGCGCGCTGGTAATGTTAAGGTGCGGTTTAGGCACACTTTTCTTACCTGTTTCTGTTAATTTGAGCTGTAATTTATGTCTGTTTGCTTTAATATTTGGCTTTTCCTGAAAATTAATTTAATTGTTTATTTTTTGACAATCTGTCATACAACGACAGATACGTTTATTTTAGCTATGCTAATCCAACGATATGCCCTATGGGTATCCCACGCTATGGGTTTAAAGATAAAAAAAAATACAACCCCACTTCAGGAGGTAACGCAGGTCAAGATTGCATTTTACTGTTTTGTCGGCGTGATTGATTTATATAAACATGCTAAATTACAGTTTTCTAGTAGTGAGGGTTACTAAACTAGTCCGCAGACGGACAGACGGACATGGCGAAACTATAAGGGTTCTTTGTTGACTACGAAACCCTAAAAAACGAATAAGTAGGTATACAATATGTTTCAAATGTATAACCGGTGATAATACTTTTATAATAACCCAGCAAACCATTTGTTTCTTACTTCAGAATTAATTAAGAAAGCTATCTTTATTAAAGTGTCCACGCTTCGTGTCGAGCGCTAAGGCCGCAATCCATTACAGATGAGCGAAGCGTTAAAAGTCAACTTTGCGTTCCATTGCCTGCTCCATTACTGGAAATACCGCCCGAATAAATGACGAGGGGCATTTGACGGAACAAAAAAAAGCCCCAATCGTGCCCTTTTTGGAATCGAGTTATCGCCAATGGATCACGCTTAAGGCAGTCATTAACGGACAGTGTTGTTGTCCCAAGTTATTATCGTTTAATTTATAGCCACACATTAGCGCTTGAGGCGCCATTAAGCTGGGGAAGACTCGGGGAATAAATAAAGTCGGGGAAAGTTCACATGATGAACACCCCGACCCTAACTCACTTTCCTCAGCACGTGCACTCGTTAAATTGTCGCTGGTCGGTGTACAGTTCGTATTTATACCTTAGCGACACGCTCTGCAGGAGTTTTAGTTCGAGTTTCTTTTATTTAATACGAACTATGTTACATTTTTTCCGGTCAGCGAGTTATATTCGAACTAGCTTCTGCCCGCGACTTCGTCCGCGTGGAGCTCGTTTATATCGAAGCTCCTTACGAAATTTCGCAATTTGTTAGATGGCCCCCGAACGTATTTTGACCTGGAGGTTTTTTTATCCCCATACGCATTTTGCCACGATCGTGTTTTGTGCTTTGGTCGTATTTTCTCCATTGAGTAATTTGCCACAAAGTATGTTGCCGCACTTCAATAATTCGCTTAACAATTTAGTGTCATGCTTACTTTTTGTCCTATATGAATGAACTCACACTGAACCTCAATTCACTAAAGGAAGTGAATTGAGGTTCAGATTATACACTATATGTATAATCTATTTATTAATTTTGTATTAAGCAGTAACGCTGCTAACGAGATTATAATTTAAACTTTAAAAAAAAATACTGCATGAACATCAACAAAATCCGAGAGCAAATGCGTTGATTATTGGAGAAAAAAACCCAATCTCAAAAAAAAATACGATTCGGCTCATCAATGACGGATTCTGAGGTAAGAAACATAGAAAAAAAAATACAACCAAATTGAGAACCTCCTCCTTTTTTGACGTCTGTTAAAAATAGGCTGACAATTCGGGAAGATAAAAGAGATTATTAAATTAAAAGTTCAAAAAACTGTTAAAAAAACATTACTTTCTACTTACATAGCCAAACAACACTTGTCAGTCTTAACCGAATACCAATTATGTACCTAGACTTAGCTTAATGTTAAGTAGTTAGTAATCGGTAATTTTAGTATAATACCTATGTAACTATGTTTGTACCTACACGCGGATCGAACCGCGCGATCTCGCCTACTATCAAATAAACCCACGGGGTTTCCTATAGTGGCACATATGTTAACATTATATTGTAAACCCTATCTATATAAACAAATTTTTAAAAAAAGTATAGTCGGCGGGCAAAACTGAGATTATAAAATTTGAGTTGTGACGAAAAACAACAATAAAAAAGTGTGTGCGACAAAACACGATCGTGGCAGATTCTGTATGGGGAAAAATGAGCTTTTAAAATTTGAGTTATGACAAACCAACAAAATTAAAAAAGTACACGTGACAAAACACGATCGTGGCAGAATACGTATAGGGATTAACACCCAATGGGGACAAATCGCCAGTTCTGTTAGCTTGAACTTGGCTTGACACACTACCGCGTGTCTAGATAATATTCGCTAATCTTAATCTGCAACACTTACTAATATGAACATTAAAAAAACAAACATCAGCTTCTATTAGAGCTAAAGTCAGCTATAACACATTTAACGCAAAAGTTAGTGATTCTTCGGAAAGGATTCCTCAATGGAACAGCCTTATCTTCTCTAATTACGAGTAAACCCTTGTAATGTCTACAGCATAATTTCACTGCAGAGCCAAATTCCCACAATCACTAAGGAAGGGTTCAAATTCTAAATTCTACCGACAGGTCTGACATTAAACAGAGCTATGTTTGACATGTTTCTATTTGCCGTGTTTTTGGTGCAAACAAAATCCATTTTTAACACCCTTGCATTAAGCCCGCTTCTTCTACATCAAAGGCTTACAGATCGTCAACGCACGTCCAAAGAACAATAGACCTTATCTTTGTAGCAAAAGAATTCATATCATTGTTCAATTTGTTGATGATTCCACTTGGATACTTGAGTGAAATTGAGCTTTTTGTGAAATACTCTGAATTTTCTTTCGAGTACATTAGAGTGTATTTTGCTGTGTTGAAGGATAAGGAAGATTACCTATTCGTAGACATGTGGACGATAAGCGTAGTCGTTATAGAGGTTGTCGGAGTCCCTCTAAATATAAACATCGTCCAGATGTCGCAGATAAGCGAGAAGGCTTTTTGGCCTAATGGAGGATTACCTTAGTCGTCGAGGTTGTCGCGTGTTGAAGGTGCCTCACTGCACTCGGTGATTTAGACTATGGTTACTTTACATTATTTAATCAAGACCAAATGTGATAATACACTTTTACATCTTAACTTAACGCATGACGAGGAAGCCGTAACGGAATACTACTTTTGAACGTGGTCCATTGCTATAAACACATAATTAATTTAAATAAAATATGTACGGGTAGCATTAGTTAATGATAATAATTAATTTTGTTACTGTACTATAAAAATGGAACAATAAAAAAACTATCTTATAACGTCACAATGATTGTTCACGCAAATTGTCATTTTACCGTTTAATTTGATATCAATTTATTTTTCGAGTATAATAAAAACATTCCCTCAAAAATCTTCCTCAATTATTTTGGGAGTCTAAATTGTAATATTTATCTTATTCGTTCAAAATGATACCCTTTAAACCTGAAATAACAGTTTAATGAGGTAGGATCGAATTATAAGGAAACTGAGTGGAATATCGCGCTCGTTTTCTAACTGAAACGGAAAAGAGACGAAAAAGCTTATGATAGGACGGGCAATGGCATCTTCTTACGGAATTGTTAACTACTACTGAACCAATACACAAACACAAAGAAACATTAATATTAGGTAAGTACTTATTTTAATAACAGTTGTCAAAAACTTTTCCAAAAGCTCACCTACATGGCAGGAAAAGGTGTTAAAATTCCCGGATTTCAAAATGTGTTACCTACCTACTATGAATTATTATCAAAATCTAGGATTCTAGTTACCTAATTGGTCTATAAATAATATTAATTAATTTTAGGGTAGTATATATATAATCAGTGAATTTTCAGTAAGTGTTCATATTTATCTATTTGCGAATAGAGTAAAGAAAATTAAATTATTAATACTAAGTAGCTACTGACCCACACAAGTTTTTTAACAGTGTCATGGGATATTCACAATCCACTTGAAGAAGAAAAAAAAAACTAGTGATCCTAATGTGCCATCAAAGCAACTTCCTGGAACTAGGTTAGTTATAAATAAGTAATGAGTATGTCTAAAGAAAAAAAAAAGCACTTTTTATATTTATAGCTTATACGAGTACAGTCCTACGATTATGAGTATATGAGGAATCCAACGACACCTCATATGCCTAAATCCATGAAGCCATTTGGACTGTAGGCCGGGAAATTGAATTTTCTTGTCCATATACATATACTTAATATACTCGTACATTCGGCAGAAAAACATAACCCTTCTTCTGGGGCAGTCGGATAAAAATAGTTATATTTTATTTTCCTATACAGGTAACCTACCCAAATGTTTATATATTTTAAAAAATGCACCAGGGACACCACCGCTTTAATTTTGTTCAATTATTTAATTGTATGGCAAACAATATTTGGGGCTTTAAAGTTTGTCACTCTTTAGTTAACTAAATACTATACTACTAAAACACATATAGCAGAAGGGTAGATAATTAAATTTTAAACCAAAATAAATCATTCACGCAGTTAAAATAAATAAGCCATCAATACAAATATACATATAGGTGGGTAAGTTTAAACATCAGATTTGGAAGAAAAGACACAACCGTAAGTATTAAGAAAGGTCGGGTACAAAATGCTATTTAATTAAAAACCTTATAAAGGAACGAGCAACCCTTCCTACTTTATTATAAGTCAAAATTGTTCGCCAGGATTGATGGCTGTTTGACAGAAACCCAACGAATCGTAATTTTATTGAAAAAACCACAGCTGCGTATTTTCCTTCTCTTTAGTAGAATATCAAAATTCGTCTCGCAGGTATCATTCCGTTTTATTATTATAAATAATAGATAGGTAAGTATTTTGATACTGCTACATCGGTAAAAGCCTAAACGGAAAAATACGTATAGCACTCACTATTTTAGATTTAGATGATATGCTAGCGATAGTGTCTAGCTGCCCGCGCGGCTTCGCCCACGTATTGCAAAGACCCGAAGAAGGTAAAGCGGTGTCCGTCCGTCTTCGGCTTAGCTCAGTAACCGTTACTACTAGAAAACTGTGATTCGGCATGGGTATATAAATCAATCACGCCGACAAAACATAGCAATAAAACTTTTTTTATTTTTTTTTGGGATACCTCCCCTACACCTAAAGCGGGGATGTATTTTTTTTTCTCGACCCATGGTGTGAGGTATCACTACACGCAGATGAAAGATTGTTTTGAAATCGGAGTGGCGGTTCCGGAGATTAACCATTGCATATAAACTTACAAAGCTACAATCTCACAGACTTTTCGTCTTAATTATATTAGTAGCTAAAGACGATCACTTGTTACAATCATACATACACGACATATAGGTAGACATTGGCATAAGACCATTATTCCCCAACACCACCATTCTGTACTGTAACAGCTTAAAAATTATTTCAACAAAAACATATCATGTTATTCATTCAGTAAAGTTAAAAATGACTCGCATTAATCTGCATGAGCATTCTAGGAAGCAGGAATTACCAACAATGTTCAATGGTAGAGGGTGACAAAGAAGTGCCTCCCCTGTATAACAAGAGTTTGTTTGTGCTAATTAGGTTGGCCTAATGAATACAGGGCGGTGTTCATCCGTAGTTGTCTGGGTAATTAACAGCTGAGATAGGAAATATTAATATTTATAAGGCTCGGGTCGAAAGCGAATTTCGTTATACGTTATAACTAAAAACGGGTGATGAATTTTACATGCGTATTATATGCGCCGGTTAATATTTGCGGTTTTTATCTTTGTTCTTTCAGCGCGTTGTGTCTAAAGTTATTAAAATGATGTTATCGGCTATTCTGGGAATCGATTTTAGAATCTCACCAAGTGACAAATTCTCACCGATGTGAGTGATTTCCAAGAAATCACCATGCGATTATTTTTGACAGTTGACGTATGTGACATCCGCCAAGAATTTTTCAAAACTTGAATTTTCGTTTACATGGCACTGACACATACGCTACGTTTTACGTTTGAATCTGTTTTAAGTTATAGTATGAGAAAATAAAAACCGGTATCAAGGACAACATCTGCATAAAAAGGAACGTAACGGGAAGATTGTCTCTGAATGACATTGTAAAATTTCTGCATGTTGGTATGTATGAAAAATGTAAGTCACCGATGAGTTTCAAAAATACGAACTTTCGGAAATCAATCACATCGGTGAGAATTAGTCACTTGGTGAGATTCAAAAATCGATCCCCAGGAGTATCGTTTTCATAACATATTTTGATTTGATGAGTGATCCCTATTTGTCTTATTTCAGAAGGAGACATCCCTAGGATGTCACTTATATTACACAACTCTGTAGTTCTGATTTTGTAAATTGAAATATCCCTTGGACTACCGGAGACGTCACAATTTCCTCGTCTCACCAAGGTTGCAAACTTGGCCTCTAAAGGAGAAACAGTAGGTGCATTGTCCAAAGAGGTCAGTATGAGATTTTTTGACGAACGAGAATCTATTAGAAGCCCGACGAATGACCGAAGGGTATTGATGACTATTGTTTGTAAAATTCTTACCGTCCGTGCTACACGCAATGTTTTTCATGAAATTTGCGTGGATACAAGTTGTATGTTTTAAGAAAAACGAATATTAATCGCAACATAAATTACAAAATGACAATTATCTATTTTCTTAGTTTTTTAAAATATTTTACGTAGACACTATTATACTACTACTACAATTACTAAATATTTTTGTAGGGTGGCATAATACAGGAGTAGGTTTTTGTCTACAAAAGCCTACTACACGCAGGCGCGCGTTATGCAGCCACGAACGAGTATCGGTTCCCAATAATCAATCCACGGATAGTTTTCCTTGCCAGCAGTTACATTTTGACAGATTACCCATTGCCCGTAGAAAATGTGTCAAAATGTAACTGTTGCTAAGAAAAAGTATCGATGGATTGATTATTTGGAACTGGCCTAAGTGTGATGAAAGAGACATTCATTAAAACAATTAGTCAAGCAGTTATTATGAAAAGATCATATTAATGTTGTTAGGTCAAAAACACGCTATTTTTAGAAACAAGTTCAGTCCTATAACTAAGTAAAAATAGTAATACCAATAGATAGATATCCGAAATATGAGCGATAACGATTATGGTCTCAAAGGCGTAAGTAACATTGAGCTGTTATTAGTCGCATAAAATTTCATGCCGCTAAACTTCATAATCATAATATTTTTACTGTGCAAACAAAAACAAATCGTTTTATGTTCAAATTTGAATTTTCGAGTTCCCCAAAGGGCGCGAGACCCTGGTTGTAATTTTAAGGCGATGTTTTTATTAGACTGGCCCCTCTAATAAGCGGACATTGCTTGTTTCCGGAACAATCTCATCCTATTCCGTAATTTTATACTAATATCCGGGTAAACGAAGTTATTACTTCAGTTGAAAAACTAAACTAGGTGATTTTAATGCCAAAACCAATATCGATCTCATTTTAAATCAAACCATACTGTATCGACACTGAATAATTGAATTAACTCAACTGATTCGGATAAAATTTGCACCACGATATATGAAGCGTGGATTCCGGGTCCACGCATACGAAGTCGCGGGTGGTAGCCTACATCAATTATTTCAATGCTCATTACATGTTTATCACTTTGAGTAGGTATATACTATAACGGAAAAGGGGCGTGACGATAACATGTTTTGATTGTGGAAGGCAGGAAATGATAAACATGTAGACGTCCCATCGATGACACAGTTAACCGATCATTTGGCTGCAGCAGCTCATATCCGATTTCGACGAGTCTCGCAGCTTATAAAGCCTTAAGATCAGTGTCAAGACGACTGAAGTGATGTCACTGGCAACCACAGTCGAAAGACTCTTGTCGGTAGACTGAGCAAGGAGCGAGGATCATCTGAGGCGGTTCGACAAATACCGTCACCTGAGGGGTAATCGCGTTAGGAAAATGCAAATGTCATTAATCCACATAAAAATTGTGACATAGATCTACCTAACGTACCTACGGTACTACCTAATAACGTTGAAGTGGCTGCAAGTATTTGTTAGGTTTTTTTATTGAATGGAGTTCGAAGAAATATAATCAGGTTAGAATGGATTAGGTACTAATAGCATCAGGCAGAATGGGATCGATTATGACCCAAGTTTTAACGCACGCACTGGGTTATACGTAGAAAATACAAATAAAACTCAATACTTTTCGAGTGACGAGTGAGAGTATTCGCTACTTGCCGACGGTGGGACAAGTGCCTTAAACGGCATTTTCCAATAACAGTCTCTGTTAAGTGCATTATGGCACCGTGGCGGCCGCTAGAGTTTCCAAATGGAACCGAATATCTGGAGTATCAGAAATAACACCGGCAATTCTCGTTTCGTATTTGCACTTATCCATTCCAAATGATATCGAAAATGGTTCATCAAATCGCATAGAATAACAAAATAAATAGACTATAAATTAAACCATACCCAAAATATAACAACATTTCATTATTCGTCCCCATCGAAGCCCATTTTGGTGAATTGAATTTCGGACAGGCTTCGTGTTATCTATTATAACTATTATAAGGCATGTAGAGTAGAGTACTTATAGGGATCCGTAGCCAAAATGGAACCTAACCTTTATATTCTCCTCATGTACGTCTGTCCGTATCACGTTCTGTGTTCTGTAATTAGGTGGGCACTCCATACATGTAACGGAAAGTAAAAAAAATACTGTTGGTCAAGATGTGACACATGAATCACACATCTTTAAAAATAAATATAAGGTTTTTCATCATTTTTTTGGATTAATAAATGTATTCGGAGTTAATCACTCCGTAAGTCACAAAAATTGTGCACCATGTAGATTTTTTTTGTGTAAGTAAGTAATTAAATAATATGAAGAAAGTCATGGGCATGGTGCTTTCAAATACTTTCAACGAAAATTAATTAGACCCAGATCGGTCAGAAGGTTTTTAAGTTATTTCTGAAAAACTGGATTCCTTAACGAAAAGCCGTGAGTTTCCTATGAAGACAAGACATTTTTTAACGAACTCTGTAGGATAGTTATTTTTAATGTAAGTTTGTAGGTTATCTAATAGAAGGTACGGAACCCCTTATTACGGGTGGTCCGACACGTACTTGGCCGGTTTAAGGGGTTCCGTAGTCAACGAGGAACCCTTATAGTTTCGCCATGTCCGTCTGTCCGTCCGTCTTCGGCTTATCTGAGTAACCATTACTATTAGAAAACTGTGATTCACTGTGATTCAATCACGCCGACAAAACAGTACAATAAAATCTTGAAAAAATAATGTTTTAGGGTACCTCCCCTACACCCAAAGTGGGGATGTATTTTTTTTTCTCGTAAAACCCATGGTGCGGAGTATCGTTGGATAGCTCGTTCAAAACACTGTTTAACGAGAAATCCACCGAAAAAAAAGTTAAAAGCAAAAAGTTATAAACCTTTTTTATTTAGTTTAATAACTAAGTTCTTAAATTAATCTGAGTGTACCTAAGTAATCTTGAGTCGGCACCAAACAAGCATATAAATAATAAACCTTTTTTATTAACCTTAATAACTAAGTTCTTAAATTAATCTAAGTGTACCTAAGTATTTTTGAGTTGGCGCCGCCTCAAAATTACTTAGGTTCAATTAGATTAATTCTAGAAATTAGCAATCAAACTAAATAGAAAAGGTTTATTATTTATTGCTTTTCAGTTTTTTCGGCGGTTTAATTTTTATGTTCAATAGTTAATTTATTTTTCAATTTTCTGTGGCTTACTTTAGTTAATTACTAACTCAATTACTAGTCACATGCAATTTTTTTGATTACTCTCTGCATACATTTAAATCAGTAAGTGAACCTTCCCCTATCCAGTCAATCGTCCCCTGTTTTCCTACCCTTAGGGTTGAAATTTTTATTTAAAATTTATGTAGGACCAACATCGAGGTACCCTTTCTAATTAAAAAATAATTATCAAAATCGGACTACTTTGTAAAAAGTTATGCGTGATCATACAAAAAAAATATATACGGGTTGACTTGAGAACCTCTTCCGTTTTTTTTTGTCGGTTAAAAAAATACATCACCAATTTACATGTCGGGGAGGTACCCTAAAATAGTATTTTTCACAATCGTGTTATAATAGAGAGCTTTTTAGTCGAGTACCGTGTTTAGGCCACGAAGCTTGCTGAGTGGCCTAAGTAAGGTACGAGAATAAAAAGCTTGATTATGACAGTATTGTGAACAATACTTTTGTACGAGATTATTAAAATGTATAATTTAAGTCATTAATACGTAAACTAAATATCGTAAGTACAATATTGTCTATCCGACTTCTTTTACACAAAATAATCCATAGATAATCACACCACCGGCTTCCGTAATGTTGCAGTACTGTGCTTTGATTGGCCAATCACATAGCGTAGTTTTTTTTCATGCCCTGGATACAGCAGCCAGTTTAAGTAGATTTTTGACAGACGACGCAACGCTGCTACGTACCGAAACGCCATAGATTGCCAATTTAATATCGGATCGAGTCTCCTTAACAAGGACACATATAATTGAAAAACGTAGTTCTATTTAAAAAAAAAATCGGTTGTCTAGAGCGTATCGAAACAGTTATTTCGGTTGTTTCGGAAGTAACATATACTATTCAATGATGAAAAGAGTGACGTTGCAGTATTCTCTATGAAATCTTAATACACAGATTTTAATCGACGAGTACAAAAAATGTTTTTTTCAGGGTTTTATTCTACTGTTTTGTCGGCGTGATTGGTTTCTATACCCACGCCGAAGTTTTCTAGTTGTAAGCTAAGCCGAAGACGGACAGACAGACAGATGGACGGACATGGTGAAACTATAAGGGTTCCTTGTTGACTACGGAACCCTAAAAACGGAACCCTATTACTAAGACTTCGCTGTCCGTCTGTCTGTCACCAGGCTGTATCTCAAGAACCGCGGTAGCTAGACAGTTGAAATTTTCACAGATGATGTATTTCTATTGCCGCTATAACAAAAAATACTAAAAACAAAATAAGATAAATATTAAAGGGGGGCTCCCACACTACAAACGTGTTTTTTTGACGATTTTATAGATAATGGTACGGAACCCCCCGTGCGCGAGTCCGACTCGCGCGTGGCTGGTTTTTTTGACTTATTTACTAATTATCATGACATTTTCAAGTCTTTAACGTATGCAATTTGAAATTACGATTTATTACTAATGACAATGATATTATTTATTTCTAGATATTTGACAATTATATTTTAATTTTAATGTATAATGTACAATTTTGATCGTAGTGAAGTCGCCAAAAGAGGCCCCAAATTACCCAGCCTTGAGCTCTTTAATGGTTGCACAGGATTTAGAAATAGCTGGTGTAGCGCTGCATAAGCGCTTAAACAGCTCGATTTTGCAGCTTTTGCTTTACGATTCAGCGCGCTTGTAATGCTTTTATTCAGGGTTAAGAATTATTGGGTCTGGATAAAGGTAAAACATAAAATAATATGCATCTAACGTCAAATTATAAATGTATAATTCTCAAACACAAATGGATCATCGTGGACTTCGAACAAATGAAGTGTTTTATATTTTGACAGCTGCAAAATTTATTACTAAAATATGAGTTGAACATTTGTTATTATATATAACCATAACGTATTTCGAGTGCGGTGGTAATTTTATTGTGAATGTACATATCAATTTACAGTTAAATTTTCACGCGCATTTTAAATAGAAAGGATTTCAGGAATAATGGAAACCGCATTACATACTGTAATGTTGAGTGATAACTTTCTTTAAGAATACTGTCTGAATCTCACTTATTTATGAATTGTTAAGTTGGGTTCTCTAAATCAGCTCATAATAAAGAGATTTCAGTCTTAAATTTATATGAAACATACATTGTTGAATATTTGATGGTTTATATCGGTCATTCGAAATGGCGTCGATTTGTTAAGCAGCCCTAAGTCTTTTTTTTACGCCTTTGTTATTATTTTATCTGCACAAGGCGCTTCGCAAGCGCAACCAACCTTACACCAGCCGAAGGTTTCTTAATCTGCTATGAGCAAAAGTTGCGACTAAAGGCTGAACAATAGCATCTGAATTAACTGATAAATAATGCTTAGAGACTCCTGTGCAGTCGATATCTGCACAAGAGCTTATAATTAACCTCATAAACCAGCCTTACATCAGCCGAAGGCTTCTTTACCAGCTATGAGCATAAGTTGCGACTAAAGGCTGAACAAAAACATCTGAATTTACTGATATAATGCTTAGAGTACATTTTTACTCTCTTTTGCAGCGCTTAATCGGCAAGGCTGTACATGACTCGAAAATGTCGCCCTTGTGCAGTCTTCAGTCGCCCCTAGAACTCTATTATATCTTAAGTAAAGCTTAATACTTGTTAAAGACTGTCTTATTACTAAACATTCAGCCTGTGTGCTACTTGGGTGTGTTTTACAAATAAATTATTTGAATTTGAATTTGAAACTTAATGTGTACTTAGAAAGGCCAGTTTTCGTACAAATTCGGCCGACGCAACCGCACCGCACGTCGATTTAATTAAGAGAGACAGGCAACTACAAAATACTGCGCGTGGCCCGACACGCTCTTGGCCTGTTTTTACTATATAGGACTTACGAAAGCTGTCCAAACTGAAACGGAGAACTCCGTTTCCTTCTATCGCTCGTTCAAATATGAATGTTGTTTAGTGATTTATACTTATGGCAACTGTCGATGACGGAATAAATCAACGGGTCAATGATACAATTTCCGATCTTCACACAACTCTGGACGCTGATATTTTTAACTTACCTACTACCATAATTATGTATTACTAATACTAGCCTTACCTGTCTTCTTTACTTCTCGGTTCGTTCGCATGTCGAACGACGATGATATCTATAACATACAAGGTTTAAAAAAATACCTTGCCTCACCTGAGAAACAAATATTCAAGATGCCGGAAGTGTAAATGAAATATTTATTAATTAATTTTATTATAATACTAGCTGATGCCCGAGATTTCGGGATTTTAAAGCCTTTGTTCTTTTCTGATCGTAAAAATAATTATGTTCAGAAGTGTTTGCGTGATTGCGTAACAGACATCTAAATTTCCAAACTTTTACATTAATAATCTATAATACGTGTATATAAAAGAAGACTTTCCTGACTGATTCAGTTTGTTTTTGCAAGGTTTGGATGAGAAACACTCTTTTTAGAGCTGGAGACTTCTAACTTTGTTTTTTTATTAGAAAAAAAGTTCTTTCAGCGTTTTGGAAAAGTTCCAACCCTTAGCGAGTTAAAATGGGATTCAAGGTTTATATGAAGACGAAGAAAATTTTATTGTGAGTTGTTAAGTGATTTGTAACTTCGGTCTTTGTCTGTATTTTTAACCCCAGACACAAAAAGCGGGGTATTATAATTTACAAGTTTAACGTGTCTATCTGTGTATCTGTGTATCAGTCTGTGGTAGCGTAGCTCCCTAACGGATAGAACGATTTGAATTTTTTTTTGTGACTTAGTTTATTTAATCCCGAGTGTTCTTAGCCATGTTTCATGAAAATTGGTTTAGCTGTTTTTGAGATATTGGACTTTGAAATGAAAATGTCGGGGATTTTTCAACTTTTCTAAGTTGTAGTTATAAAATAATAAAAAAATTGATTTCAGAGTTTTTGAAATTCATGCCCTATACCCCTATATAACTCGTAAAGGGGGTTCAAAGTTTGTATGGAGAGCAAGGCATTTTTAAAGTAAGAGATTAGTAACTTTTGTTTTAGATTGTCCGGCAGGGGGCAATCGAGAGTCGGGAATGTAAGAGAATTATATAGTAAACGATGTTCCACAACCTTGAAAAATATTACACAGCTAGCCAATGAATGTTACTTCCTCTTGAATCATTTGAATTTAAGATAATGCTTATAGGTAAGTGTAAAAAAAAATTCAGAAAAACACTAAAAACGTGTAAAACGCACTCCCGTATTGTAACAACTGAGTCGTAAGTATCAAGAATTATTAAATGAATCAAATAATAAAGTTAAAACTATAGTTAAATCCTTGCAATGTACTTATTTCGTGTAAAAGTATCACAAAGATGCCCAATTTTTACGCTCTAATTCTTCATACGAATTAGTATGGAGCGGCCGGCTCACTACAAGTGCGACCGCTCGCGGCGGCCGCGTTCAGTCGGCCGCGAGCCTCCGGAGCGAGACCACGTCGCTTCGCGCCGCATTGACAGATTGCGATCGAACCGTGTACTTACACAAAATGAGTACACAGTGGTTCAAACGAAAATTATTCTTATGTTCATTGATTAACATATTTAAATCACGTAGAACTTAACAACATGCTTCCTCGGTTTGATCATAAAAAAGGATTGGGTAGTAATTAGCACCTATAGAGTATAATTAGATGTAATTGACATCTAATTATACTCTATAGGTCGCATCTCTCAACAGATTCTCGTGAAATTTTGTTAGTGAGTTCGATATTTAACTATAGGGCCAAAATGGTTTAAGAGCATTCGACGAAATATGTTTCGTTTAATTTCACTTCGCAACCAAATTTTCGCAGAATATTCATTTGGTAAATCAATCGTTGGCATAACTTTACTTCGTACTATGCTTATTTGGCAACATTTTTATAATGCAATACTACAACAAACTTTTATGTGGCAAATAATTATGAAGTAAATGATTTGCTTAGGCAAAAAACAAACCGTCAAATGTCATTTGGGAAAATATAAACTTTGCTTTGGAATTATGATAATTACTATTATTAGTAACGTATAGTTAGCATAATATTTTTTGTTGGATTCTGAGGCAGGACAGTGTAGGTACAACGACGAGCGAAGCGAGGAGGAGTGTTAGAAAGAACCGCGAACCTACAGGGTGTGAGCCGAGCGAGCGTAGCGAGCGTGCAGCGGCAGCGGCCGGCGATGTTCCGGAAACGAACAATTTTTTCCTCATACTTACATTATAATCATATAATCTGACAGCTGTCACATGGAGGTGGAGTGGGAAACAAGTTGACAAGCAACTCACTTTGGAAT
Organism: Epinotia demarniana; assembly: GCA_945867215.1. Lineage (NCBI taxonomy): Eukaryota > Metazoa > Arthropoda > Insecta > Lepidoptera > Tortricidae > Epinotia > Epinotia demarniana. The sequence continues at coordinate 19,046,188 of OX244263.1, forward strand.
GAGACGCGAGCTGTAGTGCGGTTGTGCTCCCAACCTTCCGCCGACTTCATCACGTTCCGTGTTACAGAATTAGTAATCTGTTTTCATCCGAGTGGTTTATGATTATTTCGCGCTATTTGTAATTCTAATCAATCTGATTAAACCTAAGGAATGTAGATCGACTTCTATTTCGTGAAATATCATGGTTAACGAGAGTGGGGGAAATAATTAATCTCCTCACGTTCCGTGTTACAAAATTAGTAATCTGTTTTCATCCGAGTGGTTTATGATTATTTCGCGCTATTTGTAATTCTTACCAATCTGATTAAACCTAAGGAGTGTAGATCGACTTCTATTTCGTGAAATATCATGGTTAACGAGAGTGGGGAAAATAATGAATCTCCTCACGTTCCGTGTTACAGAATTAGTAATCTGTTTTCATCCGAGTGGTTTATGATTATTTCGCGCTATTTGTAATTCTTACCAATCTGTTTAAACCTAAAGAGTGTATGTATCGACTTCTATTTCGTGAAATATCATGGTTAACGAGAGTGGGGAAAATAATGAATCTCCTCACGTTCCGTGTTACAGAATTACTAATCTGTTTTCATCCGAGTGGTTTATGATTATTTCGTGCTATTTGTAATAGAAGATCAAACGAGCTTCGCAAGCGAAGTTCGATCGATATTATATGAGTAAGCTTCATTCGAAGATATAACACACATGTAGTCCTTTAATCTACCAGGCAACATTTCGCAAGTTTAAAGTACGCAGTAAAAACCATAGCTCAAACAGTTTTATCCCCACCTTTACCCCTACCCTACTTAGGGACCTCGGCTTGCCACCATTTCTCATTCTTTTTAGAGACAAAACTTTCCTAGGGGTATAGGGGCGGGCGGGAAGTTATATCTTCGAATGAAGCTTACTCATATAATATCGATCGAACTTCGCTTGCGAAGCTCGTTTGATCTTCTATTATATTTCGAAGCTTCATTCTTCAGATATAACACACATGTAGATGTTTAGAGTTGAAAGTTTTGCTGCCCTTTGTAATTGTAAAACATCATAATCATGAAATGCAATAATTATGTTTTGACAACAATCTTAGATACTCCCAATTATTAATCAAAGAGTACAATTGTAACTTCACATAATTCTACCTATACAAAAGGCAGATTGATCTGGCACAATGACCTTCGTCGATTAATTGACGATGGTAGAAACGAGCCAAAGTTTTCGATGTTCTCGACCAGCCTGCTGCCTTCCGGATAGCATCTAAAGAAATGCCTGACCGGTGTGCAGCTGACGTGGCGGCGTGGCGCGTGCTGTGAGCGCTGAACGCCGCCATGTCTTTACCGCTTTCGTCAAGCACTCGCGTAATGCACCCCGGCTAATGGATTGAGCAGATGCATTTTTATGGGGACTTTTGAAAGTCAACAAAATATGTTGTGAGCTTTTTCAGTCCTAAAACATCATTATAACAGTCTCCGGGCAAATATTTCTATTAGGTATCTTCAAAATATGGAAGGCACAAAATCGGTTGTAGACGACCTACACCTGAAGTCTTAACTATATCATCAAAAATTACTTTAATACAATTTGGGCATGACTTAATATTATTCCACTTAATAAGTGACAGTGTTTGTACCCTGTGGGCAGGACATATTGCTAACAAAATCGCCAGATTCTTTGTTAGTTTTTCCAATGAAATTTCTCTATTAGGGTACCATGTTGTTATATGATTTAATACCACTTGAGGATCCCAGGTATGGCTATATTTAGGAGTTACGGGCTTTAATTTGTAAACACCTTTCGGTAATCCTTTACTTTGGTCATCTGAGCTGATACTACTCCCCCGTAGGAGCGAGGGTGCTGACCTATGATTATTTAATGAGCCATACGACGATCCTTTATTAAATTCGTGCGTTAGAAATAAAATAACAGCAGAAATGAAGCCCTTATAGAAATTGAATATCTATATTATCTATGCTAAATTTCCAGCACAACTTGTATTTAACACACGTTGTACTGTTGTAAAGTGTTGTTTGAAATTGACGCTAACATGAGATTAGATACTTTTACTAATCTCAACAAAAGCGGAAACCACGGTTGGGATGGCCATTAGGGAAATACTACTATTCCTGTGGCGTTGTCATTTATAATCTTATGTAAACACTTTAGTACGAGTGCGAGTGGTGGAAACGCTTAAAAATATTTATTATAAATACCAGCTAATAGTGAATGCGACGACGGTAAAAGCGTCCGAGTCTGGCTTCCACGAAATATATATTTCACATTTGGCAGAGGTACGAGACGCAAAGAGGTCGATTTCGGGCACACCAAAGTGTTTACTTATTCTTTCAAAGGCTGCAATACTTAAATTTCATTAAATATCAGCATTTAGCCTTCTGGATTCTCTGTCTGCTTCTACATTATTCTTAGTGTTAATGTACGAATCGAATAACCATATGTCTCGTTCTTCACACCACTGCCAAATAGATCTAGGTAAGCTATTTAAGTGGGGAAACTGGATGTCTCCCATTCGATTAATATAGCTTATCGCGGTAGTGTTGTCGATGCGGAACAACAGAGCACAGTTTGATTTATTTCGCGCAAAACATTTTAATCCTAAGAGCGAGCAAGCTCTAAGTAATTAATATGGAATGCTAATTCTTGCTCTTCCCATGCTCCGTTTGCACACACTCCGTCACAGACTGTACCTCATCCTGATTGGGACGGATCTATAGATATTTCTGCATCGAATTTCGTGATTCCAAAAAGACAAGACGTTACAAATAATATTATTAGTCCACCAAAATAAGTCAGGTAAAATTTCGCGAGGAAGTTTTACTTTTGATCATAGACATCGTATTCCTGAATAGCTCGGAATTTATATCTTTCTAACAACTTCGTGTACAACCAGCTGTATCTAGCTGTCGGGCATGCAGTGGTAAGAACTCTTAAAAAGTGCGCATACCCTGCATAAGAAGGGATATAGACATGATAATTGAATTGTAAACAAAACCTAAGAATTTACAGCATTGTTGGTAATTTTGGGATTGTATCGAGCTTTTGGTATAGTTTACCACAAATCGTAGGCACTCGAGAAACCGGAGAGTCTCCCTCCCATTATGTTTACATTCGTTAAGGTCCCTTCCAATACACAAAATGCCACCCCGGTATATAATAGAAGTTAGGCCTTGTTTTTAGGTAAGTTACGACTTCTTTCATAATTTTGGTGAAGGTTCTAGGCGCCACGGAAAGTCCATAGACTAATAGGGAACAAAACTCGTAAGTAACATTGTTATGCTCGAATCTTGTCAATGGTAGCCATAAACCCGTTTTTAGGGATTAATTTAGAAGCAGTACTAGTCTTCCATTTTAAAATGGGACTTAGTTACAAATTTATTGAGCCCTTTCAGATTCAGTATGAATCTATAGCCACCATTCGATTTAGGAGTCAGAAAATCTTTGATAGAAACTGATCATTAGTCTGTTGGCATCCAGTGATGCTTTCACTGAATGCCTAGGTTAATTAAGTTCTGTACAGCTAAGCTCGTTTCATCATGCTCTTGGCATGTGAAAGTATTTACAGGTTTGACAGATTGCGTAACATGTCCTAAAAAGGAATTGGAAAGCCATTCTGTATACAGTCTAATAAATAAAGTACGATTATTCGTTACATTAAGCCAACACTTATAAAAAGCTTTAAGGCGACCGGCATGTACCTGCGTTACTGCCGCGGCGTCGCAAGTGGCTTGTTGTAGGCTGCTCGCGGCCGTATGATGGTCGACGCTGTCGGCCTACTTTTCAGTAGATTTGGAAGCTTTAATTTTCTCTGAGAGTTTGCTTCCAAAGAGAGTATCATCTCTCTCAACGTATTGTATGACTTAAGGAATACTTCGTCTAGTCCAGGAATGACTAGTTTTATCTAAAATCCGACTTCAATTAGATAGGATTTTTATCGTTAGTACCTATACCGACTCCCAATTGCTGTTGAGATGATTCGATTTTCTTGTCACGGCCTCTTTGGATGTCTGTAACTGCCGCCGAAATTACGGCGTTTAAGGACGGCGCCCATAATAATTTGCAATTTACAGGTACTCTTATAAGAGTTTATCTTTACTCTTTTTATCAATACCTTTGTGTAATATAGGTAGCCACCTTTGCGCTAAATTGGGATGAATTTTCTCCCCATATTTTGGGACATCATCAGTGGCGTCCCCTAGAGCGGTTAGTAACTCGGCATCTATTACAGGGGTCGTTTTGTCATCACAGGCCTCCACGGGAGGTGCATTTTCTTCATTTGAACGTGGGAGTGAAGTTTCCACTGCCTCATACACTTGTTCGTGGTTTATAAATTAAAATATAATATTTTGATTTTTCTAATTGAGGGTAGATATGAAATGCATTGTAAAACCACTCGTCAGGAATTTTAATGCATATATGTATCTAGTGCCCCGCATCGCGAACACGGGATATACTAATCTCGATTAATGGTTGTAGAAATTGCTATCGTGTTGACTCACGGTCAACCGCCAAGCACGAGATACCTTCGTGACGACTCTCGGTCGCCTCCCAGGTTTAGTTACAAGACGTGGGCTCACGGCCCGCGCGGTATTAAATGCATTTATTAGCGATTAATATTGTTAGAAATTGCTATCGTGTTGACTCACGGTCAACCTTCAAGCATGAGATACTTTCGTCACGACTCTCGGTCGCCCCCCAGGTTTAGTTACAAGGCATGGGCTTGCGATTAATATTGTTAGTAATTGCTATCGTGTTGACTCACGGTCAACCCCCAAGCATGAGATACCTTCGTGACGACTCTCGGTCGCCCCCCAGGTTTAGAATTACCAGGCGTGGGCTCACGGCCCGCGCGGTATGAAATGCATTTCTTAGCGATTAATATTGTTAGAAATTGCTATCCTGTTGACTCACGGACAACCCCCAAGCATGAGATACCTTCGTGACGACTCTCGGTCGCCCCCCAGGTTTAGAATTACCAGGCGTGGGCTCACGGCCCGCGTGGTATGAAATGCATTTCTTAGCGATTAATATTGTTAGAAATTGCTATCGTGTTGACTCACGGACAGCCCCCAAGCATGAGATACCTTCGTGACGACTCTCGGTCGCCCCCCAGGTTTAGAATTACCAGGCGTGGGCTCACGGCCCGTGCGGTATTAAATGCATTTATTAGAGGCACCACCATGTAGAACTATTTATTGAAACTAATTGCACTTACCTGATTTATCTTCGGAACCTGATGAATCAGATAGCACCGCACTGTCATAACTCGTTTATAGTTTTTTGTTGCAATTTCCGTATATTAGCAGAATAATACTCTATTTTTTCCTGTGCGCTGCGTTTAGGCATGATTAAATATTTTGAATTATTTTTTAATAGAATTAGTTCGTGCGTTCGTTGCCTCGCAAGAATAAAGAATGATAAATGGTTTTTTTTTTTTTTTGAACCTGACTGTTGCTATAATAGGACGGACCCAATATAGCGGTCGAACTGCGTGGTTGGAGGGTGGCCTGGGGAAAATCCAGGGGAAGCCTCCGGCACGACCACGCGGGGAAGTTTGTGCACTGGAATACTCTAAGAGTTTGCGCTCCAGTGAGATTGGTTGAACGGTATCAACCGAATCTGGGGTGTGAGTGGTATCGAACTACTGGGAGTTTTATCGCTGGTTCGCTAAAACCTAGCCTAGCTGAGAAGAGTCCAGCAAGAAACTCAGCTAGGCCCGACTTGCGTCGGACTGACTCTACCCGGTATGCGGCGGTACCGGGACGAAAGCGGACTGTATGTGTCTGTGTTGTCTCGCGGTGGACGTCCCCGCCGGCGGGAACGCTGAAGTGTACGCGATGTGTTGGACGCCGAAAGCGCAGCGTTCCATCTTTCGATGGACGCTGTGATTTCGTCGTCCGGGTCCGTGAGTGTGTGCCTAGGACGCCGGACCGTGCGGCCCCTAATCAGTGAGCGCCGAGTAACGACAGAGGGGGGAGGGATGGGGACGTAGTCAGCAGCCTTCCTAACTAACGGATTCCTATGGTGGGGAGCGTTATCAAAATAACGTCTGGCAGCCTGCTTAAAGAAACCATACATGGTGCTAATCTCCATGTCGTGGTGCAGGCTGAGGTTCGATTGGTACCACGGGGCACCAGTCGCCCTTCGGAGAAAACGATTCTGAATGACCTGAAGCGGCTTGAGCGATGACATAGGCACGTGAGCGAATGCTACACTTGCATATGTCATGATTGGACGAACACAAGTCTTGTAGAGTGTCAGCTTATTCCTAAGTGACATTTTACTAAACTTGTTGATCATCGGCCCTAGCCTTCCTAGCACGAACAACGCGCGGTTGCGTACCCTACGGATGTGGCTACGGAAAGTCAGTCTCCTGTCGAGGGTCACTCCAAGATATTTGGCCTCGTTGACCCAGGGGATGGGTCGGTCAAACATCTGGATCGGAGCCACCCGCCTTTCTGTACTAATGCAGTCCGACGGATGAAAGACTATTGCAGTGCTTTTCTCCGGGTTGACTTCGATACGCCAAAGATTAAACCAACGACCTAGGTCGGAGATTGCCTCTTGGAGGTATCGCCGGATAGTAGCGTACTTACAATGAGTCGTAAAGAGCGCGGTGTCATCCGCAAACAACCCCAGTTGCACCTTAGGGTGCCTGGGAATGTCGTTTGTGAATAACGAGTAGAGAGTGGGAGAGAGCACGGAGCCTTGCGGGACTCCGGCCCGGATGGGGTGTGGGTCCGAATACGTTCCCTCCAGTCGGTATCGAAAGCTTCGGTCACTGAGAAAATCTCGTATTGTGAGTACGAGTCTGTCCGGCATTCCGAGCTGGTATAACTTGTATACAAGCCCGTTATGCCAGACCTTGTCGAAGGCTTTCGCTACGTCGAGAAAGATCGCACCGGTCTTGAGCCCCTGGAATCGAGAGAAACCATCCAACACGTGCTCCGTGACGCGGTGCACCTGTTGGACGCATGAGTGTCCGGATCTAAAACCGAACTGCTCATCGATGAGGAGGTTATTCTCAGCCGTAAATCTGAGAATTCTCGTGAGAAGGATCCGCTCATATAGCTTTCCAAGGGAGCTAAGTAAGCTGATCGGCCTGTAAGAGGCAGGCGAGGTCCGGGGTTTGCCGGGCTTCACTATCCCTATGACCGTTGCACATTTCCACGCGGCTGGAAAGTGAGCATTGGTCAGTGCGGCATTGAAGATGCCGACCAAAAGGAGGAGGAGGGTTTCGGGGAGAAGTTTCAGGATGCGATTGGATAGACCATCCGCACCCGGAGCCTTCCTAATACGGAGACGCCTGACAAGGTCACTGACTTCCTTAACCGACACCGGTAAAATGGGTGAAGTTACGGGGAGACGCGATCTCCTGTCCACCTCGGAATCGACCCTACTAATGTGGGCTTCGTCGGTGTTGAGGAGGTTGGGCGAACATTGGGACTCTAAACTACTCGCAAGGCATTCGGCTTTTTCACTGTCCTCGAACGCGGGGGTTGAGTGATCCGGTCGATCCAAGGGAGGGATGGTCCAACAGGCATCGGATTTGAGAGATCTCGCTAGTTTCCAGTAAGCCAGGTGACTAGGCGTTATCTCCCCCATCAGATCCCTGAACGAGTTCTCCCGAAATTCGGCAATTCTCTGTTTGGACTCGTTAGACAGGTCCCTCAGGATTTGCCGATTTTCGGCAGAAGGGTGATTTGAATAGGTACGTATGGCGCGATTTTTCCTTGTCACCAACTCTCTCAGTTCCGTAGGTAGAGGTCGGTTTTGGATGTCCTCCGCCGACACCTCCCTTGAGGCTTCGCTTCGAACAGCGTTGAGGTAGTTGGTGAAAGAATCGATCGCTTGGTCTGTCTGTTCGGTTGTAGTTATATTGTCTGGGATATCTCTAAGCAGGGGGGAGTCCGTCTGTAGGAGACCTGATTGTACCTTGTCCCAGTCCACGAGTGTCCTGGTTCGAGGAGTACTATTGGGGTGAGGGCCTAGTCTCAAGAGGACTGGCCTATGATCCGAGTCTAGTTCGTGTAGCACTTCTATAGAACGCAGAGTTAACGCTACGTTCTTTAGTAGTGCTATGTCGAGTATGTCAGGTCGGTGGTCTACGTTATGAGGGAAGTGAGTCGGCTCTAAGGGAGCGAGGAGATCGAAAGGGAGGCTATCGATCAAAAGGTGATGAAGCCGATTGCCGTTGGGATTGGATGCTACGCATCCCCAGCTGGTATACTTACTATTTAGGTCCCCGGCCACGATGACCGAAGGACCTAGGGAGGCTAAAGAGTTGAGGTCAGTCAGAAGTAAGTCTCGTTGAGGTGAAAGGTAGGTTGACGCAATCGATATCGGGGGGTGCCCCTCCATCGAGATGCGACAGACCGACACTTCCATATTAGTCAGGGGCGGTGGATTGAGACTTATGCAATGTAAGTTACGTTTGTAGAAAATGAGCGTGCCCCCGAATGGCCTACCATCTTGCCTATCATCTCTAATCTGAACGTATCCAGGGACGCGAAAGGCTCTAATGCCGGGACGATAAAAGGTCTCTTGGACCAGAAGTAAATCTACTGAGTGATCGCGAAGGAAGTTCATCACCTGGTCCTTCATACCCCTTAGACCATTGGCATTATAAATGCCAATGGTAATCGAAGCAGGTTTAAGCTTCTGGGATGTACTATCCATACTAATAGGCACCGTTAACCTGGCTGCCGCTTGGTGCGGCGAGATAGCGAGTAGCTGATGCGAATATGTGGGTAGACAGGCCGCTCGCCACCTCCGGTGGGAGTACCTGTACTAACTGCATAAACGCATAGAGTGGGTCCATAGCGGGCCGGCCCGCTTGACTGGCGGCGGGTCCCCATACAGAGGGGCCCGCCTGGGATTGGGGTGCAGAAGGCACCGGGCGGGGACCTACGGCCGCTGAAGGCGGCGGGTTCCTAGGGGCTCCTAACCCTACGGCCGGAAGGGCGGGGAAGTTTTGCGGAGTGCTATGGGGAGCACCCCGGCCCGCGCTTTGCTTGCGCCCAGAGGGAGGCGAGGACTTCGACTTTGCCCCGGTGTCGCGACTCTTTGGGCGGCAAGGGCATCCCCCATAATTGGCAGTATGCCCATGGGGGAGCTTGCGACCCAAACAGTTGCAGCACCGTATGCCGTTCGGGTCCTTGCAGCCTTTTGGGCGCTCGCAATCGCGAGTCGCGTGATCCCCAGCGCACTTGACGCAACGGGGGGGAGAGTGGCAGCCACGGGCGCCGTGGCCAAACCGCTGGCAGTTGTGGCACTGTGAGAGGTGGGTCCTCTTTTTGGGAGTCTCCACTCTCACCGCCATTTTAAGGACCTCCTTAAGGGAGTGGACGGCTTTGCGCTGGTTCGGGTCGGTGACTATTAGTACGATATCGTACTTCCCTACTTGCTTATTGTAGAGGCGATGAACCTCCCTGACGGCGATCCCCTTGCGTTTGAGGTCCGCGGCTACCTCGTCCTCCGGGATATCCTTGTGGATTCCCCGGAGGACGGCCCTGTAGCCTTTCTCCTCGACGGTCAGCCTCCGGTTGTAGGCCATCGACAGCTCGTCGAAGAGACGGGTCAGAGCACGGTAGTCCTCGGGTCCCTGGACCGTGATGCGCATCCCTTCCAAGGGCGGTTTCAAAATCTCCGAACCGACCACCCGGATGCCACGCTGACTGGCTATGGCCATGGCAGTGTGGTATCTATGTGTGTCGATCAGGACACATGAATCCGGCTTGTCCGGGTTGCCTACCGGAGTTGGCTTGCTGGGGGCCGAAGACCCGCCGTCCGCTGCCAGAGTGGCACTACTGGCCTGAGGGGCCTGCGCAGAGGGCGCCTGGACGGCGGGAGTCCGAAGGGCTTTCTTCGCCGGCGAATCGGCCCTAGGAGACTTCGGCAGCGCACGTTTGCCCTTGCGGCTGCTGCCTACTGTGGTCCAGACTGTCGTGTCCATGGTCATTTCCTCGTTCGAGTAGAGGAGGTCGCGAGTCTGTTCGTCGGTCAGTCTGGTCGTGGAGAGACACCGAAGGAGGGGGTGGGGGGGGAGAGCTGGAGCGTGGGACAGTGCGTTCCTCTCGCAAGGAGGGTCGCCTCTGGAGGGAGCGAGAACGCGATTGTCTCACGCTTAAATCCGCTTCGGGGGGGGCCTGAAGGGCCGGAGGGTTGGCTGGGGCAGACGCGGCTGCCTTGGCGAGTTTACTTTTGCCCTTACTGGGCGTTTTGGCCTTAGGGGCCTGGGGAGGGGGCGAAGGGGTCGCTGCTGCCGCCGACGGCGGTGGCGGCGGCGGTCCCATGGTGGCCTTAGGGGCTTGGGCGGCCAGAGTGGCCGTCGGAGTGGCCGGACGGGCCTGGAGTTGCAAGTCGAGACTTGTCGGGGGGGGAGGTTGTATGGGAGCCGCCTGGGCAGAGTCAAAGACCTCGCCGCTGAGAGCCAGCTTGAGCTGTCGGTTCTCAGCAGCGAGGCGATCGATTTCGGCCTGCATAGCCCGCATGACTTCCTCCATCCTCGTGATCCTTTCTTGCAGCTCCATCCTACTTGGTTGGTCGGTCGCCGCTAAGCTTTTCCTACGCCTAATATGAACCGAAATGCTATCCTGTTGTCGGTGTCGAGTCTTGTCCACTTGTCCGCCGTGTCAGTGTCAGCTATGTGTCCTAACACGAAGGGAAGAGTCGGACTGTACGAATTACTGGGCTTCGTGGTGGTATCCACCCCACACTGTGACTTAGTTGGCACCGTTAGGATCCGTCACTGTGTAGCCACTGCGAGCGTGGTCTTTCTAAGGGACAGAGACCCGGGTCTGACTTGAGAAAGTCTTAACTAACGGGTAGCCACTGACGTGTCTAGCCCACAGCCCCGAAAGACTGCGACCACTACGAGCGTGGATTTCCAGAGGGGCAGGGACACGCGGGTCGACTGGGGACTTATGAAAGTCTTAACTAACACACCCGATGCTTCCACGTGGTAATTGCGATAATCACCGCGCGGGGGAGCGATAAGAGTGAGCAGGTAGTCGGAGAGGATATTCGGGTTACAACAACAATAGGGCAAGAGCGCACCGCTAAAGCACGACCTCACTCGACCGCTGCCGTAACCGGAATGGAGAGGGGAGGGAGGAATTAGTTCGTGCGTTCGTTGCCTCGCAAGAATAAAGAATGAGAAATGGTGGCAAGCCGAGGTCCCTAAGTAGGGTATGGGTAAAGGTGGGGATAAAACTGTTTGAGCTATGGTTTTTACTGCGTACTTTAAACTTGCGAAATGTTGCCTGGTAGATTAAAGGACTACATGTGTGTTATATCTGAAGAATGAAGCTTCGAAATATAATTCTAATCAAACTGATTAAACCTAAAGAGTGTAGATCGACTTTAATTTCGTGAAATATCATGTTTAACGAGAGTGGGGAAAATAATGAATCTCCACCAGTTCCGCCCGACCCTCCTACATACATATGGCAAAAATCGTCCTCGCCTAATATTCAGAGCAATGACGCGTAATTCAATGTCGGAGAGCCAACCGTCCCTCCCAAGCAAAAATTGTCCATGGCAATTGATTGCAAAACCTTTTATTGCGCCTATCCTTGGCGTATTCCCATTTTGTCGAATTTCGCGTTTGTATTCAAGCGGTTGCCTGCCAATTTTTTATTTTTTTTTCTTCGCTCGTTTACTCGGCTCCGGTCACACTAGGAGGGATGGCATAAAATTCCACTATATAGACAGCGTACACACTTTCAGGCTACCGCGTTTCAATCGGTTGCCACGCAACATTTTTTTTTTACAACCCTTCTCCTATTTCCGAACCAGTCACAGTTGGCTCAATTCGGGTTGCACAGGGTGGTTCCACAACACTTCGGGAGCTCAAATACCGCTAGCCATCTGGTTGCCTGGAGTTAAAGCAATGAATTACGCGTCATTGCTTTAACTATAAGCCGTTCGGTCGAACAAAACAACTGTCCACATAGTTAGATAGGCTGCGCGCGCGGTTCGGGCGAACGTTGGTAGGTATTAAGATGAAATACCTATATTTGACATAACAATTTTTATATTTGGTAACAAAATCCAAAGTTACAATTTTGTTGGCGAGTCAAAGTCCGACGCCCCACTGTGTATACGTGCATGTGTGCGTGTGCGGTGCGCGAGCCTCTATCGTTGTGTGAGTAGCGCTAAAAACCTAAACTTCGCGCGGCGCTGCTCCGAAACGCCCCCTTAAAAACATTCATCCCCTAAATGGGCTAAAAGGAGTTTGTACGGGTAACTAGACAATTTTAAAGTAAGGGATCTGTAACTTCGGTTAAAGACTTAGGAAACGAATAACAGTGATTCTTAAAATTGATCCTTTAAGGAGGTAAAAAAGGGTGGAAGTAAGGGTTTTTTATATACTATTATGGTAGGCCATTTATTAATCAAAATACATAATCCGACTGCTAGAGCAGAAAAATAGGTTAGATTAAGTTAGAACCACGACCCTTACAGAACCGAACAGCTACCAGAAATGTAGGTTAGGTTAGGTTAGAACTGCATTGCTCCCAGAACCGAGAATAAGGTAATTTTTTATTTAACCTGCGCATTATTTTGTTTATTTAAAATGTTTATTTTGGATAATCAGAATAATGTATTCTCTAACACCGTCAAATGGGGACGGCGGATGGAGATGGAAAGTTCTACGTCTATTAGAATTAGATAAGTATGATTCAAAACTATACAGGTAGCCTGGACTAGCGTGACTACTGGACGGATTTAGGTAAAAAATTCCAATAATTTCAAGCTTTCATTAATTCATTATGAAAAAATATACAATTTAAGCGGAAACGTCTGTTGATGATTGTTACGACATTTATATTTCTAAAACGGAGTTTTCAATTTAAATTTAGCAATTCTAACTAATGAACTCATCGCACTGTTACATTTACGCTTAATCCCTAAACGGATTTAGATAACATTTTCCGTACATATAATTTAAGACCCTGGAAGGATATAGGATAGTTTTTAACTCGGAAATCATCCCTCGGAAATAATTTAATAGCAATTATTTTTCTAAGACGGTAACAAGTTCTACGCGGACGAAGTTACAGGCAATAGCTGGTATTATATTATATAGTAAGATTTAACACGAAATTTCAGAAAATCCAAAGCGTCATGGAAACTAAACAAATAACACCTTAAACGATTGATAACATCGGTACCGTGGTCAGGTTAGTATCCATCGCCTCACAGTATCTCCGACATACGGCATACATAACACACAGCCACCCATCGCCACGCCACAGTATAGAAGAATAATACAGTAGTTAATCAGAGGCCGTTTAGGAGCATTCGTTACCTACTTTCGCTCGATGCGCAGGGCTGTGTCACGTTTGTGGCTTGGCATGCCTATAATACTAATTTTGCTTTTTAAGTATGCAAAGTATGTATGTTACAGTTTTATAGACAATATTGTATACACAAAGTAATAATATTATACCTAGATAGTTAGGTGTGAGTTTCCCACTTCATCGAATATTTTAATACCACTGTACTATACCTAAAATATTTCCTAGTAAGTAAGTATAATAGTTGCTAAACTGCACTAGGTTGGTAGGTGCTTAGTTACAAGCCTATTCGGCTCCTTTTGAAATCGTGGCACTGGCGGCTTGCTGTCTTCATACCTACGAGGCGGCTTGCTTTGATGTAGCGAGTAAGAGCGAGCGAACACGGCAACGGCGCGGCCCCGATTGAAGCATTCTCCATCATTCCCGAAGGCTAACGTGTGTGTGCGTACCGAACACCTTTGTTTAAAGTTCATTTATTGTTCCTATACTGTGGCCACGCTCAAGTACCTACCTACTGATGCATGGTGCCAAGATCACATTCAGTTGTGAGAGAGCGCGGAGCAGCGGCGAGTTTCTGCGCGACACGGTATGTGGGCTGGCGGCACGGCTGGCAAATCTCGTCGTCGTGCCCTGAGGGCTATCCTGGGGACATCCGGAACAAACAGCCGCACAAGGCGGCTCAGGACAATCAGACTCGCCACTCAGGGCCCGACTCGCGTAGACTAACAAACCGTTGTTGTAATTGATGATAATTAACTCGCAATTCCTCTAAATTAACCTACCTATCATGATATTTTAAAATTGAGGAACAACGTAAATAATATACAAGTTTCACGATTGGTACAAATCCATCTTTTCGAATTATTTGAATGCAATTTACCTATTTGTTTAAATTTAAAAATGTAGTTATTGAGCAAAATATATAGGCTGTATATCTGTCAAATATATCGTCTTCTGATCGGAATTAATTATTCATGACGCCATTTTTATATCATGATCAAGGATATGGCGCCGGCAGGGGTGTGTAATGATCGATATAAAAACAAATAATCTAATTTCATTGGATATAACCAGATATCCCAAGAAATTCACGGACATACGATAACTGGTGGAGGTGAAAGAAATACTGTCGGGATATTTTTTTATCAATCACTCAAAAAAGAATGAACGGATTAAAAAAATGGCATAGAGATAATTTAAAATCTGGTTTACGTTATAATTATAACATAATTCTTATTCTGAAAATCGTCCCCCAAAGCGAAATTGGGACGAAGTTAACGGAATCGCACGTTGCCGAAGTCGCGGGCTAATGCTAGTCAGGGAATAAGTGTGAGTTTCCACCAGGCCCCATTTCACCAACTTGACAATTGTCACCTGACGATGATAATTCTCCGTACATTGCAGTTCCACAAGTAACCTAGCGACCACCTTAACTTCTAGAACAAGCAATGTATGGCGAATTGTCATCGTCAGGTGACAATCGTCAAGTTGGTGAAATAGGGGCCAGAGCTGTGCAAGGTAGAGGAACGTTGTGCGAGGAAAAAAAGACCGGGTTACACTCCGGGAGTGGATATGTTTTTTTTTTACTTATATGTTCGGCAGTCTGAACTCGCAGGCAAAGCTTTCTGATTTAAATTTTAGTTCATAAAAGCGACAAAAATTAAGGTCAACACGTATTTAAATAAATTATCTCATTGCTTCAACTTCACTGCATAAATCAGACAGCGAAAATGAAGCCAAGTGAGCATAAATTTAACATTAATATTGGCACCGCGTATATTATAACTGCATTATCTGCTTAATATTCATGAGTAACAAAGTTCCACAAGTGAAACGGGTGACGAATTCTGACTTAGCCGCATCGAGTTTTCCATGAATATGTAGTCATGCGAAAGCGCCATCTTTGCCTGCCTGACTCAAAACCTTCAAGATAATTAGATCGGTACGACATCACATGTTTAAAAAACAAGCGTCTTGCGTCGAAAATACAACTTTAAACTATAAGCAGGATACTTCTTACGTTCAAGACCTACGGGGACCGATTCGCGGGCTCAGAGATGATTTGAATAAGGGTCGTTTGCGCCAACTTACTATTGCAGACCGATCAACTTTAAATATCTATGGCACAGGCAGCTGTAATTCTATAAATATCACCGCTTACGATTATATTTACCGTTTGGTGCAACCCACCATAAATACATTTTTTTAATTTGCTTTCCGCGTCAAAGTTTTGATGACTTCGTCCACTTCGCCAATGTCAAGTTTATGCCGCCGATTCATTCCAATCATGGACCCGACCGGTCAACTTATATTATAATAATCGAAAATCCAAGTAGCAAGCGTTTCAATGACAAGTTGTTCCGGAGGTCACTTACATTTTTCTAACTGTAGGCTATATAAGTTTGCGAACATAGTATAACTTAAAATTATACACTTCGATAAGTTGGGTGTAGTTTGGCCTGAGCCATTCTTAAAATCGCCGTGTGCTTGGAGTCGGCCGAGCTGGTTAGTAACCGCTACGTTCTAAGAGAAGGGACTTCGAACTAAGTTTTAGATGACAGTAGTGACATTATCATTTGATTTTGTCATGATAACTCACTCACAATCAAGTTTCTTCCCATGGGATCGTAGTATTCGATTACTGCAACGGGGTAGAAGTGTGCTGTGGTGCTCGTGATTATCGATAATGACGATGGACAGACTACGTATCGTAAGTCTTTATTAATTAATGTAAAAAATAACGAATAGGCTAATCTTGTGCTTACCGATCGTGATATAGCGGAAATGTTGACAACAACTTTCTTTTAGTGCCGTTTTTTTCTATTATATGCTTTTTGCAAACGGTGCATTTTCTTGAAAATGTTGCTGGCGTTTTCTGTGTAAACCTGTATATAGGGGCGGGTTCTTCTGTATTAAGTATATTAGTTAATTAATACGAGGAGGTACTAAACCAATCTAAATCAGATCTACTATTATAACGTAAGTATACTTATACTTTGCGTGCATTGATTTAGTTCTATATACTAAATCAATGGTTGCGTGTGACGCCTTGATGACATGGCAAGTCTTGACGGAATTTCAGAAGGAGAAAGTACGAAAGTAAGAGATGGCGTGGGTCCGCCGTTGGTCCGCCATGATAGAAGCACAGACTATAGAAAACTTGTCAGTTGTCAGATTTGATGCTAAATTTGAGCAAATGGATGTTATTCTGCTTTTTGTTCCTGTGGTTTTTGTGTGTTGTTGCGTGACTGCAAAGCCTGATGTGCCGGCAGTATATTTAAGCAATATTGTCAGTATAAGACTGAGATCTGCCTATCACCGTTATTTTTTTATTAACCGAGAAAGGTTCTTATAGCTAAGTAGATGCACACGAACATACTATTTTTTTATACTTGTTTAAAGCGGCAATTACACTTCGTCGTTCACCGCATGCTGCATGCGGCGACCGCAAAAGTGTAAAGAACACGTTATTCGGCCGCATTCGGCAATCGACAGCTGCCAACGCTTAGTAGTAGGCGGACAGACTAGTGTAAAGACCACGTTTGTTGGTCTAAGTAGTTTAAAATGAATTCGGCGACCGCATGCGGCGAACGACGAAGTGTAATTGCCGCTTAATGTACATATCTAGATTTGAATCCTCTCTGTACAAAAAGTGAGGTAGCTAACACCTATTTTTATTGCAACACGACGCCGAACGATTAATAACAAGGAGAAACACAATGTTATTGTGTAATCTATGCAAAGAATAAGCGAATTATATTAAATTTTCTTTCCTTTTCGGCGTTTAATTATTAATTTAGTATAATTCTGCATTTATTGTTATGGTACATACCTACAGGAGAGCACCTTTTCCTCTTGCGTATCTAGCTTGCATAGGTAATTATACGGACATTAATGCGCTCTCTAAAATGTTATGTTTAATTTAGTGCTTAGTTAACTTTTTAATAACAAAAACACAGAAATGAAAATTACTCAAGCGCAAACAATTTTTTCTCTAGGTTCTTTAGGGAAGATGCATCAGCTATAATACCTATTTACCATGATTTTGTGAAAAAACAAAGTATTTATAAATGTTTGAGTAGCTATACGTTATAGGTACTACATAATTACTACTTGAAGTAATGTGAAACGGAACGTGTTTTAATCCAACAATCAGCGTCTGGTGACGTTACTCCTGTCATAAGTCAAAACTTAGGCAACTCTGACATCTAGGGATGAACCACGGACAAACAATTATGGCGAGTGACACACATGAGTGACGTCACAGGAACTGAAGATGCGTTTAGGTGCGAAAGTTTACATTGTTAGTTTGTAACAGGAAGTTTTGACTGTAAATCATAGTAAGTATTTTAATTTTTGAATTCTTTCGTGGTCTATTTTCTTACATGCGATTCAATCAAATGAAAGCAAAACTGAAAATTGCATCTTCCCTATTAGGCCTGGTTTTTGATAAACTGTGTAATATACTACATCACTAAGTGACGTTTTTTTATTGTAGTTAATCATACCTATCTTTGGATTTATTAACCGTACATTTTTGTGTAAGTAATCTGTATCCAATTTGGCCTAACTGTATATTATATTTCTATGTTATAGTATATAGAAAAATAATATATTTCTGATTTAAAATTATCCAGTCCTTTATACGGCATTTTTAATAAACTCCGCCGATTCTTGTAGTCGAATGGATTCTACTTATGTTTCAAGATTTAAATTAAGCCTTTACGATTTACTAAAGCCAAGTGCTATCAACTAAATAAAAATCAATAACGGAATCGATGGTGAGTTCCTTTTTCACAATCCATTTGCTCCGAGGACGCAGTGCTTTCTCAAAGGGATCTGTTCGACCCTTATTTCGAGATCCTTTAGGGCCACACTTGAAGAACGGCGTACCGTCTTTAGGGCCCCGCTTCCGCCCCTCCGAGAAATGCCCAAGATAAGAGAGACGTTTTGGCGCCATTCATGTTTATAGCAGGGCAAATGGCCCTAGAATACTGCGTACTTATTATAAACAAGTACTTATACAATATATTTAAGTCTTGGGGCGAGATTGAAAAACGACATTTGTTGGATACGAACCGAATCCTTTCACGTTTTTTATTTTCTAATAGCGATGAATACATCGAAACGAAACTTAGTGAATGCCGCGGTCCAATTAGAAACTTGGAAGCTTATGAATACGACTTCCCAGCAACTACTGAAGTACGATAATGGAGTTGCGAAATGCCGTAGTTATATAATAGTCAATTTGCGGTAAAGTCTTTATATATTAAATTAAAAAGTAAGTAATTTGTGTCTTCCAGCTAAATTTTGGAATGTTTAAATTGAGCCCTCAAATAATCCGTACAGCTTAATTTACGATTATTTAAATTTGAGTCGATGAAAACTAGCGACTCGTACTTAGGGACTGTGAAGGGATGGGTCGGGGTGTTATTTTATTTTGCAAAACGTAGTCTCCGTAAAATTTTATGGTGCCCGTTTGAGAGGGGGCGCCGACGACGGTCATTAACAATCTACCTATACGAACGATGCGTCGCAAGTCGTGGCCGAGGCAGGTTTCCAAGACGTTGCTTTCAATTACCTTCCTAATTCTCAACACTCTAACTACCAGCAATAAGTTTCTATTAAAACGACTGTAGTGGCTTTTAAGCAATTTTATTAAAATATGTTGCTTAGAGCTCCGGCTTACTATTCCATTGGCGCGTGAAGTAGAATCCTTAAAGCTTGTCGCATTGTAGATGTTCTATTTACGAGTTTATTCTAGTTATATTTAGAGTAAAAACAAAGGTAAAAAAAGAATGGATAAAGAAATAATGCCAACATGAAATGGGGCTATTTCAGAGTAGGTTTTCTAAAATAAAAAAAATAAAAAAAATGCCGGCAAATGCCGTCTTTGGCGTCGGTGTCACGAATCGTCGATGACGTGATTTCACGTGTTTGACGGTGAAAAGGTTAAATATGGCGCTGACAGCTATCAGTCTACAGAAACTTGTCAAACGTTCCATATATTCAGATTTTAACGAACACCGCTTACGATTACAGACGGTTTGGTGCAACTCACCCTAATAGAAGTTATTTGAAAATTTGAATGTTTCTTAATCAATGACGCTACAACGGGTGAGTAGGTAACTGCACTGAGATAATATTTTATAATCTGGATTAAAATATAATACATTTTGTCCCCTAAATGGGACAAATTGTACAAATTGTGTAAATGGGACAAAGGATACGAGAGTTCACGCAGACGGAGTCAGGTAGCTTTTGCTAGTTCATTCAATAAGTAGGTTATTGTTTCATTTAAAAGATCACTCGGGTCAAACGCGGTGTTTAATTACTTTCTTTACCACTTCAGTCGTCTAGGACTACGGTTGGTGCATACCGTGTCAAAAATCCAGAAATTAAGGAAAACAAATCCATACTATAATCCATACTTCCATACTACTATTATTAATGCGAAAGGGTGTATGTCTGTATGTCTGACTGTTACCTCTTCACGCTTAAACCGCTGAACCGCGTTAGGTGAAATTTGGTAAAGAGATAATTTGAGTCCCGGGGAAGGACATACTATATAGTTTTTATCTCCGAAATCATCCCCTAAGGGGGGTTAAATGGAGGGTGAAAGTTTGTATGGAGCTGCGTTATAAACGAATTCCACGCGGACGGAGTCGCGGGTAGAAGCTAGTATCTTATAATTCCCTTTAAATATGTGAACAAATTACGACAGTTTAAGGTCTTATGTTATTAATGTGCTGTAACTTTCTATTCACACGAAATAGCTAACTTAATAGCTAGCTTAGTAAGTAGTACTCGTAACTAGAGTATTTTTTCACACTTTTAGATGCTAACGCTCAATGTAAACCAAGATAACATTGAGCGTTAGAATCAATTCAAATTAGTTTATACTGCCTCTGGAAATCCAGCACAGTCAAATTGATTTCAGAATATTGACAGTCGATCAGACGAAGTTGACAAAGGAAAGGAACTTGGCTTTGGTTTTGTTTCTTAATTACACTACAGACAATTCAGTTACAGATAACCTGTAAACGGTTACTTCAAATGTATGTATTTATACAGATTTTGTAACTCGTACCACCTACTTAAGCACGCAAAAAGCAGGGCCATCAGAAAACGGATGCCATAGCCAAGGACAGTCGAACGCGGCCCACTTTACGGCCTGTCCTATGGGGCACTTGCCAAACAAACTTTTTGTTTTATCAAATTGGTAAATCTCATTTTTTGTTTTATTACCCTAAATCTCGTGGGATTTATGGCTGGCCGTTTTGAATTAATTTCGCATTTATAACAAACACGCTTTGCGGGTTTTCGCCTAGTTTTAGTTAGGATTGAGTAGAAATTAATGAACGTTCTGAACTCCGATGAAGTGCAAAACATTGCCGTAAATTACACCCTGCTCAAAGCTCTGTAATTAGTACAATATTACTACGCTTGTTATCACTGACTAAATCGAGTTATTAATATATCTGTGCGGCGTATAATTTAGCTCTGTTTGATGTTATTCACAGCAGCGTCAAAGTGTAGAGACGTTAAGTGGTAGGTACCTACCATCGACTACAAGAAAGATGTACCTGCTTATTTACCCATTTTTTTCCAACTAATCACAGTGCACGCCACAAGTTGAAAAAATTAATTCATATTTTCGTACTAGACTGTACACGTATGTACTTGATTAGGGTTTTGTTGTTTCCGATACCTTTGATATTTCAGTTATGTAGGTATCATATGTATCCAACATTCCAATGCCAAATTCGTGGAAGCATATATAACATATATTATGATTTATAATAGTATATTGTTATGGCACACATATGATATGGCTATTTCACGGAGCTACAACATTAGTACATTACGTAACTAGGGCGGTGAATTCGTGAATGCCCCAGATCGCAGGTGTTTGTGGCCCGAACCGAAGGTGAGGGCCATAAATATGCGCTCTGGGGCTTTACGAATTACCGCCCGTGTTGAGTACAAAATTTTACGTCTTCACCTGGCCACAATGCGTGTTTTCCCGTACGCGCAGCGTGCAGTAAAACTCGCATTATGGCCAGGTGTGACGTAAAGAATTTTACGAGTCAATATTGGCAACACCGAGCCACTTGATGAATAGCCATTTATTAGACTTGTGTTGCCAGTTAAAACTTGTAACTTTTAGCTTCCTGAAACAGGTTACAGAAGCTAGTTTTAAATATGGTAAGAGCTAAGCTGAGTAAGTCGGAATACACCCAGGTACTTCGAGAAAGGCTCTCGAAACAACAAACTTCGAACATTCTATTGTGCAATAAAACCGTTTCAAGATTCTGATGACACAAATAAATAGGTATAGTTATAGTACGTACATACGTTAGGTCGCCTTCCCTGGAGCTAACCGCACATACTCGCAGCTTAAGCGAACCGTAATGAAGATTAATGACGATGAAACACATATTTGTTAGTGTAGACACTATTACCCTTACTAAATGCCACACTTAACTTTTGACTTTAATTTGTTTAAAAAGTATTAGCATTTAATTTAATTTTATTCCTTAATTGGTACAATCCTGGTAATAATAACAACAAATAAATGGTAGGTATTCATTTTATGTGTTATTTGTTCTTTCTTAAAATCGACGATGGCGTTTAGTCTGTTCTTGTTCTTCAGAAAATTGTTATAAATGACAATTCATGTGTATAATTTAACCGTAATGCCCCAGTAAAAAACCTGAGTAAATATTCGGTTTACAAATACTCTTTACGAATTGCATTTAAAATAATATGCTGTTGCTGTTCGATTTCTATCTAAAAGGTCATCATATACCGGTACGTATGTATGTGTTCGATTAAGTAAGTTAAAACTTTGTCCTTTGTCCTGTCCACAAACTGCAGATAAAATATTATCTACCAACACTACATAAATAAAATACTAAAGCCTTTTATTCCGCCTCATCAGCTAAAAGTTACAAGTTAAAAGTAACTTTTATATAATTATAAATATATTACCAACACTACATTACAAATATTCGCACACCTCAATGAAAAAGTAAACGAGTCTTACGCATAAATTGTAAGTCATGTTCTCATGTTGGAAAACACTAGTGACCCTTAATGGTAAAGGACAACAATTCAAAGCTAGGTACATCATCCCGGCATTTGTATTCTTACGGTGCTCTCGCACGAAACCCACAAAGTCATAGCAAACTATCCTTATCCCGCGGAAGTGTCGCGTGTCCCTTTGTATCCGTAAGAGTCGTAATCGAGTGCCGAGCCAGCCTAACGACTAGTTGATTAGAAGTAAGCATTAACGAGGCGCCGATTGCAAGCCCAGCCAAAGGCGAGGAGACCAATCTGACTCGACATTTCGCATTCTATACATTGTGATACAAGTGAGGTATGTTGATAATTACAGCGGAAGCGAAATTGTTCACGCGAACCGCAGGTGAGCGTGATAAGGAAGCCGAGGATGTAATTATCAAAGCTCACGCGTTTCATACGACGTTTTTTAACACATTTTGCTAGGAAAAAATCTTTTCATACGATGAAGTTATCTAGTTATTTTCTTTACTCAATGATGTAACAACCGGTTTTTACTCACATATTGTACAGCGCCAGGAATTTCCAGTGGCGTCCATTCTAATTATCACTTTTCTAGTCACTACGAGTCAACATTTTTGATAATAACCTAACACTCATTAACAATGTTGACAATTATTTGTGAAATAACCAATAACAGCGCGCAACAATTTTTTTTTTTCGTGAAGTTAGCACACAGTGCGCGCGCATGTGTTCGGCCAGACCTAGAACTCTCTACACAGCCAATACAAAATAAACGAAATATTTTCGTTTTAAAATGTTATCAAAAGTGAATAGTTTTACTCAATTAAACGTTTCAATATCATATCCAAAAAAAATTGTCAATTAATGAACAAAAAGGATTTAATTTGTTTAGTCGAGTAAGATCCATTTGCCGAGAATTAAAAATAAAGCTGTACATTCTGTACAACCTGGTTAATTTAGGAATGTACCGTGTTCATGCATACATCTTGCTGCAATGCTGCGTGTTTAATACCCAGGATTATGAGCCTAAAAGCGACATAATAAGAGGTACGTTCCGAGCCAATGTGTTGAAAATGATTTAATGCGCTGCGCTGCGCTGCGCTGCGCTTCCACGCGCGCTGACAAAAAGCTGCGTTTTATTTATTAACTTAAACTTTATTGCACAAAAGAAAAACTTATCTTTCTTATTAAGGCCGACTTAATGCCATATGGCGTTCCCTACCGTCAAAAGTAATATCAAACACAGAAAACATCTGTTTTCATTCAAATAAAGACATGGGTACTTGTTTAGAATAAAAAGCCGAACAGTTCGCTAGCGCTGCTTGACGATCATCAACATCATCGATCATGCATGAAGGGAATTCTTTTTTGGCTAGTACATAGTTTGTGATCATTTTTTTTTTTAAAGCAGGTAGAAATGAAATGACCTGATTCCACTTCATGTTAACCTAGAATTCAAGAAAAGTCGGACACCGAACGAGCACGTAATAAAACGCTGAGCGTATGCTCAGAGCAACTGCTCGCTTGTCTGGGACGTCGTTTTCATGGAATGAATGAGTGAGCGAGCACACATTCGTAGAGTCAACCGATCATCACTGTGTTCGGCAGGTCAACGGTTTTCTTTTAAGTACCTACTGCAAGAACGACCGTATGCTCGCGCAGAACTGTTCAGAACACTAAGTCAAACCACAGATTAACATGTCAAATTGAGTGCACGGCACATATTGATATCATCAGCACTGTAGGTGTCTGATGCCTCAGCATAATGCTGAGCCAGTGTCCGGTTCACTACCGCAGAGACAGTGTGTCTTTGAACAAGTGTTTCATGTTTTATCGGTTTTTTATTTATTTTATAGTTTAATGTTCTCGTGTGTTTGTGAATAAATGTATCTTTCTTTCTTTCTACATTGGAATGCCAATACCCGACACGGGTTGAGACGATTAAAGTCGAAGTTTTAGGAATGAAAGGTTGTAATAATTAATTTAATTTAACGTAGATAAATAGGCACTTGCTTCAATGAGCTAAATTTTGATCAACATTAATGGGAGGGATATGGTAACAGAAGGCAAAGTAGAATATGTAATGCAATATATTATGGAGAAAAAATAAATAAAAAGCATGGTTAATATTTATGCTGGAGCGCTCTTTACTTACCTAAATGTGGTTTTGTGTTTTTGGGCTATTAAAATTACTGTAAACGTACCTTCTTCAAACGCAAAAGTTAGGTAAGCCAAACAACAAATAACCATGCAGGTGTACCACCATTTAAAAGTACACAAATTGTCCCGACTATTCTAAATGATTAATTATAATGTCAGAGATAAAATTTTACACTGACGATTGATGTGATGCACTCTCCCACTACATCTTATATATCGTTATTTACTTGGAAACTTGAGCTCAAGATATATAATGCAACAGAACGGCAGTTTATCTCTAGACATGAGCAGCCAGTATAGCAGACCTCGGCATAAGTTTCCGGATTATCAATCTGACTTTACTGTGGTGAACGGTCTTATCGTGTTACCACTTTCACTAGCGCTCGTATCTGTTTGCTCCCAGTGGAATACTTTAACGCCTAGCGCTTGACGTAGGGTAAGTAAAGAATTAAGTACATATTCAAAGGAAACTTTTGATAATTCCTATTTATTTTACTGTAAATCACTCACGTGCGCTGCTTGTGTGTGATTATTATAAACAAAAAAGCGTTCAAAACCAGTAAATTACTTTTCATGTGATTACGATTTATGCATGTTATAGTACTCGTACTCTGCAATGTGGTATTCGTATATGTTATCAGGCAGACAAAGTGAATATTAAGTAAGCTTAAGTTATAACTGTAGCGGAAGAATATCACCACATCCCGTTTTCCCTTCGCAAGCAATAATATCTAATCCACTTAACCGTCCCTTATCGATGAAATCCATTTCATTACTTCCCTTAAAAACGCTGCATTAAATTCAGCAGCATTGAGAACCTATAAACTAAAACATTGTTGCAAATCCGTGCCCGAAATTACTTTTCGGTGTCGACGGGCATGAGGCGGTTCGAAATCATTTATCTAAAAGCCGCTCCCCTCTGTCATCAAAACTAAATCAAGTAGGGCGAGGAACATAAACTCGACCGCCCTTGCAGTTAGATAAAATGTAAAGGGAAGTTTGATTCACTCGTGTGACGCTGTGTGCATCACTTCCCTGGCGGCCCCGGCCCGCGCCCGATCCGCGACAGGCCTCTGAAACGACGTCTTTATGCCAGCTATCTCTCTATTTGACTACGACTCGTCTTATATCACATGTCTCAGCGTAGAGGGCACTTAGTGGCACGATATTGGAAAACTCAACCTCTCTTCAGGTTTCCAAAGATCAAAATCCGTTCAATAGACAGGTACAATGATACTCAAGAATGTTATCAACGTTGTACAAATAAACTCTCAATATCAATGAATTCAATCATGCTAGCTGAACGGAGTATATGTATATATAGCAATGAATGCATGGACATATTTATGCTATATGATAGCAACGTGATTTCGGAGATTCGGTGCCCGGGACTATAAGAGCGAATTTAAGGATTATTAATGATTGCTTACTTCGTCATTAACTTACTAAATTGCCAAAAAGCAAAGAATTATTGTCTGAGGAAAAAACAGTAGGAAGCGTCTAAGTGGGCAAATATTGTCGGCGGGGTCTAAGGTGGAGGTTCATTCGGAGATGAGCGCGGAGGCTAGCATCTGGGCCGGTAATTAAGCGCATCTGCCTACGTTCAATTTTGAAACGCGGTGGATGAAAGTTGCCCCTCGCGCCTTCGGGTCCATTCGAGAGGGTACAGCAAATTGCTAAACTTTCAATTAAAGAGTTGTTATTCAAAGCGCTTCCGGTTCCTCGGTGGAATTATGTTTTATTTCACAACGCGAAACTTGTTTCTGGTTTTACTCGGGTACAGTTTTAAGATTTCACAACCGGGAGGCATGGGAATGTATTAAAAACGGCCCAATTTGAGTCAGATTGTTTTAACGCTAGCATGGAAACATTTAGATTTAGAAATTGTTATTTTCTGTGGGAGTGGCAGGCATGTTTTAATGGGGGATATTAATTTTGTTTCAGAAGTCTGTGTCGGCGGCGCACTTTCATCTCGATGCGCCGGAGAGCGGGAAGGGAGGATGCTGCTGCACCTCTTGGTACTTAGCACCGCCCTTGCGGCAGCTACCCCCGGGAAACACGGTGAGTCTCTATCACCGCTTTGCCACACAGCAGCGTAACGATTTGCTCCATGAAGGAAACAAGATATAAACAGCACAAAATAACTTTACACCATAAATCGTTATCATCAAATTTAACATCTCCAAGGCGCGGGATAAAGTCGAACTCGCCCCTGTTTGCGTAATAATACCAAGTTGGTAAGTTAAGAAAATTTCCGTGTAAAATTTGCGTAAACCTTGCGGAGCTTGTTCACTTTTTCTGACTTTTCTTTAGATTATCCCTTACGCGGTTAGGCCGTAACTCAATTTATTAAAACGAAACGTTTCTTCATCTCACCTGTTTCTTAAATAATTCGCATAAAAACGATTACTTGGGAAATTATAAAAAATAAATTTGCAATCTGTTTGCTCGTGTTATTAACTTGTCCAATACAAAACTTTGTTATAAAATAGGCTTTTAACGCCATTTGCCAAATCTTACTTTTGTGTACGTACTTAAACAACAAATTGTAATTTTATGTAGGGTACCTACAGCTGCTCGTCAAGAATTAAAAAAAAATTACAAATGTCTTAAATTGTTCCAAATATTATCGTCAAGATAAAATCTCTCACTTATAATAAATCTCTTAGTTAAAAAAGGAATCGGCCAGTATCAAACTAACCATTTTTGTGTCCCCCGATGATTTCAGATTCCCATGAACGGAAAAATATGTAACTTTTTTCATAAGCACATTATTACTCTAGCTTCCGTTTAGGATAGTTTTTATCCGACTGCGACGATTAATTAATTTTCGGAAACATTTGACGTCATTAAATTATTTATTTCTTCTGCTTGAAATCGTAGCCGCCATATCTGTCAACTGTCAGTGACGTCAAAATGGCGGGTTTGCCATAACTATCGAATATTAATAATTTCGATCCGGTGTTGTGATGATAGACCTTCACAAAACGCATATTAAATTCTAAAGCGTAAAAAAATCGATTCTGATATGGAAACTTATAAGCGATAAATTCGTATTGAGGCGTAATTTCAATAAATGTAGCAACTAATTTCAACAAAATAACGTCAAACGTCAAACGTCTGACTCTTCCATTTTTTTTAATGGCATGGCGATAGCGCTGTTCTTGCGTTCAGCCAAAGTCTATTTGAGTTTTTGCAAGATTGAATCACACGCTGAGTATTTAATTGTCACGATACTGCACGGCTATCACAAGGCGGCGCGCGAGCTCTCTCGATTTTTCTCGCACTATATGTCTCTTTCTAAGTTATCTGATAAGAGAGAGACTGATAGTTGGAGAAAAATCGAGAGAGCTGTGATAGCCGCGCTGGTTTGTCAGTATTTATATTTATCAGCAATAAACAGTATGTATGAAAACAGTATAGAACGGGCCTTTTATAAACATTAATAATGAAGCGCGTCAGTATTAGGCCTGCATCACAATGGCGCGGCCTGGCCGCGTCGGACAGTAAACTTGTCCGCCGCTGTCAAATTAAATATTGTCCGCCACCGCAGGCCGCGCCAGTGTGGCTGTGCCTTAAGGCGGCTTCAAGTTGACATTCAGCTTATATAGAGACCACAATAGAGACACAGAAATGGGCCAACATACAGGAAAATACTTTTATCATAAAGCCTGCAACACACATTATTATGTTGGCAAGGGCGGGAACATACACAAGATTTGCCAGAATGTGATAGTGCAATCTGAAACATTGCAATATAAAAAAAAAACATATTGCTTTAACATTTTTAATAATTTCCTTTATTAGAAAGGGACTCGGACTCGCGTTATAGTTATAGAACTTACCTAGTGGTTAGGTATAGTTTGGAAAATATAAATTGGCCGTCTGTTGTCAAATTAAAAAGAGATCTTTTGTTCCACGTAAACACTTACCGGTCAATGGGTACTCGAAAGGATTATCTATTATTAATTCCTAAACACATCTTTACCTGAGAGTCGGAGTGACTCAAGAACTCAAGATCATTTCAGTCATCCATCTCGTTTTTATAATATAACATAACACAGTGTTAAAAATATGTAGAAGGAAACATTTAATACTGCAGCGTGTGTCCTACCTGTTAGTTTCTATTGCCACAGACATCTACTAAACTTTTACCCCATTATTCATAAAACTTAAAATACCTCTGATAAATAACACGTGTTTTGTCCCTTTCTTAATAATTTAAATATCAGAGTGACAGGTTTAAACGTTATTTTAACTAAAATATACCGGGTGGAAAGGCACGACGATCCTTCCCGCAAAGGGGGGTTAGTTTAAGTGATGGAAAATCGATTCGTAATGTTTAGATTTTTTTTTACGATCAATTATTAAAAATAATAAAATTAATTAATGTTCTTCTGTGACAACCCTACTATTACTATACGTACTAATTATCGTTTATACGTATTGATAAAGGTCACTGACTCTTGTGTAATTGTTAAAATGTTACTGACCCTAATGAGGGTGGTCACTTGCAGTATTTTGCATTAAAAGTTAACTGCCTATGACTTCAAAACGGTTATGAATATGAGCCTAGTTTCTTTAGAGGAAATACTGTACTCAGTCTAAACAATCCCCCTTCCCTTCCCTGCGGAAGGGATCGACGTGCCTTTCCACCCGGTATAGGTTTATTGAAAGTTTTACATGATAGGTTAACATAAGAACTGCATGTTTTCTATTTCCAAGAGAAGAAGGGTACGTTGAGATTGTCACTTATAACACAAAAATAACACAGTCACTTTTGTGATACCATAACACAAATGCAACACAAAAGTAACACATTTTTTTCTAAAGATTGTTTCATACTAGTTTAAAAATACAAGGTAAGGAAAAAAAATCTTTTGTTTACGTATTTTAATATATTTATAATGACAACATTTTAGATACGTGATCGATCGGTATTTGACTTAATCAGTATTTTTTATGATGATCCGCTTTTTTATACATAAAAGATAATTGCCTTTTCTTTCGGCGGCGATCTTCTTACATACCGCCAAAGATTGACATTTGAACCCAAATATCTCGGTAAATATCGATCTGAGAGAAAAGGTTTAAAGAATAAAACATGCTTATTTTTACGTATATAAAAGAAAATTTAAAATACTTATAAAAAAAAAATCAAATCCTAAAACCGGCCACCTTTTTATTATACCCCAACCGTCGCATGCCACGCGTGTCAGTCGAAGGCGATCGATCGCGCGCGGCTGCGATAGCCGCGATTCACGGAATTACACCTTAAGACCTAATTCAAGTTTGATCGAATGCGGCATCACTGGTGTACCTACATCGTCCGGTGATAACCTAAACTATCTAATAAGAAGTAATAGGTAAGTCCATGAAAACTCGACCTCTACGTTAACACACTTGATAATTGTTTTTTTCTGCAATTGCACTAAATAGTGAGTTTTGGTTGTCACCCGACGACCATTACTGCAAGAGTAATACGTTTAGTTAGACTATTCAAATTTAAGTAACAATTCGAATTAATCTTAAGATAATAATAAAATGTTTTTCTTTACTATTACAGTATTCTCAATCTGCATGACTCTTTACACTTGTTTTGTGTTACTGAACACAAAATTAGTGTTATGGTTAACACAAAAGTAACACAAAAGCGCCATATATATAACACAAAAGCAGTTTTTTACAAACGTTTTAGGTTATAAAACCAAATTCAGTTAAACTAGACGCAATTGTACATGTTTCATGTAAGCTTTAAACATAAACGAAAACAACCATACTAAAGTGAACTTCTGAAACGCTTACTTACTAGAGATATACATAAACACAAATTTTGACGAAAATATGCCACTCACCTTAAACGGTTCTCATAGACAAACTGAAAATGATAGTTTCTTTTTTTTAATATTGATTGAGACCTCAAGGTGTTGCCGTGCCAAAATATGTATTTCCCCAGTTTTCTGTTAATATTTAGGGGTTATGTTAGGGTAATTATGCATAACACAAAAACTTGTGTCACGAAAGCCAAAACTCTGCCCACTAATCTAAAGATCTATAAAATACGCAGATCAAAGTATTTAAACACCGTTCTTGTACTGACAGAAAGTAATGTGTCTAATCATTCAAACGTATTTAAACGTTTTTTTGTAAATGTTCAAATATGAAAATAATTCATAGTTAAAAAGTACTCGGAAAAAAGCGACACGGCATTTTCGACCAAAATTAG
The DNA here is from genome assembly GCA_945867215.1 of Epinotia demarniana. Lineage (NCBI taxonomy): Eukaryota > Metazoa > Arthropoda > Insecta > Lepidoptera > Tortricidae > Epinotia > Epinotia demarniana. The sequence goes on from OX244263.1 coordinate 19,076,935, forward strand.
GGGGGTTTAGTGAACATAAATGCAAGTATTTTATAGAAATAACCACTTTTATTCATTGGGCGAAATGGGGAAACAAGCTCAATAATTGCTTTATAGAATGAACTAACAATAACGGCGGTAGTGCTTACACGTGTGGAGAAAACGAACTGGAAATTTTGTTCAGACCAAAAGTAACAATGTCGGCGGCCTTACCCAGAAATGCGTTAACTTCTATATTAACATGCGAACGAAGTCGCAGGTACAGCTAGTCTCTAATATAAATCGCTGGGTAGAGTTGGTCGACATCAGTATTCCTAGTATTTAATTGATTACCTTGTAGGTATTTATTTTAATTTTAGTATTTCCTCACATCGTTTGAGAAAAGCACTATACAATCCTCGGCCGGAACAGGGATTGCTGGACTCGTTGTATCCGACCTCGTCTACGACTCGGCCGTCTACCCCAATGCTCGTCCAGCAATCCCTTACTTCACGGCCTCTGCAGTAATGCACTATATTTAAATTTAACGATATATATTAAAAAGGAGGATAATCCGGCAGGAGGAGGATCCAGCAACATAAAAACTAGTTGGATGTATTCACAAGGTACTTAAATACAAAATACAGTGCATAGCAGCCTCTTTTTTTAATATCTATCGTTAAATTTATATAACCACAATTATTGACCAGTGGCGCTAGTGTGCACGTGAAAGCAGTCTTAACTACCAATTCGTACCCTTTTTTCTGCAAATGTTTTTTATTATTATATCCTTTATTTCTTTCAAATGTTAGAGTTCTTACAACATTGTCAGAATACAAAAATATAAATACATATGTACGAAGTAAACAAAAGATTATGTGGTATTATTACATAATAGCTAGTTATTAGTATATCGTCGCCGTAGAGCGAAAAGTCACCAAGTCACAAAATGGTCAAAATTGACTTATATATGTCATCAAAATTTTTTTTCTCCAAATTTCAGTCTTATTGCGGTAGCAATAGCGATCATATTTCAATTTTACAAAGTTAAAGAACTAACTAAATACTCACTGCGGATTCAATATTTCAGTCGAAAAATAACTAATTCCGTTATACATTTTTAAGCTTCTTGTAACTTATTTATGAGCGTAACTAAGTCATTTTAGTTATTTTTTCCCTAAGTATTACTAAACTATTTAACCACGAAGAACCTCATTCAAAAAGTCACTTAATTTACTTAGTTACTTTTTGAATAATAATAATATATTCTTTATTGCACCACAACATAAGAAAAACATGTTACAAGAGTACATAATGTTAAATAAAGGTAACAACAGGCGGTCTTATCGCTTTAGAGCGATCTCTTCCAGACAACCTTGGTACCTGGTTGAATACCTGGTATGTCAAAAGTGTGAAAGCAAAAATTAAATAACTCTATTTAGTTATTTTTTATTCATAGTTGTAAGGCAATGTACATCATTTAACCAAAGCGATAATTAATTAAACAGTTTTAATGAGTTTCTACCCTACAAAAAAATACAATACAATGACTAATCATATTTAAATAATTTTACAATAAAGACTGTACTTTACGCCGACGTGATTTGATTGAAATTCGCTCGCAAGTTAGTGTCTTTTCGCCCAGTGCCGCAGCCCCCGCACCGATGCCGACCGCTGCGACTCCCCCCCATGCGTCGACCTGCCAGTCGTTGCGCATGAATTACGTGAAGTTAGTATTGGTTACATAATAATTGCGTGTACCGAGATTACGTATGAAACGTGCTAAGTTAATTTTGGATTTGGTAAAAAAGAAAGATGATTTGGATAACGAGGTAAGTGTTTTTGGTATCACTTTGTTATTTCATTGTATTTTTCTTAATAAAAAACTGTTTATAAAATGAAATACTATTTCATAGGTTCAAGTTTAGAAGTACTTGTATGGGGTAAGCCAAAAGGAACAGGTTTATGTGGAACGAAACAAGTAAAATTTTGTTATATCGGTGTGATGACTAAAGCTTGTGGGTGTATGTGTGTGCTCTTCTTCAAGGCTGTTCTCGGCTGTTTATATTGGTGTGTATTTTCTTACAATCTCCCCTTCAGTTTCTTAGGGTCTCCTCGACTAAGAAACTGTATGCGTAGGTTATTGTTTCCTTGGGCGGCTTTTACCTCGTTTCACTGCCTTCGGGGTTTGTGTTGTTTGGTTCTGAGGGCGACCTCTTCTTCTCAGTGGCTGCACAGGGTTGCGATTCGATTCAGCATCTCCCTTGAAGACTTCTAAAGCGGAAGAGTGATAGATCCCAATCGGATTATCAGTTTGTTCAAGATTAGCAATCTGATAGGGGGCTGGACCAAACCTTTTTGTAATGGCATCAGGCCCGTCTATTCTGCAGTCATTTTGGGTATCTTCTGAGTGTACTGTATACACAGGTCATATGCTTGAAGCATTAAGGCCCATCTGGCCAGTCTGCCCTAGGGGGACTTCAATGATAGAAGCCATTTTAAAGCGTGGGGATCCGTTTTGATGACAGTTGGTAATCCCGAAGGATTCGATGTAGCCTCTGAATTTCATTACAGCCCATACGACAGCCAACGCTTCCCGTTCAATGGTCGAGTAACTACGTTCTGCTGGGATAAGTAAGCGGCTTGCGTATTCTACCGGATGTTCTTCAGCGCCCTCCCCCTGAACCAGAACTGCTCCGAAGGCATAGCTGCTTGCGTCTGTCTTTATCATGGGGAAAAGATATCCGTCAACTGAACTAGCAGAGTTTGGATCTGTTCCTGTTGCATGTCGTCCATTATACTGGATATCTATGTCCTCCTCTACAGATCTACCGAAAAGATTCTCGGAGCGGGGGGATAGAGTCACTTCTTGCTCGTGTATAGCCCTCTGTGCGTCACGCATCATAAAGTCAAGACTCGGCGTGAATCCATCGAAGGTCTTATATTTTCTGTCCTTAATTGTGTCATCAATACGAAGCAGACGATATCAAGAGCCATTATCATGTTTTTTGCATCTTCGACGACTGGTTTTCTGTATCCTTGGTCTAAGAGACAATGGAGCCTCACGTGCAGTGAGGCATTTCGGTGCTGGTCGCTCTCAGTGCCCTTAGACTCGTGCTCTATAGAAGTTTTAGAGATGTGTACCTTGGGTTTTCCTTGATAATAATAATAATAATAATATATTCTTTATTGCACCACAACATAAGAAAAACATGTTACAAGAGTACATAATCTTCTCAAACCAAAAACTCTCTTCTCTCTCTTCTTTAATCTTGATCTTCAAACTGTAGGAAATTCTCTTGATACATCTCATGTATATCTTCAGGTGCATCCGAGTACCACCACGTAAATTGTCCCATGTCCAGGATCATACGCGCCTCTTGTAGGTATCCGGGCCCCAGCAACGTTCAATTCTCTCGTGATTCCGGCAGCACGACAAAAGTTGTTAAGATGTTCCGTTCACAGAGCCTCACCTCTGCTGTTACTTTTAGCACGACTTGACTTTTAGAAACCCCGTCGGCTAATTTCAGCTGCACTGATTCGGTTCTGAATAGATAACCTTCTTCGTTCAACTGACAGTATAGCTGGTAGGACGCTATACTTGATCTGGCACAATGTACGCATAACCGTGTATGTCCTTGACCGATATACATACTACAGGTCTGGACCTAGGGTCTTTAGGGTACCTAGTTCACGCTGGCGCTGCAGAAAATAACGTTTTCCTTTTTAAATGGCTGTTGACGTGGTTGTTTGGAGCAGGTAGGGCAGCTGGTGCGTACCACTCCGGGTGCACCACAGCCATAACATGAGAATCGCGCTGCTGATGGTGAAGGCATTTGCGTCTGTGCTACTGAAATAGTCGGCTTACTAGGTTCTGTGGTCGCTCTCTCCTCAAACTTCTTCTTTCGGCAAACGTCGGCGGTGTGACCCGGAGTCTTGCAATGGCTATAACGAACTCGCTGCCCCTTGACCGGTTGAGGCCTGTCTTCAAAAATCTCTTCCGCACTCTGGGCAGCCTTTAAGAGCGCATCCAATGACCTGACCCTGGAGACCTTCTCCTTCATTGTCGTGTTCAGTGTTCCGTACACCATATCGAGCTGATGGCATTCAGGGTGGCGTGGCGGTTATTGACAGATTGTGTAAGCCTGATGTGATGTCACAGAAACAGACGAAGAGGTCGAAGAGTAACTGTGATGCGTAAAGAACGCTATTTTACTAAGACCATGTTAATTTTTTTTTACGGATTTTCTGATGATAATTTTGATTTGTTTTGAAACTCTGAAGTTGTTTTGAAGTTCCTTTTAATTTGATTTGTAGTCCATTTTAGTTTGATTTGTTGTTCATTTTATTTTAATAGTGTTAGCAAAATTTTAAATGACGTGATTTAATTTGATCCTTAAAATATCAAATTAAGCAGAATCCAAAAAAATATATAGTAAGTAGTTTTTAACTAACACGTATTTTCACTTTATCATAGCAGTCATAATTCAACTAACTTTACTTAGTTAAATCTAGACTCACTAAAATGTGGGCAAATAATCATTAACTTCGTTCAAAAAATCACTAACTCATAATTATTAAGGTGTAATATTTAAGGGCAAAAATTAATTATCGCCTATAGCTCCTAAATCGTTAGTGTGAATAATATAAATCCATTTTGACCCCAAAGAATAGCAGTTTCCAATGAATAAACACATATAAAACCACAATTTTACCAAAAAAAATTATTATTTTTTCTTTAAACCCTCATTAACTCAAATATGAACATGAATGATTTGGTGACTTTTCGCTCTACGGCGACAATATACTAGCTGTTGCCCGCGACTTCGTCTGCGTAGAACTTGTAATCGCCTTAGAAATATGATTATCTTAAGGGATTATTTCCCAGATGAAAAACTATCCTATATCCTTCCAAGGGTCTCAAATTATCTGTACCAATGGAAAATTTCATCTAAATCCGTTCAGGTGTGAAAGGTGCGATGAGATCGTTAGTGTAAATTGCTAAATATAAATTAAAAACTCCGTTTTTTAAAATATAAATATCTTATAATCATCAACACACGTTTCTGCTTAAATTGTATATTTTTTTATAATGAATAGCTTCTGCCCGCGACTTCGTTTGCGTTGACTGTTTTTTTTTTAAATATCACTTATACATTAGAATCTATGCACACCGCGTTTTTTAAGCGTTTGTGTCGATTTCTTTACACGTGATTCGATACAAACGCGCACGGTGCATAGGCCCTAAGTACTACACAGACTTAAATGACACCTAAGTGGAGCATGAATAAAAATATACAATTCATATTAATAAATATTAAATATTAATTACATTAATGTAAACTATTAACACGTTATTTACACCTACGTTATCTACCCAACCCCCGAATTTTTTGTCCGCGTACAGCCCACCTTTCCCAGATGGCGTGATCCGTCTCCTTTTCGGGAATATTGCCTTATCGTGACCGAATAGCGCGAGTTTTATCCCTCTGCGGCTGATCTTCGCCCAGTCGCCGTGCTTCATATCGGCCTTGTATCTCTCGAAGGACATGAGGGTCATAATAATGCCGATAAAGAAATATTACAATTATTTTGGCATCAATGTACATAGGTAATGTAACTACATTGATATCAATATAATTATCAGGCATCAGCACAAACAGTTGTTCGCAGCTGGTGACTCGCCAGCACGCGACATACAGCTGCCCGTGAGAGAAGCAGTCCGTGCGCAGGTCGACGCCGGCAGCGCGGAAAATCTGCCCCTGCGACTTGTTTATGGTCATAGCGAAGCACACGCTCACTGGAAACTGCAATCGCTTGAACTGGAACGGGAAGTTGTTCGGTAGCAGTGGAATGCGCGGTATAAATACAGCTTCTCCAGCACCGCAGCCCGTAAGAATCTGAGCCTCGATGAGATTCCTCTGCAGTCTCACTACCTTCAGGCGGGTGCCATTACACAGCTTCGGCGGAGATAGGTTCCGAAGCAGCATAATAGGGATTCCGATCTTCAGGGTCAAAGTGTGCGCTGGTAACCCTGATGCGCTCAAAGAGTTTAAATTTTTTACCGGGTATGTCGTGCCAGTTCCCTCATCTAAGACAGTGTTAATCGAGCTATAGACATCGTTCTTGCCTTCAATTTGCGTTAAAATTCGAGCGTTAACAGCAGCAGCCTGGTCATTTTTGGGGGTTAAGTATGGTTCGCTCACAAACCCGAGAATTCTCTTGGTAGGGTATTTGCTCCAAGTCTCTGTAAACGCTTTGTATAAGATCCTCGAAGGAGGGTACAATTTTGCATAGCGCCTCTGGTAGTCGAACCCTATTATGTCTATTTCCTCTAAAAGCCCTTCTCCGGCTTGGAGAAGTACCCGAGAGAACTCTTGGGCGTGTGAGCTACCACCTTGCGGCACCCGCATATTTTTGGTGAGGTACAACATCTAGAAGCCCGGGAAGCTTCTTCGGACTCCTGAGATCTTGCCACTCGTTTTCTGGGGGCCTCTCTAGAAATTTGTGTCAGGTTCTATCTCTTTCTTGAAGGTATTTTGAGTAATAACGTTTTTGTAGACTTTCTTTCTTTCTTGACTTTTGTGATTTGACAGAATAAAATAAACGCCATCAACTTTACATTAAAAAAAACTATTTATATACAAAAACATACTGAATTCAACCCCATTTTTTAACCCCTTTGCACCCTTATCTTTATAATTTTTATAGCCTATTGTGTGGCCGAAGATCCATTGAACGTTTTATTGAAAGTTGCATATTAATCCATTTGATAGTTTTCCCATGATACCCGGACAGTAACAGAAAACATAACACTCCTTTTCGTTGGGCTGTCTTATTAATAAACAGATAGATGGCGCTGTTGCGTAAAGTAAAGACGACTTTATCCAAATATTCTCAAATTTGGCCTGTGGGTCACCGTAACTTCATCAAACTTTTTTATACATTTAATATGGTTTGTTGGAGTTCAGACGCTGACAAAAATCTGGAGACTGATCTTCTAAATGCGTGGAAATTGGTGAATTTGTGCATCGCGCTATTGAAGTTTTTAATGTATGTTGCATAAATACAATTTCCTTCAAGCTCTACTTATAATGTCTCACTGACAACGTCAACGAACTTTCACATTTATTATATGGAGAGATAGTACGGCCTAAGCTATCTGTGGTAACGGCTACAGAGTGAGGAACCTCCTGCGCAGTGTCCAGTGGGTCACTTAGAGATCATAGTCGTACGTAAGGTAGATCTAAATGTCACTTTATGTATGGTTAATTGACAGTCGTGTTGTCCTAACGTGCCTTCGAAAAGTTACGTGATCAGCCCTCAGTAGTACCGCCACCCAGAGAGTGTATTTTAACGTGTTGGTCGAGACTCTTCGCTATTAAACCGTGCGCCGAAACGACTATCGGGACAGTGGTCGTCGAATAAATATCCCGCATGGTTGATTAATACCTTGTGAGACAGGTCCATGTACTTGCTGGCTTTGACCTTCTCGGCCTTGGTTTTCGTCATGGGGGATGCCGACGAGCCCTGCCTGGCGCTCTGATTGATCTGTCAGTGAGGCATTTATCAAGCCTACAACTTATAGTACGGCACTTTGCGGTCCACGAGACCTTATAGTAGAGTAAGTTGCGGGTGAATGATTCTGGGTACAACAATAATATATTTTTGTGATAGTACTCGCCGTTAGCAAGATGACAACAACCGGAAATACTCGTAACATGCCTGAGTGACTCTCCGGGACGTCAGCATGTAAAACGTACCGTCCTTCAGGACATATATCGGGTAGTTGTTTGTCATGATCACTTTCTCCACAATTCCACAGACCAAACCTGCGGTTTCCCCAAAGTGATCCGTGGGCAGTTCACCGACGCGAGCAGATCTACATCGGGCCTGTGAGGGCCTAGTAGAACCGCCCATGTAGCTCCTCGCTTTTTCACGCCGCATTGTGGTCTTCAGCCGACATTAATTCAGTGCGAATAGAAGGAAAGGTAAATGAGCTGTTGTAGAATTTTGAGGCAGAAAATATTGGAACAAGATACGTAAAACATTCCTTGAGATAAGGGAAAGGTGCGGGGTTAAAAACTAAACCATAGAGAAGAGCGAGATTCACGACGACGAATAGGAAGCCACTAACGGGAATTAGAAACATGGTCATACTTCCGCAAGCCATATGTGAACCTAATGCAGAGATTTTGGAGACGCTTAAGCTTATTTAACTGGTCCTTAACTGGTCCTCAAAGAGCTGAGATCAAGAAGGCAAAAGTCGGTATAATCTAATATCGAGAGAAGCTCTAAGCTAGCGTAAATTAATTCTTAAATAGCTGCAGGGCCTAGTGCCAGTCTTCGCAAAGGCCTACAACATGAAGCGCATGACTTGGCGGCGGTTGTACATACTAAGTTGCAAATGATTAGTAACCAAATGATGATGGCGCTGTACAACGGTAAGTTCCAGTATGAGCTGTTAAGATTGTTAAAGAATGGACGGGTATGGTGTATGGACGTTTTTATGGAACCCTCGGTGCGCGATTCAGAGTAGCGCTTGACCAGTTTTTTAAATGAGGGGCTTTTTCCAGTGTCTAAAACTTGTTAACATATTTTGAATTTATATCCAGTTAACCGGGACATCCTGAGTGAAACAGGATGAGAAACTTTCCCGCCAACGTATATTTGGCCAGTTGGTGGATTTATTACGATTGACACTCTTAATATTACAGCAATTTTTAAGTTTTTCGGAAAAGTTCTGCTGGGCTATTCCATTCTAGGGTGTGTTTTACACGTTCTCTCTAGTCAAACAAAAACTCCGTTTGCATTTGAACTATGCCAATTGCCTCACAATGACGCTTTCTGCCGCCTCAATCGATAATTCTGAAAAAAGACAAAATAAAAAAGCGTTGCCTGTGAACTAAGAACTGAATCCCTTGAGGTTTATGTCTTTTCGGATCAGGCGGCTTACCGGCACAGGCGCGTGGAAACTCCTTTCCCTCATAAATATTTACTTTATGAAATAACGCCCCGAGTTTACCTTAGTCTCACATGCCGGCTGGACGCAGGTGATAAGTCGATGCGACGAAAAAACAAAAATGTTATTTCGTTACCTTTTTATTTCTGTTGAGAAATAATCCTGCTGGGTAAATATAAATATCAGAGGACAGTACACGGGCCTCGTTTTATCCCAGAGGCAAAAAACGGACGTGCTAGTCATGCCGTACATTTATATTATAATGTTTATGTTTCCTTATAACAAACGTCCAAAAATGGCAAATAATATCTTATTTTGTGTAACTCATTCAACTTAAAGTGCTCTGCCTGAAATTAAAATATGTACTAAGACCAGAACTTAATGAAGTATTCTAGTAATTTTTTGTTAATTTAAAATTCCCTGTGGTGTGTAACCATTAGGCAAGAATTACTAAATACCTAGCCAGACGGACTGGAGGTTTTTGAGCCACAAACTTTCAAGTTAGTTTCTTTTAAACTAATTACTCGTAGCTCCAGTTGGCACTAATAGGTACCTTAGGTACCGTACCCATCCAGTACATATGTATGTAAAACGAATCTGCATACGACATATTTTGTTTATAATAATATAAAATACTTACAACCTCATTCATATTCCGCAGCGTAAACATAGTCTATCAGACCGATAGCTATTAAAAACCACGCGCAACAAACAGCACGTTCATGTAATAAACCTTTTATATTAAGCTTTCAAGTCAGGTACGAAAAATTTAAAGGGAGCAAAAATTAAATTAATTGGTCGATCATGACTGAGTTAATACAATATTCATCGGATTCGGGCTGAATGATGCGAAGCAGCGGCGTATGAAACATTCACGCGGTGGACGGCGGTGTTCACCGGCGGGCACACGGATATAATAATTGTAGTCATGTTGCGATTTGTATGAACATGGAGCGTGCCCGTTAGAGAGTGAAAAATGTGAGTGGGTTGTTTTACAAAAGGAAAATAACTTCAGCCTCTCACAGACTGAATGGCGCGGCCTGCGACAGCCTTTAATAATTGTCAAGTTTACTATTTACGTTTCATATTCCTTCGATAAGATAGGCACTAAGATACATAATAATAATAAAACAGCCTGTACACGTCCCACTGCTGGGCACAGGCCTCCTCTAACATGAGATGAGGCCCAGTGCGGGTTGGGGACTTCACATACACCTATGAATTTCTTCGTGGATGTATGCAGGTTTCCTCACGATCTTTTTCCTTCACCGAAAAGCTAACGGTAAATATCAACTGATATTCCGTACATAAGTTCGGAAAAAGTCATTGGTACGAGCCAGGATTCGAACCCACGACCGCTGCATGCCTGTGCCTGTGGAGTGCAGACGTATGGAATATTTAGGCGTAACGTAAAGTGTCATATTAAGTGTTAAAGTTTTTATGTATTTCCTTGTCACATTGATGCCGTTCTAAATGTATTTGTAAAATTATGTCCACTTGCAGAAATATTTTAATTTAGATTTTGGTTACGGGTGCACACCAGCATCATACATGACACTGGCCCTATCCCGTAGGTACTATTTACCAAGGTCTGTGGCGAGCAGCTAGGCGGTGCTGTGAAAAGTTACATCCAATTAGCGGAAATCGATGACGCACGTTTTCGACTCGCGCGGGTGAATTTGACAACCGCCTGTCATGGTTTAAAATTCAAATTATCCCACGGCTCGATTCAAGCGCATCGTTGCATGGATGGCTTTATCAGCGAGCAGTCAACGCCAACGCTGACGAGTAAATTGTGACATTATTTTGTAAATTTAGTATTGCCATTGAACATTTTCCTTTCAATTAGGTACGGTGAACTCAAACAATGATGAAAATAGTACGCCCTAATTGATTTTGGAAACGCTTTGTATGTTTTATTAAATATTCGTTAAAATCAAGCTAAAACAAAAACTTGAAAATAGCACTCGCCAATATGCTAATATTAACATCTCATTGGTATGTTACGTTTGTGTACGTTCAGTAGTTAAAATTTTAAAGGTGTCTACCCGACTACATTTACTGTAGTAATTTAGTCGCACATATTAGGTAAGAAGAAATATTTTATTACAGGAACTTAATGATATAATATTTTATAATATAGGTACCATGGACGCTTATAACCAAGCCCACCCATGGTGATTCCTAACCCCCCCAGAAGTGTGCTTACCATAATCTATTTTTTCTCCTTATCTCTTTTCATCTATTTATCTGTTACAAGAAAACAACCTCATTGTAGTTGAAATTTAATTTTCGCCGCCACATCAGCCTATAAACGCTGATTGTAGCGAAGCTCGTCAAGCGGAAAATTCTAAGGAATCGTTATGAAAGTAGTAAAGGAAAAGAACCCCGTTAAAATAACGTTTTTCATCATAATAACATGAAGTCTGTTTTTTAGTCTCAGCGAATTGTTTTATTTAAGAAAATTATACTGGAATGTCTCTGTTATTATGAACCAAATATTGTCTGCGAGTGAAATGTATTATTAGGACCTACAACAAAGATCTAGTTGTATGGTCAAATATACTAAACTTATTGAAAATGTTTTTTATTAAGTCGCCTTCTCATGATATCATGGCGTCAGAGAAAGGTATATTTCATGAACTACGATTCCTTGTGAAAGGATTTTTTTAGTACAACGACGGTGGCAAACAAGTTTACGGCCCGCTAGATGGTAAGCGGACACCGCAGTCTATAGACGCATGCAATTCCAAAGGAGTAACATGGGCGTTGCCGACCCTTGATATGTTTGAGGATTCGCCGTGTTGACAGTTGAAGGAACAAGTTCCCTCGCTAAAGTATCTTGTAAAGCAAGCCGGCCTGGCGGGAATCGGCTTCATGAGCCATTTGCCTATACTTACATGAAATTTAAAACTAGGTAAGCATAACTTTTTTACGATTTGTTATCGTAAGCCATAATGCATTTAAAATAACTCTAATTGAATAAAATTCAATGAAGCTCTCAATTTTACTCAAACACAGACCGGCCGAGGTTGTTTTATAAATTTACTGGCGGCGTTCAAATATTTTAGGGAGCTTGAGTAAAATGTCCGTTCGGAATACAAATGCTCAATTCGTACAAGTTTAGTTCTGCTCATATAGGTTTACTTAGGCGTCAAGATTTTACGTAAAAGATTTATTTATAAATAAAAATACGATAAAAAGCTTTTCTTAACTACCATAAAGTCTCAAATATCTGAAAATAAAACTATATTATAAAATATTTTCTGCTTCTGAATATCCCACAATTACGAATTCATAGTATCGAATAAATAGTTTGTTTACCCGCTGTGCTCGTAGGTGCCTATAATAATTCATCTGATATATTTAAAACGTCGTCACAATTTTTAAATTGATACATGTTTTCTTTGGAAATAGTTCGACCGCTTAACTGAAACTAAATACTTACCTACTATGCTTGTTGAATAATTACAGTATTGAATCGTTGGCATGAAGGAAAATAGAAATGAGTTTCTTGTTGGGAGAAATCTCTGGGATACCAGTCTACCGCCTTCTTCTTCGTCGATTTCACTCGTAGTCATCATTTCAAGTGCTGGGTAGTAACTTTTACAACACGCCGCCATTTGGGTGCGTCTCAGCATGTATACGTTCTTTTGATATAATTCCAATTTACAGTCTTCCAATACACACTTAGTTAATTATATCCAATGTTATTGTACATACTAAATGTCTCTTTCAATTATTTAAAAAAGTACCGTTGAGATGTTGTAAAGTTTCCTGATTGATACCGCTACAAGTCTCCCTAAAGCGTAATTAAAATAATGAAGTTATAAAAAATCATCGCTACGAGAGGGACCCATGTTAGCTCAGTTGGCAAGGGCAATGCATAGCAAACTAGTCACACTGATTGAGAAATGTACACCCTGAAAACATTATGCTTCCTTTTGCTTTGCTGTAATCCTGTAATCGTGTAAAAAATCAACTACACAAAACACCTTTTAGTGAAGCCTGGAAAAATATAAACCTGGGAACAGAGCATAGTTGACTCCAGCTTAGCATGTCGTTGTTGAACGATACCTTTATTTTCAACTTGGCAGTTGCGTAGAGTCAATTTATTCTTTTGAGCGTGTTTAAAAAATTGACCTAGCACTACTCTATTTCAGATGAAGTCGGGTGTTTGAACTTTTGCAACGATTATACGTGGGTCACTAGGAAAGTTTTCAGATAGTTATTCAAAATAGGGAAAATGGAATATTTTCATTTTTGCTTTCATTTGAAATAATCTCATTTAGAGTAGACCACGAAAGTATTAAAAAATAACAATACTATAATATAAAGTAAAACAATCCTATTAGAAAATGACAATTTAAACTTTCGCGCCTAAACAGACTTGCAGTTCCTGTGATGTCACTTCATGTGTGTCACTCGCCATATTTTTTTGCCCGTGGTTCGTCCCTAGATGTCATAGAGGTGCCTAAGTTTAGACTTTGTTTGTTTTCTAGAGACTAATAATTTAAAAATGGAACATATAAAATCATTCCCGGAAATATTTCAAAATGAAAAATAGATACGGTTGTTTTTTGTTTCAATTCTCGTTAACCATGGATTTTCAGTGGGAACATTTCGATGATATTGTACTATTATAAATTTGGAATAAATTAATGTGAGTGCAGAGAACGATTAGTTCCAGCATTTGGGGACTACACGTCGTCGTGTGCAACAATGCGCAAATGGTTTCCTCAATTTAAACGCGGGATCTTCTCCTTGAATGATAATGAACGCAGTGGTCGTCTCGCGACTTCAATTAAAGAAGAATACGTAATAGCTGTAAAAAATTATCAAGACAGACCCAACAGTGACTAACGAACAGATATAAGAGGTTCTTAAGATATCATCGCTAGCTTAACGGATTTCAAATTGTAATAACTAATGGGTTCCTCAGCCTCACTCACTGACTGCAAAACAAAAAAAAGCTCGCGTGACGTGGTGCAAAGATACGAGTATGCTTGAAAAATTTTATCAGGGAGAAGGGCGGCCTATATTTATATAACAGGACACTGGATTTACCAATATGATACACCGACTAAGAGGCTGTGTACAATTTGGGTATTTCCAGATGATGAACCTTCAAAGAAGGTGAGACGCGGGTGAAGTGTTAAAAAAAATGCCGGCCACATTTTTGCTGTAAGGTCATGTGGCTTCAATTTCTTCAGATGACCATGAAACGGTGAATTTATGCTGAGTGGTATATCATGACATTCGCCGCACAAAACCATTTTTACCAAGGAATTTTTGTTGAGAGATTTAACAGTCCTGAGGACGCTCGGCATGCCTAATTACCGGCAGTAGAAGACCTTTCTAAGGAAGTGCACCGTGCATGCTATTTAAATCATTGTTTAGGCGGATGAACTGAAGTATAGAAGCTAAAGGAAAGTATTTTGAGAAGCTTGAATAAAAAAAACTTACACTTCCTTTTTTGTATCTCAATACTTTGGTAGTGACCTAAGGTATTGTTTTATTTTTAATGTTAATTAAGTTAAAGTTATCATCTTGTATATACTAAAGAAAGTAAATGCTTTATAGTTTGATGGATATGTTTAGGGTAATCTCATGCTGAACCCACTGGAGCCCCCCTCGCGCCTCGCCACATTTGGCTCGTCCTAGGGTACAGGGTTGCGAGTGCCCCAGCCCCCGCCAGAACACTGCGACCCCGATGACCACCTTTAGTCGCCTTCTACGACAAGCGGGGAAGACCGTAGAACTATTTTTGTCCAAGCCTACACGGTACGCATAAAGCCTGCCTACGTACAACGACTACAAATATAACAACCACTATAACAAACAAATCAACTTTTTTTTCCCATACCTACAAAAAGTGACAATTATTTCGATCATCGATAGTTAATTAACTATTGATAAAATGTTTTTTTTTCAATGGCAACACGGTATGGTAGATTAGCTGGAATTTTGAAAAATGGTATACGCCTCGTTGATGAACTAGACTATTAACAGCTGTGTTATTTATAAAGTTATTAAAATTAATAATGAATACTTCTCTTTTCAATGCTATAAAACTTCGGTTCCTTATAAGTTTTATACTTTCAATTGAATCATAAAACAGTAGACGAACTCAATAGCCTGATTGCGAAATTGGCCTTTCTTAGAAAGGTTTTACTTAAAAACGCCGTTTCTACATAAAGGAAAAACGAAAGGCATATCTGCAAACAAAACGGGGGCAGAAGGTTTAATCTCTGAGAGGTACAAATCGCTCGTTATGTAAATTGAATCTCTTGCAAATTTGAATCGCTTTCATAAGCCAATTCTCTCTGAATAAAAACAATGAGATACTCTTTCAGCGTTTTAGAATTTTACTAAGAACGGAATTTATCTTGCCTCGTTAATTTATTCTCACTGTGTGATAAAATAATGGATACCGTTCCTAAAATAATCCATATAGCTTTAGCTTTTAAATATTTAAAAAAACACATGAATCGTTATTCTCTTTTTACTAGGATGACAAAATGGATTCAAAAAGTCTATATTTACAATACCAGTGTGTTTTAAACCAGGGCGAGTTAGTTATAACTTCGGGTACGAGTTTGTTCTTATAGATTGTGTGGTGTTCATAATCGAACGAGCGAGCGAAGCGAACGAAGACGTTTCACATGCGCACTTGTACACCCCGTTCAGCTCAGGACCTCCTTCGCGAGCTTCTGTCTCCACGGGCTTTTATATGACAATCTAGGGGTAGGACAGACAAGACCACGTGGAAGTGGGGTGCGCTGATTCGGGTCTTGGTAACACTTGTAAATTTGGCATCATTATACTTAATTTTATAATATGCAAGCATTTTATGGCAATCGTAGTGGGTTAGGTTATTTAGGTCGAAATATTGTATTAATTTGCGCGCTAAGATTTCGTGATCATTTACTTAATTTGGTCTTCGAATACAATTTAATGTGCAGTCGTTACTGAAACAGCTAGTACAATTGTAATGGTAGAATATTTTTATTGGTGTTCAGTGTTAATTAGCGGCCGCCCGCGACTACATCCGCGTAGATTTTTGATGATGACAAAGATATAAAATAGGTAAGTGAATTTTATTCTTCGTTAAAATGGTCTAGACATATTACATTTCAAACAGTAGCAGATACTGATATGCGATTGTTAAAGAATTTTTAAAGATTTTCCAATCAGATTATGGGAATTGTTTGCAGAATGCTTGATACTTATTCCGTCAGTTACCTGATGTTTTAATCTAATTTTAATATTTTGCAAAGATGACTCTGCAGGATATAGAGCGAGGCATGGATTTGGAGCTAGAAAATGGGGATCTTAGTTATTATGAGTGAGATTTTAAAAAAAGTTAAATATCGTAAGGCTGTTCACTGAGCACTGGAAATCGAGAAATGGAGACAGGTTAATGAAGAGTACATCTCTTTAAAAAATCCAGTGTTCCCCGTACAAAACCTTTAACCTATTTTAACCCCCATTGGGATAGAATTTTCTTAAACGCTGAAATTACTTTTTTTGTATTTTAATAAGTTAACTTTCTACAAAGTTTCAAGTCTCTAGTTCAAAAAATAAAGTTTCCCTTATACAAACATTGCACTCCCATTTAACCCCCTTAGGGGTAGAATTTTCTAAAACACAGAAATTCCTTTTTTTTGTATTTTAATAAGTAATATTTCAACAAAGTTTCAAGTTTCTAGCTCAAAAAATAAAGTTCCATCCATACAAACTTTGCGCCCATATTTAACCCTCTTAAGGGTGGAATTTTCTTAAACGCAGTAATGGCTTTTTTTGTATTCTAATAACTTTTTTGTATTTTAATAAGTTAACTTTCTACAAAGTTTCAAGTCTCTAGTTCAAAAAATAATGCTTCCCTCATACAAACATTGCACCCCCCTTTAACCCTCAAAGGGGTAGAATTTTCTAAAACGCAGAAATAATTTTCGTTTGTATTTTAATAAGTAATGTTTCTACAAAGTTTCATGTTTCTAGCTCAAAAAATAAAGTTCCCTCCATACAAACTTTGCACCCATATTTAACCCTCTTAAGGGTGGAATTTCCTTAAACGCAGAAATGGCTTTTTTGTATTGTATTTTTTCTACAAAGTTGCAAATCTCTAACTCAAAAAAAAAGATTCCCCCATACAAACTTTGCACTCCTATTTGGCCCCCTTAGGGGAGGTATTTCCAAAAATCCCTTCTTGTCCCTAGCCCACGTTATAAAAATAACCAAAAGTTACAAAAATAGTTTAAAAATAATGTTTCCCCCTTAAAAATATTGCACCCCTATTTAACCCCCTTACGGGTGGAATTTTCTTAAACGCAGAAATGACTTTTTTGTATTCTAATGAGTAATCTTTCTACAAAGTTTCAAGTACATAGTTCAAAAATTAATGTTTCCCCCATACAAACATTGCACCCTTATTTTACCTTCTTAGGGGTGGAATTTTCTAAAACACTGAAATTCATCATATCATCCGAAAGACGTCCACTGCTGGACATAGGCCTCCCCCAAAGAAAACACTGAAATTAATTTTTTTGGATCTCAATAAGTAGTGTTTCTACAAAGTTAAAGTCTCTAGTTAAAAAAATAATGATTCCCCCATACAAACTTTGCACCCCCATTTAACCCCCTTCGGGATGGAATTTCCAAAAATCCCGTGTTATCCGTTGCTTACGTCATAAAAGGAAGTCCTGGTGTAAATTTCAAGTTTCTAGTCCCAGTAGTTTCGGCTGTGCGTTGATGAGTGAGTCAGTCAGGACATAGGCATTTATACATAGATAGATTAACTTTTATACACTTTATAAAATATCACCCCAAGTCCATCGAGGTAGTTACCAACATTGTTCACCGAAACCATTCATGTCTAATACTCCATTCGTAAGGCCGGCGTGGCATTATGCTCAGATTCCAAGAGCTCTGGTCACTCTGAAAGGGAGCGCTTACCTGTTGTATGAAATGTGGACGACTGTTTTAAATGCAGATTGCAGACTAAGGCGACTTCCTGATTTGTCGGTTCCTGGAGCTATCAGTGTCGACTTTCAGTCAAATAAGTACCAATTTTTTACTGCGGGCTAACATTCAAAAAGACTTTCTGACTTGGTGGGGCGGTATTTTGTATTGGGTACTGATGTCGCACAGATAACTTCACTTGTCGGTATTATGGCAGTATTACACTTTTGTAGCTTTAAAACATCGTAGATGCATATCATTACTGAAAAAAAAAATCTTTGAGTCATGTATTTTTAACATAAAAATCAATTTGGTACCTAGTAGTACGTTTTTCTTCAGATACCTATTTTACAATTCTACACGTATCTATTGCAGCACAGCTATTACAAGACGCCGCGCGAGCTCTCTCGATTTTTATCGCACTATCCGTCTCTTTCTTATTAGAACACTTAGAAAGAGACGCGGGAAAACTCGAGAGAGCTCGCGCGCCGTCTTGTGTTAGCCGTGCTGACAAACATCACATCTGTATACAATCATTCATAATAACCCGAAAATTATTGCCAAAATTCACCGCCGGGTAATCAAATAAAACTTTTGATTGAGAGGACACTTTGTAACGCAGGACAATAATGGTTGAACATGGGACATTATGTCAGATGAACGTACCAAGTGACAGCAATAAAAAGAAACAAAGCAGCGAGTAGTTGAGCCCCACGATGACAGCTCGGGAGTCGGTGTCAAGTACAGAAAATTATGTCCATTCATCCTACGGAGCCGAGGATTAAGCGAAAGGGGGCGCATCTAGTGACTGCGCTCACGACAGACACCGTTTAAGGCTCTTATTCCAGAGAGCTTGGCATTCTGTGAACTTTAATCCAAGCTAATTACAATAACGAGAGGGATATTTTTAAGATGTACATATTTTATTTATGTAAGAGATTACTCAGCGAATCGGTACATTGTTTTGTGAACACAATTAGGTAGTTGATGCATGTTATAATCCAGGTAGTAACGTTATATGGATATGAAAACACGAAGTTGACAGAAAAAAATGGATTAGCTAGCAATTTTTTTTAATATAGGTAAGTACCAACACAACTTTAATGTTTCAAAAAAATTGTTTTATAATCAATATTAAATGTTATTTCCAAGATCCTTACGTTTCAACATAAAAGAAAGAAGATGACTTAACCTAACCTAAAAACAGTAACTGACGACCAAAACTTCAATTTGCTTGTGTTTCCATATACGGTGACGTCACCGGCTCCTATATTAGTGGCGTCAGAGATTTCTAACTTTGTCCCTTATGAACTTAAGCATGTATTCAGTGTGTTACCAGCACGCGGGCATTTATATTAAAACTGGTAATAATAAATGCTCCACGGTTTTTGTACACGGTATAAGTTGCATATCTCGTTGTAACTACCTTCCTCCCAATTGCTCAAGGTTAACTAGAAGAGATCCCTTATAGGGATAAGTTCGCCTTTCGCCTAACGACTTTGATCATTTTATTGTGTGACATGTATATTATTTAATCCATTATTGTGTACAATGAAGTGCTTACATACTTACATACATACTTTGGAATATTAGTTAATTAATGGAATAAAGGTTGTGGTTAAGTTGAAGAATAACGTTGACTTACCCTACTTCAAAAAAGCCCAGTTGCCGATAACGCACTGTAGCATTTGTTCCTTACAAAAAAGTGCGATTGAAATCGTATACAAAATATTAGAATATGCTTATGGATTGACTATTAAAGGATATTACAATTTAACCTTTAAATACAGATTCATGAATCGCTTAATCAAATACAATACAGTACAAATAACACAAATCAAATTACGCAGTAAAAAAGATTAAAGTTCATACATGTTAGATAACGTAACAATTGATTGAGTCGTTTCTATTGTAAATGTGATTAGATCACAAAGAATTTAAGTCAACGTCGGAGTTTGTCGAAAGTTAAAGTAAGATCGGATTTCGGTGGAGGCCTGAATAGTCAAGACAAGTAAGAGCCTGGATAATGTCCTCTGGTACTAATTAAAACTTTGGAGAAAAAGGGTAGAGAAATATGGCATTCGGTGGATAGTAATGACTCTGTGGGGCAGCCGAATTTCCCTCGCTTTTTGTTTTCCTTGAAATTACAATATTGAAATTAACCGTGTTTTGCACCGCCGCCTATGAACGTTGTTTATTATTCTTATTTGGTGGTTGTTTATTGTAATTTTCAATGCTAAATAATAAATTGACGGCATTAATTAAATCATTCAAATGACAATATTGTTACATCGCCCGTTAATTACATCAACAACGGAAGAGTATACATTATTTAGCCAAGAAAATCAACTAGTCAATTACCACAAATGCAGTAGCGGCCCTGCTTTTGTCTGTTACTCTAACTTTTCGACAAAAGTCACAAGTAATCACTACTAACGTTAACAAGGAAATCACTATTTATACCGTATTCCGAGTTAGTTTGAAAGGGCGACGAGGAAAGTGGCGTATTAATTAATATCGTCATCAATCATTGCCTCGTTCCCTCTGAACCCGACGTCATTCACATTGTTACTGGACACCAACAGAAAGTAGAAAAACTCTTGAAACAATTTACCGATCTCATCGAGGAGGGTAGCAGCCATGATTTTGTTACGGCTATAATGAAAAACAAAACTCAGCTACCCGACCCATTCATTATTCATTTTCTAAGTAGGTAAACCAAAATTAATTGAATTCTATTTGACTATGAAATTATCCTTAGTGCCGACATCACTCGCAATATAAAAGGCACTAGATACCATCTTTACGCTGACGACCTCCAGTTGTACCTCTCTAGCGCACCCACGGACATATCTGTTGCGGTCAATACCATCAACGCAGACCTAGAACGTATTTCTACTTGGTCGGAAAAGAACTGCCTAGTCCTTAATCCGAACAAGTCGAAATATGTTGTTTTTGGGTCAGAGCATCAAATCCGTAGTACCATCAGTAACCTCGAGACTTTGACTACCAGTAGGGTTGCTATCATGGGCGAACCAATAGAGAGGGTGGTAGAAGCAACTAACCTTGGCCTCCTGATGGACGGCAAGCTGCGCTTTGAGAACCACGTACTAAAAGTTGTGAGTAACTGCTTCTACCGCCTTAAAGTTCTTTACAATGTTCGCGATTACTTAAGTGTTGGTTTGCGTGTTAACCTTTGTGAATCGCTGATATTGTCAAGATTAAACTATTGTGATGTTGTCTATGCTGGCTGCATTACTGGTCGTACGAAAAAGCTCATACAACGAGTGCAAAACGCATGCATTCGTTTCTGTTTCCGAGTCCCACCCCGCTCCCATATCACTCCCTACTTGAATGCCGCTGGTCTGCTGAACATGCCTGCACGCAGACCGCTTCACCTCGCCACTCTTCTCTTTGGCATAGTGCGATCTGGTGTCCCAGCATATTTGCTGAGTAGACTTGTATGGCCCAAGAGTGCGCGTAGGTGTAAGGCGATGATTCTGGTGCCAAAGCATCGAACCGCGGCGTTTCGAGGTAGCTTCAGGTTTGCGGCGTCCAAGTGTTGGAATGATCTCCCTCCACCTATCCAAGGAGCGTCTAGCAGGTATACCTTTAGGCGCCAGCTTAAGGGCTATTTGTTGACGCTCCAAAGATCATAACCCTAACCCATCCAGCACTTTATTTTATTTTCGCTATTTTTCTTTTTTTTACCATGCCAACTGTTACTGGTGGAACTGAGTAAAGAATAGGCACTGGATCCTTTCGCGTTTTTAATTGGCGTTACATATTTAACAAATTTGTTATATTAATTATTTATTTATTATGTGTGGGAATATACGTTTGTATAGGTAGTATGTTGTGTTGCGTTCCGTGAGTCACGTGCGGTGCTATCTGAAAATCAGCGCTGTAGGTGTCTGTTTGACACCTCGGCATAATGCTGAGACAGCGGCCGATTCACTACCGCGAAGACACACACATTAAGTGTGTGTCATTTGTATTGTATTTTTTATTTTATTTTTGTCTCTGTGTGTCTTTTGTGTAGTGAATAAATGTCTTCTTTCTTTCTTTCTTTCTTTCTTTCTTTCTTTCTTTCTTTTGAGAGTATAACATTAAGTTAGAAAAAACTGGAGTGTAGAGGTATTTACCTACTGTTTTTATTTAATTCTGTATCTGCTAAATCCTAATCAATCGAATACCTACTTAAAATTCAAATAAGAACTCATTACTGACAAAGGATACTGAAAACCAATACATCTTTTCAAATAGATACCTATCTAAGAGCTAAAATCTCATTTGGCCAAAGCCTATACGAATACTAGAGCTATCCTTTACGAAACCGGTATTACTGAATTGGTATGAAAGAGACAGAGATGTCGAATCATAGGTATGATTGGGATGGATGGTCTGCATGAAGGGGCTTGTCCGCTAGCGAATCGGAGCGAAAACGTTTTGCTATTTGAACGCAATCTTTTGAGTTCCGGCCGAGGCGCCATCGACGCAATTAGGCACCGGAAGCTCACTAATGACGCATACAAACCTAAACCTTTCCTTTGCACTTGTTACTTCTACTGTCTGAACGGGAAATAAATACGGTTCTCATAGGATGTGTCTGTAGCAAATAAAATCATGCTTTTATGTCGGTATTGGGATTCAGGGCATCAATGAAATGAGCACCATTTCTATGTTTGCCCAGTAAGTTTTCTTTCCGCGATATTTGACACATGTAATACACAACATAACCCTACTTTGAGGCCTTTGTCGTTATGATTTCTGGGCAAGCCAGAGACATGAAAATATCCCCCCATTTCACCGCCTTTGTCAAATATGTCAGATATAATACCGGTCGGTTCGTGTGAAAAATTGAAATCCATTTTAAGATATGACATATTAGAATTCCAATTCACAAAAGATTTCACAATATCACAAGAGCTAAAATAGAACAAACATTGCGACATTCATAAAGTTGAATTGGGAACTTTCGGTTCAAAACACAAGGAACTTGGCTAAGTTTATTCAAACCAAACACGATGTGCCCGTGTGAAATCTCATTTACGAAAATCCGCAGGAAAGTTGGCGGTTGGCAACATTAAAGTAAACAGGGGAAGCCGACTGGAATGCATCACCTCCTGTAATAAACTCGTGCCGCGGGGGATGACACCAGACTTCTTTTATTTCAATTCCCCTAGCTTGTTCACGAACTTTGAATGTTATAAGGTAACTACGCCCCTTGAGAAGAAAATAATAAAATCACGAAATTGAAACGCTTAAGTACTCGTAGTTCACTTTTGCTGCCTACAAATAAGGTTGTACACATTTTGTAAATTCTAATTTCGTCTATTTGGTGAACTTATACGTGTATCTTTTCTAGCTCTTGTTATCACTTGCTTGTGGTAACCACAGATGCCAATTTCGCAGACCCCTAAACTGATGGTGGCAACTGTGGTTGCCAAGCGAAGTATGGGCTTCTTTGATAAAGAAATAGTTCAAGCAATTTAGGCTACATTTTTTTAATTGCATAGCAAGTGAGTGGGTAGGTAAAAGTTTCGTAATTATTTTAAACGAATACAGTTTTATTGTCGACGCTAGATTTAAAGTTCAAAACTTTATTTTCTTATTTTACTAAATTCGTGACATTTGAACGTTATATTTTAATTTATGTTTGCAACTGGGATGTGTTATGAGGTGTTTATTATCTGTTTTATTATCTGCTATTACAATCTCCATTCCCTTACATGCTGAGGAAACAAAAATTAGAAATAAAATGTTGTATGATAATTATTAATTGTACGCTGCTGATGGCAAAATAAGTATCTTAATGAGCCACATTAAACTAATTTGTTATACATTAATTAGTTTTTATAAAAAAAAATTAGGGAAATAATATATTTCATTTTTGCGTACAACCTTATACAAATTGACCTAGTCCCAAACTAAGCAAAGCTTGTATGTACTATAGATAGATGATAGACGTCGATAAACATATTTATTTATAGAAATAGATATTGAAATACATAGAAAATATACATGCCTCAGGAACATATACGTATTTGGCTCATCACACAAATAATTGGGATTCGAACCCAGGACCTCTTGCTTCGTAGCTTTCAACTAGGCTAAAGCTTTTTAGATTTTAACTACTTATAATTCAGTTAGTTGATGTTTCTGCATGTTAAAAAACTGTATTTGTAGTTTCAAGTAGTTCTATCATATGGGTAAATTTACCCAATGCATTAGAATTAGTTGTGTATGCTCCTATTTTCCGTAAGCCCATAACCAAATGTATATCGAACTACGATCGAGGCATTTATATTTAAATCTGGTATGCAATTGAAATGAGATTTGTAGTTGCCCAGATTTATAGTCCTTAAGATGCCTGTCAAGGTTTTCTGTACTCTTATTTTATTATTCGACAAATAAATGTGAAGACTCACACTGAGTTCATCTCAATAGTTAACAGTTTGAGAACGCCAGATAGTATCACTTGATACATGTCATTATCATTACACTGAGTTACCGATACACTAATGGTCTCCTGAGAACATTTATGACTGTGTGATATAACGATATCTATAGACAACCACCCGACAAACGCACAGCAGGTCTTACAGAGTATGCTGGTTTGTATTTTTTTCTCTGTAACTCATATAAGTATATGAAAGCGGGCCTTAATCGATGACCAACAAGAAACAAAAAAATCTATTAGGTAATCTTTTGGGATAGAAATCTACAATATTTTGAAACCGTCTTGTGGTTTATAGCCTCAACTTTGTTGAAATATAGGCATAAAAGTAACTAAATCCAAAAAATAAAATAAAACAAACGCAACTTGTATTCTAACATACCTATTAATAATAATAATAAATAAAATAAATAAATATAAGGGGACAATCTTACACAAATCGAGCTAGTCCCATAGTAAGCTCAATAAGGCTTGTGTTATGGGTACTAGACGAAGATATATATAATAGATACAAATACTTAAATACGTAGAAAACATCCATGACTCAGAAACAAATATTCATGCTCATCACACAAACATTTGCCCTTACCGGGATTCGAACCCAGGACCTTCAGCTTCGTAGGCAGCGTCACTACCCACTAGGCTAACCAGTCGTCAACCTATTATATTAAGTATTTACTGGATACTAAACTTTTTCATAATATAGTCGTCAAAGAAGTACGAAAAAGCACAATTGCGAGTCATGGGATCTCTTAATGGGCTAATAAAGTAGGGAGAAAGAAAACTTTGTAGCGGCACCGTAGCAGGCCGCTCTTTTGCGTATAACATCACCATTATAATAACAGCCCTCAGGCCTCTCCTTTTACTTTATCCCCAGGGAGAGAAAAGAGAGGGGCAGTGAAGCCGCAGGGGTCTTATTAAAGTGGTCATGTTATAAAATCTGTTTGTGCTAAGTCGTCACGTGCACCCACTGATGAGCCGTAGACGTGATATCACTCACTGGCACGTGATGCTTACTTTATACCAAATCTTACGGCAAAAGTTTACAGCATGATCTTTGCAAGGCGACCTTACGTAATAAGATAAAGTTGTCTAAATCCAAAGCAACGAACGCTAGCTGCGAGTTCTATATAGTTTTTTCCAGCATAGGCTAAAACTAAGTTTTAAATATTTACCTACATCCAACTTCCCAGAAACAAGAAACCATAAATAAATCATTTGTTGTCATATGGATGTGAATTGAAACAAAAAACTAATTCGATATTAAGTACAAAAGCAATTTGCAAATCCAAACTGCGCCACAGTTCAGTTCTATCTCTCCGTCTAGCTTAGTCTTGCGCTAAACCACTTTTATCTTTTCTTCAATTAGGAGTCATTACGGAAATGAGAAATGAGAAAAGTTAATTCCGGCGGCATCGAGTTGTGGCCAAATTTTTTTAATGAAGCTTGAAACGGCTGGCTCATTTTTTTGACATGAAAAATTAATTTTCCTCTTTATTCCGAATTAGTACGAAAAAGTTTATGGTATAAACAAATTGGGAACTCCAACCCTTATTGTATACCGTAATCACAAACAAAGCGGAGTATATCAGACTGTTGTCACTGTTTGAAATCCCAGTATCTCTCTACATTATAGAGTTAGGATGCTAGTACTTTAATAAACGCTGAGTGTAAAACTTAGAGAGAGGTTTAATATTGCCTCATCTATTATATAAAACAGGAAGTGCTGACTGATCTTGGGACTACTGGGACTTGAAGTTTACACCAGAATTTCCTTTTCTGACATAGGCAAGGGATAAGCCGGGATTTTTGGAAATTCCATCCCTAAGGGGGTTAAATATGGGTGTAAAGTTTGTATAGGGATTTTTTTTGAGCTAGACATTGAAACTTTGTAGAAAGATAACTTATTAGAAATCAAAACTTATTCGCTTATTAGAAAACAAAAAAAGAAAGTGCAGTATTTTCGACAATTGCAGCCTAAGAGTGCAAGGTATGTATGGGGAACATTTTGAGCTAGAGACTTGAAACTTTGTAGGAAGATTATTTATTAAAAGGAAAAAAAAAATACTTTCAGCGTTTTAGAAAATTCTTACCCTAAGGGGTGCAAAATTTGTATGAGTGAAACTTTTTTTGAGCTAGAACCTTAAAAATATGAAGAAGGATTACTATTTAATTCGACTCCTAAGAGGGTTAAAAGGAGGTTCAAAGCTTATATAGACAGCAAGAAAATTTTAAAGTAAGAGATATTTAACATACATACATATGTTAAAAAACTACAAAACGAATTTCAGCGTTTTTCGAAATTCCACCCCTGAAGGGGTTAGAAGGAGGTTCTAAGTTTGTATGTAGAGCAAGATATTTTAAAAATAAGTGATTTGTAACTTCGGTCTTAGATTGTTTATTATAAAACTACAAAACTGATTTCAACGTTATTTTATTTATCCCATAAGAAGGTTAAAAGGTGATTCGAAGTTTGTATAAAGGGTAAGACTTTTCTAAAACGCTAAAAGAATTTTATTTGCATACGAATAAGTAATCTTCCTACAAAGTTTCAAGTGTCTAGCTCAAAAAGTGTTTCCCTTACATACCTTGCACTCTTAGGCTGCAATTGTCAAAAATACTGTTCTTTCTTTTTTTGTTTTTTAATAAGCTAATAAGTTTTGTTTTCTAATAAGTTATCTTTCTACAAAGTTTCAATGTTTAGCTCAAAAAAAATCCCTGTATAAACTTTCCACCCCTATTTAACCCCCATAGAGATGGAATTTCCAAAAACCCCGGCTTGACTAGTCAAAATAATTCATTCTCTAACACCGTTTAATGGGTACGGAGGGTGGAAATGGAAAGTTCTACGCCTTTTGGAATAGAGAATTCTGCTTTCAAAACTTCTGCATGTAAAGTTTTGAAACCGGACTAACGTGATAAAACTACTGGGCGTTTTTAGACAAAAAAATTGCTAGCTTGCTGTAGCTTAGTATACACATGAAAAAAGCTTTAAAATTAAAAATTAAGCACAAACATCTGTTGATGATATTATGATACTTAAAGCCGCCACTCATCGAACGCGGCGCGGGTCGGGCGCGGTTGAAGTGATTCACACCGCAGGCGAGGCGGGCGGCATGTAGTAACGCGGGCCCGCCGTTACTACACGCCGTGGTGTGTGGAGGCTTTAAAATATTTATATTTGTAAAAATGAACATTTCAACTTAGATTTAGCACGGATTTAGATGAATTTTGGCTCAGAGATAATTTGCGACTCTTGGAAGGATACAGGATAGTTTTTATCTCGGAAATTATCCTTTAATTTGGTACAAGTTTATTTGGGAGAGCGATAATTAAGCCTTATTATACGATAATTAAGCTTTATATAGGCCAATGTCCAGCAGTGGATGACTTTTGGCTGATATGATGATGATGATGATGATATTATGTACAGGTTGTCCCGAAACTGAACTTTTTTTTCACTTTTATGCATCCTTTTTATGTTAGCTGACAATGCATAAAAGTGAAAAAAGTGACGGATTTTTTTTCTTAGTTTTTTCATAACTGCTCCTCACCCAGTACCAGGTTGTCGTTTAGTTTCGGGGCACCCTGTATATACTAAACACACAAATGTATCACAAACTGGATTTTTTAATGTCTTTGCAATAGAAGTAGACTAGTAACTAGTTATATTACCAGCGGTTACATTTTCGTCATATCATATTTCATTAAAATCTGTTCAGTAGTTTTCATTGATATGTTGTCCCAAGTCTGGGCGGTGCTCGACACACATAATGAAAAGAATAAAAGGAAAAAGTTATTTAATTGCAATCGTGCATTTTAGATAGGTCGACTTATAGAATTTTCGTACTCTATTCAAACAAGGTGGATTGTATTGATTGACTTCAAATACGTACCATATTCTTCCAATAGCCGGGCATTGTTTTATTTTCGGCTCCTGCCAACTCTCACCGACCGATATAGTTATTTGTGTCACAAGGGAGCAAAATAGTATATTTACGGCGAGGGCGGTGTATTGAATCCTGAACGTAGCGAGGGATCCTACAATAGAATCCTGAGCGTAGCGAGGGATTCTAACGTAGGATCCTGAGCGTAGTGAGGGATACAAGTGTTTACGCCCGAGAAGAAAATAATTTTGCTACCGAGTGACACATACTATTTTTCACACCGACTATGAGGAAATTTAAAAAAAGCTATTGGTAAAATATATCTAAATTATCTTAATTTTTATTACTAATTTTTAAATATCACGATATATTTATACATTTTTATACAACATTGTTATAGTTAAAACTTGAAATATGTTCGTTTTGAATCGACTACGATGAAATTACAATCGATTATTTTATTAACATCTGTGTTCAATTGGCACATTGCGTTCAAATGTTCCAATGCCAATGAATAAATTAAAAAAGTAGCTTGAACAGAAAAGTAGCGTTTTGGTCCCTCTCGTCGTGGAGCAAAACTTACTTTTTCGAATGAAAGGTGTGAAAAATCTATTTCTACCTATTGACAGTTTTTCCTTTAAATAATTTACGTAGGTATATCAGCGAACGGAAACGTTTATACATATTTCAGTAATGGGTTATTTTTTTGATAATGTAAACTTGCCTTTCGTGATTTATTGGATGGATTCAGATAGTAAAAATACACTTCTTGTTCGGATAAACAATGATACCTCTGAAATTATATTTTTGAATTGATTTTAATAATATCCTTTATAAACATTATTTTGTCATTTCGAGTGCTAAATGTATTCCAAATCAAAAATAATAGGTATATGCTTTACGAACTTCGTAGTAAAATAACATCGTTTAATACTTCATTCAAACGTTTACATACATACATAACATCCCATTATAAAACCAATGACAGTACGAAGGTTCATCATCAAAAGATGAATAAGGACTATATTCGGTACAATTATCTTGATGTTTACGCGTGAGCTAACATTAATTTTGCACCTTTGATATGGCAGAGCGTTATTATCGCTAAGAAAATTAAGTTAATTCGCAGCTCGGAGTTCGTATTCGATTTCAACCACGAGGGAATGACCCTGCTTCGGTATGTTATTTAGGACTCGCTGTTTTGATGTTAATTCATATACCAGTATTGGGATTACACATGTAAGAAACGTAATCACGAATAAGAAAATGGGATTTTGGTTTATCTCAAGGTTTATTTTTTACATAGGTAATCTAAATATATCAAAGAAGACTGACTGACTGACTGACATATCAACGCACAGCCCAAACCGCTAGGTCTAGAAATTCCAAATTTGGCACGTAGGTTCCTTATAAGGTGTAGGGGAGCACTAAGAAAGGATTTTCAAAACTCACCCCCTAAGGGGGTAAAACGGGGGTCCAAAGTTTGTATGAGGGAAGCATTATTTTATGAACTAGAGACTTGAAACTCTGTAGGAAGATTACTTATTAAGATACAAAAAAAAGCACTTTCAGCGTTTTACAAAATTCCACCCCTAATGGGGTAAAATAGGGGTGCAAAGTTTGTATTATATACAAAACTACTGGGACTACAAACTTGAAATTTACACCAGACCTTCCTTTTATGACGTAGGCAAGGGATAAGACGGAATTTTTGGAAATTCTATCCCTAAGGGTGTTAAATAGGGTAGGGTGCAAAGTTTGTATGGGAGAAACATTACGTTTTGTACTAGAGACTTGAAACTTTGTAGGGATATTACTAATTAAGATACAAAAAAAGTTCTTTCAGCGTTTTAGAAAATTCCACCTCTAATGAGGTCAAATAGGGGTGCAATGTTTGTATGGGGTAAACATTATTTATTGAACTAGAGACTTGAAACTTTGTAGGAAGATTACTTACTGATACAATAAAAAAGTCTTTAGCGTTTTATAAAATTCCACCCCTAAGGGGATTAAATAGGGGTGCAAATTTTTAACAGAAGTTCTTTTTATGACGTCTGGGGATAGAACAGGATTTTAGGAAATGCTATCCCTAAGGGGGTGAAATGGGAGTCTCAAGTTGGTATGGGTGAAACATTATTTATTGAACAAGACACTTGAAACTTTGCAGAAAGATTACTTATCCTTAGGATACAAAGCGTTTTATAAAATTCCACCCCTAAAGGGATTATATAGGGGTGCAATTTTTGTATTAAAAACTACTGGGACACCAGAACTTCCTTTTATGACGTAGGCAAGGGATAAGACGGGATTTTTGGAAATGCTTTCCCTAAGGGTGTGAAATGGGAGTCTAAAGTTTGCATGGGGGAAACATGATTTATTGAACTAGAGACTTGAAACTTTGTTGGAAGATTACTTATTAGGATACAAATAAGGACTTTCAGCGTTTTATAAATTCTACCCCAAAGGGGGTTAAATAGGGGTGCAAAGATTGAATTCAAAATACTGGATCTAGAAACTTGAAATTTACACCAGATTTGCCTTTTATGACGTAGACAAGGAATAAGACGAGATATTTGGAAATTCTATCCCTAAGGGTGTTAAATATGGGTCCAAAATTTGTATGGGGGAAATATTATTTTTTTACTAGAGACTTGAAACTGTAGGAATACTACTTATTACAAATAAAGTACTTTTAGCGTTTTGGAAATAATTACACCTAAAGGGGTTAAAAAGGAGGTACATGGGGGAAAAAAGATTAGTTAGACAATTTTATTCGAAATTTCACAGGATAATTCCTAACGATAAATGAGTACCTAAACAAGTGTTTTTGGTGACAAAATCTGAAAATCAACATCGGCATCTATTGTTTCTATGGTGTACTCGTATCGGGTCGCTGATTACGAAAACAACAACTATTTTACATTCCAACGTTGCGTCTAAATAATAATATGGGCGTTGTTATTATGGTGTTTGGGATGTTAATTACGAAACTCGCATAGATTTTGAAATGTAATGTTGTGGACATGACAATTTATGAAAGTATTTGTGCCAAATTGCAATTCAATCGGTCCAGTTTTTTCCTAGCAAATCGTTTGTAACAGACGGACTGACAGAAAGCCACACGTGAAATAAGGGTTCTATTTTTGCTTTTGAGGTATGGAACGAGACCCGCGTTATAGGTTTTAAAGTGTGTATTTGGTGCCTACTCGATCGTCATCAATGGGTTGTACATAGGCGAGTGCGGGCGGCGCGGCGGGACGGGAGGGTAGGAGACATTGGGACACTGACTGCATCCGTAATAAGTTCATTCAAGGTGCTCCACGAAGATCTGCTTACTTTTTATACTTTAAGCACTTTGGCTGCCGCAAAATTAAACCATTTTTTTGGTATTTATGTTCTTTAATTGTAGTTGCTCCCATACAAACTGTTGTCCCCCTCCAAATACTGGTTCGAATGGCATCAATTATAAATCTTAGGAAACAGACCTATAGCAATGTCCAGGCCACAAATTTGATTTGATATTCGTGGAGATATTTTGGTATTTCAATATTATCATGAACATAAACTAGCTTTTATTCCAGAGGACAGATTCTCATTTAATTATACATACATACATTCACGCCTTTATTCCCAAAAGGGGTAGGCAGAGCGCATGAACTTTATGTACCAGCGCCACTTTTAGCTTAAATGTGGGTATAAAAGATCCACAAAATGTGATATTGCATAGGTTGTTAGCCCATCACCCACAACACACTTCAACCCTGCTCCCTTAGTCGACTTTTACGACACCCACGGGAAGAAAGGGGGTGGTGAAATTCTAATCCGACACCACACGGGCATAAAAATAATAGTAAATAACAAATAATTTACCATAATGGGTTATGCACGAAGGGTTATTCATAGGGGAAGTTAGTAGGAGTAGGCCGTTGCCGGCGTAGCAATTCAACAATTATTGGAAAATTACACTTAGTACGCGGGCGAAGCCGCGGGCAAGAGCTAGTAAAAGATAAAACACGATAAAAAAAATATCAACCTATTGACAGTATCAACCATCCAGTTGCTAACAAGAAATTTGCAACTCAGCAACTGGGCCTATAGTTCAATTCATCAACATCAGCTTATATAATTTTCAGAGCCAGTCAAAGGCCTCCTCTCATGGATGAGAGGGAATGGGCAGCAGTCCCCACGCTGGCCCAATAGCTCCATTAGGTTTTATTGATAGCAACGAAGTGTGGTATTCTACTTCAACACGTATGTAAGTTGTGATATTAATTCGTTTTATTTATGTTTACCCATCGATTAATCTGAATTGCTTTCACTTTTTTTCTTGGTACTTCATGACAAAAGTTTACTTTGACAAAGAAAAATTCCGTCGAAAACCATAATCTTTAAATCAATCATTGAATGCTCAGAGACGCGATCAGGTTTTTTAAATCTTCTTTCCTTCGCAAGCGTAATTAACTGTACAAATAGGCTTTCCTCCCAACGTCATTGATCTCCGAAGAGGGGTCTTGTACTTTTAAATATATCACAATGAGAATGTCTTCAATGGTTTTTGTTTAATTTAATTTTCCGCACTGTGGGCCTTTCACTAGAAAATTGTTTGATGCTTTACTTTAAACCCTTTGTTAATATTTTATTAATACAACTGCGACATGGTTTCATTTTTGATCATAATAATTTTCATCACACTCGTAAAGGGCTGCGTAACGCGCAGGCATACAGAGCTACAATAGCCTACCAATATTACGCCCACGTGCGTAATGATTTTCTTCTTAAATTGTATAATAATAATAATAAATCAGCCTATATACGTCCCACTGCTGGGCACAGCCCTCCTCTCATGGATGATAGGGAACGGACAGTAGTCCCCACGCTGGCCCAGTGCGGGTTGGGGACTTCAGAATCTTCAGATACACCTTCGAATTTCTTCGCAGTTGTATGCAGGGCTGCTCACGATGTTTTTCCTTCACCGAAAAGCTAAAGGCCTCCACACACCGGCCGCGGTTGCAGCGCGAACGCGGTTCAGGCGCGGGCCCCCGCAAGTTGTTAATCATTGAAACTACACTTAAAACACACATCGAAAGCGGTCCAAACGCGAGCCCGCGGCGCTAACTTACAACTCGGGCAGCGCGGTTGCGGATCGTGCGCGGTGTTTTTTTTTTTTTTGGTATTTTTCTCAATTGAGTATCGCATTTAACTCTTAATATGATCTCCCATTCTCACCGCCCCGCGCCGCGCACGACCCGCGTTCGATGTGTGGAGGCCTTAACGGTAAATATCAAATGATAATTAACATAAGTTCCAAAAAACTCATTGGTACGAGCCGGGATTCGAACCCTCGACCGCTGTTTGACAGCCGCTTGCCTGAATCACTAGGCTACCGTAGCTTTTTTAAATTAAATTAAATTCTTTCTTAAATTGATCTGTCTCTCAAATGAGTGAAACATGACAGTTATGACACAAGAAGGTTTTAACTGAAATACGATGTTTCAATAGTAGTTTATGCAACTGATCCATAATGAGAGGCCCTAAAATACGAGTGTTATAAGGCCTAACTATGTAAAGTTGCATAAACTACTTTATCTACACACAAATCATAAGAGTAGTAACAGCAAAAAATCAACAAAAAAATGACAACAGCAATGGCGGCAATTAGTCAGGATGAATGGTTTTTTTAATCATAGACAAACGAATGAAGTCCCTATACTCACATCACTCGAGATCAAATACCGTGCAGTTTATTTTTAAAAACATACTGAATTGACGTTTCGTATCGTTTATTTAATTGAACTCTTTGAGGTTTGGTTATTTTTGTTGAAATAGATAGTGTCCATTACTGGTTCTGGTAAAGTATTGTTATCCAATAATCGTCATTTATCGATAAATAATGATATTGATTCGAGGAGGCCTGTGCCCAGCAGTGGGAACGTATATAGGCTGATGATGTGTGTGTGATGTGAATGATATTGATTATTAATTTTGGTAGTTAGGGAGT
The DNA here is from genome assembly GCA_945867215.1 of Epinotia demarniana. Lineage (NCBI taxonomy): Eukaryota > Metazoa > Arthropoda > Insecta > Lepidoptera > Tortricidae > Epinotia > Epinotia demarniana. The sequence goes on from OX244263.1 coordinate 19,111,164, forward strand.
TTTCTTCTCGGGGAAGGACGTTAGAAAGTGATTATCGTGGCAATCACCCCCAGGGTGAATTGAGAGCGGAAGTTTGTATGGAGGTGGAGGTACGACGAGATGAATGAGAGATCCCATTCTGTAAATAAAACTTCAAAAGGGAATATGCCCTATTCCAGTCAACGCAGTAAAATGAGCTGCGCTTTTCGTGTTTTTTTTTACGTACTTACTCGTAATATTTGAATGGAGGGTTTATTTTTACTGTAGCCTCGTGACTCCCGAGAACAAATTTCTATGATCTCTTTTAGTTTCAGACTTTCCTTATTATTGGGTGCTGTCGAATACTGGAGCTTTGATGTCGATAACTTGATATTTCAATAGTAGATTGTTGACCAAGGGTTGAAAATGACCCATTTCACTCGAGATATTTCTATTCGAGGGTGAAATGGGTTATATCACCCGAGTGAAACGCTCTAAGTACTTTTCATTTCGACTGTGAGGAAAGTAAAATACTACACATGTACATTTTATGAAAGGTTTATTAAGACTAATCCGTTAAAGTACACATACTGCCAAATTTACAAAAATGTAGTAACGTACGTTGATAGTTTCAATTTTCTTTTTTGAATTGGTATAATTCTATAAATAAATGTACAGAATGATACATAACTCATGAAATAAATAAATTATTAGATATACCCAAAATAAAATAATTAATTCAACCTCCAACTTTTCGCACTGGCCACTTGCCACGGCCAACTAGATACTAATCGAGTAGGCCGCGACGCGACTAAACTAGAGGGCCATCATTCCGCAACGTTAAGAAAAGAAAGAGTCATGGCATTTGGCGGGCAGCCGAAATGGAATTATTTTAGATGTTGATTTTCTGTACTTAATTAAACTACAATAAATACGGAACCCTAAAAATTAAACCAACTGTAAAAGGATTTTAATATTAACTTGTCGATTGTAATAAACCCGTCGATTAATAAATAGATGAGTTTAGATAAATATAAAGCTTTTATTTTAATAATATGGTGTAACGCAATTATCTTCAACTTTTAACAATAATAGTACATTACGTAACTAGGGCGGTGAATTCGTGAATGCCCCAGATCGCAGGTGTTTGTGGCCCGAACCGAAGGTGAGGGCCATAAATATGCGCTCTGGGGCTTTACGAATTACCGCCCGTGTTGAGTACAAAATTTTACGTCTTCACCTGGCCACAATGTGAGTTTTCCCGTACGCGCAGCGTGCAGTACCTAAAACTCGCATTATGGCCAGGTGTGACGTAATAGTACATTTTGATACAAGTGAGGTAGGTTGATAATTACATCAGAGGCGAAATTGTTCACGCGAACCGCAGGTGAGCGTGATAAGGAAGCCGAGGATGTAATTATCAAAGCTCACGCGTATCATACGACGTTTTTCAACACATTTTGCAAGGAAAAAATCATTTTCATAAGATGAAAATGTTATTGGCCTGCCAAATTATTTACTTTACATTAAGCAAATCATTAAGATGACAACAGGTTTTTACTCACAATTGCACATCGCCAAGAATTTCCAGTGGCATCCATTCTATATTTCACTTTTCTAGTCACCACGAGTTTGATAATAAACACGCATAAACAAAACAAATTTTACAAATATTTGTGAAATAAATAACCTTTCAAAATATAACCTATATTGGCACCCAACAGTTTTTTTTTTCGTGAAGTTTGCGCAGTGTGGGCACAGAAATCTCTAAACAGCCAATACAAAATAAAATTATATTTTCATTTTAATATGTTATCTGTATTTAATTCATGTAAAATGTTATGAAAAGTGAATAGTTTTACTAAATTAAACGTTTCCATATCATATACAAAAAGAAATAGTCAATTAATTAACAAAAAGGATTTAATTTGTTTAGTCGAGTAAGAATCCATTTGCCGAAAATTAAAAAAAAAGCTGTACATTTTGTACAACCTGGTCAATTTAAGAATGCACCGTGTTCATGCATATATCTTGCTGCAAGGTGCCAACGTGACTTAATCGGGATATAACCATAACACACAAGTGTTGTAAAGTTATAAAACACGCGTTTTTAATATCCAGGATTATGAGCCTAAAAGCGACACAATAAGAGGTACCTTACGAGCAATTGTGTTGAAAAAAATAATAATTTCCGACCTAGGACCGACCTATGAAAACTCTCACCTATCAGAACATGAGAGATGAAAAAACTATTGCTTATTCCAATGTAATTCATATTAAGTTTCTTCCGTGAATAAAAAGCTAGTAGGTCATTTCTTAGTGATAGGTATATTCAATAATCTTTACTCACAAATATTGTATTAAGTATAAACATAATGTTTGTTTGTTCATTAAATAAATAAACGACATACTAGTCTCGATTATGAGTTTCATCACGTTTACGTAACTTTATTGTACTTTATTAATTTATTTAATTTCTTAAGATGGTAACATGGGTTGAAAGTTGGTATGGCAACCTGATTATTTTCAGCAACCGAAAGAGAGAACACTTTACTCGGTGATTAAACGTTGAGAGTAAAATTTAAAAGTATTAGGAACAAGCAAAACCGAAATACATTTAAAAAATGAGTTTATAAAAATGTGTACGGGCTGTATAAATATGTTGACCGTTACATCTCTAAAACCAATATCTTCCAACCCTTAAACACTTTTCGTTACAAATTCAAAAATATCTTTTACAGGTTACACTATCGCGATCTGGTTGCGGAAATTCACCGCTTTAACTTGCCTTCGTGCCGCGTAAACTAGCGAACGGTGAGCGAAGTTAGTTCATGCGCCAAGACAACAGGAACCAGACAACCGAACTGATAGTCGATAACGAGGGAAACTCAGGCTTCTATAACTCAACAAAACTAAATAACTAACGCGAAGACTAAATTATGTCACGAGAGGCGACAATAATCGGCTCAAGTTTGCGGAAACTCTGAAAGACTGTTACAGAACAGAACATTGAGTAGCTTGTCATATAAACGAAGGTCTATAACATAATATAGGTATAATTACCGTCATCCCGATATCAGTAGATAGATCACAGGGTCTGATTATCATTATCTATCGCTTGTTTTTTCTCATCGTAGGGTAAAATTATATTTGAAATGGAAAACGAATGAACACTGGGCCCAAAACTTCTACTTGTTACCTTTAGATATAAGGAATTCGCGATTCACTTGTTTTATTAAATGAAATTATGAAGTCCGTAAATAAAATATCGAATTTAATTCCACCTAACACGCTTTTGTTTATCGAGCCTTATGCTGTGAAATACTCTGGGTACTTTTAATGATGTATGGGTATACAGTAACTGCAATCTCCAGGGCATGATAGATAGTTTATTTAATTGATCATGTTACTATTACCATCGGTTTGCTTATTAACAGAAACGTAAGCTACCGGTGTAATGTTTATTTTAGTGATGAAACTGATGAATCACGCATTCTTCAGTCTCGGTAAAAACTAAACGAATTGTTACTAACTTTAAACAATGTATGGAAGCAACCTAACCTTATAAACTTTTAATGCCTATATTTTCTAAGTCAAGAATACTCGTCAAACATGTATGACCACAATTATACATATTACTCGTCCCTATATATATTGGTCACCCAGTATATTGAGCCCATGTGTCCCCCTGGGCAAACTACACCAAAATCTTTTCAACCTTAAATTAAAACAACATAAAGCACTTAAACAACACGGTAACAGCCATTTTTTTACTTTTTTGTCTCAGTATACCCTGGTTTACCCACAGAAAAGGAAAATTATCTCGCTATGTAAAAGAAATTATGACACGAGGATAAAATTTACGTTCACTTGCTCTCCTTGGTCTTATCCTACTTTTCACAAAAGCGAGTGATCACATTACCTCCCGCTTGCGCTTCTCACAAAATATTTTCTTCAGCTACATTTATATTGGCGTATCATGTAACCTTTATGTATAAGCCCATTGTAATCACTAACCCTTCATTGTGCTAAACCCTCGTCATTGATTTTGACATACGTATAATATTGCCTGGTATGTATTCGCCGTTTCAAACAAAAACCTGACAGGTATGAAATAATAGTAATATCGAAGGCATTAGAAAATGCGCGGTTGATTGAATCCAAAGTTGGTATGAAAGTTATCATATGTGAACCAGTGAGGGTTACGGTAGAAAATATTAACTCTTCTAGAAAGTTATCTTCTTACATTTTGTTAAACCACTATATCAACTTTGCTCGTTCTGCAGGTCGATCACGTAACGCATTGTACGTACGTCAGGTAAATCTAAATGTATTTTTTTTTGTATGGGACATTGACAGATGAGTTGTCCTAACTAGCGTTCGAAAAATTACGTGATTGCCCCTCAGAGGTAACGTTCGTTCAGAAGTGCACGTTAGGACAATTCAACAGTAATTATTCCATATAAAAACTGACATTTAAATCTACCTGACGGGCGTACAATGTGTTACGTGATCGACCTTTACACACAGCGTCATACTTCAATTCATTCACCAATCAAAAACAATTCATACCTCATTTCATCGTTCTTTATTCATCTTCTGACAGCCAGCAGTAGGTATATCCTGGCTATATGGTATATGGCTGGCTGTAAGTACCTACATAAACATCAAAAAGTACTGAACCCACAAGGTGCTCGGGAGAGGTATCCAAGTAATTTTACCCACGGGTATATTGCATTATTGTTAGGCAAATAAAATATAGGTACCTATATTTTATTTGCCAAACAATAATAGCCTCTGCTTATTTTTACATCTTTTACCCAAGTTGCAATATATGTAACTATGTTTTGTTTCGATTTAAACTTTCACGATTCTCACACATTATTTTTACTAAACGGGACTTATCCGCGTTTGCCTAATTTATTTACCCCACTGTGGTCAATATGTTTTTCGGGTGGAATCTTGCAACTCCGCTTTGAAGCAGATTTATTATCTTCAACCGATTGAGCTGAAACGTTGGGTTTAAGTAAAGTTTGACGATTCAATGTTATGGTACAATCTAGCTGATCTGATGATGGAGACAGAAGGTGGCCATGGGAATTCAGGACTGAACAGACGTAAAGGCCCCCACGCGTGGAGCGGGTCGGGCGCGCCGCGGGTCGGTATATATGTCTCACTTACCAACTCATTTAATATTTCTCTCACTCCTTCTCGCGCGGGCCCGCGCAACTGTGTGAGAGAGACGCCGCGCTACTGTGCGAAAGATATAAAGATACCGTCTGACCGCGCCGCGCACGACCAGCAGCGTTCGGTGTGTGGAGGCCTTAACCCCGTTGAGTTTGGGCTTGTAAGAATGGTGGCAACGAGTAGTTGATGACGGTACCTATACAAAAAAAAGTACAGTTGACAATAAAACTTGTACCAAAAAAGTATTTTTTGAGTGAAATTTATTATAAATAATTATTTTATCTTGTGTCTTGTAATAAAAAGAGATACCAATATCAAAAGTTGCCAGCACGTGTTATGGCATATTTTTACTGGACAAGTAAAACATTGTTAATAAAAACATTGTTATTAGGTATAATATAGCTTACAACTTTGTATGTACACCAAGAAAAAAACATGATAGAGGGCGGTCATTCATTTTATATGGATTGCAGTCCGGCCCACAACGGGCATGTACATATTTTGATAATGTAGTGAATGGTACTGAGTTGCGTCGTGCAGGGTGTAGGCACCGTTCAACGTAGTCAAGTGATGAAAATATTACAACTGCTGGAACGTGGTCGTGTTTAGGTCCAGCCTAAGAACTACCGGTGTACCTACGGTAACACAATTCACGTAAACAATTGAAATAGTCCGAGACCAAAACTGTATGCGAGTTATTTAAAAGATAATAAATCCTTCCGTATGAAAAGTAGAACAATTTTTTTATAAAAATTAAAACCTTTTGATCTCAGATTAAAAATCAAATCTGAATTTGTAATCCTGCAAGTTTATTGGAATATTAATATTCTCATTTTAACCTTAGGTCGTCGACGTTCTCTAATTGCATATCTGCCGGTTGCAATCAAAGCTTGACATGTCATAGCCAGTGATCGTAACTTTTGTAGCATTTTTGGTGCAGCGTAGTGTTGTTAACGGAATTGGTATAAAGAATTTCAATCCTAATGCTTAATCAGCGTTAATAACGTTAATATTGACCTTAATTAACAATTTTGATTGAAAAGTTACGATCACTGGATAGCTTTAAATAATATTTATAAGCTTGATAGCCGTATAAAAATAGTCAAGTGTTTTTCACGTGGAAAGCGTTTGTTTTCAGTGAGAGATCAGAGAGTTGATTGCGTAACTTTCCAGACAAGCGTTACGCAATTGATCAGAGAGGTAATTGCATAACTTGTCGTACGGACTTGGTAGACTAGGCAAAGATAAATACATTTCTATATTGGAAAATGACCTTTGAGTTGTCTTAACGCTTGTTCGGAAAGTTCCGCAATTAACCCCAAGCCAGATTTCGAAATCTCCCAAATATGTTTAATGATCCTTAATTTGATTGATCCTGGATTTACTCGTAATTTAGATTTAACGGCTAAAAGTTGGAGTCGTAGGTATTCCTTGAACATAATTATCCTCGTGCTGCCCTATGTTTCATATCTCATTTTGATATAGAAAAATTAAAAACCCTGAACACTGGGTACATGACGAGAAAACGTCACATTCTTTTAATTTAAGTGTCGGTGTTTATGGCATATTCCTGTCTGAAAACCCCTTATTGCATTTAAAGAATTAAGATAAAGTTATTCTAAATAAACCCTGCTTTGCATGTTTATTTAACTGAAAATTAAATGGTAGTTCCCAGCTGGTCATTTGTCATTGGTCTGGCGACGCCGGTGCTGGCTTTTATTAATATTTCCAGCGAATCCAAGCTTTATTAGCAAACAACCGTCACTTGCTGATAAATTATTAATGTGGTGGCGCGCGTTGTTCCGCTGCGAAAGGAAACGTTCCAATACTGCATGTTTCACTATTTATCGCGAATTAAGCTTAAAATCTGGTCCTATAACTGAATTGAACATTGAATTGTAATGGATCTCTCACGAACAGGAGGGCCAACGTTTGGCATGATAAAACTCCCAAGTATTCATTCCTCTTTGTTGCATACACACACGTGGGTTTGCGACTCACTATTACTTTTTAAATAGTAGTAACGTGTAGGTGCACCTTCCACCAACATTTATTTACTTTTGGTGCTGGACGTGACTGTAACTTCGGTAACGATATTGTGTCTTGTTAGCAAGATTCTGCTATATTCTGATAAGTATATTCGGAGAAGCCAGAACAGACAAGAAGCAGTAACCGTTCATCAAATGTAAAGTGTACGTGAAGTTGTTTTTAAAACACCATCCATATGATATTGGTAACTGTGAACGACGGACCTTAAAACATAGTGAAATAACTAGGCACCGCGACTAGAATAAGTTAATATATATATTTATAGTACTAGGTCCCTACATTGTTAAACGAATAAAGAAATCCCCTGTAAAAGAAATCCCTTAAAGTTCTTATTTATAATTGTTATCTCATTAAAGTCTTTATTAAAATAGCTAGAAGCATTTAAAATTGTTATTAAATTCAAAGTGGGTTTATTAAAAGTGTATCATTGTATTACATAGTCATGAGAGCGAGACAGAGCGATGTTTACGCTGCAAGAGCACGGGACGCACTGCGCGCGTGTGCTCTTCTCACACTCTCCTGCGCAAGCGCAGGAGGGTGGGGGGGACTTTTCAGTGTCTTTTCACTTATAGTCTGTATTTTGTTCGCAGCCTCATAACAATGGGCCGGTAATCTTGCCTTCTTGGCTTTATTAAATCTGAGCTTGTCGACACGCTTTTCGTAAGGCCTCCTGGACCGCCTGGGGGCCCTGGTGTGCTGCTGCGGTGAGTAGGGCGGCGATCATCGACGCAAGGTCTTGCTCGCCGTCCTGGGCTTTGCTCCCTCCGGCTGCGGGTGCTGCGGGAGGAGGGGCCTCTCGTGGTGTCTTCTTGTTCTTGCTGTTTTTGTTTTTCTTTTTGGACGGGGGTTTCGGTGCGGTCGCCGCGCCCCTTTGAGTGGGGGCGTTGGCCGGCGCCATGAGTGACGCCGGTGCCGACTCGTCCACCGATGGCTCCTGCACCGATGCCCTCGTCGCTGGCCCGTGTCGTAGGGGGACTGTGTGGGCCGCTGTCCCCGCTTTTTTGTTTCTGGCTTCTCTCCGGAAGACAGGGCACTTAGTGTCATTCGCCGTGTGCGGCCCGCTGCAATTTGCGCAGATCGCCGGCTCGCTCCGTGGGCGCTCGCACGCCTTGGCTGTGTGTGGGCCCGCGCATCGCACGCATTTAAGCGGACGGTGGCAGCCCTGGGAGTGGTGCCGGAATCCCTGGCACCTGTGGCATTGGGCGGGGCCCTTCTTGCCCCGCCAGGCTTCGATGTGGACGTCCGGGCCCAACAGGAGCTGCCTCAGCCCGTAGATCCCGATGTTTTCGCGTGGCGGGCCCGCCAGTTGGAGGAAGTATGTGCACCCTCCCCTCCCCCCTCTGGCGTTTATCTGCCTGACGTACTCGACTGGGTAGCCGAGCGTCAGGCAGGCGGCGGCGATGTCGTCGGTGGGCGTGTCGGCCGGGAGGCCGCGGAGTGCCACCTTCATTTTCTTGTCTTCCTGAAGCTGGTAGATGTGCCACTCCACGGCCTCACCAGCTTTCTCTAGGTCGTCCAAGTGTCGCTGCACCGCACGGAACTCTTTATCGCTCCGCGGGGTGAAGCGGAGGCCGCTGCCCATCGCCTTAGTGCAGGGGGCCTCCCCCAGCTCCTCTGCGATGGCCGCCACGACCTTGACCCAGTTAGGCAGCACTGGGGCCACGATCGTGGGGTAGCGGGGTTGCTTCGGTTGTTGTTGTTGCGGCTGGGCGGTCGTTCCTGGGCTCGTCCGTGGGGCGGGCTTGGGAGCGGCGGCGGCGGTATCAGCGAAGGTGGCCTTTTTCGCCGCGGCGGGCGCCGGTCGTGTAGCGACGGGCGGGGGGGCGGCGGCGGACGGGGGGGCGGCGGCGGGCGGGGGGGCGGGCCCCGCGGCGGCGGGCGGGGGGGCGGTCCCCGCGGCGGCGGGCCTCGGCTCTAGGTCGGGCATAGAGGCGGCGGCAGCGGCTGGTGCGACGGCGGCGGGCGCCGGCTTGACGGTGGCAGGGAGGAAGGCGGCGCGCCTGGCCTCGGCGGCGACCTCCTTTTCTTTAGCGACCGCCTGGATCGCAGATTGTTGCGGGAATAGGTGCCGCGCAACAATCCTCTTTCCGCCGACCACTTGCATGTTCGGCGGTAAGGGTGCGATCCAGGGGATCTCCGGCTGTTTGGCGTCCCTCTCCGTCTGCGGGTGTGAGGGGGATGGAGTGGTAGGCGCAGGCTTCGTAGCCGGCGCGGTCTCGACGGTGATGCTGGGTGGCGTCGGAAGGCGGCAGGCGCGTTTCCTCGCCTCCTCTTCTGCTTGCGTGGGCGGGCTCGGCCATGGGCGCTTCACCGACTTGAGGGCGGTCGGGTGGGTTCGCAGGAACTCCAGGAAGGGCCCATCGTCGGGGTGCAGGTCCACCTCGAGGCCCATCTGGTGGCTCGTTATTCGTATGTAGGCGGCCATCCACGCCTTTAGGCCCGGTGATGGGAGGCCCGCCTCCATAATATGGCCAACTACGATCGTGTCAGATCGCAGTTGGTCCATTGGGGAGGCCTCTTGCACGGGCGATACGGGCGAGAAAGGCCGCGCAGTAGGGCGTGGCAGCGGTGGTTGGGCGCCGGAGGCGTCCGTAGGCTGCGGCATCGTTGCAGGGGAGCAGGCGGCGAGGGCTTCGCCGGCGTCGTCGTAGTCGTCGTCGTCGTCCGAATCCAGCAAATCTTCCCCCACACCGAGATCGCTGGCGTCGGAGTCCCTCGACTCCTCCTCCTCCTCAATCGTGGGCTCCTTGATGCGCCACGTGTCGGCGCCGAGGACCATGGTCAGCTTCGGCGGCGGTGGCTGCGGTACGTTCGGCGGCAGGTTGCGAGCGCGTTCTAATTCCGCGCGAACGGTGGCGGGTAGATCGTTGACTTGCATCTTCGGTCTACCCTCCGGTTTCACTGTCCTTTTCTTTCCCATTGTTTGGGACGACGCAGGGCGAGCGATGGTAGCCACTACCTGAAGAATTACAACCGCATTCCTTCTTGGCCTCCGCCTCCAGGATATGCGGTTGCAATAGCAACCGGTAGTGGTGTAGCTTCTTCTTGGGGTGGTCCCCTCCGACTAAAAGTCGGGCCGCTTTATTATCCGAACTTATTAAACAATAAGACAGAGAATGCGCGATGTGTGGAGATGTGGCCTCCGAACTCGGTGTGCGCTGTGTGGCAAATCCGGGGACGCATTGACGCTTGGGAGCGTCGGGACGCACTGACGCTCCCAAAACGAGTATATCACGCCAGCTTGACCGTAACGAGAGCCGCGGGCCGTTCGCCCGTCGCAAGCGCTTAACACAGTGAATTTTCACTTGGATAATGTTATGTTTACCGTTTTAATTTTGTAATCTGTTAACGTAGAAGCAAGTATTGTATATCATTAGAAAGGTAATTAAATTTCCTATAGTTTGTGTAAACTTACTTATAAGTACATTCCACAGTGACAGCGTAAACTCGAGATAAGTATTAGGAAAAGGGACCAATATGTGGTGTGCCCTCCTTTCATGTTTAATAATTCGAATTAGAAATGTGTTATCAGATTAATTGTACTTATAAGATATTAAGCAGTATTAGACCTTTGTAAACCACTTAGAATTCCGCCCATTAGTATTGTAAAACAGTAATTAGAGTCATGTTAATGTATAGCTTCATAGTGAAAATGGGCGTAACTTTTGTTGTCTCACTCAGCACGTCTTGCTTACCCATTGTCAGGTATAAATAGCGGGTACGGCCCGGAGGAAATCAGTGTCCGCTCGCACCTCCTGGAAGAAACATCAACTATCAGCAAGAAGTCAACAATCAGCAAGTCAGCAGTCAGCAAGTCAGCAAGTCAACAGTAATTTAGCTTTATCTACGTCGGCAGCCCATCATCGAGGAACCTAGTGGGAGTTTTGGTCGATCGGGTCCTTCGATCCGGATCGCTTAGAGTCATCGACGTAGCAGAGCGTCCAATCCTGTCAGGCAGGGGCAGCCGTTCCTGAGTAGCGTACGGAGGCGGACAGAGATTCCCGAGGGCTGCGCGGTTGTCTCGGGGCAGAGGCGGGCGCGAATTTCACCGCATCAGGCGTCATCGCGGCTGGGGGGATTGCGGGCCGTTCCCCTCGAACCCAGGCGGACGGACGGCGCGTGATGCATCAACGTGGCCGAGCACGGGCCGGCGCATCCAATGCTTTGACCACAAGGGCCAAGAGGGCCGGAGGAACAAGTCATCGGGCACCGACGTAGCGACGAGAAACATCACAAGTACGAGCAACATCAGTACGAGCTTCAGGTCCCTCAACTTCTACGGGGCTCACTGCCGAGCCCCCACTACAGAGCGGGCACTCACGAGGGACCTGGAGCCAGGCGCGGCGGAGGAGATACGGAAGGAGTTAGAAGACATAGCGCATCGGCTGGATGACGCCGAGAAGGAGTTAGCCACCCGCAAGGAGGGATGGCGCAGCAAATTTGGCAAATTGAGGGCATTATTATGGCAAAATGGCGGCACAAGTGAAAATGAAGAAAACGGGGGTACAAATAATAAGGAGTCGGAACCGCTTGGTCCGAGAGGTTATAATAGAGAGATACGAGTTAAGGAGTCGGAACCGCTGGGTCCGAGAAGTCAACGAAATCGAACGTCGTTCGAGGGAAGAATACCAAACTTCGGGGCACATGCAGCGGCAGCATGTGGGAGTCCGAAACCACGAAGGCCCGAGGAGGGCACTACTTCCGTCGCGCCAAAGGAAGGATCAAGCGTGGAAAATTGTTTCCACACCACCATAGAAGAGAAGGGAGACGCCAACGCCGCGGCGGATCTCCCCACATCGTCAACGCAGTTAAATAAGAAGGAAGCATGGGCAGCATGGCGAAATAAAATCATTGTATCACATAGTCATGAGAGCGAGACAGAGCGATGTTTACGCTGCGAGAGCACGGGACGCACTCGCGCGCGTGCTCATCTCACACTCTCCTGCGAGCGAGCGCTTCTTCACTTTTAGTCTGCGTTTTGTTCGCAACCCATAACAATGGGCCGGTGATCTTGCCTTCATGGTTTTTTAAATTTGAGCTGGTGGACATGTTCTCCGTAAGGCCTCCTGGACTGCCTGGGGGCCCTGGCGTGCTGCTGCGGTGAGTAGGGCAGCGATCATCGCCGCTAAGTCTTGGTCGCCTTCCTTGGCTTTGCTCCCTTCTGCTGCGGGTGCTGCGGGAGGAGGGGGCCTCTGGTGGTGTCCTCTTCTTCTTGCTTTTCTTCTTTTTTGACGTGGGCTTCGGTTCGGTGCTTTGAGTGGGGGCGTTGGCCGGCGCCATAAGTGACGCCGGCGCCGACTCGTCCACCGTGGGCTCTCGTACCGACGCCCTCGTCTCAGGCCCGTGTCACTGGGGGACTGTGTGGGTCGCTGTCCCTGCCTTCTTGTTCCTGGCCTCCTTGCGGATGACAGGGCACTTGGTGTCGTTGGCCGTATGCGGCCCGCTGCAGTTGGAGCAGGTCGGTGGCACGCTCCTGGGACGCTCGCACTCCTTGGCCGTGTGCGGGCCCGCGCATCGCACGCATTTCAGCGGGCGGTGGCAGCCCTGTGAGTGGTGCCGGAATCCCTGGCACCTGTGGCATTGGGCGGGGCCCTTCTTGCCCCGCCAGGCTTCAATTTTGACATCCGGCACTAGCAGGAGCTGCCTCAGCCCGTAGATGCCGATGTTCTCGCGATGCGGGCCCGCCAGTTGGAGGAAGTACGTGCACCCCCCCCTCCCCCCTCTGGCGTTGATCTGCCTGACGTACTCGACTGGGTAGCCGAGCGTCAGGCAGGCGGCGGCGATGTCGTCGGTGGGCGTGTCGGCCTGGAGGCCGCGGAGTGCAACCTTCATCTTGGTGTCTTCTTTAAGCTGGTACATGTGCCACTCCACGGCCTCACCAGCTTTCTCCAGGTTGTCCAGGTGGTGCTGAACCACGCGGAACTCCTTGTCACTCCGCGGGGTGAATCGTAAGCCACTGCCCATCGCCTTGGTGATCGGCGCCTCCTCCAGCTCCTCTGTGATGGCCGCCACGACCTTGACCCAGTTTGGCAGCACTAGGGCCACGATCGTGGGGTAGCGGGGTTGCGACGGTTGCGGCTGCTGTTGTGGCTGGGCGGCTGTCCCTGGGCTCGTCCGTGGGGCGGGCTTGGGGGCGGCGGCAGCTGCGGTAGCGGCGAAGGTTGCCTTTTTTGTCGCGGCGGCGGGCGCCGGTCGTGTGGCGACCGGCGGGGGGGCGGCAGCGGCAGCGGGCGGGAGAACGGGCTGCGTGCAGTCCGGACCCGCGGCGGGAGGCCTCGGCTCCAGATCGGGCATAGAGGCGGCGGCGGTGACTGACGCGACGACGACGGGCGCCGGCTTGGTGGTGGCAGGTAGGAAGAAGGCGCGCCTGGCCTCGGCGGCAACCTCCTTCTCTTTGGCGACCGCCTGGATCGCAGATTGTTGCGGGAATAAGTGCCACGCAACAATCCTCGTTCCGCCGATCACTTGCATTCTCGGCGGTAAGGGTGCGATCCAGGGAGCCTCCGGCGGCACGGTGTCCCTCTCCGTCTGCGGGTGTGAGGGGGGTGGAGCGTCAGGCGCAGGCTTCGTAGTGGGCGCGGTCTCGGCGGTGATACTGGGCGGCGTCGGAAGGCGGCAAGCGCGCTTCCTCGCCTTTTCTTCGGCTTGCGTGGGCGGGCTCGGTCATGGGCGCTTCACCGACTTGAGGGCTGTCGGGTGGGTTCACAGGAACTCCAGGAAGGGCCCATCGTCGGGGTGCAGTTCCACCTCTAGTCCCATTTGGTGGCTCGTTATCCGGATGTAGGCGGCCATCCACGCCTTCAGGCCCGGTGATGGGAGGCCCGCCTAATATATGGCCTAAATAATATGGCCAACTACGATCGTGTCTGATCGCAGTTGGTCCATAGGGGAGGCCTCTAGCACGGGCGACACGGGCGAGAAGGGCCGCGCAGTCGGGTGTGGCAGCGGTGGTTGGACGCCGGCGGCGTCCGTAGGCTGCGGTAGCGTGGCGGGAGAGCAGGTGGCGAGGGCTTCGCCGGCGTCGTCGTCGTCGTCGGAGTCCAGCAGGTCCTCCCCCACATAGAGGTCACTGGCATCGCTGGCGTCGGAGTCCCTCTCCTCCTGTTCCTCCGCTTCAATCGTGGGCACTTTGATGCGCCACGTGTCGGCGCCGAGAACCATGGTGAGCTTCGGCGACGGCGGTTGTGGCACATTAGGCGGCAGGTTGCGGATCCGTTCTTGTTCCGCGCGAACGATGGAGGGTAGATCGGTGTTCAGTGACTTCGGTCTACCCTCAGGTTTCACTTTCCGATTCTTCCCCATTTCTGGGTGACTTAGGGCGAGTGACGCTAGCCACTACCTGAAGAACTACAACCGCATTCCTTCTTGGCCTCCGCCTCCAGGATATGCGGTTGCAGTAGCAACCGGTAGTGGTGAAGCTCTTCTTGTGGCAGTCCCCTCCGGCTAAACAGCCAGGCCGCTATATTTTCTATCTTATTTTTTTTTAAATAAGACTTGAAAATGCGCGATGTTGGAGATGTAGGCGTCCGAACTCGGGTAGCTCTAAGTAGCAAATCCTCCGGGACGCACTGACGCTCCCAAAACGAGTATATCACGCCAGCTTGACCGTAACGAGAGCCGCGGGCCGTTCGCCCGGTGCAAGCGCTTAACGCAGTGAATTTTCACTTGGATAATGTTATGTTTACCGTTTTAATTTTGTAATCTGTTAACGTAGAAGCAAGTATTGTATATCATTAGAAAGGTAATTAAATTTCCTATAGTTTGTGTAAACTTACTTATAAGAACATTCCACAGTGACAGCGTAAACTCGAGATAAGTATTAGGAAAAGGGACCAATATGTGGTGTGCCCTCCTTTCATGTTTAATAATTCGAATTGGAAATGTGTTATCAGATTAATTGTACTTATAAGATATTAAGCAGTATTAGACCTTTGTAAACTACTTAGAATTCCGCCCATTAGTATTGTAAAACAGTAATTAGAGTCATGTTAATGTATAGCTTCATAGTGAAAATGGGCGTAACTTTTGTTGTCTCACTCAGCACGTCTTGCTTACCCATTGTCAGGTATAAATAGCGGGTACGGCCCGGAGCAAATCAGTGTTCATCGAATCCTCCTGGAAACCACTACAAGAAGCAGCAGCAACAACTACAAACAGTAGGAATTAGGGCAGTGATAGGGAATTAGGGCAGTTAGGGAAAAGTTTTAAAATAAAAAGGGTCTATTCCTTTATTCCTTCTTTTATTTCGGTAACGACGTTACTTGAAGTGTCTGAGGACACGGGCAGGGCCCGAATATACCACTCGGGCGCCGAGTAGGTTTGGACGCGCTATCCGAGCACGTAGGGGCGGGGCCAGTCCGCCGCCGGCTCGTATCTCGGAGCGTAGTCACTCTTAGGTGACTGTGAGGGGCGAGCGCCGCCGCCGCAAGTCGCTCGCGAGCTCACTCGCCTGGTCGACGCCGCCGAGAGCGGACGTCGCTCACAGTAACCTTAATGATAAAGTAACCTTATTGATAGGGTAACCATTGATCGAGTTAACTGGGCTTGCCACTAACCAAACCATACTAAACTTGAAAACTCTATGATAATAATAATAGGTTAACTTATGGTTACCACTTCCGACATGCTTATCATAACAATAGGGTACTCCTCGCTCGCATGGATAATTATTTATTTATATGCAACATAATATAAAAACAGAACGACGGAAGAGGATACAAATTCATTACTTTCCGGTTCAAGCATTAGGTTGGTGTAATATAATAAGACAAGAAGAAACTCATAAGCACATGCAATATCAGTTCGTCAATATTTCTGATAGTACGTAGGTAGTCAAAATTTTGCAACATAAATAGTTACGAAATCGCCAGCAGCATACTCGTAAGCTCTCTGCTTAATATTGCTTGCCATACTGATTTATCATTCGCGTGATGCCCTACATAGCAAGGCGCTGTCTCCACCGGGAAATATATGGCCTCTTTGAAACGCAAAAAGATGGATAATTTCAATGAATTTATGAACGTGTCACCGTTAGAATTGCTTTCAAAATTCCGAATTTAATATAAAATACACTACTACCTCTATAAAGTACACTTCGACAAAACTTCAAATGAACTATTAATTGGAAATATATTTGTATTTGCTCATATTTAAACTAGCTATATTTATCATGACGTTAGAGTAGAAGATACTTCTAATTTATTCAATAGAACTTTGAAATCCTTAAGCAATAAGGATCAGCCTTGTGCAAAAGTTAGTTACTTCAATGGAACTAGTGGTAAGTGAGTGGGTATCGACCCGAATATATATTGCCTCTTTAATTTTTCCCATCGGCATCTAATTGATACACAATTTAGAGTTATGGTATGGCTCACCAGCCGTTGAATATTTGATGTAAACTAAATATAAAGTAGTTAACGTAATATCATGTAAGAGCCAATAACGATGAATATTTAATATCTTTTCGCTTTTCTCTTTGTACCTACACCACACCCACTTAGTAAGAACAACCGAGCATACAAGTCCAATAATAGAAAGTTCTTAATGTAAATGTTCAACCATCTGGCAGTAACAGCACATTGGCAAGCCAAACTTTACTCGATCTTCGTCTCAGAACCTACTAAACCAGCCGACCTCTAAACCTCTTCTATTACATTATGAGGCTAGCATTACGACTTTGGGTTTTACCTACGAGTTCTGTTTTCTCATGTTTCAAAACTCAGCATCTCTAATTAAGCAATGTTAATGTTTTGTTTAAGTATATGATGGGATTTGTTTTTTTCATACACCTGCGCGTAAATGTGACATACTTATAATCAGTGATCGTAACTTTTGTAGCATTTTTGGTGCAGTGTAGTGTTGTTAACGGAATTGGTATATAGTGTCAATCAAAATTGTAAATTAAGGTTAGCATTAACGTATTTATCGCTAATTAAGCATTAGGATTGAAATTCTTGAAACCAATTCCGTTAACAACACTACTTCAATTGTTATTTTTTTGTCAATAAATTAAAAACTAAGGAGTTCGAGTGTAAATTGAATACCAAAACAATACCTCCAGACTTAATGCTGCTTAGTATTCGGTTTAAAGACAACCCTGAAATTCACGTAAATACTTGCCGTCCGAAATAGAGATTTCCCGCAGGTGGGGGCAAGTGGCTGACTCAGTTTACGCTAAAACGGTAATACTAAAGCAATAACAAACACTTCCAGGGGCACCAACAAAGCGAGGTATTTTGTAAACATTTTACTGCGTCCCAGTCTGCGACGATATTGTGAACGCTGTCGGGGCAAAACGGCACTTTTTACTGCCCTCCATGACCGTTCACTAACCTCACATCTTGCTACTTGTTATAAAACGGACCGTTTGCTGTGTAAATAACGAAAATTTATCTATAACTAAATGTCGTAAAAATATACTCATTTTTATCTTTTTCGGCTTTGGCCTGGACCTGAACACATTACCATTTCGATACAGCGCGGTTCACCGGTGGGTATTCTTCTCTCAGGCACGGCTCTTGTTCAACGCGCATTCTACGTTTTTTGCACTTGATATATGCGTCTATAAATTCAGTCGATCACTTTAAAGTCGACTAACAAGATTTATAAGATTCTTCCGTATTCGAAGGAACCCTAGAACATGCCTTATGAATGTCGAGAAATGCGGAATGAATGCTAGCACACGAGGTGCGCTATTTCGCAGCCTCTGGACGGTCATAAAAGCGACAAAGCGCCATATCTAGTTTCCTCTCACCATATTTCGGACACAGCTGCAAAATTACTTAGCTACACTATATTATGGCCAATATGGCCATGTTCTTAGCATACAGCACTTTGAACCGAGTGCCATACAAAGTTTATAGTGACAATAAATTAAATCTCACAAAATATTTAAAGCTTTAAATTCTCGTAAGTTGTACTACTAGTAAAACAAGTACAAATCAAAATAATTATTACTAGTACAAATTCAATGGTTGTCACGTCAGTATTCTTAAACCACGGCCGGTACAATTTGCGTGGAAACGTCAGAAATAAAGATAAATAAATATCGTGCTAAACCTATGAAAAGTAATAACTTAAAATGTTTGTTACGTGTATATGGTGTTTTATGTGTGGTCACAATTATTCATTATAGATTTACGTCAAAACCACATTCCATAATATCACATTTCGTATATATTTTAGTTACCTAAACCTGTACTAAAGTTGGTGAGGTATAAATTCAATATAATCAAGTCGGAGACTAGGCAATCACGTCTGATTACGGAGCAAGTTTCCATTCGATAAACCCAATAAATTTGACTGTAATTTTAATTTTAGTACAGCCAATGTGAAGAAAATTATTTTTATGCATCAACGGAGGCTTTTAATAACTTTTTCACTTCTCATGCTCAAAAAGTGCATCATATTAGACTTGGCAAGCGGGGCTAAAGTAGTGCATTTATCCCCTAGGGAAAATATGTATACATTTTTTATGATTTATAAAACATTTTAATTTGACCACTCACAACAGTTCAATATTACATCCACCAATCACTACTCTTTAAAAAAACATTAGTATTTGCTATCTACTAACCAGAATACAGCTAGACATTAAAATCGACCAATCAGGAAACAGAATTCAATTCAAACATTGGGTGTTTTTCAAGCGTGGTTAACTGCATACATGAGTCATGTATGCAGTTAAACACGCTTGAACGTTTGGATGGAGCTATAGTCGGTCAGAGGCGTTTATTTTTTTAATTATTGTAAATTAGGGAATGAAAAACTCCTAATGTTTGCATTGAATTCTGTTTCCTGATTGGTCGATTTTAATGTCTAGCTGTGTTCTGGTTAGTAGACAGCAAATACTAATGTTATTTTAAAGAGTTGTGATTGGTGGATGTAATTACATGACATAAGCTATGAAGATTGAGCGGGATAGACTACGCCGCTATTAGGCGGTCAGAGGCATTTATACGTCTTGTGAATATTTTGTATCTGTGTCAAAACAGTTTATTAAAAAGAATGGCGCCAAATTGAACAATCTTTTCGCCTTGGTATAATTGTTGATTGTGGATGGTGTTAAGTATTCTTCGATAGCACAGCGAAAGGGGGGTTGGAACGCATGAATTCCCCGGAGAGAGTAACCAAGGCTATTACCGATAGAAATGAGCAACCCACTCACCTTGTGAACCTCAATGGCAGCTGCTCGTGTTAGGATGAAAGCCCAGCTCCGTTCTCCTTCTGCTATGCCTAGGTCTTAGTAGCCTGCAGATCTGGGTTCAGCACAGGGTAACGTAAAGCACGTAGATAGACTAGATAGTAGTGAAAGTAGCCACGAAAGCACCGTGGTGAGTCTCTGCGGCGGTAAGGGATGCGCGCGCGACGATAGCCATTTGCCTACTGGTCCGCGAGTGTTCGGGACGGAGCTATTCTTAAAGGGCGAGATTCGCTTGGCATTGAAGGAGCCTTCAGTGATGGATTACTCTAAGCTCCCGACAAAAGCCTGGTTACTAAATCCTAAACATACTCCCCCCTGCTGCGAAATCTCAATTTCCAGAAATGATAGGAATTAAAAAAAAGAATCGCCTAAAGTGGCACAGTGACAGACGGCCGAATAGCATTCTTGTTACAAGAGTTTCATTATAGATAACATGCATATGAATTAAATTAATAGCAGTAATAAGTAAAACAACGAGACAGAATTTAAAAGCTGTAAAATGAACCCTAGTGGCAAAAGAACAAACTAAAGTAGCGTAAACGTATAAAGACAGTGTGTTTTTGAAGTATTAGTTATTGCTAATAGGAAGTACGCAGAGCTTGACGACGGGTCGTTTAAATTCTCTATTACGCGATTCAGCATCTGCGGTACGAACTGTTACCACCCGTACTATCCCATCCTGACCTGGATGCACGTTGACGACGCGTGCCACCGACCACAACAACGGTCGAAGGTTGTCGTCCTTAATGATGACTAAATCACCAACTCTCACCGCCCGAGAATTGTCTGTCCATTTGTTTCTCTGATTTAAAGTATGTAAATAGTCACGGTGCCAACGCTTCCAAAAATCAGCATGTAAGCGCTGTAACAATTGCCAACGATTCCGTAATGAAATCTTTGTGGTCTCATTATTATCGTCCGGGACAGACGTTAAAGGAGAAAGCGTTAAAAAATGGCCTGGCGTCAGGACAGAAAAATCATTTGGATCATTACTGACTGCACACAAAGGACGTGAGTTCAGTACTGCCTCTATCTGCACGAGGACGGTATGGAACTCTTCTAACGTTAGCAGATGACTTCCCACTACCTTGGCAAGGTGTCCCTTAACTGAGCGTACCCCGGCCTCCCAGACTCCACCAAAGTGGGGGGAAGAGGGCGGAACCGTCAAAAATTCAATGGTCTGTGATGTAGCGGCAGCCTTCATCAGCCCCGCTAGCTGATTTCTTGCACCGACAAAGTTGGTCCCACAATCGCTCATTATCAGGGAGCACCGGCCCCGGCGAGCAACGAAGCGACGTAAGGCAGCGATAAAAGATTCAGCCGAAAGATCATTGGCAATCTCCAGATGCAGGGCCTTGCTCGACAGACAGACAAACAGACAAAGATATACCTTGTCAGAGCGCGCTCCTCGGCGACGGCGACCAAGGATGACATGAAAAGGACCAGCGTAGTCACAGCCCACACGTTGAAAGGCTTTGACAGCAGTAACCCTGACGCGGGGAAGGTCCCCCATGATGGGTTGAGATGTCGTTGGTTTAGCCCGAAAGCACGGGATACAACGAGAAAGACGTTTGGCAATAGCACGCCGAGCAGAAAGTACCCAAAAGTTTTGAGACAGTAGGAAATGCACCATTTGTGCACCACCATGCAACGACTTTGCATGCACATCATCAATAATTAACGACGAAAGTCGATGATTTGAAGGCAAAATAGCGGGATGCTTTGCATCGAACTCCAAATCTGAGTGTCGAAGTCTCCCTCCGACACGCAACACGTTGTCCTGTGAGAGGAAAGGACTTAATTTTTTCATAGGCTTTGGCAAAGGCTTGTTATCTTTGAGATTATTGATCTCATTAACAAAACAATCTTGCTGACAAGACTTGACGAGAGTTTGAAGCGCTTGATTCAGCTCTTGTTCACATATTGGACCAGAATATGTTCTTTGCTTCTGCAAAAGACTCAGGAACCTAAGCACAGTCGCAGTTACTCGCAGGATTTTCTTCAAGGAAGAGAACCGGAGTAAAAGCTGCTGTATCGAGTCAGTCTCGTTGGTGACAACGAGGGCTGACTTCTTCTCTTCTTGACGTAATTCTGTAGTTACGTCGATTGATGGGGGAAGAGTTTTTAACCGAGGCCAATGATCAGACGAGAGGGACAGAAAACTCGGACCATTCCACCAAAGTGAATGTTCCAGCATTGCCTTTGGAAGCATGCCTCTCGAGGCTGCATCAGCCGGGTTATCATGGGTGCTTATGTAGTTCCATTGTGCTGAGGGCAATTTTCGTTGAATCTTAGCGACTCGATTGCCAACGAAAATTTTCCATTTGGATGGGTGAGATGCGATCCAAGAAAGAGTTATAGTCGAATCGGACCAAGCAAAGATATTCTTGATTATGATCAAAGACAATAGATGAGGAAGTATCGCGTGCACTAAATCTGCCAGAAGGACGGCAGCGCACAATTCCAGACGTGGAAGACTGATCCGTTTGGTAGGGGAAACACGAGATTTCCCGCACACCAGATGGGTAGAAAAGGTCCCATCATCTAGTTCTGCTTGCAAGTAGACGACACTGGCATAGCCTGACAGAGAAGCGTCGGCAAAGCCGTGCAATTGATAGGCAACTGCACGCGAGTGCGTTATCTTCCGTGGGACAGCAAAATGTGATAGAGCACTCAATTGGGAAGAAAATTGAACCAGAATTCTACTATATCTTCGGGAGGCTTCTGGTCCCAATCTAAGCCTAACAGCCAAAGACGCTGAATCAACGATTTTGCCAAAAAAATTACAGGACAGAGTAGCCCTAACGGATCAAATACACGAGCCAGCTCTGACAGTATCTGCCGCTTCGTGCATTGATTTTGAGACACATTAACATTGTACTTAAACTGATCAGACGCTGAGTCCCAGTTTAGACCAAGTACTTTCACAACAGAATTATAGTCTGCATCGAACGACGTTGCTTGAGTCACACAATGCTCAAGTGGGATCTGGCTTAACAGTTCCGGACGATTGCTTGCCCACTTGCGGAGCTCAAAGCCTCCTCGGGCTAATAACGCGATTAATTGCTTTTGCAGCTCAAGAGCCTCACTAACAGAAGACGCACCTGTGGGAATATCGTCCACGTACGTGTCTCTAGATAGTACCTCCGCCCCCAGCGGGAAAGCTTGGCTCTCCGACACAGCTAGCTGTTCAATCGTCCGCAAGGCCAGGAAGGGAGAAGATGAGACCCCGTATGTGACAGTATTTAAAAAGTAGTCCCGGAGTTCCTCATCAGGATGGAAACGCCACACGATGCGCTGAAAGTCACGATGTTTCTCTGACATCACAATGTTCCTGTACATCTGACGAATATCTGCAGTAAACACTACTTCGTGTAAACGAAATCGCAAAAGTATGTGGGAAATGTCCTTTTGAAGCTTCGGTCCCGTCAGCAGTGTGTCGTTTAGTGACAGACCCTCGCCGTCACGAGCGGAAGCATCGAACACGACGCGTAACTTGGTGGTTACGCTTGATGGTGACAGCACGCAGTGATGTGGGATGTAATATGCACCAGAGGTATTTTGGTCAGAGGGAGGCACCTCTGACATGTGACCAATGTCCAGATAGTCCTGCATAAACTCATTGTACGACTTTCTTAGTGCGGCATCATTTGATAGACGCATTTCCAATTTGTTAAAGCGGCGCACAGCGATGGACCGCATGTTACGGAAAGTCGGCTCAACAGATTTGAACGGCAGCTCAACAACGAATTTTCCGGAGCCCTCACGCTTGTGGGTAGAAAGAAAATTCTGTTCACAAACCGCATCTTCGGGCGACAGCATTTCTTCGGGGTGATGCACATCCTCAATCTCCCACAACCGTTTTAAATCGTTTTCCAAGTCGCTATGTGACGCGTGAAGCGTTTGGACTGACGAAAGGTTGGAATATAAAGATGGTATACTCTCAAGGCAGCGAGAGCGCCCCAAAAAGACCCAGCCAAATATAGTATTTAAACCTACAGGGGAGTCATTCCCACCCGGAATCATACCCTGAAGGAATATCTCATTCCAAAGTTCGGAACCAAGAAGGAGGTCAATTGGTCCCGGAATATGAAAAGATGGGTCCGCGAGTCTAATGAACCCTAAATTCTTTAAAAAGCTAGTTTCTACCGTGACTGACGGCATGTCATGACAAATGCGGGGTATTACAATTGCCTCGAAAGATATTTCGTTGCCCTGATGGTTCTCGGGACGGATAGTGCATTGGACGGTACCCAATACAGACGTGGAAGCGTTACCTAGGCCAAAAACCGACGGCGCGTTACTCGAGACAGGTAAACCTAGGCGATTTGCTAGGCCTTGGGAAATATAATTGGCTTGACTGCCAGAGTCAATCAACAAGCGCACGGCGTGAAAGGAGCGCCATCTATCCAATATATCTACTTGAGCCGTTGACAGTAGGACAGTTTTATTTGACGACGTATTTGTAGACAGCCCCTGCACACCTAAGGCATTAGAGGTGGCGTTGGGATTGGATGAACTTGGTTTGCGATCTACTGTGTCTTGAAAGTGTAGTAATGAGTGATGACAGCGACCACAAGTTCGACACGAACCTTGTGAAGGACAGTTTGACACTACATGACCTATGCGCAAACAATTGAAACAAAGCTGTTTATCACCAACTACTTGTGATCGACGCGCAACCGTTAAGTTTTGGAAGTCCGGACAATGTGCGAGAAAATGCTTTTTGGAGCAGAATTGACAAGGCGGAGGCGGAGGCAGTGCCGAAGAAGTAGACTGGTTACCCACCAAAGTCGTTTGCCTAAAGCGTCGTGGCGGTGTCGTGACGTGGTCGGATCGCATGGTGTTCACGACGGCTGGCCGCATGTTTCCGTTATGAGCTGAACATGTACTCGCTCCGACATGCTCCACTGCCTTGCAGTAGTTCTCCACAAAGGTCTCCAAAGATTGATAGGTCGGGATGTCCTCCGACGTGACGGTCATCTCAAACTCTTTACGAATGGTTGGTTCTAATTTCGATAAGAGCGTATAGAAAATTATAAAGTCCCATTTATCGATGGGCAGGTTTAATGACTTCAAAATTGCTAAGTTTTCTTGGAATGTGTCCAAAAGAAACCGAAAGGCTTGCGCTGTGTTATTCTGTAACTTAACAGTTATAATAGACTGCCACGCTAAAAAGGCTAGCTGGCGTTTATTCTGATAGCGCTTCACCAAAGTTTCATACGCCATATCGTAATTGTCGGACGATATAGGAAATGCTTTTATTAGGTTTAACGGTTCACCCTTCAATGACGAGACTAAATATTGAAACTTTTCAATTTTAGAGATCTCGTGTTTGTCATGTACCAAGGTTCGGTACAGATCATAGAAAGTAATCCACGTTTTATAGCCACCCTCGAAAGTAGGTATATGTATGGGCGGCATGCGAATATGACCCGTATTGCTGCTCGAGCTACCTGCGGGTACGGGCGAAGCGACACGAGGCACTTGAGGTGTTGCCTCGGGAAACAATTGCGATTTGATGGACAGAATGTCTATTACGGTCTCGTCAAACCCCTGTCGTATCTCCTCATTATCCGCGATCTCCTGAGGATCCTTTAAAGAAGCTACTATTTTCGTATGATTGTCGTCAAATAACACTTCTAAACTTTCCAATCTCGTTAAATGCACCTTAAAGCGCGGTTGCATTTCCGGGTTCGTTGTACATCTTTTTGCACAAATATAAGCGTCATTTAAACGCTTAAGAGCGATAGTACGGCGGCATTTTTCCATTTCGTTCATAGTGTAATTTATTAAAGCGCGCGCAAGTTAAACAAAAGTGATCAACACAATTAGGTACTTATCTTACTACAAGTATAACTCGACAACAGGCGAGAAAGAATTTTAGACCTTGTATATTAAAGGTACGGTCAAAAATCGTACTGCACTATCTTTCAAACTAACTAGAGAAAAAAGTTCCCGTACTTACAGTATACAAATTTTAACAAACTTCTCTAATTCTACAATTTACACGAACGTAATGTACAAACATAAAAGTTACTTATAACTCAATCATGATAAACTAGGTAACTTCAATATGCAACCAACCAAATTATGCAACACGTCGTGTGCGCGCTAAGGAATTTGAAACACCGAATATCTACCCTGTGACCCGCACAATATATAGTATATTTTTTGTGAAATTTACTAACAAAACAGCAAATGTTACACCGTTAAACGTGTAACTAGAACATACAATTAAAAATTATGATTTAAGACAGCGAAAGAAACCACTTTAACTCGTAAACAAGTTTCTGCTCGGATAAAAGGTCGTAAGTTTATACGAATATCACGGCGGTTACGTCCTTTTTTTTAGTATTTGAACAAATTGCCTTGAAATACTTATAGTACATCAAATATTTTTATCAATAATGTAATAGTATGCTAATAAAGAATGCTAGTCGTATAGTTTGCACTGTAATCCATAGGTATACAAAATTTTGTTCGAATTAATATATCCGGTATAGAAGGAACACAAATATGTTAAGTATTCTTCGATAGCACAGCGAAAGGGGGGTTGGAACGCATGAATTCCCCGGAGAGAGTAACCAAGGCTATTACCGATAGAAATGAGCAACCCACTCACCTTGTGAACCTCAATGGCAGCTGCTCGTGTTAGGATGAAAGCCCAGCTCCGTTCTCCTTCTGCTATGCCTAGGTCTTAGTAGCCTGCAGATCTGGGTTCAGCACAGGGTAACGTAAAGCACGTAGATAGACTAGATAGTAGTGAAAGTAGCCACGAAAGCACCGTGGTGAGTCTCTGCGGCGGTAAGGGATGCGCGCGCGACGATAGCCATTTGCCTACTGGTCCGCGAGTGTTCGGGACGGAGCTATTCTTAAAGGGCGAGATTCGCTTGGCATTGAAGGAGCCTTCAGTGATGGATTACTCTAAGCTCCCGACAAAAGCCTGGTTACTAAATCCTAAACAGATGGATAATCTTTGTTTTTACTATTTTCTCGCAGTCGAAGTGAAAAGTAGAGTGTATAACTCTGGTCTAAAAGCCATATTACCCCTCGAACTATTTCCCCTCACTTCGTTCGGGAAAATATCCATCTCGTGGTAATATGGCTTACTTTAGACCCTTGTCATACAATCTACTATTAACCGTTGCATTATTGATATGGAAATAAGCAGTACAATAATCACAGCCGCGGCAACGGCCTACTTACAATCCGTGAAGTTATTCGTGTCACATTTCTACAGTTAAGCGTGTAGTCCAAGTTGAAGAGAATAGTTGACACTTTGTTGCAAGGTCTTAGCAGCGAGGTGCAACTGCGGGTGACACTATCGCGGGCGCCGACAACGAGCTCGCGAGAACTTCGCGGTTTTCTTACGATAAGCCCTACAAGCATACGCCCCACAAACTAATGTCAGGTAAACTTAGTTCTTCGCTCATCAGTCTCCGCGGGCGCGCAATTTAAACGATTGTCTCGCGAACTAATTCGCTTGACACACCGTAGAATGTTTGATATGCACTCGCGCACTATGCCTTATTCACCACCCCACTGTAACGTATGTTTACAAAGAAATCACTTATTTACTTACAGAGAAATAGTACAGACTTTCGCAAAATTTATGTGTGACGAAAAACATGTTATAAGGGTCCTATTGTTATTTCCCTCGTTTGAAGATATGTCAAGATTTTGTACATGATATTATATTTTGTTTTGTCAGTTACGAGTATGAAACCGTTTTATTTTTGCATTTATTGATTCCAATAAGGTTTCGAATACTTACGTACTGTTAAAATATTTAGATTGAAGTGTCAGGAATTAAACGCCGTTTCTCGTCGCTTCACTGTCTTCACAGTTGCATCCACAGCTATTCCTCGAGCTTCCTTCTAGGCTTGACGATTGCTTTCAGAGAGAACAGCCAGGATTAACTACTGCAATCCACACAAAGCGCTCATGCATCCATAGTGACCAGTTTTACCAGGTAAATCAAATTTGGTCGCTGGGGATAAATCCTTCAAGGTTATATGTCTGCATACCTACGTATTTTTGTAATTCATTGCGTCGAAATAACCAGCATATATATCAAGAAGCGTCATAAGCAGCTTGCTGAAACAAGCTGCTTATGGCGGGTCCATAGGCAATAAAGAAGCAAAGAAGACACAATGAAAAGTCGCTTATTCGTGCATTTGATGATTTTATATGTTACAAGAACTAGTTTAAAAAAAAAGTTAAGTGTTAAGTAAAGTTAAGTTAAGTTAGTGTTTTAGTTTTGTATTAAAAGCCTCGAAGTTAGTAGTAAATTAAGCAATACATTTTTAATTGAAACGGTCCTTTTATACTAGCGTATGTACATCCCAAGTCCGGCTAACCCACCTCAGATTATTTATGTAAAACTGAAATTAAGCAGCAAAGTGCTCTCTGACCCGTGCAAAAACTAATAAAACATTTGCTAGTTTCGTTAGTAGTTAGTTCACAGAGTTATGCCTAGCTCACACTGGGTATTTGGTGTAGAAGAATCCCTATATTAACTTAATAACGCACTCTTAAGTGGCGCTGGAATATACGTTTCATGTGCTCTGCCTACCCCTTTTGAGAATAAAGGCGTAAATGTATGTATGTTTGTAACGCACTCTTAATACATGTTTTGTATTTATTATTATTTGTGAGTATGAGTAGTACCTACGGTATGAATTGCTTCGATACTACATAATTATATACATAAAGTTCCGTCCTAAAATTGATATCAGAGAGGCAGGCTGTAAACAAGCAATTTTATTTCCATATAAGTAGTTTTATTTCAAAATCGAATGAAGTAAAATAGTGCCAGCGGTACACCCCGTAATTGACAATATTTCAAAATATGTAATGACGCCTAAATCGAAAAGCATTTCGGTAATTATGTTATCTGAACGTAATAAAGTAGTTTGTTTTTTTCCTGCTCGCTTTTAAGAAAATCGCGAAAACGTTTAAAAGTGGTTTTCACCGTGTGTGACGTCAGTATTATGGCTGCCATATGAAAGGTGTCCAAACTGCCATACAGAGTCGTAGTATTGACGTCATAATTTACTTACAGCCTTCTGGAATTCGCTACTTTTCAATTTGATAGTTTTGAATGAAAATTACAATTAAGGGAGAAATAAAAAAACACGTGTCGCTTAAAAAAGCATTTTCTAGCGAACTAAATCATAAAATGGCCTACATGAAAATATGAAATGTTGTCAATTCAGTAACATGCGGCAAATGGTGTTAAAGTTTTGAAAATCGGTATGATTGATCTTTAGCCCAAACGTATGAATTTGCCCCGTAGCCCGAAAAACAACGAAAAACACAGACGAAAAAAGATTTATAACATGTTTTTTTGTAAGGACAATTTTTTTTTGTTTTGAAACCTATCGTGTGTGGTACCTAATGAAAGGGCTTACTAAGCCTGTTCTAATAATTTACTTTAAAAACAAAGTTTTAACCGACTTCAATTTGGTACTCCGCCAAGCCACGAGAACATTTCCTATTTTTTTTTACAATTTACCACATGAACTGATTTCCGATAGCAAATGCGTTGATTACTATAGAAAAAAAACCGAATCCATCGATTCCCCTAGATCATCACAAATGGCACTTCATTAGTTCCTATTTCAACGGAATCTTATCAGAACCTGTGACGTACTTTTGCACTTTTAAGTACATAATTGAGGAATTCGGTAAGTCACCTGTGGTCTTCATCATCAATTCCTCACCACCAAATTTATGATTGCGGAATACACGAGTTATAACAGAAAATACCAAAATGATTACACGCGAGCCTAATAAAATTGAGGAGTCCCCTCAATTCATCATGGATCCCATCATCTATCTGAATTTTAAAAAAATGGGACCCACCTGGAAGTATATATGTCACCGTAACATTGTGAACACCGTCAGTTCATAATCTCAGTGGCGATATTATAAACTGTCGAAAAATTGTGAACTTCCAAAACTATTTACAATTTAACGCATTATTTTTCGTAAGATTATAATCTGTCGATTGATGGTGTATCGTAGGCAGTAGGGAACAGGGGCCCAGTGGCAAAAACGACTCGGATCCCGGATAGGTTAGAAGACGGAAGCGGGAGCGAAACTCCCGCTTCTATTATTTTTTTTATAAAAGAGCGGAAAACTAACAATATGAGCCCTCATTTACAATTTGACGGTTTCACGTCGACGGATTATAATTTGCCGAAAATCAATGCTTTAAACTGTAATTAGTACGTTACGGATCGCAATCTTTCGATAGTTTATAATCTCGCGAGTTATATTGTAATATAACGGCATTTATAATATTACGGTGACATATACATACGACAAAAAAAATTTTTTCGAATCGGCTCATCAATGACGTAGTTCTGAGGTAACAAACATTGAAAAAAAAACTGCCGAATTGAGAGCCTCCTTCTTATTTTTGAAGTCGGTTAAAAATATATCATACGAGTAGCATTATATTTCAGCCATTTATGTTAAATTAAAACAAAAACAATTTTCGAAACATACCAAGGTTGGCCTGGCCTCCTCCAGACACGATATGACTTATTTTTTATTAATAGAATATACCACAAATGATACGTGATATCCTCATATTTAACCACAAAAAAGCAATTTTGAAAATAATTTCATTTCATTTACTTAGTATTTTTTGATAATTTTTAAAAATTACAAAATGTGATAAAACCAGAATCAGTTGAAACATGTATAAAAAGTTCAATTTTATACACTGAGGATGATAAATACTAATGCGAGAGGTGTTTTCAATACTATTTTTATTACCTATATATTAATATTATTTTTATTTCCACGTATTTGTAATACACTAGCTGTCCGCGTGGCTTTTCCCGCGTATTACAAAGTACGCATACAAATCAGCGGGATAAAATATAGCCTATGTCCACCCAGAAAGTCTAATTGTGAAAGAATTTCTGAAATCGGTCTAGTCGTTCGGAGAATTACCCGTTACATACAAACTTACAAACTGTCGAAGCTACAATCTCAAAGACTTTTCCACTTTATAATATGAACTGGCTGCCGGCCCGGCTTCGCACGGTTAGTTTAGTTTTCCGTTATTCCGTAGGAATGAAGCATTTTCCCGCGGTATGGTAAAATAATTTTTCAAATTGGCCTAGTAGTTTCGGAGCCTATTCAATACAAACAAACAAATCTTTCCTCTTTATAATATTAGTGTAGAAAGTATAGACATATTATTTTTGTTTCAGGAGGAGTTGAGGTGCCAGAGTTTGGTGAGCCGATTACAAACCTAACAGTGCCTATTGGGCGCGATGCAACCTTCAAATGCATAGTGGTCAATCTTGGGAATTATCGAGTGAGTAAATACAATTAATTCATTAGTATTAATGTGTAATTATATATCTCCAGATACAGATTCATGTCCTTAAGGCATTTGTCCCACCGCCGGCGAGTAGCGAGTACTCTCATAGTAGTCCTTACTCGCGCGAATAAAAGCGACAAGTGCCTTATAATTGGACTCACCCACGTATTCTTTAAAGTTTACTACTCGCCGTCGGTACATGGGAAACGGGTTTGAAACTGTCATAGACTTTATTAAACAGAATAGTTCTCTAATACATTCGTCCAGCAAGGGGTTGTTAGTTGTCAGGGTACTGGCGTCACACGTCAATAATCGCTATGCTTACACATCAGTTCTGCCTGCAATTAGTCACTCGACCACGACACCATGGCACTGTTTTTTTAGGGTTCCGTGATCAACAAGGAACCTTCGCCCTTTTTTTATGTGATAGGAGGCAAACGAGCAGACGGATCACCTGATGGTAAGCGATTACCGCCGCCCATGGACACCTGCAACACCAGAGGTGTTGTGAGTACGTTGCCGGCCTTTAAGATGGGAGTACGCTCTTTTCTTGAAGGTTTGAAGTTTGTATCGGTCCGGAAATACCGCAGGCGACAATCCATTCCACAGATTAGCTGTGCGAGGCAGGACGTTTCTGGAGAAGCGCTCAGTTGAGGACTGCCAACCATCTAAGTGGTGAGAATGGTAATGTTGTCGCATTGGACGATGGCGATAAGAAGCGGTAGGGATTAATCAGAACAATTCCTCGGAGCACTCCCCGTTTATACATGGGATAGAAAATGCAGAGAAAAAATGCTTTGTCCGTTCGGCCGTCTATCTGTCCGTCTCCGGCCTAGCGCAGTATACTACCTTTCTACTAGGAAACTGAAATTCGGCATGGGTATTTTAAATCAATCACGCCGATAAAATAGTACAATTAAATCAATATATTTTTTAGGTTACCTCCCCTACACCTAAAGTTGGGATGTAATTTTTGTTTCTGAATGTGTGTCAATGCGACGCAGTGCGTTACATTACACACCAGACACGTTGAATAAAATGAAGTCTCAAATCGCAGGTATTTGTATTTGACGCCCCAAGGTAAGGACGATACATATACGATCGGAGGCTTACTTTATTACCGCTCGTGACGTGTATACAATGTTACGTCTCCTCCGCCAACATATTAAATCGGCCATTAATGTCAAAATTATTAACGTACACTCAACTGAAATCTTAATTAGCAATTTCCGAGTAACAGTAGGTACGTAATTGCAGAGGCCGGGAAAAGGCAATTCGTGGATTAGAGACAATACTTAGGTATATACTCGTACGAATCAACGACTGGCTATTCCCGTCGAGGCATATGGGTATAGTGATTACCTCCAAAAATGCGAGGTTATCAAGAAATATGTTCAATACGGGGCAGCAAGCATAATCGTTAAATAGCACGTACTTACGTCAAAAATATATATAGTTCCCTTTTTAGGGTTCCGTACTCAACGAGGAACCCTTATAGTTTCGCCATGTCCGTCCGTCCGTCCGTCTTCGGCTTAGCTCACTAACCATTACTACTAAAACTGTGATTTGGCATGGGTATATAAAGTGAATCACGCCGACAAAACAGTACAATAAAATCTCGTTTTTTTTTTTTACTGTACCTACTTTATACCTAAAGCGGGGATGTCATTTTTTTTTCTCGTTAATTCCATGGTGTGTGGTATCATTGGATATTAATAAATAATATAATATTATGGGTTTCCTAAAACCATTTTTTAAATCAGTGATTAGTTTGCGAGATATTGGGCTTTAAATCCCTAATTTTTGTTCTACTCATGTGTGCATTTTGCTTTTTATAAGTATAAAGAGTGGACACTGAATTAATTTTACACACTTTCCCGTCTACTGTGGCAGACCACTAATAATTTGTACCCTTGTAAATTCAAGCTAGTTATTAGAAGAAACTTTAAATACTAAGTTATGTGTTTTATTTTGGGAACCATTACCTACTTGTATATGTCTTATAACGTTACGCGCTATCGCGGCGTCGTGTGGTAAGCAAGTCGATCGCACAGTTAGACAGACCGCACTCGATAGACGATGCGCAGTCTACAGAGGGAAACACACACGCTTTATTCTGCTTGGGGACACATCTTTTATTCGGCTTTTCAGGTTAATATCAGGTAGGTAATCCATAGTCGCAATTATAGTCGCGTAGTAGTTATAGTACTTAGTTATATAATCATTATACCTAGTCGCAATTAATGAGAGACGTTTTGTTTTCGTAGGTTAGCTTTATTTAATTACTTAATAACAATTCCAAATTATCTAAATGAATGTCACAAGCATACGCACAATTACATGCTTACTAACGGTTTCCATTCGACAGATATAGCTCTACGTTTTCGATACGGCGCGGGATCCGTTTACAATTTATATTGATAATTTATTGGTATGGCAACACAATAATGAGTGGAGTAATAATCGTATTTTGTTTGGATTAACTATGTACCATTAAATCGGCTTAAATCTTATTTGATACTTATTTAACGCAGGGTAATTAAGTACTTTTATTTATAGCACTGGTAGCTGCTAGTCGTATTTTGTATTTGTAACATTTTGTATTTGTTACAATGATGACAGGTGATATAAAAGGCACATAAGTACTTTCAATCATAAAGATTTCCCTGAATTCCTCATTAACCCCATCGTCAGAAATATAGTTTGGTTAGGTACGTACAATAGCACACTTTCAAATAAAAATATATTTATTTATATATTTTTTTCCGGTTCCATGGCGGATTTCTGAAATAACAAATATTCGTACAATCGTATTGAGAACCCTCCTCCTTTTTTGATGATCCTCTATGTTGGTCGAAATAAATACTAATAATTATCATTATGCTATAGGTGATAACATTGTCTTGTTCTAACCTAGATACTAATATAGAGAAATAAAATCTGATGATTATTGATTCCTCCTTTCTTATAATATATATATATATATATATATATATATATATATATATATATATATATATATATATTTTAGCAAGAAAGAAGATTTATGATAAGTATATTGCAAAAACAATAGCAAGATCAATCTATCCCTCACAAAATGAATGTGCCACAAACACGGTAAGACCATTTCTGAATTTGACGAGGTGGAATCAGTATGCGGTATTTTGTACCGTATCTACCGAGAGCTTACTGAGATCACCTAGATTTCTTTACATGTTGGTATATTGTCAGTATAACATTTGCGCAGTAGTATTATATTGCCTGGACACGGTGCGGTACGCATGCAGTACCTGCCGCATTTGCACCGCCCTCCTTTCGCGCATCCAACGCCAATCAGAAAGCATTATGATACAGCTAACTGATGCCGTACCGAGTACGCACTGACAAACGCGAAAGTGGCCTTAGCACATCCGAGCGACATCGGTATGTTCTCGGTATAGTACCACAATACTAATACCACATTCTGATTCCGCCCAAATGCAGTGTGTAAACGCGATAATGCACACTATTTGGGGTCATTTAGTATTATGTTTTATTATGTAGCATAATCCTCCGAATCTTAGCATTATTCTAGTTGTCCCTTTTGTAAGAGCCCGTGTTTTGCTTGCTACCCAATCCTAATTCCTAAGGAGGTAAGCACTGTCTTTTAAGGATACCTCTGTTTGTCTGAGGAAACTAGTTCTCATCTAGCGTAATGTGAGCGTGGAAATTCACTGTTTGTAGTTTTTTAGCTATAGGGTGGCTTAACGCTTGCTACCGTAGCTGACATCCGGAATCAACGATATCTCCCATCTAAAAGCTGATTGAATTCCACGTTGTTTAACTCGTTAACCGTCACCGAATTGCGAGTACCGCGAGGCCATGAAAAAATAAAACCGCGAAACATGCCTACTTTGCCCAAAAAGCTACTTTTAAACAAATCTGGCAATGAACTAAAACACAACATATTTATGGCAAGCTTACTATTTTTAGTAGAAACTAGACTACATTTATGACTTTACTTTGAGTCGTACATGTCTTTAACTTCAGCCAGGAGCTTGCAGAAAATTGTGGAATGTGAGGTGTATGGATTTGTATGGCAAAGTTGAAAACACCTAGGTAACATTACCCATCTGTATTGAGTAAAACTTTTCCATATTAAGACCGAGATGTTAAAATGGAACGCCATGTTTGCCCAAAAATTTTAACTGAGTCTTTTCTCAACATCTTAAGAGCTATAGTTGCGTCAATAATTCGACATGGTCAATGTTGGCAAAAGTCCATCTAATTTTCCCCGCGATCAAAATCGATAAAAATTTGGAACACGTGTTGATTAAAAAAATATTTCTCCTCATGAACATATGCGTATGACTACGAGACATTCGTTAAGCAAAAAAATATCATCCAACCATATAAAAAATATGAGATATTCGTGTTTTTCCGAAAAAAGCGGGCAAAGTAGGCATGTTTTACGGAATGTATTTTTTCTGCAATATGGTAATATCTACTTTATAATCAGGGGAATAATGGGAATCACCTATATTTGGGTCCGGTGGTGACAGGCGGACCTCAGGGTTATTTAGGATGCAACTCTAATGTTGCTGTAAGTCGTAAGATATACTTCTATACTTACTATTATAAAGTCCTCTACCGAGGAGGTACTTGCGCGATTATGCTAAGCTGTTAGCATACAATATTGTAGACTCCGTCGTGACTAGCACGATGACTGAAAGTTGTAAGGCGGACCCCGTGTTACGTTTTAGTAGCGTGGGATCTGGAAGGGAGCCGGAGCCGGCGGGTAATTTAAACTGACCACTCCGACAACGCGTGCTTGTGCTTACACCGGCTCCCAACCCC
Source organism: Epinotia demarniana (assembly GCA_945867215.1). Taxonomy (NCBI): domain Eukaryota; kingdom Metazoa; phylum Arthropoda; class Insecta; order Lepidoptera; family Tortricidae; genus Epinotia; species Epinotia demarniana. The sequence goes on from OX244263.1 coordinate 19,146,743, forward strand.
TTGATAGCTGTAACACTAGTATTCATAAAGACAGTAATGTTATTAATATGGTACACCAAAATATACAGGGATTCCCTAGTAAGGAACTTGAAATTGACTTATTTATACAATGCTCAGATATCCATATTCTTTGTATAACCGAGCACTGGCTTAAGGGTCATGAATTAATGTTTAATTTTAGCAACCATAGCATAGTAAGTTCATTTTCTAGAAAGTCATGTAAGCGTGGAGGTTCTTTAATAATGGTAAAACACAATTTGAAAAGTAAAGAACGTAAAGGTATTGTTGACAAATCCATCGAGCGCCAAATAGAACTATCTTGTGTTGAGTTGGATCAATTCATAATTGTATGCGTATACAGACCCCCATCAGCGGATTACAGACTATTCGAGTCAGTTATGGATAAAGTGCTCAGTAGTATTTTCTTAAGTACTAAATCGCCCCTGTGTGACGTGAGTTTAGTGAATACTTTTAAATCGTTTAACTTAGTGAACCTGTTTTGTGAACCTACTCGAATTACAGCAACCAGTGCAACATGTATAGATAACGTTTTCAGTAATGAGGATGCAATTAATAAATTTATTATAAACAAATTAAGTTCTGACCACTGCGGACAACAAGTCTCCTTCAGCGGGAAAACGGACGAAGTTCCACGAGACACCATGTGCAGACCTATTTCCGAAAAGAGATTAGATTTATTCAATCGTAATATTGTGAAACGATTACGTTATCTTCCATTTACACAGGAAAGTCCTAACCGTTTGTGTGATCGTTTGTTTAACTGTATCAAAATGGAATTTGATGCCTGTTTTAATTTAAGGAAAATTCAAAGCAAGGTCAAGACTAAATTTAGCGACTGGGCTACCCCGGATATTCACGAGAAAAGACGCCGTCTCTACGACTTGTACGGTTCGAGAACTATTGATAAGAGGCCGGAATTTCTAGAGTATGTTAAGAACTACTCGAAATCTTTAAAATTAATGTGTGTCGCCGCTAAAGCCGATTACTTGTCAAGAAGGATTCAGAACTCCAAGGATAAGGTTAAAACTGTATGGCAAGTTATCAACACTGAAACTGGGAAACGCAAGATAAGAGATCCGCACTACAGCCTACGAATTGATGATACTTTAGTAAGTTCTGACCACGAAGTAGCGGATCATTTTGAGCGGTTCTTTTCTAACGTACCCGTTGAGACCACGAAGTCTTTAAACTCATCACCAGATGTCGCTGAATCGTTATTGAAAGCAAATGTAACGGAATGCACAGAAATCTTTAGATTCAGTCACGTGACCCCACTTATTCTTATAAAAGCGTTTAAATTGTTGAACTTAAAGAAGACTGAAGATCTTTGGGGCCTTTCAGTCAAAGTATTACATTCCATTGTAGAATCAATTGCACCTTTCTTAGCTAATATTTTTAATAAATGTATTGATACTGGAGTATTTCCTGACCTCATGAAACAGTAAAATTATCCCGTTGTTCAAATGAGGAACGAAAACTGACCCTACCAACTTCAGGCCAATATCAATACTACCGGCACTAAGCAAAGTTTTTGAGAAGCTTATTCTCCATCAGCTTATGTCCCACTTTAGTTGCAATAAACTGCGCAATACCAACCAGTTCGGACTCACTAAGGGTCGCTCTACCACTGATGCCGGTGTGGTACTAATTAAACATATTTTTGATGCCTGGGAAGAGACTCAAGATGCTATTGGAGTGTTCTGTGATTTATCAAAGGCATTTGATTGCGTTGATCACGAGAACTTAATCAGAAAGTTGAAACATTATGGAATTAAAAACGGTGCTCTTGATCTTGTGATCATATCTCTCGGAGAGAACACAACGAGTAGTCATCAATGGAACCCAATCAGCAGGTACAACTGTTGCTCTTGGTGTTCCCCAAGGCTCGATTCTGGGTCCGTTTCTGTTTCAGATTTACATCAATGACCTACTAAATATGTTGCAAGATAAACATGATATAGTGTTATTCGCAGACGACACGTCGCTTATCTTCAAGGTAGACAGGAAAGAGGAAAACTTCGATGATATTAATGATGCACTCAACGCTGTTGTGAAATGGTTTACAGCAAATAATTTACTGCTAAATTCCAAGAAAACAAAGTGTATCAGATTCACTTTACCTAATGTCAAGCAGGTAAACAATACCAAGATCAAATTAAAGGGTGATGAACCGGAAATTGAAGATAGAACAGTGTTTTTAGGTATCACCTTGGACTCAAAACTACAATGACATGCACATATCACCGCCCTAGCCGGAAAACTTAGTTCGGCAGCCTATGCAGTAAGACGCATAAGACAGTTAACAAACGTTGAGACCGCCAGGCTGGTGTACTACAGTTACTTCCGAAGTGTTATGTCCTACGGAATCCTGTTGTGGAGGAAAGCAGCTGATATCCAGACCATATTCGTGCTACAGAAACGCGCTGTGCGATCCATATACGAGCTAAAAGCTCGAGAATCTCTCAGGGACAAATTTAAGGAGGCAAACATTCTTACTGTAGCATGCCAATACATTCTTGAGAATATCATGTATGTGCGGAAAAACCTTCACGAGTTCAAACTCAACAGCGATATCCACGACTTCAACACCAGAAGTAAAAACAAGATCGCAGTGAAGGCCAGTCGTCTCCGCAAGGTTAGCACGTCGTTCGTGGGGAACTGCATACGTTTTTATAATAAAATACCCACCGAAACTGTTAATTTACCGTTCAGTCAATTTAAGTCTCATGTTAAAAGTAATTTGCTAAGCAAGGCGTATTATACTGTCAACGATTTCTTAAACGACAAAAATGCCTTTAAGCCAGTAGTAGGCTAATTCTATTAGGAATATACCTAAATACACATTATAAGTACCTAACCTACCTGAAATAATTGTTCCATTTTATGTAAGAAGAGAGCACGTAATGCTGTTTCTCGCCGAGCAAGTGGCTTATTAATCTTTGTTCTTAACAATGTCCGGTGGCTTGAATATGTCATGCTCGCTTAAAGGGCTTTGCTTACGGTGGCGTCGTTGATCGGGTCGCCACCTTCCCTAACATATGGTTGAGGGAGGCGATGGCTGAGATATGCGTCATACTCGTGATCGGGTGCTGTTTGTGGAGTCCGGACTGTTCATGCTTGCAAGGGCATAGTACCTAACTTCTTAAATACTAGTGTTATTTTATTATTATTGTATTGACGAGAGACATCATTCCGATCTTGACACGTTTTATTGTTATTGACCATTTACATCACTGACAATATAACATTAATATTCCTTTTTTTATTGTTTTGTTTTGACGCTTAGAGACTGTATACATCTCTACGAACATTGAATAATTATTAATTGTATTTGGACGCTCAGAGACCTTATACATCTCTGGAATACTGAATTAATATCATTAACTTTCTGTTAATGCACAGACCTTATCCTAATCGAATGTAATGGTCATATTTTGTTTTGTTTTCATTAACTTTGTGACATTTAGTGTGTTATTATTGTGTAAGATTATTATGCTTTTATTGTAAGATTATTATTTATATTGTTAATTACCGTTTGACATGTAACAGTGCCCTTGTGGCCTATTTGCAGAATAAATAATTTGTATTTGTATTTTGTTTACTTTGCGACGAGTCCTTGACGAACAATGGAGAGCTGGCGAGAAAACATATGTCCTAGCAGTGGACTTAGAAAAAGCGTTTGACACGGTAGATCTAAATGCACTGAGAGACATTATATTATCGAGAACTAATACAGCTATGACCAATCGGATAGTCAAAGCCACAATGAATGAATCCACCTGCATCAAATGGTGGGGGCAACAAACACGGTGGATTAAAAAAGGCAAAGGAGTCAAACAGGGCTGTCCGCTTTCGCCACGGCTGTTCACCATACTGATGGACGATGTCTTTCGCGCCCTCGAGGACGAACTTCCGTTTGTTAAATTAAAGCAGGATGACCAAATACATCTACCACTAATTCTGACCTTTGCGGACGACGTAATTATAGTGACCAACTGCCTTCAACAGATGAACGCAATCTACTCAAAAGCCAACGCCTTACTCGCCACTGTAGGACTAAAAGTTAACGAAACCAAAACTAAAATATTAGTTCGCGATCCAACACACACGAGCCACAGGAATTTCTTAGCACTGGATGGCACAACGGTTAGCCCCACCAGCGAAATCAAATACCTAGGAGCGTATATTACCTCCAAACTGAGTAGAAAATACACCGGACATTCGCGCTGTAAACAGGCTATTAAAAATGCTAAAATTCTTACCAGCTTTATTAAAGAATCACGTATGCAGTGGCAAATCACAAGGTTACTCTACAAAATGGTCATAGAACCAACTATGTCGTATGGGCTTAAATGCGCAGCCCTCACCAAAGCCAACAGACGAAAACTCAGGAGGTACGAACGAATAATACTGAGAGACATGATCAACAACTCAGGTACATCGCCCACCCCTCCCAAGGTACACGACTTATTGGAAGGAAAAACGATTACCAAGAGGATAAAATGCCTTCGATTGTGCTACCTTGGACACATCCTCAGACGCCCTAAAACACACCTCTTAAAGGCAGCACCACATTAACTCAAACGAATGGCCTAACATGGCATCGGACAAGGATAAAATTAATAAAGCCGCCCGAAGCATCTACGAGATGCAAGAGACTGACAGCGAGTCAGATGAGGAGGACGAATCAATTGGAAATAACCAGCCTGACCTAACAACCACCTAGAAGAGCCACCTTCAACACAAGAAGCTACAAGAAGACTCCATACGAAGTACAAGAAGACTTCATACGAAGCAACGTGCATCATCTCACCAACGCTCAGCCCCCGACGAAGTATCCTACCTCTCCTCTTTTCCAATATTGGCTTAAGGCTGCATAGCCGGTCGATTGTGGCCGACTGGCTGCGGTTGGTCGGTCTTCCCTCCCCATCCCAGAGCATGTCTCTCCTCACAAATGTGTGCCCCCTGGTATATCCGGCTTGTCCGGGTCAGGCTTGCTTCCTGGCTGGGTGCGGTACCTATGTTCATGTTCATGTTCATGTTCAATAAATAATTTGTATTTGTCAAATACAAATACAAATTATTTATTATTTAAAGAGGGAAAATTTGTATTTTTGTGTGTGTGTATGTTTGTAATGAATATACTCAAAAACTACTGTGCCGATTTCAAAAATTCTTTCACCATTGGAAAGCTATATTCACCCTGAGTGACATAGGCTACTTTTACCGCGGGTTAATGTTTCTTTCCTACGGGAAAATGGCTAATCCGTGCTAAGCCGGGCCGGGCAGCTAGTTATAAATAAATTGAATCAGTAATGATCAGTTTAGACGGACTAATATTGTGTTTCCTTAGGTCGGCTGGGTGAAAGCGGACACAAAAGCCATCCAAGCCATACACGAGCATGTGATCACACACAACCCTCGCGTGTCGGTGTCACACAGCGACCACTCCACGTGGTACCTGCACATCAAGAGCGTGCAGGAGGAGGATCGGGGGCAGTACATGTGCCAGATCAACACGGATCCCATGAAGAGTCAAGTAAGCTGGTTACTGTAGCAGGTTCTTTATGGCACTGCAACCGAACGGCGGAAAGGAGGGGGCAATGGCCAGTGTTCCGTCCATACTAAAAATGTGAAAGTATCTCTCCGTTTGTTTACTTTTTAAAATAAAAATAAAAAAGTGTTTATTGCCTCGAACTTAACACAACAAACAACAACAATAATGATTTAATATAAACAAAGAAAACTTAGCTAAGTATCTAGGCAGTGGGTATCAGTCTCAGCGTCTGCTGAACAAAGTCCAGCGCTGATTTTCAGCTGATCCCTTTTATAAACTAAAGGAAAAAACTTAACTAAACTAAAAACTAAAGTACAGAACAGGTCGGCCACATTTGCAAGCTTTGCTCGCGCGAAAGTGTGTGTGCGTGCGTGCGTGCGTGCGTGCGTGCGTGCGTGCGTGCGCGCGTGTGTGTGTGTGTGTGTGTGTGTGTGTGTGTGTGTGTGTGTGTGTGTGTGTGTGTGTGTGTGTGTGTGTGTGTGTGTGTGTGTGTGTGTGTGTGTGTGTGTGTGTGCGTGCGTGCGTGCGTGCGTGCGTGCGTGCGTGCGTGCGTGCGTGCGTGCGTGCGTGCGTGCGTGCGTGCGTGCGTGCGTGCGTGCGTGCGTGCGTGCGTGCGTGCGTGCGTGCGTGCGTGCGTGCGTGCGTGCGTGCGTGTGTGTGTGTGTGTGTGTGTGGGTGTGGGTGTGGGTGTGGGTGTGTGTGTGTGTGTGTGTGTGTGTGTGTGTGTGTGTGTGTGTGTGTGTGTGTGTGTGTGTGCGTGCGTGCGTGCGTGCGTTACCTTCAATGCAGATTTCGCTAGAAACAAAGGCTGTTTTTACGGCTGAGCTAATGAACTAATTGTTATAAAACTTAGCATGACCGAGGGATGAACATAGGCTACATCAGGCTACATGATATTTTTGAAATATTATAGATACTTCTTATTTCTCGTCGGAGGCGGATATTGATACAGATGACCCACGGGGTGGTGCCGCGGGCCCCGCATACATCCCCACTTTGATGACTTTGTCATTTTGAAAGACAGACATAAAAAAGTGGGGAAATGTTCCTTTCTGTCCGATATCAAAGATTGATTCCCAGCCATTGTAATAAAACGGGTTGTGGGACCCTGACGAATCGTAGTCGAAGGCGTATTTTCAACTAATTGGGTTTTTACATGATCCTAAAATAATACGATCCTACCATACCTGTGTACCTATATCTGTGTGTCACAAATAAATTATTTAATTTTGATTTTTACGCTACATCTATGCCATGTGATATTGCAGATTTCATAAAGTAATAAAGAGACCAAAATGCGTATTACAAAAACCTCGATCCTCCAAAATGAACTAGTATTCCAAATATCACCAACTAACACCTTTTCAATACCAAGTTTAATCCTAAAGAATGAACTATAATGAATAAAAACCAAATTAACTATGTCGAAAGCTTGCTGGAACTGAATTTAACAGATATATCCTTTCAAGCACAACATCTAATACCCGTAGGTTTGAAACGGTGCTGATAACCCACCGAAGTTTAACATGAAATTCGTCTTCCAAAAATGCTAAAGTGAAGCCCTATTCAGGCGCCGTGAAGCAAATTGGGTCTTTCGCCATTCATCAATTGCTTCGATGCATGAATCGTTTAGGTGTCTATTACCAAGTGGAAAGAGCGCCGTAATTGTCTCGATCCGGAATTAACGAGTATGTCCGAGGGGCTTAATATTGCAGGATTATTTGAAATAAAATTCATACCAAAACTCAGTGTAATTTCCCATGTACATCGATAACTAAGTTAATAACCCTCCTTTCCCTCTGCAGTCGGGTAAAAAGGTTTTCATCTTTTATGGATAAATAATAACATATAAGCGAGGCTGCACATTCCCCCCTTCCCGTGCCCCTTTCTTCCCGTGGGTGTCGTCAAAGTCGACTAAGGGTTGAAGTGTGTTGTGGGCGATGGGCTAGCAACCTATCACTGCAATATCACATTTAGTCGATCTTTTATACCCACTTCTATGCTAAAAGTGGCGCTGGAACATAAGTTTCATGTGCTCTTTGGGAATAAAGGCGTGAGTGTATGTATGCACATTCCGTTGCAATATCGAATCCATCTATACGTCCGCGAAACTGACCACTGCTTGCTCCTCCGGAGACTCGAACTGTGGCTAAGATGAAAGTCGCCGCTTATGCTAGCTTTGCACTGCCTAAATGTACTTTTCGCATCTGAATCTGACTGGGAGGTTTTTGGTAGTAACTGGGTAAAAGTCTGTCGTGAATATATGCTCGAGGTTCTGCGAGGCGATGGATGACGATGACGGTAAGTATATTAAGTATTCAGGTAGGTTATGTTATTTTATGATTCACACTTCATTCGTTTTTTTAATTATAATACTGCGTAGAAATTGTTTGAAAAGATAAATGGGGGTCTGATACGCAGTGGAACAAATTGATGGAAATAATTTCGAGTGCAAAAAATGCCGCGTATAACGCAGTGTCGTGAATTTGTTATAAGTTCGTGGTTAATAAACTAACAGAAGAGTTTTTTTACGAATTTTAACATACACCACTATAATATTATTTAATTGACAATTTTCTGCTGTGATTTCTGTCTGCTAATATAACATAAGTATATAGATGGAAAAGTGACTCTGCTTCTTTGTCACATTTTCACCGCTACAGCAATTGTTGGAATTGGGCATTGAAATATGTAGATTAAAGCCCGGAGGACATATTATAAAAAAAAGTATCATTGTTTTATCCCGGAAATCATATCTTGTTTTCTCGGTCAATTGGGTGAACGTGAGTTAAGTTAAAGTTTCTCACACCTATACAGATAAAGGTGTTAAATAGTTTGAATTTTGTGTATCTATTCTGATGAGGACAAGTCATAACAATGTTCAAATTTAATTTAAAAAAGCCTTCCTGTTCCTCTTAATCTCACCGTTGCGCAAATGCCTCTGCCTTTTCATCCACGTATCCTTGTCCTGGGCAACCTCCCACCAACCTCGGCCAAAGACGTCAAATTTTTCTCAGCATCTCCGGCGAGGTCGACTGCGATGCCGTATTCGGTTATGTGGGTTCCTCTTGGTGATCATTTTAGCCCACAACTCTTTCGGCATGTGGCAGACGTGTTCCGCCTATTCCCATTAAAATTTGACGGCCTTATGAGCTACGTCAGCTATCTTGGTTTTGGAACACAAGTATAGTACTTTTAATACGATCCGATAATTTCTCGCAGAAAATACTGCGTTTCGTCGTTGGCTCTCTGGCAAAACTTTTGGAGAGGTATCAATTTTAAAAATCAAGCTTGTGTCTACGACCTATCATGCAGTTATTGAAGCGGTGAACACAAACTAAAAACACTGTACTTTACAGATGGGCTTCCTAGAAGTGGTGATACCACCAGACTTTGTGCCAGAGGAGACGTCTGGCGACACCATGGTGCCGGAGGGCGGGACTGCGCGCGTGGCGTGCAAGTCCCGAGGAGTACCGCTGCCGCGCGTCATGTGGAAACGGGAGGACGGACAGGAGATCGTGGTGCGCGACCACACAGGTTCTAAGACAAAAGGTAAATTCTTATTGAAAAGATTGACTACATGGCAGTATAACACTTAAAACTCTCGCTCTTTGTACACATATATATATATTCTTATACTCGTCGACTTTAATGTTTGAGTTAAGACTTCGTACACCAAACTAAAATCACATACTTTTACTATGGAGGTCCCAACTCAACATTTTACAACTGTTTAGACAACTAAAATAAATTCGACGAATCTAATAGTGGCGCCTTTACTGTACTATAATAAATTTGACCAATAGGACGCCGTCTTGAATATAGAAGAAAAGGAAAAGACATCAACACAAAAGCAAAAGCCAGCCGCACTTCGTTTCAGCAGGGCTTTGATTTTCAATAGATACCAAGTTTGTTTAATTAGTTCAGTTGACTCGTAGAAAAAGTATTGTATTTGTATACGTTTTACATTTGCATTCGTGTATCTATGATCTGTATGTATGTATGTGGCACCGTAGCTCCCGAACGGATGAACCAAAAAAGTAACGTTTGATAAGCCCATTTTTTTAGTTTAGTTTTCCATGATATTTATAGTCTAAGGCCACTATAGCCGAGCAGTGATTTTTAAACTGGAGGTAGGTACTACAGGGTTCGAATCCCGCCTCGTGCCAATTGATAATAAAAAAACATATGTACCTACGTAATATCATTTCATATTTACCTAACAGTAGCTTTTCGGTGAGGGAAAACATCGTGAGGAAACCGGTCTAATGGTGGTATAAAGAAGTTATACGATTTTGTGCTAAAGAAAAAACTATTTAAAGTCAGAACAATTTGGATTCCAACAAGGCAAATCGACAATCCCTGGCCTGCTTTACTCTAATCGAATATATCACTGTGTGTATTGATAGTAAAGAACCTATTGTAGCCTTACTTTTAGACATGTCTAAGGCCTTTGACTTCGTTGACCATAAAACTTTATTACACAAATTATACCATTATGGCGTAGGGGAAATGCCATGACTGGCTTTGCTAGCTACTTAACTAAACGCAAACTGTTTACAGAAATTACCAAAATAAATAATAAAAAACTTCAGTGTTATATCAGAATATAAATTAAATCAAAGCGGTGTGCCTCAAGGAAGTATATTAGGCCCTTTGCTATTTCTTTTATATTACATAAATTCATATTATTTGCTAACGACATCACAATATTATTTCGTGGTAATAATTCAAACACATTCGAAAACTGACATCAATGAAACACTTAAGAAAGTAGTAAATTAGATGACAATCAATTATGTAAATATTGACAAGACCAAAAGCTATTCAGTTTAGAACCAATAAGAGTAAAAAATATAAATTGACTTAAAATGTAACAATGCTGCCATTGTTACATTTTAAGTCAGTCAGTTGACTCCGCAGTATTTTTAGGAGTAACGCTTGACGAAAACTGTTACTGGACGAAACATATTGACATTGTTTGCACTATAATAAAAATATTTGATTATGCACTCAAACGACCTAATGCCATCGTGTCCTTAAAGACAGCCTTAAACGCTTACCTAAGTTAGACTCATAATCTGGAATAACTCTGCATAAATTGAAAGGGCATTCAAAACTGAAAAAATGCATAAGGGCATTAAGTGGTATTACAGCTAGAGCGTCATGTAACCCTATTTTTAAAAGGTTCAATATCCTCCCCTTGCCATGCATGTATATAGTGTAAATCTGCTTATTTGTTAAAAGACAGCCAATATCTCACTACTTTTGCTCAAATAAACCCCTATGCGCGCGCGAACCAATTGGCCGTACAAATTATTTGTTACTGAACGCAATTTAACCTTAAACCGCAAACATGTTTGGGGGGGTGGGGGTGATGTCGAAAATTTATAATAAACGTCCACAAAAATTATACATGCCTCTCATTAAGTTCAGACGAGCAAACTTAAACTATCTAGGGGAATTTAATTATTATAGCGTCAATGAATACCTGAATTAATATAGGAATCTGATTTTATTTTATTTTTATGTACATCATGTTAGTATCATAGTGATTGTATCAATTTAATTATTTTAATACCTATGTGTTTTAATGATATAGATATTAAAGACAATATAATTATATTCATTCAAACAAAAACGATTAGATATCATTTGTCTACTTTTATAAGGTATAGACATTTTATTGACATAATTTACCATTTACCTAACATAACTACGAAATAATTATTATAATGTTAAGCAAATAAACTCATTTAATTCATTTATTTCATTTCAAAGAATAAAAGTACCATTATAAGGAATAAAAATACCATTATATATTTACGAATTTGCCGAGAAAATTACAAAAGTACGGATCAGTAAAAAGACGAGATCCTTAAATAGGAACGTATCAAATTTAAAATTGTCATTTGGTTATCATCAAAAGTAACGCACTGAGAAATACAGTTTGCATCGCGATTCATTTAATCAGTTTAGGACAAATTAGTTTTTTTTTTGTACTTATTAAGAAGAGAGTAAATCTATCGTTTTTAAAACAAGAATATCTAGTCTAGTGAACTCGGCAGTAGGTTTATACTGGGTTGGTAAACGCTAACCGGAATTCTTTTATTAGACTTAAGTACTTATTGTTTCCCAAACAGCGGGTGTCAAAAGGGAATCCAACTCGTCATAAACGAGCATGAGGTATATTTTAGTTCATCGGTTCCAATCCCAAACACGTTTCCCTATGTATCGAGGATTCATACCTATCCTTGTGCGTCAAGCTAACGTATCGTAACGAGCGTGCTAAACAAGTTGAGACGCGTTTGGGGTACCTATATACGAGATTCAGAACCAATTTGACACACAGACAACGTTCTCGATAAAATCAAACACTGGAACACGCGACCTCTGAATAATAAATTGGATTGAAACCTCATGTATGATGACAACTTCACAATACGTGTTATATAGACGTATACATTAACATAGTTACCATAAATTACGAAGTCTGCGAGAGCACAATATTACATGTAAGGAAATAAATTGCTGCTTGGTAAATATACGAGTATACTGCGCAGTACTTTCCGGGAAAATGTTGAAATAATTGAGAACGAGTCTGAAATAGTATAATGAGCACTTTTACTTAAAATTGTTTATTTTATATATAGCTCAAAATAAATTAGTTCCTATAATATATATTTTATCGACTTCAAAAAAATAGGAGGTTCTCAACTAAGGCGGATTTTTCTCTAGTGGGCTGTTGCTCGTTTCGTATAGGCATTTTTTAAAGTTTCATATCAGCTTTTTTTTTAAACTCAACTGTTAACTTTTCAAGACTTAAAAAATATCTATAGTCCATTAGGAGTTCAGGTTAGCATCTAAAGCACATCATGTAGGTATGTGAACTTGTATTTGTAATATTTTTGTTTAATAGGCATTGCTTTAACAGTCAAGTAAAAGATTTTTTTTTTACATTATTTTGTTATTTTTTTTTTGAGTTTCGCATCAACTTTGAGTACTACATATTTTCGATAATTAGGTGAGCTACTGTTATTTTAAACTTGCTTTATTCTTAACAATCTCGCTATAGAATGAATAAAAATGACCGGGTTGCACTCCGGGAGTGCCGGCAGAAGTGAAACCTTGAATAATTTTAATTTTGCAAAAAAAAAAAACCTTCCTCCCCCCTCCCTCTCTCTGCGTGCCAATATATATATTAACAGGGTTACCTTCGTTTTACCAAAAAAAAATTGACAGATTATCACTTCCCAAAACACTTTTCGTAGAATTTTATTTGCCAAATAATCGTTTGCCAAATTAACACTCGACAAATAATTCTTAGGCAAACCTTATGTATGGCATATTCATGTTTAGGCAATATCTCGTTTACCAACTGGTACTTTGACCAAATTTCATTCAGTCAAATATGTTAGTCGGCATAATATGTTTTAACCAAAACAAAATAAGGCAAATGATTTGTATCGTCAATACATAATTGACCATTTCTATTCCGTCGGTTAATCAGCAGAGGAACTCTTCAATGACAAATCATTTGCATCTTTATTTCAATGGTGTATAAGATACACAATAAAATAAACAACTTTTTTTTGTTATGTGGGTAGGGAAAATTAATTTGCGTAGAGGTCGCAATTCTAACCTAACCGCCAGCGTGTCGACGTCACCCCGCTTCGCGGGGTGCCTATTTCCGCTCTAAGGGACACAAGCTAACCCTAACCTAACCTACCAATTAATACAATTGTGACGATTGTTTGTTTTTTTACTGCTAGGAGGCTTCGCCACCCGAGCCCCCCTTTTTTGGCTGCCATAACCTAATTTAACGCCTTTGCCTACCGACCAACTTAACCGTGCATTATTTTATTTACGTCACTCCTGGCCATAATGCGAGTTTTACTGCACGCTGCGCGTACGGGAAAACTCGCATTGTGGCCAGGTGGAGACATAAAATTTTGTACTTAACACGGGCGGTAATTTTTAAAGCCCCAGAGCGCATATTTATGGCCCTCACCTTCGGTTCGGGCCACAAACACCTGCGATCTGGGGCATTCACGAATTTACCGCCCTAGTTACGTAATGTACTATTAAGGGACCGTGCCGTTTTATTAATAGTATTTTGGTAAAATGTCATAACCCAAACAATTGTGATTTTTGTATATTTATAGTTTGCCATAACATTAACTTGACGAAATGTTTATTGTGTAATGTTTTTTTGCCTTATTAAAGCATTTGCTAAAAGACCACATGCCATAATGTAATTTTTCGTAATAATATTTTGCTGAATGAAAATTTGACGTAATGAAAATATTCGTATTAAAATTTTGCCAAAGTTTGCATTGGCAAACAAAATAGTTGCTAGAATTTGTTTGGGAAATGAAATTTGACGAAAATAAATTTGGTAAAACAACAGGATCCCCTAATAACAACCTTATTAGTAGTACGCTATAGTTCAACTTAACTCAGCAAAATTGATGAAGGAGACGATGATATAACATACAAATTTGTTTTTGCCACTGCCTAATATTTTTCAAAGCTTTATCTCTTTAGGAATAACGTCCCAATTCGAACTATTCGAATTAACTTAGCAAAATTGATGAAGGACACGATGAAATAAAATACCAATCTGTTTTTGCCATCGCCAAATATGTTTCAAAGCTTTATCTCTTTAGGAATAACGTCCAAATTCGAACTATTCGAATTTTCTCAATAGCAAAACGGTAAAGGACGCGTGGACAAAATTACAAATTTATTTGCAGAATTTGCAATTGCAAAAAGTATTTAACGGCTTTATACTCTTACGAATAGTGTTCAGTTTTGAATGAAGTCGATTCGGCTGTCGAACAGCAAAATATAAAAGATTGATAAAACAAAATGGATTTTGCATTTACGGAAAATTTGTTACGACACTATTACTGTTAACAATAAAGTACAAATTAGAATTATGTGCTCCTAGTCAAACCTCCCCCCCCCCCCCCCCCTCGCCCCCAAGCCTCGTTCCGAATCTCTCCCAATTCTACGGTCGCGTGACCTCCTGAGATCTCACAAAATTGTCGCGAGTTTAACAATTTTTGCCCTTCCCAAAAAGTGCTCAGCGCCGCTAAAGAAGTTTTCACTTCAAAAATGCAACAACATGGGAAACTTTAAAGCATGCCATAATACAATTGGCGTAATTACTTAATACACCCAAACACTGAACACACTCAACAACAAGGTACAAACAATTATACTTAGAAATGCTCAATGCTATAATGATAATGATAAGTTTGCGCCACGAATACGCAGCATAATCAATGTCGTTTTAATGAAAACGCCAAATTAAAATATTTCATTTGTCTTAGTTTGTCCACGCTGCAAGTAGTGCATTGTTTTTCAGAATATGTATAATAAAACGCGCGTTTGTGTGACCGCATTCAAGGCACAATGAGCCGCGGCGACTATTCTCCGGATGAGTTTCGTCCAGTATTGTTTAAAGTTTGTCGTAATTAGTAGAGTTCCGCGCTGAATGGAGTCCTAGGTCTTATTGTGTGAACTCTGAAACCGGTTTAGTGGTTAATTGAAAAAATTTGAAGTGCCATCGAAACCATCAGAACTTTTTGGGATATTAGTTTTTTTTATATTGAGAGTTGTAAAGCAATTACTGGAGCTTGTCTCAGTCAAACGTATTAAGCAGCCCGCGTACGAGACAGTGACAGCCTATTATTTAAGCTAAACAATGATTTATTGTGCTTAAAGTAAGGGGAATCAAGCATTGTCTGCGCGAGAACACATGTACGCGTGTTAACAGAACTGACAGTATTGCTCCGCGAAAACACCATTATTTATCACTAGACACGCCCCATGATGTTGCTTAAGATTGACTAGGTAGGTACTGCTTAAGTGCAAATATTTTAAGAATTCCGCAGTAAAAAGGAATAACGGAACCCTATAGGATCACTTCGTTCCCAAGATGCTTTTTTCTCAGGACGCGTGAGGGTCGGTATGAAGGCTGAAATTAATATCAAGTACGCAATCTCTCAAAGTAATGAAAAACCGAACTCCTAAATCAAAGCAATCAAAAGATACGGCTTCTTATGCCATACTCGGAAAGATATCAAAAACTATAGAGTATTTTCCGTTGACCTATTATAATGAAATTTTACAAGAAGCTATATTTTATATCACAACTATAAGAATAAAAGCGGCTCTTTCAAGGGGGTTTTCCAAATGCCTACCTCAAAGGTACTTACGTACTTACCGTAAATGTATCTTAATTACATTGCATCTTTTCGGCATAAATGTATGATCGAGAATTACGACTAAACTACATTTTTTTATTTGTCTCCAGTATTAACCTACCAAGGAGAAGTGTTGAAGCTGACGAAGATATCGCGATCGGAGATGGGCACATACTTGTGCATCGCGGGTAACGGTGTCCCACCGTCGGTTAGCAAGAGGATCCATATCAGCGTACACTGTAAGTTCATATTTTACAGTACCCTTGGCAGTAGAGTGATAATCACCGGCTGCGCTCGCAGGCAACCCTACTTCTTGCCTTGGAAATTCCTTGTTTAGTTCCACTTTTTTTACCAGGGACGGTATTATTAGAATTCTTTACTACTTTTTCAACGCCCTCCTGAAGGCGTAGCACGGTTGACATTTTATCACTTATCGCTGTAGAAAACACATCCGTCACGTTCTGACCAGTATGCAGTCAGAGTGCGAGAGTGACGGATGTCTTATCCACAACGATAAGTGATAAAATGGCAACCGTTCTACGCCTTCTGAGGCATTCTTCTTTTAGGTACTTATCTTTATTTTACCGAACTGTTTGTAATTAATGTATTGTGGTTATCCGTATCAATGATAATTATTTTGCAACGCTGAAAACTGTCTGAAGTAAAATCAAAATGTATTGCGAAACCAATTTTAGATTTGCAATGAATGCGTAATGTTACTGACGTTGCTTGCAACATTACTTGAATTTATTACTCAAAAAATGGCGCCGTAAGCTACGCTCCCCGAAATACGTCCAAACGGTCGCTGTTCTATGACAAAGCTGACGTCAAACCGTTCAATATGTATTTTCATGTTGTTGTTAAGTAAATCGGATATAAAAAACTATTCGGTGTACTGGAAATAAACAACGCACATAAAATATGAAAATTATAAACCAAATCGTGAATTTCTAAAATGTTGGTATTTATTTACATGACACACTGTCAACAGTATCATATTTCTATTATTAAATACGTGGAAAATGATATAGAAAGAGCGGTACACAAGGCGACTATTTGCAGCGGCACAAACACGATACAAACGCAATACAGTATAGATACAGGTGATTCTGACAGATGATGCATGACAAATTTCGCGCGACATTCGCATGTTTGTGAAACGCGCGTTTGTATCGTTACAAAAAGTCGTCGTGTGTAATCGTCCAAAAAAAATCTATCGATTTCAATGAAGTTGCATTGTGATTGTGTACCTTTAAAATGATAAATGCAATTTCAAACGGCTTCCTCTAAAGTTACGTGCATTCAGTTTTTTGCATGACTGTTGAAACTCAATTCTAGGCATCGGTGATGAAAATTCTACTTAATCATACCTACGTTAGCAACTTGAATGAGCACATAGTTTCGTGCTTCCGGTAGTTCTCAGAAACAACACCGTTAAAGTCGTTTTGAAATATGTATTTACATAAATAGCATCCCACAACATGTGCTCATGCTGATAGTGTTAATTCAACCAACTAAAAATTGATCCCTGCAATTTTGACGTTCAGGCTGGCTTAGCATTAGGTCACGTAACTCTTTCCACAACGGTGTGATAGCGACGCATAAAACAAAAATTGCGCGAAGCACCGACGTGAAGTAAGTATCTGCTCACTTAGGCACCAGACCGACTAAGGGAGATTATGCCTTAGAACGAGTTGCGCTAAATTACAAATACAGACCGATCAACGTTAAATATGGCACCGACAGTTGTCATTTCATAGGAATTTGTAAAATTTTCTGTACTTACAGTTAGATTTTAACAAACACCTCTTACTATTACAGACAAATTAGTGCAACCCACCCTTAGACGATCTACTATTATCTAACTGTAACATGTCCATGAACGCGGCCAGAAAAGTGTCAACTAAAGGGGATTTTATTTGCATTACGTCGTCAGTACGATTTGGATGTTTAATGGATACTGGACTTATTCAATCAATAAATTATGGTACATATAACATAAGGATTTAGGGTTTTACCTATCGGAATTAGTCAATACGCGTGTCATAGTTACTCGCCCTTGCAGAGATTGACTCCTTGCTTACACTGCGAGCGAGAACGGAGGCAAACAATTGCCAAGATTGTTTGTTATTCGAGAGAAACAATAGTCGATCCGATCGCCTGTACCTTACCCGCTGTAGGTTGGACAGTCGCCTTACGTAGTATTTATTTTGCTAGCGAACTCGCTTGCTTATTTACATAAGGGTCGAAAACCGCTTGAGGCTTCAGGCATTTTTGTTTGATAGTCTAATGACCGTCAAACCAAAACCTAGCCTAATGGCTAGGTTTAGCGGTGAAAACTATTTGTTTATTATGTCGAGTTCTCTATTATGTTTTGTGTTACACAGTTTAGATTAAGAAATAAGACGCCTGTTCAAAGCATTTTCAATTTTTTTTAATAATTTTTTGCAGCGAATGATTTTATGTCATCATCATCCAGGGTCTGCTTTGACACCTAATCCCATGATTTGGCATAGGCACTAGTTTTAAGCTAGACCTTATTGGGATTAGACTGGTTTCCTCACGATGTTTTCATTCACCGAAAATCTAACGTTAAACTACAGTCACATACCTGAATCACTAGGCTAGCACTAGCTTCTTAGCGAATGATTTTATATATACGTGTACAATTAATATTAACAGTAAGGATAAAGTGGCGTTCCCATGAATTCTTACAGAAAAACAATGTGCATATTATTTTATTTGTATGAAAAAAATAATTCGCATACTGCTTATATTATAACCCCACTGACAGTCCCTTGTACACACAAGAGGATACTTATTACCGGGAGCATTAAATAAATCCGGGAATTCGAATAAATCCTTTTTATTTTCATCAGGAATGCCTTAGAAACACATTTACCTACATGGATTCTGTACATGCTACGTTTTATACAGCGTCCTAATTTATTAGCAACATCATGATGGGACATGAGGAGATGATTAACTAGTCCTTTACTGAACTCGAGCATGATGCTGGCAGAGTAACTAGAGCCTTAACATTAATGCCACATTAGTGTACTCGTAAATTTAGATAAATAGACGGCGCATCTTTAGCTTGTCTAACGACACTATTTGAAATAGCTCCGTTGCAATTTTGTAGTCGTTTAACGGTGCATTTTCGTTCTCTGTGCGGAAATAAAGACACATCGTAGATAATATACTTCAAGGATGCACCGGTGCAGTGCTTGTTTTCACATTGTATGAAGCTAAACAATTTTGTAACTGCTATTGAATTCATACAAACATTTCCTATTTCGTCGTCGGTTTAGGGTACTCTTTACCTGACCTTTCTTCAGGATTTCTCAGATTTGGTCGGAAAAATTTTGAGAAGGTCTTCCCCTTCCAACAACTGTACCATCAACTTTTCCCTCATACACTCTCATTGTTAATTAATCTTCTTTCATCCATCCTCTCTACCTGCCCATACCATCTTACTCGTACCCTTCTCATTTTTCATCACTACATTTTCAGTCACTCCACATCTCTCTCTTAACACACTATTTTTTATTCTATCCCTCAAACTCACCCCACACATACCTACCTACCTCGCAACTCTCTCATTTCCACTGCATCCACTTGATGTTTTTTCTGCCACACCCTACTTTCCCTACCATACATAAGTGTGGGGACCATAGAACACGTGGGGACTAACACTTCGCTCCTTAAGCACTTATTGAATTTAACAGGTAACAAGGTGAATAAAATATACGCTTGCTCACACTCAAATCCGTGTTCTCGGTATGGGACCGTACTTGGCCATCATAGTCAACAGACTTGTCCAAAATTTGACACAAGTTGTTGATTTTTTTTTGTATTTGGACTCCAAATACAAAAAAAAACAACCACTTTTTATACCAAACCAATTCACTGAATACCTTTTCGTAGCGGTACGAGCGTAGCCAAAACTGTCTTTCTACTTAGCTGTATTATCTGTTTTTTTTACCGACTTCAAAAAAAGGAGGAGGTTCTCAATTCGGCTGTATTTTTTTATTTTTTTTATTTTCAATGTTTGTTACCTCAGAACTCCGTCATTGATGAGCCGATTCTAAAAATTTTTTTTGTTCTTATGTATATACTTCCAGGTGGGTCCCATTTTTTTCAAAATTCAGTTAGATGATGGGATCCATGAGGAGTTGAGGGAACTCCTCAATTGTATTAGGCACGCGTGTAGTGATTTTGGTATTTTCTATTATAACTCGTGTATTTACATCCGGAATCATAAATTTGGTGGCGAGGAATTGATGATGAAGACCACAGATGACTTATCGAATTCCTCAATTATGTACTTAAAAGTGCAAAAGTACGTCACAGGTTCTGATAAGATTTCGTTGAAATAGAAACTAATGAAGTGCCATTGGTGATGATCTTGGGGAATCGATGGAAGTCCTCAAATTTTATCGGCCCACATACAGCGATTCGGTTTTTTTCTATAGTAATCAACGCACTTGCTATCGGAAATCAGTTCATGTGGTAAATTGTAAAAAAAAATAGGAAATGTTCTAGTGGCTTGGCGGAGTACTAAATTGAAGTCGGTTAAAACTTTGTTTTTAATGTTAATCATAAAAAGCGTGCCTGTCTGGTTTATAGCCATTTTATAACCCTCCTCTCCTTCGGCAGTCGGGTAAAAAAGCCCAGCCCCTTAAGTGTTATCCTTCTCATGCAGTTCACCCGGTGATCCAAGTGCCGAACCAGCTGGTGGGCGCGCCGCTGGGCACCGACGTCACGCTGGAGTGCTACGTCGAGTCCTCGCCCAAGTCCATCAACTACTGGGTCAAAGACCCTGGTAAATATTTTATCTAAAACCACACACGGTCCTGGGCAGCGATACGAAGCTATAAGATAGGACGAGATAGGGAATAGAATGACTTCGGTTTCATATCGCCGTCTCGCTCTATCTCATATCTTCGTGGCGGTCGCGCGCTCGTGCATACCAGCGAGTGGGGCCGAAGTTTGCGGCTATAGGTACTTCAGCCGATCTCTTCATTGTCTTCAAAATTAAGACAGCGCAGAGCGTCTAAATTATCTAAATCATTTTTGTACGTACTACATTAGCGCCTACTCGAGACTTAAAAGTTTTTTCTGAAACGATATTATTAGTGTTCTTCATAGTTATTTATATACAAAGGAATATACCCGTAGCGCTTCCCAGACGAAAAAGGAAGAATATGAAACGCATTCATCAAAATGTCATATTACATTAAGTACATATTTATAAAATTTGTTTTACATAATTAAATGCACACAAACAATCACAAACTAACGAGAATTATATTAGGTTACCAGACAAGGCGGCGTTAAAGCAAAACAAATTACAAGAAAGCCATAAAACTTCTAGGTGTCTGAAGCAAGTTTTTACATTTTTCATAAAACTTCTTCTTCGCAAGGTGAAATCCTAATATTGAATTTGAAGGCGGGTGCTTTAGCAATAAATTGTTTCGCAGGTGAGTTGATAATACCCTCCGAGCACCACGAGATGACTGTGAGGCAGAAATCCATGTTCGAGGCGGAAATGTCCATGACCATTAAGAATATCCGACGCGACGACCTCGGTAGCTACATCTGCGTTGCCAAGAACTCGCTCGGCGATGTGGAAAGCAAGATTAGATTATACGGTAGGATGACTTGTATTTTAATTAAAAATGCTTTTAATAATTCGTCATTAAAAATAGGTATATTAGCTCATTAAATCAACGAGGAAGCGCCCAAACAATTTCGTAACTTACTAACATAACGTTAATTACAAAAGCAGTGGGGGCAGTGGGCGCTTCGTACAATTCATTCATTCAACGATCCATATTTGCTGTAAGTTATTGTGATAAACTCAATATTTAGTCAACAGACGCAAATATCTAACATAGCGAAATTAGTTCCCGAGACCTTGGCCGTTTCACGTGTAACAAAACCAAACTATATCAATACACATTGTACACAGAGATACCGGGCAACGACAGGCACGTGTTCCAGTACCCGGACGAGCGGATCGTGCCCGACGACGACTACGGCACCGAGGTCTACGAGGACGAGGAGCACGACGAGAAAAGCAACCGGGTCCCCGACAGGGCCAACAAATGGTACGCGAACGACGGAAAAGTCGTCGCTACGGCTAACGACGCGCCCGCGCCGCCGGCGCTCACGATAGCGATCTTCCTAACTGTATTCGAAACACTAGTCTTATAATTATAAGTTGCGTATCTGTGTTATTTATTTCAGGACTGTAAATCTTCATGCGGCCAGCTTTTGAGACAAAATAGTACATGCCCACGAGGTTGATAAGCGATTTTCTCACGAACGAGTTTCTTTCTATTAGAAGTCCGTCGCCGAACGCTGAGGGCTTCAACCGAGTTTGTAAAAAATCTTACCATCCCTGTTGGACACAATGTTTTTCATCATTTTTGCGAGAGAACAAATTCATGTGAAACAAAATTAGATCACAATAAAAAATACAAAACGTTGAATTTGCAGAGATTTTTGTTAGGGCGCGCATATCTTGCGGCATACATCCACGATATAAAATCAATGTTTAATAGTACTAACACTACATTACTAAATTTTAATTTTTAAATCTTAAAATAATTAGGATACATATTTTTAATTCGTGTTTTAACGTTTTAGGTTCTTTATAAATACGTTTTCGAACATTGTATAAATATGAAACAAAACCTCCTTGACACAATTTAGGAAAAAAAACAGTATGCCCATGAGCGTCATAAAGGTCATTGTAGCTGCCTGCGCGTTATGAAGCCCTTTACAAGAAAGTGTGATGAAAATATATTTTACGTCACACCTGGCCATAATGCGAGTTTTACTGCACGCTGCGCGTACGGGAAAACTCGCATTGTGGTCAGGTGCAGACGTAAAATTTTGTACCCAACACGGGCGGTAATTCGTAAAGCCCCAGAGCGCAGATTTATGGCCCTCACCTTCGGTTCGGGCCACAAACACCTGCGATCTGGGGCATTCATGAATTCACCGCCCTAGTCACGTAATGTACTATTTACTGTTGAGAATATTTATTTATAACAGCATTTAATTTATTTATTACGACGTAAATAATCGAAAAGCTGATTTTATATGCTCGTTTTTAACGAGTTAGTATACCAAATACATGCTTAACCTAACCTACATATATATAAAATCTAACAGAACTACATGTATCTAATCTAAATCATTGGTAGATACTAACGTATTTTTCAGTGGCTACTACAAACGCCAAACCATTGTGAGAACAATAAGTTAATGTTCAAATGAGGAGAGAATAATTGAGTTTCAATAAGCGTCGATGATACATTTTAATCAACGGATAAGAGATATTTCAACATTGCTACTGAGATGCCTAAATAGTTTCAATATCTCGAAAGTATTCACGCAGACAGCTCATAGCAGCTTTTCGATTAAATTATGTTCATTGAAATTCAACTGTTTTTATTTGGAGCAATAGAAGTGAGTACAGTCGACATCAAATTACACCTACATTTTCGCCTAATTTTAAATAGAGCGAAATATGTATTTGTCTGTAATAATCTTTGACGTTGTCTGTGCCTACTTTTATACAATAAGAAATCCAAACCAGTGTCGTAACTCCATCAGCATATGTAACGTGATAATAACTAGTTTTAATGTGTATATAAATTATATTAAGGAAATATCTACAGTGTTGTCTATATAGTAATTCAGATATCTACATATTTGTTGAATATTATAAAGGAGCAGTGTAAACTAAGACAGTTTATACGATATTATGTAACTTGGGCCTTGTATATTGCGAGTATCTTAAGTAGAATTTATAATTTGTGTGATATACATTTTTTATGGAATTCATAACTCAATTGTATATAATTTAAGAATGTTAAATATGTAATTGTATCAAGAATACTAAATATCTACATAGGAAACATTCGGAAATGTATTTAATGTATACTTAATTAACTTAACCTCGTACTGATCCAAAACACTGACGTCAAATCATGAAATATTAAAATCTTACGTGATTTCTTTTAAAAATACCTATCGTGTATATTTAAAATTCTTAGTAAAACACATGTAATTAAGTATGTTTAAAAGATTACTTACCCTGACACCGACATTATGAAAACGTGGTGTCATCTGAGACTGAACGCTCGCCGCTCGCTGACGCCCGGTGGAACTCGTGTCGAAATGGCATAGATAAATAGCCCCGTGTAGAGTTTATCTTCATATTTGGAACAAAGCGCGAGAGGTTAGAGCATTATAATGTAATCATACGAAAGATTTTATTTTATAAATATTAGATGCCATTGTCGGTGTATTGGATTTATACGGAATCTTTTTTGTTTCCGCCGCTTAGCCATGTTGCAATGTTGACAGCTTTAGTAAATTACAAACGTTTATTAGTGAATATGTAAAGGCAGACAGTTAAGAATATTGCATAGAATTCCTTTCTATGTGTCTTTAAAAAGTAATAAGTAAAAGCTGGTAGCAATCGGTTCACACTGTGGGCGCATTGGCCTGAGCCAGTAAATAGTGTAACCAAATATTTATTATGTATAATTTGAAAAGAGCAATTTAAGTCATCCTAATCGTTGCAAACAAGTGATTAAATCAAAGCCGTAAAAATATGTGTTTTATTATGCTCCATGTCGAATTCCCAGAAACCATACAGATACCTGTGAAAAAATAGACATATTTCATGAAGCCTTACAGGGAAAGCTTTCTTAATTTATCTGTCACAAATGACTCGTTAAGGTTAATGCATACTTATCGCCCCGCCAGCCGACCGGTTCCAACACATCTCACCTGCCTGTCCTTCACCTGTCGTCAACCCAACGCAAGCACGTAACAACGTCGGCTCAACAGCTGGGCGACGCCCCGCGCCAGCACCTACGAGCAGACATCGACTGGTTGCCAGCTTAACTACGTTACATACGAGTAGGCTTTGTATCGTGAGTGCGGTGCGGCTTCCATTCGTGGTTCCCATATCGGCGGCTATAGCTGCAAGCGCGGCGTTCACACGACCTACAGGCGACGATAGCGAGCTTGCCCACGTTTCGTTAGCTTGTACTTGGCAAATAAATAAATAAATAAATAAGTTAATTGCGCAACGCGAGACGAATACGAAGTTTCATACAAATGATATTGAACATCTTATTAGTATCGGTTCAAGTTTGGCTCGCACTGTATTGAAGCGCAGGGGGCGCATAGCGCTTATCGTCATATTCGAGCACTTATTGACCACAACAGAATATGACAATAGAAGCCGGTGCACTTGGCTAATCCGTGTCAGGGAACCTCACGTGTGCTGCGTGCCTTACAGTGCACATCCCGATTGTCTATTTATGATACTTTTGCATATGCTAGACCGAAAAGAGCCGGTATCACTTTCATACTTTTGTTGCGGTTTTATAAAGACATAATGTATCCACCTATCTGTGCTAGAAGCATAATTATATCCATCATTAGTTTCGACCTTCATATTTAATTATCACGACTCAAACCGGCAGAGGAAATTCCATTTCACTGCAAAGCCACGGCATTATAATAAAATGAGTAAAATCTGAATTCACGTTCAAATGTAAAAATGCGCCGCTTAAATGTGTAACAGTGCATCAACTCTCGACCTGAATGCACTGTTCCGTCTACTAAACTTTATCTCTGTAACTTTTCTCATTGCATATGTACAATTGAACGCGCGAGTTTCACCGCGGATCGGCGTTTTGTTAGACTATACAAGGGGTCAATCGGCGATATATCGGCGTGGCCTGTGGAAGCAAGTAAAAATATCCTATACTGGTGAAGAAGCAACATTTGTACATTTATCTATAATAATTTTATAAAGAGTGTGAGGTTGTATTAGCTTTGTAATTGTGTTTGTTTGTATGCAATGGGTAATCTCAACGTCACAAGCAAATTTTTATCCCGCGGGTTTGCCTGCCTTTTCTGCAATATGCAGGTGAAGCCGCGCGGTCAGCTACTTGTTTTATAAATGGGTTCATGAAACAGGCTATCGATTTCAATGACATCCGCAACACGGTAAATTACGGGCGAAGAATAGAACTAGATAATTTCTGGAAAAAGTCGTTGTTAAACGGAAATCTTGAAACACGCCGAGTACCTACGAATATTTCAGTCTCTCGGGTAGGTAGTTACTGTATAATATAACTGTGTCAACAACAATTTCGGTAATGCAAACAGTAGGTACTTATTTATTTTTCAAGATGATAGCTCGAATTAACTAAATGATATTAAAACTAAATTAAATCTAACAATGGCCCTCGTGGCATTCCACCGAGGATGCTGGAGGGAAGATATTTTACCATTATTTCGTTACCAATATGTTAAAAAGACATAAAATAACTACAGCTTAGAAAAGTAGAAAAACCCCCGACATTTTCATTTCAAAGTCCAATATCTCAAAAACGTCTCAACAAATTTTAATGAAACATGGCTAAAAACACTCGAGATAAAATTATCCATGACACAAAAAAACCGCATTCAAATCAATCCATCCGTTTGGGAGCTACGATACCACAGACAGGTACACAAATACGCAGACAGACACGTTAAACTTATAATCATTTTTGTCGGGGGTTAATACACTCGAGAGCAAAAGTTTCGGGTCACTAGCATTCACTTCAATATCTTGAAAACGAATAAAGCTATCGTATTGAAATAAATTGAACCTTGTAGACAATTTAATAATCCTTCGTTACACGTAATTACGGCGTGAAGTTATGGCATTAAAAAAGTTATAAACATAATGATCCCTTTTTTCAAATCAGAACTTCTAATTTTCGAAAAGGTTTTTGCTTTTGTTTTTGTTCTGTCTTAAAATGTATTTATGAGAAGTCTTCCAGGTATCCAATAGTCATTATTAAAGTAGTAATTATGTCACTCACACCTGAGGAATGTACGAGAATCCTCACGATCCTGGAAAATGGGAGCAGTCAGCGAGAAACAGCAAGAATAGTCGGTGTATCGTTGTCTACAGTTCAGCGTGTTCGCCAGCGGTTTCTAGAAACTAGATCGAACCTACGCAGACCAACAACAGGCAGACCCAGGTGTACGACGGCACGGGAAGATCGATATCTAGTCAACTCTATGCTGCGAAATCGGTTTCTTACGGAAACAGCACTGACTCATCATTTTTTAGGGCTTGGTAGAAGCAACCCTTCTGCTTGGACTGTAAGGCGGCGACTTGCTGAAGGTAATTTGAAACCATTTAGACCCGCAAATGGTCCGAAACTCGAGAGGCACCATCGTATAGCAAGACGAATTTATGCACGCGAACACTCGCATTGGACGATTGAAAATTGGTCAAATGTCGGGTTCTCGGACGAATCCAAATTTATACTGTATTCACACGACGGAAGGGCAAAGGTGTACAGAAGACCAGGAGAAAGATTTATGCAAGCCTGTATTGAAGACAAGGTGGCATACGGTGGTGGTTCGGTACTCGTGTGGGCTGGAATTTCTGCGGAAAGCCGAACAGAGCTTGTACTGATCGAAAACGGTACTCTTAATGGCGTAAGATACGTGGATGAAATCCTCAACGAGCACGTCGGTCCATTTATGGCAAGAATGCCATCTTTATGCACGATAACGCCCGTCCCCACACTGCTCGTGTAGTGCAAGACTACCTTGATGAGGTGAATATTCGTCCCATGGTGTGGCCAGCACGTAGCCCCGACCTCAACCCGATCGAGCACGCCTGGGACGAGCTCGGACGACGTGTAAGACAACGAGATCCTCCTTTAATTACGCTTCGTGACTTGAAACATGCATTGGTAAAGGAATGGGAGAACATTCCCCAACAGTGTTTCAGAAACTTGGTGTACAGCATGCCGAATCGCATTGCAGCAGTCCAGACAGCACGTGGGGGTAATACCAAGTACTAAACTGTGTTAAAACTACTTGTAAATATAAAAAGTTCAATATATTCAGTTTTGGTTTTGCAAGCAAAATGACGCCATTTTTAATTTGTCGTTTTAAACATAATAAAATAAATGGTCAGTAGTAAATGTAATGCATTTTATTTTAGTAACATTAAATTGTCTATAAGGTTCAATTTATTTCAATACGATAGCTTTATTCGTTTTCAACATATTGAAGTAAATGCTAGTGACCCGAAACTTTTGCTCTCGAGTGTAATAGCTACTGAAACGTTTTTACTTTAGTTTAAATACTAATTTCAAACAATAATTACGATTTGAAGTAATACAAAACGGAACATGTTTAAAGTGTTACAACTAATATAAGAGCTTTTAATTGTAAAGGCAAACTTTGTTTCCGTTGAAATAATATTAGCAGTTTTCGAATAATAATGGAAGTAGGCTTTATTAAATTATTACATACATACATACATTCACGCCATTATTCCCAAAAGGGGCACAGCACATCAGGCAGAGCACATGAAATGTATGTTCCAGCGCCACTTTTAGCATAAATGTGGGTATAAAATATCGACATAATGTGACATTGCAATGATAGGTTACTAGCCCATCGCCCACAACACACTTCAACCCTGGTCCCTTAGTCGACTTTTACGACACCCGCGGGAAGAAAGGGGGTGGTTAAATTCTAACCCGACACCACACGGGTATTAAATTATTGATCTTACTTAAATTATTTTGTTAAAAGTGCGGAGTATTGAAGCGTAGAAATGAAAACAACTCAACTACTACGGTGTGTTGTATAAATCACAGTGATACTTTGTCTTTTATTCAGTGTGCTTTGATTTGTTTATTCAAAAAAAAAGTCAATAGTAAAAACTTAGGTAACTCTATGACAGGGACGAACCACGAAAAAACAAATATAGCGAGTGACACACATGAATGACGTCACGGGAAATGTAGATCCGTTTAGGAAGTAAAATTTAAATAGTCTGTTTGTAACAGGAATTTTTGACTATAAATTACAGTATTTTTATTTTTCAAAACTTTCGTGGCGTGCGTGGTTTCGTGGTTCAAATGAAAGCGAAAACGAAAATATTGCATCTTCCCTAGCGAGAAAGCTGCCACTGTGGGAAATTACATGAACATACTCTTAATTACAGAGAAAAACAGTACAGGTGTCAATGGATCTATTGTTGCCGCTTTTCTCGCGTGATAGGACAAGAATCATAGATCTTCGTAAAGATAGGCCCAACGCCCACGAGTAATTCGTCCAATGCGGTGGCCCGCCACGGGCAATTGCGGGCCACCGTGCCTTAGTCTTCAGCTGTCACAGTGTGTCACAGTATGTCAAGCGAATATTGTTCGGACAGGCGTAACTTTACTTTCGATATCATTGACAAGAATACTATTTTTGGCTTAACTTGACAGTGCTTAATAGACATAGATATGATAAATGCGACTATAGTCATAGCATCGCCTTGAGTTACGGGTTATAAATAATTAACTTTGATTTTCACGAAACTACTAGTTTGAATCATGTATTGGAAATAGGAACCGTGCCGAGCGAATGATTTGCTAATGATATGGTGAGTTTAGTTAGACCAAACGAGCGGACGAACACGAGTGCATTGTTGCTTTTTGGCCGAAAATAATGTGTGTTCAAACTGCTCGATCGCTCTACTGTAAATCCGTCAGTTACTTTTTATACAAGGTTGAATGTATAGTTGTTTCATTAAAACCAAACAATCAAAAACCTGACGCGTTAATAGCTGAATGGCTTTGTGGATTGATAACGGTAAATTGATATAAGTATTTTTCATTTTATAAAATAAAAGTCCCTGGGCGACCCAGCTCTGCTCGGGTAAAAATAGAGAGTATATGGAGAAAACGAATTTTCCCAGACAGGAGATTTAGCTAGATCGATTTTTCTCCCTCTTAAACCCCTAGGTATATATTTCGAATTTCATCAAAATCGTTAGAGCCGTTTCCGAGAACGTGATTGCAAATAATAATATATGAACAAGTATTGCTCGTTTAATAGTATAAGATAACATTTACCCCCTAATGTCCCCCAATGTTCCCTCTTGGAGACAATTCAATACCTACAAATTGACCTAGGCTTATGGTAAACTAATGAAACTTATGTACCAGACAACGGTATATTTAATACTTAAATAGGTACTCAGAAATATACTCCTACATATTTTTTTACTTATCAAATTGTGGAAAAGAGCGTGATTAGCCGCCGCAGTGACGTCAAGATTGCTGTAAAGATTTATTCGCTGTGTCATGTTCGTGTGTACTCTTCAAACAATCCTAACGAATGTAGCGAACAGAAGAGTTGAATAATCGCCATTATTTTTCCTCGAGGCGGGTGCTCTCACAAACGGCCTTAATTTGGCCAATCTAAACATGGCAAAGCAAAGTGATTGATGCCGTCTGTCGTTTGCGAGTAACAAGTGTTTTACGTGACTGCAATCAACACTCGATTTTCTCTACTTATGACGGGAAATTGGCGTATAATTCAAGGGGGAAACGTGAAGAGGATTATATGCGACATTCGGAATAGCTGCTTGACTCGCGAATTCGAAGCGGCCCAATAGATCATAATACCCAATTAATTCACGATTAGGTGTGTATGTTTTGCTATATTATACCATTCGAGGGAGAGTTAAGCGGATTTATTATTTTCTACATCTTCCGTGATACTGATGCCGGTGCTAATTTTTCCAATCCCAGGAATTACTGCTATTGCTACATTGCTTGTGTTGCCGGTACTAGAATTAAGAATGAAGTCCATGATTCCGATCATACATATTTCGAACTTAGTCCCAGGCGCTGTGACTAAATTATAACTTGTTTAAAAATCACAGGCGCCAGGCGGCTTTCAGTCTCAAAGCTGATGGCAGCATTGCCTTTGTTACCGGCAAGGTTGACGGTTACTGATGTATAACTTCCAATCATCCCTACAACGGCTCGGTCAATCCGTGATTGTTCACTGAAATTTAATGAAAGTTAACTACATAAACTTAAAAAAGCATACTCCCGACACAAGAACCCATAGCTAAGAAACATCTCGACAGCCAAGACTTTCGATAAAAAAAACCCAAAATAACACATTTATAACTTATCACACCCCCCGTAGGCGTCGGTGGTTCAAAATAGTAAACCAAACATCTCCATATACTTTTTTTATTTTAAATAGTAAACTATACATCCTCACATACTTTCTTATTTAAAATATGAGTAAGCAGTTTTGTGGATAGTATGAAATAGAAAAGCAATCTGTACTGGACACTGGCGTTGTCGCATAGCGCTTGTACCAATTTTAGGATTTAATTTAATTACGGCTGCGAGCTGCACTCCAGCCGTGGCTGCGGTGTCAAAGTGCTTGCTATCAATCGAATTACTGAGGTAACCAAACGTGCCCGTGTTTAACTATACAATGCATTAACACTCCTGATACCTATCATGTTAATTGTACAATTCGACTTTTTATGTAACTTAGATTATTTTTGTTTTATAGGGCATCTGCTCTATGTTGTTGGCTTTGGCTTCACGCAAGGTCCCGAGGTAAAAAAAAGACACAAATAATGGAAATATTATTTTTATACTCGTCGACCTTAATGTTTGAATTAAGACTTCGTACACCAAACTTAAATCACATATTTTTTACTATGGCTCCATAGAAACTCAACATTTCATAACTGTTGAGACAACTAAAATGAAATTGACCATTCACGTGGCGCCTTTACTGAACTACATATAATGTATTTGACCAATAGGACGCCGTCATGAGAAAGTCAAAAGGTAAATAGACATCAACGCACAAAAAAGAAAAAGCCGTTGTTGGTTGCACTTCGTTTTCAGTAGATACCAATCAGTTTATTGCATTAAAACAAAAATTAAACAATACTCTAATTTAACAAAATTCGTTTGTCTATATCTGTCACTTTGACATTTGTGTTCTTAAGAAAGGGACAAAGCAAATGAAGGGTCCACAATAAAACATGTCTAGTCAACTTTTCGAAAAATGAGATGTTAATCTCGAAAAAAAAGGGCTGCGCTGACCGTCGGCGCCGAGCTTATCAGGGCCGACCGTTTGTGCCAGTCGTTTTAGTATCCTGCCGACCACCTGCTGCTGACTGTACCTCGCCGAAATGTACTGTGAAAAATCTTCGCGCGATACTGAAACGCTCACTGTAGGTAGAGGCGTGCGAGCTGCGGTCGGCGCTGACCATTCAGCGGGAGCCGAAGCGCGGCGCGCATGGCCGCGTATGCGTCCGCGCTGACGATCGTCAGCGCTCACCGCTCAGCGTTATTCTAAAACGCTCCCTCAACATCATATATGTATGACATACGTATTCGCCTGTCAGCGCCGACGGTAAGCAGCGTGACACTAAAACCAACCTTAATCCTTCCCGGCTATTGTTTTTTCTTTCAGTATCTGGGGGCACGGCAGTGCCCCCGCCAAGACGAGCCAAGCGAAGCGCAACGCAAGGGCACTACCTACCTTTTCGCGAAGCGGTTCGTCGTTTTTTTGAACCCTCGTAACTTGGGTCTGGATTATATCAGATAAACAAAATTGTCGATATATGATGTCAATAGTGGATTTATTAAAAAAATAAAGTTTCAGTAACATAGCTTTTATACATAACATTTTATTGATATCTAAAAAACGCCGTTTTCGTCACTGACTCACTGATGTTGATCATCAAAACCTCTAGGGTACTTCCTGAAGTCCTAGAATGCTGAAATTGGGTATGTAATCCAGTATTAGTACACAATCAACAAAATAATTTAAAAAATTAGAACTTCTACCCCCCAACCTCTTAAAGTAGGGGATGGAACTTTGTATGAGACTTCCGCAAATTTTGAAGCTAGGGGTCTGAAAATTGTTATAAATAATAAAATACGTATTTCAGGATTTTTAGTAAACCACCCCTTTAAATTAGGGGGTAGAAGTTTGTATAGGTCCTAGAAAGCTGAAATTTGGCATGTAAGCTAGTATTAGCTTACAATCAAAAAAAATTCAAAAAATTGGAACTTCTACACCCGAACCCTTTAAACTAGGGGATGGAACTTTGTATGAGACTTCCGCAAATATTGATGCTAGGGGTCTGAAAATTTATATAGGGACTCCTTGTTATAAATAATTAACCTTACAAAAAGGAATGAGGTCCCGCCAAAAACATTACATATAAACATGCGTGAGAGTCTATGCGGCGACCGGGATGTGCCCAACAAAGCTATACTTTTTAGCCAAGATGTAGAATTTGTAGAGCGTGGCTGGTATTTAGTGGTAGAGTTACGCTGTGTAGGATAGAAAGCTTGGCGCTACTTATGATCTGATATCTTTTTAACGCTGAAAGCTATATATGAACTAGGGAGTCTTGGCAATCACTTTACATTTAATGTTTTTGGTGGGTAACATATTTAAAAAATATATGGTCATATCTATTATTCCAAAAATGGATGAACACTTCGATAACAAACATAGGAACTATACATATATTACTTATATTAGTTATAATTTTGGATGTTCAGTTATGTGTGTACGTTAACAACCCTATCTTACTGTATGATTCATCATCTATTGCAAAAAATAAAGCTAAAGTCATCTGTACCGTTAGGTATTATTTGATTATTCTGTGCCTAAACTAAGAAAAAAAAAGCAAAAGTGAAGTTTCCGAACGCGTGTTAGGAGTAGGTAGGTAAACAATTTAAAACACCCCCAACACTATAAACTAAGATACATTCTCGACTGACAAGACTTTCAATTAAAACTGCACTCAAATCGGTTCATCCGTTTGGCAGCCTAACCTTAAACCTCTACCTCTATATTTTCGGCGGTTGAAAATAGAGTTCATCTAGTTCATGGATGACAGAACTGGGTAATTCGATCTCGATCTCGCTAGATCGAGATCTCGCGGGATTTTGTCCATATTTTACGAGACTCTGATTCGTACATTTTTCGTAACTTGATCTTTCCATATAAAACACTGCACTACTTAAAATATAGTCTTTGTATGTATTTTGAAATAAAACAGATATTACCACTCCTATATAGTCCGATTTTTTTTTATTATTCTTATTTTAATGTAATCTCGTTTGCACACTCTTAGTAGTCATTCTTGTTTTTTTTGTTATCATGTGTTAAGTTGTCATTTTTGTTTTTGTTATTATTTTTAGTTTAATTTTATTTTCAATCCTTCCTTACGATTTACGACGCTCTTTGTTATTGTTTTGTGCTATGTGTGTTACGTACCGTGGCCTCAATTGAATCCATTATAGCATTTGCATACGTTTTCAGTGAAAAACGCCTAATCTCGTGAGATCTTTTAAAAAATCTCGAAATATTGCGAGATCTCGGCTAGATCAAAATCTCACGATATTGCATTCCCCAGACAGAACCAATCCTAACATTGAAATCTACGATGACCTCGTTGACATAATTTTATCTAAGGGTATTTAATTTTTAACCGGTCGATCTTTTATTGCGTCCATAAATAACCTACGTGACTGACTTTTTATGTTCAATCGGCTGAACTAAGAGCAAAAGTAACGAGAGACGTTAAGGTAACATAAAATTAGAGGTTTTGTGTAATCTATGCTTGTGTAATGCTATTGCTGAAATTGACAAATGTAAAGACGGACGACGAACACATCTGAATAATAATCTATTTTTACAGACCACCTGTTTATGACCCTGTTTTTGTATTCCTACAATTATGTAGGATTTTTGAAAAGCTCCAAATTTAAGCGCGATGACATAACACCGAAGACCCACAGAGTAGGAAGTGGTGTTATTATTGCTGTGATCTTCTGTAAGCTACTTTCATTTCATTCTTGAATATACATACGTTACATACGTACCATTTAATGACGGTGCGATCAAGTTCGCAGTATGTTTTCCAACTGAATGAAGTAGCCGGCAAACAGTAACAGTATTGAGAAACTAATAGAATTGATCCCAATACCCACTTTGTGTAGAAACGAATGAAAAGCTTGTGTAATATTTTTTGTTATTTAAAGATGCTTAAAAAACTGAATTGAATTGGGTCGTAATTGTTCTTAGATTTTCCGAAATAGTTTCGTTATTTTTATAATCCCGACAAAGGATTTAAATGAGTTTGTTTGAAATGATCAACTTACTATGGATATAACTACAATACCTACTGGCTTGATGGCGTTTGTCGTTTATCAGTACCTATCTATTTTAAATAGATCTTTCATTATACATCACTAATACGAATAGCCGCTTCCCTAAAACATATACCTAAATACTATATTTACAATAACAATGTTCAAAATTCAAAAAAAAAACAAGAAAAATTAAAAAGAAAAAAAAACTTTATTTGTTTAAAATACATGTTTTTGGCAAGGGATGGGGCCGCCCATTAAGCATTATTGCCTGTGTTGGGAGATACATGTTTGTACCCAATCTCGTTTTACGAAGATATACCGGGTGGAAAGGCACGACAATCCTTTCCGCAAAGGGGGGTTAGTTTAAGTGATGGAGAATCGATTAGTAATATTTAGATTTTTTTTACGAACAATTAGTAAAAATATTAAAATTAATTAATATTCTTCTTAGTGACAACCTTACTATTACTACGCGCTAATAATTGTATATACGTATTGATAAAGGTCACTGACCCTTGTGTTATTGTTAAAATGTTACTGAACCTAATGAGGGTTGTCACTTGCGGTATTTTGCATTAAAAGTTAACTGCCTATAACTTCAAAACGCTTACGAAAATGAACCTAGTTTCTTCAGAGGAAATACAGTACTAAATCTAAACAATCCTCCTTTTGCGGAAAGGATCGTCGTGCCTTTCCACCCGGTATAGGTACCAATGTCACCACAACAAGTAGAAGTAAGTCCCGACGTTTCCGTGTGCTTAGAAACCCCCACGAGGGATTAAAAATACTGACATAATTGTCTGACACTTACAATATTTACGTAAACGTGCCTACTGCCTTATTTCTTATAAGAATCTTATTACTTCTTATAAAGAAAATTCTGTTATTAATTTTTCGTTTAAGATCTCAGCATCTCGGATACCTAATATATTTTGCGTAATTGCCTGATATGATGCAGTAGGAGAATAGATTCTACGATTTACTAATTGCATCCAAATAGAATATGACAATTTCAATTGTAGCCGCTCAACATTTGTCTCCAAGCCGATGTGAAGGGCTAATGCATTCCGATCGGTTAGTTAAATCTTCTCCAAATCAGTAATCGACTTCAATAGGCCCATCTGAGTGTCCGTCGTTCTAGAATGTCAATTAACGAACTCCCTTCCGCACAATGTATCAAAATACAGAAGGTCTTTTTATAAGTACTGAAATAATTTTCCACCCGTCCTGTGCCAATCTTGCGTCTATATAAATAATCTGAACTGGTATCACCTACTATGTATGAAATAAATGATGTTTGCTCTATAAGAAGGATAGCACTTTTACTTGATACTAACAAGTGATAGCATTAATACTAATACCGTGGTTTTCCCGCATTCTACGATAGTCGACAGGAATCGAAGGAACAGATACTTTTATAATTTATGGTATTTGACGACCGGTTTACTAGCTAATTTATGTATTTAAACTTGATTACACAGTAACAAATACAAAAGGCTAACCTAATGCCATAAGGCATTCTCTACCAGCCAACCTTTAGGTCAATAATATAATAATCATAACTAGTGCGGGATATGAGCACAACACAGAAATCAAGTAGCAGAAATCAAGAGCCGTCAAATTACTGGTATGTTCTATTAATAATTCCAATAAATGTAATAAATACAATGCAATACCTGCTACTAACAACTACGAAATGTCTTAATCAGGAGTGTTTTCAGGAAGGTGCTTGCGGAATTGGCGCTTGTATGAAAATTTACCCTGAGCCTGTCTTATGCTTAAGAGGAGAGCATTCCGTAGCCACTTAGCCTGCACAGTGAACGAACTGGGCCCTATTTCACCATCTTGACAATTTTTACCTATAATGAAAATTCCACGTACATTGAAAGGCCAATAAGGTGTCCAGCTACCAACTTTACCTGACGACACAGCCATGTAAGGCAAATTATCATTAATTTTTATTTTTAAGCAGTAACGCTGCTAACGAAAATTATAAATTTTAAATCAAAGGAAAAATTGAAAAACTTAATGCTCCGAGCCAGATTCGAACCGGCGACCACAGGCATTCATGGCCCGTCGCTCTAACCAACTGAGCTATCGGAACAATCCGGTTCGGGCACCAAATCCTTCAATCAGTTCCTTCATACAAGACGCCTTGGGGAGGCGTGTAGCGACATCTACCAGAAGACTTAGGCTCCTTAGGCGACAATGATTTTATTGTCGATTTGGTGAAATAGGGGCTTATAAATTGGAGCGGTGATGAGGGACAGTGAGGACAAATTTACGGGAGGTGGGGAGTTCACAGCCAGGTTTCGCAGTTACAAATGTATATTTCGAATTAAAATAATGAGGAAGAGCAGGGTCATTTTAAGGTAGAATAAAGATTAGTTAGAATTTTAAGATTTGTGTGTGCGGATGTGAAGCCACTGAAGTTATCTTCGATAAGCAGATACCCCAATTTATTTTTCATTTCACTATTAGTACTTAAAAATAAGATCGTATTTTTGAACACGTGGTATTATGAGGTTTGGGTACGGCTTTGGTAATGTTAACTTAAATCGATAGTAGGTATTTAGCCAAAAGCTAGCCGCCCGTTTACTATGCTCCTCTTACAAAGGTAGGACGTGCAGTTTACATACAGGTTACAAAGGTACGACGGATCCGACCGCTTGTAACGCAAATTTACTCGCAGGTAATTACATTGTAGAATATAAACTGTTAAGCTTAGTAAGTTGGGCGAAATAGTAAACAACTATTTATCAAATGAGTAAACACGTCGAAGACATAATGCCGAGTATTTATTTCAATGGTTTAAATTGTTTAAGGTCACATGTTTTGTAAGCGACAAAGTGTTCTAATTAGAAAGAGACAGATAGTGTCTTTCACCGCGACACAACTCCCGGGTTGTCCTGTGATAGCCGTGCAGGAGGCCTGGGGACCGATTTTTGACTTTCGACCGCTCGACTCTTTCACTCGAAAACTGACAAAAATTATGAAATCTTATTTTCAAATAGCGATAGAAAATTGAAAAACGAATGGTATTCACTACTCGTATTCAAGTCTATTGGTGGAAAGTACGTGCCTGCCATTTTGACACTAAACACGTATTTACTTTCATTTAATTTTCGAGCGCTCGAAAGTCAAAAATCGGTCCCCTGACCCGGGCCAGTAAAAGTTGTCCATATAAAAAAAGTTTAAACTCGAGATCCATATAAAAACGCAAAAAAATACTCTCATTTTACTACCGAACTACAGAAAATAGAAAAAGTGGAACAGACGTAAAGATATAGAGATGTTTTTCATGGTGCCGAAATATTATCTGTCGGATACTTACCTAACTATTCAACAGATAGTGAAAATTTGTATGAACGGGGCGTAACCAGTAGAGTTGTTGCTTGATGATTGATTTTTGTAAATCTTTAAATAAGCCCGCATCAACAGTGTTTTAATGGCTGATGATAACTCGTGATGGCGAACCAACTAGTAGGTAACAGTTTGAAGTTACATTACGAAAGTAGCCTGATAGACAATGCAATTCGATCCACCAGCGATATACGTGTAAACAAAGCGACCATTTAATCTCCAAAATA
Organism: Epinotia demarniana; assembly: GCA_945867215.1. Lineage (NCBI taxonomy): Eukaryota > Metazoa > Arthropoda > Insecta > Lepidoptera > Tortricidae > Epinotia > Epinotia demarniana. Next base: position 19,185,180 of record OX244263.1, read on the forward strand.
CCTCCCAGCTTTGTAACATTGAAACATGATTGAAGTGCTTACTGCTCATGGTTCAATTGCAATCTATTTTATATGTAGAAACTATTAGTTTGGCAAGTTAATAAAAAAAGGTTTAATAGTATTTAGACAAAAAATTAACTAACCATATTCGCATTTGGCCAGGAAAGCATTTTACCTGATTCGCATTTGACCAGAACGCCACAGCACAGACACTCATAAGACCAGTTACGCATTTTACCATGAACTTTATATACCATATTCTCAATTGGTCATATACGTTTTTGGCCAAACGCAACAGAACAGAAACTCTTAAGACCAGTTACGCATTTGAACACGAACTTCTTATACCATAAACTCAATTGGCCTTTTACGTGTTTGGCCAGAACGCCACAGGGCAGGAACTCAAAAGACCAGTTAACATTTGACCAGGAACTTCAGATACCTTAAACTCAATTGGCCATATTCGTTCATAGCTAGAACGCTACATGGCAGAAACTCATACTACCAAAGAAACAGTTGACCATCAATTGAATACCATAAGCTTCGGTAGGTATCTAGATATTGTGTATGTACATGACATTGGAAAGATCGCAGGATCGTGTGATAAAAAGGGGAAGAAAAAAGTCGTAATTGGATAAGTCGGCGAATACCCCTTACAGATAATCTTACAAAGGTACATATAAACTTTACTTGTTTCTAATATAGTCCCTGGGCGACCGAGCTCTACTCGGGTGAAAGTAGAGAAAATACGGATGAAACGAGTTTTCCGGGACATGAGACTTAGCTAGATGGATTTTTCACCCTCGTGAACCCCTACATTCCATTCATCGAAATTGTTAGAGCCGTTTGCGTCGCCACACGTCCGCTATTTTTCATCACACTTGCTCGTCAATGGCGTGATTACTTGCGAGCGTACAAAGCAGTTATAGCCGTTTTACCTCCCACGGGTTGTTAAGTTTAGTTTTAAAATATGGAACCCACTCATACTTCACTTTGGACTGAAGATGTTTCCAATCAGCTAAGGTGTATTTTATATCTTCAAAAGTTTGCTACAACCAACTTTTAATAAATTTAAACATAAAAAAACTACTTAAACATGTTTAATAGAATTATTTACAGATTTAATATGTAGTCATTTAGTGTCTATTTAAAAAGTTTTTAAGTGTTTTCAAATCGTGGCTGTATAGCGAAGGGTCTTTGCCATACGCGCCTCACGTCAAATTCAACAAAATGGACAAAATGGACATGTTGCAGATTTTATTACGATTTGTATTAATTTCATGGACTTTTGAATGATCCTTGGAACATGGCGGATCGTGCTCCAGACATTTTTTTTCATTTTCTGCATTCTGCTGTTTAATGTATAGTTTTGATAGCGTATTATTCAATAAATGGCAAACATGACGGCTACAGTTTATGAAGAATTTTCCTGGAAATGCGAATAACCAATTCTTGGGCATCATTCAGCGGTTCGTGGTCGCGGCCGCCATTATACTTTGTACTGCTCCAGCTATCACTCAGTGCATCGTGAAGGCCTTACACCGTACATCATGCATGTGAAATGTTTTTTTTATTTTTGATTTCTATACACTGTTTTTGGCAAAGGCCCTAGAGGCTGCCATTTCTCTAATAATTAATTAATTATTAATTTCATCTAAAATGTATTTATTTCCTCGCAAATGTGATGAAAAACATTGTGTGTAACACGGGCGTAAGTGGACCATTGCAAGCTCGAGTCATCAAAAGCCTTCTGATAGACTCTTGTTCGCAATATTCCGCTTACGCCCCTCGTTAAACTATGTACTATTATCTTATCGTCTCCGTTCCTATAACGGAAAATTATATATCGTGTGAAATGGGTCCAAAAACGAATCGATGGAATGCAATAGGTATTTATCTAGGTAGTGCTCAATTTTCAAGGTAATTTGCGTTTCTGAACAACTGCGATAGGTGTTATTGCGTTTATGTCAACATGAGTGCTAGTTTATCGCGATTATGGTCAATTTAATGTGTTTCGTTTTACTTTTCAGTGCAAGTAAGTTGCAGGCAAAGTGCCTTTCTTGCGATATGAGTGTGGACAATCGATAATATGGCCAAATGTCAATTTGGATAATAACGTTTCTGTACAGGTACGTTTCGGTTGAAGTGCGTTTCTGTCGACATGAGAGTGGTCCTACCGCGATTATGGCTAAATAATAATATGCATAATCGCGTTTGTGTTCAGGTGCGTTACGGGTGAAGTGTATTTCTGTCCACATGAGAGCTGTCTAATCGCGATACTGGGCAAATGCGAATCTGGTTAGTTACGTTTCTGTCCAAATACAATTAAACCGGCATTATAATGGAGGCCAAGCCTAACCAATTATGCGTACCGACTTCAATCATGTACCGCTTCGTCCGCTACGTCGTAGTCATGAACATCATCATCATCATATATTTAAGAGCGAGTCTCTTGTCGGTGGAGTAATTTCACCTTATTCTACAGTATTCCATTACGGTCCCCCCTTGCCTTCCCAACCGCAGTTTATGAACCGAGTAGGTAGTATATCTTGCTCGGTGATACCTTAACAAGAGCCTCGGCAGTCGGATAGCCCCATAGTGGCGCCTATCCACAGGCCAGTAAAGACTAGCCGATACAGCCTCCGGGCTTCGGCAATCGGACCCGTGTCAAAAAAAAAAACAAGAGCGCTACTACATTTCTATTTTTGTTCCCCTGTCAGTACTAGTGCAACCGATGCCTGACACCAGAGGTTTGCTTATTTAAGGTGGTTCAATCGCCATATAAAACGTCTTTTGACATTCGCAGGCTAACGGCGTGATATTTTAAGAAACGTATGTAACAATCTTTCATAAATTGGCTTCCCATTTGCGCGAAATTCCCCATTTTTGTTAGAATAAACTTGTATAAACCAGAATAATTGGAGAATAATCGTTTTCGCAAAGTATCACGTGACAAAAGAGGGAATTTCGCGCAAATGGGAAGCCAATGTATGAAAGATTGTTACATAAGTTTCTTAAAATATTACGCCGTTAGCCTGCGAATGTCAAAAGACGTTTTGTATGGCGGTCGAACCGCCTTAATGGCGGCAATTACTTGCCATGTCAAGCAAGCTTGCTGTCTCTTATTTAAGTTATTTATTCGTTTTAATTAGAAACCATCGCACATTTCACACATAAAATAAATACATGTCGCAGAATCATCACTGGATAGGTATTGTAGTTTTTTATAGAGAAGCTTCAAGCTACGTCGCGTACAGTGTATGCGAAAGTAGAAATATTATATCTTACAACAAACTGTGAGCTACCCCGGTCCAAAGATGTATCACGGTCACGGTACCAGGAGGTCCATCAGAAACTTTTACTTTGAATTTCAAATTGACATCGATGTATTTATGGCCACCTTCTAACACAGTCATGATAAACATGGTACTGAGCTTGTGCATCAATTACAACGTAGGTCTCTGGTCGTCCCAGGGAAACTTGAAAATAATGGAGGATAATATCAAAAATTATTTCCTTAAAATGGCCGGATGTTCAGCCAAGGTCATTTCAACAATTATCCGTTCTTATTTCTAGTGCCTTAAGTTACTCGTCGAGTAATTACTCACTCGTGTCCAATTTATCCATGTGTAACTAAATTAAAATGATTCTTCATTAGAGACCTTATACTTACACTTACACTCCAGTACCTACGAATGGTATATTCATTGAATGTTCTACTAACATAAATGGTCTCATAATTTGACACTTTAATGCTTATGTTGAAACCTATTGGTCACCTTTTAAGAAAAAGATATCCCATAAAAACTTACTATGTAAAAAAGAGGCTTCAAAATTTAAATATACTTACCGCCCTTATACAACAATGTCTGCTTGGTAACTGAAAATTCAGGCTTCTAGTTTTATCCACAACGAAATTTTCGACCCCCCGAAAATGGCCTGAACTAATTGAGAAAAGGATGGTACGGCCGTGCCGCTGTTTTGCTCGACCTGGCGTGCCCCCAGATTAAATTGCTTCCAAAGAACATGAACGTTTCAGTTGAATGTTCAAGTATCATTGGAATATGATAAAACGCTCAAGATTTTGAGTATGGCTATTGTAGTCGACCGGGAAAATACCTTTATCACGAAAGAGGACGATCTATCTTAATGGCAAACAACGCGATCACAGAGTGCAATTGAGCCTCAGGCAGTAGGCACTTCAATCATATTTGAATGTTAAAAGCTGCGCGGTATTTTGGAGATAAAATTGTCACTTTATCTACTCGTATAACGCTGACTGATTGAATTTCAGTGTTTAGCAGGCTACTTTTATCAAGAAATTTCAAAGTGTTACTAGTTGGTTCGCCGTCACGAGTAGCCATTACATACTCGTAATTTAATACTTAATGCGGACTGATATAAACTTTTACAAAAATCAAGCAACATTAAGAGGATATAGTCATGGTTACCCCCTGTAATACAAAAAAGGCCAAATTTGTCTGGATTTTCACTGTTTCCTGCTTCCCAACAGATAACATTTTAGAACAATGGAACACATCTCTATATACGCATACGTTCTGATTTTTTTAGTTTTGTTTACCTACTGGACTTTAGACGAGACGGTAGTAAAATTCGATCTCGACTTTGGTCTAACCTCCGGCCTGGGTCAGGTCTCCAGTTGTTCAGAAAACTTGTGACCTTAAAGAATTTGAATTATTTGAATAAATACCTACGTATATCTTCAAATCTATCTATCTATCAAAAAGGACATATAATATACTAGCTGTACCTGCGACTTCGTTTGCATGTTAATGTAGGAGTTAACGCATTTCTTCTCTTGGAAATAGGACACATGCAGTTAGATACGGACTGGTCTTATGGGGAAACTGTTCAAATTTTAAAAGAGTTTTCATAGCCCAGAAGAAATGCTTAAGAGTGATATGTGGTGTAAATCAATATAAGTCATGCAAGCCTATATTTAAGAAATTAGAATTACTACCATTGCCGTTTATGTACATTTTAGAGGTCTGTTTATTTGTTAAAAAACACCCTGACTTGTTTAAAACTGCAGGAAATGTATATCACCGTAATACAAGAAATCCAGGCCGACTGGCACACGACCGCATCCCGCGAACATCATTATATGCAAAACAATGTTATTGCATGTGCATGAAGTTATTTAATAAGTTACCACCATACATACAACAATTGCCTTTCAATATGTTTCGAAGGAACATAATAAAACTATTGCAAGAAAAAAAATATTATGACAAAATTGTTCCTTTTAGATAAGTTTTAATTATTTGCAAGCTAGTATTATTGTTTTGAAATACTTATAGCAGAATAATGTTTCCAATACTATTTTGTCATCTCTTTGTATATAATTATTCTTTGCAAATAAAAAAGTTTGAAGTTCTAATTTTAACCTGTCATGTAAAACTTTCAATAAACCTATATATATTTTAGTTAAAATGACGTTAAAACCTGTCACTCTGATATTTAAATTATTACCAAACACGTGTTATTTATCAGAGGTATTTTAAGTTTTATGAATAATGGGGTAAAAGTTTAGTAGATGTCTGTGGCAATAGATCTAACAGGTAGGTCACACGCTGCAGTATTAAAGGTTTATTGATCTTCTTTTCTACATATTTTTAACACTGTGTTATGTTATATTATAAAAACGTGATGGATGACTGAAATGATCTTGAGTTCTTGAGTCACTCCGACTCTCAGGTAAAGATGTGTTTAGGAATTAATAATAGATAATCCTTTCGAGTACCTATTGACCGGTAAGTGTTTAAAAAGTACGTGGAACAAAAGATCTCTTTTTAATTTGACAACAGACGGCCAATTATATTTTCCAAACTATACCTAACCACTAGGTAAGTTCTACAACTATAACGCGAGTCCGAGTCCCTTTCTAATAAAGGAAATTATTAAAAATGTTAAGGCAATATGTTTATTTTTTTCATATTGCAATGTTTCAGATTGCACTATCACATTCTGGCAAATCTTGTGTTTGTTCCCGCCCTTGCCAACATAATAATATGTGTTGCAGGCTTTATGATAAAAGTATTTTCCTGTATGTTGGCCAATTTCTGTGTCTCTAGTCTCTATTGTGGTCTCTATATTGGCTGAATGTCAACTTGAAGCCGCCTTAAGGCACAGCCACACTGGCGCGGCCTGCGGTGGCGGACAATATTAAATTTGACAGCGGCGGACAAGTTTACTATTGTCCGCCGCGGCCAGGCCGCGCCAGTGTGATGCAGGCCTAATACTGACGCACTTTATATTTAATGTTTATAAAAGGCCCGTTCTATACTGATTTCATACATACTGTTTATTACAACGTAGGTCTCTGGTCGTCCCAGGGAAACTTGAAAATAATGGAGGATAATATCAAAAATTATTTCCTTAAAATGGCCGGATGTTCAGCCAAGGTCATTTTAACAATTATCCGTTCTTATTTCTAGTGCCTTAAGTTACTCGTCGAGTAATTACTCACTCGTGTCCAATTTATCCATGTGTAACTAAATTAAAATGATTCTTCATTAGAGACCTTATACTTACACTTACACTCCAGTACCTACGAATGGTATATTCATTGAATGTTCTACTAACATAAATGGTCTCATAATTTGACACTTTAATGCTTATGTTGAAACCTATTGGTCACCTTTTAAGAAAAAGATATCCCATAAAAACTTACTATGTAAAAAAGAGGCTTCAAAATTTAAATATACTTACCGCCCTTATACAACAATGTCTGCTTGGTAACTGAAAATTCAGGCTTCTAGTTTTATCCACAACGAAATTTTCGACCCCCCGAAAATGGCCTGAACTAATTGAGAAAAGGATGGTACGGCCGTGCCGCTGTTTTGCTCGACCTGGCGTGCCCCCAGATTAAATTGCTTCCAAAGAACATGAACGTTTCAGTTGAATGTTCAAGTATCATTGGAATATGATAAAACGCTCAAGATTTTGAGTATGGCTATTGTAGTCGACCGGGAAAATACCTTTATCACGAAAGAGGACGATCTATCTTAATGGCAAACAACGCGATCACAGAGTGCAATTGAGCCTCAGGCAGTAGGCACTTCAATCATATTTGAATGTTAAAAGCTGCGCGGTATTTTGGAGATAAAATTGTCACTTTATCTACTCGTATAACGCTGACTGATTGAATTTCAGTGTTTAGCAGGCTACTTTTATCAAGAAATTTCAAAGTGTTACTAGTTGGTTCGCCGTCACGAGTAGCCATTACATACTCGTAATTTAATACTTAATGCGGACTGATATAAACTTTTACAAAAATCAAGCAACATTAAGAGGATATAGTCATGGTTACCCCCTGTAATACAAAAAAGGCCAAATTTGTCTGGATTTTCACTGTTTCCTGCTTCCCAACAGATAACATTTTAGAACAATGGAACACATCTCTATATACGCATACGTTCTGATTTTTTTAGTTTTGTTTACCTACTGGACTTTAGACGAGACGGTAGTAAAATTCGATCTCGACTTTGGTCTAACCTCCGGCCTGGGTCAGGTCTCCAGTTGTTCAGAAAACTTGTGACCTTAAAGAATTTGAATTATTTGAATAAATACCTACGTATATCTTCAAATCTATCTATCTATCAAAAAGGACATATAATATACTAGCTGTACCTGCGACTTCGTTTGCATGTTAATGTAGGAGTTAACGCATTTCTTCTCTTGGAAATAGGACACATGCAGTTAGATACGGACTGGTCTTATGGGGAAACTGTTCAAATTTTAAAAGAGTTTTCATAGCCCAGAAGAAATGCTTAAGAGTGATATGTGGTGTAAATCAATATAAGTCATGCAAGCCTATATTTAAGAAATTAAAATTACTACCATTGCCGTTTATGTACATTTTAGAGGTCTGTTTATTTGTTAAAAAACACCCTGACTTGTTTAAAACTGCAGGAAATGTATATCACCGTAATACAAGAAATCCAGGCCGACTGGCACACGACCGCATCCCGCGAACATCATTATATGCAAAACAATGTTATTGCATGTGCATGAAGTTATTTAATAAGTTACCACCATACATACAACAATTGCCTTTCAATATGTTTCGAAGGAACATAATAAAACTATTGCAAGAAAAAAAATATTATGACAAAATTGTTCCTTTTAGATAAGTTTTAATTATTTGCAAGCTAGTATTATTGTTTTGAAATACTTATAGCAGAATAATGTTTCCAATACTATTTTGTCATCTCTTTGTATATAATTATTCTTTGCAAATAAAAAAGTTTGAAGTTCTAATTTTAACCTGTCATGTAAAACTTTCAATAAACCTATATATATTTTAGTTAAAATGACGTTAAAACCTGTCACTCTGATATTTAAATTATTACCAAACACGTGTTATTTATCAGAGGTATTTTAAGTTTTATGAATAATGGGGTAAAAGTTTAGTAGATGTCTGTGGCAATAGATCTAACAGGTAGGTCACACGCTGCAGTATTAAAGGTTTATTGATCTTCTTTTCTACATATTTTTAACACTGTGTTATGTTATATTATAAAAACGTGATGGATGACTGAAATGATCTTGAGTTCTTGAGTCACTCCGACTCTCAGGTAAAGATGTGTTTAGGAATTAATAATAGATAATCCTTTCGAGTACCTATTGACCGGTAAGTGTTTAAAAAGTACGTGGAACAAAAGATCTCTTTTTAATTTGACAACAGACGGCCAATTATATTTTCCAAACTATACCTAACCACTAGGTAAGTTCTACAACTATAACGCGAGTCCGAGTCCCTTTCTAATAAAGGAAATTATTAAAAATGTTAAGGCAATATGTTTATTTTTTTCATATTGCAATGTTTCAGATTGCACTATCACATTCTGGTAAATCTTGTGTTTGTTCCCGCCCTTGCCAACATAATAATATGTGTTGCAGGCTTTATGATAAAAGTATTTTCCTGTATGTTGGCCAATTTCTGTGTCTCTAGTCTCTATTGTGGTCTCTATATTGGCTGAATGTCAACTTGAAGCCGCCTTAAGGCACAGCCACACTGGCGCGGCCTGCGGTGGCGGACAATATTAAATTTGACAGCGGCGGACAAGTTTACTATTGTCCGCCGCGGCCAGGCCGCGCCAGTGTGATGCAGGCCTAATACTGACGCACTTTATATTTAATGTTTATAAAAGGCCCGTTCTATACTGATTTCATACATACTGTTTATTGCTGATGAATATAAATACTGACAAACCAGCGCGGCTGTCACAAAACGGCGCGCGAGCTCTCTCGATTTTTCTCCAACTATCCGTCTCTCTCTTATCAGATAACTTAGAAAGAGACATATAGTGCGAGAAAAATCGAGAGAGCTGCGCGCCGTCTTGTGATAGCCGTGCAGTATCGTGACAATTAAATACTCAGCGTGTGATTCAATCTTGCAGAAACTCAAATAGACTTTGGCTGAATGCAAGAACAGCGCTATCGCCATGCCATTAAAAAAAGGAAGAGAGTCAGACTTTTGACGTTTGACGTTATTTTGTTGAAATTAGTTGATACATTTATTGAAATTACGCCTCAATACGAATTTATCGCATATAAGTTTCCATATCAGAATCGTTTATTTTTTTACGCTTTAGAATTTAATATGCGTTTTGTGAAGGTCTATCATCAGAACACTGGATCGAAATTATTGATATTCGATAGTTATGGCAAGCCCGCCATTTTGACGTCACTGACAGTTGACAGATATGGCGGCTACGATTTCCAGCAGAAGAAATTAATAATTTAATGAGGTCAAATGTTTCCGAAAATTAATTAATCGTCGCAGTCGGATAAAAACTATCCTAAACGAAAGCTAGAGTAATAATGTGCTTATGAAAAAAGTTACATATTTTTCCGTTCATGGGAATCTGAAATCATCGGGGGACATAAAAATGGTTAGTTTGATACTGGCTGATTCTTTTTTTAATTTAGAGATTTATTATAAGTGAGAGATATTGTATTCCCATAGAAGAGTTGATTAGTTTAACCTTTCTCAAGTCTGTTTTGAGATATACGGAAAAGGTGTATCAAATATGATTAGGATTATTTAATGTATGACGTTTATTCAACCCCATTCAATTGAGGAATTCCATAAGTCATCTGTGGTCTTCGTCATCAATTCCACTCCACCAAATTTATGATTTCCGGGTGTAAATACACGAGTTATAATAGAAAATACCAAAATCTCTACACGCGTGCCTTATATGTTTAATTCAGGAGTTGCCTCAATTTCTCATGAATGCCATCATCCAACTGAATTTTTGAAAAAAATGGACCCATCTGGAAGCATATACATACAAAAAAAATACTAATCGGTTCATCAATGAAGCAGGTCTGAGGTAACAAACACTGAACAAATACAATCGAATTGAGAACCTCCTCCTTTTTCTTGAAGTCGGTTAATAAACAAGCAGTGTAGCACTTATCATGGATTTTCGCAAAGTAACACCTGGGCATGGTGTGTTCTGCCTACGTTCTGCCCAAGTCCGGCCGCGGCCCGCGATCGCGTGACGCGTTTACTGGCGAGCCTTGTCTTCCAATAATGCTAGTGACGTACTCCTGTAAATCTCGGGAAACAAGCGGCAGAATTATGGTTATTCTTATTCATCGCAATATATTGGAGGCTGGATTGCGAACTTTCAGATTGCTTTCACGTCTTAAATTATGTTTTGTAGAGAAAATTATTGGGTTAGGTATAAAGAATCCCCGTAGTACTATTCATTTTGACGACCGGTTAGCCTAGTGGACAGAAGACACTATAGGCCGCAGAGGGCGATTTAGTTAAGGGTGGTCTGGGGATACCGGACGGTGTCTCATACTGCTGCGACGACGTTAGAAGCTGAAGGTCCTGAGTTCGAATCACGGTAAAGGCACAAAATACATACATTTGTGTGATGATGATCAATATTTGTTTCTGTGTCTCAGATGTTTTCTATGCATTTAAATGCTTATCTATTAAATATAGGATCGTCTAGTAGTTACTCATAACGCAAAGCTTACTTGAGCTTACTATGGGACTGGTTCGATTTGTATAAGATTGTCCCCTAATAATTATTCCCCATGTCCCCTTAGATTGCTTGGTTATTTCACGAAGATACTATTTTTTGAGCTGCAGGGTAAGATACGTCGGGATTATGAAGATCCGTCATATGAGTTCGGTCCGGATTCCTGGAGAATGCTCCGTTTTAAGTAATGGCGGGATATATCCTCCCGAAGGTTATTGACATCATATTGTAACTCTACCCCTATGTAACTCCTACAAAAGTAAAATGTAAAATTCAGAACAGTATTGAGTAATAACTATTTATGTAAGTACTAAGTACTTGTTTATGTTTTATGTCGACACACAAATCACGAATTTACTCAACAACATATCACTTAACCGTCACGATTCCCTTGATACCACTAACACTAACCAACACCACATTTTGATTTTTTGCAGATACGAACATTTGTCGGCAAAATCACGTAGCGAAACCTATTATACTGTACGTCACACCTCGCTGTACTCCCTGGGGGAATAACACCGCACAAACAAGGCGTTAACCCTGTAATTACAATTAATTCACACATGAAAGGGCTAAACACTATGATATCACGTTGCTGTTTTAATACTTAAGAGCTAAACTTCGCCTTGATAATGGTCGATTAACGTTTTAATAGAAAGTAATTGCTTTGCTGCGTTAAGGTTGCGAAACGATTTATTTACTGACACTCAATTTTTTTGTTTTAAATCCCTGATAGTGGCAAACAAGTCATTTGAGGACTAGCTTCTGCCCGCGCCTTCGTTTGCGTGGACCCTGGATAAAAAACTGTCCTATATTTTAATCCAGACTATAAACTATCTTCGCGCCAAATTTCATCCAAATCATATATTATAGATTCTCCGTTAATCTCAATCCTAATCTTATGGTGCTATTGGCCATAAGCTTGGTCTTCGACATGTTCATCGTTAATCCAACCACGAGGCTTGCGTTGCTTAGACCATGAAGCATTATTAGGAGCTCAGAATGTATTGACGAGAACAGGACGAATTAAAAATATACGTTCGATAATTGACTTACTTTTAAGAACTTCAGAGCCGTTCAGTCCAGTCCATAAAAAACATAATAATATATGTTGCTGTACAAGTGACAAGAAAAAAACAGAAATGAACTCGACTTTCAATCACAAGTATCAACCTAGACCTACAAGAATCTGCGAAAATGGAGATGGTTTCATTCATATGACAAAATAACACATCCACAAGCGCATTGCGCTAGTTAGAGTAGGAACTATTATTTGAATGTGGCGGGCCACATTATCCATTCAGCGTAGCGAGGTGAGACCATCGAGGTCTACTCAGACAGACAACTTTTCGGTTCATACTATTAGTGGACGACGCACCTCTTTAGAAGCATTTAGTAAACTGAGGGGTCTCAGAAGTCAGAAGTTTAGCATGTAGGTACTTGTATATCTATGATTTGTGGCATCGTAGCTCCCAAAGGGGTGAACCGATTTGGGTGCGATTTTTTTTTAATCGAAAGATTTCTTAATCGGGGTCTGAAAAAAAAGTTATGTAGATAATAATATGTAGTTATTTTATGTATTTACAAAAACGGCCAGATACTTGCGAATAAATACTAACGGAACGGATTGCTGTTTTTCGTATTCTGAAACGAAATTTGATAATGGAATCACCACTGTATGTGCCAACTTTTTGTATTTAGCGGAATTTTCCACACACTATTCTGGGGAGTAAAGTGTGTTCTTATGTTGTTATGTTGTATGTTACGTATGTTGTGTTGTATGTTTCTTTGTTCTTTACCGTCGATTTCTTCACTCCAGCCACTACACTCTCAATAGATATGACACTAAAAGTAATGTCATTATTAATTGTTTAGAAAGATCGCATTAAAATTACACTTTCGAGAGTCTGAAATATGACCTGTCTGAATCGACCGTTAGAATTCCGTGTATCAATATTTGCATTAGCTGCTATTGAACTTTTGCTTCTAGTGTGAATCGTTGCAGCGCTCGGGAACTCCATGTTCCTGTAGAATTGATCAGTTTAGTTATTACTTAGTCTGATTTACCTATACAGTTTTGATCGCTATGATTGTGACTGATTGATAATATTACTAGTAGGTTACACGTTGTATTATTAGCTTTTATTTTAAGTAACTGTGTCATAAACAAATTTCCGTGGACATTATCAAAGTTAAGGGCTACAAAGCCTAATTTTTGGTAGGACTCTTAATTCCCTTAAGGGGATGACTTATGATTCAGTTTGACCACGCCCCCTTGACAGAGACTCGCGTATGCCTTCCACGCACGAGAAAAAGAGATGCACTCTTCGGGAATGGCTTTTATGGAAAAAAATCGATAAATATCTAACTTAGTGAAGTTTTATATATATGTAAGGTTCTCGAGTGGCGACCACGTACCGGAAGGCGCGGCGTGGGTACCTAGCCCCCCCACAAGGTGGACTGATGAACTGTTAACCGGTCATTTTTGCACTCTTTTTGGGAGGCTTATGTCCAGCAGTGTATTCGGTTGATATGTTGATAGGAAAGAATCACCAACAAGTGAGGGAATCTCTGCAATACTCGTATCAATAAGCTCACATCAAAGTACTCGTACCGCATACCAGTCAGGATCTTGCCTTACCCGATGCCGCATAGAGCCCACAATGACACATGCGGAAATGTCCTATTCGTTTGATTGATACCAGGAGATTTATTAATTAATTACCTAGTCAATGCTGGGCCGAATGCTTAATGTATGATTCCCACCGACCGGGGCGGTCCGAAGCTCGCCTTTGTGCATTTTACAAGTTGCCTTAGGAATTTGAAGCTATAGTAGGTATTATGGACGTTAAATTTCATATTTGAATGTACTTGCGGCCGCTCGGCTCCTCGCGGACGTGGACGGCTGTGGTCGGCTGTCGTCACATGTGACCAGTTCCGTCCGGCTTTTGCCTACTGCACTCTATTTCGGCTGCCACCGGGTGCTCGCGCACCCGTTGCGACGCAGCGCCAGGCGACCCGGCCCGGCCCGTTCGGTGGGAATCGATCATTATTTGCCTCGTCTCGTGTGTCTATTTGACTCCGCTCCGTGGATGACATCACGGCCAAACCATATTGTGTTTTTTTTGTTTTCATGATTGACGTGATCGTGATTTTTATCCTATTAATATGATGCTCAATATTTCTATCCAGAAAGAATTGCTACTAGAGCACTACAAAACTAAGTAGGGCAGACGTATCGGGTTTTCGCTACCTAATTACCTGTTTTCGCTACGTCGAATGCAAATTATTTTATAAAATATATTGAAATACATTAATGATAGATTTTTAATTCAACTGATTTGGATTTAATTAATTTATTTGTCTGTAAAATATACCTAGAAGAACCACATTGGTGTTACAAGAATCAGTCTAGAATCAATATGATCGGCCATGAGGCGTACAAACAGTCATTAGCAAATGACAAAGGAACATTTGGAATTGGGTTATATACATTATAATAATATAAAAAAACTAAAATATTTGATAAAAAAACATGGTCAATGAGAACAGAAAGGTGAAATGTCCAAATAATTAAGTAATACATAGATTCAATCCAATCAAATGAATAACCCATTATATGTCAGATATATCAGTGTGATATTAATTACTAAATGAAGTTATGACGTCTTTTAAAAATTCTGATATTGAATAATGGGACTTACTTATAAGTAATTTACAAAGCTTATTTTTAAATTCCTGTAAACGCAACATTCTTAAGACTAAAGCTGCAAACGCACAGAGAGCGGTGGCGGGGCGGCGCGGCGCGGTACGGAGGCGGTACCGGTTGGAATGTTCTAGCTAATGCGAAAGGGTCCGCACAGAAAACCGCGCCGCGCCGCGCCGCTCTGTGCGGCTCGTTTCATATTAGCTCGAACATTACAACCGGTACCGCCTCCGCGCCGCACCGCGCCGCTCCGCCACCGCTGTCTGTGCGTTTCAGCCCTAAGGGTGTTTTATTAAATAAATCGTGTGCCATGCATAAAACACTCTTTTGCATCACTGAGTTGTGATGGTACAGAACAACGGTTATGACTGCGATAGGTGGTACTCGTATGCTTAAATACATCTGATACCTTTACGAATAGGGCATAGATTGTTTTAACAAATATGGCCACTTCAATAATATAGGCATGGGCACTGTCAAAACCTTTAGTTCTTTGAAATGGGGAACACAAATAACTGTCTGTCTGTTTCACGGCACACCTGGCTAAAATACTTTTTTTTGGTGCTAAAAGACTGCCTGCTTATTCGAAGAGTTCCCCCATTAAATGTTGTGGTAGGCTGGCATGACTGCATCAATGCTTGTTTGTTTCTGTAGTTTATAAAGAGCATATGCATACTTATTAAGTTTTATACTGATTTTTATCAGTGTGTGATATCCTATCTCATCTATATGAAACGAAAGTAAAATATTATGTGTGTTAATGCAGAGACTATAAGTTACACGCGGGAAGAAGTTAGTGTGACTTATTTGACTAAACATTGATTTAAAAGCAATAAAACTAAATAATCTGCGTATTTTACCAAAGCCATAACCAATATTTTAAAGCAGCGAGCAACAATGAATCAGTAGGAACACGAGCAGGGTACTCGACTCGACATCGGAAACGTACGATAGCAATTTTGCGGAATCCCCAAATCAGGCATTGAAAGCTTGGGAAGTCTTCGCAGTGTATTTATTTTCTATGACATACATGAAAGAAATGCAATCTCACTACCGATCGACCAAATTAATCAAAAATACGTTATTTACCTGCTCCGTTAAAAAACAAAATAAACAGCAACCACTAGGAACCGACAAGCAACGTTCTCCAAGTAACTTAAAAAGTTTCGGTTTTCTCGCAAAAAAATATCTACTTGAATACTTTGAAATTTCGAAATGTTTTTACGCCACACCTGGCCATAATGCGAGTTTTACTGCACGCTGCGCGTAAGGGAAAACTCGCATTGTGCCCAGGTGAAGACGCAAAATTTTGTACTCAACACGGGCGGTAATTCGTAAAGCCCCAGAGCGCAGATTTATGGCCCTCACCTTCGGTTCGGGCCACCAACACCTGCGATCTGGGGCATTTACGAGCCCTAGTTACGTAATGTACTATTATGAGATAAGAAGTCGTCATTTTATTACATGCCCAGTATACTCGTAGCTGTAACGAAATAAAACATTTCATAAATACAGTAGACGATACTGTAAAAAATAAGCTCCTTGTCTGGAAAGAGCACTGCGGACACTTTCTTTCATAAATTAGTATGTATGTATAAAGATGAAGGTGGTCGAGAATAGTACATTACGTAACAAGGGCGATGAATTCGTGAATGCCCCAGATCGCCGGTGTTTGTGGCCCGAACCGAAGGTGAGGGCCATAAATATGCGCTCTGGGGCTTTACGAATTACCGCCCGTGTTGAGTACAAAATTTTACGTCTTCACCTGGCCACAATGCGAGTTTTCCCGTACGCGCAGCGTGCAGTAAAACTCGCATTATGGCCAGGTGTGACGTAAAATTAATTTAAAAATAAAGTCTACAGTGCTATGTATACATAGATCAGTTTATTGCAATGGAATAAGGTGCAAAAGTGTAAACAAATTTTTGATGTGGACTGTTCGTACCTCGTCATACGTCAACACAGTCTTCCGCTTTATTTGTTTCGTTCTTCACTCGTCATATTGTGAAGGGACTCAGCTGCTACCAATCCGCAAGAATAATCGAAACGGAATATTACGTGTTTCGCTTCAGCGATCTTGCCTTCTATTCTATTTCACCCCATTTTCAGCATTTCTTCAGGTCAGAATTGTGTTAAAGAGACATTGGTTTTGCGTCTATCCCCTAATCGGTTTCGTAGTTCCCAGACTACTTGGAAAACTACTTATCATTTACGCCTTTGAACTAGTTAAAGTCTGTAAAGCTGATGGTTGGATTTTTTGGGGCAAAATTATAATATACCACGATTTTTTGTGTTCCGTGCCAAATTTGTTTCGATGGAACACTTATTATTTATTTATTAATTAAGAAAAAGATATACAGCACAAACAAAAACAAAGTCCCACAAAACCGTTTGCACAGTTTGACTGTGGGATCGAGCAGTCTCTACTCTCTTCTATTTCTATTATTTACATTATCTACGTCTATAGGTACAATAATTAATGAATACGTTTAACAAGGTAACTATGCAGCTTTTTACCACGATTAGCTTTATTGGCTTCCTGACTGATGTCAGAGGGCAGGCTGTTGAGTCTATAGGGTATGCGTTTACGGAGACACCTATCGCCGTAATAATTAGAGACCCTCGGCACAACAAACTTGCCCGCCGACATCGACCTGGTATCACAGACATCGTTATGGTGTTATTTTAATTGGGTGTGCTCACGACTGCCATGATTATTTAATACTAATAAATATTCATGCTTAAGGCTCACCGGTAGAATATTACGAATTTTGAACAAATTTCTATAATTATTTATATTTTTATCTTTAGTTTTATTATTAACTAACAGTTTTAGGAATCTCACTTGCATACACTCTAATTTGTTTATATTAGTTTATATATCGATATACGGCATATAAACAATGCAATGTCGCATTATGTTATATATCGATATTATAGTTTCTAGGGCTACGTACTTTAAAATAACCTTTATAGGATACTTCGTTTTTCAATCATCGGTCAAAACCCTTTTTCTCCAGGTGGACGTACCTGGTCTATCAAGTTGGTATTAATAGCAAATACTTACTAAGGTCTGTGCAGACTGTGAAAAAATAATACTTCCAAGTTCACACAATCAAAAGATATATCCCATACCTATATTCCATACTTTGATATCTCATCATTATCATCATCATCATCAACAACAACAGGTATATCAAATAAAAAAGTCCACTGCTGTTACATGTTCAGGCCTCCCCCAAAGAGGGCCAAAGTGATCGGTCCTGCGTCGTGAAGTGGTTGTTTTGATATCTATATGATACAAATTCGCAGTACTCCTTAATTGGTGGCAAGACGCGACAAAACACGTACTAAATATAAGACATTTAATCTCGTCAAATAAGAGGTCATTCTAAAAACGATGAAATTTAAATATGGGTTTGGCTGAAAAATACTGTTCAAATTTGTGTGTGACCTTAGCGTAAAGGCTGTTCAAAATGGGAGCTCACGTTACATGTGGCATAGGCATAGGCTCCAAATATGCGAATACGATTCAGAACCCCGGCGCGCGAGTCCGACTCGCACTTGACAATTTTATTTCGTACTAGTATCGTAGCTCCATATAAAACATAGTAAAAGCTCATTTCACTCCATTTCACCCCCCCCCCCCCTCCCCCACCCCTTAAGGGATCATTTCCGGGATAAATATGTACTTCCCCGGGATTCACACTATCTCCATACTAAATTTTATCTCAATCGGTTTAACGTAAAGAGGTGCCAGACCGACAGAAAGACACACTTTCGCAATTAGTATGGATTGATTCCATTCTTACGAGTACAAATATTTGTCATTATCATTATTGACTGATTTACCGCATATAAATCAAGTTGGACATACCCATGGAATTAAATTTTTATTGCCTGTTGAATACTAGTGCCCGACTAACATTTTGGTGTCAGCTGAGGGTTTTATTGGAACCTTAACCTTTACAAGTGAGTTATATTTATCTCAGTTGGAACTAATAGTGTTATAGAGGAGTTAAGAAAAAAAAAACCCCTAAAGTGTTACTAGAGCTTTATTGAACGCTGCTAAAAAGGTTTTAGAATTATAAGAGTGTTACTCAAAGCAATTATATTTAAGATGTTAAAGCTTTAACCTATTTGTAACGCTTAAACCTTTACAAGAGTGCTCGCTAACGCTCATTAACTCTTATTGCTTTTTAGTTGTTGCAGTGGAGTGTCATATAAAGCTTAAGGTGTTATCTTCTATAAGGTGCAGGCAGAGACTTTATAACAGAGTTGGTCAAGAGTGTATACAAGATACTAGAAGTGTTGAAAAACACCGTTATAAAAGCAAAGCCTGCACAATATTCTTGACTACAGGTGTTGTAACTCAATAAGTATTATAGATGAGTTAATTGACGCCTAAAGCTTTAATGTAAGTTCGCCATTGTTTTGGTGAACTCTAACCTACAAATTGATTATACAATATTTGACATCAAAATACTTCACTATTTATATTACCTACTCTTGCCATTGGTGTCGCCGGATGTAAACACACAAAAATTCAAAGTAAGCACCAAAGTCCTTCTAGAAAAGCCAAAATCATTTACCTAGATAAATCCATTAGTTGACCATACTCGCGTCGCGTAGGTACATTATTTGTATAAGAGAATTAACCTAGGATTTAAATAAGTAGATCTTTAGATCTAAATAGCAACTAAACGTTGCCAATATAATGATTCATAAAACCGATTAAATTAAAAAAAAGCAAAGGGTTTTGTTGAAAAAATGAAGACCTTCAAATTAGCAAGTCTAGTAAGTTTAATATTCTATTAATAAGGCAAAATAGTCTTGAGAAATTGTCACTTCTACATTTTTCATCTTTGAAATAATTGCCGCCATCGGCGCGTAGGTATCTTATAAATTACAGAAAACATCATGTTATTTAAAATATCCGTGAATATGCCGTTGAAAAGTGATTCCCGTACTTTTAATATTGTTGGGTTTGTTGTTGGTGCAAAAGAAGGCATTTTTTAAAGTTTTGAGTCAAAATTGCACTCGAAACGCCCGCCACACTGCCCGCCACAGACTAAACCAACATACTCTCATGAGAGTAGGTATGTTGACGTGCACAAACTTATACTAGGTGATATCTACTCTAGTTATATAACTCAATGGTTGTTTTAGAGATTATTTATTTGATATTCGAACATAGGAAACCGTCATCATAACGATGCCTAAGTTCACACTCGTACTAATTACAACTTTTTGCCGTTGAAATTTCAACCTCAGATTTTATGCACTTAGGTAATAATTGCAACGACTTTTTCCAAAAAGTTAGTACGAGTGTGCTCTAAGGCATCGAAATCGGAGTTCAAGATACAGTGGACGGAACAAAAATTTGTATTAAGTCAGTAGTCAACACTGACCCCTTTCTTGTATTTTTTACGTTTTCAACCTATATCTCCGCCATTTTTCAAAATTTCGAAAAACTGTCTCGACTAAAAAAAATCTGTATACTTACCAAACCTACTCACAAAATTTGATGAGAATCGGTTGAGAAATGTGAGCTCAAGGCGAGAACAGGGGGAAAACCAAACATCCGGACATGAGGGAAAATGATTTTTCTTAAGCATAGACGCTTCGCTCGCGCGGTCGCATAGTAAAATATGACATTTTAAGTAATCATTTTAATTAATTACAAAAAAATCATTATAAGTAATGGAAAAATGCTCGGATGAAAAAGGACAGGTAATACGAATAGGATAATTGTAGACGCTAAGAATAGAACGACATGCTCCGAGACGCAGCTAATAAATAATACAATCCGTGGCTTAGCCGAAGATAAACGAAACAAACACACCCTTCTGTGCCGAAGTTAATTTAACGTTCAAGACTTACGGGCAAAATTTAATCAAGCAAATACGACTCGACTTTATTTACGCATATTATAAAGAGTGATTAACTTGACATTGACATTCGGTATATCGATGAAATATTTTTTAAAATCGGATGAGAGGTTCCATACAAAGTAACTAAACGGCATACCTACATTATAAGTCGGTAGATTTAGGAGTGAGATTTAAATAATACATTCATCGAATATTCCGATTGCTTAGGAAGGTATCACGTGTGTTGCCCTGATTGAAAAACGTTCATCCATAGGATGGGTGGTACTTTGGAGATTTTACAATCCGAACGCTGATATTGTCTCTTGAAGTTAGTTTACCTGAAATAAAAGCATCATGTCAAAATACGCCAAAGCAGCGGGGTGTGTTGGTGGTACAAATTTGTATTAAATTAAATTATATTCAGTCATCGCATATCAAACACTGAACATAAATATTAATACCTATATTTAAAGTTTTCACTTGGAAAATTAATTGGAGCAGTTGTACCTATATAATTTCCCACTGGGCTGGACTGAAATGCATAGAAAAACTATCAAGTTTCCTCGGAGAGTGCATTGATACTAGTAGTTCAGTAGATTTAAGTGTTAGTGTTAAGTTTTATATTAGGGCATTGTATACTTTTCTTTAAGGAATTAGTTGGAAATAAATTATATGTATCCAGTTCCACATACATCAGAACATAATAATAATAAATAATAAATATTAGATATATATACCAGATATAAATACTTAAATACATAGAAAATATCCGTGACTCTGAAACAAATATTCATGCTCATCACACAAATTTTTGCCCTTACCGGGATTAGAACCCAGACCTCTTGCTTCGTATGCAGGGTCACTACCAACTAGGCTAAAGCGGTCGTCAAAAACATGAGTTTCCTACCAAAATTACGACTGCCGATGCTTTTTTAAAGGGTAGTTTGCGTTGACCACTCTTTACTAACTGGTGAAGATTACATATGGCACTATCAAACTTCCTATACAAATGATACGTGCCCTTCCTTTACAAGATTATACAAATGTAACTTTGGATTAATTACCTAATAAGCGTTAATTATTTGCAAGTAACATAGCGTTTCTTATAAAACCCTATATGAAATCTTGCTTCGTGGAGGTATCCTTTGCGGGCACTAATTTATTACTTTTAAGAACATGACGTGCCACACAAAGAGGCCTTGGTATAAATTCACTGCGAAAATCCATTGGTGTAATGAGGATTTCAACATTCATTCGTCGTTTTAATCTAACTGTAACACATAATAATTTGTGTTAGCTGAAATTGCCTTGCGTACGGGCTCTGTAGGCAGACTTCGCATGACCAGCTTAGTGTTTATGTGTTTCTATTACGTTTCCTTTAATTACTATTGTGTGGTCTACGGCATGCGATACGATAATGGCGCCTTCTGCGCCCAAAATGATTGCTACACGTCTAAGTGGACTCCAGCTATACCTAATTGTTACACCTGCATTAACAAGGTACATTGTTTACTAACTCGATAGCGACTAGGAATATAAATCAGAATATATCATGTTTTGTTATAAAGTTACGACATCATCCGTATAAATTTACATGGATAGCAATTTTGTAGGTCGGAAAGAGCGCATTAAAATTTTACTGCATAATATTTCTAACGGTCAAATAATCATAACGCGCTTATGACAGGTAATAAAAAATTGGGCAACATTAGGTTTTTTTCCCAATTTATCTTTAACAACTTGTTTTTACAACTCAATTTCGTGCAAGTCGTTACGATAATAGATTTACTACATCAATTATAACTTTGCGCTACGTCGCGGCTGGGGTTGCTATTGCTAGAAAATAATACGTTTCGCTGGCGGAGCTGGCGGCTGGAGAGACGCGCCGCTTGCCTGTCACTCCGCAAACAGAAATCTCGTCTGGAATCGTTTAATTGACTCAGTGAAGCGCCGCTTCTACAAGTGTGGCTGGGACGTAAGCTTCTTAAATATTAAACTTACCATCCTACTTTACGCACGGGGAAAATCCTGTTACTCCTTCACGAATAATATTTTTTTACTCGGGCTGTGTGGGGACTTAGTGGACACCGTTGAAATATTTTATTATAAGCAATTCGTGCTTTCGATACATTAATAATTTACTACAGATTATTGTTTTTTTTTTAACTGTGAGCCTTTCAATTAAATCGAATTCATCGAATTTGTTGCATCAGTGTGCGTTATGAATTGTAGGTAACTTTTCCGGTTTATATCAATAAAATAACGTTCATGAAATTAGTTCTGTATCACAAGTTATCTCTCACGTTAGTGCATATAGGTAGCCATGTAGCATATGTGCGAGCGTGGTGCCCGTATTATCGAAAAGAGTATAAATTTTTGTTCCATTTATAATTTGCGGAACATGAAGGTCAACTAAATAGATTTCATAAAGCCACTATAGAAGAGCGCAATAGAGATGCGGCATTGTGTTATTGATCTTAGTGCATACTGACAAAAAAGGACTCGTCGATATAGTGTTAGTTGGTATACTGACCGCTGACTGATACGTCATCGATTCCACACATCAGCCAAATGCGGAAGTGGCGTTAGGGCTGTGTTTACATCTAAATACAACTGCGCATCGCTGGTGTGTACTCAGCCTTAGACTTTATTGGGCGTCTTTATCTTGTGTGTTTATTATGCATTGCCTACTGGTTTCCAAATATGAAAGTAAACATACATTGGCTTGCGATAAATGAAAGTAAAACATACATTGCGTTAACTATTAAATTTAAACGTGTAGCACCCACTATATGGCACTGTCCTAAAAGATGCATGCTGATACCTAAAATTTTGTTCCCTATATTCAAAGGACAAGGTTTATATGAAGTTAAACAATATAGCTGCGATATTTACGAATCTAAACTATTACGAGGGTGAATAAAGTGAGTGTCATAGCTGCATCGGCAGCGAGTGTCTCCGCAGACTTCGTAAATCATCGCTCAAAAAATTTGCCAGTTGCCATTGAATGGAGAGACTTGTACGGATTATGCACGCGCCATTAGTTCAGCTCGCCTTTGTGAGGCTCCGCCGTACTCATTGTCATGCCAAAAAGGCTGCGATCGAAGCCGATTTAATTACTCGCGCCTGTTCTTCCCTCTTCAATTGAGGACGATCGTGTTCTCGCCAATTACCTAGACTTTAAGTTATAGTAGACCTGAACCCTAAACATTTTTTTTGGTTCAAGTTTTTATTGCCGAGTGTACTTTTTTGCAAATTCATCAACTAATAACTAAGAGGATTCTTATGAGTCCAAAATGCGACGGGATGATCTTGTGTAGTTGAGGACTTCCCATCTATGGCCCCCTTTCGACTCTATCTGATCACCTTATGGTACTATAATATAGCATTATGTGCAAAGTTTCATCTGTATCGGTTGAGTATAACCGAGGAGTGCAAGTCAAATATAAGCTTGTAAAAAAACCCTGTAACAAACATCGGATACTGGCGTGGCATTCTACTGACAATTTGTGTAAAGAATCGAAGACTTGACTTTTCTGCGTGTTCATTGTAGAGATTGGTCTTTTAGAAATCTAAAATGTTTGATTCCTTCATACCTATAAGGTATTCGACTTCATCTATATCATTGATGAGCTTTGCTCTTATCAATGGAGTTAGTGAATCATTCTCGTTTCTCTGCTAACATTCTGACTCTTCATTTTGTATTTGTGTTCTATCAATGTCTAAAGTTTCTAACAATGTCTGATTATTAGTGCTCATGACACACAATGAGACTAGTTAGTTCAATTTAAACTTACGTACAGATACAAGTGTACGTTACGTTACATATTTTCTGAATGTCTATAAATCCCTAAACTACTAGGTTACCTACCTAACCTACCTTTAAATAAAACGGAACTTGGAACGTACAATAACATATATACTTACGTTGAAAATTAGTTACAATGCTTTTAGATACAGTAATTTCAGAGCTCCAACGTATAGTTAAAGTCTGCGTCAGGTTATAAACAATTACGTGTAGGAAAATGTAATCAATGAACGGTTATTAGTGTTATTACAGAACCATTGTTTACGATAATTATGCTACCATAACATTTCGTAGAATAGTTTTAGGTAAATGGAACAGTTTTACGAATCAATACCTGTTTAGGTACTAATTACTGGTTTTACAGGCGTTTAACTTTTGGGCAACATGGGGTTCATGTGAGATACGCCATGGTAAATAGGTAGGTGTAGCTTGCACACGTTATAATAATTCAGTTTTTGATATATTATGCATCCATAATTACATTTTATAAACTGAACATTGCTTACATTTGTTAACGAAACTAATTAAATTATTTTATTTAAATATTCAAAATATTTTTCAGACGGTGATGACGATTTTTTCATTATAATTTGTTCCCTGTATCATATCGTATACAGTGCTTCTTTATTTTCCATATCTCTCGTCAATCTTCATCTTTTCTCGACACGTGTCCTTGCTTTAGATGCAAGAGCAAATAGCTGACAGCTGATAGCTCATAGTCCTTTAGGTAAAAAGTAATATTTCTAACTGATTTCATACCTACATCGCTACCCTCAAGCTGCCGTAGTAAAAACTCCCAGAAAGTGTCCGTAACCGAACGTATAAAGCATCCAGCGAATTTGCATCGCGCAGGTGGATGCACGTGTGCCAGATGACGGGTGCAGTTTGCGACCGCGACTGCAGCGTACCACGAAAACTATAACTGTAACATAACTGTACCTGCACAACGTTCAACGTTTCTAATTTAGAACAAATGCCAAACTGTCTCCTCTGTTTTGCTATAGTAATGTAACTAAACGTTGATTGAAATTTGCATTGTCTCACTGTTTATCCGATTGCCTCATAGGCTTATGTTTTTCGAGCGTATATAAGATGTATTTGGCGAGAAAATTATAATGTCCAGTAGGCTAGATGGATTTTGACATTCATGAGGTATCGTTGGATTCGTCATAATCGTGTGAGTGATATTGGCTATAATATTTGAAAAAGTTGTTTTCTTTAATATATTTTGATTTCACTTGTTATTACTGTTAATCAAAAGTGGGCGAAATATCCTAAGGGATGGTACCGCTTTAGATTGTGTATACAATTTTATAGGGTTTTCGAAGGATAGGTAAATAAATTTAATTTTTTGGGTTCATATTTATTTATTTAAGGGCCAACAACGGATAACACATCTGAACAATACATTTGGCTTACATATAAAAAATCTAATTACGATGCTTAGCCACTTACAGGTGACCACAGCTCTTAGTATTAGCAAGTAAGAAGAAGAAGTAAGATGTATTTTCATGCGGGGCGCTAATTCATAAATTTTCCATTCAATTAAGTAGATACCTCGTTTCTTTCCGGAAAAAAATCCGTCATGCACGCCAACATATATATATTAATAAAATAGCAAATAACATCTTAAGACATTTTACAAGATTTTATTTATTATCATAAAATCTTGCAAGTTCGTAAAAATCGAGTAAAAATGTTGCACCTACACATAGCAGTCAGGTGACAATACAAAATAATGTTATGTTTAAGCTGATCTGAAAGTGGCCATAGGAACATAATATCCTAAATTATACATGGAAATAGGTTTGTAAGAATCGCCTTGGCGAGTCATTGACGTATGGACAAAAAAGACAGTAAATAAACAAGAGCTCCATATAATAAGTTAATTTCATCTATTCTGAAGCTTCAATACCGTTAGTAATACTTAGATGTCAATATCACTGCACTTTCACTGTCTTGTGTGGCAGGCAGTCGAGAATATTCTACTAGGTACGTCGCCAACAGTCAGGTATTTGGCTTCGTATTGAACCTTAACCATAATACATTCGCCCGTAATTCGGATTATCTAGCCAACTCTTGGCTATTAAAAGATGTACTACCAAAGAGCTGAATAGACGAAGAAGCCAAAAAAAAGAATTGCCTATTAAGTTCTCAAGATGATTACTTTTCTATTCGTAATAACTACTGAATTAGGGTCATTATGACGGCTACGCGGTTCTTCCTTAGGTTTTACCACCTGGTTTCTTCAATTAAAGGTTTACATTTCAACAGACCCTAAACAAACTGTGAGCCGTATGAATTTCTTGTCCTGTGTCCTTTCAGTTCTGGTGAACTAAAAGGACAATTTCTGATTAGAGATATGTGTTGGTAGTCATTTGAACCGTTTTCCGGCGAAATGACCCTATAGTGTTGTATAATAATGTATCCGTAAAGAGAATCCGTGAAGTTGATCAAACTTAACTATATGCACACATATCTACATAAAACAAAATATGAACTTTCCTATTATTATTATTTTTTTTGAACCTGACTGTTGCTATAATAGAACGGACCCAATATAGCGGTCGAACTGCGTGGTTGGAGGGTGGCCTGGGGAAAATCCAGGGGAAGCGTCCGGCACGACCACGCGGGGAAGTTTTGTACACTGGAATACTCTGAGTTTGCGCTCCAGTGAGATTGGTTGAACGGTATCAACCGAATCTGGGGTGTAAGAGGTATCAAACTACTGGGAGTTTTATCGCTGGTTCGCTAAAACCTAGCCTAGCTGAGAAGAGTCCAGCAAGAAACTCAGCTAGGCCCGACTTGCGTCGGACTGACTCTACCCGGTATGCGGCGGTACCGGGACGAAAGCCGACTATATGTGTCTTTGTTGTCGCAATCTCGCGGTGGACGTCCCCGCCTATGAACTTTGCACGAAAATGATGCCAATAGGTACAAATGTCCGTAACGATTGAAATTTAGGAATCGGTAATAGAATTAGATACTCATACAGTCATACTACACATTCAAAATGACAAGTATTTACATTTGATTAGCTAACTTGGCTCACACACTGTTTATTTATTGATTTATTATAGACACACATATACGCTCACAGTATTTCACCAAAACGCTTACACGGTAACATATTATGTAACAATATACAAATTAAAAATAGAAATATAAAAATATTCACATATCATGAACCAATCTAAAGGATGGTGCATTGCTTAAACGTTCAAACCCGAGAAATTCTCACATCGACCTTTTACTGTAAGTAATCCCCATTTCGAAAAGTAAACATAATCTATTAAAAACTATTAATTTTTGTAAAGTTCTTTTACGAAACATGAATGCTTTTATTTCTATTGCTTCCGATTTAAATACCTTACCTATCAAATGCTGCAGCATAATAAGCAAGCATTCTGGATTCCAAGAAGTTATCAGTAAATGCAAGCTTCAAAACCATGGTCTATTATATCACGGGACATTATTAGTGGTGTGTGACAACCCTAGTGTACAAGTGGTTAATAAAAACTAAGTGCGGGTAGCTTCGAAAAACTCGCGCAATAAGATGTTGGTACCGGCTTAAGCCAGTGGTCTCGTGACCAAGGATGTTGTGACACATTGGGAACATCGGGAATCCTCAAAGAGGTAAATAAATAAGTTAATTATACTTGATTAAGTCCCATTTAGTCAAAATAATGTGAAAATTGAAATCAATATATATTGCTTAGGGTATTTTCTCCATTTTGCCCATGAATCATTCGTTTTTGCAATAATTTAGTCGTGTTTAACTACAGCACTAACAACTGCAGATGTCGAATAAGTGGAGCAATCAGAAACCAGACTATATGAAATTCCTTTCAAAGCTTTCATTTCAAAAATAAAAAATAAATATTAGTATTAGGGGACAATCTTACACAGATCGACCGAGTATATATTTATTTAGTAGAACATCCAAGACTCAGAAACAAATATTCATGTTCATCATACAAATATTTGCCCTTGCCGGGATTCGAACCCAGGTCCTTCAGCGCTTCGTAGGCAGCGTCCCCACTAGGCTAACCGGTCGTGGAATCTTAAGGAATAAATACCTAACCTTGTTTTTTATAACCTGTAAAAAAGTACTATTCAAAAACACACTAGGTACTTACGATAGATTTAAAAAAGTATAAAAACATCAAAAAAAATTAGTGAATGTTTTTTTTTTATTTAGCTACTTACAATAAAATCTGAAAATGGATTTTCAATCATGGCTTGCTCTGTAGGTATGCGGTGTGGTGTGGTGTTGGCTGCTGACGGCTGCGGCTGGTGCTTTGTTTGGGAGTTTGATATGTGTGTCCTGTCTGTTTGTGAATAAAGTTTATCTTTCTGTCTTCCTTCTTTTTTCTTCTTTTTTTCTTCTTTCTTTCTTCTCTCTTTCGTCTTTTTTTCTTCTTTCATTCTGTCATTTTATTTCTTCTTTCTTTCTTTTGTTGAGAGCGAAAGACCTGCATTTATCTCTAGCTGTCAACACAGCAATCTTCAAACCAATAGAGAATAGGCAACGCACTTGTGATTCTTCTGGAGTCGCAAGCGGTTATAGGCTACGGTGTCGGCTTACCACCAGGTCTACTTGTTTTTTTTTAAGATTTGGAATATTCTGTGGTAAAACATACATGGATTCACGCCTTTATTCCCAATAGCAGAGCACATGGAACTTATGTTCCAGTGCAACTTCTAGCATAAGGGTATATAAGATAGAAAAGTGTGATATCGCAGTGATATGTCACTAACCTATCGCCCATAACACACTTCGACCCTGCTTCCAGTCGACTTATACGACGCCCACGGGAAGAAAAGGGGTGGTGAAATTCTAACCACATAAGTATGATATGATAAAACATATCTCGATTTATTGTTTGACTTTTATATTATACTTACTTATAGCCAATAATACTACGCAGATCTCCAATAGTACGAGCTTTCTAGGAATCACTTAGTTGGTCAGTAGAAATCGCACGTCTCTGCTGGGAATTATTCGCAGCGGCCATCTGCCGTTCGCCGTTCCCCGCCCGCGTTCTATACTAGGATATGCAAGGCTTGCAATGCTTGCTGCGACGTGCTTTACATTTTGTTAGACGTTAGATTGTTGTTGAAATAATGTTGTAACTTAGACAGACAATGGCCTTTGGTATCGAGGGAATGCCAGATGTAAAATTATAATTTAACGAAATAGGGAACGAAGTTCGATAGAACTCAAAACTATCATCAAACAAAAATCATGTGTTTGGTTTGATACTGTTAGTGAGTTAGTACCTCGATCAGCTATGTATGAAATATGAACTAACTTTATCTTGGTTTTTGTGGGTATGCAGTTCGACACAGAAAACATATAGGATCGATACAAATAAATCAAAGAAATACTGAGTACTGTACCTACCCTGCAAAGCATTGATGAGAGTTTCCTCATCTTATCGAGAACGACATACTCGTAATGTAATACTTTGTAGCTTAATATTATACATAGGTGGATATACCTCTGTTGCTCATTGAAATTCAAGCGTAATATGATTGGAATCGTATATTAACCAACATCGATTAAATTATAACCACATCCTTTATAATTAAATAATTCACCTCGCTCATCGAAACATTTCACTAAGTACACCGAACAACCATTGCGCAATATTCGCTATCATTAACCGCCGAGTTTGGCTGAGGCCTGTAATGACATTAACATTTACTCGCACCAAGACACTGGAAAGCTTCTTATGAAGTATCGACGTAAAATATGTATATTTATTCAATAAAGCCTCAAGAAATATTCGCTAAGGCTGCTTGAGAAAAACTGATGCGATTTTGCCCTTTGTTCCCATTTTCCGTCCCATATTTTTGTTTTCAACTTCACTGAATATTTTTATTACTTTTTCTTGTCTCTGAACACATGAGTTATTTCTGCGCAACGCGAGGTTTTCACGCTATTTCGTGGCGTACTCGTAGGTTTTTAGTAATTATTTCCAATGTGAACATACACACTGACTAACAATCTAGTCATTGTAAAATTAACTGGCCGGATATTTAATTTCTAAACACATTTACATACATAAACTCATGTCTGTATTCCGGATACAGATAGGTAGAGGACATGAAATTTAACTTTCATGTTCAATGCAAAAATATGAAACTTTAAGTTACCGGTTCAAAACATCGATAAAGTGATGACATCGTACTGTTACGATGACAACCTGCATCACAAAACTGTTATTGGGATACAGCCGATACAGGTTGGATTCGTATTGTCTAACTAGTCAAAAATGTTAACAATTTAATTAATGAAGTTGCGTAGGACATACGCAGGAATCTGCTACAGTATAATATTGTAACCCAAATTCGAGACCGAAACTAAAAGAATACAATATTTAAACCAGAAAAGAACACAAAGTTTTTTTACAGATTTTTGTTTACAATTTCCCTCTCTGGCCACTTCCCGTTGCGTGGCCGGCCTGTCCCCGGTTTCACACTTGAACAATAAAAGAGCGTGAGAGTGTAAAAGTCGCGTAACGGGGCATTTCCGACCTTTATATGGGCACCTTTCAGCCGCTGCCAGCTGGCCGTATACTTGAGTAAATAGCTGACAATACGAAATGCTTTGGTGGCTCGTTGTTATTTATTTCTTTCTCATTAAAACCTTGGATACCTAACAACGAGTAGTTTTAAGTCCACTTTTCTATGTCAAGTTATTATAAATAAACCTCTTGATTTAAATTCTTTTAGATGATCCGTTGAGTGTGAAATCACACGAATGTACATATTTTATTATTATACTTACGCATACCTTACGGTATACCTTACCCTTTAAAATACTTCTCTCAAAATACAAGTAAATACAAGTTTCATATATGTACGACAAATACTTTCACATACGTAGGACGTAAGTATTACAATCGCAAATCTGTTCTATTGTATTTACTGGATAAATTCTACGTCTAGGTCAACCTTGATCGGAGCTTAAGTTTTTTGAGAAGTAAGTACTCAAAGGATTGATGAACCATTAAACTTCAAAGAGCTAATGGATACAGATTTTTTGTCGGACATTTCAAAAATGAGGCTAAGTTACAGTATATCTTTACACAATTTATTTTAGGGGTCTCTGTATTTTTGGCAATTTTTCGTAGACTTTTAAAATGAATAATTTAACGAGTAAGTACAGGGAAAACCGGAATACGCTATTTGATTGATATAGTCAAATCAGACTTTTCAAGAAACGTCAAAAACGCTCTGTTTGTATGAAGTTTGCAGGAAACACACACAAATGAAATCATATTAGTCAAATCAGACTTTTCATAAAACGTCAAAAACGCTCTGTTTGTATGAAGTTTGCAGGAAACACACACAAATGAAATCATATTAGTCAAATCAGACTTTTCATGAAACGTCAAAAACGCTCTGTTTGTATGAAGTTTGCAGGAAACACACACAAATGAAATCATATTAGTCAAATCAGACTTTTCATGAAACGTCAAAAACGCTCTGTTTGTATGAAGTTTGCAGGAAACACACACAAATGAAATCATATTTTCTGTGGTTGAGCTGCGTCCTTTTTTGTCTTCATGTATTTAATAATCTTTAAATTAGCATAAATAAGAATAACTGAAGGCTTATATTTTTTGTTAAGTGGTGTGGTGTGTATGATGTACTCGTATTACGCTATTGCAGGCCACTTGAATTCGAAACCAGTTTAGGCCGATTAGTAGAATTTTCGATGCTAATGTTTAATTTCGAATAATGTTTAATTTTGTTCAGTTTCATAACCGTATTATTATTTAGTAATTATGCTAGTTAAAGTTTCGAACAGACAAAACCCTACATGGTTACGTACGGTTACATAAAGTTCGCATAAAACTGGAAACAAATTCCACAAATCGGCGTGGGCCTACCTCGCCTTAAAGTATGCGGATAATAGCCCGTAATTGGTCCCGACGATCAAGGTGACATCTGACTAGCTGAGGCTAGACCTTCATCAAACGCCATCCGATTAGGCCGGATTAACCGTACAAATGGAATGCGTAATTATGTGCGCCTAACTAATCGGTTTTAACTCGACACGCATAATCACTACTTCGTACACTGGGGGCTCAATCTGACACATAAGCTTCGCATTTCTATTTGATTCTAATGTGTTTTGCACGTTTGTTCTGACACGTTAGTTACGCGCTTGTTGAAGCAAGCCCGAGGTAAACATGTTTCAATCGAATTGTTACGCGAAATGTGTCTTGATTGACCCGGAGATTTAACGAAATCGGACAAAACGGGGTCCAGGGACATCGGGATGTGGGATTGTGGTGACAGATAACAATTTTCCGCTTTGCTGACAGTGAGTTTAGCCGGCTAATAATAAGCTAATGCATTGTTGACCAATGCGCTCCAACAACCATTTTAAATCTTGGGTTGTTTCAATTAATATTATCCACGCAGTATTTGTATGCCATATAGTTTTTTTGAATTCCGAAAACTGTGAATTTTTAACTTAATATTTTATATATCTGATCGAAATAGACAAAATCAAAAGTTAAATAATGAATATTTTGAGCTCTTAGGGACCGGCAAGCATGAGCGTATATTTTAATTTCAACTTGATTGATGGTATCAAGAATCGCGTTTCTGAGAAAAAGGGTCCAGACAGACAACGAAGTGATCCTATTATGGGTTATCTTTTTTCCTTTTTTACAGCAGCTACGAAACCACGAATAATTATTACTGAATGGTTTGGAAAATCTCTGTATGTATACATACGAGGGGCGTTCAATAAGTTTTGAGAATCGGCATAAAAAACAGAAGTTATCCGTTATATATATCATTTTTAATTATTAAATACACTCTTTATTAGTTTACATACATACATATAATCACGCCTTTATCCCTAAAAGGGTTAGGCAGAGCACATGAAACTTTTGTTCCAGTGCCACTTTTAGCATAAATATGGGTATAAAAGATCGACAAAATGTGACATTGCAGTGACAGTTTATTTTACTTTATTAGTTTACTTACCTAAATAATATATTAAAAATGTTTTAATTTTGCTTCATATAAAAAAAAACTTTGGATAGATGAAGTGAAGACTAGTTTTTACATCGACGCAATTGCACCGGTTTTATTGAGGAGTTTTCGATATCTTAGAATAAGAAGTAAAAGAAAAGAGTTGGTCTAGATTACACTGTAGGTAAGTTAGTTTTATAGAATGCACAAGCCTGAAAAACAGTCCTGGTAATCGGCAAGCTCGGCCAAGAAAAAAAACTCATACAATTGTTCTTTTTTATCTGGTTTTTTTCTGAGACTGCCTCACTTAAGGCCTCCACCCACCGGACGCGTGTGCCGCGCGTGTGCTGCGCGGGTGCTGCGCGGGTGCTGCGCGGGTGCTGCGCGTGTGCCGCGCGGGTAGGTACTGCGCGTGTGCCAGGCGTGAGCTGAGCGTGTGCTGTGCGTGTGCCGCGCGGCTGCTGCGCTGCAGCTGAGCCGCTACCGCGCGGGCCCGCGCGGGCCCGCGCGTCATATCTCTCTCGCTACCAACACATTTAATATGTATCTCACTAACTCCATCACACACTGCCACACTGCCGCGCCGCTGCTGCGCGGGTGCTGCGCGTGTG
This sequence comes from Epinotia demarniana, assembly GCA_945867215.1. Lineage (NCBI taxonomy): Eukaryota > Metazoa > Arthropoda > Insecta > Lepidoptera > Tortricidae > Epinotia > Epinotia demarniana. The sequence continues at coordinate 19,219,214 of OX244263.1, forward strand.
CCACGCGTGTGCCACGCGGGTGCTGCGCGTATGCCGCGCGTGTGCAGCGCGGCAGATGCGCGTGTGCCCCGCGGGTGCTGCGCGTGTGCCGCGCGGCTGCTGCGCTGCAGCTGCGCCGCTACCGCGCCGGCCCGCGCGTCATATCTCTCTCACTACCAACACATTTAATATGTATCTTACTATCTCTATCATACTCAGCAGCGCGGGCCGCGTAGCTCACGCGACGCGCACGACACGCGTCCGGTGGGTGGAGGCCTTTAATTGCTATAGAATTATGATGTATCACTCTCCCTTCGTATTTATATTCATAAATTTGTCACCTAGGTTCACCCTGTTAAAATATATATATATATATACTAGTGGTCGCCCGCGACTTCGTCCGCGTAGGTTTTTGATGATGACAAAGATATAAAATAGGTAAGTGAATTTTATTCTTAGTTAAAATGATCTAGACATATTACATTTCAAACAGTGGCAGACACTGATATGCGATTGTTGAAGAATTTTTAAAGATTTTCTAATCAGATTACGGGAATTGTTTGCAGAATGCTTAATACTTATTCCGTCAGTTACCTGATGCTTTAATCTAATTTTAATCTTTGGCAAAAATTACTGCAAGATATAGAGCGACGCATGGATTTGGAGCTAGAAAATGGGGATCTTAGTTATTATGAATGAGATTAAAAAAAAAGTTATTATCGTAAGGCTGTTAAAACAATCTTAAACTTAGCAATGGAAATCGAGAAATGGAGACAGGTTAATGAAGAGTACATTTTTTTTAAAAATCCAGTGTTCCCCGTACAAAATAGTTCCCCGGATAGAATTTTCTTAAACGCAGAAATTACTTTTTTTGTATTGTAATTAGTAATCTTTCACCAAAGTTTCAAGCCTTTAGCTCAAAAAAAAAGATTCCCCCATACAAACTTTGCACCCCTATTTGACCCCCTTAGGGGAGGTATTTCCAAAAACCCCTTCTTGTCGCTAGCCCACGTTATAAAAATAACCTAAAGTTACAAAACTCTAGTTTAAAAAATAATGTTTCCCCCATACAAATATTGCACCCCTATTAGCAGCATAACGCAGAAATAACTTTTTTTGTATTCTAATGAGTAATGTTTCTACAAAGTTTCAAGTTCATAGTTCAATAATTAATGTTTCCCCCATACAAACATTGCACCCCTATTTAGCCTCCTTAGGGGTGGAATTTTCTAAAACGCTGAAATTACTTTTTTGTATCTTAATAAGTAGTCTTTCTAAAAAGTTTCAAGTCTCTAGTTAAAAAAATAATGATTCCCCCATACAATCTTTGCACCCCCATTTAACCCCCTTAGGGATGGAATTTCGTCATAAAAGAAAGTCCTGGTGTAAATTTCAAGTTTCTAGTCCGAGTAGTTTCGGCTGTGCGTTGATGAGTGAGTCAGTCAGGACATAGAAAAACCTACCTTGAACTTTGTTACGTGGGCTGTGCTTAAAAAAATGATGAGATGAGTTTAATTTAAAAATTTCGTGGCATCAAAATAAATAAACTTAAAAAAAAATTTTTTTAATTATTATGACCTAACCAGAATTTTGCCAACACCGCCCCAAACATGTAACAAAATATCCTAACATTTTACTGACGTCAGAATGTATTCCATACTATCATCATATTTATTTAGCTATTAAAAAGAAACAAATGAATGAAATCTTTTTTTAAAGTTTTTAGTGTGTTACTGAATAATGGCACAATAGGAATGACAATCACATATTATCATCATGAGACCAAATCATGCTGATTCTCAAAACTTATTGAACGCCCATTAAATATCTGAGCCCAGATATGATAAAAAAGGCCTCATTAAAAAAACGTGCATTATTTCAAAGATATATTATCGCTACGCTCACCTAACATTTTTACCATACAAAAATTGATTCATGTTGACACTATCACCTTACGGTTCTGGTCACACATATATTGATGATAATTAGGTAGATACTCGAGTTTCAATTAGGTATATCTTTTACTAGCTTCTGCCCGCGACTCCGTCCGAGTGGAACTCGTTTAAATCGCAGCTCCATACAAACTTTTACCCCCCATTTCATTCTCTCAGAGGATGATTTCGGAGATAAAAACTATCCTTTGTCACTCTCCATCCCTTCAACTATCTCGACTTAAAAAATCACGTCAATCCATCGCTCCGTTTTGCCGTGAAAGACGGACAAACAAACTAACAAACAACCAAACAAAAAAACAAACAAACAAACAAACAAACACACACATACACTTTACCATTTATAATATTAGTATGGATATGACGGTGTATTTTTGATTGGTAAGTGTATTTCTTTTTGTTTGTAATCATATTTATACCTACTAATTACTATCGTTATTATTGTTTAGCTTTAAGAGGGCGTTCAAAAATTCGTCAAGAATAAGCGACAATTATCGATTTTTGATGGTCTAAATCTGAGAAACGGAAAGATTTTTATAGATTCCGATTACTTATTTGCATAGCTCAACTCCTTTTATTGTGTCGAACGTCGGGGTCAAACTATACTAGTGAGTCACTCGTGAGGCTAATCGAGACAACTTACAAATTGCATAACTGCCATGTCAATTATTTTACGAGTGATCGTGATACTTGGTGATTTTTATAAGCTTTTATTTATGTAGTTCACCTATCCGTTGCCTGTAATTCAATCTTTCAAGTTAAATTTGATCCACTTCCTGGTTTCCGATTGAGCTGAAATTTTGCATGCATGTATAAATTGGATGACAATGCAATATTATTATGACATAAAGCTGATCTGATGATGGAGCTGGAAGGTGGTCATAGGAATTCCGTAAATAAACGACGCAACCCCATCGAGTTTGGGCTAGCTTAATTCGTCTTGATGAGTACTTGGTAACCAGGGTCTGATGATGAAGCTGGAAGGTGGTCATAGGAATTCCGTAATTAAACAACGCAACCCCATCGTGTTTGGGCTCGTTTAATTCGTCTTGACGAATACTTTGCTACTATATGGTAACCAGGGTCTGATGATGGACCTGGAAGGTAGCCATAGGAACTCCGTAATTAAAAGACGCAACCCCATTTCATCAGTCCACTTTGTGGGGGGTCCGCTGCGCCATCTGGTACGTGGTCTCCGCTCGAGAACCTTCCGCCCCAACGGCTTTAAAGTATTTCATTTCTCTGTACAAGAAACTACAAACCACCGACATAATATGCAGGGTTGTTGAAAATAACAATATGAATAAAAAACTTTTTAACCGACTTCAAAAAAAAAGGGGGGGGGGGTTATATGTTTCACTATTTTTTTTTATGTACGTACGTTCGCCGATTTCTCCGTCAGTTGTGGCCCGATTAAAAAAATATATTTAAAAAATGTATACTTCTGAGATAGTTCCACCGTCACCAATTCAGGATCTGATGATGGGATCCCAGGGAAATCGAGGGCAACCCTCAAATATTACGTACTTATTACGTGTTTCATGAATTCTCTAAAGCTTTTAAGGTATGAATTTGCGTCTGGTAGTCATCAGTTCATGTTGGTGGGCTGATGATGGAAGGTACAACTTCTCAACGTTTAGGAGTTGGAGGAGTTTTTTTTAATCTTATATACCGTTCATCATATTCTTTCTAGTTATTCAGGTGAGCACACGTCAGGATCTGATGATGGGATCCCAGGGAAATTGAGGGTAACCTTCAAATTTTATAGGCACGCGTGTAGTTGACATCGGTATTTTCTATTATGACTCGTGTATTTATCCTTAGAAATCGTAATTTTGGTGAAGTTGAACTGGTGATGAAGAGACCAGGCTAATGGAGAGATCCATTCTCTTCCTCCTGGAGCAGTCCTTAAGGATGTGAAATACGAATTTCACGAAAATCAGTTGAGTGATCCAACTAGAGAGTGCAAAAACCGGTCAAATTTCAAAACGGGTTATTAACCGGTTTTTACTAAAAGCTAAAAGAATTGTATTGGAGGATAATTTTACTGTAAGAATGTTAGTTCTGGTTTATTAGTAGGCGATGTGTAGTTTAATAAGTAACTAACTTTTTTTTAACTTTTTATACATCATCATAATTGTCCTTTTACAGTCAAGGAAAATGATTCGCTTACCGTTTTGCTGATTTATTGCTTGAGAGATGGACATATCTTAAGGTTTATATTCGCTTTAGCAAGCGAGTGTTGACAACGACGATTGATAACGTGAAAGTTCGGAGGCTGGTCCGAAATTATTGACGTTAATATCATCTACGATAAGATGATTAATTCAAAGTCTATGTCATGGGTAGTGCTGTACATGACTCGTAAGGCCGATACGTATTTTATCGCTATCATACTAACTTTAATTAAACTTACTAAAAATTAATAAGTTACAATTTACTAGTTTTTTTGCTACATAACGGTCTTGGCTCACAATTTCAGGTATTTTATAAATGTAACTCATTTCGGTTAGTAACCGGTTTATAGTGTCCAAACCCGGTTATTTACCGAACTCAAAAAGTTCCGGTTAACCTCTTTGCATTCCCTAGAGCAACCTATAGAGGGGACAGCCGGATAGCCGGACAAACGAAAGCATTATTGCCCTATAGTTGAATATCGAACTCGCTCACAAAATTTCACGTGAATCTGTTTAGAGATGCAACCTATAGAGGGGACAGCCGGATAGCCGGACAGCCGGACATACGAAAGCATTTATGCCCTTTAGTTAAATATCGAACTCGTTCATAAAATTTCACGAGACTTGGTTCAGAGATGCAACCTGTAGAGGGGACAGCCGGATAGCCAGACAGCTGGACATACGAAAGTACTTTTGCCCTATAGTTACATATCGAACTCGCTCTCAAAATTTCACTAGAATCTGTTGAGAGATGCGACCTACATATAGAGAGGACAGCCGGACCACTTAAAAAAAAGCATTTTATATCAAAAAAGACGTAACTACTTAAATATTATACTTTGTCAGAGTATTTTAATATGTATAGAAAATATGTGCACAAAAAGCAAATACTGGCATTGTTCAAGTTAGGGCACCACGTCAGCGAAGTAATACTTACCATCTTTTAGCGCAAGTATTAATATCGGTCGCGCATTCGCTCCAACGGTGCGCTATACGGCTACAGTAAGCTTGTGTGCGTGCTAGTAGTATTTACACACACACACTACGCACTACGCGTCTCAAAATACCGAATCCTGAGCGAGCGCTTTTTTCAATAGCACTCTTAAACTTTATTTATTTGTTTTCATTATTAAGTTAGCGAATATATTATAGTAAAGGTAAACATTACTTTTTTAATCTACTTGATTATTATGAATCGTCAACTGAAAATCGTGTACTATAAAACGAGCAATACATTTTTTAGATATGTATATTTAACGCGTGATTACATCTATTTATTATATCTCGAAAACGGCTCTAACGGATTTGATGAAATTCGCAATATGGTGGTTACGTGGTCAAAAATAGATCTAGCTCGGTCTCATATCTAGGAAATTTCGTTTGCTCTCTGAAAACCCCAATAAACTTCGAGCCAAGCTCGGTTGCCCTTAATTACCTGAAAGTAGCAATACATCAGTAGTTACATCGTAGTGAAGATTGTCACAGTAATCACAAGCATAGAAAATCAGAATCACTAGTTACGATACCCCATTACCGTTTGCTAATTACACTACTCGTAAAGTTAGCATTGTGCCCTGTTACACTCGATACATAATTCTGGTTTTGCCCTACGACTCCTAATGTAATATTTCATTGACTGTTCCATCGCCTCGTCCTGTCTCTCGTTTACGCGAATGTGAAACAGAGCCAGGGAGAGTAAATCTGAGCGGGCCGTGCCTGAAGGGTTCCGTGTTGCAAGTCTGTAGGGAAACGACGAACGGCTGTAGTCAAGTCACAATTAACTCCGACATGTTTCAATTTCCACTTTCAACTTAACACAAAATCCCTTAATTAATGTTGATGTTGCTTACTGAGGCAGCTCATGTGTCTTGGAACTGATCATATAGAACCAGATGGTTACATTTTTAGGACAAATAGTATTTTAGACAATTAAATAATCATCAAAAATAATCAAAAAATCATCAATTAGACGACTGCTTTGTAATATTTATTTGTTTCAATTTGAAGACCAAAAATCAATGATTTTAAGACAAAATATTTGTGTGATGAGCACGAATATTTACTCTCCAGTCTTGATATGTGCTATGTGTAAGTATACGTATTTTTATCGCCGTTTAGTAAGTACACGTAGTAAAAGCTTTGCTTAGTTTGGGACTACATTGGTTTGTGTAAGATTGTCCGCTAATATTTATTTAATAGTAAATAAAACAAATACGTGTATTAAATGTTTAGTTAGAGCAAACTTTTATTGTTTATTTTATATTTATGAATTGACATCGAATAGAAGACTATTTATCAAATCTGATGCTACTTGAAAACTAAAAACAAAAACAATCCACCGTTAATATTGACGGACAACCAAAAAAAATTTTTGTACATACATCATAAATAAGTTTCCACTATAAGCGACGGTTCAAACGGACTGCCTACATTAAAAATAACGAATAAAATTAATGGCTTACTGAAACAGACAAATATTTTGGTGATATTCATTTATGTGTGCCATGGGAGACATATATTTTCAAAACGAACTACATCGTTTAATAAGAAGTTTATAATGAATACCGAAATGGATTTATCCAATAGTGACTCAACTTCATCTTGAAGCGCGAGCTAGCATAGCATAGATAAATAAGGAATATTTTTTTACGTAAAAAAATGTAGCCATAGCCTAGTTTCTTGCGAGCTTTTTTAAATTATGACAAACTCAACCGGCGCTGGAGAAGGCCTATGTTACTCCTCGCTGACACGCGGTGCAGATACTTCCGTACACAGTGGTGTTGCAAGTGTTAAGCGGGAGCGGTTAAGCAATATTTTCAAATAAAATGAGGAAGAACGAGGCGCAGGATCAGTTTATGTGGCACTATTTGGGGCCTATGACCGGCGGTGAACGTCTTTCGGTTGATATGATGAATACCAAATAAATTCTGGAGGTCTCAGGATTCGTTGTCATTCTTATTTTGGTACAGTCAAGTGCAAAAATATGTATCGATAACATCCTCTCATAAATAAGTACCAAAACCTTAATCCGCTGACATAAGAGTTATGGGACATATTTATGAGTAAGTTGTATGCACCCATATTTTTACACTTGACTGTACGTCGTGAATTATTGCATTAGTACTAAAGTCATTAAAGTCCCTTTTTCTCGAGATCAAGCCAAATAAACTTAATTTCCTAATGAAGTGTCCCGTGTCACTCTTAATAACAAGATCCATCCTTTGAGATATTTTATATATGAGTGTTCATCTACCAGTCTTCTTTGCTAAATACTTAGGTATGACAAGGCAAACTACCTTTTAAAATTACCTTCATCGTAGGCTGACGCACAAAATGGCCGTAGAATGGTTGAACGCTTGCCTAGCCTCGTATATAAATTAAGTTATGGAATTGATAATTACTTATTTTGCCAACCCAAATTATGCTAAGCATAATCGTATTATGATACTAGACGTGCCCGCGGCTCCACCCGCGTGAATTAATTATATTAATGTATTTGTCACAGTTGTATTATGTTCATGAGGTCTGCTTAGCAATATACCACAGTATACAGGTATTTTCATATACATACATACATACATACATTCACGCCTTTATTCCCAAAAGGGGTAGGCAGAGCACATGAAACGTATGTTCCAGCGCCACTTTTAGCATAAATGTGGGTATAAAAGATCGACTAAATGTGATATTGCAGTGATAGGTTGCTAGCCCATCGCCCACAACACACTTCAACCCTGGTCCCTTAGTCGACTTTTACGACACCCACGGGGTGGTGAAATTCTAACCACATGGGGGATTTTCATATACATTTATTAAAATGTCAACATGAAACTCAGTAATACCTACACTCAGGCCTCCTCTCATGGATGAGAGGGAATGGGCAGTAGCAGTTGGCACGCTGGCCCAGTGCGGGTTGGGGACATTTGTGAGGAAACCTGCATACATTCACAAAGAAATTCAAAGGTGTATGTGAAGTCCCCAACCCGCACTGGGCCAGCGTGGGGACTACTGCCCGTTCCCTCTTATCCATGAGAGGAGGCCTGTGCCCAGCAGTGGGATGTATATAGGCTGATTTATTTATTATTATTATTTGAAAAATGGCTGAAATACCTATAGCGACACAAAGTTTCATAATTTTCAGCACTTAGTAAATTTTTACTCAAAAAGGTGTCATTAAAACACGTATTTTAAATGATTATAATGACTAGAACATGACATCAAAACTTTTCTCTAAAGAAGTTATTTTCTGCCCTTTTATAAAAAAAATAACCACGAAGACACCGTCGTGAGCGGAGAGTTAGGGGGTCAGGTCCAACCGATCAGAGCACTTGTTTTGTTCCACACAATATAACAAACGATAATAAAATAAATAAATAAAAATAAAAAAAGCCTTTTTTTCTACTACCACTAATAATTACACTGATACTATAAACTATTATACTTAAAAGCAAATACTCTAGGTAGAAGTCGCCTCTGCGGCGTAGGCCTCCCCCATTTCCTTTCTCTGGCCTTCCGCATGCAGTCTGAGCCGATTCGTTGGCTGAAAATATCCCGACACCTTTTCTTTGGCCGTCCACGTTTCCTCTTTTCGCCTCTCGGTATCCACTTGGTTAGTCTCTTCGTCCACCTACTTTGTTCCATTCTACAAATTTAATACTTATGTCCTGCCCATGATGATGCCATGCCCACCGGATAATATCATGTCCTGTTCCATTTGCATGATATTATCCGGTATACAATATCATTCAGTTTTGTTGTTCTCCTAATGGTTGTATTGTTTACTCTGTCTGTTTATATTTTGGACCAGCCCCGAAGGTCGCAAGGGGCGAGGGCGAAGGCTGAGGTTAATCCCGCGTCCCCTCGCGGGGCTGGACGCAATTAACTCTCGACATGTTTCAATTTACACTCGCAAATACTCGCTGCCTATTGTGCTGTATAACTGCCATGCATCGCGTTAACGTTCCAATTTTGTAGACTATAAAATTAAAGAGCGAATCCTGTCGTGACCGTACAGTTGGAAAATTAATCATCCTTTCTGTGGTCAACAGTTAACAGCTTGCACGTAAGTTATGTTTTTATGCACATTATAATTTTGGTGCATGAAAGGACCAACCTGCATTTCTGTGAACATTACATTATTATTACAAAACATTATTATTTTTTTAGTTGCAGAAATATCTGGCGTCCTCTGTAGCCTTGTTGGTAGTGACCCAGCAGCCTAACAAGCCAGAGATCCCTGGTTCGAATCACGCATTTATTTATGACTTTGTCACGAATATTTTTCATGGAATTTTTATATGTAATTTATCTATAAAAGTATTTATATCGTCGCCTAGTATCCATAGTACAACCTTTGCTTAGTTTGGGACTAGGTCAATTTGTGTAAGATTGTCCCCAAACATTGATTTTATTATTTTATAGTTACATTATACCGATGTTGTAAAAATCAAATAAACATGGAAACATAACTACCGGAACTAAGCGCAAATCGAGCATTTGCCGGACCGACGCGTGACGATTAGATTCAATTTATCTTTTTGTTTTATTACACTTGCAAGTTCTATGATACTTTTGATGTTTGCATCAAAAGGTCAACTATCTCGTACTAGGAATGATTTAAGAAGAAAGCCAGTCGGGCAATTTTTGTATACAAAAACTTCGATTTAGCTCCAGCCTTCAACTATTTCTCGGCCTAAACTTTGCCATAGTAATTAAAATTTTCTCTGTCAATCTTTTGCTCTTTTTTTCGAATTTAGCACACTAGGCGGTAGTAAAATATTTTCGTTGAACCGATGGAACCTTCTTCATTATCATAGGCAAAGAATCGCCGTGGACGAGAGCGTATGAAATTACACTACCTAGTATAATACTGTTTCTCATCGCTAGGAACTTTGTCGATGTTCAAACGGATCAACTTAATATTAGCAAAACATAATTTACACAAAATAAAGATGAAAATATTCATTTCGAAACCTTATTATGTAGAGACGAGTATACGAGAGGTCGCTACGGTAGCATAGCGGATCGGACCCCGGCTCGAACTAATGAGTTTTTCGGAATTTATGTACCTACGGAATATTATTCGATACTTACAGTTACAGCTATTTGGTGAACGAAAAACATCATAAGGATCACGCAGCGCAGAAATTCGAAGGTGTATGTGAAGTCCTCAACCCGATCTGGGCCAGCGTGGAGGCTACAGCCCGTACGCTCTAATTCATGAGAGGAGGATGAGAAGACGTATATGATCATAATCATCATCATATCAGCCGAAAGACGTCCACTGCTGGAGGTAGGCCTCCCCCAAAGAGTGCCACAATGCGGTCATTGTGGCACTCTGGACCGGTGTCCTACGCCACCCGCATCCAGCGGACTCCCGCGACCTTTACCAAGTCATCAGTCCGCCTTCCGGTACGTGGTCGCCACTCGAGAATCTTTCCGCCCCAATCGGTTCTACGTGCAATGTGGCGGACGTCGGCTGATTTAATATAATAAACCTTAAGGCCCGCAGCACACGCCGCATACTGGAACAAGTTTCTTCCCGACGCTTAAAATTAAATAAGCGCTATGCGCGACCTGAGGGGCTACCGGGAAATGAAAACGAACTTCGTTTGTGTCTCTGTCGCACTTGCTAGTTCGAGCGACAGAGACGGAAATATTCGAACGAAGTTCGTTTTCACTTCGCGGTAGCCCCTCTGGCACCTTTACGTAAACAGTTTCAAATAACCAGATCCAACACTTCACTTGCGCTGTGGGCCGTAAGTCCCGTCACTATGCTATTTCATGGGTAGGTACTAAACTAACGTCCATGCCAGACTACTATTTTTTCACTAGGATTATCACATCAGAAGCTTAACCTAGCGCAGCTTTTAGTTACAATGGCAAACATATTGACACATTTCACTGCATGTAGAGACGAGTTTTTTTATTTTACAAAATTTACAACGTTCTGAGTTGTGACTATAATAGATGTATCCTACCGAATTGTACACCGGACTTGGCGACGCAACAGAGCCACGCTGTTTCGTCGCCTAAATAATTAGTGTTTGTATGTATTGTATGTATATTATGCATTAACGTATTTGTTGCTATGGGCCTTAGATACCTGAAATAAATGGTTTATTATTACAGAGAATCCAGGAAGAGCCGCGGGATAAACAATATAAAATACATAAGTATCCAATTCCATTACATAAGTATTCAATTTATTTTTATATATCGCATAGCACTGAAGCAAACCAAAGCAAAAACAGTTAAAATCTAATTATATCGGTAACGTTCAATTCGAAAATTAGACTGCGGATTTTCAATCATTTCAGCTCTAAAATAATGAATGTGTTCCTCATTTTCCTTTAAGGCGGTGCATTGGAAAATATCGCGTGCTTTGAAACGCCATTCTGACTAAATTAAGAAACAATAAGATCTGATTTTCAAATATAAGATTATTGACTACATTGATTGTTCATTTGATTTTATCGATACACGATTGCTTAAAATTTCCTCGATAGAAAAAAAAACAGTGTTGGGTCTCTGTCTATGGGGCGTGTACGACTCAAATCAAGGCATCCCCTTAAAGCTACATTGCATGCCATAGGCATGAAAACAGTTACAAATGTAATTGTGCAGGAAATACCGCTTGGTATAATTTACATGTCTTAATATCCTTTAATTGAATACCTGATTATCCTTTAATAAATAAATCAATAAATAAATAAATAATAAATATAAGGGGACAATCTAGAGACCGTAGGAGTAGATCTCTTTAATAGAGTTTTAAATCAATTGAGAAATGATCGCAGCCAAAGGCTATGATAATATAGCAGTTTGAAGGTGGTGAAAAGCTTTTCCGAGAGATAACGGAAGGTAATCGCCAGTAAAACAATGTTGTTTTCATTTCAAATTTTGATATTACTTTACTACGGATTACGTTTTCTGCTTATGCAAAGATTTTTTTTTTTCTACAGAATGCAATCCCCTAGTGGCTTTTTATAACATGTGTGCCAACATAGTACAGTCAAGTGCAAAAACATGTATCGATAACATCCTCTCATAAATAAGTACCAAATTTTTAATCCGCTGACATTTCGTATCGTTATGGGACATATTTATGAGTAAGTTGTATCCACCCATATTTTTACACTTGACTGTACCTACTAATGTATGATGATCTAAGTTGATGCAATGTTGTTATTGATGATCTTAAACGTCAATTACAGGACCTTCTAATAAGCCACTAAATAAAATTATACGAGACGCCAAGTTCATGGTGCGAAGTGGTATTACGAATTTCGCCACCATAATTCCGTGTTACGCTAATTTTCTACTCTGCTCTGTAGCTAAACTGCAGTAATGCAGTACGGTCTCCGTTGAAGCCGGTAATGGAGTCAATTAGAGCTTGCGAATCCCACAAGTCAAGAGTTAAAAGAAATTAGTATAAATTGCGAAACGAAGCGTACGTTAAAATATTTTTAATATTAAAAATATACGATGTAGACTGCGGGTCGGCTAGATAGGACTGAAATAATACGACACGAGTACATACTAGAATAATGTTTTCACTTTATTTCACTTGTTTTTGCTCATTCCGCAAATGCTCCAGGGGCATACCTTTATACGATTGGGACCTCCCAGTGGTCACGTTTTTATGAAAACTCTTTCAGTTTTCCTTTAGAAGTTGGTTTATTTTGCTTATTTTAAATAGCAAAAAACATCTGCTAGCGATGTTTGCAAACTGTTGGTATCTGAAGCTAAAATGTGACTAACATTATTATAGCTTTATTAGCTTTATTTGTTAGTTTTGGACGTTTTCTATATTTGTGTATTTATTAATTTACATATGCCTCTATGTTTAACGTCATTTAGTAGTATAAAAGTTTTAATTTGTAGTAGGAGGACTACATCGATTTGTTATTATTATTATTATTTTCCATCATTTTGGTACAAGCAGTTATTACAAAGATTTTTTTATAACATTACATTTTAACTGGACAAAATAGTACTGAAGAATTGTGTACAATCGTCCCCGAATATGTATTAATTAAAATATTTATGTTGAATCGATATGACAGCCACTTCATGACAAGTACTATCATTGTTAGGACTTATGACCCGTCATAGAATATACAAGTTATAACTTGGACTTAGATTCTCTAATATAAATATTTGTTCATTTAAATACTTCAAATCATAATCAGAAGGGAATTGCAGGATAACTTGCATTTCGTTTTAAGTACCTAGTCCCCAGTTCCTAAAGTTACCCAACCGACTTCAAAATTATCAAACTAACTATATTTGGATAGCGTAACACAGATACTCATAAAATCAATTTTTTGTTATTCATCCGTTCCCCGTAGCGCACAAGCAGAATCTGATCGGGCCGCCATTCTCAGGTTTTCTTCGCCAAAATGAGGGAGGCCACGCGAAATTACTTTCGCGTAGAGCGAGCGTTGCCTACTTGTCCGCCTTTTCTGCCTTTATAATGTGCCTGATATATGGCTCCAAGTGTGCATTGTGATCCGGCCACGTACGCCATAATGTACCCAATTTAATATAATATATCGCTGCGGAAAGCAATATTTTGTTTATTTATTTACTGGCGATGTGTTGCAGGTTTAATGGCATTTATCTATTATTGTCATTCGTATCGGTTCTTGTCATTCTGAAGTAGATTCGTAGAACACTAGTACACTACACTACCAAGACTCACCCTCGATGCAAGATGCAGTGTTTTTTGTGTTTGTGTGTGCGTAAATCGTAATGCCAATACAAGTGCGTGTCGGGCCACGCGCAGTGTAGGGTTCCGCAGTTGCCTGTCTATCTTAGTTTCGTCAACACGTGCGCGCCACCTAAATGGTTGCGTCAGCCGAATTTGTACGAAAGGTAGCCTTTCTAACAAGGAAACATACCCAACTGTCCGGCGCCGATTTCAATGATTTTTATATATGTTATAGAGTGGTCTAAACTAACCGACAAGTAATTTTTTTAGTTGCCCAAACTCAACCTATCGGGAGATATTGTCCTCCAAAGCACCGAAAAATGGCGAAACCCTCTAACTTCGGAAGAGAGTATTTTAGACATAATGTTTTGCTATTTTGGCTCAAGACTAATATTTTACAAAAAAAAACACGCTTAAAATTTCATAGTTTTCACCGTTTCTTTCACTATAATGAAGAACGTAGGGTACCTATACTTATATCATAAAGTGAAAATAATGACATTGGATAGGTACATATTCCTTTACGTTTGAAGTAAGAATGTTCATCACCTTACTAAAAACAGTAAAATTTTTATTACTCAGACATTATTTTTGGAAAATTTTATGCTACGCAATTTCACGCTGGTTAAATTATGTAAAGTTCACAGCTTTAAAACAGAAATACTTACATAAGATTTTTTTTTAAAGAAACGGCAATTTTTTTTTTAAGAATAGACATCAAGGACCCTGTACTTAGTTCAGTTTTATGATTTAAAAAAAAAACTAGCAAAACGTCCAAAATGAGTGAGTGAAACGGTGAAAATTATGAAACTTTTAAGCGTGTTTTTTTTGTAACATATTAGTTTTGAGCCAACATAGCAAAACCCGTGTCTAAAAAACTCTCTTCCGAAGTTAGAGGGTTTCGCCATTTTTCGGTACTTTGGAGGACAATATCTCCCGACAGGTTGAGTTTGGGCAGCTAAAAAAAAAATCGGCCAAGTGCGAGTCGGACTCGCGCACCGAGGGTTCCGTACAAACAAGCTAAAGTTGTAGTATGTTTATTACTAAATGATAAATGAAAATGGAATCCGTAACATTACAATGTGGAAAGCTGGGGGAGCATAAAATTAAACAGGGTCACTTTATCAATTTAGTAATCATCCTTTAGGCTTTGATTTCCTTGCGAGTAATTGCGAACGCCGAAATAAGTGGATAACTTAAAAAAATTGCCGTTTCTTTTTATTGTGTTGATATAAAACTGACTTCACGGGAAAGTACCTTTAGGTTTTGATACCCTTGAGATTATCTATAATACTTATATAATAATATAAATCAGCCTATATACATCCCCTTGCTGGGCACAGGCCTCCTCCAATGGATGAGAGGGAACGGGCAGTAGTCCCCACGCTGGCCTAGTGCGGGTTGGGGACTTCACATACAACTTTTTCAGTTTTAAATTATGCAAGTTATACTGCTATTTCTTATGATTGTGTAGACATAAAACTTTCATTTTGCTATACCTGAAAGGTATTTGATATGAATTTCAATTTAATACCTCTACGCGTTTACAAGGAAAAAGGTAGTAAGTTTAAAATTGCCTAAAATGTTTTTTGTATGATTTTACAAAAATGTCTACATTATCGTAATTTTTCCTTTGTCTGTGCTATAGGAAGTTTATTCGTGCCGAGTTTCAAGTTTCTGTGTTAACGGGAAGTACCCTTTAGGTTTTGAGTTTGTTGGGAGTACTCATTTTCAAAATATGCGACTTAAAATGCTATTTCTTTTGATTGCGTTGACATAAAAGTTTGCTTTTACTACATCTGAAAGGTCCTATAGCCCTGAGTATTTGACATGAATTTCAATTTAATACCACTACGCATTTACGAGGAAAAAGTAAGTAAGTTTAAAATTTAAAAAAGGTTTTTTGTATGATTGTACTAAAAATATCTACTTTTCGTAATTTTTCCTTTGTGCTACTTATATGAAGTTTCTTCGTGCCAAATTTCAAGATTCTGTGTTAACGGGAAGTACCCTTTAGGTTTTGAGTTTGTTGCGAGTACTCAGTTTCAAAATATGCTACTTAAATTGCTATTTCTTTTGATTGCGTTGACATAAAAGTTTGGTTTTGCTACATCTGAAATGTCCTATAGTCCTGAGTATTTGACATGAATTTCAATTTAATACCTCTACGCATTTACGAGGAAAAAGGTAGTAAGTTTAAAATTTAAAAAAGGTTTTTTGTATGATTTTACTAAAAATATCTACTTTTCGTAATTTTTCCTTTGTTTGTGCTATATGAAGTTTCTTCGTGCCAAATTTCAAGTTTCTGAAATTACGGGAAGTACCTCGTAGGTTTTGCGAGTGTCGAAAAACTCTAAAATTTGCAGCATAAACGACTGTATCTTTTGATTGGGTTGACTTTTAAGTTTGATTTTTTCACAGGTCGAAGGGACAATAGACTTGAGTATTTGATATAAATTTCAGCTTGATACCGCCACGCGTTCCTGAGAAAAATGGTCTTGACAGACAGACAGACAGACAGACAGACGGACAACAAAGTGATGCTATAAGGGTTCCGTTTTTTTTCCTTTTGAGGTACGGAACCCTAAAAATGATTTGTCGGTTATTTTAGAGTACTCTATAACATGTATAAAAATCATTGAAATCGGCGCCGGACAGTTGGGTATGTTTCCTTGTAAGTACATTTTAAGTTGGTCGACTATTACTCGGTAACTAGGTTATGCCTACTTAGCCGTGATAGTTTTCCTTTTTTATATGTACCTACTACTGCCACGATTTTTTTCACGAGACAATGACTCGATCAAAAATTAGGGCTTTGAAGCCCAATATCTCCCAAACACTAAGTTGAAAAATGGTTGTAATTTTTTAACCGACTTCAAAAAAAAAGAGGAAGTTCTCAATTCGGCTGTATTTTTTATTATTTCAATGTTTGTTACCTCAGAACTCCGTCATTGATGAGCCGATTCGTTTTTTTTTTGTTTTGTTCGTATGTATATACTTCCAGGTGGGTCCCATTTTTTTCAAAATTCAGTTAGATGAGGGGATCCATGAGTAATTGAGGAGACTCCTCAATTTTAGTAGGCACGCGTGTAGTGATTTTGGTATTTTCTGTTATAACTCGTGTATTTACATCCGGAATCATAAATTTGGTGGCGAGGAATTGATACCACAGATGACTTATCGAATTCCTCAATTATGTACTTAAGTGCAAAAGTACCTACGTCACAGGTTCTGATAAGATTCCGTTGAAATAGGAACTAATGAAGTGCCATTGGTGATGATCTTGGGGAATCGATGGAAGTCCTCAAATATTATCGGCCCACATACAGCGATTCGGTTTTTTTCAATTATGTACGCACACACAGTGCAAAAGTACGTCACAGGTTCTAATTAGATTTCGTTGAAATAGGAACTAATGAAGTGCCATTGGTGATGATCTTGGGGAATTGATGGAAGTCCTCACATATTATCGGCCCACATACAGCGATTTGGTTTTTTTATAGTAGGTAATCAACGCATTTGCTATCGAAAATCAGTTATGTGGTAAATTGTAAAAAAATAGGAAATGTACTCGTGGCTTGGCGGAGTACTAAATTAAAGTCGGTTAAAACTTTGTCTTTAAAGTAAATTATTGAACAAGCTATCCAACGATACCCCGCACTATGGGTTAAACGAGAAGAATAGTGACATCCCCACTGTAAGTGTAGGCGAGGTACCCATAGAAAAATAAATTCTGCTGTTTCTTCGGCGTTATTGATTTATATGATGATGAATCACAATGTTCTAGAAGTAAGGGTTACTGAGCTAAACCGACGATGGACGGACAGACGAACAGACAAACAGACATGGCGAAACTATAAGGGTTCCAAGGTTGACTACGGAACCCTAATAAAACGAAATGTATCCAAAATTGCTGTGTTAAAACCTGAGGGCGTTTTCTACATACCTATATAATGACGTTAAGCCTCTCTTTTCTAACTTCTATTTTTTTGTTTTGTAACTTGTGTGGTGTAAATATGTATCGTGAATGGTTAAAGATTTCTTTACGTCCCACATTAATTCGCGTTCTGAAACATACCATACCGAATATCAAAGTTTTTACCCCCGCCTCCGTAATATGCATGGCAAGTAACTTACCTGGAGCTTACAATTACCGATCTGGGAGCACTAACCATGAGATTCGTGCGACCTGAACGGAATTAAAGTTATTAATTCACTGCTGTCGGGAGTTCACTCAGCCGCCGTTTGAGTTTGCCGGAGTTCCATAACCTACTGTTCTTTGTTATTTGTGAATACTCGTCCTGGGCCCACCATTTGTGAAACTCTTGGATGGAACTAAACCTGGCTGCAGAAACTAGAATTTGATTTAAATATTGATGTTAATTTGTCCGTCGCTGTGCAAAGTAGCGTTGTAATAAAGTTCAATGACTATAACTTTAAGACAAACTGTTTTTTTTTTCAATTTCACCGCTTTTCTTTCCAAAAAAAAGAGCTTTGTATACGAAGTAGACCCCGTTCTCATGCAATCCATTTTATCAATAATAATACAAAAAATATGAATGTAACTCAACCCAGCACGTAAACAGTAGTTTACTTGGTTGCTTTATCAAACAGGAGCTTTCACTTTGTGCATAGCGAGTCATAATGCAGACTTTTTCCGTGAAAATAATATGACAACATGTTCTTACGTATCTCGGAAGACAAAGTAACTTTTATTTTACCTCGCTTTGGTGTTTCTTTGTATTATTTTAACTACATCATGTGCTCGAAGTGTTTCTCGGCATTGCCCGCAATATTGTGGTAAACCTACGTGAGTCTCCTTTTGCAGCAACGTTCAACTCATACAAAATTACAAGTAGATTAAGTCGCGTGTGTGCAAAACAAGTTATTATTTATGAAACCTTTTATGAATTACTTTGGTGAAGGTACTTAATTAACAGTTTATAATCTAACGCTGTAACAATTTACTACTATTTTGTTCAGAAATAAAGTAATTACTTCGCCGTGTAAAAGCTGGTTTGCTGTCTGAAATATATAAAGCATAAAAGGGTCACAAAAACCTATGATTTAAATTGAGTAGAAAAAAAATATACAAGAAAACGTGAATATTTAATGACATCAATAAAATAAAGAACAAAACTAAAACATATTTTTTAATATTCTTCAGTAATTTAAAGTTCAGTTAATTCATAATTTAAAGCAGTTGGAGTTATATTGTATAATTTACCTCGATGTCACTCAGCAAGTACAAAGGTTTTCAATTTGGACCCTTTTTTCAGTGTGACAAAATAGAAGTAAGTATTTCTGTAAATCATTACTTCTAAATATAATATGGAATACCCTCTTTTTAGAATAGGTAAGTATAGAGTCATTACGCTGGTTACGCGACCACCTTCGGTTAGAGACCACCTGAAGGAGAAGGCTTTTCCTATTGAAGATAACATCAATTCTACAGACCCTATTGAGACAATTAGTTGTACATGCATTTTTTTGTTGTTTTAGATTAGAAATCTACTAAAAAACTGAGAAAATATCCCTTCAGTTCACCAACTCGGCTAAGTGATCGCCATCCGGCACATGAAATAAGGTGGTCGCTAACCAGCGAAATGACACTACTACATAAAAGAAAATAGGGGCCACAAGTAGTGGTGATCGCTACGTGAAAATTATATTAAACAGTACTTATACATTTCTTTTCACCTATTGGACTTAACAACAGCATGAACGAGGTTGGATTCTGAAGGATGCGGGACATAAAACATTAGTCACTTATCAATTAATTTATGCCCAATTTTTTAACAATAAAATAGGAAAATGTAAGTAACCCTTATTTTGTTTTGAGCAGTACTAAATACATAATTATGTTACCTAGTTATTCAGCATTTTCCTACCTAGGCATATAACAAAATACAAAATAACACTAATAGTCGTTTATTAGCTACAAACCGTGTTTATCGGCCCATCATAAATCCAGGTATTTATGTGGTCGCGTTCTCAAGGGGCAGCTGTAGAGGATTATCGCAGCTGCAGTGGCAATTATCGAAATCGGACAACGGTCCGAGTGCTAATTATAACAATTATGAGGGCTAACGCAAATCCTCGTCCCAAACACTGCTCACGTCTGAACAAAGTACCCCTGAGCCCGTGCCAGTCAGTTAATAATTCAATCACCCGGGCCCCCGGCCCGACGAGCTTAAACGCACAAATATGCAAATTCACCCACCTATACAAAGCTGTGTTTACAGGTTAACTTTAAAATTACATCGTGATGTGTTTATCACGGTGGTTGCTTCTTTATGTAATCAGCGGTTCATAGGAGCTTGTTTGCAGTTGGGTTGTTGGATGTAAACTAATCGGAGGGGTACGCTCTTTTAGTTTTAGTTTCTTATTTCCGTCCATTTACTGTACAGTCAATAACACTAACATCTGTACAGTCGAAATCTAATATATTCATATTCATATTCATATTCATTTAATCCATTGTTATCATGTTCATCAGCACATAAAGGTACGCACATATATGTATCCACTTTGCAGCTTAATGCACGTCGACTGTGTACAAAACTATAAATAAACGATGTAGGTCAGGATACGGTTCAATTAAGTAATAGGATTGTGTTGGTCATGTCACCTCTGCATGGCGCAGAATAAATAACTACTGGAATGTACGTATTTTAAGCTAGTTGGTACTTATTTACAAATGTTCATTAAACGTTACTTCTTATTTTGCATAAGTAAATTCCTATTAATACAACTAAACCGACTGTGAGACAGACTTGCTAAACTACGTCAGTTTCTAGTTATAGGTTCCTGTGGAGTGTGATAATGATAACGCCGGGCTTATCTGCATGTTGATGATTTCCTGCCGGCCGTATTCAGCAATGGCCGGCGCAATTCACTTTGCTATTGCCACAGGCTGCTCCATTCATTCAGGGGTGGGATTTTGGTGGTCCTACCCTGCACGCCACAAGTTTTCACGACAATTTTAATTTAGAATGTTTTGCAGCCGGACGGTACAGTGAATTTCTAAAGTAAGACATGCGTACTCGTAATAGGTGTTATATACTCATATAACTAGTCAAAAAGTTTCTACATTTTTGGATCTACTCTTTATTTGGATTATGGTTATTAGTAGAACAATAAGCACGTAACACTTAAAGCCGCGTACAGATTATGCGCGGCAATCACTCGAACATTGGATCGCGCGGCTGCCACGCGCAATGGCGAAGGGGTTTCCGCGCGCGGCAGCTTGAAAATTGCCGCGCTCGAACGTGCCGCGTTTTTGAGCACGCATCAAAGAAGCTTCAGTCGCTGGCGCGCGCAGTTTGGATGGTTGTGTTTTAATTTCAGTTGGCTCGCGCGGTAGGAGACATGGATAACGAAAGGTGTTGTACTTTAATTAAATTATATGGCTCTGAACATCATCGTCATCAGCGGCAGCAGCACATCGACGTACGTCCATTGCCGAGAAAAGTTTTTTTATGGTGTCTTCCACGACTTCATGTCTCATGTCCGCCAGTAGTTGTATACCACATTGCAATCGATTTAAATATATTTTTTCACCCACCAACGCCTTTTTCGTTTACAATTATTGCGGATGATGTGATGAATCACAATAAACGCGGCTGCGGCACGACCACACGCGTCCATGGTTAAGAACGAAATATTTGGTGCAAAGATCGAGCTGGGTCGCTTGCCTCGCCTTCAGCCGCCTCGGTCTACCCAAATTTCATCGAACATTTGCCGCGCGAGCTAATGCTCACGCGAACACTGGCTCGCGCGGCTGCCGCGCATAATCTGTACACGGCTTTAGAGTTAGGAAGGTATATTACCGAGAGCATATAATTACATACTAACATAGTAGTAGCACGATTAACGTAAAATTATAAACACCAACCAATATTTTTATTCAATTGTTTTTACATCATTAACGTTTACTGTCATTTTTATATGTTTTAGGCGAAATTCCGCCAAACGGCATGCATCGCAACGAACCGGACCGGGTTTTACAATCTTAAAACGATATTAAATCATGTACTGTAGTGAAAAATAAAATAAAAGATCACTAGCAAGATCACGATCGTAATTTTAATAGTTCTAACCGAAACATTTATACATTTTAAACAAAGTTATAATATCCCGACGACGTGCTCGCGGCAACCAAGTCGATCCCAAATGGGTTATTACAATTAGGTACAAGTAGCACAAACGGCCTCGCGAACCGTACAGATCCCTGGCACAGGGCACGATACGTCAGAGAAACGCATCTGATGGTAAAAAAACCTTCCACCACGAGGGTGGGCAATAGGACACCGGATAGCGGATGATGTGAGATGAGATGGGTGTATGGGTGATTGTGGAGACGATAGCCGAAAGGAGGAGAAACGAAAGGAATGAATCGCGTGGGCGTGCTGATGCCTTTAAGAATTTTGAGAGACGGAACCGGATGGTTGATATCCCGAACTAAAGATAGCGCCCTGCGCTCAGTTCGTGCAAGGATCAGCAAGCGTGGGTGTACACAATAGCGTCACTAAATCTAAATCGCGGTTACATAGGTAACTAATTAGAACTAACAGAAGGTAGACGATTATTAGGTTTCCGGAGACTTCCCTGACACTTGACTTCCCTGAGACTTCCTGAGCTCCTTAGCTAGTTGAGCCGCTGCGACGAACCGTTGATCCACTTCAGGTAGGCTCCTTTGAATGAACTCCGCATTCCTGGAGTATAAAAACCCGCAGTGATAGCACGCAGGAATCGTGGGCACAAGCTTCTTAAACAGGGTAACGACCTGACGGAGTGGGTCCTCGTACCCCGATAGGGCAAGCGCTGGGTTGAGTACCCGCACCAGAAAGCTACGACAAAAATAAAGGTAAGATCTACGATATTTCTTGATGCGACTATGAACTGACTAGAGACTTATACCACCAATGCTTACCCAGCACGTCCTTGACGGCTGGCCTTTGAATACAATCACACTCGATGTAAGACGACGCTTGTGAATTAGGAACCTCCTTTTCCTTCACACAATAGCACTTGGTGCTGGCGGCCAGAATCTTCGTTGCTTGAGATTCACTCCAACGCCACTGAGTTTTTAAAACGAAGAATACTATCCCTTAGTTCTTAGCCTTAGTTCTAGTTATAAGCTGGGATAAAAACAACAGTCTCGAATCACAATAGTTGTTTACTTGACCAATGTCAACTGCTTCTCTGACCTTCGAAAAGAACCTAGCACCAATCATATTTGAAAAATCGAATTGCCTTTTTAAAATTCAAATTGTCCTTTTAAATCCCACCAGTACAAATACGCTAAGAGTACTGCATGTACCGAGGCCGTACCAGGGAGTCTTAAGTTGTGGACGCCACCTACCGGGAAGACGTAAAAGTCCTAGAGACACTGACAACGATAACAGAAAACACAAGTGACCATGAACCCTGAAGGAAAAAGGTTCAAGTAATATGCGTTAGATGGCGCAGAAACTAAAATCAGTAATTTAAAAATTCAGCGGTTTAACCGACAGTGTTGTTCTGCAGATGAGTTAACGCTGCAGTACACAGTATTTAAAGTCTATATTACCAACCCACGCACAGCGGATTGACAGCGGACGTCTTCCGCGACTGGCGATAGTAGCCGAAAGTACGAGTATGCTGCGACGCGCGGCTTGGTAATATAGGCTTTAAATTCTGTATAAGTACATGATTTAATATCGTTTAAAGATTGTAAAACCCGTTCCGGTCCGATGCGATGCTTGCCGTTTGGTGAAAATTATCCTTTCGGTTATAAATAAATATACAAATACTCCTTTCTATATGAGGAATTATCGTTTGTCGCAAATTGATTTATCTATATGTTTATTATAAGTTTGTGTGTTAATCTGTACATACCGCTGAAAACACAACAATGAATGTGTATAAGCAATAATTTAATAATATATCCCTTTGCCATTAAAATGCATCTATTGGTTTTTATTTGTCACATTATTTCCTCAAAGTGCCACTTCAATCATGCTTCCGTGTAACCTTAGGTACTTTTTATCTCAGCTCCGTGAGTCCAGTAAAAGCTCAAAATTATAAAACATAAACCTATTATTAGATGGGGCAAGATATCAAAAAGCCATAATATCGTAACGTCTAAAGTTGTTGTAAAATTTTATGTTACGACCTGTTCTGCCAAAGCAAACTTTTGTGACGGCGATACGGCGCTTTACGACTCCGTGTACACCAGATAATAAAATTACCGTTCCTGCATAATACCTTTGCAGGTACAAAAATTACGTTGAAGGGATTAATTAAGCTGTTCAAGTGGCCCAATTTCTATAATCTACTTCATTTACGTGTAGTTGTAGCCAACTCTGTCAGCAAGTGGGGATCAGAAGCGGATTATACATATACGTAAACTAAGCACCACGCGCGCGGTTTTTTTTTATCTATGGCTGCTAGACCGAACACCGACGAGGTGCTTGCCTAGTATAGGGCACTTTTAACATCCTCTGGGGGGGTTAGTAGATCGCGATTCTGTATTAGATATAGGATTGGGCAGTATTTCAATAACATGTATTTGAAATCATCATATCAGCCAAAAGACGTCCACTGCTCAAAGAGTGCCACAATGACCGGTCCGGCGCCACCCGCATCCAGCGGACTCTCGCGACCTTTACCAGGTCATCAGTCCACCTTGGGTTACCCACGCTGCGCTTTCCGGTACGTGATCGCCACTCGAGAAGTTTTCCGCCCCAATGACCATCGGTTCTACATAAAATAAATAAATAAATATTAGGGGACAATCCACAAACACAAATCGACCTAGTCCCAAACTAAGTAAAGCTTGTACTATGGGTACTAGACGACGACAAACATACTTATATAGATAAATAAATACTTAAATACATAGAAAACATCCATGACTCAGGAACAAATAGTCGTGTTCATCACACAAATAAGCCCTTACCGGGATTCGAACCCGGGACCTCTTGCTTCGTAGGCAGGGTCACTACCAACGAGGCTAAAGCGGGCACGTGCTATGTGCTCCACCTTCAGCTACCTTGGTTCTGCTGCGGACAGCCTCATTTCCGATGCGATCGCGCAGGATAACTCCCAACACAGCCCTCTCCATTGTCCTTTGGGTGACTTTGAGCCTTCTTATGAGGGCCATAGTAAGCGACCACGTTTCCGTGCCATACGTCATCACTGGCAACGCACACTGGTCAAAGACTCTCGTCTTGAGATACTGCGGAATATTGGACGGAGGAGGAAAAGATGTGCTGTTGATGTTGATGCCTAGCCTTCTCCAGTCCAGAGTCTTGAAAACGTCCTCCAGTACAGCGGTGAACAGTTTTGGGGAAATAACATCCCCTTGCCTGACACCCCGCTGCAGCGGAATAAGCTTCGAGCTCCGATCCTGGAGTCGGACTGATACAGTGGCGTTCTCGTAAAAAAACTTCAGTACTTCGATATAGCGGCAGTCTACTTGGCACCGTTGGAGAGACTAGTACAGCCCAGGTCTACTTGGCACCGCTGGAGAGACTAGTACAGCCCAGGTCTACTTGGCACCGCTGGAGAGACTAGTACAGCCCAGGTTTCGATCGAATCGAAGGCTTTCTCGTAGTCCACGAACGCTAAGAAGAGAGGCAGGCTCCTTAAGTACGTATTTCGTATTTGTATTTTAAGCCTCCTCCAAGCTGTAGGAGAAGTATTTCGTCTCAGACCAAGAAAAAAAGACAGAAGGAGCGTTACGAACAGTCAAGTGAAGCCAAACCACATACAAACAAAACCAAGCTACTTCAAGTTTAGCACACGCTCCACACATATACAAACAAAATTGCACAAAACTCTTCAGCACGTGTCGCAATGCTGCTAAGATCATTTATTTCGAGTTTTGTGCGATTTAATTTGTTTAGCGTGTGCTAAACTTATGGGGCTTGGTTGAAAACCGGTTGGCTTCACTGGACTGTTCGTGGCGCTCCGTCTTTATATTTTCTTGGTCTTTAGTATTTCATGTGTTGTTTCAAATACCGAACTCACATGTATTTTTACACTAATTTACATTTTTTTTAGTTTTATAATCGGTAGGTATACATAATGGAACGTATTCTTTAGTAGGTTTAAGGTCTCTCACAACAAGCGCGTCCTGGCTGCGGCAGTGAATTCAATTGTTAATTTTTTCATTTCATTTCATTAGCTGTCACTATGGACCGGCACCGCAAGGCCACAACAGTACCTGAATTGTAAAAACACTTAAATTAAATGCATTAATAGTGTGCAAATTGTCTGTCTACTAAAAACCGCCCAAGTGCGTGTTGTGCCACGCGTAATGTAGGGTTCTAATGTAGGTAGTTGCCCGACCGTCACATCATGCTGTTAGAAACAATCGATTGATTGAGTTCATATTCTGGTAACTTTCAAAGTGTAAATTGCAAACATATAGGGAGCAGCGTTAGTACGAGCTGGTAAGTACTTCAATGTGCTAAGCGGCCAGACAGACTGGCAGATGGACATGGCAAAATTATAATTATACCTTGTTGACTACGGATAATTTGTTCACCCACTGCATGTCTTTAACTAAGTCATCACTCATCACACACACACCTAAAATACCCATCACCCACTGACGCAAACAAAAAGTAATTTATCTATGTAGGTACCTAAATTTCTCATGTGGCCTAAAAAGCACATTTTAACCGGTATAACTTTAATTGTCTCCATAGCATTTAAAAAGTGCATAATCAGCCTTGCCAGGAGGCATCTTGCCAGGATCCTGTAGTGATAAATCTTACGAGACTCCCATTGAATAGAGACTTGCGCAAATTATTAACGTCCCATTAGTCTCGCAACGTCTTTATACATACGTAGTAACGTCTATTGAAATATGTCCCCGCAATTATTAATCGGATTACTGACGTAGTCAGCTTCGGTAGAATATAAGCGATAGGTTCAATAAATTAGGAATCATACATTGCTGTACAACGCTGGTCTGTAAAGTGTCTGAGCTATTTAGTTTTTAGTTTAACGATTACATCGTTGGCGATGTTGTTCTCGATTAATCTGCTTTAATCACGGTTAATTTGAGCTGCTTTAATAGTATTAGTAGTTTGGTAAGGGTCTGATCGTTACCACCGCCATACGACTCTAGCTGCCGATATACTTTACAGTCCACTTTGAAACAGAGAAAGCGTTCTAAAGGCCAGCAAAAGTGGATCATAAACGTAACAAAAGCTTTTCTGCAACAGCCTGCGAAGTTATAAAACTACGCTATACCATTCGGATTAAAAACCTCATTAAACCAATCGTAAATGCACACTAGAAAATAAACATGTTCGACACATGTGTTAAGGCGAGGTATGCCAGGCAGTTTGTTGATAATCGTGTAACCATTTAGTACATTTGATAGTTTAAGTTCCGAACTAGCCAAACTTCTGAATGATGTCATGATTATACTTATTTCTACGGTTTGTAAGAGCAAGCTTTTGATTTTTAAAGCGGGTAATAAGACCCCGGACTCCTTACCAGAAGTCTTCTTACGCAGAGCTCCCCTTAGGAGGACTACTCGCAAGTATTTTGGTCATTGGGTCACTGGGAATCTCTATGACGTGACGGTGACGACCTGGAGAAGAAGTGCAGAGCATTGTCCGTTCAATGCAACATATTGGCTCGTGGGTTTGCTCGGAGTAACGGGGATGTCAAGATAACTTGGTGTGTGTCATTTTGTCAAACCTTTTATACGTGCAGTCTATGGGCTAACTACACAAAAAAGTAGTGTAATGCTCTGCGCGTCCAATATAATAATGGATTCAGATTGCTGCTGAGATTATCGCGTTTTTGTAGCGCATTCAGGCATGTTCGCGGGGGCGCGCGTGGATAGTTTTAGCGTTTTAATTCGCAAGAGGACATCCTCCCTGATGCGGCGCGTGCGCGAGAGTCCCAACAGTTTCGTGACGTTAGTGGTGGAGCCCGGCCAGTGGTAGTAGAAACACTGGGATACTATCCACATGGAGTCCAGAGGAAGTGTTTACACTATATTATAATTTATGAACTTAAGAATGATGTTCTTACATAGTATATTAGTGTATTTTTATTACTGAAATATTTTATGGACCTGGCCCCGTATCATGGTCGGCCTTATCACGCGATAAAGCCCGCGGCGCTAAAGTTACATTACAACTCAGCAGCACAGCCGCGTGACGTGTTCGTCGCGTGTGAAGCGCGGGCCCGCGCGGGCCCGCGCTGCTAAGCGTGATATAGATAGTGCGATACATATTAAATGTGTTGGTAGCAGGGACCGGAACCGGTTACCATTAAAGGGTATTGGATCGGGTATTTGATAGAATTGTTTTTCAAAACCCTATCAATTCGGTAAGCATATCGATCGACTTACCGAAACGATAGTGTAACCAAATTGATAGAGTTAATTCAGGTAAGCGCTTACCAGCATTAAAATCCCTTCATAAGGTTACCTACTACTTCATTAAGGTCAAGTGTTTTTCGGATATAATCAAGTAATTTTAATCTCTGCACGCTTCATATAAAGCTTATTCTTGCATCTTAGGTATTACTAGGTAATCCACGCGCAAACAAATCATCACGAAATAAATATCGAACCAACCATCAAATCAAGACGTGAAAAGGTAAGACTATTTAATGGTTACCGGTAAATATTCACCCTATTCGACTTGGTAACCGCTTTGGAAACGGTTACCCTATTCAAAACGGTATCCATAACGATAGGCTAACACAATTGATAGGGAAACCATATCGTTTGGGTAATCATTTGATAGGGTTACCCTGTAATCAATTGAAAGGGTTTTCCGGTCCCTGGTTGGTAGTGAGAGATCAGCGACGCGTTAACAACGCGTGTGCCGGGCGTGTGCTGCGCGTGTGCTGCGCGTGTGCCGCGCGTGTGCCGCGTGGCTGCGGCGCAGTCATATCTCTCTCACTACCAACACATTTAATGTGTATCTCCCTATCCCTATCACACTCAGCAGCGCGGGCGCGCGCGGGCCCGCGCTGCACACGCTTTGCTAACACGTCGCCAAGCGTGATAGAGATAGTGAGATACATATTAAATTTGTTGGTAGTGAGAGAGATATGACGCGCGGGCCCGAGCTGCTGCTACGCCGCAGACGCGCGGCACACGCGCGCCGCGCACGTCACGCGCCGCGCACGACACGCGTTGGCTTTGTGGAGGCCTTAAGTGACAAGATAGAGCGTCTATGGAACGGTGTCAGCCAGGGATGCTTTATCTTGTCACTTATAGCGTGATAAGGCCGACCATTATACGGGGCCTGGTCTTAAATAAATAAAATATAAATCGATATAAGCAACAAAACGAAAAAAATATAAGCAGGTCCGGTAAAAGAATAGTTTGAACAAAATGCATTCAACATAGGTAGTAAAAGCAACAAACCACTTCGATGGGATTAAAGTTTAGATAGAATTTGTGTTCTACTTTTTGGAACTGAATCTGAATATGTTCGTTAAAGCCGATGGCCGTATTATTTCCACAGGCCGGGAGTCAAACATATAAATATGCAAACGTCAATATAATCGTACTGGACAGTGGAGGTATTAGCAGTGTATGTCCCTATGCTCCCTGTGCACGAATCTTGCCTGCATACCGAGTACACGATCTTTACCTTAGTTGTATCATTAGGCTCCCCTACCTAATGATACGACTAAGTTAAAGCTCGTGTACTCTGTATCTCAAAAAGCGTGATAGGTACTCATAATGTAAAAGTGTGCTCACGGCGACTTGCCAGCCGTAATAAAGACTAATACAACTGCCAACGAGCCATGATTATTCAAATTAAAAAAATATCACACTTTTCTAAATAATACTGTAATAAGAAAATAATGAGAATTTCGTTGTAGCCAAATGAACAGAAGTATAATTTTAACGTAACAAACGGTGTTTTGAATTTAATAATGTTTCTTATAATGGCTCTACTCTGCAAAGCAAGAACAGCGCACAGGCACAGCCGGCAAGAAAATACAGTAGGCGGGCTGAAGTATTGAAGTAAAAATGCTCTTACTGCGGAAGCTAGTTATTAACTACGTGATAAAACTGGCCAAGATCGAGTCGGACTTACGCAGCGGTGAAACGCACCAGGTGGGCTGCGGGGTAAGACGGCGACCCCATGGCTCTCACTGAAATAATTTCGTATTTCTTTCCATTGGGGCCTCGGAGACACAATTGCAACCCAGACTTTTTAGATAGGATTTCGAAGTTTTTTTCTCCTTCAGTAGGCTGCCGGGCCCCTTGCTTGAACGTGTTAATACTAACGCAATTTCAGTTTTTTTTTCAACGGATATTAACAACTAGCTGTACCTGCGACTTCATTTGCATGTTAATGTAGGAGTTAACGCATTTCTTCTCTTGGGAATAGGACACATGCAGTTCTAACTTAACCTATTATCATGTAAAACTTTCAATAAACCTATATTTTTAGTTAAAATTACGTTAAAACCTGTCACTCTGATATTTAAATTATTAAGAAAGGGACAAAACGTGTTATTTATCAGAGGTATTTTAAGTTTTATGAATAATGGGGTAAAAGTTTAGTTAGATGTCTGTGGCAATAGATCTAACAGGTAGGACACACGCTGCAGTATTAAATGTTTATTGATCTTCTTTCCTACATATTTTTAACGCTGTGTTATGTTATATTATAAAAACGTGATGGATGACTGAAATGATCTTGAGTTCTTGAGTCACTCCGACTCTCAGGTAATGATGTGTTTAGGAATTAATAATAGATAATCCTTTCGAGTACCCATTGACCGGTAAGTGTTTACGTGGAACAAAATATCTCTTTTTAATTTGACAACAGACGGCCAATTTATATTTACCAAACTATACCTAACCACTAGGTAAGTTCTACAAAGGACAGGGATGATTAGAGCTTTGTACACGTTGATCTTTGTCTCTAACTTGAGATCATGGGACTTCCAGACACGGTCAGACTTTTATACGGAGCAGAGACATGGTGCCTCTACAAAACAGACATTAAAAAGCTAGACACTTACCACCTTAGGTGTCTGAGATACATTCTGAAGATCAAGTGGCAGGACCGAGTTCCTAACTCTGAGGTTCTGCGTCGCTCCGGAATGTACGGCATGGAAGCTCAGCTCAGGTGGAGTGGGCATGTCCTTAGAATGAACGACCACCGCTTGCCTAAAGCTGTGTTCTATTCAGAATTAGCCGAGGGTAAGCGGAAGCATGGTGGTCAGTATTTACGCTATAAAGACGTGCTCAAACGACATCTGAACGCATGCGCTATTGATCCTTTGTATTGGGAGGACCTAGCCGCAGTCAGGTCATCTTGGCGATCTACCATCTTTAGTAAGGTTAAATTCTTCGAACAAAACCGCTTAACAACCTTAGACACAAAACGCCAATTGCGAAAGGAGAGGCCTAAACCTTCCTACGTGTACACCTATAACACGACTGGCCAACTCTACTGTTCCCCCTGTAAAAGAGTTTTTAAGAATAAGTTTGGCCTAGCCAGCCATATCAGAGCACAATAGGGCAAATCCGTAATTGCTAGGGTCGCCGTCATCGAAATCGATGAGGAGGACCATATATATATATATATAAGTTCTACAACTATAACGCGAGTCCGAGTCCCTTTCTAATAAAGGAAATTATTAAAAATGTTAAAGCAATATGTTTACATCATCATCATCAGCCTATATACGTCCCACTGCTGGGCACAGGCCTCCTCTCATGTATAAGAGGGAACGGGCAGTAGTCCCCACGCTGGCCCAGTGCGGATTGGGGACTTAATGTTCCCGCCCTTGCCAACATAATGTGTTGCAGGCTTTATGATAAAAGTATTTTCCTGTATGTTGGCCAATTTCTGTGACTCTATTGTGGTATCTATATTGGCTGAATGTCAACTTGAAGCCGCCTTAAGGCACAGCCACACTGGCGCGGCCTGCGGTGGCGGACAATATTAAATTTGACAGCGGCGGACAAGTTTACTATTGTCCACCGCGGCCAGGCCGCGCCAGTGTGATGCAGGCCTAATACTGACGCGCTTCATAATTAATGTTTATAAAAGGCCCGTTCTATACTGATTTTATACATACTGTTTATTGTTGATAAATATAAATACTGACAAACCAGCGCGGCTATCACAAAACGGCGCGCGAGCTCTCTCGATTTTTCTCCAACTATCCGTCTCTCTCTTATCAGATAACTTAGAAAGAGACATGTAGTGCGAGAAAAATCGAGAGAGCTCGCGCGCCATCTTGTGATAGCCGTGCAGTATCGTGACAATTAAATACTCAGCGTGTGATTCAATCTTGCAGAAACTCAAATAGACTTTGACTGAACGCAAGAACAGCGCTATCGCCATGCCATTAAAAAAAAGGAAGAGAGTCAGACTTTTGACGTTTGACGATATTTTGTTGAAATTTGTTGATAGATTTATTCAATTTATTGAAATTACGCCTCAATACGAATTTATCGCATATAAGTTTCCATATCAGAATCGATTATTTTTTTGCGCTTTAGAATTTAATATGCGTTTTGTGAAGGTCTATCATCACATCACCAGATCGAAATTATTAATATTCGATAGTTATGACAAGCCCGCCATTTTGACGTCACTGACAGTTGACAGATATGGCGGCTACGATTTCAAGTAGAAGAAATTAATAATTTAATGAGGTCGAATGTTTCCGAAAATTAATTAATCGTCGCAGTCGGATAAAAACTATCCTAAACGGAAGCTAGAGTAATAATGTGCTTATGAAAAAAGTTACATATTTTTCCGTTCTGGGAATCTGAAATCATCGGGGGACACAAAAATGGTTAGTTTGATACTGGCTGATTCTTTTTTTAATTTAGAGATTTATTATAAGTGAGACATAATTCATGATTATTGGTCACAAATTCTATGAAAAGAAACATTATTAATGCTTGCATTATAATGGGGACCATCTAGCGAGCATAATTGTGGTACAATTTCAGTGTGATAGAGGTCGCTGATGTTAGTTGTCGATTTGCGCCATCTAGCTAGCTTAATTTTAGTCCAATTTGATTCTCAAATTATGAAAGAAACACAAATCTTACTGTAAATGTATGTATCAATGGTTGTCATACAATATTATCACAACTTGGCAAACAGTCCATATTATAATCAAGTTTGGGCCAGGTTGGTGTAGTGTTGGACTAAAAGCGGCTTAAATTAAAAACGACAAGACTAATAAAAAACGGAACAAATCCACAACCGTCGATGTTGTTCTTAATGCTTGAAGCTTTAATTTTACCTGGGTACGACGTTTTCTCGGCTTTAATACTAAGAAATCTATTTATGTACAAAATGAAACAAAACACCAAAAACTGATCGTTTACCCAAAAAATAACAAAATAAACTTAAAGAAAGTAAACAAAAAACCTTCTCTCATCGCTGGAGTTTGCAACCATCAACTAAGGTCGTCGTCGGAAAAAACGGAAACAACGTATTTTCTCGAAAATAAGAACAAGCTAGATCGGTTTCTCGGCCCCGTAAACCCCCATACTGCAAATTTCATCAGAACAAAATATACACATAAATATAGGTTTATTCTTTACTTATATTGCTCGTTTAATAGTATCGGAAAAGACCGGGAGCGCCCATATATTATGGAGTTCTTGACTCTGGCTTTCTAGATACAAACTTTCAAGCAAGTTTTAATCCCTTTAGAAGATGAATTTTCAAAAACGCTGAATTTGTTTTTCTTGTGTTTTAGTTTGGTTCCATTATACGAAGTTTCAAGTCTCTAGCTCGAAAAAATATACACTTGCCATACATATTTGCAAGTCATTTTTGACCCCCTTAGGATATGAATTATCAAAAACGCTGAATTACTTTTCTTGTATTTTAATAAAGAACCTATTTACGAAGTATCAAGTAGATATATCTTAAAAAAATCTCATACAATTTTTCAAACCTTTTATCATTGTATGAATTAAATTTTCACTTTGTTGGTAAACTTCAGCACAATTCTACCAACATAAAAAACATATATTTTCTTGCATTGTCTCCACCACCCAAAGATTGTCTGGAAGAGATCGCTCTTTAGCGATAAGACCGCCTGTTGTCTGCCATTGATTATGTTTAATTTAACCCTATTTTTCTACTGTCTACTAAGTCTGGTGAGCAATAAAGAATATTTGTATTGTATTCTACCAACGGCTCTATATCGGGTGGCATAAAATTGTTGGTCCTACTATTTTGTCGGATACCAACTTTATGCCGAATAACGTATGGCATAAACATTGTTGTGCATATTTTTTATTTACCGAAATTGTTGTTCCTAATATCGATTGTCCTAAATATTTATTGTCCGAATGTTTATTGTCGAAGTTTTTTTTTTAGAATGATTGATGTGCATAACTTCGATGTTACTAATATTTAATGTTCTAAAAATGTTGTGCATTCATTTTGTTACGCATAATATATCGTATATCTTAAGACCCGCCCTCATGTCGACGGAGCCCCGCTTCGCCCCCCCCCCCCTAGTTCTGCTCTGAGGAACAAAAGGCAACTAACGAACCTATCTAATTGATCTAAATGAAGGTTGGCTCTGATGAGAATTTCCTCTAAAGAAACTAGGCTCATATTCATAACCGTTTTGAAGTTATAGGCAGTTAACTTTTAATGCAAAATACTGCAAGTGACCACCCTCATTAGGGTCAGTAACATTTTAACAATTACACAAGAGTCAGTGACCTTTATCAATACGTATAAACGATAATTAGTACGTATAGTAATAGTAGGGTTGTCACAGAAGAACATTAATTAATTTCATTATTTTTAATAATTGATCGTAAAAAAAAATCTAAACACTGCGAATCGATTTTCCATCACTTAAACTAACCCCCCTTTGCGGGAAGAATCGTCGTGCCTTTCCACCCGGTATAATGAACTTGAAAGGAAAACTATTAGACATAACTAGTTAACGAGTAGTAAACATAATTAGTTAACTGGTAAGAAATGCACTTAATTTCGGGTGCATTGTCATTGGAATTTGAACCTTTTACCGTGGACGGTAGAGTTGATTTTTCACGGTACGTTATCTTCAATAGAAAAAACCTTGTCCTTCAGGTGGTCGCTAACCGAAGGTGGTCGCGTAACCGGCGAAATAAAATCTATACATTGGTGTGTTATAAAAATAATCATATTTACGATTATTTACGAGGGTAAGCTATAATAAAAACCCCAAAAGCCCCTTTTAAGTCCGAATTCTGTGACAGACGGGCAACTACGGAACCCTAACCTGCTCGTGGCGCGACACGCACTTGGCCGCTTTTTTATATATTGATAATATTAATTATTGTATGACTATTATTGCTATTTGAAGACTATTGGATAATTATATAAGTGTTCGTAGTACAATTTAACCGCTTCAGAACCGCGTCCTAAAGTCATTTAAAAAATAACAATGGCAAAAACGAATACTGCCCCACTTTTATAAAATTGAGTTGATTTTCTAAGCTTGCTGATAATTATGATGGTGTCAATTCTATATTACTATATGGTATATATAAATATTACATTTATTTATTCATCCAAAAACTATTAAAATTATTTTTTGGACATTCTAACCGCTTCAAAAGCGCTTCCAGGAAATGGTTGACCCACAAACATTATGAG
This sequence comes from Epinotia demarniana, assembly GCA_945867215.1. Classification (NCBI taxonomy): domain Eukaryota; kingdom Metazoa; phylum Arthropoda; class Insecta; order Lepidoptera; family Tortricidae; genus Epinotia; species Epinotia demarniana. The sequence continues at coordinate 19,254,672 of OX244263.1, forward strand.
GATCTGTCAACATTTCCCGCTAAAGTAGAGTGTTTAAAGCCACCCGTTCCAGCCTCGAACTATTGGCGCTCTCACTTCGTTCGAGTGCTAAACTATCTCGTCAGGAATGGATGGCTTTCAACCCTCGGTTAACAATTTACTATTTTATTCCGGGAATCATCGTCTAAGGGCGAAATGTGAGGCGAAAGATGGTAAGTAGTTGAGATATTAACGAGATCCACGCGAACGAAGTCGCGGGCAGGAGGTAGTGTTTTATAAATGTGAAAAGTCAAAAGATAGGAAAATCTATCACACTGAACAGGTAATTGCGTCAACTATATTCTTCTCCTTTGCCTACTGGCAAGCTTTTTGCCGAGTTTCTCACGCCCCGACCGCTATTACAACCAAAGCAATCCGCAAAAAGATAAATTGAGAGTAAATTTATAACAGCGGAGTGCTCTCAGCAGGACATCTTTTTAGAAAAACCAGGTTGCCCGTTATTATTGTTCCTTTTGATCACAGATCATTTTACAATATGAAAAAATAATTAAATACGCTAGACGCCTTAAACGTATAATAACTCAGAATTCCCGAACAAATGAACAAAACCTAGATAAAAGACAATTTTAGATACCTCCCGTGGTTTCATGGTTCCTATTACTTTCAACAATTACACGATTTAATAATATGGATTACCATTTTCAGTTATGTCTTAGAAGTTCTAGGCATTCTATTAAATACTTAAAAATGGTAATGGGAAATTATAGGGAAAATGCGGGAAACTGAAAGCTAAAATACCTAATCCTTCCGGCTACAGATCCTATTCTCTTCTATGAAATATAAATAACAAATAGTTCCCGGTTCCATTTTAAATGAATGAATGTATGTGCGCTGCTACCTCGTGTTAAGGAAAGAGCGGGCGTAAAACAAGATCGGACCCGTGTCAGGTCCTTATTACAAGAGGATTATCTCCACATAAGCGCATGCGACCCGCAATACGATTCTAAATGGTTTTTGCACAAAACTGTATTGTGCCCAGTGGACCAACTCTATCCGAAGGTGGTAACTGTACTGATAATAGTGATAAACTATTATTTTGTAGCAATCCTCTACTCACCGGAGGCAGACCGGCATTCTTAGGTATCCCAGTGCACGAGGCTGCTTCAATCATTGGCGTTCATCTTAATGCATTGCATGATTATAAAGGTCACAACAAGTTATCAATTATTGGAATTACGAACAATTGTGTAAATTGGTCTAGATTAATTATTACATTCAATGATTAAAAGTTTACTCCCAAACAATTATTATTTGCTTTAGAAGTTTAACACTTCAAAAGTATCATTTCATCTAATTGTTTTAGAGTGTTCCACAAGCATACTCAAGAACAGAAGTTAGAGCCCCTTTTAATAATTTACCAAATAAAACTTCTTGACAATAAAGTATTCGCCCCAAGGGGGTATTTGCTGTAGATTTGCACCGTTTTTTACGTTTTCGCCTTCGTTAATAAATGAATATCATCAGAAAATTACTTTCTTTTTTGTTTTTTTAAACTCTTTAAAACTTTAGACACTTTCTTTTCACAATAAAGCTGTCCAAATGACTCTGCTCGCTGTAGTAAAACGGGTCCTGGATATGACACAATGTACATTGTGTAATAAATATGAGGACTTTTGATTATGATGATATTTTTGGTGAATAAGGTCACCAGAGCTCCCGAAGAAGAGCAGTGTTGAGGATGAGGGACGTGCATATGTCTCTAGCTGTCTACAGTAAAAATTCTCAAATAATTAGGATCAATGGGTTGGCAAAGTGCTTGTGACTCCTTTAAAGACGCCAGCGTCCATAGGCGGCGATTACAGGCATTCATGGCCCGTTGCCACTAACCTACTGAGCTATCGGAACAATCAGTTTCCTTTCTTAGTTCTATTTACGTGCCTAAATTATAATCATGTAGCACAACTAAAACCTGAGATTATTGTGGCTTTATATTTTTGTTGCTATACGTATCTTCTGATTCATCTTTTTTGTGAAAACGGGTCTTCTTCTAGGGCCGGTTTAATTCACTGTATGTTAGGGGTTACTTAAAGGGTATTCATAATATGTACTTTTATTTGGACCAAGAGAATGTGCTCGGCTTTCGAAATAAGATGAACATAGGGGTACGCTTGGCGCTCACGGTTAGATCCATATTAAGACAAAACAAAAACACTGATTTGAGTTGAGGCCTTGGCGGTTAAAAGACATAAAGTTGGCTAAGGCTGCGGTTATGCGACGCGTGCGACGGCGCGGGCGCCATATTGTTGCAAGGCGTGTAATGGATACACAAAATTTCAGGTTACTTTTCGAGCTTCTCACTTTTCTCCCAATCATTCAAAATTTTAAATATGAAATCCCAATTCGAATTTCTCATGACAGGTAGGTACGGAGCTTTTTCCTGATGGTTCAGTTTGATCCAGTGCCCAGCTCAACAACGTTTACCTCTTACTGACAATATGCTATTATTTAAAAACTACATAAATTATAGAATTAATTAACAGTTACCGTTAGTGTTGTCTCACTTCTATGCTTTTCCCTTCCGTGCCTCCTATATGGTAACATTAAATGTTTTATGTACTCACCGTTAATAATCTCGTTAACACCTAGGTTACTCAATAGTAATAGGCTGAGCATAGCGTCTGTTTGTTACACGTGCCTTATCTCTTTATAATAAATTCCGGATACCAATCCGTTGTTTCGTGGTAAGAACTCCACCTCTTTCCATAACCTGCGGCTGTCAGACTGACACTGGCGCCCAACTCATCAACCCACCCCGAGAAACCCGGAAACGTCCTTCTAAACAACAAGCGTATGACGATTTGCAGGAGTGTTTATATACATACACAATACAGGAGTGAGCGTATCCATAATCGCTTGACAGGATGTCCATAAATGAGGGATCAAGATTTCTTAAACACAAGCTTCCTCGCTTAAATTTTATTAGACAACAGTCTCTTTGTCCCGGTGAACAAATCGCCCGGGGATCGTATTATTTCGTGCGTAGATTTATCGGCGTAGGATCGAGGGGCCCCTTTGTTGGGTTTTTCCATAAATCACCCTCGTACTTAAACGGTTATTAGGACACGAGCGATTGATGCGCGATGGCCAGCCTACGTATGTGGTATGTTGTTGAATTCGAAGACGCTAAATTATAGAGACTGGACTATGTGCGCGGTATTGCATACGACAGTGATGTGATATTTGTTGCGTGCACTCGCTCTGACACGTTAGGTCTCATTTATGGACACGTGGTACAGTCAGCGTCATATAGTTAGAAGCAGCCAAGGTAGCCAAATATTTCGGTACACGTTTTTACGAGTATATCTGAAATGGGTGTGTTACGAAATATTTCGCTAGTATGGCTGCTACTAACTATATGACTCTGACTCTACAGGTCGATTCACGAGAGCTGGCGCGGAAAATATACGAATCTCTCATTCATTTCATAGACATTACGCGCCAGCCCTTGTCAATCGACCTGTGCATGCGTGAAGCGTATATGAAAACTCACGCGTGAATATGAGCAAAGAAGAATACATTCTATTCTCTACAGGCTGATACAAATTTCCCTAGGCACTGGAGAGAACATTAACTGCAGGTTATTTGTTTCACAGTTCCGCAGTATTAATTGTATGATCTGTGATTACCTGTGCGCATGTTCCGTAGCATGCGCCGCGCCGCCGTACAAGTCAACGCACGTAAAAAGTACTCCGGCTGCCATATAAAGTCCGCCGGACATATAAAGGCTTGTTTATAATAAAGGGCATGCCGCGCGTGGTTATCGGCGATAAATATCATACCAATTTCAAGTCAATACATCGAGTGAAATAGACTCCCTGTAGCCCTAGTTAGATAAGCGACTCGAATTCAATACGACGACGTGACATCACCATGACCAGAATTCACGTAACCAACCAGACATTCGGGCGTGTAACTGTTGTGTGTAATCTGTGAATCTTTCAATATTTTAACATTAAACATGAAAGTCAGTGCGTATGTTTGTTCCTCTTAATCGCAAAAACTAAATAGCTGAATTTTATGAAACTTTCCAGTAGGTAATGTTAAAATATAGGGTAGATAACACTTAACTCAATTATTGAAAGATGACGCTAAAATTGAATTTTAGTATTGGGATTTTAATATCGGAAACTGATGAAAATGACATCCAAGTGTTGCCAATTAAACATCAAATCCTAGTGGATTCCGGTGGGCTCATGGTTACTGAGCTAAGCCGAAGACGGACGGATGGACGGATGAATGAACGGACGGACGGCCAGACGGACATGGCGAAACTATAAAGGTTCCTTGTTGACTACGGAACCCTGAAAATATACATCAATCTGGATTACCCGCGCAAAGCCGGACGGATCCCAAAAGAAATCAATATTATTGTTATATTTGGATGTCTAAATGATACTAATTGTATTAATTGTAAAACTTTGTTGATATTGGTCTAAGCACCTGAAACAGGCGTAACAAGTAAATAATTAGTAATCACAATTCCCAGTTTACCGTTCTGAGAGCTCATTAGCTATTTACGCTCAATCTACACAGCTGATTGACGTGACATGCTGGGGCAAATACACCTTAGGGTAAGCGTTCTACGTCATGTGCCGGATAAACAGAATTACCATTACCTCAGTTTAAAGGCATCAATACCAGTAAGTCAACCAAGAAATAGAAAATAATCTTCACCAATACAATAATAAGCAGCTTAGCTTTCAGCTGATCAATTGGTTAATCTGAGATATGATTGTTCTTTGAGTTTTTCGTTCCTACAATATTTGGCAACTTTTTTTGTGACGAATTTATGTGAAAATCATGTTTCCATTTTTTTAATAAATTTCGCATTCCAATCCTGCAAGCAAGGGTTTGATGATAACGTAAGGGACGTTATCTTCAAACCCTTGCTTGCAGGATCTGTCCTGTTATCCTGTTATTTCAAGATGCATTTTAAACGCACGCACGCACGCACGCACGCACGCACGCACGCACGCACGCACGCACGCACGCACGCATGTTTTAATTTTAATTCTGTGTTTATGTTCTTTTTCCATTTACTGTATTTCGGTGGACATCTATAACTGGCTTTGTTATTAGCTATTAAGCTTTGTATTATTTTCTTGTAATGCTGTTCATGCCCCAAATAAATAAATAAATAAAATACATCATCAAGCGGCATATTCCAACGCATCATTAATAACCATAATATGACTGATTAACAGGTAAATTGTATTTACGTCACACCTGGCCATAATGCGAGTTTTACTGCACGCTGCGCGTACGGGAACACTCGCATTATGGCCAGGTGAAGACGTAAAATTTTGTACTCAACACGGGCGGTAATTCGTAAAGCCCCAGAGCGCATATTTATGACCCGAACCGAAGGTGACAAACACCTGCGATCTGGGGCATTCACGAATTCACAGACCTAGTTATGTAATGTACTAGTACGTATGTGTTAAGAAGTATTAAAATATTACTAAAAGTGAAATAAATCATATATATATACAGTCTCATACTTTGTTAGGTAAGTCTGGCTTCACCCGTAGGTACGAACCGGACTCCTACAATCAAACGACAAAGCGCTGAGACCACCTTTTTTATCTTCCTCTTTTCGCTTGGGCGACTTCTGCGAGAAAGGAAATTATTGCTTCGTAGAAAAACTCTCAAGCAAAAGAATTAGTGGTGGATCACAAATGAGCATACAAAGAGGGTGGCAAATTCACTGAGTTCAAACATATCGAATTAGGGCGATGATGTTCCCGAGTGCTTTTCATTGTTGTTCGTTTAATTAGCAGTTTGCGTTGCTTGAAACAAATACAAACCGGGTTTTTTGTTCGTAAAAGTTTAAAAAGGTCAAAAAAAAAGAAAATTAGATAATTACATGTTGTTCCTCTCGATGTTGGCTATATTTCTAGCTTGAACTCAATCAAAATAGCTTCTTTTTTTTCAGGTTTATTTTTATTACTGATAATTAAAGCAATTTGTGCAAAATTATCCCCTAATCATTCCAAAATATCAAACGTATCAACGTTAATATTCAAGTTTTCACTTGTGCCGGCACTCCCAGAGTGCAACCCGGCCTTTTTTTATTATGATAAATGTTCATATACATGTTTATAGTTATGTCACTGGAAAAGATAGATATCAGATGGTGTAGGTACCTATTGTTTAACGACTGGTTAGCCTAGTCGCTAGACGACCCTGCCTGCTAAGCTGCTAATCCCGGGTTAATCGTTTTCTTTGTTACTGAAGAACAATGAGAGTGGGTCAATTTGTACTAAAATTCTATTACGTACAAAGTGTATCCGTTTTCACTAAATATTAGCTACGAAAGGTTGCCAGAGACTTTGGCACTCTTTGGGGGAGGTTGTCCAGCAGTGGACGTCTTTCGGCTGATATGATGATGATGATGATTTAAGTCGATATGACCATGCCCATGCTTACGAGCAGAGCTAGTGGACTCAAGGGCATCTGACGAGTTATAATTTAACCCCACATTTCAATTAAGTGCGAATATCTATACAATGCTGAACTCATTTACTGATAAACCTTAGGTGTTGCAGGTGTCCATGGGCGGCGGTAATCGCTTAATCAGGTGATCCGTCTGCTCGTTTGCCTCCTATAACATAAAAAAACTATTCTCGTAGCACTACACCGTATTCCGTAGCAGCTCGACTGCTCAAAATTAAAAACAAGTACATCTATTTTCAAGCTATATATTATAAGCTGCTTATTTAGTGAAAATCGCCGGTAGCCTTCTGACGCATGTGATAACTCTCGGCGGTGGAAGCTGAATAGCTGGAGACGTTCGATACACAATATTTATTGTATCACTTGACATCATAGATTTATTATCACACTTCACAGCACAATGACTAATGTTTTAACGTCTAGCGAACCAACCGTAGAATGACCAAGACCAACGTGGTTCTTGGCATGTTATACTTTTCCATCAAGGAATAAATATAAGAACAGGGTAAAAATCAGATACCTTTTACTGTTAGTTATAAAACCCACCCAATCATTAACCAATTAATGAGAGTAGTGTTTGAAATTCTAAAACTAATATTCCCACAACTATTTTATACAGATTATACTTAAACATTCGTTTTGGACTTACGGACGGTATTACAAACATTGAAAATAGAATGCCCACAAAGCAAGACGAATATTTATACCGGGTGGAAAGGCACGACGATCCTTTCCGCAAAAGGAGGATTGTTTAGATTTAGTACTATTTCCTCTATAGAAACTAAGCTTGAATTCGTAAGCGTTTTGAAGTTATAGGCTGTTAACTTTTAATGCAAAATACTGCAAGTGACAACCCTCATTAGGTTCAGTAACATTTTAACAATAACACGAGGGTTAGTGACCTTTATAAATACGTATATACAATTATTAGTACGTAGTAATAGTAGGGTTGTCACTAAGAAGAACATTAATTAATTTTAATATTTTCAGCAATTGTTCGTAAAAAAGATTTAACATTACGAATCGATTCTCCATCACTTAAACTAACCCCCCTTTGCGGAAAGGATCGTCGTGCCTTTCCACCCGGTATAATTACTAAGTAAATGCCTAGCTCTATTCGTAAAATCAATGTGGGCAATAAGCAACGCATAATATACCACTTAATTATATGAACTTAATACATGTGTGTCGTAATTAACGCTGAATCGTGTAAAACTTTAACTGCTAGGAACCCGCCTAGCGAAAACTACGGGATTGGCTACGCGCTAGGACCACGCTAGGCGGATTCCTGGCCATGAAAGTCCCTCATAATTCTCGTATTCTAAGTGCGCTATATGGAAAACGTATTACCTAGAGATTGAAAACACTGCCTTCGCGTAATATCACTTCCCTAACGAACGCTTTTATCATTCCTCATTAAACAAAATTAACATCTTAAAGAGAGTTGTGCCCGTTTTTGCACCGTACAATTTCTAATAGCGTGTATTCTCAAACTTTCGTCGTTAATTAGTAGCTGGTGCGATTCGGACCTCAGGTGGGACGTGCCTGTGCCGACGTGTATTTACATAAAGTTTGGCGCAATTACAGAATATGCTCGCCGACGTGCATGTGAATGAGTGTCAAGGGCTGATGTTTCAAACGTCGGACGTTTGCAACCAGACGCCGACGGCATGACGAGATGCGCTTTTGTTTTCGCTACGTGCCTTTAGGAGGTACTTATTGTTAAAGCAGCAAACATCAACCATCAGCCTGTAACCTGCCTTTGTAACTACAACTTAGAAAAGTTGAAAAACCCCCAACGTTTTCATTTCAAAGTCCAATATCTCAGAAACGACCGAACAGATTTTCATGAAACATAGCTAAGAACTAAGAACACTCGAGATAAAATGATCTATGACACAAAAAAACCGCATTCAAATCGGTCCATCCGTTTGGGAGCTGCGATACCACAGACAGATACACAGACAGACACGTTAAACTTATAACACCCCTCTCTTGGAGTCGGGGGGAAAAAAATAGAAGGGGTCGAAAATAGTTATGTTACCCTTATATTACAAGCTGCAAGTAATTGACAACATTTCATATTTTCATGTAGGCCATTTTATGATTCAGTTCGCTAGAAAATGTTTTTTTAAGCGACACGAGTTTTTTTTAATTCTCCCTTAATTGTAATTTTCATTAAAACCGATCAAATTGAAAAGTAGCGAATTCCAGAAGGTTGTAAGTAAATTATGACGTCAATACTACGACTCTGTATGGCAGTTTGGACACCTTTCATATGGCAGCCATAATACTGACGTCACACACGGTGAAAACCACTTTTATACGTTTTCGCTATTTTCTTAAAAGCGAGCTGGAAAAAAACACAGAAAACTACTTTATTACGTTCAGATAACATAATTACCGAAATGGTTTTCGATTTAGGCGTCATTACATATTTTGAAATATTGTCAATTGTGCAACGGGCACCAGCACGGCTATCACTCGAATTTTCTCGCACTATCCATCTCTCTCTTATTAAAACACTGAGAACAAGAGGTATAGTGCGAGAAAAACGAGAGTATGTCGCGGCCGTCCCATGATAGACGTGCTGGCAGTCTTGCGTGGCGATACGAAGCTATAAAAAACCGGCCAAGTGCGAGTTGGACTCGCGCACGAAGGGTTCCGTACCATTATCTATAAAAACAGTAAAAAAAAAGTTTGTTGTATGGGAGCCCCCCTTAAATATTTATTTTATTTTGTTTTTATTATTTGCTGTTATAGCGGCAACAGAAATACATAATCTGCGAAACTTTCAACTGTCTAGCTATCACGGTTCTTGAGTTACAGCCTGGTGACAGACATACAGACGGACAGCGAAGTCTTAGTAATAGGGTCTCGTGTTTACCCTTTGAGTACGGAACCCTAAAAGCAGCATGATAGGAATATGAAACCAAGGTCATGTTCATGTATCTGTTTAACTCCCTCTGTCTTATAGCTTCATGCCTCTTTTGAGGTCTATTCCAACTAGTTCTATCAACAGAACACATAATAGAACTAGTAGGATTATAGAACAGTGCAAATACAAACAATACCAAGAACTCACAAGTGCACCAATGAGATTTATTTTATAAAACGTTTATTGAAATGATGATAGAATCAAAATGTGACTGTTATTTTATTACAGGCGTGCCCAAATCAACGCACGCCATTATCAACAATTTTGCTAGTTTTCCAGCTTGTGCACAAGCTGTCATCAAAATTTAGCGAATGGTCCGAAATAAATCATGTACGATATTCCTGCCTCTATTCGATACGTTCACCGTAAAGTAAGGGGATGCCAGCGTATACGAGATAATAGCATTCTGATTCCAATTCAGTATCCATAAAGTCTGTTAATTTATTCAACGGAGTTAATGACGTTTCATTTGTTATCAGTTCTTTACATCTCTTATAATAGATATGTGCTACAACCGATAATTACCGAAAAGTTTTAAGTGGCCTATGATTAGACAAGCCCTCATAATATTTATGGAATATTTTATTTATTCCGTATCGGTAGGGGGAATCCGCAATGAAACGGGCGGGTTATGAACCGGACACTATCGATATTTTATAAAATTCTGAACTAAAGTTGAATGTCTTTTGGTTCTTGGCAACACTGATGGCCATAGATAAACCCACAATAATGACAGATTGCAGCTGTCATTATTTTGCTAAGTTTTTCGCACAACTTAAAAGCGCGTGACAGTAATAAAAATTTTCAGTTATTTGCGAACTCATTGCAAAACAATTATAAAGTGAAGCTCCAGTTGTGATGGTACACTAGTTAGGATATATTGTCACAAAGATACTGAATGAAGAGTTATAACGTTATCAATTCTTAATTATTTATAATTTGGTTAAAATGTTTGTAGACTAGAATTGCAATGAATCGGACAGGTTCCGTCACATTGAAACGGACGTCCAAGAGACTAAGAAATTTTCATGTTGTTTTTTTGTAACAGTTTGTGTTGTAACGAAGTGTTTGCCTTAGGTATTTAAATAATTTGATACCTAGGTACTTATATTGTTGCGAAATTGGAACTAAGGCTAAGAAGTTGAGTCTAGAACTTTAATGTTTTTTTTTTGTAATTGTTAATTTTATGATCTCAGTTTATGTTGTATCAAAATGCTTGACATGTTTAACTTAAAGTTATAGTGTAAAAGTAAAGAATTTGTGATTCGAAGTATGGCATTGGTTCCTAGTCCGTTTCAAGACGCCCATTGTCCTATCCAATGCTACCGGTGTAATGAAACTGGCAAAAGTGAGTTTTTAAAAAACCTCATATTTCTTACAATAAATTTATTATCACAAAATATGGTGTATGAATAATTATAGAATATTATATTTCGATTCCTTAAGGACAGTTAACGAGTTCCTAAGTTGTTAACTACATGATGTAATTATAATTCAAAGTTAAGTGTCCGTTTCATGGCGGTTTAAGGGGCTCCCCGAGGTTATCATCGATTTTTGACAAGTTTTGAATCGTACCTCTTACGTTTGCACTACAGATGACAGAATTATAAATCAAACGGTTATCGGTTCTCCAATATTTTATCTCCATTTTGGTCCAACGGATTTTGAAACAAATGAATACTTAATTTTGTATGTTTTTTTTTTACATTGTCTAAAAAAACACTTATATCGTATCTCTATTGACGTGAAAGATCTAACATATACGAAATCTACATATTTGGGTTCGTCTGTGACGTCTCTAAAAACTGGTCCAGAGCTTTTATTTTAAACCAATCAACACAAAAGTTATGGCCAGAAAACCGGTTTTTTGGCCTAAAATTGTTCAACTTTGATGCCAAATATCTCGAAGACAATGAACTTTGAAGTAAATATGGGAACCTATATTGCTTAAAGCCGTTGTTGTTAATATAATAAGCTACAAAAAAACATAAGAAAACTGAGGGATTCAGATCGAAAGTCATTGGAGTATGGGAGCCCCTTAAGAAGGTCACTCACTACCTAGATGCAGCTTAAATATTTACGGTACATGTACACTTTAAAAACAAAAAGTACATACACCAATTTGCATATTTATTGCTGTCACAGTTCTGAGCATTAGGATTTTGATTTCTGGAGGTATACGCTTAAAGGTGTCATCTGCTAAGCGCCCCTTGGATAGGAGCAGGGATATCATTCCAGCACTTAGACACCGCGAACTTTAAACTATTTCTGAAAGCAGCGGTTCGGTGCATAGGTATAATGGCCATTGCTTCGAACCTGCGCGCACGAGCAATCTGGCCACATTGTTTTCATTCGGAAAAACATCGGCATAGCTTTCCACAACCGAAGCGTTCGCGGTAGGAAAACCTTTGAGGATGTAACCGGGATATCGCTAAGACGAAGAGGATGTGTTATAGTCGCGGGCTCAAATTATATTAGAATCGAGTGGTGAAACATGTAGGGGTATTTGTGGCGAATCGCAGAATGTAAGCTAATGGCCCGTTAATAACGCGGCCAGGCGGTCGTGTGCGGCTTAGAGCTAGAATTACGACTGGATGGAGCGCCAATGCATACACCTTTTAATTCTCTTGCGGTGCTGGTACCCTGGTACCTTCTTTACAGATTTATTTTAGAAATCCACATAAACTTTTTTAGTTACGTAGTAATCTGAGCCTCAATTCGATATATTTCTCTCTTATCCCAATTAATCACATTTTAACACTTTCACTGCCAGGAGCCCGCGTAGCGGGCGCCTACGCCGTAGTCGCTTTCCGCTATATAGGAGAAAAATCACGGGATCGGGTAAGAGCGTAACGCGTAGCGGTTCTTAGCAGTGATAGCGAGTGACATGAGTATAGGGACTACATTCGATTTGACCACCTTCACCAAAAAACCATTCGTCTTGACGGAGGAACGAATTGCCGCCATTGATTTTTTTGTTGGTTTTTTGCTGTTACTTACTACTTACTTATGATATGTGTTTAGATAAAGTAGTGTATGCAACTGTACATAACTAGGCCTTAAAACACCCGTGTCATCCTATTATGATACTCGCTGGCGCTCGTTTCATAAAAGCACACCCATATTTTAGGGCCACTCATTATATAACTGCTTTAAAGTCGCTAATTGTTTGCTACGGTTGCATTAGGAACATTGTAAAAGCATGTTAACAGCAGTGCTCGATGATATCATACGCTAATTACCAGGAAAATTGTCTCGTACCCTACGAACATGGCCGCACTACTCGGTGGCTGTGCCGTTCTACCTCCAACTAATGCTGCTTTGCAATTTTGCAGCCTAATTTCAGTGTACTAAGATTGACAATTGTTTCTCGTTCAGCCCTGTCTTGTTAGTACCCATGTCGCGACATGTATGGTCGTTAGTGGTTCCTATATGAACAGTGAAATTGAATGATACTGCTTAATAGTTGCAGTAATTGCTTAAGTAGTGGCTTCGTTAGGCAGTTTGTCGCAAAATTTTATAACCAAGCCATGACATAGACTTTTGTATTGAGGCGTATTTAAGTTTTAATATGTATATCTACGTTACTTGTTTAAAAGACGTGTAAATTATGAAAAAGCTTAATGTTCTTGATAGGTTTTATTTTAAACATACAGACCGCATATCTATGTTCTTACACCTCTATTGCCATCATTTATTAGTATAACTTTAATTTTGAACTGTTAAATGCTGGTATCATTACTTTTTAACCCCGACGAAAAAAGAGCGGTGTTACAAGTTTAACGTGACTGTCTGTGTATCTGTGTATCTGTCTCGTATCATAGCTCCCAAACGGATGGACCGATTTGGATGCGGTTTTTTTATGATAGATGATTTTCTCCCGAGTGTTTTTAGCCATGTTTCATCAAAATCTGTTCAGCCGTTTTTGAGATATTGGACTTTGAAATGAAAATATCGGGGGCTTTTCAACTTAGTTGTAGTTGTTAGAGTAACTACTTCTGAATGCCTGTTAATTTATACCGGCTGGCCGGAGGCAGATTGATCCAGATAAATGCCGTAGTCGCATTTTCTTGGTGAAAAGTAATATCGGACATACTATAGTTTCTGTACACACAACCAGACTCAACTAACCCTCTATGTAATTAAACTCAACGAACCTCTGTTGCCTAAAATATGCTTTATTCTTTTCTCACTAATATAAAAATCAATATGACATATATACAATTATACAAACTAACATGAACCGCATTTTAACAAAAATATATTTGACGGACGTTTACGGTTGAGGACATTAACCATGAAATGACCTTCCTCCAAAACCCATCACCGTTGACAGATATCGTAATCTGAAGTTTGGCTGTTATTTGTTAAACCAAAACTTCGGGCAATATGTAAAGCAATCTCAATCATATAACAAGGTAAACCCCTAATGGGAACGACCCAATTTAGTTATGTTCAAGTTTATTTGGGGATCTGTCCGTAGGGCATTATAATAAATGGGGGACAAATCCGCGACCTTATTGAAATTTTATTATGTTTAGAAATGTACTAATAAGTATACCTACTTTAAGACACCACCTACTCCTCAAGGTATCTACGTGCCATCATACAAAAAGATGAATTTGCAGTAGGTACCAAAGAGAGTGACTGCTGACTGCTGTCACAACCTTGGAAAACATATTTTGCAACGCCAGAAAGTGGTCCTAATAGGATTTTAATATAAACGAGTATTGCTCGTAAGTAGCGGCAGAAACAATACCGCAATAAAGCAGGCAATAATGAACATTTCCGTTAAGCCGGCTCACGGCTCTATTACCGCCCGAAGAAAACAACGGATCAGAATTAAAGAAAAGATTAGTAATTCGCCGTCGAGCGGCGCTGAAGTGAAGTGGCGCGAACGATAAATCTTGGCCGTTCTTACGGATTCTGGCCGTTTTCTTACGGATTCTGTGCCTCGGCCGCCATTGCAAAAACAGGCACGCGTAATTAATTACCAACCCGGTCGGGTCAGCTTTGCAAAATCCTATCCCTGCTTGTGACTTTTTTGGGATTACAGAAAAGTTAACTGTAGGTAGTTCATTAATTGATTATGTGCCAAATTAGATCAAAGTACTCACTTACTGCACTCTCGTCTATGCAACCTCTACACAGTGCTGGCTGGACTGGCAGTCTGTAGATAGATAGGTAGATTCATATATTTCTTTTTTAAAAACTTTTTTTTTATTCAAATACCTATAGCCTGAGTTCACAAAAAGATCGTCAGAGTGTATAAAAATAGCAATAATATAAATGAAAGTCAAATCAAAATACATTGCAAAATGAAAACAAAATAATAATAAGGAACGATTTAAATTATATTAAAATGGTACAAATGTCAAAAAAGTAAATGTGTTTAAATGTCAAATAAAATACAAATACAAAACTACGAAGAAGATGTCAAGCAGGCGCCCCCGAGGCTTTGGCCTCCGGGCCAAGCAACTCGTACCTCTCGAAGCGTTCTCAAATAAATGTGTTAGGTATGATCTAACCATAAAAAAAAATATTTTTAAACAGCCGATATTTTGACTACCGTCATCCCCGTACAATAGAAGCCCATGATGACATATCATTAATTGTTCTGGGATGACAGCTGTCAAATATTGGACGCAAGGGCATTTTCACTATAACGTGTCTTTCTCTATCATCCAGCTCGCATTCCCTACAGTACCTATGTCATTGAGTACACTAATGATGAAGTAAGGTGTATTACCCTGTACCATTGAGTTACTATATTACTACAGTAGACATCACCTAGCATAAGTTTGCGCACGTCAACATACTCTCATGAGAGTATCTTGGTTTAGTCTGTGGCGGGCAGTGATGGCGGTCGTTTCGAGTGCAATATTGACACAAAACTTTTAAAAATGCCTTCTTATGCATTGCGCTATTGCACCAACAACACACCCAACAATAGAAAAAGTACGAGAATCACTTTTCATTGGCAAATTCTCAGATATTTCAAATAATCCTATAAAAAGCTCCTAAATTCAAATAATACGAATATCGAAAAAAGGTGAGTTACTCGTTTTCTGCATGCACTGAGTCGTCCATTTCACAAAGTTACAATTTCACAAGTCAAAATTGGCAAGACTGAGCCGCTTGGCTAAATATCGACTGGCGGTGCTGCGTCACTAGCTTCATGAACGTACAGCTTCCTGGAACGGACCAGTCTTTCATTCGTTGATACAGATTTTAAAAATAAAAATTTAAAAAGATTTACTGGCGAGTTCTACACCTACAGATCACAGAGCAACTAGTTAATAATAGTACCTAATTTATAACCTAACTTAACATGTGCATCATATTGCTTATAAAAAACCGGTCCAGTGAGAGTCTGACTCGTACACCGAGGGTTCCGTACAAACTATCAAATCAATTTACTCAAGGTAAAGTAAATGTCCCAATATCTGTTAACTTACTTATTTTAACCCAACAAAACAGAATTCAATTTCAAACAACGAATTTACACCAAGACTATCGCGAACTACCAAGACAATTGGATCGCGATTTTTTTTTGACCTGCTATTGAAATATACACGTCCCAACCCCATTAATTCAAGAAAAATCTTTACAGCGCGAAGTAGGTATGGGCTCAGCGCCATCTATCGGCCCCATTTGGTACTAACGTACAAGGGCGATTAGCTTAGTATGTATGTTGGTGTTTTAGCAAGAGTGTAAGTTTGCCAGTGTCGGTTTTTTTCCCATTTTAATGGCAATTTTAAGGTAATTTTTTTGGAATCTGTATACGGTGTCAAGTATAGATAGTATTTATGTATATTCAAGTTTACAATTTTATACATGGATGAAACATTTATATATATATATATACAGGAGTGAAGGAATAGATACAGGAAAAATAACTGTAAGGATTGGCAGCCAATATCATTGCTGTCAATCCTTACGGTTCCTTTTCTTGTATCAATAATATATAATATACGTAGACGAAAAGATATTTTATGACCGTAATTTCGGTTTTTTTTAAAAGTGGATAGCGAAGAATTTATATAGTCCTATTTCTAGAACTATAGGATGTAACATTTGCTGACGTAGTTATATTTTTAGTCTATGTAAATTACAATTATTGAATCGTATGGCATACGTTATTTTAGCCTTTAAAGTTTGTCACTCTTTAGTACCACCCAGAGGACACGTGCAGTTACAACACAACAACACACTCCGTTAATTTGGTCCTACAGTTTAGTAGAAAATGTACCTGACCCGGCCTGAACGAGGTATGGTAGTATAAACACGCGATTTATTATTGAGTTACCTTTAGCTTTATTTTTATACTTAAAACAACGATCGATTCCTGCAACCAACTTTAATACAATAGATTTAATAGCTCCCGGGAAAATATTTCTGCAACTAAACATAGCAAACAGTCAACGTGCCTTATTAATTTCCATCGAAGCAAGAAAGAAAAACGTGTTTCTCTACAAATTACTCCACAGCTTCTACAGACACAAAAAATATTAAATCTTTGAAGTTGAAGATCTCAGTAATGATCAGCAGAGGATCGCTCAGAAATTGTTTTCGTTTCGTTTCCGAGGCTTCCGGCTTCTGGCGAGTCGCGGAACGACGCTTAATCGTATCTACCCCGGAAACCCTGGCGCCTTTGGATATTTCTCACTTAGTAACGTATACCCTAATTGAGTTAACTTTTCAACCAACGCTCTATCTACACCTACCTGAAAGTTAACTTTAAAAAAGTGAGATACCGTGACCTATTTTTCGGATCACGTTATAGGCTAATTGTAGTGACTTGTTGTCTTTTCCGGTGTAGTTTGAGTGAAAAGTTATTTGATTTTGTACATACCTAAGCCTCTCACTTTGTAAAGAATTGTTAGTCGCACTTGCGCGTGCTTTTTGTTGTTCTTTCGTCGTAAGGAAAATCTATTATGTATAAGTATTACTTTTTATTTGGTGGTCATTCTAAATAATAGTCCCTAACGCAACTCTGTCAACAATAAACATGTTACTCAATATCGCAGAATTATCCGAAATGCAGTAAATCCCTAACGCACCAGCGGAAAAGTCAAACAGAATCGTTGGTAATAATTAAGAAAGTTAGCGTTCTGTTCTAGGTAATATGCAAGTTCATAATTTGTTTAAAACACTGCTTCACGAGATTAAGCTCCCGGACGCGGTGAAAGGTACGCTGAATACCAGGGATTATGGTTTTCAGGCGTTTTTGTTACGTAAAAATTAGGTATATGTGTATCATCTTGGTTATGGTGGAATGGGGTGGGTTACTTTGATTCGGGGGGTCACTTTGATCAAATAGGTTTTTCTCCGAAATCATGGTTTTTACTTGTGGGTGAACTATGGCAGTGAATATATTAGTATTCTATCTTGCTGTTTACTCGACTATTCTTAATTAATTGTTCTGCTTTTACGCCACATTCTAAATGATCAAAGTAGCCCCATTTTTTCCTAAAGTAACCCCATGCCATCGTACTCTCTTTCAGGTTGGCGCGTAGTATATGGATTGTGATCACGATACGATGAAATCTGATCCCCTCCATCTCCTCCTCATTTTTTGATAAAGCGTATAATACCATTCTGGATATTTCATGAAATATTAGTGACTAAATATATATTTAAGAACAAAGCTTCTCAGAGTCAAGGAACGATTGGTAAAGTGAGTCGATAAAGTAACCAACACGACTGCATTTTTCTATATACTCACCTCACTAATCGTCCTGCTATAGTTGATCACTCGGAGAGGTTTTCGTACACCATTGCTGCTCCTTGTGACGACACCCATGCTGGGGGTCGTGGCTCATCATTACGTAATGTTCTCCTTGGCAATATTCCGCCGTCAGTTCCGTTCCTCGGCAACAATCAGAACAGTGGTTCTGAATTGAATTGAATTTAGGTAATGTATACCTACACAAAGAAGACATTTGACTGTCATAGTGACAACAGCGAAAAATAAATGTTTCCACTTCCTTGCCTAGACACTGTTATTTTCTTGTACCTTATACAGTCGACGTAAAAGACAAAAAGCAATAGGGTGCAAATAAACATCTTTGACGTCGACTAAACAATGCAAAACAAAAGATGTCTACATTGAACGCAAACTCGACGTGACGTGGTCATCACAGGTCCCTTGTTTCGTTATTTATTAATCTAAAACAATCTGCGTGAGACGTATGCATTGTCTGGGGCACGTACAACTTCCCTGCGATTGTCAACTAATTCTGCGCACTCGGCTGGAGGCTGTACAACGCAATAAATTCTTGGCATTCAGACGAAGCAGCCATGCGAGAGAGCTCTGATAAAAACGGGATGACGTGGCTTCTGACACATTTTTTCCTTAGAAAACAATTCTTGAGACCTCTGAGGCGTGAACGTCAAGAGTCGTGATTTTGAGGAGTTTGTCCGCAGGAGTAATTTGCGGTGTGTTGACTCGCAACAGTTGAACGCCTATGCCCAGTATAACTGGAAGTTATTTACATATGTATTTAGACTCCATGATTATTTGTTAAGCTACTCTTTTGTTACCAAAACAGCGTAAAGTAACAATTTATCTTCTACAATTCGAATGAAACAAAATGAAATTCTTAAAAAAAATGTTCAGTCTCAGCAGAGTTGATTACAATGATAAATACCTATGTATCTAAAAACATTTGCACTATTTGCAATAACGATTTGGTTGGTTCCTATTTCTTAAAAAAAGTACG
Organism: Epinotia demarniana; assembly: GCA_945867215.1. Classification (NCBI taxonomy): domain Eukaryota; kingdom Metazoa; phylum Arthropoda; class Insecta; order Lepidoptera; family Tortricidae; genus Epinotia; species Epinotia demarniana. The sequence goes on from OX244263.1 coordinate 19,273,830, forward strand.
AGTCGAATAATATGGTAAAAAACTAACCCTTTTATAAGACTTTTTTTTATTGAAACGGGTTCGAATATATGTAATATACCATCCCGTAAAATTAAAATCGTAGGTATCATCACTAACGATGCATCTCTTCTCGCGAAAATGCCCATACATATGTCGTACCGTGAAAATAAAATCGTAGGAATAATTATTTACCAAAGATTTGTGTTCTTATTCATACTCGTATGTACCTACTTACTGCCAGTTTACCTTATTTACTTTTCCTACACATTAAGAGAGCACTTTTAAAAGTCACAGCACGCCTACTCACGGCGCCTAGATAACGCTGTACATTGCTAATATGACAAGAACAACAGTACTCCGATAGCACCATTTCTGGAAGCCAAATGCGCTCCAATTTTATTTTCACGCCTGCAGCTCTGCGATACGATGAAACTTTCATCGCAGGCTTTCACTAGACGCGAGCGAAACATAAATTGTGGAGCCGCGGTCGCCGCCCTTATTTCCTTTGCTCACTTCTTCAACCTCGTATCCCAACCAGTAGTGCCATTACTAAAAAAATCTTGCGTCGCACCAAATAAAGCTCATATTTAAATACAATGGAAACATGAAATGTGTTTTTACCGGAATAAAGTTTTCAACAATGTACGCCATTTTTCAACGATCCTAAGTATCGCCAACAATGAACACAATTTCATGGAGACAGTTAATTTTGACGTGATGCAAAAGATGACGGGTTTGGATTAATATAGCGGTCTAGTGCGGTAACTTTAAATGAAATTGCAATATACTGGGTGATTTCGGGGTCATAATCCGGAATTATTAAAAGTGAATGAATATAATATACGTGAACAACTTTTACCATGGTGCATGGGATCAACCACGAAATCGCACAAAAATAACAGCCAATTAAGAGTTAACTGTGAGTCAATTTAGAGTGTTGTTTTGTGAATGTAATTTTTTGCGATATCGTGGTTGCTCCATCCCATCGGAAAAGTTGTTTAGTATTATCATCTTAAATATTCGCCCACCCCAAAATCACCCAGTATAAAAAACTATTAAGGGCCAATTTTTCAATTCCCAGATAAAACCATCTGTCACATAAATGTTAGCTCTGTCATTTTCTTTCATATGACTTAATAAAAAGATGGTGATAATTTTAACTGACGGATAGCTTAATCTAGAGATTGAAAATCGGCCCTAACATATATGAAACGGTGTTAAATTATCAGAGGATGACAAAAACCTGATGAAACAGTACTTTTAGTATAGGAAAATGACAACTAAGTTTTTCTAACGCTCGTTCGAAAAGTTACGTAATTACTCCTTTAAAGGGATAATTTATTTTGAACATACGTATGTAGGACAACTAAGCTATAATTTTCCGATAAAAAAATTACATTTAAAAGATCTACCTGACGTACGTACTAAACCGTTACGCAATCGACTAGCTGGTCGATTGCAAAGTTTCCAAATAAATAAACTAATTTTCCGTAAGTACAGTCAGCAACATACAGGGTGCTCGTGAGGAACCCGAATAATTTGGCCAGCGTATTCCTAAGGTCGTATGGAGTAAAAAATGTTATATGAACATAGGTCGAAATATGGTTTTTTTTTTATGTTTTCATACAAGAAGTTATTTATTATGTATGAAAACATAAAAAAAAAACATATTTCGACCTATGTTCATATAACATTTTTTACTCCATACGACCTTAGGAATACGCTGGCCAAATTATTTGGGTTCCTCACGAGGCACCCTGTATAGTTAGTACCAGCCAAAGTAGCGTACGTACCGGAAATCGCGGTGTGGCTCGGCCCCCCACAAGGTGGACTGATGACCTGGTAGAGGTTGCGGGAGTCCGCTGGATGCGGGTGGCGCAGGATCGGTCACTTTGGCACTCTTTGGGGAGGCCTATGTCCAGCACGTCTTTCGGCTGATATGGTGATGATGATGACGTATTTATTACTATAGGAGTAAGGCTGTGTTACGATATATTTGGCTACTTTCGTTGCTACTAACTATTTATGTTTACTATACATAAGACACGAAAATCTACCAGCACGTTTATCATGAGATGGCGGCGACATACTCTCGATTGTTCTCGCATTATACCTCTTGTTCTAAGTGTTCTAATAAGAGAGAGAATGCGAGAAAAGTCGGGAGAGCTCGCACGCCGTCGCGTGATTGCCGTAGCAGGGTGTACGACGTACGTATATTGTTAGTACCGCGTCAAGCCTTGTTTACGCGCTAAACTATCACCACCTCGAAAGTGATAAAGTTTCATTCTGACTATCAGAATTGTTTTGTAACCGGAAACCTGCTTTTGTAGTTAAATAAACCTCATCAAGTGCACATAACTGGTTCTATATGATATGAATTGCTGTAGTTTTGAAGAGTCAATGGTTTCAGAAAACAAAGACAAGACAAATGAAACGTTGGCAAATAACTTATTCGGGAAAATTAAAGTGCTAAAAATGTTCGTGAACAAAGGCAAACTATAACTACTTTGTTCGTGTTACTGTTACTTGACACACACATTTCGTATGTATCTTGGTAGCTTATACCGTTATTAGAAAACTAAACGGTCAGGTTATTTTAGATATCTACTGTTGATAATTTATGGTATAAGTACCTAACTCTGCAGGTCGACCACGTAACGCATTGTATGTACGTTAGGTAAATCCAAATGTCAATTTTAACATGGAAAAATTTACGTTGGATATACCTAACGCGCGTTCGATATTTAACGTGATTACCCCTCTGATCGACGTGTATTCAAATTTTGAAATATCGAATGTTCTTTTTGTTTGCGCATAAGTATACATTATTTTTGATTTTGTACATTATGGCACTCTAAAATAAATAGTGATTCACGGATTTTGTTTTTTTTTGGTCTCCAAAATTGAAGTTTCTGGTATTTTTAAATTCTTTTCTAATGTTTCTAAAATTTCTCTTTTGCTAGGCATTAAGTTTAGCTGGAATCCCTTAAAGGGACAAGTTCGCCTTTGTACATTAATAACCTTGGTTTTTTGTACCTGCTGGTTGCATACAACCTGTTATATGTACCTACGATAAAACTTAAGACATTACTATACTACTATTTAAATAAAACCTGATACAATGTAGAAAGGGGTCATTCACGGGAGTTATTACTAATCTGCACGGGCCCACGAGCTCTCCATAAAATACCCCCCCCCCCCCCCCCCCCCCTCCCCCCTTACTGTGACCATTACCGAAATTACAACAACTTAATTATTGACCATCCAATAGGAAGAGTAAACGCAATGCAACTGTCTTGCTAGCCGAATTAATTCGAAATTCGATCACTAAAACACACACGGCGTGAATGAAGTGGTTTGCGTATTTAACAATGAACCCAGGACCTCTTGCTTCGTAGGCAGGGTCACTACCAACTAGGCTAAAGCGGTCGTGTTGCCTTGTTAACATGTCGTTCACCCTGTATTCGACTAGTTTTTTTACAATGTTAATAAAGCCTTTGCTCCCTCCGTGAATATGAATAAAGTAATGCTAAAGTTTATTGAGTTTTGTGTTGCATTTCGAATGAGTAGAATACAAAGGTTAACCTTGTACGTAATGACAAGGTATCTATTAAAACAACAATTTAAGTATAGTTTTGTGTAGAAGTTAATAAATACAAATATTATATTGAAAATAACGATTTAATTTAAAAATGACATGTCATATTACTCTTGAATATATTATATTTTTCGCATTAACTCCCGTAAACTTTTCATAAAATATATACGGGGACGTTCGTCCAACGTCCGAGTTTGCGTGATACCACAGTTTGCAGGTTGTCCACTAGGTAAGTACTAAATACGTCTGGCATTATTTGCAAAGGGTGAAGATAAACAATTATGTACCAACTTATATACTTACGTAAATATGCCTGTTAATGCCACACTCTCATTAAGGGACTCCCATAATTGGCGTATGGGATCGTACCTTCGATCTGAATCTCTTAGTTTTCTTAGGTTTTTTGTAGCTTATTATGTTAGCAACAACGGCTTTAAGCAATATAGTATCCCATATTTACTTCAAAGTTCATTGTTTTCGAGATATTTGGCATCAAAGTTGAACAATTTTAGGCCAAAAAACCGGTTTCTGGCCATAACTTTTGTGTTAATTTGTTTAAAATGAAAACCCTGGACCAGTTTTTAGGGACGTCACAACCCAAATATGTAGATTTCGTATGTGTTAGATCTTTCACGTCAATAGAGATACAAAAGAAGTGTTATTTTAGACAATGTTTACAAATGTCATACAAAATTAAGTATTTTCTTGTTTCAAAATCCGGTAGACCAAAATGGAGATAAAAGATTGAAGAACCGATAACCGTTTGATTTATACTTCTATCTGTAGTGCAAAAGTCCAAAAAGTTCAAAAGTTCAAAATTCTTTATTGTACATAAAAAACAACACGTACAACGGAAGAGCAAGCAAAAAAAAGATATTATACATTAAGTAATGGTGACATTCATGTACCTTAAAAGGTTACAGTTGCGGTTTCACTGGCTCCTACACTAGGCACAGCCTGTCTCGTAGGTAACCAAAACATATATTAGATTATATGAGTATACATAATTGATGCGAAAAGTTCGTAAAGCACTATTCCCATGAATAAGAAAATTATGGTTAAACGAAAATCAGGGACACTAAATTCTAACAAAAGACTTAATTAACTTACAGAATACTAGACTAAAATACATGCTTGCTGTGAGTGTGTGTGTGCATGTGCATGTGTGTGTGTGTGCGCGCATGTGTGTGTGTGTGTGTGTGTGTGAGTGTGTGTGTTTATTTAACCACTTTCATTAGGTCCTCTATGTCTAATTAGGAGATACGATTCAAAGCTTCTCAAAAATCGATGGAAACCTCGGGTAGCGCCTTAAGATTAATAACTGGGATAATCTCAATATTTTACAGGGCGTACCAAAAATAGGGTGTGAACCGATCGAGGGCATTGCGATTAAAAATACGCATTTGTTTATGGTTTTGTTTTGTTTACTTACATTACAGTGTTTGTTTTTTGACATTGCTTGTGTAAGACAACGTTCCCCCGCGAGGGTGAAGGGTGGGAGGGTTTATTTCATTTTCAACGAACACGCACACAGCTGGGATATGAAAACAAATGATTTGCGTGTTTATTTTATACGCACATGACTGCTTTTACGTTTTTGTTGTCATACACAAGCAATGTAAACAAAACAAATACATTAATAACCATATCAATAAAAAAGGTATGTCAACAAAAACAAAACAAAAAATAAACAAAAGCATTTTTTGAATCGCAATACGCTACCGAACCTGGCATTGATGGGTTCACACCCCATTTTCGTTACAAACTATACAAAATTTATACAGGATGACATTTTAATGTCCAAATTCAAGTATAAAATTCTTTAGCAAAAATTATACGTGTTTTTTGTTTCATATCATTCTGTACAATTTTTTTTAGGAATTGCTGCTTACAGTTATCCCAAAAAAACCTTACCGCGCGGGCACCTCAGCGGGTAGTAAGGTTTGCGCACGGCACGCCTCCCCTCCCCGGCCCCGCCCCGCTCCGCGCGGAACTGAATGCCCAGTAATCACGCTGTACGGATAATTCTTTTGGGATACACAATTTATAATTTAAAAATACCTACCAGCTTTTTTTCAAAAATGGAGTCTATTAGTGATACCAAATGCCTACAAAAAATTTGGACACTGATTAAAATGTCACCCTGTATATTACTACATTAGATAAGCTAGCGCTGTTGGATAACGAGTCGGTATTATGCTAGAGCAAATTTATCATTTCTTAATATCGTAATATAATTGTAATTGCTCTCGAAGTAGGTAGTCAGTCATTCAGGTAGAGATAATTTTGACTGAATCGTCTCGTATTCGCTGGGAAGGGTATTAGATAGTACGTCGTTAATTTCGTCCCTATTATAGAAGTGGTACGAGCATAATAATCATGGTTGGAATCGCCCTTAGCCCAGATGATTATTTGTCACCCCATATTTGCATAGATTCGCTGAACCAAATCACGTTCAATAGGTACCAATTGTGGATATCAGAGAATAATATCTGTTCATGAAATAATTAAGTCATATTTTTGGTTAATTATAATAATTTGGAGCTATCCTGCGGCTCCTCTTGCATAGAACTTTTGAATTGCGTTCCATATAAACTTGTTTCGTCATTTCAATCCCTTTTAGTGATTTTTTTGGGGTAAAAAGTATCCAAACCAGGAGCAATCGAAGATTTTTTATTCTTCGTACGAAACGAATTGCAAGAATATAATATACAACAACAACGGGTTTCCTTTATGGAAGAATTGCTACTCGTTTTTTATGGGGCAGGAAAAATATTCGATTCCGAACTGGTTAACGCGGCCGACATAAATCGAATCTACGAAATTACCCCGTAACAACTACTAAATATATAGTAGGTAGTGATCTATAATATAACTAGTAGCTCCGTGCGCTGTAGAACTCGCGAGCCTGTCTTTAAAAAAATACTCAATTCTATTTCTAAAAACTGAATCGACAAAAAAATCGATATAATATAAATTAACTTGCAAAATTTCACGAGAATCGGTTGCGAAATGCGACCATAGAGGAGGACAGCCGGACAGCGGAGCATCCGAACATGCGACAGACAAGCTGAAGCAGAGAACTTCGTTCGCTTCGCTCGGTCGTTCAAAAATTTAAAATTAAAACCACTGACTTAATTAAATAATATGAAATATTACTGAATAAAGTGCCTAATTTGTTTCCCCTCCTTGCCCGTGGTCCACCTAATCTGTTCACCTGGGTGGACCACGGGAAGTTTTTTTTACCCGTGGTACACCTATGTAAACTTTGCTAAAAGACCTTCTTTAATATGAGGAAGTGAAATATCACATTTTCGGTTCTGGCCCTTCGCCGGCCGCTGCTGCGGCACGCTCGATTCGCTCGCTCGGCTCGCGCTATAAGGTCGCAGTACACCTAACACTCTTCCTCGCTTCGCTCGTCGTCGTACCTACACCGACCTGACTTAGGTAGTAATTTTGGTATTACGCGTAAAAACATTTTGGTACATCACGTATTTGGTAATTTGCGTGTAATTTTGGGGCATTCATCTATACAGTCTACTGGAAAAGTTTACCAAGGTAAACCACCACCAATAAGTTTTTACCTTAGTCCTTCTAGGTGGACCACGGGTAGAAAAAACTTCCCGTGGTCCACCCAGGTGAACAGATTAGGTGGACCACGGGCAAGGAGCTTTTGTTTCAGATGTAATAATAATAATATCCTTTATTGCACCATAAATAACAGAGAGAATAACAGACGGTCTTATCGTTTTACTCGCGATCTCTTCCAGACTACCTTTGGGTAGCAGGATTTTTTAACAAGAATTGACAAAAGGCAGTGCAGGTATACAGCTAAAAGAGCGTAATAAACACAAGTTTAACTTAACCAATATATACACACTTTAATAAATACTTCTATAAATACGAGTACATATGTGTTAACATACATACATACAAGCAATGGTACATTAATAACAAAATTAAAAGGCAACTTAACAAATTCATTGCCGAGAATCGCTACGCGCTACGCTCGTATGTAGCGGAAAGCGACTACGGCAGTCTGACGCATATGTGTCGTCATGGGCCCTGAAAGTGTTAAGGGCTGGGAGGAGATGTAACTACGAAGGTATAAAAAATCAAGCACCCGTATTTCACGAAACTAGCAATGTTCTCCTTAGAGCCTACTTTCATATCCAGTGGTATTTTTCCTAGAAATACAATATTAAAATAACCAAACAAACATTTCTAATATCTGGGAACTTTAGTCCTGTGAGAAATCTGCAAAATGATAATTATTTCCACAAACATCATTATTAGAGTTTGAATAGGCACTCATGTCGTATGCAAAGAAATTATTTAAACATTGTGAAGAGACGCAAATCTAGGTACCTATACCTAATGGCTAATGATACTCAGTAAAGAAACGATGGGAATTGATTCCTGGCTCGTCTTCTCTAATTGAAACATGTCTCGAGTACACAGCGTCGACGTAATGTATATATCTGCGTACGCAGTAACTTTAAATTCCTCTTTGATGTTCCCGATTCTCTCATTACACCAGCTTTATTGGTGTTCCTAACAATAAAATTCCGGAGATCACCTAGTTATATCGAATCGATGGGAATCGAAAAATATGTTATACATAATACAAGTAGGTACATGCGGTATAAAATATATTATTGTGGTTGTTTAAAAATACTAAAATTAGGCACTTTCAACAAGGTAAAATGTATAAACAAGTGTTTCTAAATTGATAGTAAACAATGAAACTATTACAATAAAGTGTAAATCACAAAATATACAGTTCAAAACAAAATACCCACTTATTTTTCTTTGAGTTATTTGACATAAAGTAATTGATAAGTTGCTAATTAATGATTTCCCGCGTACAATAACTAAATGTCATAGAAACAGTATCACTTACAGCCGAGAACAAACAGCACACACCAAGTAGGAATGACTAGTTACGGAAGAGATAAATAGTAATCCTTAAGTCGAGTTTTAAAAATGGGAAGAGACTATACATTGGTGTGTTATAAAAATAATCATATTTACGATTATTTACGAGGGTAAGCTATAATGAAAACCCCAAAAGCCCCTTTTAAGTCCACATTCTGTGACAGACTGGCAACTACGGAACCCTACCCTGCGCGTGGCCTGACACGCACTTGGCCGCTTTTTTGGTATTTTTATGTGCTTCGATAATTTTAGTGAGTCCTATACAAATATTTGATCCACTCAAAAAATAAGGCAAGTAGCCAATTAACGCCATTAAAGAGTAAACGCATAATAGAACTATTCCAATCTAAAACATAAATGAGAAATATCACAACGACTTGCTCATCCCACTTGTCAGTCTTGTTATTATTTGAATACGAAGAAACTGTTGAAATTAAGTAACTATTCAATACTTTCAATAGGTTAATTTCGTTTAAATTTAGTCTGTAGAATGCCATAACTGCGTAACGACATATTAGATGTATAATATGAAAATACCTTTGCATTACAAAAGCAGGTAAATAATTAAGCACGGTACATGGTTAATGACGGCAGCGACGGCTGTGTAAAGCCACTTGTGCCGACGTTTGTACTTATAAAAGTGCACACTCGTGCCTCGCGCAGACGTCTTCTGTAATTAGGTCCGGAAAAATAGGATCGGATCCTGTACTATATAGTTTTCCACAGTACTATATTAGCTATAGATATTAAATACAACCGGGCCCGCTACCATCTTCGAAAAAATATTGCTATTAAATTATGGAAGCAGCTTAATTATCGCTGTCCCAAACACACTTCTATTATCTTAACACTTTCGCAACCGGACTAAAAATGAATACTGTAATCTACTATATACATTATACAGCATATTAAATTATTATCCTAAAACGCATACGATACATTACCTCAACTTTTCTCTAGAAATTTTGACAAAAAGTGTCAAAGCTTTCAGTCGCACACATAGAAGACGAATAAATGTCTTCATAAATCAAAGGTGTAATACCTGATGAAAGCCTGACGAACTGTGCTTGGCTTCGCATTGAAGACGACTCCATTGAAGGGATAAAAGGATTATGGCGTTCGATCCTAGGCCATTATTACTCCCGGTCGTATAAACAATGAACTTCCACCCGCTCTCGCGATCAACTTGAGTGACCACTTAAACTTGTTTTGTGGCCTCATCTCGGACCATAGGGACTATTGTATGCAGTAGATATAAAACATAGGTACTTACTTACTTTGATTGTCTCACTGTAGGAAATGGATGCTTCCCTATGATTAAATTAGCTACATACAGGGCCTCCTACGCCTATGCCATATGCGTGGAGTTAAAGTATCTTGAATATTGTAGATTTTACTAAAAGAAGACATTATTGTAATTTAAAAAACAATTTGAACTACATTCATAGAACTTTTACAACATACAACTGACATTATCATTATAAAGTACCTAATTTCTAATGAATCAGTACCCACTTAAGGAGCACGCATCATTTCCCTATTATAATTTAAGTGCATGCACTTCTTATCTTTATCATGATAAAGAGATACGTAATTAATAGGTACCTAGGTTGTATGCAACAAATCGAATTTCTGTCCAATGAAATAAATTTATTCATTTTGAATTAAAAATCTAAAAGTCATGGTCTTCCTTTTATTTTTGACACTATGTTATTAAGCAAAAAATAATTGATCGGTATGTTAAAACTACAGGGTATTTTTATCTCATGTAGCGGGTTCGATTCCATGTTCAACCTGTAATTATTTAAAAATCTATGAATGTAGTTTAAATTGTTTTGTAAATTAAAATAATGTCTTATTTTAGTAAAATCTTCCATTTACAATATTCAAGGTACTTTCCCTCCATGTGGCATAGGCGTGGGACGCCCTGTATATTTTAACGACTTTTTAACCTTGTTAGCAGATTCACTGCCAAGAATCGCTACGCGCTACGCTCGTACTCAAGCGCGTGGTTTTCCTCGTATCGACTACGGCGTAGCTGCCCGCTAGGCGGGTTCCTGGCAGTGAATGTGCAACAATCTTTTCCGCTTTGCCTTGACTGGTAAAGGATGCCATATGGCATTAAGTCCGCCTTTTGTACGATAAGTGATAAGTTTTCTGTTGTGCAATAAAGTTTAAATAAATAAATAAATGTGTTAAACTTGTACTACCTGTATATTTAATTTTGTCTACATTACGACGTGTCGCAAAGTTGATATTAATAGTTACATTACTCACATGGAGGTGCAGCACTAAACCTCTGGTCAGGAATCAAATTTATGCCAAATAGAGGGAACCCAATGAAGTGATGATCTGATGATACGATGCGTGATGCAGACTAGTAACCGTTTTTTGGGTAGCGTATCCGCTCCGGCTCCGCCGTCCGTCCGTCCGTCTGTCTGTCACCAGGCTGTATCTCAGGAACCGCGATAGCAAGACAGTTGAAATTTTCACAGATGTATTTCTGTTGCCGCTATAACAAATACTAAAATTAAATAAATATTTAAGGGAGCCCCCCTTAAATACTTATTTAATTTTAGTACATACACCCATACAACAAACGTGATTTTTTTGCCGTTTTTATAGATAATGGTACGGAACCCTCCGTGCGCGTGTCCGATTCGCACTTGGCCAGTTTTTGTTATTTGCTTAGGTTCAGTCACCAACAGAAAGCTACGCAGAGCGTGCACAATCTTTATGCCATTCACAAGGTTGTTGAGAGGATTTGATGGACTGATATTTTGAGCAGTAAATCCTAAAATTGGGAAACTGTAGTTTTCCAGGGTAAGTTTTTTTTTTTATAATAGTTCCGGCTACCAATCTCAGTATAAGTAGAATTCATACATTCATTCATTTATTGCTTGATAAAATATTGTATCTTACATATCAACTTAAATAATTATAATTATAGCTCTTAGTTTCATTACAACCGACAATATACATATTGTTAACTAGCTGTACCTGCGACTTCGTTTGCATGGTTATGTAGGAGTAAACGCATTTCTTCTCTTGGAAATAGGACACATGCAGTTCTAATTTTAACCTATCATGTAAAACTTTCAATAAACCTTATTTATTTATTAGAGAAATGGCAGCCTCTAGGGCCTTTGCCAAAAACAGTGTACAGAAATCAGAAATAAAAAAAACATTTCACATGCATGATGTACGGTGTAAGGCCTTCACGATGCACTGAGTGATAGCTGGAGCAGTACAAAGTATAATGGCGGCCGCGACCACGAACCGCTGAATGATGCCCAAGAATTGGTTATTCGCATTTCCAGGAAAATTCTTCATAAACTGTAGCCGTCATGTTTGCCATTTATTGCATAATACGCTATCAAAACTATACATTAAACAGCAGGATGCAGAAAATGAAAAAAAATGTCTGGAGCACGATCCGCCATGTTCCAAGGATCATTCAAAAGTCCTCAATAAACCTATATATTTTAGTTAAAATGACGTTAAAACCTGTCACTCTGATATTTAAATTATTAAGAAAGGGACAAAACACGTGTTATTTATCAGAGGTATTTTAAGTTTTATGAATAATGGGGTAAAAGTTTAGTAGATGTCTGTGGCAATAGATCTAACAGGTAGGACACACGCTGCAGTATTAAATGTTTATTGATCTTCTTTTCTACATATTTTTAACACTGTGTTATGTTATATTATGAAAACGTGATGGATGACCGAAATGATCTTGAGTTCTTGAGTCACTCCGACTCTCAGGTAAAGATGTGTTTAGGAATTAATAGATAATCCTTTCGAGTACACATTGACCGGTAAGTGTTTACGTGGAACAAAAGATCTCTTTTTAATTTGACAACAGACGGCCAATTTATATTTTCCAAACTATACCTAACCACTAGGTAAGTTCTACAACTATAACGCGAGTCCGAGTCCCTTTCTAATAAAGGAAATTATTAAAAATGTTAAAGCAATATGTTTATTTTTTTCATATTGCAATGTTTCAGATTGCACTATCACATTCTGGCATATCTTGTGTATGTTCCCGCCCTTGCCAACATAATAATGTGTGTTGCAGGCTTTATGATAAAAGTATTTTCCTGTATGTTGCCCAATTTCTGTGTCTCTATTGTGGTCTCTATATTGGCTGAATATCAACTTGAAGCCGCCTTAAGGCACAGCCACACTGGCGCGGCCTGTGGTGGCGGACAATATTTGACAGCGGCGGACAAGTTTACTATTGTCCGCCGCGGCCAGGCCGCACTAGTGTGATGCAGGCCTAATACTGACGCGCTTCATAATTAATGTTTATAAAAGGCCCGTTGACAAACCAGCGCGGCTATCACAAAACAGCGCGCGAGCTTTCTCGATTTTTCTCCAACTATCCGTCTCTCTCTTGTCAGATAACTTAGAAAGAGACATATAGTGCGAGAAAAATCGAGAGAGCTCGCGTGCCGTCTTGTGATAGTCGTGCAGTATCGTGATAATTAAATACTCAGTGTGTGATTCAATCTTGCAGAAACTCAAATAGACTTTGGCTGAACGCAAGGATAGCGCTATCGCCATGCCATTAAAAAAAAAGGAAGAGAGCAGACTTTTGACGTTTGACGTTATTTTGTTGAAATTTGTTGATACATTTATTGAAATTACACCTCAATACGAATTTATCGCATATTAGTTTCCATATCAGAATCGATTATTTTTTTATGCTTTAGAATTTAATATGCGTTTTGTGAATCTATCATCACAACACCGGATCGAAATTATTAATATTCGATAGTTATGGCAAGCCCGCCATTTTGACGTCACTGACAGTTGACAGATATGGCGGCTACGATTTCAAGCAAAAGAAATTAATAATTTAATGAGGTCAAATGTTTCCGAAAATTAATTAATCGCTGCAGTCGGATAATAACTATCCTAAACGGAGGCCAGAGTAATAATGTGCCTATGAAAAAAGTTACATATTTTTCCGTTCATGGGAATCTGAAATCATCGGGGGACACAAAAATGGTTATTTTGATACTGGCTGATTCTTTTTTTAATTTAGAGATTTATTATAAGTGAGAGATTAAATGGCTTGAAATCCTACGTCCCCTTTTCTGCATGAGAAAATCTAAGGCGTAGTAGGTAGTTGTTCTTTCTAATTCTCATCAAAACCATTTCAATAAAAAAATATCAAGATTATCTATTTAAAGTGCTCATTTTTAATAAAATAAACATTTATGTACTACTGCACCACAAACACAAATTGTAAATTTTATGTTCTTTCGACAGCTGTTATTGTTTCCAATTCCTCAATTTGTTTATATTGTTGTTGCTTGCGATCTCATAAAGTTCTGGCTCGATATTGCAATAAACGCCAAGTTTATGACCAAATCAAGTTATTATTGAGTCAAAAGTCTTTCGTAGGCCGGTGAATAATGTTGCGTCGACGAAAATGGCAGTTTTGGGTCGACGCTTCGAGGTAATATCGAATCTAACGGTCAATAAAACTGAGAGATATGATCGCTTTCAAATTTATCCGCTACCCATCAAATATCCCTAAAAATTACAGCTGGCTAAGAAATATTATAAGAAACATTCAGGTTGTTATTGTAGTAGATTAATTGATTTTCAACACATTTGCTCGCAACGTATCTCTTATTACGTCGCATTTAGGCTCATAGCCCTGGGTATTAAACACGCGTATTTTATAACATTAGGACACTCGTGTTTTATGGATATATCCCGAGTAAGACACGTTGCCACCTTGTAGCAAGGTATGCATAAACACAGTGTAAGTATTCTTAAATTGGCCGGGTTGTACAGAATGTAGGTACAGCTTTTTTTAAAAATTCCCGGCAAATGGATTCTTACTCGACAAAACAAATTAAATCCTTTTTGTTGATTTATTCACTATTCCTTTTTGGATATTATATGGAAACGTTTTATTTAAGCAGTAAAACTATAAACTTTTGATAACATTTTACATGAATTAATGAATATAACATTTTAAAACGAAAATATTATTTTTATTTTGTATTGGCTGTTTAGAGATTTCATCTGTCTGGCTTAACACATGCACGCGCACTGCCCAAACTTCATGAAAAAAAACTGTTTCGCGCCATTTTAGGTAATTTCACATTATTTGTAAACATTGTGAAGGCTGCGTTCACGTGCACACTAGCGCCACTGGTAAATAATTGTGATTATTAAATTTAACGATAGATATTTAAAAAAAGGAGGCCGCTACACACTGTATTTTGTATTTAAGTACCTTGTGAATACATCAAACTAGTTTTTATGTTGCTGGATTCGTTGACTTGACGTCGTATGAAACGCGTGAGCTTTGATAATTACATCCTCGGCTCTCTTATCACGGTCACCTACGGCTCGCGTGTACAATTCCGGCTCTGGACACCTCACTTCACAATGTGTCACAATGTACTATTATAACATGACCTGACTAACACATACATTACTTACCTACCCATTTTACCTATCCAATCATAGGAAATGTAATTTAAAAATATGTAAATTTGGCAAGATTTCAATAACGCTTTTGACTCCGCTCATCTGGGGTTTAGATAATCACAGCATGCCTTAATGTGAAATTGCCACAGTAACATATAGAAAATTCACATTTGCTGCCATACCTACTACTACTGAATATGATACGGACTTCTCTATCGACGAAATAGGTAGTGAATGAATTTTTTAAGGAGTAGTTTGACATTTGACGAAAAGAAAAATCTTCTAGGGAGCTAAAATCACTCTTTTGTCCTGTAGATGGCTAGTTGGTTAACTGACTGACAGCTTTATCATCTGCTCAGAATCTGTAACGTGAATCCGTAGGCGTTTGGCACATGAGATAATAATAATCAGTAACTAGACTTCGTATTAGCCTTCAAGATTGAAATGGGAGAGAGCAGAGCCAAAGTCACTAGGGCATGCAATATCGAACGACTCTCAATACCGGTATTTAATAACCGATATTTGACCTCAATACCGGGATTACGGGATTTCGATATTAATATCGAAATTTTGGTTACACATTAAAATTCACATTTTCTTGTAAAATAGGTGAGAAATTGAAAGTGTAATATATTATATATTCTTGTTTTCGCCAATGACCACATAGATTTATATGGTTAACTAGCTTTTGCCCGCGGCTTCGCCCGCGTAGTAAAAGTAATTTTCCAATAATTGTTGAATTGCTACGCCGCCTACTAACCTACTACTGCTAACTTCCCCTACTAATAACCCTTCGTCATAACCCATTATGGTAAATTAATTTTTATTTACTATTATATTTATGCCCGTGTGGTGGCAGGTTAGAATTTCACCACCCTCTTTCTTCCCGTGTGTGTCGTAAAAGTCGATTAAGAGAGCAGGGTTGAAGTGTGTTGTGGGTGATGGGCTAACAACCTAAGCAATATCACTTTTTGTCGATCTTTTATACCCACATTTATGCTAAAAGTGACTCTGGAACATAAAGTTCATGTGCTCTGCCTGCCCCTTTTGGGAATAAAGGCGTCAATGTATGCATGTATGTACGTATTTCTGTTATTAAATTTACAATCATGATTAAGGAGAATCTGTCCTCTGGAATAAAAGCTACTTTATGTTCATGAACATTAATGTTGAAATACCAAAATATCTCCACGAATGTTAAGTCAAATTTGTGGCCTGGACATTGCTATAGGCTTGTTTCCTAAGATTTTTTATGTATGCTTTTCGAACCAGTATTTAAAATAAATACCCAAAAATTTGTTTTAATTTAACGGCGGCCAAAATTCTTAACATATTAAAGGTAAGCAGATCTTCGTGCAGCACCTTGAATGTACTTATTACGGATGCAGGCACTTTCCCAATGTCTCTACCCTCCCGTCCCGCCGCGCCGCCCGCACTCGCCTAGGTACCGATTGCTGACGATCGAGATGGCACCGAATACAAACTTTAAAACATATAACCCTATATAATGCGGGTCTCGTTCCATACCTCAAAAGCAAAAATAGAACCCTTATTTATAGGATCACGTGTGGCTGTCTGTCAGTCCGTCTGTTACAACCGATTTGCTACGAAAAAAACTGGACCGATTGAATTGCAATTTGGTACAAATATTTTCATGAATTTTCATGTCCACAACATTACATTTCAAAATCTATGTGATTTTCGTTATTAACGTCCCAAAAAACGCCACGTTGGAATGTAAAATCGTTGTTGTTTTCCTAATCAGCGACCCGATAAACCATAGAAACTATAGATGCCGATGTTGATTTTCAGATTTTGTCACCACATGTCTCCTTTTAGGGGTTGAATTCTCAAAAAACCGGAAACACTTGTTTACTCATTTATCGTTAGGAATTATCCTGTGAATTCTCGAATAAAATTGTCTAACTAATCTTTTTTCTCCGTACAAACTTTGGACCTCCTTTTTAACCCCTTTAGGTGTAATTGATTTCAAAAACGCTGAAAGCACTTTATTTGTAAATTAATAAGTAATCTGTCCACAAAGTTTTAAGTACGTAGTAGCTAAAAATAAGTTTCCCTTATACAAAATTTGGACCCTCATTTAACCCTCTTAGCGGTGGAATTTTATAGAACGCTGAAATTACTTTATTTGTATCCTAATAAGTTATCTTCCTACAAAGTCTCAAGTCTCTAGTTCAATAAATAATGTTTCCCCTCCACAAACACTGCATCCCTATTTAACCCCCATAGGGGTAGAATTTTTTAAAACGCTGAAAGAACTTTTTTTGTATCTTTATAAGTAATATCCCTACAAAGTTTCAAGTCTTTAGTACAAAAAATCATATTTCTCCCATACAAACTTTGCACCCCTTTTTAACCCCCTTTGGGATAGGATTTCCAAAAGTCCCGTCTTATCCCTTGCCTACGTCATAAAAGGAAGTTCTGGTGTAAATTTCTTGTTTGTAGTCCCAGCTGTTTTGAATACAAACTTTGCACCCTTAGGGGTGGAATTTTAAAAACGCTAAGGATATTTATATTTGTATCCTAATAAGTAATCTTCGTACAAAATTTCAAGTCTCTAGTTCAATAAATAATGTTTACCTCATACAAACATTGCACCCCTATTTGACCCCCTTAGGGGTAGAATTTTCTAAAACGCTGAAAGAACTTTTTTTGTATCTTTATAAGTAATATCCCTACAAAGTTTCAAGTCTCTAATACAAAAAATAATGTTTCTCCCATACAAATTTTGCACCCCTATTTAACACCCATAGGGACAGAATTTCCAAATATCTTGCCTTATCCCTTGCCTATGTCATAAAAGGAAAATCTGGTGTAAATTTCAAGTTTCTAGATACAGTAGTTTTTAATTCAAATTTTGCACCCCTATTTAACCCCCTTAGGGGTAGAATTTTATAAAACTCCGGAAGTACCTTTTTGGTATCAATAAGTAATCCTCCTACAAAGTTTTAAGTCTCCAGTTCAATAAATAATGTTCCCCCATACAAACTTTGGACCCCCATTTCACCCCCTTAGGGATAGCATTTCCAAAAATCCTGTTCTATCCCCTACCTACGTCATAAAAAGAAGTTCTGGTGTAATTTTCAAGTTCCTAGTCCCAGTAGTTTTGAATACAAAATTTGCACCCCTATTTAATCCCCTTAGGGGTGGAATTTTCTAAAACGCTGAAAGAACTTTTTTGTATCTTAAAAAGTAATATCCCTACAAAGTTTCAAGTCTCTAGTACAAAAAATAATGTTTCACCCATACAAACTTTGCACCCCTATTTAACACCCTTAGGGATAGAATTTCCAAAAATCCCGTCTTAACCCTTGCCTACGTCATAAAAGGAAGGTCTGGTGTAAATTTCAAGTTCCTAGTCCCAGTAGTTTTGAATACAAAATTTGCACCCCTATTTAATCCCCTTAGGGGTAGAATTTTCTAAAACGCTGAAAAAACTTTTTTTGTATCTTAATAAGTAATATCCCTACAAAGTTTCAAGTCTTTAGTACAAAAAATCATATTTCTCCCATACAAACTTTGCACCCCTTTTTAACCCCCTTTGGGATAGGATTTCCAAAAGTCCCGTCTTATCCCTTGCCTACGTCATAAAAGGAAGTTCTGGTGTAAATTTCTTGTTTGTAGTCCCAGTTGTTTTGAATACAAACTTTGCACCCTTATTTAATCTCCTTAGGGGTGGAATTTTAAAAACGCTAAGGATATTTATATTTGTAACCTAATAAGTAATCTTCGTACAAAGTTTCAAGTCTCTAGTTCAATAAATAATGTTTACCTCATACAAACATTGCACCCCTATTTGACCCCCTTAGGGGTAGAATTTTCTAAAACGCTGAAAGAACTTTTTTTGTATCTTTATAAGTAATATCCCTACAAAGTTTTAAGTCTCTAATACAAAAAATAATGTTTCTCCCATACAAACTTTGCACCCCTATTTAACACCCATAGGGACAGAATTTCCAAAAATCTTGTCTTATCCCTTGCCTATGTCATAAAAGGAAAATCTGGTGTAAATTTCAAGTTTCTAGATACAGTAGTTTTTAATTCAAATTTTGCACCCCTATTTAACCCCCTTAGGGGTAGAATTTTATAAAACGCCGAAAGTACCTTTTTGGTATCAATAAGTAATCCTCCTACACAGTTTTAAGTCTCCAGTTCAATAAATAATGTTCCCCCATACAAACTTTGGACCCCCATTTCACCCCCTTAGGGATAGAATTTCCAAAAATCCTGTTCTATCCCCTACCTACGTCATAAAAAGAAGTTCTGGTGTAATTTTCAAGTTCCTAGTCCCAGTAGTTTTGAATACAAAATTTGCACCCCTATTTAATCCCCTTAGGGGTGGAATTTTCTAAAACGCTGAAAGATTTTTTTTGTATCTTAATAAGTAATATCCCTACAAAGTTTCAAGTCTCTAGTACAAAAAATAATGTTTCACCCATACAAACTTTGCACCCCTATTTAACACCCTTAGGGATAGAATTTCCAAAAATCCTGTCTTATCCCTTGCCTACGTCATAAAAGGAAGGTCTGGTGTAAATTTCAAGTTTGTAGTCCCAGTAGTTTTGAATACAAACTTTGCACCCCTATTTAACCCCCTTAGGGGTGGAATTTTGTAAAACGCTTAAAGAACTTTTTTTGTATCTTAATAAGTAATATCCCTACAAAGTTTCAAGTCTCTAGTACAAAAAATAAAGTTTCACCCATACAAACTTTGCACCCCTATTTAACACCCTTAGGGATAGAATTTCCAAAAATCCCGTCTTATCCCTTGCCTACGTCATAAAAGGAAGGTCTGGTGTAAATTTCAAGTTGGTAGTCCCAGTAGTTTTGAATACAAACTTTGCACCCCTATTTAACCCCCTTAGGGGTGGAATTTTGTAAAACGCTTAAAGAACTTTTTTTGTATCTTAATAAGTAATATCCCTACAAAGTTTCAAGTCTCTAGTACAAAAAATAATGTTTCACCCATACAAACTTTGCACCCCTTTTTGACACCCTTAGGGATAGAATTTCCAAAAATCCCGTCTTATCCCTTGCCTACGTCATAAAAGGAAGGTCTGGTGTAAATTTCAAGTTTGTAGTCCCAGTAGTTTTGAATACAAACTTTGCACCCCTATTTAACCCCCTTAGAGGTGGAATTTTGTAAAACGCTGAAAGAACTTTTTTTGTTTCTTAATAAGTAATATTCCTACAAAGTTTCAAGTCTCTAGTACAAAAAATAATGTTTCACCCATACAAACTTTGCACCCCTATTTAACACCCTTAGGGATAGAATTTCCAAAAATCCCGTCATATCCCTTGCCTACGTCATAAAAGGAAGGTCTGGTGTAAATTTCAAGTTTGTAGTCCCAGTAGTTTTGAATACAAACTTTGCACCCCTATTTAACCCCCTTAGGGAAGGAATTTTGTAAAACGCTGAAAGTGCTTTTTTTGTATTCTAATAAGTAATCTTCCTGCAAAGTTTCAAGTCTCTAGTTCAATAAATAATGTATCCTCCATACAAACTTTGGACCCCCATTTCACCCCTTTAGAGGGTGAATTTTGAAAAATCCTTTCTTAGTGCTCCCCTACACCTTATAAGGAACCTACGTGCCAAATTTGGAATCTCTAGACCCAGCGGTTTGGGCTGTGCGTTGATATGTCAGTCAGTCAGTCAGTCAGTCAGTCAGTCAGTCAGTCAGTCAGTCAGTCAGTCAGTCAGTCAGTCAGTCAGTCAGTCAGTCAGTCAGTCAGTCAGTCAGTCAGTCAGTCAGTCAGTCAGTCAGTCAGTCAGTTTCTTCTTTTATATATTTAGATTTTCGTATCACAAAGGAAAACTTTTATAGAAAATTTAATTGAGTGAGTTAAGCCGCTTAAGGTAGGTACTTAGGATTACATACCTCCATTCCCAATTTAAGTATTGATCATAATAACTTTCCGTCACTGTGTTTTTGTTCATTCGATAAAAGTTGTCCTTTTTAACGGAAGGGGTGATTTTGCCTTCTAACGTTCAAATCGTGCTCCTAACACCATTGAAGTGGAAAAGTGGTTGGTAGAAAAAATATATCGTACAGTAACAATAACAACTAAAATGATTGAGATGAATATAACTACTAAACTTGATTATTCCATTCTTTTTAATTTACTTACGATAACATGCTAATATTATAATTTCATTAAAATTAAAATGCGATATATGTGGCGATCAGCATGGCCGAGTGTTCTAAGGCCAATCCTGCATTTGGCGGCGGTGCAGGTGCAACTTTGACCGTACGAATAGTACGTATTTAAACATTATTTACGACCAACATCAAATATTAACTACTTATACATATAATTTGGAACCATAGCTGGTAACCAAGTCGAGAAGTTGAGTCTTCGACTTTCTCATGCTTATGTTTCAACACATCCGAAACGTCAAGGTAAATAAATTAACGAATTATGCGCGATTAAGACCCTTTTATTAAAGTGTATGCATGAATATCGGAATATGAGTATCACTGGTTTATAGTGTACAGGTTTTTAGATACCGATTTTGGGTTTGAATGCCGAATAGTGAGGGTACACAATTCAAGAGTTACTGAGTCATTTGTTTATTCTAGATACTTGTGTCCGCATGAAACTCGATTAATTTATTGAATAGTTTATACCCTGATTTTTAAAATTATTAAAATAGTTAACATAAAATAGTTAAGACCGATAGGTAACATTCTGTATTTAGTTAGAGTCATGTCTCTGAAATAATTTTGACTGTGTGTCGTCCCACAGAGGATAACTATCTATCTTCAATGACAAGTGCAAATAGCGAGACAGAGTCTAGTCAAGTAAAAAAGTAAAAACATCCCAATAGAATATAAGTACTACTTAGAGGCATGGGTTATGACCACTTAAACTTTTTCTTATTGCATTGGTAGTTTGCTTTAAGATACAGTTTTTAATCACCTTTAAAATCTACCAACTTTAGTAGGTGTACAGATGACTATTAAAAGGCTGCACCAATTACACTGAAGTCGGCAGGCTTAGTCAAAGTTTTCAAACCGTGCGTATTACTCAAAATTTGAGTAATACGCACGGTTTGAAAACTTTGACTTCCATATTTAATATGGAATGTGTATTCGAACAATTCACTGGGGACTACTTACTTAGTCATAAATCATAATCCCAGAAGACACATAATATTTTTCGATAAATAAGATATATATACAATTGGTTAGACCATTTTCAACAGGCCGATTCTCAGAATATTGCTACCGGCAATATTGTTGGCACATTGCCTGTGTTATTGTTACAAGGAATATGAATTTAATACGCATTCTTGATTTTAATCCCAAGTGTATAGTTATGTTTGTGCGTTTGCTTCAACCTATTGAGAAACTTTCTGCAAGCTCAGTAGCTAAATTATATTACGAACATTTTCAAGAAGTTTTGCGGCAACAAGGGGCTGTCAGATTCAGGTTGCCGGCAACATTGGCTTTGTTGCCGCCTATATTGCCGGTCGTCGCCAGAAAATTTCTGATGTTCCCGTCAGCGGCAAATAACTAGTCAGCAGGATGGTAATAGGCTACTAAATTGCGATATGCGAGATGTACCCAGTATCACATACCATTAACTAGGAATCTCGCCTCAATGAAGGAGCTGCCTTATTGACCTCCTTCACTCCTGTCATAGACGCCCAGCTAAAATAGTCGCACAGATTTCCACAAACACGCTAAGTTATTTAATTCTAAGGTACCTACTAACTTGAGACTCCTCATGCAATGCAATAATTATATTAAAAAAAACTAAAAAACTTACTGGTGACCTAGCATCTGAAGATGAATAAATTCAATTAAAAACATCCAATATGTATAACAATTATTTTATATCTGTACTAATATTATAAATGCGAAACTGTGTCTGTCTGTCTGTTACCTCTTCACGCTTAAACCGCTGAAATGATTTGGATGAAATTTGGTATAGAGTTAGTTTGAGTCCCTTAGGAGGTGAAATGGGGGATGAAAGTTTGTTTGGAGCTACGATATAAACGAGTTCCACGCGGATAGGGTCGCGGGCAGAAGCTATATTTAATGAATGTAAATAATCAAACCCGTTCAAATCTGTCTCAAATTCGGAATTCGTTTTATTGCGGAGAGGAATAGTGTTGCAAGGTTTTTTTTTCGCTATAGAACCATGAACAAATCTTTTTGTTTCTATGTGTCTAATACTAAGCGACCGTGTTTTGGATTCTACTAAAACAACAAAATACAATGTTAGAGATAAGTGCAGCTTTTCAAAAAAACATAGCTTTACAATGTATCCTATTAATTAATAAGGGCATAGCAATATTTACCTTTTCCATTCAGTTTTTTTTGACGGCTAATTCTTGTCTGAATAGTGTACATCTGTTCGCTACTGGGCTGTCAGCTCGGCCGTCTGTGCGGGGAGATAAAAGGACTAACCACTTTGTGTAGGTCGCTAGGCGCACCAGATTATTTTGATTGCCCCTTATTAAGGCTGGCGGCGAATATTGTCACCTCTCAAAGTGTAATCAAACAATCAATTTCTGGCTAACAGTGCCGTGGCTTCAATCTTATCAGAGGGCAAGCTGGAGATAATATTGCTGAGGTACTTTTTGTTCGCTCATTTGGCTTAAAACACTGAATAAATAATGGTACAACGCGCTTATAGAATATTAGACGGGGGAAATGAGTTCTATGGACGCCTCTCCACTGGGGCACGGTCTATTTTGGCCTTTGTAAGCAGTCAATGAAAAGTAATTCGGCTGGTGCCGGAGATGCAACCGTAGGTAAGGTAAATTAAAAGTAAATTAAAAAAATTGTCCGTTAACATTCTAATGTTATCTATAATTTAAACTACTCATAGTTTTTAGTTTAGAAGGTTAAACTAATAGCTTAAGATACGAAGAGGTAGAGGCACAATCTGCAGCCATCTGTATAATGGACGAAAAGTATTTTATATCGAATTTAGTACATTCGTATCTCGTACTATACGGTATTTAAACTTATAATACATATTATATTATCAATTGATTGATACGTACCATTTGTTTTTATTGTAATAATCTAGCTCCTGTTCGCGACTTTGCACGCGTAGATAATGTAGATATACACGGTGTTTTTTTAACATTCCTAGAGAATCCATCAAAGAGAATTCACCACTACGGTATAGACGAACGGTAGAACGGTACGGCAGAACTTAAAAAAAAGGCATTTTTTTTTTATGTATTAATATTGTTTTTTTTTTCCACATACCTATTTGGAGATTCCTCCACTCTGCACGCATGTACGCAGGCGCGTCCCGAAGGGACGCGCCCGGAAAAAGTTTTTTGTGGATTAATATTAAGTTCAATCATCCAGCCGAGTGACCGCAGTGAGTGACCACTGGCCTCCATCTATCTAACCGGGTGAATGAACTTCGCACCGCGCGTATATAATAGTACATTGTGATACAAGTGAGGTATGTTGATAATTACATCAGAGGCGAAATTGTTCACGCGAACCGCAGGTGAGCGTGATAAGGAAGGCGAGGATGTAATTATCAAAGCTCACGCGTATCATACGACGTTTTTCAACACATTTTGCGAGGAAAAAATCATTTTCATAATATGAAAACGTTATAGGCCTGCCAAATTATTTACTTTACATTAAGCAAATCATTAAGATGACAACAGGTTTTTACTCACAATTGCACATCGCCAAGAATTTCCAGTGGCGTCCATTCTATTTATCACTTTTCTAGTCACCACGAGTCAACATTTTTGATAATAAGTAACCAAACACGCATAAACAAATTTTACAAATATTTGTGACATAAGTAACCTATAATGGCGCCCAACAGTTTTTTTTCGTGAAGTTTGCGCAGTGTGGGCACAGAAATCTCTAAACAGCCAATACAAAATAAAATTATATTTTCGTTTTTAAATGTTATCTGTATTTATTTCATGTAAAATGTTATGAAAAGTGAATAGTTTTACTAAATTAAACGTTTCCATATCATATACAAAAAGAAATAGTCAATTAGTTATCAAAAAGGATTTAATTTGTTTAGTCGAGTAAGAATCCATTTACCGAAAATTAAAAAAAAGCTGTACATTCTGTACAACCCGGTTAATTTAAGAATGCACCGTGTTCATGCATATATCTTGCTGCAAGGTGCCAACGTGACTTAATCGGGATATAACCATAACACACAAGTGTTGTAATGTTTAAAACACGCGGTTTTAATATCCAGGATTATGAGCCTAAAAGCGACACAATAAGTGGTACGTTACGAGCAATTTTGTTGAAAAAAATTAACAAAATTTTTTTTTTCACGAATTATTAGTACGTTTTGGGTACTTTAAGTGGGCTTCGGCTCTAACCTCGTAAGGCCCACTGTGCATCACAATGTACAAAGTAACACTTATAACTCAGGCCCAGTCAGATTGGGCTATACCCTCAAGTAAACGCCCAATGTACATTATGATGTACACTAACGTTCTGATAACATTTAATTTAAGTTTTACAGCCATCGTACATTTTGATTAAATGGTCTTAATGACAGATGGCAGGAGTGACATTTGACACTTGATGACATTTGTAGTGTCGAAGGAATCCATAGACATCGGCCGTTTTGTCTCGACCATGCCACAAAAGCGTATGCCACGTAAGTTTAATCTGGTTTTATTAGTTGAATCATGTGTTTTTTAAACAAAAAAAGCTTATTAAACATTAAGATAAAGACATTGTGTAACAGTAATTAACTGTTATTTTAATGAAATATGGTGGTTATCTATTTTTCACGTGTTGTTGTAAAAACGTGTGCATCGCAGTGTACAATGGGCATTAGTCACTATGTAATTGATAAACATTTAATGAATTTAAGATCTCAGAAGAATTTGATTTGTTGTTAATGGGAGTATTTAGTAAATAAAAGTTTAATATTAAACGATCTCATTAAACTAGTTGAAAAATAATAATTTTAAATACTTAAGAATACATTATATAAATAATAAATTTAAGATTTAAATGTTTCTTAGGCTGAAGAAATGTGATTATTTGCTATGTCATTTAAAAAAACGATTTTATAATAGTGCTTTTGATTCCAATTTTAAAAAACATAAAGACCCAATGTTCATCATAATATTCATAATGAACAGCACCGATGGGATTCAAATCGGTTGCATTCGACCTGTCTAGACCATAAAACAACAAGAAAAAAATATAAAAAATCCTGGACAAGTTCTTCAAAAAAAAAACAAAAAAAAGTCTTGGGCCGCAGGTACATGTATAGATATTGTACATTTGAATGAACATTGGGCGTTCAGAACTTGTGGAATAATTTGAGCTTGGGCCTTACGAGGCTAAGACGGTTAAAAAAACACGTTGTATTGATCTTATTCCTATGAAGTAAGCTAGGTATATTGTATTCTTTTCCTAAAAGAATAAAAAACATTCTCACAATTTTTTGTTTAAGTAGTTTATGCATAAATGCATAAACTCGGGTATGTTATGCCAAAGGGGGATAGTGCAAGCACATTTCATTTACTTTTCAGAGCCACTTATCGCGATTGCAGGTTTGAATTGAAGATACAGAAAATGTGTAATTGCGCCATACAACACAATTCAATCCCAAACTTTTGCGTTTATAATTTAATTAGTATGATTAGACCAGTTAACTACGTATATATCTGTATCATGGCATACTCGTATATACTAAGACTGAATTAGAGAAATAAGAAAGGCTAACTAAATGCGAAATGTCTATGAAACAAGCAAATGTCTAGGCATCTCGAGTCTAGAATATTCCCAGACGAAGCTTAATTAATAGTACAGGATCCGCTGCGAACAGTTGCTGCTTCTGTTTGTTACTTTAATGAAATTGTTAAAGTAAATATAGTATTTGTAATACTATTTTAATAACAAGAAACTATTAGCTGAAAATAATGCAAAATTGATAAAAATCGACACAAAAGGTTTTAGGACTTGTCTATTTATCTGTGTAATGTCATCATCATCCTCCTAGCGTTATTCCCGGTTGTGCCCCGAAAGGAGCCCGGGGTCCGCTCTGACACCTAACCCCCACTAGTTTTACGAAAGCGCCTGCCATCTGACCTTCCAACCCAGAGGGAAAACTAGACCTCACTATTGGGATCAGACTGGTTTCCTCACGAAGTTATCCTTCGCCAAAAAGCTAACGGTCAATATTCCGTACCTACATAAGTTCCAAAAAACTCATTGGTACGAGCCGGGATTCGAGCCCACGACCGCCGCTTGACAGCTGTAGCTCACCGGTAATATATTACAACAATTTGTAAAGAAACGGTAAAGTAGACTTCTGTTGACAATTAATAAATAAATCAGCCTATATATGTCCCACTGCTGGGCACAGGCCTCCTGGATGAATGACAGGGAATAGGCAGTTTTCCTCACGCTAGTGCGGGTTGGGGATTTCACATACACCTTTGAATTTCTTTGCAGATGTATGCAGCGTTCCACACGATGTTTCTCCTTCACCGAAAAGCTAACGGTAAAATATTAAATGATATTGCGTACATACGTTCCGAAAAACTCATACAACCACTCACTCACATATACCCACGATTGACAATAACACCACTTTAATTTTATTTAGAGTATTTTCGCCATATAAAATTTATCAATTAATAGTTTTTATAAAAAAAGTGTTTTATAACGTGAGAAACTACTTGGACTTAGGTACATCCATGTATAAGCGCTACCAGTCCATGTTGTTCGTTTACTACAAATAATAGCGCCGATATTCGAACGAAGGATTTAAGTTTTTGTGCCGGATCTTAGACCATAAAGAGACGCTCGAGGTCCTCTATACAATACAAGACGCTTCACTGATATTTTTAATAGCGCTTAGGTTATAGAGTGAAACTTGACGAAGTGTACAGTGTTCATAAGTATAACATCAGCGCCATCTAGGGGATTAGGGATGAACCCGAATAAAATTCTAGATCGCTTGTAAGGTAAATCGATCATTAGAGCTATTACCTAGTGGGTTCACAGGGTCATCTGAAGGGGGCGCTGTTCTCAATAAAGGATTATTGTTAAAACAACCTACCACGTAGATCATAATTCACTTTTCTAATATACACGATACGATACGGACGAAGTCTCTCTCTGCATCTCCCATCACGAACCCCGGTCCAGCCACGTGGGAACATAGGTACAGTGAATGTTAGTTTACCATGTATACATATTAGATAGTTCTTTTTCATTTTGTTTTAGTTATGTTTTATGTCTTACCAATTTCATGTCACGACAGATACTCGTAATGTGACAATTTCAAAACATACTTATTCGTAGTACCTACCCCAAAGTTGACTCGCGTGCCACAGAATTAAAGCAGTTAAAAAATTCAAGTTTATTTGAATAACCCAAATTTTAGGATAGGTATAAAAAGTTTAAACTGCTTGTGAATACAGGCAGACACCGAGTGGTCGCAATGGTCGCATAAATGTTGGGGCGAAAGAAGACTAGAAACATAAGTGGATTTAGTGACAAAGCTGTTATCAAAATGGAAATAAATAAACAATTTACATTACCCCTGTTTCCGTGGTGTGATATTATAGCTGTAAAAAGTGAAAAATATCTTTATAAGCATTTTCCAGAGGTGCAGTTAACACAGGCCGTAAAATTTTCATAGGCCCCGTCCTGAAACTGCGCTGGAACATAAATTGTAGGCGTGTTAATACACTGGAGGCGCCTTGTGCAGAGTTCAACGAGTAATCGCCGGTGCGACTGGTGTGCATGCGAGTGTGACTGTTTATATTACTACAAAACCTACATTTATATTATGTCGCAGGGTTTTTTTAATTTATTTATCTAAGAATATCATCACAGTAGTGACAGTGAGCTAATAACAGATCCACACCGATAGCGTAATAATTGTATAAAAAATAAGTGTGCAATGATTTTTATTTTCATAAAATCCCTATTTACGTTAAAATTACTACCTACTCACTCCATTTCATCAGTTTCCTAAAAACATTAAATGATTTGGGCAAATCCCTGGGTTGGTTTAGTGAAACGTCCACTGGATTTTTAATTTCACTAGTTAAGTTGACCGATTTGATAAAATACCTAAACAACGTCAGTGAGTTGAAGAAATTAACTCGATAAGACCCCAGAAATACTCGTACTTATCCCAACAAACTAACTTTGGATTTCATCCCCAATATAGTGACTACTTCGTGAAAAGTAGTTGTTATATATGTGTCTGAATATTGAATGCCATTCCAGAAAGTAGGTCTTAAGTCATTGAATTAGTATAAAAGAGCTTTAACGTTGGCGCAAAAATCAAATGTTCTACATATAATATACGTAAGTACCTAATGTACTACTGTGATTTATTTCAAATTCAGCCCTTAGTACCTGAGTAGGTATTTGGGTAGGTAATTGATAGTTTTAGTTTTAACAGCACATTTGCAAGTATTTGACTAAAAATGTGATAGTCGGAATATAATATGTAATATACACTACACACCCACTTACACATTGTAACCAGGTACTTAACATATTTTATAGCAAATAAAGAATTATTAATCTTCTAAGTACAGTGCAAAAAGGGTATTTAACAGCTTCATGATGTTCTCCACACTTTACCTCATATATATAGTTACATAGTTACCTACTTTATTCTTGATGATAAACCTACTTGTGTCAGTTATTTGTAATATGTAAAATATTATGTTGACGACACTTAAAAAGTATCAGTAGGTAGGTAAGTGTTTAAATCTAATTTTGTTTGTTCGCTGCTTTTGGTAATTAAAGTAGGTAACCTCGACCGTATTTTTTGTAGCAATATAGGTACATACCTACTTTGGTAATAGGATAATAAAACTTAAGTCGTGGTAGACTTTAGACGGTAGTTACCCAAGTGTGTATAACCACCGTCGAAAGTTGTAAGGATTTATCCTTACAAATATGCCATTATGCAGGTACTACCTGAGCTCGTAGGTACGTGATGTGTGAGTTTAAGGCCATTATCTACATCTACACTTATAATAAAACTCTAAATTTAAAAACAAATCAGCCAGTATCAAACTAAGCATTGTTCTGTCACGAATGATCTGAGCTGCCGCTGCAACATTTCTCTTAGTACCTGGCACTCGAAAACTTCATGCCGAAACTGGGGCCAAGAACTTACAAACTTAGGAGCAGAGCAAAATTTTATCACGAAATAGAGTTCAAATAAGAGGTCCGACAAATAAATTATAAAAAATAGTTATTGAAACTAAAACTATTCAATTCTTGCATTAAATAATGGGCAAGACATAAATGTTCATGATACAAAAAAATCCAAGCGATATCATGTTCAGTAGGTATTGTCTTAAAAAAATACTAATTCGTAAGAGGCTTAAGATGCCGAAACAGTGGACGTTTACCTTATTTCTACGAAAACATGACCAGTCAAGGTGCTTGACGGTTCGTTCTATTTTAGGGCTTCGTATTTTTTTCTAGTGAACCTATTCACGGATGTGTAGTACGTAACACGCAACGAACTATTAGGTAATGAGCCAGAAGGAACCTAAATTGGAATAAACACGAAAGTCTTTGATCGACTCCCTGGTCTCAGTCAAAACGAGCACACAAAAAGCAAGTAGGTACTTATACCGGGCAATAAAAAATCACATTAACCGGACAAGCGCGATAAAGCACGTCATTTAGATACTGGAATGGATACAAAATTTAAATAAATCACTCGGCAGCAGTAAATAACACCGCCATAGTACGAGCGCCTAATAATGAAATGTGGAGGTTTCCGGGGCGGTGCATTGGATTCTCGTAGGTAGACGACATATTAAAATTGCCTAGACAAAATGCTGGGTAGCTGGGGCTGAAATTGCGGTTGGGAAGCCAAGTAGGGTGAAAATAGAAATAAATACTTGATCTTTGGATACGTCCTGTTTTCATTGGTGGGCGTTGGTATCGGCAGGGGGTCCCAAAGTGCTCACCCCTAACTATGCTTTTTACATCTTGTTTCACCTCACCTCAACCGACACCCCCTTACTTTAAGTGGAGAAAGACTGCGACCCACATATCCAGCTTTCGAGTAAAGAGCGCCACACACAGAGTTGACAGCGTTTTCATTCGGAGAACTCTAGGATCTCAGATTGAACGAACTGAGAACGAAAGCGCTCTTCGCGCCTCGCTTTGGCGGACTCGTTGCGGGACGTCATTCCGCGTTCTTTAAGTACCTAGGTGCTTACTGCTTACCCCGTGCCGTGGCCAGCGACAAAAAGGGCACTGGCGATCCCGATCACCCCCTTTAATCGCCTGTGAAGCCCGGGAGACCTTTTCTTGACCGGCCGTACACGATTGTCAAGCACACCTCTAGTATATTTTAACGCCGGAATTCGTAAGAGATTGAGTGAGATGGAGTGAAAGGTTGTTAATAACAGCCCTAAGCAGGACGTGTCATTAGTGGCTAAGGTAGATCCAAATTTTTAGTTTTAAAGACTGTGTCATTCAGAGATTTAGCTTCGCGACTTTCCATATTGCCATTTGCCAAAGTTAAGGGCAATAAAGCCAAATTGGTGGTAGGACTTAACTCAAAATCCGCATATCGGTGTCGCCTCTCATATATCTTTACGTCACACCTGGCCATAATGCGAGTTTTACTGCACGCTGCGCGTACGGGAAAACTCGCATTGTGGCCAGGTGAAGACGTAAAATTTTGTACGCAACACGCGGGCGGTAATTCGTAAAGCCCCAGAGCGCATATTTATGGCCCCGGTTATGTGAAAAATACAAAGCAATTATAGAATGTAATCTAATCTAGCAAGCTTTTGAATCTACTTGCCAACTTAGTGTACCTAATTCCACTAGTACATACTTACAATTATTTTATCTACAGTAACCCTAAGTAACACATTAGATGCAGAAAAGCTGGATTAATAATTATATACAACTTAAAGCTGATTAAGCTTGTTGCACTAAGAGTGTGTCAGCCGATAAGTACGAGTATATAGCTCTTGTAAACTTGTAATGCCAAAAGAGGCCCCAAATTACCCAGTCTTGAGCTCTTTAATGTTTGCACAGGATTTAGAAATAGGTAGCAGTGAAATAAGAGCTTGGATTGTGCAGCTTATTCTCTACGGTTCAGCGCTTCTAATGCTTTTATTCTAGTTTAAGAGTTATTGGGTCTGGATAAAAGTAAAACAAAAAATAATATGCATCTAATATCAAATTATAATTCTCAAACACAAATAATGGATCCTGGTGGACTTCGAGGTGAAGTGAAGGGTTTAGGTATATTGTGAGTATTAGGTATGACATCTTCAAAAATTACTAAAAGTACACACATGACTCGAACAATAATATGGGCTTTAAAGCCCAAATTACAAACCATTTGTGATTCGTTTGCGAGATATTGGGTATAGATAGATATTTGCGAGAGCTTGTCGGCGTGATTGATTTATGTATTACAGTTAAATTTCAAATTGGCGCTAAAACGATTGTCAGTGTCATGGCGTCCCGAGTGACGTCATATTTGTATAAACACTTCCATGGTATAAACAGAACGCAGGCCTTTGACGTTTGCTACCTAGATGCTCGATTGCTCATTGAATGAACATGAATTCAAAAGTTTACAAGTCTTGCGCGGTCGTGCGAGCGAGAAAGCGAAGACAATGACGTATGAAGACCTTTCAGATAACATGGTCCCATGGTCCCTGTCTTACTAGTCGTTCAATACGTAAGTGAGAAGAGATCGGATGTATAGAAAACGTTCAATTTAAAGGGCCTATCTGCCCTTAGAGCATTAAACCAACCGGAGTGGCAATTGACAGGCGTTCCCCTCTGCCAAATACGTATGACCAGTGGTCATACGTATTGTATGGACTGACGTTTATCTGACGTAGCTATTTTCACGTTCCGCATACATTTAACGTTCCCCTCCCCCGCAAAAATCGGCAGACTTTTTATGTATAGAAAATGACACATGTGACCACTCCTGTTAGTTTAATGCTCTAAGTATCTGCCTTTCTCTGTAATCTGTGGTAATGGCCGTTATAGGTATTTGTTTATACAAGTTTGAGGTCATGCGCTCAGAGGGACTACCGGGAAGTGAAAACGAAATCGTTCGTGTATCTCTCTCTCTGTTGCACTTGCTAGTTCGAGCGACAGGGAGGGAGATACTCGAACGAAGTTCGTTTCACTTGCCGGTAGCCCCTCTGATTGATGTTTAACATAACATGGCGGGCGTCCGTATTATTCAGTTTAATTTTATCAAAATAAATAATGATCTCTTACTGAATAAAAAAATATGAGCATTTTTCGAATTCCACGATTAAAATTTCACTAAGAAAATACCATATTTTAGTGATTTTCAATTACTGTCATCATGCCTACGACTATTGTCATGTTATTATGACTTTTGATACCGTTAGAACGATATCCTCTTTACCTATCAGATTACCGTTTTTGAAACGCTATAGTACATTACTGCAGAGGCTGGGAAGTAAGGGTTTGCCGGCAGAGTAGACACATATAGACGGCTGAGTGTAGCGAGGCCGGATAGTTATGAGGCTGGCAACCCTTTTCACGCCGAGGTATGTATAGTGCTTTTCTCAATCATGAAATGGAATAAATCAAATTTTAATTTGAGAGCTACGGTAGCCTAGTGGTTCAGGCATGCGGCTGTCAAGCGGCGGTCGTGGGTTCGAATCCCGGCTCGTACCAATGAGTTTTTCGGAACTTATGTACGGAATATTTACCGTTAGCTTTTCGGTGAAGGAAAACATCATGAGGAAACCGGACTAATCCCAATAAGGTCTAGTTTTACCTCTGGGTTGGAAGGTCAGATGGCAGTCGCTTTTGTAAAACTAGTGCCTATGCCAAATCCTGGGATTAGGTGTCAAAGCGGACCCCGGGCTCCTTTAGGGGCATTACCGGGAATAACGCTAGGAGGATGATGAAATCAAATTTTAATTTTCATAGCTTGATGCTGTGCCACAAATTGTGGAATGGAAATTAAAAAGACCATCTTGCCTGCCTAGGCCTCCAATTTTGTATGAAATGCCATTACGGCCATCTCGTCTCGCTGCGCCCGAAATGTGACACTTCGAAGCCCATTATGAAGAACACAACGTCAATATTTATTGCATGTTTGAGGAAAAGCTATTATTCAGCTGAGAAGGTAGAGCTAGTGAATAATCTGACTATATATACTAGAACACTAAATACTATGTCGATCTTGAAATGGAAGCTGTAATCAACTTAACATTTGCTACTGCTTCTCAACCTTACATTTACACGATTTTTTAGGAAATGAATTGGTAATTCACTTAACAAATTAGAACGTTTGATCATGCTCCTAGCGTTATTCCTGGCCCCTATTTCACCAAATTGACAATTGTCACCTGGCAACGTCAATTCTCCACACATTGCTGGTTCCACAAGTAACGGAGTTATCACCATAACTACTAGAACAAGCAATGTATGGCGAATTGTCAGTGTCGTGTGACAATTGTCAAGTTGGTGAAATAGGGGCCTGGTTGTACCCTAAACGAGCCCGGGTTCCGCTTTGACACCTAAATTAGAATCTTTAATGCTCAGAAATAACAATTGATGGAGGAGTGATCCCTGCGCGGGCGCAGAGCGAAGCATATCGAGCTAACAATAGCAAGCGAACGAAATTTTGGGGGCTAACTTCGCTTGATTAACACAGTAAATATAAATAAAACCGCGTAATGTAAAAATCCAATAAGGATTATAATTTATTTAGAAAAGATATATACACTTTACAATTGACCAATGCATTGAAGCATCCTACACAGATATTATCATTGGTGTAATACATTATATTTATTATATACAACATTTTACAAATCTCTGAACATTGTTTTAATGTCATTTTGCGCTTACAATTCACAATAAGAGAGGAAATTCATTAATGTAAAGAAGTTGATAAGTGGGACATCGTGAAAAAGAATTAAGTACTTATCGTTAAAACACGGTAATGTAAAGCATTCCCTAAATGAATCAATCACACATCTTAAAATTACATATTGCTTCTGTAATGTTACCACTAACATAATCAACACAAAATGACAGTAAAACTTGGTCAATTTTGAACAAAACTCCGACAGACACGTGTGTAAAATGAAATTCAATGCAATTCATTAAAATAAATGCTTTGGACATCATGCTTAAGTGGTAATTACTGATCTAGGAAGACAAGGCACGTCTTCCAATGTACTGAGAGTTCCATAAATTATTGATTAGTGATATTAACGGTACTAGGCGGCAACGTCGTCGTAGGGACCTTAAGAAACTATACAATTAGTAAATTTAAACATACACTGATATCTACTGACGAATAAGTGGCCAATGAAAGAGAGATTTTGAGATCCACAGTATAATACAATCAAACTGTTCTAACTTTAAAATCTCAGATCGTTCAAAATATTAACTATGGTATTAGCATATTAATTTCAACGAAGAACACATTTTAAGTAAATATTATTGCATGTATCACATTTCATTACTCATCTCTTCTCACTGTGTAAGCGTTTTGTTCTGTATATTTATCACTATTTAGTGTTAAGGCAAAACGTTTGCTACGGTATACGACGACATTGTCCGATAACCAGGTTGATTCCGGTGTCGATAGCACGCGTACTGTGACGATAACCGGTCCTAAAGTACCCAAGTTATTGCTCTGGCTGTATTGCGGCGTATTTCTGACTCGCGAACGTCCGTCAATTTCACAAAACACTAGCTATAGTTGTTAGTAGAGTTACTGTACACGGAAGTTAATCTATTGATGCTAGAGGCACTGTTACCATTTTTCTCTAGGCCCGCCAAAAAGTCTTCCAATAGTTTCGCTAACGCCTTTCTTTTGAACCTTAACGATTCGTTTATCACTTCACGTATTAGTTCTTTTTTAATGTCCACACTGCCTTTCAATTGTTTTAATTGTTCAAACAGTTTCGCGAAATCTGAAACAAAACCACATTATTAATTTAAAAAAACAAGTTATATTGCAACATACTGATGTTTTTTTACATGTCTACTACAAAAGTTATAGAAACTTGAAAACGAAAGGATAATTAAAAATAAGCGATAAATATCAGAAATTATCTATGAATATATTCTTCAGACTTGGCAATTATTTATTATATGCTGCATGGGAACATTCAAGCAAGTCGAATTTTACTGTTCCAGGTTTATGAGCCTAGTGGTTGAAGCATGCGGCTTTCAAGCGGCGGTCGTGGTTTCGAATACCGACTGGTACCAATATTTTCTTAGGAACCGTTAGCTTTTCGGTGAAGGAAAACGTCGTGAGGAAACTGGTCTAATCGCAATAGTGTCTTGTTTTCCCCCTGAGTTGGAAGCTCAAATAGCAGTCTTTTTCGTAAAACAAGTGCCTATGCTAAATCTTGGGATTAGTTTTCAAAGCGGACTCAGGGTTTTTTTTTGGGACTCAACCCGGAATAACGCTAAGAGGATGACGACTGTTCCAGGTTTATTAGTATGTAAGCACACACACGTTATTTGAGGACAACAAAGTGTCTAAGTCAAAATCAAAATAGAAGAAGTCAAATCTGGTGTCTCGAGGCGACCCTCATCGACCTGATCGACCCTGTCGATAGATCGACATCTATATTACCATTTCTTGACATTAGTTCAATATTATCACGGTTACCGAGCTGCACGTGTTTTTTTGGGGTCCTGTTACTTGACCTACTAACTTTTGCCCTGATGTTTCACTAGACTTAGTGCATATAGGAAAGAAAGAAAATAAGGATAAATTTATTCACAAACACACAGACACATATGCATATATTATCTTTCTTCGAAACAGTGAATATTTAGGGTTTTCTTCGTTTGGTTTGTTGTATCCTATGAAGTTTACCATAAAAGAAAAATAAAATAAAATAAAAGACAACAGAAGAACAAAATGTAAGTATGTCTTTCTTTAGTGCAATAAATTCACATTCAGCGTCCTATAGTTAGTAGCAGCCAGAGGAGCCAAATATCGCACCCTTATTCTTACAGTAATAAAGACGTGTACCGAAATATTTGGCTGCCTTGGCTACTACTAATATATGGCGCTGACTGTACATTATCCAAGAGGCAAGCTTTGTTAGTTTGTAAGTTCGCATAGGGGGTAATCTCCGGAGCAACTACGATTTAAAAAAATATTTTTTTCAAAAACCATCAGCAAAGTTGACTTTATTGGTAAAAAACCGGGACGTGAAGTGCATAGTTTATGGTTAGTCAAAATTTAAAAAATAAAAAACCTTGCCGGCTCGATTTTGCTCGACTACAATGTTGCATACGAATTCCATTATTTGTCGTGGAACAAACTTTAAAAAAAGTTAAAACGCCCATATAAATAAAAGGCATAGGCCCTAAACAGCCAAAACCGAAGATCAGTAGCTGTGACTTGTCGCGACTTTTTAGGTGTCTCATAAGACTTATGGCGTTTTCGGAAGAAAAATACACTTCCAACTTATTATTTAAAAAAAACAAAGGCGACAAAGCAAAAATTATTCTGTTTATACGTACAGTGGCTACTTGTTTTTACGGAAAATATAGAAAATTGATTCCAGATTTAAAAGATGCTGCAAGCTCAGTTATTAATTATTTGTTAAGCGTTAGTTGCGCCAAAAAGGCGTACGACAATTTCATGAAGCGGCAAGAAGAAATGCATGCCTTATCATTGTCAGAAAGTACATTTTTGTTTACTTGCACAATTTTTAAGAAAAGCAATATATTTTTCTCAGCCGGAAGGGCAATTGCTGGCTTCGTATTAAATTAAACGGACTCCCAGGGTCTTCCGTTTAAAATAAATACTCGGCCAGCAATTGCCTATTTCCCTTGCTTTGACAATAATGTACTATTACCAGTATATAGAATGGACTTTGGGGTGGCTATATTTTATCCCGCAGCTTCGCCTGGGTTCTCAGTAATACGCCGGTGGAGGTTCATTAACATACTACCTGTTAATGCACTAGTAGTGATTATACTAACCTCTGCCCGGCCGGCGCACAGCGCGGTAAACCTCTGATCTCACGCTCAGGTTGTGTTTCCTGATGTCCGCGAGCTCCTTCCGAGTGGGCTGTGTAGGCACAGGTGGTAAAGGTGGTTTTTCGATCTGAAATCACACAGAAAATATCCATGATTTAATAATTGATGGGATGGGAATCGAGAGCGATTGCTTGTGCAAATCATATATTTGTGATGCGATGCAAAAAATTCTTATTTCTTTTGTTGAGATAAGATGACATAATTTTTATTGTTAGAACTGTGAACATTGTGGTGGTAGTCATAAAATTGTAGAATCAACAGTCTGCCCATTTCGGACGTACAATATTATGGCGTGGAATTTGTAAAACTATAAAACATAATCACATTATACAAGCATTATTATATTATAAATAAAATAAGAATATAAAAACTAGATCTGAACATGCTACTATTTGTAACCCTACTCTTTGTTATTTCTACAGTGTAGACAGCGGGCAGACACTGCCTCTATAGTCAGATAGTGTCAGGATGGATGTGGTCTACAGAGAATTAAAGAACGGCTTAAAAAAGAGGAAGTGGGTAGATACGGGGTGATAGATTGCCTCGTAGATCGATCGAAGTCACTTGTTTAAACTAAACATTAAATTGGCTCACAGCAGTTCACTGGACAAAAGCTCTGAAGAAGAGAACACAAAGCTTGGCCTACTGATTTCCGCTCTCGCTTCCCGGCCCTCATCACTCCTAAGTTAAGGGTCGTGGCACACGGGCCACACGCGGCAGCCACAAACGCCGCCACGTAGTAGCGACGATTTGTAGCGTGTGGCCGCCACCGGCGTCAACCGTGTGCGGCGAGTCCATATAAAATGTATCAAAACTACAGGAAACATGCCAGTGGCGGCGTTTGGCCAGTGGCCCGTGTGCGGCGACCCTAACCCTTAAATTCATATTGTTGCCAAATGTCTACAAAGCATTAGACAGCTCACAGATTAAAAAAAAAACCGGCCAAGTGTGAGTCGGACTCGCGCACGAAGGGTTCTGTATTCATTATCTATAAAAACCAGTAAAAAAAAAGTTTGTTGTATGGGATCCCCCCTTAAATATGTATTATATTTGTTTTTAGTATTTGCTGTTAGAACGGCAACAGAAATACATAATTTATGAAAATTTCAACTGTCTAGCTATAGCGTTTCTTGAGATACAGCCTGAAAAATAAAGAAAACGTTTATTGTATGGGAGCCCCTTTTAAATATTTATTTTATTTTGTTTTTAGTATTAGTTCTCATAGCGCCAACAGAAATACATAATCTGTGAAAATTTCAACTGTCTAGCTATCACGGTTCTTGAGATACAGCCTGGTGACAGACGGACGGACGGACGGACGGACAGACAGCGAAGTCTTAGGGTCCCGTTTTTACCCTTTGGGTACGGAACCCTAAAAAGGCTTACGTTCTCGAACGCCCTATACCAACATTTTTTCTACCAAAAAAAAAAACATGCATTTAAGGGCTAAGGAACAGTGAGTCCTTGTCGTCTTTTACTGTTCTGTTTCACCCAAAAAGGGCTATTTTTGAAGGGCGCAACATGTATCTCTATAGACTTCAGTCGATCTACAGAAAGCGCCACATAAGTACGCGTATCTGATGTTAGGTATTAGTTTCGTCGCAGAGGTATCACTGGGGTTTGACCAGTGTACGGGAGATGACTTGACGCTAACTTCAGAGACGTAACCTTATGTGGTGCGTCATACGAAGCTATCAAAACCGGCCAGATCAGCTATAATCAGTCCCGCGAATCTTTTGCAGCCCTCGCAGAAAAAAAGTTGAGTACGGCTGGGCAAGATAGATGATAGAATACGACTCATGTTCAAATTGATAACGTAGTGATGTTAAATGGATAGTGAATCGTCAAATGATCGTAATAAAGTATAAATTATAAAATATAATTAAAATCTTTAAAAAATATGAACCTTGAAAGTCAAAAAAAATATGTATTTTTTTTATTGCCCAAGAGTAAATTTTAGGTTACCAGTAGAATCCTTACGCTTTTATAGAAACAAAATTGTATAACAACTATGTACTTAAACGCAGTATTTCGCGACCGAAACAACAATTTACCTGATTTTCCATACAATGATACATGTACTTTGTACAGTCACCGGCATCAATATCTGCCGAAACAAAGCCTGCAAAAATATCTGACACGTCCTTATGGCATTAGGCATAGAGTCGTGTCAGATATTTATGCGTGCTATGTTGTGGCAGATGTTATTGCTGGTGACTGTACTAACAAATATTACTGTGACGTCATAATTAACTGTCTTTCAGTATGGAGCGTTTTGCGCTGCCACCAGCGAGGTCAATCTTTGTCTCATTTTTTTAGGGTATTTATGTTCTTTAATTGTAGTTGCTCCCATAAAAACATTTATTCCTTTCCAAAAACTGGTTCGAATGACATCATAAAAAAATGTTAGTCGTCATCCCTATAGGCGTGTCTCACCTTCCGTTTCCTTGTCCTGGGTCTCGCGTGCGAGTTCCCGGCGGCGATGCCCTGCAGGATGGCGTTGATCTGCAGCTCCTGCGAGTCGTGCGCCGTAACCTCGGGCGACGGCGAGCGCGGCAGCTTGCCGCCCATTGTCGTGTAAGCGTCTGCATACACAACTATACTCAACTGTTTGAAACAATGGGGTTGGCAACTGTCAAATGTTTGACTAAATGGCGCCATCATAGATCCCTATCACTAGCCTTTTTCTATAGGATTTGGCGCTTAAACTGCTTGATTCTAAACATGGAAATTCCGACAGCTTTGGTAGGACTGACAGGTTCAAGGTATGCTGGCGCCATCTGCAAATAGCTTCGCCCGGCCACCCCTTTTGTTGCAGTCATGCATGCAATTCTAATATGTTTATGAAAATAGCAAGAAGACGAATCTAAATAACTATACTGTAATTTGAATTCTGAAATCTATGTGAAACAGATTTTTTTGTCCATTGTGATGGTATATGACGCGACCGTGACGTGGAGATCAGTCATGCCGGCTTCTCTTTTCAAGGGTGTGGTGTTTAACATATTGGCCCCTTTGTGCTGCACAAGGTGTCTTTTTGTGTCTTCAAAAAGACAAGCCGACGAAGACCGAGTCGTTACAAACAACATGATTCATATTGTCTTACTGACGAATACTGACCTCCGTTGAGGAAAGGTTTGACGACGGGCGGCAGGTTGGGCGGCGCTACGGGCGTGGCGAGAGGCGACGCGGGCGGCGAGTGCGGCACGCGCACTGGGTTCGTGATGCCCGGCGCGCTCAACTTGCTCGGCGTACCCGGCGCGCTCAGTTTGCTCAGCGTACTTGGCACGTTCAGTTTGCTCGCCGTGCCCGGCGCGTTCAGTTTGGTGGGCGTGCCTGGTGCGCTTAGTTTGTTAGGCGTGCCCGGTGCGCTCAGTTTTCCCGGCGCGTTCAATGTGGCCGCGCTCGGAGGGCCCGGCGTGCTCGGCGTGCCCGGCGTGCCTGGCGCGCCCGCCATTACCGGGCTCGTCGGCCCGCCCGGCTCCAGATGCGGAGGTTCCTGTGAAATTCGAATTCAAATGGTAAGGAGAAGGAACGCTTACGAAATTTAACCCCAGAGTTTTAAACTGAGGATTAAAATAGATATTTCCCTTAATATGAATACAAACAATATTAAGGGAAATATTTATTTTAATTCTCAGTTTGCCATGTCCCATTTTGCGCTTCTATTTCATTCATATCAGCCGAAAGACGTCCACTGCTGGACATAGGCCTCCCTCAAAGAGTGCCAAAGTGACCGGTCCTGCGCCACCCGCGTTCTGCATGGCGAGTATGTGCCATAATCGCCACGCTTGGCATTCGGGTTGGCGATCGCAGTGTTTCCACCGAACTCCAGGGTTGCTGCTGCCCATCCCCCGGGGGCCTCTGTCGTAGTTTTAGGACATACCCGGGTCCTCGCGGGTCGCGCTTCTATAGAAATAGAGAATATATTGATTGGCATATTACCTCGGGTGGGCGGCCGGACGGCAGGTCGGCGGGCACGGGCGCGGCGGCCGGCGGCTCGGGCGCGGCGAGGGGCGCGGGCGGCGCGGCGGGCGCGGGCGCGGGCGCGGGTGCGGGCGGGGGCGGGGGCGGGGGCGGCGCGGGGCTGGCGACGCTGGCGGGCGCGACACTGGCGGGCGCGGGCGCGGGCGCGGGCGCGGGCGCGGGCGCGGGCGCGGGCGCGGATCGCCGGCGCGCCTTGAAGTCCCTCGGCAGCGGGCCGGCCCTGCGCTTGGGCGGCGCGGCGCGCGGGGTCTCGGCGCCGCGCTTGCCGCCCGCCGCCGCGCCCGCGCCCCCGCGCACGCCGCCCACCCCGTCGATGTCCGCCTCGTCCACCATCATGCGCTGGAATCGAAAGACGAATGCGTTTAGTATGATCTCGAGACTATCACGGGATGAATCTGCTTCACACCACTCCTCCTACAAATCAAAAGGTTAAGAGCGCACCCACATTACGGCTCCTTGTTACAGCCACTAAATCTCTCCGCCGCACATTACGGCAACCGGAAACCCTAAACGTGTTCTTAAACGTCACTCCAGTAGCTCGAAACGCGGCCGCTAAACGCTCGGTACAAAACAACCCACGTAAAATGACCTCTGGCAGCCATACATTTTACATAGTACCCATGGCTCTTTTTAAATGTGTCGAGGTATATGCGCCGATGATATATATACAAAATATATGAATAAACTCGTTCTTAACCTGTAACCGTCACTAAGGGATCAATGAGCAGCGACTCTAGTACACTTCACCACGCTTACGTGGCGTTGAGCCTTGTATGGTCCCTTATTCAGTCATATTTAAAACAACATATCCCAGCATTTCAAATCTAACTGTAGTAAAAAATCAATTCTAAATTCTATTTCCAAATAAAATCAATTCTATATTCTATTTCCAAATCGAGAGGTGAAGCCTTTGCCCAGCAGTGGGACACACTGTAGGCTAAGAACATTCCATTCATATAACTCACTTTATCAATCTTGAACGGGTTCCCGAACATGTGTTGCCGCACGGGCTGCGTCTCAATCTCGCGCAGCTGCGGCGTCATCCGCTTCAGGTACTCCTGGTAGTTGCCCATCTGCGCGACCGGCATCGAGTGCAGGCTGTCGTCGTCCACCAGCCGCGTGTGCGCGAGCGCTGGTTGGAGGAAGTTCGCGCGCATGCGGACCACCTGGAATACAATACACGGAATATTATAGTACATTGTTTAACGAGGGGTGTAAGTGGAATATTGCGAACAAGAGTCTATCAGAAGCCCGACGCCGAAGGCGGAGGGCTTTTGATGACTCGAGTTTGCAATATTCTTACGCCCCCGTGTTATACACAATGTTTTTCATCACATTTGCGAGGAAACAAATACATTTTAGAAGAAATTAATGCAAATCGTAATGAAAACTGCAACATGTCAGTCGTCCATTTTGTTGAATTTGACGTGAGGCGCGTATGGCAAAGACCCTTCGGTATACAGCCACGATTTAAAAACACTTAAAAAGGTTTTACATAGACACTTAACTAAATATTAAACATTAAATTGCAGTCAAATTTAATATAAAGATATGTTTTATACATATTAAAAGTTGGTCGTAGCAAACTTTTGAAGATATGAAATACACCTTGGCTGATTGGAAACATCCTCAGTCCGAAGTGAAGTATGAGTGGGTTCTATATTTTAAAACTAAACTTAACATCCCGTGGGAGGTAAAACGGCTAAAACTGCTCTGTACGCACGCAAGTAAAAACGCCATTGACGAGCAAGTGTGATGAAAATACATAAATTAATACTTTTTACGTCACACCTGGCCATAATGCGAGTTTTACTGCACGCTGCGCGTACGGGAAAACTCGCATTATGGCCAGGTGAAGATGTAAAATTTTGTACTCAACACGGGCGGTAATTCGTAAAGCCCCAGAGCGCATATTTATGGCCCTCACCTTCGGTTCGGGCCACAAACACCTGCGATCTGGGGCATTCACGAATTCACCACCCTAGTTACATAATGTACTATTATCTACGCATATATCATTAGTGCTCTAAAATGTGTTCAGAAACCGTAGGAAATGACCAGCATTACTACAACCGATTTTACTATGAGAACTTTCTTGTCTGTGGTAGTAGGTAAAATCTGTACTGTAATGTCATTACAGTACAGATTTTTTATAAATTTGTATCGTTATGAGTTTAAATTTGGAACTGCTGTCAAAACTCAAGTGGGTCTCTATTCTAGTATCCATAGATATTAAAACAGTTATCGATACGAAACGTCAATTCAGTACGTTTTTTAATACAAACCGTACGACATTTGATCTCGAGTGATATGAGTATAGGGACTTCATTCGTTTGTCTATGATTTAAAAAAAACCATTCGTCATGACTGGTCATGACGGATGATCGAATTGCCGCCATTGCTGTTGTCATTTTATTGTTGGTTTTTTGCTATTACTTACTACTACTTACGATATGTGTGTAGATAAAGTAGTGTATGCAACTGTACATAATTAGGCCTTAAAACACTCGTGTAATCCTATTATGAAACTCGCTGAAGCTCGTTTCATAAAACCACACTCGTATTTTAAGGCCTCTCATTATG
Organism: Epinotia demarniana; assembly: GCA_945867215.1. Taxonomy (NCBI): domain Eukaryota; kingdom Metazoa; phylum Arthropoda; class Insecta; order Lepidoptera; family Tortricidae; genus Epinotia; species Epinotia demarniana. Next base: position 19,318,446 of record OX244263.1, read on the forward strand.
GATCAGTCGCATAAACCACTATTTCTCAAACATGCTCTGAAATGTATGCGTTAATATCACGAAATGAAGACAAGAAGTTCTTTGTTTATGGCTCCCTACATTACTTCTTGGCCTTAGGTCAAGAAGTAGGTAAGTAGGCTATCTCGTCTACCCCAAAGCTCGTCCAGCAATCCCTTACTAGTAATAAGCGCTACTACTCATAATAAGCGCTAATAAAATGGCTGACAATCTACGTCGACTTCCATACAATCGCTTATAACAGTAAAACAAAATGTAGTAAAAGTAAACATGTGTTTTTAAATAATGGATTGTAACAAAGACAGTGTAAGCCAATCATTATGCACGTTGATTTTTTACTAGCTTTTATTTAGTTTCACCCGTTCTGAGGGGTAATCACGAAACGTTTCGAAAGTGCGTTAGATCCAACTGTCATTTTTCCATATAAAATAGTCAGTAAGCGTGTCAATCTCACGATTGTCAAAAACTGCAAGTTCTACCTGAAACTACTCATCAGGATCACGAAATTGTATTATGCGGGAATCGAGGTATCTTAGATGTCAATCTTAAATCACAAGAATTTCTTGACTTTATCTAGACACACGGCAGTGCCCAGACAAGTTTGCCATATTATGGTGAATACTTAATCCAAAAAAGCCCTGACTTGTGTATCAAAAGGGCTCCTAGGTCGCCTTGTTTCTGCAACGACGTTAAACTCATAAATTTTTTAAATGAAAGGAAAAATTGAAAAATTTAATGCTCCGAGCCGGATTCGAACCGGCGACCACAGGCATTCATGGCCCGTCGCTACTACCAACTGAGCTATCGGAACAATCTGGTTCGGGCACCAAATCCCTCAATCAGTTCCTTCATATAGACGTTAAACTCGTCGGATAAACTACTTCGCCAGTCATAGTTCGTACCTGATCCAAAAGATCCCTCCTTTGTATATCGAAAGGGTTCCTATAGGTGTGCGCTTGGTTCTTGTTCCTGCCGCGAGACAGGCCAACGACAAAGCCGCCGAATTCATTGAGCTGGTCCCTGAGTGCCGAGAATTTGTCCTGGAGACACGGGTGCGTCGTCAGATCCTTTTTGAGCGGGGAGCGTGGCATTACTCTGACGCTTTCGGCCACCTGCAAATTGTATTATAATGTGAATTCATCATAGATGTAATAAAATAAACTTTGGGATTCTTCGCAGAATTAAAACGGTATATAGTAATAATATGTCAGTTATGTTGATTTGGACCGTGCGTTTCTTAACTTTATCATCTTTCGTGGTATGTGCAAAATGATTACCCTGGCCACTTAAATAACGACCGGTAATATATGCAGGACAATGGTAAACGGTATTGTATACACTATTATTTTCCCCATCCACCTAGAATTCGATTTTCTCACGATATTGACAGAACTAGCGTAAGTGTCTTATGGATTGCATGCCTCGACACCTTGATCAGTTTCCTAAGTGTGTTTCAAATTTTTATCACATTGACAATTCTATCGCTGTTTTTATTACTTATTTATTGATACTTAATTGCACAGTAATAATTGACATGTACAAAAAGCGAACTAAATGCCACAAGGGTTCTAACAATCGAAAAGGGAAATAAGTTCCTCATTTATGAATAAATCCTTACCTTTTGATTATTACTAGAAGAAGCTTTGTTAATAACATCCGCACATAGCTTCTCAAATTCTATTTTAGCTTGGTTTTTCAGTCTTTTTAGGTAATTCAGTACGGAAAAGCTAAGTGAGTTGTCCTGCGTGTCAGGAATCAGGCTTTGGACCAACGGCGCCGATGCACCCATCTTCGCGAGCGCTCTTCGTAATGGCTGAAACATAAAATAATAAATAAAGGACAAACGTTTTTCAATCAATGGGTAAAAATTTATATATTTGAACTAGAGTTCCTAAAGTAGTTTTATCTACGCCCATATCATTAGTGGTCTAAAATAACCGTCTACAAATCTGACTCCGTGTCATGGTCGGCGTTATCACACGATCAGTGATAGAGCGTCCGTCACTGGCTGACACCGTTTGATAGAACGAGACCACGCTCCTATCTTGTCACTTATCGCGTGATAAGCCCAACCATGATACGGGGTGTGGTGGTCCGTGGGTTCGAAATCCCGGTAGGTATAGGAATTCATTTGTATGAATATCACTAATACACGGCAGGAATACATTGACAAGTTGAGATGTAAAATGGATGAAATTAGAACTTTATGTAATCCTAAGTTTTTCTTCCTCAAATAGTACAACTGTGTCAGTGGATTTCTAAAGACGCACGCAGTTACAGGCAACTTACCGTGACATAATACGAAGGCATCCTATCTAGATACTGCTGGAAAGCCAGTTTCCATTCCGGAGTGGGCTTGCACCGATGCACCTTGAACAGGTCGTCAAGCAACGGCAGCAGCACGGGATAGTTGTACGGCAGCACAAACAGGTTCACACACGTCAGGTTCGTTGAAGCCTTTAGGTAGCCGAATGGGTGGCTCACTTCGGAATTCTTGCAACCACTGTTAGCTATGAACACCTGGAATGTGTATACATGGTGAATTTATGATGCCTTTCTGTCTGCGTTAAAAGCAATAATACAAATTCATAGATCAATAAAACCATGATGTTTTGACTACATATCTACGACCTCTTTTCATTTATTACCTCGTGTTTTGTTTTCTTAGCAACACTTGAATCGTAAATCCAAGAAGAGAAGATGCAATATTTTCTATTTTGCTTTCATTTGAAAGAATCGCATGTAGAACCACGAAAGTATTCAAAAATTAAAATACAATGATTTATAGTCAAAAATTCCTGTTACAAACTGTCAGTATAAACTTTCGCGCCTAAACTGATCAAGTTCCTGTGGCGTCACTCTGTCACTCGCCATAATTGTTTACTGTCCGTGGTTCGTTCCTAGATGTCATAGAGGTGCCTAAGTTTTGACTTTTGAAGTCACCAGGCGCTGATTGTTGGACATGTTTCGTTTCACATTATTTCAAACCGTAATTATTGTTTGAAATGAGTAACTAAAGTAAAAACGTTTCAGTAGCTATCATTTTAGGCCTGCACCACACTGGCGCGGCCTGGCCGCGGCGAACATTAGTAAACTTGTCCGCCGCTGTCAAATTTACTATTGTCCGCCAACGCAGGCCGCGCCAGTGTGTGGCAGGCCTTATGATTTTTCAACTTGTTGTTCACAGAATAAATGGTAAATATTATAGCTGCATCTTCCGTATTCATGCTATAGTGGTAGCCCTACGCTTAAAAAAACCGCAAATCGATGTACAGTTTAGCCGTTTGGCACACACATACTAGAGGGCAAAACAAATTTTTTGACCCGCAGTTCCTAAAAAAAATTCCCTTAGGGGGGGAGTGCCAAAAAATTTTTCATTTTGTAACGAAAAAAAAATTTTTTTTTAGAAACCTATCGTGTGTAGTATCATATGAAAGGGCTTTTCGAGGCGATTCCAAAAATATACCACATCATTACATTTTAGCCATTTTTTTGATTAAAACAAAAATAATTTTCGAAACATACCAAGTTTGGGCTCCTCCAGACACTATATGGCTGATTTTTTTTTAATTCAATTTACCACAAATTATACGTGATATCCTCATATCTAAGCTCAAAAAAGCAATTTTGAAAATAATTGCATTAAGTATTTTTTTTTAATTTTTCAATATTACCAAGTGACACGGTTCTACTAGAATACCTATTTTACGTGACTTATGGAACTGTACTGCAGATACGGTACATATTAATCATAAAATGATACGTAGTATCCATATATCCAACGGGAAATACCTCTTTAACCCTTTAACTGCGCTTTTTCATCAGTTGGTATAGTTTATTTAGTTTTTGTCACAAAATATCAAGGTTGGACTCTTGCAGATACGATATACCCAACTAATTAGGTAAGATATCAAGATATAATGTATCACAAATGATCCGTTATAATATCTTGATATCTAACCTCAAGAAAGTAATTTTTAAATAATTTCATATAGTTTTATTTTTTATTTTTTTATGTCTATAGTCGTATCGATCGCTATGACCGACCGAACGCCGCGACTACGGCAGCTAACTAAATGCAGCTCGCGATCGGAACTCAGATCTTGAGGGACTTGAGAAAATAATGTATCGCTTTTGTTCGTTATTATCAATTTATCACTTAGGTAACACCAATATAAACAAAACATCACAGTTCAATACAATTCGAGTAGAAAGTAGATATTGAAAAATTATATAGTACATATAAAAATAAAAAATAAAACTAAATGAAATTATTTTCAAAATTACTTTCTTGGGGTTAGATATCAAGATATAACGGATCATTTGTGATACGTTATATCTTGATATCTAACCTAATTAGTTGAGTATATCGTATCTGAAAGAGTCCAACCTTGATATTTTGTGACAATTTTTTTTTTTCCATACAAGATGAAAAATGTTTTGGCACTCCCCCCCTAAGGGAATTTTTTTTAGGAACTGCGGGTCAAAAAATTTGTTTTGCCCTCTAGTATGCGTGTGCCAAACGGCTAAACTGTACATCGATTTGCGGTTTTCTTATGAAATTGGGCTTGTGGGGCTTCCACTACTACTTTGTGTGCTATAACTAAAATTAGGTCGCCGAAACTACTAAACACTATTTTTTGCAGCATACAGACCACAGTAGTTCATGATTCAAACTATACCCACATCTCGTCAACGCATTTGTATTGATACTAGGGGCCGTTCATAAATTACGTTAGTTATTTTTGACCCCCCCTCCCCCCCCCACTAACATCATCCTGTTATTCCGTGAAATGGCCTAATAAAATGACTATCGTCATCCAATCGCCAGACCCCCCCTATTTAGAAATGACGTAATTTATGAATGACATCCTATGCGATAGTGATGTGACGAAGTGTTTGTTATGCATCTAAGGTAATTGTAATGTTCTGCAACGGACCTGCCAGCAAGTGGTGGGCTGTTTCCTGGCGAGTATGAACTGCGTGAGCGGGCTCGGCTCCAGCTCGTACTTGTCGAACGGCAGGTTGTCGATCACCATCGGCTCCTGGCTCGAGCACGTGAACTTCACTGCGGGGTGCGCCGACCTCGGCGGCTGCTCGTGATAAACACATAGTACATTAAGTACCTAGGGCGGTGAATTCGTGAATGCCCCAGATTGCAGGTGTTTGTGGCCCGAACCGAAAGGCCATAAATATGCGACCTGGGCTTTACGAATTACCGCCCGGGGCGCGTACACAATTTTACGTCTTCTCCTGGGTGTGAAGTGAGATTTGCCGCTGTGCCCGTGGCCGGTAAATCTCACTTACCACCCAGAGTGACGTATAATATGTTACGATTTTATTTACGCACCGTATTTTCCAACCGGTGCTATTCCTAACGTAACCGCAGCCGCGCCGCTGCCTGTGCGTTTGCACTTGTATAAAAGTTTTGTTTATTTAAATATTTTAAAGAAACTTGAGACATGACCGTGCATAAAGGTGGATGGCTAGTACGGTACACGTTATGCTCAAATTTTACTATGGCAGTGTACACGAGTAACGTGATCGCGCTTGCTTCCGCCACCACACACATATTATACCTCAAAGTCATACGTCTAATAACGTTCAGTCGGGAAAGTAGGCGTGTTGGGGTCAGAAGCAGGGACCCGCCCGGTATCCCCTTCGAGGGTTTTTGAAAGGGTTTTTCCTAATGCTTTGCTTACCAAAGCCGATCCTCCTCAAAACCCATTCATTTGGCTAATAAAGCGCTCCAATACGGTATCCCTTTCAAAGGGTTTTTGAAAGGGTTTGCTTACCAAAGCCGATACTCCTCAATACCCATTCATTTGGCTTTTAAAGCGCTTTCAATACGGGTAAGCGCTTCAACCCTTTAAAAAGCGCTTAAAAAAGCCTTTCAAAGGGGCTTTTGTATCAGTAGCGGTAGCGCCCCGTAAGGGAAACCCGTTCATACGGCTAAGTTAAATGAATGAGTTTTCAATCAATTAAGGACAGCAAGTAATTTGGGCTATTAAACGAACGACTAACCCGTTCAAATACTTTTTTCTGGGAAGGGGTGGGCGGGTCCCTGGTCGGAAGACCCTGCGATTGGCCAGAAGCCGACAGGGAAGCCCAACGACCACGGTCCACGGCACTTACAATTTGTTTTTGTAGATTATTATTATTGATATTTCGTCGATTTAATTTTGAAGATGACGGCTATAATTCAACGCCTGTGACTCTCTAGAACCTTGGTTGTTTGTGAAAATAAAGCTTCATCAATTACTTACCAAAGTAGGCGCGTTGGGATCAGGTCGGAAAGACTCGGGTATTGGCCAGAAGCCGACGGCGAAGCCCTTCTGCGAGACAGTTCGCGGAACGTAGATGAGGCGGCGACAGGAGTGCCACGCTTGGGGCGCGGTAGGGCCTTGGTTGGTCGTCATGCTGCTTTGGTACGGCCCGCCGTTCCAACGCTAGAACATTGTTTTCAAATTTAGAATTGTCAATCAAAGATTCATCCTAACCTACTTGCCTACATGGTCACTGTTCCATACGCGTAGTGTCATAGGAAAGGAAACTAAGAATGCACTGTTGTTACCTACATCTACTGTTGTAGGTGTGAGGTAACACATTTTAAAAGGTTAACCATCAATATCAACATTAAAGGTTAACCAGTGATAATGAACAACGGGACTGTTAGTGCTAATGCGTTTATTAGGGTTTGAGTAGAAATAAACTACACGAATTAAGAAAGAAAGGAAGAAAGAAAGAAAATAGTTTATAAGTGCAAAAACTATACATACCTAACAAAACTTATCTTAATACACATTATTCTAATTCAATTTGCACTAAAGGGCTTGCACTCAGGATAATGTCACGGAGTTAGCCAGAGGACACATTCCGTGACGCTGATTTTCAGTGAAGCCAGCATTTGGACTAGATGGCATGGCACTGAGAGAATAGTCGGTTATAATAAAAGAAACACATAATACATACATACATACATTCACGCCTTTATTCCCAAAAGGGGTAGGCAGAGCACATGAAACGTATGTTCCAGCGCCACTTTTAGCATAAATGTGGGTATAAAATATCGACAAAATGTGATATTGCAGTGATAGGTTGCTAGCCCATCGCCCACAACACACTTCAACCCTGGTCCCTTAGTCGACTTTTACGACACCCACGGGAAGAAAGTGGGTGGTGAAATTCTAACCCAACACCACACGGGTACAAGAAAAGGGTAAAAGAAACAAAATCTTTAAACCAAAACTAAACATAAAAAACAATTCTCGTTTCGCAGGTGTGTTACTATGTCATAACAGACAACAATGTATATTCTGAATACTTAGCTCGAAATATAACCACTTTAGTATCTGTTATCCGGGGCCATTGGATGACGACAGTCATTTTATTAGACGGGGAGGGTCCAATTCAAGTCACTTGTCAGCTCCATCCATTGCTGATGACAGGGATTGGGCATGGGCAGTAGTCTCCCGCCAGGCCTTGTGCGTTTTGGGTACTTAACAGAAATACTCATTTATAATATTACTAAATAAAACAGACGAACTTACCCCATTTCTATCACTGTCCCCTTCAATTTCCTTCTCCTGTTCCCCTTGAGGAATTTCAGGCTCTGCTGCCTCCGTGCCATCTTTCACCGTGCCACCGTCGATGGGTGGCGGATCTGGCCCGATCTTTTCGAAGTTGATGACCACGCCGCTTTGGACCTTCTGGACTAAGCTGTCGATGCACTGCATCAACATTCGGTGCGAGGTGATGCAGTACGAGCGACCTGGAACATGATTAATTTGTGACATTTGGTAAATTCAAATGGAGCTGAAGAGCTTGGGAGATTATTTCGGGGATAAAAACTATCCTATGTCCATCCTCGAGACTTAAACTATCTCTTCACCCAATTTCATCACAATCGGTGCAGTGTATGCGGGACGATGTAACTGACAAACAGACAGACACACTTTCGCGTTCATAATATTAGTATGGATTATAACACTTGTTTATCAGTTACTACATACGTTTAAATATTTTTACTTAATGATATTTAAGTCCAGTTAAGTGATAAGATAAGTGATTGATATAATGCACCAGTCCTTCTCTTACTTCGCTTTTTCAGAAACATTTTCACGGGAAAGAGATCGCCCAAGCAACTAGACCTTAGTGGGATTAGGCCTCATAACGCGATTAATTAAAAATGTGTTCGATAGATGCATTAGACACCGTTATGTTATTGATTTATCATATAAGAATAACGTCATAAAAAATACACAATTATTGGATATTTTTGTACTATTAATAACCAATTATTGGGTATCTCTCAAAAATAAAGAAACATAAAATAATCGTGGTAGAGGTCGTGTCACTTGACACAATTTAACACCCATTTATAACAATAAACATAATTGAATTCCGCGCCAACATAACTAGAATAGAATAGAATAGAATAGAATCGTTTATTGCATATCACATTACAAAGATTGGATGGAATTAACACATAAGTAGGTATACATGTGACACCCTGCAAGGGCACAGCAATAACAGAGCAGAGGGCTAACTAATTTTAATAACTAAGCTTAATAAAAATATAATACACGGTTACATTTTTCACTTGCCGACATTATTAAAGTATTCCGTTAAACTATAAAAACATTTGTTTATTAAAAACAATTTCAATTGCTTGTTAAATAGTTTTGGATTTTCTAGATTTTTTATATCATTATGAAGGTGATTATAAATTTTAATAGTCATATAATGGGGGCTACTGGTGACGAGTTTTAATTTCGAAAATGGCAGTATAAGTTGGTTGACGTTGCGTTTATTTCTTTTAACCCTCGGCATGCCTGGTAGGGTCTGACAGACCCGGGCTGTGAAATATTCATCGTAATTTTTTTAGATTTTAAATTTACCGCGTCGCGTCTCTGAGTAGCTTCGCCTTATTAACTACCCGACATTTTGACGCTGCTCCCGCAGTCGGTCACGAGCACCCCCTCGATTTGGACGTGCGCAAAGTGCGCGCGGGCCTGAGAAACCCGACCAGGCATACGGCGTAACATTTTATAGCCAAGTACATTTACACTATTATCCGTATACATTTTATATGCATATATATTTTATAGATAGTATGTGATACAAGGATATATCGGTGCCTTAAATAAAATTAAAATTGAAGTTGATCTTGGGTATACGTTTAATTTTTATGCTTTTAGACATGAGAGTTTATTTTTGTTGATGGAAATATGAAATATTTTTATGTATGTAATAAATTCTTATGGAGTTTCTGGAATTAAGACTTAGATTTATTTCTAGTAAAAATAATGTACAAAATAACCAAAAACACACAAATTAACGCATTAAAAAAATTATTCATTTGTAAATTATATTTTTACATTTACGGGTTTGTCAGACCCACCAGGCATACAATGTGACTTTCGTTCACCAGGCATGCCAAGGGTTAATTTGGGTTGTTGCTTGCGGTGAATATAAATTTAAGTGTTTCCTAACAAATTTACTAGATTCGAAAATGTACATGGAAGTAACAGTAAGTATTTGATGTTTGATGAAGTAAGGTTTGCATGAGTCCATTTGGTCTATATTAACTAAAATTCTGATGCACTTCTTTTGCAAAATAAATATTTTATCTATGTCACTGCTGTTTCCCCAAAGGACTAGGCCATATGATATTCGCGAGTACGCGTATGAATAATATGCCGTACTAACTAGTACTCCCCAAGGAATTTCTTCATGCTATATAACGCTTGCTGCGCAGGTCTGAATGGTTTTTAGTTATTCAAACAAAACCACATTTAATGAGATCAGAGATAAAATGATGATGAACTTCCATCCCCGTGAATCAAAATGGAAACTCAAAATTTGGAGAAAAATTGTACTTAATGGAACGAAGTTGCATTTGTTTTATTACGTTTTGTTTTAGAACATATGTTAGAATTAAAACTATCGACCGAGGTATCGTTTGGTTGCAATTCCCATTGTATCATACAACCTTAGTGTAAGGCCTGAGTGGACGCTCCGCTCAGAGCGGGGCGTGTAGCGTCCATATAAAACAAAAGCAATTTGTATGGACGCTCGACGCCCCGCTCTGAGCGGGGCGTCCACTCAGGCCTTATACTTACAGAAAAAGAGCTGTGCAAAACTTTATTTTTTTTACAGTACAATACAAAATTAAAAGCTTGTAATATGCATGTACTCTACCATAGTTGCCTATAGTAGTATTAAACCGCATAAACTAAGGTAATAATTAAGCTAAATGCCCTCGCAGCCGAACAGCCGTTTCACTTGCCCATATGTGGAATTTACATTTATGTGGTGAAACTACCACCAGTTCCCAGGCCTTTCCCTGGCCTCTGGTAAATAAATAGTTTATAATCGGTGCATGTGACTCGTAAAGGAAGGAAGAGGACTGACAATCTAATAAGATAATAATAATACACTTGTAGAGCTCTCGAAACTACCTAATCATAGGTGTAACACCCATTCCGTACTATCCATAGTATAAGAGACGCCAAAGAACTTATATGACCATTTTCTTGAAAAATGCATAATCTGAAACCATTCAATCAGATTTGACCGCTGAACGCGTCATATACTTCTTTGTCGAATCTGACTCTTCGGATCTTCTAAAGGCACTTAGACTAATAGTGAAGATAGGTTTGATTTATTTTCTATTATTTGACACATTGGTATTCGAAACTGGTTTCCTCTAATATTTACATTTAAACGTGCCTAATAAACATCACGTGAATCATCTTTTTTTCTGGTATATTTCGCCCGGGGAGTAACCAGTAGTTACATAGCTTTAAAATTCTATTTTAGATAATGTAAAATAAGCATACAAAAAATGTGCATTGCAGTGGTTTCCTTTTCCACTCGGTTTAACTAATACATTAATTGAATAATAGGCGTAAAAAAGGTCGTAAGAAATACTCATAAATGTTCATGTGACAGAGATCACCTTGACACTAAGTGAACCATCATACGACCACAAAAACTAGTCTGACGAGTTTAGCGTAGTGAGAGCCCTATCTCCTTTAACGCACAGGGCACATTTGTTTCGAATAATTGGCGCGTGAATCATGCTTAAAGGTCGTCCTTTTTAGGGTTCCGTACCAAAAAAGGTACTAAAGGAACCCTTATGGTGCGACTCCGTCCATCTGTCTGTCTGTCACAAAGTGAAATATCTCACGAACTACTTCAGGTATCAATTTGAAATTTGGAATGGTTTTAAATGAGAGTCATCCACGTGCATGGAAAATGAAAAATTTTAATATATATTTTAATTTTCCATGAAATCTTACGAATATGAGAAGAAGGCAAAAAAAAATTCAACTATTGGGTCAAGTGGGGTATCATTTGAAAGGGCTTGAGTTGCACATTTTGAAACAGTTTTTCCTTTTTTTTCTACACGGGGAAAATTTTGATCTATGAAGGAAAATGTAAAAAAATACCATTCCCCCCCCCCCCCCCCCCCCTTATCTCCGAAGTTATTCAAGCGAAAAATTTGAAATAAATTACTTGTGATTAAGATAAACATAAATATTACGGGAAATGTTTTTTTTTCTGTATCTAGCATATTTATTGTTTTATTTACAAAAATCATTTCCTAGTTAAGTTTGCAATTTAATCAACTTCATAAGTATTTTTTTGTTTTGAAATTCCTATAAGACTATAATAGAAATACCCTAATTTCAAATTAAAAAATAATAATCGAGATCGGTACACGTGATAAACAATAATCGGTAAAACACCAACATACACACTAAGCTGATTGCCCTTGCACGTTAGTACCAAATGGGGCCGATAGACGGCGCTGACCCCATTCGCGTTGTTAAGATTTTTCTAGAATGAAGTATATTTCAATAGCAGGTCAAAAAAAATCGCGATTCAATTGTCTTGGTAGTTTGATGGTGTTGGTGTAAAAGTTACTAGTTGTTTGAAATTGAATTCTGTTGTGTTGGGTTAAAATAAGTAAATAATTTTACAAATATTCGGACATTTACCTTTAGTTAATGGCTAGTTTGTACGGAACCCTCGGTGCGCGAGTCGGACTCGCACTTGACCGGTTTTTTTTTATTTATATACGTAATCGTAAACATGTTAGTCACGTGATAAATCTAACTTCCGTATTAAAATTAATTTTGATTATTATTATGATCTACTTCGTAGTGAGCTAATATTTTTTGGTGGGCAAATGTATGTTACTTCTGAATTTTGGACAACTTAAGTTTCAATTATGAACAAAAGTCGCATTTTCTCAACGATATCTCTGGTTAGTTTAGTGGCATAGTTTTTTGCACTGGGTACGGAAAGTAATATGTATGTATGTATATTATATTTTTGTATTTATGTAAGTAAATGTATTTATTCATTATATTAGGAAATATATTTCATTAGCTACCTGTCCTTTTCATTTGTTTTTCTTGGTCAGCTGCCTGCACCTACATAATCTTTTCTGTTGAGTCCTGTGGTTGACTGGTAGAGAATGCCTTAAGGCATTAAGTTCGCCATTTGTATCTCTTATTTGTGCAATAAAGTTTAAATAAATAAATAAATAAAAGTCGTGGAATCAGAGACAATGGATTTTTTAGATGCTGATTGCATTTTTATCTAGTTCAGTGATTATACTGAACTGAGCCTTAAATAGATGCCGGATACATCAGTTTTCAATTTCTAGGTTTCTTTATACCACAAATTATAAATAACGAAAATTACTGACTCATAGAAAATAATACTATATTATAAATTTTTAAATGAAAGGAAAAATTGAAAAATCCCCTCCCCCCCCCTAAGGCGTTATATGAAGGAACTGATTGAAGGATTTGGTGCCCGAACCAGATTGTTCCGATAGCTCAGTTGGTAGTAGCGACGGGCCATGAATGCCTGTGGTCGCCGGTTCGAATCCGGCTCGGAGCATTAAATTTTTCAATTTTTCCTTTCATTTAAAAATTTATAATTTTCTTTAGCAGCGTTACTGCTTAAAAACAAATATTAATACTATATTGTAGTAGAAATAGGTAACTGCGTGCTGGCAAATAAGATATTCAAAAGGATATTCTGCATACCGTTTTGAATCTTGGTAAGTCGGAGCCGTGTATGAGGCAATACATTGGTAAGTTGAATCATAAGTTAGCCAGTAATTACTTACCACCGGTAAGAAAGGTACGAGGCCGGAGTCCCTCTCGACCGCCGGCGTGCCCGCCAGCCGCAACACGAGCGAGAACAGCCGCTGGTCCCAGCAGAACGGCTCCCGGGTCAACTCGGTGCCGTGTATGAGGCAATACATTGGTAGGTTGAATCATAAGAAAGCCAGTGATTACTTACCACCGGTAACTTCACACATGGCGTCTATGGGCGACGTGTCGGAAGGTACGAGGCCGGAGTCCCTCTCGACCGCCGGTGTGCCCGCCAGCCGCAGCACGAGCGAGAACAGCCGCTGGTCCCAGCGGAACGGCTCCCGGGTCAACTCTGAACCGGGTATGGGGCAGTTCATGGGCAGGTTGAACTGTAAAGAAAAAGCGAGATTTAGTTTACATATGAACACTGACTGATAACTTGTGGTGTTACTAAGAAACATTAAAAAACCCATTTTAACTAACATGCCGCTAACCATTTATATGACAGAGGGAACTATATTCCCACCATGAATGAACTCTATTTCTATGTGACACAACTTTATGAAGAACCAGATGCCTTTGTGCCCGTTAAAAGGTTCAAATTCGTTTTTCATTTGACATTTGTGTTCGTAAGAAAGGGACAAAACACATTTAATTCATAAAAGGCATTTATGTTGAATTAAGTTTTAATTTTTACTTTATAATTTGATTCAAGTAGTAGTGCTAATTTTAAAGAAAAAATCGAGCGGTGTGGTCCAGGCACAATAAAAATGTAGGGGGCAGTTTTACTTTGTAGTATAGAATTAAGAGTACATTTTCCGTATCACTAAAACCTAAACTAAGATACTGAGATACAGATAGCCTATCTCGCCGCGAGAAAGCTCGCGCGCCGCGTTGTCTAAGCGTGCTGAGGCTAGATTGTCCTCAGACGCGTAATCCCGATGAGACCGGACAATATGCGATTCCATATTAGGCTTATACAATTTCGTGTTCTTCCAGTTTGGTCAATATAGCATAAAGGTGTTAAAATCAATACACAGTACAATTTCCGTTGATGTATATTTTATAACTGCAGTGTATATTAAAGTACCTATGTCCTGTTTGAGCCATTCTCGTTTCCATTTTCTGATAAGATAAGAGTTAGGTACTATGGACACTGGTCCGTGTACCTACCGAGGTATTTAAAAATGTAACAGTTCAACTCTTATTTAACCGACGAAAAACACGGAGGAGGTTCTCAAGTCAACGCGTATATTTTTTATTTTTATTATTTTAAGTGAATATCTACCATCTCTCCATACCTATCGACTTTCGCCGAGCGGTTTGTACCACATTCCTCGTGTTTTGTTCGTAATCCCGTCGATGGACGTCGCTTCGCGTCGGCCGAGGCGATCAATGTCTTTTTCGCTCTTATTGCGTTTAGTTTTATGATCGGCTAACGCCGCGCCGATTCCGCGTCGATAGGTGTGGGGAGACCCTAAGATCCCTCATTCAAATCCACGTTAAATCTGGGTCAGTCTCATTTAGGCTATCGTGAATATCGCTATATTAAATATTTATCTTAATGTGCTTACTGAAAGCTCAGCGAACGAAGCCGTTTCAGCTTAGGCCCAATTTATTTCGTATGTTCGAATCGTAACAATAACGATAGTAAATGTTACCATACTGAATCGGCCCATCTGTCAGCTTAGCACACAAAAAAAAGCAAGCATCTACCGCAATAATTCACGTCGCCATAAATAAAAATCTCATCGTACTCGGCGATAGGTGAAAAATTAAAAAAAAAGTCATAACTCCGAATATACGAAAAATCGCGGAACATACATGGGGGTGATTCAGATAGCCCTCTAGGTCCTCTACCTCCCAGGTTCAGTATATCACTACTTCTTGGGACACCCTGTATATATAACCGAGGTTACAGATCCCTTACTTTAAAATTGTCTCTCCTTTTAGCCCATTTAGGGGATACATATTTTTACCCCCTTATTAGGGTGGGGTAGCTCAAGAAAGTAGCAAAAAGTCAAAAACAAAACTTAGTATGGAGAAATGCAAAAGTAGTAGGTATCTAGCTCAAAAAAAGGTGTTTCTCTTACAAACCTCGTACCTGTTTAACCCCCGTAGGCGGTGGAATATTCGTAAACGCTGAAAGAACTTTTTTGCATTTTAATAAGTAATCTTTTTACAAAGTTTTAAGTCTCTAGCTCAAAGAATGAAGTTTCCCCTATATAAACTTTGCACCCCTATTTCACCCCCCTTAGGGTAGATTTTTTTAAAACACTGAAATTCCTTTTTTTGTATTTTGATACGTAATCTTTCTACAAAGTCTCTAACTACTAAAAATAAGTTTCCCGCATACAAATCTTGCACTCCCTTTGGTCATGGGGGTCACCCTTAGTGGTAGAATATTTTAGAACGCTGAAAGTTCTTTATTTGTATTTTAATAAGTAAGTAATCTTTCTACAGTGTTAAGATTCTAGCTCAAAATAAAGTCTACCCCATACAAATTTTGCACCCCTATTTAAGAGCAATGCCTAGCTGAGCAACTTTTCAAATCTCGAATTTTTGTCGCAATGTTTCAGTTCAGTCACGCTGCTGTGGGCGGGAGCTCCAATTCGTGCGATAAGGACAACTGCAGCTCGGACTAAAATACTCGAGCAAAAAACTCAAAAGTCGAGAATTCGCTCTCGAAACGCAACCAATCGTTATAAAATTTTGGGAACTGCAAGAAGAAGAAATAATCTACGCAGCTATGTTTTTTTTTTATATTTGTTGTCATATTTGTATACTGCGCCTTTTATGGCAGCCAATTCAATTAAGCCGTTTTTGCGATTTTCAAGGCGCTGTAAGTTTCTTTAAAATAAAAATATTCAAAAAAGCAAAACATAGCGGCATAGATATTGACGATATTGATCTTATTTTAAAAATTCATTGCCCTATGTTCAAAAACCAGAGAGGAAACAGTCGAGAGCGTTTGTATGGGAAAATGGCAGGTAGGCATTCCTCTTAACCCCTTTAGGGATGGAATTTCCAAAAATCCCTTGCCTACGTCATAAAAGGAAGTTCTGGTGTAAATTTCAAGTTTCTAGCCCAAGTAGTTTCGGCTGTGCGTTGACGAATCAGATTCTAGCTCAAAATAAAGTCTACCCCATACAAATTTTGCACCCCTATTTAAGAGCAATGCCTAGCTGAGCAACTTTTCAAATCTCGAATTTTTGTCGCAATGTTTCAGTTCAGTCACGCTGCTGTGGGCGGGAGCTCCAATTCGTGCGATAAGGACAACTGCAGCTCGGACTAAAATACTCGAGCAAAAAACTCAAAAGTCGAGAATTCGCTCTCGAAACGCAACCAATCATTATAAAATTTTGGGAACTGCAAGAAGAAGAAATAATCTACGCAGCTATGTTTTTTTTTTATATTTGTTGTCATATTTGTATACTGCGCCTTTCAATTCAATTAAGCCGTTTTTGCGATTTTCAAGGCGCTGTAAGTTTCTTTAAAATAAAAATATTCAAAAAAGCAAAACATAGCGGCATAGATATTGACGATATTGATCTTATTTTAAAAATTCATTGCCCTATGTTCAAAAACCAGAGAGGAAACAGTCGAGAGCGTTTGTATGGGAAAATGGCAGGTAGGCATTCCTCTTAACCCCTTTAGGGATGGAATTTCCAAAAATCCCTTGCCTACGTCATAAAAGGAAGTTCTGGTGTAAATTTCAAGTTTCTAGCCCAAGTAGTTTCGGCTGTGCGTTGACGAATCAGTCGGGAAGTCTCCTTTTATATATACATAGATTAGTTCACTTATAGAATTTTATAACAGAATGGCATAAAGGAACAACGAAACTGTTTAAAGGAAACAAACTAGCATGCATGTTGGGCATGTAAAACTCGGTAAACAAAAGTCCTGAGACAGACATGGACTACAATGTTTGAACAATTAGAATTAGAGAATTTAGAGAGGTTTGACAATTGGTTATAACTGTTAGACGCATTCCTGAAGAACATATTGCGTTAAACACTTAAATTCACTAGAGTAGGAAGCATACCTATTTTTTACACGCGATATCAAGCAGGCAAATTAAATGCATAATTTGAATTTACGTTACATCTGGCCATAATGCCAGTTTTACCGCACGCTGCGCGTACGGTAAAAGTCACATTCTGGCTAGGTGATGACTTAAAATTATGTACTTACCACGAGCGGTAATTCGTAAAGCCCTAGATCGCATATTTATGGCCCTCACCTTCGGTTCGGGCCACAAACACCTGCGGTCTGGGCCATTCACGAATTCACCGCCCTAGGTACGTAATGTACTATTGTTTGGCACCGGAACCCAACTTAACCTACATTATCTTGTGATGCTGCTATATTAGAAGAACGTTTTTTGGCATTACACATCATCCTCCTAGCGTTATTCCCGGTTGTGCGGTAAACGAGCCCATGATCCGCTTTCACATCGAATCCTCCGGATTATAAAAAAAATGTTTTGGCATAGGCACTAGTTTTACGAAAGTGACTGCCATCAGACCTTCTAATTCCGAAAAACTCATTTGTACGATAGGAGCCGGGATTCGAACCCTAGACCGCCGCATGCCGGCACCTCAAGGCCACCATAGCTTCTTTGGCATTACACACATACAAACTTACGATGGTAAATCAATTAATATTTCACCAACTCGACAATGACAATCTGCTGTTCATTGCTGGGATTGCAAGTAAATATATTTGCTAGATACCATTGTTACTTATTAACCTAGAAATGTATAGAGGGTTGTCATTGTGAAGCTGGTGAAAATAGTTATTTGTTATGCAAGGCTGCAAAGTTATTGTTTGGCGCAAGTGCTTAGTATTGAAAGCCGAGCTAGCGAAGAATTGTAAAATTGAACCATGAGCGAAGCGAATGGTTCAAAAGTACAATCCTGAGCATAGCGAGGCCGAGCCGAGCGAAACACACAATTTTTCACCTTACCACCGCGAGGAAAATTGTAGGTAAGTAAATGTAATGGATACTTCCATTGGACAATTGGACCTTACACTCATT
This sequence comes from Epinotia demarniana, assembly GCA_945867215.1. Lineage (NCBI taxonomy): Eukaryota > Metazoa > Arthropoda > Insecta > Lepidoptera > Tortricidae > Epinotia > Epinotia demarniana. The sequence continues at coordinate 19,336,626 of OX244263.1, forward strand.
TTCAATAAAGGTTTGTTTCCATCTCATCAAGATCTCATCATTTTTTTAATTATTGAATTTAACATAAATATTTTTGCAGCTTTAAATAACCTCACGCTTACCTACACAAAAAAGTCAAAGTATTGTTGGGTAATCACGGTTTAAACTAAGACTCAAATACGCTTATATATATATATATATATATATATATATATATATATATATGTTCTGCACTAAAATCTATAAATAACCACCATTATTTTGGTTTTACTGTCTGAAAGCTTTAGAACAAAACAAAATTAAATGTATATGAGTTTTTTCTTAAATTCACTTTTCAAACGGTGCGTTCCAAATTTGGAAAAAGCGAAATTTTTTGAAAAATAAATGGACTTTTTAAAATTATTTATCCTTATAAGTCAGTCTAAATGTTAATATTTCGTATGTACCTACTTAATTAGAAAGGAATAATTATTATTAATCTTATCTGTCAAGCGGCGGTCGTTGGTTCGAATCGCGGTTCGTACCAATGAGTTTTTCGGAACTTATGTACGGAATATTTACCCTTAGCTTTCGGTGAAGGAAAACATCGTGAGGAAACCGGTCTAATCCCAATAAGGTCTAGTTTTCCTTTTGGGTTGGAAGGTCAGAAGGCAGTCGCTTTCGTAAAACTAGTGGCTATGCCAAATCTTGGGATTAGGTGTCAAAGCGGACCACGGGCTCCTTTAGGGGCACAACCGGGAATTACGCTAGGAGAATGATGACATGTTCTCTTGGCCAGTAAACGCCATTTTTGCATGATGCAACTTTTAGCATGGTGAATAATAGATTTTTTAAAGAATGAGTTTGCAATGACTGTTTCAATGGAAACACATTTCCAGTCGTTACCACTGATAGGAATTGGTGGCAATAGCCAAGAGTAATCCAGGTTGCTACATGGTAACCAGCACCAGCAGTATCCTTGCATTTGGTAAATATAAATAAATAAATATTTCGGAAACAATCATATACTATTCAACCTAGACCCAAACTAAGCAAAGCTTATGTTATGGGTACTTGACAACAATATACATACTTATATAGATAAATCAATACTAAAATACATAGAAAACATCCATGACTTAGGCACAAAGATTTGAACTCACCACACAAATAAATGCCCTCACGGGGATTCCAATCCGGGACCTCCAGCTTACTAGGCAGGGTCACTACCAACTAGGCTACAAAGGTTGTCCATTAGGACCAAAACAATGTCTGTAGTGTACCCATGTGGATTCATACAGATTCAAGAAATTTAACGAGATATATATATTATATACTTCTGTTGGTCAAATACCATTTAAAGTACAAAAAAAGATGCATAAATTGAAGTGAAGTTGGTCATCACCGGCAAGTTGAATTTAAAATGTAATGTAGTAATCACTTGAATTTTTTTATTATTTTGAAACCTATTCTGTTAATTCTCACACAAATTGGTGTAAATGAAAACTCACTTTGTACTAAGAGTAGCAGAGAGTTTCACTATGCATTCAGAATTTCACATATTTGACTATTGAAATCCAAAAACATAGTGTGTGATTAGGGCAGGTGATCTTTCAGAAAAAGTTTCATATCAACAGATGGAATCTATAGTGATTTCGCAATTTAGAAAAAGTTGCTAGCTTATGCTTGATTGATGATGCCTCCGTTACTAACAATTAAAAAAAAATTCTCTATCCAACATATACCGATAACAAAGTCCACACCATTTTAACCATAGTTGGCTTGACTGCTACCTATTTGTGAATAGGGGTGTTACTTTTTCAAATATCCTTTTTATAATAAGTAGAATACTAACTTCTTCTTGAATGCCTGCATTGCTTGATAGCTTCCCTCCATCAGTAATAACAACTATCACCGAAGGCTCAAGGTAGAAGGGGCACCTGCCCTGGCCATATGTGTCTATGCCTGTCTGCATGCGGTTTATATTCAACACATCAAATGCGTGTTTTAATGCGGCCCCCATCGTTGTCAGGCCCAAGCATTGCAAGTTTTTCAGCTCATTTATGAATGTTGCTAAATTCTCCTTCCATCCAGCCTGGAAATTCAAGAAAATAAAAACATTAGTATTTCTCATTCACAATAGATTCTAGATTCTGTGGTATGTTGAACTGATGTAGAACCGGTATGTACATTATATTACGATTTTGATACATTATAGATATTTGATAAGATAACAATACTTGTAATGATGTAAATAAATAACTGTGTGTATTGATGTAAATAAAAAACTACTATTGCAATCCAATACGATTTTATGTCATGTAGTCTCTACTAATCAGGATTAATACATTTGTTCCACGAGTCCGTACTCGTTCAATTTAGTTTACTACGTGAATTACAAGTGCAGTACACTATGGCAGGACATGTACAAATTCATATTTCCCCCTCATCGCCATTTTCGTCGAGAATCGGATTGGCCAATAGGATTGAGCGACGAGAGCGCAGTCGCAAACGCTATCGCGGAGCGGAGGCAGCAACGGTGGCGGTAGCGGCTTGTGCTGTTTACGTCGTTCCGTCTATTTCAGTAAAATTCGCAGTTTCAAAGTATGGACAAGGACTGAACTGCAGATCATAGTGATTCACCTAAGGATGCTGCAAAACCGGCGTCACTATGCCCTCCTATGCACATGATAAAGAAAATAATTTGAAAACGTGTTTACTTCGATAATACTAACCTTGATGTTCGCGGGTGGGTCTTCGAAAGTTAGAAGCATATACCTGTCACCTCTGCTTTCAGGGGAACGTTGACGTACCTATGAAGTAAAATTATGCTGTTTTAACAATCACGCGATAAACAAATAAATCACAAAACGAGGCGGTTGACGAGTCGATGACACTGCACGTACCTTTACGAACGTTTCCACAGCGCCCTTGGCTACATCGAGCAATGTTGGGCGTCCGCCCAAATAAGCTCTTTGGTTCATAGAGGCTGATGTGTCTATTAGAAAAACTATTATAGTCATCGTGAAAATTGCCTAAATATTCCTCTAAATACATTAAAATATGCGCACTATAATGAACTAAGAACAAAAATGGCCGCTACATCGTACGCAGACTCGTAGAGAGGCGACCGTCCGACAGCCGCTTCGACGAGCAGCTGAACAAGCTACGCCACGAAGACTCCAAAAGTACCACGTGACCTAATCATACGTTCGGTTGTTTTCGGCTTCCAATAGAAAAACGTTCGGGAATTCTCGGAAACTCGGTAGCTCAGCATTTATGTTGCCATAATAGGCGTTTCATTTCCATTTAATTTTTCATGCGTCAAAGGGCAACAGCTTATCTAATAAAATAATGAATTTTATTTATACAGATATGCGAATCTAAAGATCGTTATGTTCCCAATTGTTCAAGCGCTGTTGGGGTTTTCAAAAAGAATAAAATTCTTCCTTTGCCTTGCCTGTACTTGAGAGAAATATATAATTTTGTTAGCTCAGATCCCTCTTATTTTAAAACACGTGGCGCAGTTCTCGAAAGGCAAACACAGCTAAAAATAATGAACCTTTTGTATCACCCTCGGAGTCAAAAAATATGTGTAAGAAAAACGTGTACAATATGTGCATTCTTATTTACAACCACCTGCCAGAGGAAATAAAGATGTTAGCGGGAAAAGCCTTTAAACGCAGTCTAACAAACTGGTTTCTGGAACGGTGTTTTTATAGCGTTAAGGCGTATCTCGAAAATCAATACTATAAGAATTTTTAGTATTTAGTTATATCATTTTATTCTGCCTCTTTGACGAATATTATGATTATGTAAATTATGTATATATTAATTCAATTTGACATTGTATACTTATTTTATTTTTGGTTGTACTTTTTGATATTTTAATTTACATTTACATATTTGCACGCTTGCATGCAAGCTAGATACACATGAGCATAATATATTTAAACATCCCTGCACTGTGTCTATGCAAATAAATGTTTTCATTTCATTAATAAGTACAGTAACGGAATGATATTAATTAAATCATTATGTAATACTCGACGGATCAAACACTACATAATTGTATGTTTAATGCGCGCGTGGTCATAATTGTAATCAATAATAGGGATGGTGGGTGACACCAAATAATATAATCAATAATGTTTACAGTTGTTGAAAAAGTATTTAAAGTCACATGGAGCAAAAAGTTACACAAGACAATAAATAATCCCTAAGTTATAAATGTACAAAGTTTTAAAAGAGTCACGAAGCTACAACAAGTTTAGACGACCGCTTTAGCCTAGTTGGTAGTGACCCTGCCTACGAAGCAAGAGGTCCTGGGTTCGAATCCCGGTAAGGGCAAACATTTGTGTAATGAGCATGAATATTTGTTTCTGAGTCATGGATATTTTCTATGTATTTAAGTATTTATATCTATTATATATATATCGTCGTCTAGTACCCATAACACAAGCCTTACTGAGCTTACTATGGGACTAGGTCGATTTGTGTAAGATTGTCCCCTTATATTCATTTATTCATATTCAAATTACAAGCGGAAGTCTCTTTTCAATACCTTTTGATAGAAAGAAACTTCTGCTTGTAATTTGTAACTGGTAGCTTCGTGAGACAGGCCTCTGTACATGAAACGATTGATTGTCATTTCCTAATGTACCTATTTGTTTTCTCTCTCTTTCAAGCAATAGTAAACGGTTGTGTCGTCGTAATTTTTAGAGATATTTGAATAGAATTCAAGTCTAAAAAGCACTTTATATTATTTTGGCTTCTTTCTTGTGGAGCTAAGTGTTGGAGTAATAATAACATAAGAGGCCACAGTCCTATTATTGGTTGCAATCCTGTTATTTACAAGATCCGCTTACAACCTGAAGAAAGATACTTATCAAACAAAAGTAATCTAGCATATTTTCTTGTCAATACCTACTCATAAAATAACGTCACAGGTCTATTAAATAATATTTAAAGCAATATCTATGCTAATACATTTTCTGTGTATGTACCCATAATAAAAATAAAAACAATGTTAAAAAACTGTATTATTTTTATTCCGCTACAAAAATGCCACCGTTTCTTCTTTTAAGATACCAGCCTTCGTCGTTCAATAAGTTTACCAACCGATTCATTATTCCGATTTGTTCATCAATAAGGTGTCTCAGTTTTTTATTAAAACGAGAGGTAGGTATGTCCTACTGTAAGTTTTCGTTTCATCAACTACTAAGTCATTAAGAGTCTGACTAGGAAAAAAACACATGTTACTACGAGGGCTGTTCCGAAAATAGTTAGTCAACAGCGTACTATTAATCGTATTCATATAATTTTACTGTAGCTCAAAGGCAAATTTCATTACAAACTTTTTCGTGTAAATGTCACTGGCCAGTGACATTCCGTTATTTTTTCATGAAATCAGAAAAAAAACATGTCTGCCACTTTTTGCCCGCAAAAATGGAGCTAACGCGGGAAGCATTTCGTGCTATGATATATTATGATTATAAACGAGGGCTAACTTACAAGGATTCTCATGAAAATTTAACTAGTGTTTTTGGGGCATTATCCCCATCTCTTGCCACTGTCAGTTACTGGTTCCGTGAATTTAAGCGTGGGCGGAGCGACGTCAAAGATGAGCCTAGACCGGGGCGACCGCCAACGGCAGTCACTCCAGAAAATGTTATCAAGGTGGAGTGGCTAATCAAGGAATCTCGAAACATTACCCACCGAGAGATTCAGGATGAACTGAAGATTGGATCCCAGGCAGTTTCTACCATTTTGCATGACCACCTTCAAGTTCGGAAGGTTTCGTCTCGATGGATACCACATTTTCTCACACAGGAGCAAAAAGATAGACGTGTCGATTGGTGCAAATTTATGCTAAAAAAAATCGATAAAGGCGATTCACAACAAGTGAGCTACATTGTGACATCCGACGAATCTTGGATATATAGCTACGACCCATTTACAAAACAGCAATCCACGCAATGGGTCTTTGAAGAAGATGATTTACCTACTAAAGTAGTTCGCGGCCGAAGCGTCAACAAAAAAATGGTTGCTGTTTTTTTTCGACGTAGTGGACCGGTAGCCGTAATTCCACTTGAAGATCATAAAACAGTTACCAGCCAATGGTACAGTGAAGTTTGCTTGCCACAGGCCTTCCAGGAGCTGAACGTCAGCCGTCCAAGTACTGGAACCCGGGGCATAATTTTTCATCAAGATAATTCTCCGGCTCACACGGCTGCCAGAACCATGGATTTTTTGAGCAAATCAGGAGTGCAACTGCTACCACACCCTGCGTACAGCCCTGACCTGGCTCCGTGTGATTTTTTTCTGTTCCCCACGTTAAAAAAATCATTACGTGGGCGACGATTTTCGACGGCGGATGAAGCAGTAGACGAATTCAGGCGACTTTTTTTTGACCTTCCGCAAGAACAGTTTTTTTCCTGTTTTGAAAGTTGGTTCAGTCGAATGCATAAGTGCATAAATGTAGCAGGGGAATACTTTGAAAAATTGTAATTAAAGTTTTATTATATTCCTTATAGTTTTTGTTTAACTAAAAATTTTCGGAACAGCCCTCGTATAGTTACACGAAATGTCCAACTCAGGATCTCTTTCACTTCAGCTTCTGGCTTCCATTTTTGGCTGATCCGGCTTCTGATACTCATACCTATTTTTTGCATTCTTACTTAGTTGGAGAATTTGGTAAATGACTTAACTACAATGTTCATTAGTCATAAATGAATGTAATGAGTCATACTACTGAACGTTATGACAAAGTCCAATAAGGCAAAACTGTTATGGCAAGCGAATTTAAGTCGTACTTGAATAGGGATTGCGAGATTTGCGAGTAGGATATTATGCTTTTGTCACCATTCATGGGCCCAGCTGGGGTTACAACCCCCTGTGGTCAAAATATTACATAAAACTGGATAATTAGTATCATTTTACGCATATTGTTGTTGTTTTTTGCTGAAAATTCTTGAACTTATTGTTTAGCACTCCTCAACCCTTTGCTGTTCCTCTTCATAAGTATGTCCTAATGTAACTTTTCGTTTCATCAACTACAAGTTGTTAAGAGTCTGACCAGGAAAAAAACGCATGTTACTAGGTACTTATATTTTTTATCTTACAAATACCTATCAAAGCCACAAATTACTGTTACTTCATCAAGACAAGTACCTACTTCGCCATAACTTCTACTGGTCGTGACCCACATATTGAACAATAATAAAAAAAGCAATACAGTCTTGGCCGAGGTACTACCACACCGGGCCTTCACATACATCATGATAGATATGTATACCTCTCTTTCTAACTTTTCTAATAAATCTAGATTTTTCTTCTCGAGCCGTCTCTTTCGGCTTGTGCGAGAAAAATCGAGAGAGCTCGCACGCCGTCTTAAGATAGCCGTGCTGGTACTGTCGAGTTATGTGCACGGACAAAGTGATCAAAATTACATTGTGACGAATTTGTTGTTGAGGACAAAGGGTTGCTTAGATATTTTTGAACCTTTGGGAACGTACACATATTGTAGGAGGTAGTAAGGATGTAGTTTATTTTTAATTTACCCCATTTTTGTGGTAAAACTCATTAACAGACATCATTATCAAGTTTGAGTAGACTTAGAAAGTGGATTAAAATAAACATTAGGTGTAATTAATCGCGATAAAAATCTCAGAGTAAGTAATGCATGTCTAATTTTGAAGCATTGCACTCTAAAAGTGTTTGATTCAAAATGAACGCATTTACTTTGAAATGGCATCTTGAGTCTTCTTGAGCGTCCTGACTCTTTACTTGTTACACACTTGCAACATTATTGAAACGACTGTCAATTGTCAATGTCATTGTCAAAATAGAAATAAAATAATAGAATAGAATAGAAAATGCCGTACCGGCAGCCAAGCCAACCGCTATTAAAAAGCTTTTTGGAATATAAAAATTAATAAAAAGTGCATAGTTTAACCGAAAAAATAATTAGTTACAAGAATATCAGAGATCCTTAGCATTCTTTAACTGGCCAATTTTGTACATATAAATACAAAAGAGTCTCTTTTCAATATGGACGAAGTTTTAGAGAAATTGGAATCAACAAATATTACTCCAGAGACAACAGACCCAGGAAGGAACGATTACCAGGCTTTATACAAAAATTGGGGAAGGCTGGGAAATCAAGAAGAAAGGCGTAAGGAAATACTGGAACTACAAAAAACGTAAATATTATCGACTGTTAATTAGTAATTTCTAAGGCTTTATTTATGTTTAACTAGCTGTTTTATCAAAGTAAATATTACAATTCTTTTTTTCTCACATCTTAACAATTGAGTGTTCTATTCCAAAGACTGTATTTGACCAAGCAGGACTAGACAGTTAAGGATTTAAACTGGGTTTAAGCATCACAATCATATGACCTAGACTAGAAATAAACACTATTCTTGTTAATGGTCAAATTGACACTAAATCGTATAAATATTATAATAAGTTGATACTCATAATTAATTGGAGTGTGTTGGTGTTGACCGAACACCAACACACTCCAATTAATTATGAGTATCAACTCAAACATTAAAAAATAGTTAATTTAGTTCTGCTTTCATCATGCTAAAACTTGGTTTTTATTCATTTCAGTAATCGCAATGACAAGATTGATGCTTTCCGAGGTATACTGGAACTCGTGAATGTGGTGGAAGAAAAAAATATTTTCAAACCTTACAATCGGGTAATAACTGGTTACTAATGATTAATCATAATAATCAGTCAACATTTTGATACAAGCTGTTCTTATGAAAACTTAAGTTCTGTTTTACCATATTTTCTTGAGGTTAAAATATGTGTATGCACAAGGTGTCATGTTTTTTACAAGCCGTTAAGATTGCTTGTCTGTAGCTGACACTAGGTTATGAGCATTATATGTATAGAATAAACTTCCTCCCCTTTTTTTGACATGCTCTGTTATTATTTTACCCGCAGGTCCATTACCGGCCTAGCATATACGTTGCTGGCTTCAACAGGACCTCCGCAACCTACAGTGATGTCCTCATGTTGTCGGAGTGGATGATAGAGAAGCCAACTGATTTTTGTGAAAACTGGTTTGTCGTGCCCTGTCCTAAGGGAGTAAGGATGCTTGTAGTTGCAAATCAGGTCAGCCTATAAATTAAAATATTAATTCCCTAATAAGCATTCTGAAAATTTAAGAGCCTAGTGAATTAAATCCTAAAAATTTCAAAATTCAGGCATGCATACAAACCACTGCTAAAATGACTAGTGCCACATTCTTCAAATACAAATGCAAAGACAAATCTTTACAGTGGTTTTATATCATGAAAGAGTTATATACAGCCAGCTATACATTGTCTATGTGTGACATAATGCTAGCATATTTACACACAGTGACAATGTGTATTTTGTTCACAGACAAGCCAAAGCCACTTTATAGATAAGAAGGTAACACATTCGCCGCCACATAAAAAAATGCGAGGTGGTACCCCCACCCGCCACCCCCCACCCCACGCCATGCAAGTCTTAAAAGATAATTACATTAACAACATTATACATTAAAATTGCAAGCTAACAGCTAGTTGTGATTTTATAATATGTTGCAAAACCACTACCAGTACCTACCGTATATCCAAGTTTGCAGCTTCGAGAGACCTGTGCTTATTGCACCATACCAAAGTAAAGCGGCCAAGTGCGTGTTGGACCATGCACAACGAGGGTTCCGTGCCTATTAAAAAGGTCGTACCGTTACTGAAATCTTGTGGCACTTGTAGGCTTTCTAAAAAACTAGAAATATCTCGAAAACCTTTGAACCGATCTTGTTCAAAACAATTTTCGTTTAAAGAATTTTATAAGCGCTACGAATATGTCCATGATCGTTTTCATATTTTTAAAATACATGGTTCTAAAATTAGATGGGGGGGGACACAATTTTAGTGACTTTCGGGGCGATTATCTCCGACTCTATTCACTTAATCATAAAAAATGCTGAGAAACCTTATATTTATTTTGAAAGGACTATCGTTTGATGTGCCACACGTGGGCTTGCAATGAAAAATATCTTGAAAACCAATAAAGCTATCGTATTGAAATAAATTGAACCTTATAGACAATTTAATGTTACTAAAATAAAATGCATTACATTTACTACTGACCATTTATTTTATTATGTTTAAAACGACAAATTAAAAATGGCGTCATTTTGCTTGCAAAACAAAACTGAAAATATTGAACTTTTTATATTTACAAGTAGTTTTAACACAGTTTAGTACTTGTTATTACCCCCACGTGCTGTCTGGACTGCTGCAATGCGATTCGGCATGCTGTACACCAAGTTTCTGAAACACTGTTGGGGAATGTTCTCCCATTCCTCTACCAATGCATGTTTCAAGTCACGAAGCGTAATTAAAGGAGGATCTCGTTGTCTTACACGTCGTCCGAGCTCGTTCCAGGCGTGCTCGATCGGGTTGAGGTCGGGGCTACGTGCTGGCCACACCATGGGACGAATATTCACCTCATCAAGGTAGTCTTGCACTACACGAGCAGTGTGGGGACGGGCGTTATCGTGCATAAAGATGGCATTCTCACCAAGTCTTGCCATAAATGGACCGACGTGCTCGTGGACGATTTCATCCACGTATCTTACGCCATTATAAGTACCGTTTTCGATCAATACAAGCTCTGTTCGGCTTTCCGCAGAAATTCCAGCCCACACGAGTACCGAACCACCACCGTATGCCACCTTTTCTTCAATACAGGCTTGCATAAATCTTTCTCCTGGTCTTCTGTACACCTTTGCCCTTCTGTCGTGTGTATATTTTGATTCGTCCGAGAACCCGACATTTGACCAATTTTCAATCGTCCAATGCGAGTGTTCGCGTGCATAAATTCGTCTTGCTATACGATGGTGCCTCTCGAGTTTCGGACCATTTGCGGGTCTAAATGGTTTCAAATTACCTTCAGCAAGTCGCCGTCTTACAGTCCAAGCAGAAGGATTGCTTCTACCAAGCCCTAAAAAATGATGAGTCAGTTCTGTTCCCGTAAGAAACTGATTTCGCAGCATAGAGTTGACTAGATATCGATCTTCCCGTGCCGTCGTACACCTGGGTCTGCCTGTTGTTGGTCTGCGTAGGTTCGAACCAGTTTCTAGAAACCGCTGGCGAACACGCTGAACTGTAGACAACGATACACCGACTATTCTTGCTGTTTCTCGCTGACTGCTCCCATTTTCCAGGATCGTGAGGATTCTCGTACATTCCTCAGGTGTGAGTGATATAATTACTACTTTAATAATGACTATTGGATACCTGAAAGATTTCTTATAAATACATTTTATGACAGAACAAAAACAAAAAGCAAAAACAGTTGCTAAAATTAGAAATTCTGATTTGAAAAAAAGGGATCATTATGTTTATAACTTTTTTAATGCCATTACTTCACGCCAACCATTAAGTAATACGTGTAACGAAGGATTATTAAATTGTCTATAAGGTTCAATTTATTTCAATACGATAGCTTTATTCGTTTTCAAGATATTGAAGTAAATGCTAGTGACCCGAAACTTTTGCTCTCGAGTGTATGTAGCGATTAACAAAATACACCTATCCTCATAATTTTATTCAAACACACCTTATGGTTTTCGAGTAAAACGCCTGTGACATACGGACGGACAGACAGACAGACAGACAGACATGACGAATCCATAAGGGTTCCGTTTTTTGCCATTTGGCTACGGAACCCTAAAAAGTGCGAAAATTTCGTAGTTTTTCGACTGCTCCAAAGTTAGCACAATATCTGACACCGTCCTTATGGCATTAGACATAGAGTCGTGTCAGATATTTATGCGTGATATGTTGTGGCAGATCTTATTGCTGGTGACTGTACCAATGAGTTTTTCGGAACTTATATGTACCCCGTGTGACCCGTGTGGTGTCGGGTTAGAATTTCACCACCCCCTTTCTTCCCGTGGGTGTCGTAAAAGTCGACTAAGGGACCAGGGTTGAAGTGTGTTGTGGGCGATGGGCTAGCAACCTATCACTGCAATATCACATTTAGTCGATCTTTTATACCCACATTTATGCTAAAAGTGGCAATGGAACATACGTTTCATGTGCTCTGCCTACCCCTTTTGGGAATAAAGGCGTGAATGTATGTATGTATGTATGTATATGTACGGAATATCATTTGATATTTACCATTAGCTTTTCGGTGAAGGAAAAACATCGTGAGGAAACCTGCATACATCCATGAAGAAATTCAAAGGTGTATGTGATGTCCCTAACCCGCACTGGGTTTAGCGTGGGGCCTATTGCCCGTTCCCTCTCATCCATGAGAGGAGGCCTGTGCCCAGCAGTGGGACGTATATAGTCTGATTTATTATATATTATTATTATGTCTGGCTATAAATCTATTGTCTTTGTATGATGTTGGTGGCAGGTGGGTGGCAATGGTAATAAACTCGAGTTCGAGTCCGTGGCGGTGAATGGGTTAAATGCATTATCAGATTACCAAAGAAATATGAATGATAGTTGAAATATCATCTTGACTAATGTATTATATATTGCAGGGAAAAACGAGAGCTTACACAAAATTTGGCCATTTCAAATTAGAGTTCCGATCTGCTCTGCCAGGCGGGAACTCGGTTGAGTTCCAGAAAAGTCGCTGCTGCGTGTTGGACTGCTTTTATTCAGAGAAGAAGAAGATTATGTACATATTAGATATCCTGGCTTGGAACAGCCAGCCCATGACTGATGGAGAGGTAATTTACGACATCATTCAATCCATTTGAAGCAAATGGGAACTCTTAGGCTATGTCCTTATTTATATGCATGACTATCCGAGCAGTGTCCAAGAGTACTGCCCAGATACAGATATCTGACGGACCCAAGGGTCAAGAGCTCAACAGCCAGCCATCTAGTGAGAGTCTTAACGGAGTTGGTCGATACGAAACGACCATCGCGACAACGATCGTTTTACAATTTGAACCTTCTTGTATAAACGGTTAGAAGTACTTATGTGGGTTCTGGTATTTAAGTTTAAAATAATTTTAAATTATTTTGTTTATTTCCAGATGGAGTTTCGGCAGTATTGGCTAAAATCACAGTTAATGGAACTGCCCCAGTTGACAACCGTAAATAAGAAGAACCAAATAATCTTCCAACTCCTTCCAATGGTTCCCTGTAGTACTGATTCATTTAATGAGTAAGTAATTAGTACATTACGTAACTAGGGCGGTGAATTCGTGAATGCCCCAGATCGCAGGTGTTTGTGCCCCGAACTGAAGGTGAGGGCCATAAATATGCGCTCTGGAGCTTTACGAATTACCGCCCGTGTTGAGTACTAAATTTTACGTCTTCACCTGGCCACAATGCGAGTTTTCCCGTACGCGCAGCGTGCAGTAAAGCTCGCATTATGGCCAGGTGTGACGTAATTAGTACATTACGTAACTAGGGCGGTGAATTCGTGAATGCCCCAGATCGCAGGTGTTTGGAACCGAAGGTGAGGGCCATAAATATGCGCTCTGGGGCTTTACGAATTACCGCCCGTGCTGAGTACAAAATTTTACGTCTTCACCTGGCCACAATGCGAGTTTTCCCGTAAGCGCAGCGTGCAGTAAAACTCGCATTATGGCCAGGTGTGACGTAAATAATATTATAATACTTATCCTCACCGTAATAAAAGGCAGTCAGTCGCTTTGTTTACCAGTTAACAATGAAAGACAATAGCATTGTTTACTTAGGTACATAGATAAGTGAATTCGGTCTAGAAAAAGAATCAGCAACCTAGTACTCATTATTTTGTCCAAACTACTTATGGATAATGTTTTTTTATGGATAATTTGTAACTTTGGTGGTACTTCACCACCCAGGCAATGGGGCATATTTTCTCGAAAAAGGATTAAAAATGTAGTCAAATGAAGTAAGAAACAACGCAAGAGGTTAAATAATCACGAACTTATAGGTGTCCAAAGTTTTAAGGAGTATGTTCTGTCCCTTTTTCCCAAAACGCAACTTCTATCTTTATCTTCTATCTCTATGAAACGATGACGCTACTAATAGACGGCAACGTGCCGTGCCCCATCGTGTTCGGCGCCGCCGTCGACGCGGCCAGCCTCGCGTATTGTGACGTCACACACTGTTTGCGTTTTCTCTCTCTAACAAGCAATATTACAACGGACAACCGTCTTAATATTGCTTGTTAGAGCTTCCTAATTCTTTGAGATATCTGAATGGGATTTTCGTCACTGGGCATATTTTTTTGCCTTCTTTCTTTTGGAGTAATAATTTTCGAGTCTACACCCCTATTAGCGCCCAATTTCCGAAATGTTGCCCGCTCGAGACGATATTGGTCGGTTGCGATGTCAGAAATTTAGCTTTTTATTGATTATAAGGACTAAGGGCGGGTTGCGCCGACTTACGATTAAAGACAGATTAACGTTAAATATGGCGCTGGCAGCTGTCAGTCCATAGAAAGTTGTCAACCGTTCCATACATTCAGATTTTAACGAACAGCGCTTACGATTACAGACGGTTTGGTGCAAATCACCTTAAGTATTAGCAGTTTCACATTGCATTGTGCGTATGTACTTATACCGGAAGTTTACATCCATCAATAACTGTTGCAGTTTCATGATGACATACCCCCAGTTCGATGATAACAGCCCTACACTCGACGGGCTGCTGTTTTATCACAAAAAGGCCCATTACGTCTCTGGCGAGACTCCTTTAGTGGGTTGGCTGTTCCCTTACATGGTCCAAGAAGTGCTTGGATCCGGTGAGTATAGACATCATCCCTTAAGCCCGTCACAGACGTAGCTATAATATATGTATATTAATATACCAAAATATAATATTATAGCCAGGCATCTTACGATATATTTTCCGTACTAGTTGACAGAGTCCACACACGCAGATATAATATATATTTCGGTATCTTACAGTATATTAATATATATTATAGCTACGTCTGTGACGGGCTTTATTTTCCATTGCCTACCTGACCCCCTAGCACACTAAGTTTTATGTCGGACATAAAGCATTTATCCCATTCTGGCAAATATGCGAGTGCAAGAGGGACAAATGCTTTATGTCCGACATAAAACTTAGTTGGCTAAGGGGTCTGATGGTGCTAAAATCATTGTTTATGTTGACAAAAAATCATAGTAACTTCGGGAGCTATTTCACTTCAGAAATCTGAGAGTCAATAGTACATTGTTTAACGAGGGGTGTAAGTGGAATATTGCGAACAAGAGTCTATCAGAAACCCGACGCCGAAGGCGGAGGGCTTTTGATGACTCGAGTTTGCAATATTCTTACGCCCCCGTGTTATACACAATGTTTTTCATCACATTTGCGAGGAAACAAATACATTTTAGAAGAAAATAATGCAAATCGTAATAAAAACTGCAACATGTCAGTCGTCCATTTTGTTGAATTTGACGTGAGGCGCGTATGGCAAAGACCCTTCGGTATACAGCCACGATTTAAAAACACTTAAAACGTTTTACATAGACACTTAACTACATATTAAACATTAAATTGCAGTCAAATTTAATATAAAGATATGTTTTATACATATTAAAAGTTGGTTGTAGCAAACTTTTGAAGATATGAAATACACCTTGGCTGATTGGAAACATCCTCAGTCCGAAGTGAAGTATGAGTGGGTTCTATATTTTAAAACTAAACTTAACATCCCGTGGGAGGTAAAACGGCTATAACTGCTCAGTACGCTCGCAAGTAAAAACGCCGTTGACGAGCAAGTGTGATGAAAAGAGATTTAGTGCCCTTGTGTTATTGGTTTGTTCGCCTCTGGGTGAAATCGATTGATCTGATTGTTTTAGTTTTGGTCGTCTGGAATCCTGTTCGTTTCTGATAAATGGTAACATACATAAATGACAAAAATCGGTCAAGTGCGTGTCGGGCCACGCGCAGTGTAGGGTTCCGTAGTTGGCCTTTCTTCATAGTACATTTTAAGTTGGCCGACTATTACTCTGTAACTGTTTACGCCTACTACTGTTTACGTTTACGATTTTTTTCTTATCGCTTTAGGTGTAAGGGATATACCCAAAAAAAATTCTTTTAAGATTTTATTCTACTGTTTTGTCGGCGTGGTTGAGTTTCTAGTTGTAAGGGTTACTGGGCTAAGTCACACAGACGGACAGACGGACATGCGAAACTAAGGAGGAACCTTAAAGGTCTGCCCACACCTATCGACGCGGAATCGGCTTTCGCCGAGCGGTTTACACCACATTCCTCGTGTTTTGTTCGTAATTCCGTCGATGGACGTCGCTTCGCGTCGGCCGAGCCGATCGCCGTCTTTTTCGCTCTTAATGCGTGGACATAAAGAGTTTCTTGATCGGCTAACACCGATTCCGCGTCGATAGGTGTGGGGAGACCCTTATAGTTTCGCCATGTCCGTCTGTTGACTACGGAAACCTAAAAATTATAATATTTTATAAAACTTACGTGACCCAAGTCTCTTGCAGCTTTTTGCATAGTTTAGTCGAAATTGTAATTTTCACATAACGAAATGGCTTTTCTTTTTTAGACATAAAGGTACATCCAGAGTACACGAGCGTAATACCTTCAGGCTATGTCAACCAAGCTCAGTTTATACAAGCCTTCGAAGAAAAAAACAGCAAAAAGAAGTTTAGAGGCAGGCGGTCCAGCAACTCTATGGACACCAGTGTTAGTGCAGAGGTATAACTACTATTAAGTTTCTATGTACGGCCATTTGCATTTATTTTGAATACCATGTCTGTGTTAAACTACGGCCTGCCTGATAATAAGTACACCATTGCTTATGGACGCTTGGTGCACCAGAAGAATCTCAAGCATGCTGCCGACCCTTTATTGAATTGAGAATTCGTTGTGTGAACAGCAAGGGGCAGCTGTTGCATGGACGGCCTTATCACACGACAAGTGACAGGATAGAGCGTCCGCCACTGGCTGACACCGTTCAATAGAACGAGACGGACGTTCTATCTTGTCACTTATCGCGTGATAAGGCCGATCATGATACGGGGTCGGGTTCCCCTCTCGCGCCCTGTAGCTCGGCCATTAGAATACGACTACGGTATCCCCGGTCTGTCGTACAAGGCGACAAAAAGGAGTCCTCATGATGGTACACAGTTCAGTTGGGGGCTGAAAACGTTAAAATAAAACCGGCCAAGTGCGAGTCGAACTCGCGCACGAAGGGTTCCGTACCAATATCTATAAAAAACAGTCAAAAAAGTTTGTTGTATGGGAGCCCCCCTTAAATATTTATTACTTGTTGTTATAGCGGAAACCGAAATACGTAATCTGTGAAAATTTCAACCGTCTAGCTATCACGGTTCTTGAGTTACAGCCTGGTGACAGACAGACAGACAGACGGACAGCGAAATCTTAGTAATAGGGTCCCGTTTTTACCCTGTGGGTACGGAACCCTAAAAAGGTAGGACCCATCGACATGACGCTAGGGCGGCACTGGTGCGTTCCGTCGGAGATCCCAGGGCGTCCAGGACCATCGGGGGGTTATTAGTTGGTGCGAGTCTGACATAACCTCCGTAGCGTGCCTATACAGGGTGACATTTTAATCAGTGTCCAAATTTTTATAGGCATTTAGTATCACTAATAGACTCCATTTTTGAAAAAATAACCGGTAGGAAATTTTTGAATTATAAATTGTCTATCCCAAAAGAATTATCCGTACAGCGTGATTACTGGGTATTCAGTATCGCGCGGAGCGGGGCGGGGCCTGGGGAGGGGAGGCGTGCCGTGCGCAAACCTTACTACCCGCTGAGGTGCCCGCGCGGTAAGGTTTATTGGGATAAATTTAAGCATCAATTACTAAAAAATTTTGAAATGAATGATATGAAACACAAAAACACGTATTTTATAATTTTTGCTGAAGAATCTTATACTTGAATTTGGACACTGATTAGGGAGGAGAGAAGGTACTGGATTTCCTGGTAAGCTCCTCTTTACAAGTACTGAATAAAGGCAATGAACCTACCTTCGTCAATTCTAGGCGGGGGGAGGTGATTGATATAACGTTGGCTACTAATAACACTAGTAACAAAATCAACTCATGGCACGTATCTGATGACATATCCCTTTCGGACCACAGATACATCTGCTTCAGGTACCAAACTAAGATAAAAATAAATACGGTACGTAAACGGAATCCTAGGTACACGGACTGGTCGGGCTTTAGAAGGGATCTAAAAGTAGACCTAGGAGACCCAAAAGGCAAGCTAAACTCTATTATAGACATAGAATTCGAAGCGGACAAAATAGTACAAGCTGTATACAAGGCCTTCACTAATAACTGCCCGGAGAAGAAAACCCTGGCTAAAAAGTTACCATGGTGGACCCCAGAGATAGTAAAGCTCAGGAGGGAAACTAGGGCAATATTCAATGACGCAAAGGCATCTAATGACTTTGGGTACTATGCACAAAAACTCACAGAACTGAGCAAGGCTGTGAGGAAAGCCAAGAGGAGAGCGTGGAGGAACCACTGCGATCAGATTGAGTCAATACCAGAAGGTATGAGACTAACAAACGCACTAGCAACCACAAAGTCGGCCCCGCTCACATCCATCATGGATAATGACGGTAGAATGACGAAAACGGGGCTGGAGACCCTTAAGGTAATGTGTAAAATGCACTTCCCAGGCTCAGTAATACACGACAGCGTAACAGACGATGGAGCAATTAGTGCGTTGGAACAGACCACAAGTACAACGAGACACAATTGGGACACGTCCAAAAAGGTAGTAGATCATAAAAAGATAAAGTGGGCACTTTCAACATTCCAACCATACAAAGCCCCGGGGCCAGACGGCATCTACCCCATTCTACTACAAGAAGGCGCTAATGTACTAATCCCACATCTTAGCAGATTGTACAGGGCGTGCCTAGCCTTCGCACACGTACCGCGTGTGTGGAGGATGGTAAAAGTAACCTATCTACCCAAACCGGGTAAGGCGGATTACAGTGAAGCCAAATCGTATAGGCCGATAAGTTTATCGTCGTTTTTCCTCAAAACACTGGAGAAACTGGTAGATAGACACATAAGGGATGGCCCATTAAGAAGGCATCCGCTGCACGAACTACAATGTGCATACCAGCCAGGGAAGTCAACGGAAACCGCACTTCACCTGGTGACAACCAGGGCTGAACAGGCTATAGAGAATAAAGAACTATGTCTTGCAGCTTTCTTAGACGTGGAAGGAGCGTTCGATCGTACCACGTATAAAGCTATCAGCGAAGCAGCTGTTAATCATGGTGTAGAGCCCACCATATGTAAATGGATAGGCAATATGCTAAATGGCAGACTAATAAAGTCATCACTCTTGGGGGATGAGATAATGGCGACGGCCACAAAGGGATGTCCACAGGGTGGGGTACTCTCACCAACTCTTTGGAGTCTGGTGGTGAACTCACTCCTGGTAGAACTCAATAAAGGTCCCATCCACACGGTAGGATATGCTGATGATTTAGTGATACTGGTTAATGGGAAGTTTCCAGGCACGGTATCGGAAATCATGAACAAGGCACTGCAGACAGTGGAGAGATGGTGCGACCGACACCAATTATCCATTAATCCAGGCAAAACTGTAGTAATACCCTTTACTAGGAAAAGGAGCCTTCGAGGCGTACAGCAGCTAAAACTGTACGGGAGGGTACTAGAACTGTCTAATGATGTGAAATATCTAGGTGTCACACTAGATAAAGAACTGAATTGGAAGAAGCATACAGATCTTACCATTACAAAGGCACTGAGGGTATTTGGAATGTGTAGATCAGCGTATGGAAAAACATGGGGTTTGAACCCAAAGGTACTTAGATGGATCTACACTATGATGGTGAGGCCCATATTATTGTACGGTAGCCTGGTATGGTGGCCAAGGACTTTAAAGAGCACATGCAGAGATGCTCTGATGAAGGTACAGAGATCGGCATGCATGGCTATAACAGGGGCGTTTCGCACCACGCCCACAGCGGCGCTAGAAGTCCTACTGGACCTACCGCCACTTCACTTGGTGATTAAGT
Organism: Epinotia demarniana; assembly: GCA_945867215.1. Classification (NCBI taxonomy): domain Eukaryota; kingdom Metazoa; phylum Arthropoda; class Insecta; order Lepidoptera; family Tortricidae; genus Epinotia; species Epinotia demarniana. Next base: position 19,356,611 of record OX244263.1, read on the forward strand.
CAGAGGCACGCAAATCGCTCTACAGATTAAGAACCCTTGAACTGTGGAGCGACAGTAAGCCAAAGACTAAGCACACAAACATGGAGACTGATGGTTTCTTAGACAGAATAACAAGCATGGGAAGCGACAAAATGCTACCCAAGTTTGTATTCCATAGGAACTACACAACAAAAGTTCCATCCAGGGCTGAATGGGCCGAAGGTCTAGAACCACCGAGGTCTGGTATCGAAGACAGTATATGGTACACGGACGGATCAAAAATGGGATCCGGTACGGGAGCAGGCATTTATGCGAATGACTACAGTAGTAGTGTAAGCATGGGTAATTTGGCAACCGTCTTCCAGGCGGAGACATACGCCATAATTGCCTGTGCACAGGAGAATATAGACAGACAAACCAGAGGGCAGACCATCTATATACTCAGTGACAGTCAAGCGGCGCTTAAGGCACTTACGGCGCCGAAAGTGGAATCTAGACTAGTCTATAATGGCGTCCAGGCACTGAACAAGCTTGGAAAGTACAATAAGGTGCAACTGGTTTGGATTCCAGGGCACGAGGGCTTCATTGGCAACGAAAGAGCGGATGAGCTTGCTAGAGGGGGGTCTACAAACCACTTTGTAGGTCCAGAACCATTTGTGGGACTCTCGCAGGGAACCATAATTTCGGCCTTTAAAGCCTACGCCAAAACCAAACACCAATACGAGTGGAGGAATGAGGCGGGCTTAAGGCACTCAAAGCTCTTCATAGAAGGAGTGGACTCGGGCTGGACTAACAAACTCTGGAAATCCAGTAGGAAGCAGCTCAGAATCATATCTGGGGTGTTCACAGGTCACTTCGGGGTCAAGGATCTCTTGGCCAAGATGGGACTATCAGACAGCTTAGACTGTAGAATGTGTGGCGAGGAGGATGAGACTATGGAACACTTACTGTGTGAATGTCATGCCCTTGCCAGACAAAGAATGAATTACTTTGGTAACGGCTATCCGCAACCAAAGGAATTCAAGGCATTTCCGCTGAGCTGCATCATCCGCTATGTGGAAATGATGGAGCGAAGTTGGGAGTAGACGTAAGGAGAGGGCAAATGCACAAAAGATCCCACTGGGTCGAAGTGCATCCGAAAGGGCCCTCATCTAGATAAGATAAGATAAGATGGACACTGATTAAAATGTCACCCTGTATAATATATACATAAAGGAATTTCCTCCCATTAAAAAAAAACAGGTCCAGCACTCTCAACACAGCACCCCCGGGAGCTCTGGCGACCTTGCTCACCACCTGGAAAATATTATGAAATAACGGCAAAGAAAGTAGTGGCGTAATGGCTGCGGTTTTCTATGTTGGACATGGACATTCTGCTGTGCCTTATTATTGTTGGTTTATGGGCCTTTTGTTTGCCGCTTCGACCAGCAGGTGATCTATTGTGGCAGCCCTTTTGTTATTAGATTTCACCGTTAAGACCCGTTGCCTCTAGGAAATTCCAGATTCTTTGGGCGGTGATATGTTGTACCTCTTCTGGGTGCACGACGTGTCGCCCTAGATAGATACTTCTTTTTTGCATGAGTGTTCCGCAGGAGCAGAGAATGTGCGCTGCTGTTTCCTCTGTCTCCTGACAGAACCTGCAAGTTGCATCCTGTTTCATACCCATCTGAAACAGGTGTTTGTTTAGTTTGCAGTGACCTGTCAGGATTCTCGTCACTGCGCAGGTTTTGTGCCTTTTGAGTTGTAATAGCTCTTTAGACAGTTTATCATCAAACCCTTTGATTAAGGCTTTAGCCTGTTTTTGTCCTTTGGTGAACTTCCACAGCTTTATTGCCTCTGATTGTTCGGTATTGTTTAGAAGAGAATATGCTTTCCGTTTTGTGATACCACAGAACGGTTCTGGGCCGACCAGGGTTGTGTCTGCGCCCTTCCTTGCAAGTTCATCAGCTTTTTCGTTTCCTACTATGTCGGAATGTCCTGGTACCCATCTAAGTATGACTTTGTTGGTATTGGCCAGGGCATTTAAATTGTTTTTACAGTTCTGGACTAGTTTCGAGTAGGATTCTAGGGATTCTAGTGCCAGCAGAACAGCTTGGCTGTCCGAATTGATGTAGATGTGTTGGTTTCTTAGGTTTCTTTCCAGATTGATCTCCACGCATTTATTTATTGCGATTAGTTCAGCCTGATAGATTGAGGCCTCTTTCCCCATGCTGACGCTAGCTTTGAGCTTTGGCCTCTCACCGTAGATACCGCATCCAACATCGTCACCTTTTTTTGATCCATCTGTATACCAAATGTGGCTTCCCTCCTTGAAGTCCATTTGGTCGTTTATCCATTTGTCTCTCGGAGGTATTTCCACTGTATACAGTTTGGTGAATTTGCATTCCACGTAAGTGTCGTCAGTGGGCATGTTTAGTTTTTTGTTATCAAAAACAAGGGCCTCAAGTTTGATAAGCGCTTGCGAGCGCCATTTTGGCCTTGTTAGTGCGCATATCCTATAGATGCACTGCTTCGCCTCCTTTTGCACTTGCAGGTGGAGTGGCGTTAGATTGAGCAGTGCATCCAAGGCTGCCCCCGGTGTTGAGCATAAAGCTCCTGTTGCTGTTAAGCAGGCTGTACGCTGTAGACTGCTTAACTTTGTGATGGCTGTCCTTTGGTTGGTTTTGTTACACCAGACTGCAGAGGCGTATGTACGAGGGCTGTTCCGAAAATAGTTAGTCAACAGCGTACTATTAATCGTATTCATATAATTTTACTGTAGCTCAAAGGCAAATTTCATTACAAACTTTTTCGTGTAAATGTCACTGGCCAGTGACATTCCGTTATTTTTTCATGAAATCAGAAAAAAAACATGTCTGCCACTTTTTGCCCGCAAAAATGGAGCTAACGCGGGAAGCATTTCGTGCTATGATATATTATGATTATGAACGAGGGCTAACTTACAAGGATTCTCATGAAAATTTAACTAGTGTTTTTTGGGGCATTATCCCCATCTCTTGCCACTGTCAGTTACTGGTTCCGTGAATTTAAGCGTGGGCGGAGCGACGTCAAAGATGAGCCTAGACCGGGGCGACCGCCAACGGCAGTCACTCCAGAAAATGTTATCAAGGTGGAGTGGCTAATCAAGGAATCTCGAAACATTACCCACCGAGAGATTCAGGATGAACTGAAGATTGGATCCCAGGCAGTTTCTACCATTTTGCATGACCACCTTCAAGTTCGGAAGGTTTCGTCTCGATGGATACCACATTTTCTCACACAGGAGCAAAAAGATAGACGTGTCGATTGGTGCAAATTTATGCTAAAAAAAATCGATAAAGGCGATTCACAACAAGTGAGCTACATTGTGACATCCGACGAATCTTGGATATATAGCTACGACCCATTTACAAAACAGCAATCCACGCAATGGGTCTTTGAAGAAGATGATTTACCTACTAAAGTAGTTCGCGGCCGAAGCGTTGAAAAAAATGGTTGCTGTTTTTTTTCGACGTAGTGGACCGGTAGCCGTAATTCCACTTGAAGATCATAAAACAGTTACCAGCCAATGGTACAGTGAAGTTTGCTTGCCACAGGCCTTCCAGGAGCTGAACGTCAGCCGTCCAAGTACTGGAACCCGGGGCATAATTTTTCATCAAGATAATTCTCCGGCTCACACGGCTGCCAGAACCATGGATTTTTTTAGCAAATCAGGAGTGCAACTGCTACCACACCCTGCGTACAGCCCTGACCTGGCTCCGTGTGATTTTTTTCTGTTCCCCACGTTAAAAAAATCATTACGTGGGCGACGATTTTCGACGGCGGATGAAGCAGTAGACGAATTCAGGCGACTTTTTTTTGACCTTCCGCAAGAACAGTTTTTTTCCTGTTTTGAAAGTTGGTTCAGTCGAATGCATAAGTGCATAAATGTAGCAGGGGAATACTTTGAAAAATTGTAATTAAAGTTTTATTATATTCCTTATAGTTTTTGTTTAACTAAAAATTTTCGGAACAGCCCTCGTAATTACAGGCCTCACTACCGCTTTGTAAAGCCACATAGCAATTTTGGGCCTTATACCCCATCTTGCTCCTGCCATTCGACAGCAAGTCCACATGGCCATTTTTGCCTTTTGTATTATGTTATTCAAATGAGCGTTCCAAGTTAGCCTTTGGTCAAAAGTAACTCCTAGGTACTTGACCTCATTTGAGTATGTTATTTCCTGTCCATTCAGTTTTAGCTTGGCGAGCTTGTCTAGTTTCCTTTTCTTTGTGAAGGGCACTAGTACTGTTTTGCTCGCATTGATGGACAGGTCATTTTCTTTGCACCATTTATTTATGGTGTTGAGCGCTCCTTGCATTAGGTTGGAGATTGTGTGGAGGCACGGACCTCTGATTATGACTACAAGGTCGTCGGCATATCCTTGCGTGTCATAGTCTAGGTCCTTCATAGTTGCTAGGAGTTGGTCCACTGCTAGGGTCCACAGTAATGGGGATAGTACGCCTCCTTGTGGACATCCTCTTGTGGTGAAGAATTTATGCTCAATTGCATTGAGGGTCAGAGTGACTATTCTATTTGAAAGCATGCTCTGGATCCATCTGATGGTGCTTCCGTCCACGCCCTTTGATCCCAATCCTTTAAGGATAGTTTCTGTGGGTGTGTTGTCGAAGGCACCCTCGACGTCAAGGAAGGCACATAGAGCTGTTTGCTTGTCCTCTAGGGTTTTTTGCACTTTGTCGACCAGATCAAGTAGTGCAGTTTCCGTAGATTTCCCCTTTTGGTAAGCATGCTGGTTCAGACTCAGTGGTCTGACTACCAGATATTTCGCTCTAATGTGTTGATCAATGACTCTTTCCATCGTTTTAAGTAAGAAGGATGATAGACTAATTGGTCTGAAGGATTTGGGCTGTGAGTAGTCCTTTTTCCCTGCTTTTGGTATGAAGCGTACCTTGACTCTAGTCCATTGTTCTGGTATGGTCCCCCAAGCAAAGCTAGCTCGGAATATTCTTACCAGGTGCGGAAGTATTAGGTTTTGTCCTTGCTGTAGTAATGCAGGAAAGATACCGTCCTCTCCCGCCGATTTAAATGGTTTGAATTTTTTCAGTGCCCATATTACTTGGTTTGGTCTGAAGATATTTGCGGCCAAATTCCAGTCGTTGTTGTGTACCCTCCGGGCTTGTGTGCTCCTTTGGGTGTCTAACTGAGATTACTGGTGGGGTACGAGCCTGGGAAGTGGATGGTTCTGAGCAGGTCCATTGTTTCCACCTCCGTGGTCGTAAAGCTGCCATTAGGTCTCTTAAGTAGGCCTAGGTAATTGGTTGGTGTCTTGGAGAGAATTTTGTGAATTCTCGCTCCTTTGTGTGTTTGGGCGATCTCTTCGCAGAACTTCCGCCAAGACTTCCTTTTGGCTTTTCTGATCTGTTTGTTATATTCAGTCAGTGCTCTACCATACCTTTCCCACTCGTTTGGTCTGGTTGAGTGATTGAATATGCGACGGGTGGACACACGGAGCTTTTCTAGCCTTCTGTTCCACCATGTCGTAGTGTAGTGTGTGGTTGATTCTCTCAAGGGGCAACTCAGTTCGTAGGCCTTATAGATGCCTTTGGAGAGTTGGTTTACTGCTATGTTGAGGGAATCAGGGTCTTTTACATATTTTGGGATATCCTTTAGATGGTCTTCCAGGTGAGCCTTGTAGGCTTCCCAGGAAGTTTCTTTTGGATTCCTCCGTGTTTGTGGTTCTGTATCTAGTGGGCCCTTTACACTAAATATAATATGTTTGTGGTCCGACATTGAATTCTCGCAACTAACGTGCCAGTTACCTAGGCAGTTTGCTGCCTTTTCAGTTGCAAAAGTTATGTCTAGTACTTCTTGTCTTGCCCTGGTCACGAAGGTTGGCGTGTTGCCCCTATTTAACAGGTGTAGACAGTTGGTAAAAATAAATTCTGAGAGTAACTCACCCCTTTTGTTGATGCCCGTGCTCCCCCAGATGGTGTGATGAGCGTTCGCGTCGCAACCCACAATCAGTTCTGCCTTTTGTGCTTCAGCGTACTGTACAACCTTAGCCAGTTCTTCTGTGGGATCTTGTTTTTCTCCGGGCAGGTAGGCGGAACAGATCAACACCTTTCGTGAGCCCTTTCCTTTGAGATCAATATACGCAGCTACAAGATCATCGCTGCATAATTCTGTAACAGGCAAGAAGTTGATGTTTTTGTTAAACACGATGCAGGCCCTTGGTTTGGATCCTTTTTCGTGTATTAGTACCTTACCTGCTTTGTTGAGTCCTATTCCCATGGTTTTGGTGTTGATCCATGGTTCTTGTATGAGGGCAATGTTTAGGCCATTTTCGCCAAAGAGTTTTTCCACGACCGCTGTGGCCGCGATGGCGTGGTGTAGGTTGGCCTGCAGGAACGTTAACCCCCCGTGAGTTGCGTCGTTATTGACCCCGGCGCTGGGCGTGGGCCTGCCCTTGCCGGCTCCCTCTTCCTCTGCCCCTGGAGCGGTTGGAGCCCCTATTGCCCCCCCTGTCGGTGGGAAACCGCCGTGTTCCCGATGTACCCGCTACAGGATTGGATGCGGGATTCAGAAGGACTGCCCTTTTAGGTCCGGAGGGACCTTTCGGGCGGGTGTATGGATAGGGTCCTTTGATGTTGACGGGTTTTGCGGTGGTGGGATTGAGGACGTGCCGGGTTCCGGCTGCTGGGCCTTGGAGGTACCCTTAAGCCGAAACTGTACCTTTCGGAAGCCTAGGCTTGCCTTTAGGTCCATCTTTCGGAGATTCTCCACTGACTGGTCGTCTAGGGCTACGGTCAGCATGACCCCACCTTTCTCGACCTTTGTGTGGAGAATCTTCCAGTACTCTGTGTACAGCCCGGAGTTCTGTGCACAAAGTAGCGACAGGGACATTTTCACGTCGGAGTCGCGTAGGTCTGGGATGAACACCATCCCTATGTTTGGCTTTGGAAGCTCATTTTCAGGTATAACCCTGAGGTTGGCTTCTGGCCATGGTTTGAGGGATGGTGTCATCTCTTCAAGCCAGGCTTTGGACCGCTGGTCCTCGCACGTGATGAGCAACCAGCCTGGCTTGTACGCGTAGCCTACGAATTTAGGTCCCTCGGCCATTTTCAGAGTCGAGATCTTCTGCAGGATGTTGTAGCAGAGGGACTCCAGTTGGGTGTCCGTCATCGGACTGGAGTCCTTGATCCCGACTCTGATTTGGCTCAGGACCTCGCTGTAGGCCTGCGCTTGTTGGGATTGGGTTGTGGGTTGGGTAGGGGGGGTTTCACTCACCCTCGGGTTTTTGGGTGGATTACCCTGCGGCGATTCCTCCTCCGAGCGGAGCCGTTTGACCGGCTTTTGCCCGGGTTTGGATTGTGAGCCCCCAAACTTGTAGCCCATCTTTTTGAGTTCCGCGAAGCTCTTTGCGGACAGTAGTAAAGCCTCTTCGTGCTTCAGTCCTAGTCCCACTAGAGCTTTGTAGCGGCCTCGCGTGGAGCCTCCCAATTTCTTGTGAGGCTTGGCGGGTTGTGGATTCTCCGTTGGTGGGTTAGGTCGTTCGACGTCCTTTTCCACCGTGTCGGCGCTCTCCACTACCTCCATCGCTTGCTCTGACATTAGGGCGGCTTCTTCCGCGCATACTGTCAGAGGCATTAGTTCCTGGCATAGGTCTTCCAGGGTACCTTCATTTTTTTTGTTTTGCTCTTCCATGTGAATCCCACGAGAAGCTAGGGAAATTAGGTCCGTTCCAGCAGAGCCCCGCTTGCTGGAATAAGGCAAAGGTTCTCCTCGAGGTTGCCCGGTATCGAGGGTCCACCGTTAGCGACTGAGCTCCCCCTCAGTCACGCACCTCTGGGCACGGTAGGTCACACCTGTAGGTTGGGGTTTTTGGGGTTGAGGTTTTCTCCTCCGGGAATAGGTATGGGTGAGGACCAAAGGAGTGTGAAAGGATGGTGATGGTGGGGGGATGGGATATTTGGAGTGACAGGATGTGGGGTTGGGAGTACCTGTAGGGCGGGAGTGCCGGTCCAGGTATTGCCTCTCATACTTAGCTGCCTCAGAGCCGGGGTAGATGGTAAATAGTGTGACGCCCGTTCTCGATCTTCGACATTACCAGGGTGCACGACCCACGCGCACGACACCCGCGCTGGTGGGTTCGCCTCAGGTCTGTACGTCGGCAGTGCCTGAGGCGACGGGGACGTGTATGAGCAGACTTGGGGGGGCGAATCAGTAGCCCAGCGTCACATACCAGGGCGTATTCACCCCCCCCGCGCACCCCCTGCTGTGCCTTACCTCTTATTATTATCTGTGACTAGTCTTATCTATGTCTGGATTTACGAGTTGTTGCACCATGTAAATGGCTCTTAAGGGTGGGTTGGACCAACCCTTCTGCAATCGTAAGCGGTGTCCGTTAAAATCTGAATGTATGTATAGTTTGTCAAGTTTCGATGGGTTCACAGTTGCCGGCGCCATACTTAACGTTGATCGGGCAATAATCGTAAGTTGATGCAACCCACCCTTAGGGCGGGCACTACCTTACGATTACTCACCGATCAAAGTTAAATTTGCTTGTCAAACATTCCATGCATTCAGATTTTAACGAACACCGCTTACGATTGCAGTCTGGGTGCAACCCACCCTTAAGAGCCATTTACATGGTGCAACAACTCGTAAGCGATTTTCCAACTATGTAAACAAACCGTCATACTGAAATTGACATTAAATGTCATTTTCAATACATTGTTTGTTTACATAGTTAGCAAATTCCATTGATTTAGATCTTACATTGCGGGTCTGTGGGGTAGCGAAATACAATGAATTCAATCAAACCCTGCAATGTAATAAAACTCGCATGCGAGTTGTTGCACCGTGTAAATGGCCCTTTACTCTGAAAATTTTGTATAGATGTCGTATCAGAAGTAAGAGAAAATTATGTGTACCTATGGTTCATATAATTTAATATTTATTCAAGTATGGAACACATACATTTATCATTATTATTTATTACCTGTTTTCAGACTGAGAGCCCACGTCCAACTGAGAACAAAAACGAAGATGGAGAACACATGGATGCCGAGGAAAAGACGAGCGTTAATAAGAATAGTAAACCCGAAAATGCTGAAGTGATGGACTCGGAAGATAAACCAATAATAGATAAAGGTACTACCGGCCCAGATACAAACCCAAATGACGAAAAAGAAAACAATTGACGACTAGGGCTTCATTTAATATACTTATTTGGGTGAGGACCAAATTCTTGGCCAGTACAGCTTCGTTAATCTGTAGTAGTAAAAAAAATCCTTTGCGACACAAAAATTAACCATAGAATTGTATGGCAATTTTTTGTGTCACAACGGTACTTTTTAACTACCGATTAACCAGGCTAACTAATGGCCACGAATTTGGTCGTTACCCATTTGCCAAAGAATAACGACTAACGGTTCGGCAATTTGTGTACCTATTTTAAATATCCTACTGTGTTGATGTTTGTAAAATATACTATCAATAAATATTGACACACTGAGATAATATCGTGATCGTGAGAAACGGATGATAATAATAAAAAAAGTAAATGAATGAAAAACCGAGGTAAGGTGTAGTGAATCGATAATTTACTTGTAAACTTCCTTATATTTTATGACTGATATCATGAATGACGAAGCATCGGCTATATGAACATCCGCTGTATTTATTTCACTTATTTCCGCAATACTTGTGTATAACAATTATATCCCGTAATTTAATAATTACTACCGAAGATAAGATATACATACTAGCTATGCCAAGAATACTCAGACGTTGTTGGAAACTCGTTTCGATAGATAATAGAAGGAACGTGAGACGACAGTAATAAGCTAAGTTCATGGAATAGTCCCCCCAAGTCATTTGTAAATTCCACATACGGGACATATTGGAAGCGAAAAATATTTATATGTATTTTGACCAATTTTTATACATTTTATTCTCTAACTTTTTGATTTTACTACTACAATACAAAAATAATAGCCAATCTTGACAGCTTGCGAGATTGGACACGGAAAAAACATTGAAATAGAACAACTCGTTTCCGCTATATCTGTTATTTTTGAATGTATCATTCTGTGGTTACAGTCAGCAGCAGAAGTTGCTACGCAAAATAACATACTTACATACATATACCCCAAAAGGGGTAGACAGAGCACATGAAACATGTGTTCCAGCGCCACTTTTAGCATAAATGTGGTTACAAAATATCGTCAAAATGTGATATTGCAGTGATAGGTTGCTAGCCTATCGCCCACAACACACTTCAACTCTGGTCCCTTAGTCGACTTTTACGACACCCACGGGAAGAAAGGGGTGTGGGTGTGTTTTGAGTGTGTTATTTTGCGTGCAAAATAACACACTCAAAATTATCTACACAGCGCTTATTCTCTTGACATTCGAGTCGTGTGTTGGTCATAGTGGCCACTTGACTCGCGTAGCTACTTTTGCTAATGACTACCTCAGTGCACATTTGAACAAGGTCTGAAAAACTATACAAATGTACAGAACACTTTTTCACTTGGTATATAATGTTTGCAGATCATTTGATAATCAAACGATAACACTAACTATTACAACTAGAACGAGCTTTTTACAATCCAATTCACTATATTATTCAGAACAATGACGCGTAGTCGCGAGGTGTAGTTGCCAAGAGGCAACCGTATGGCTCGCGGTATTTGAGCTCCCGAAGTTTGTGGACCCGCCCTGTACAACCCGAGTTTGGACTGAGGCGGAAATGGAAAAAAAAGAAACAAGTTTCTGTAAAAAAAAATCATTTTCAAGCTTTTATCGCTGACTGTACTTTTCTGTATACGAGGGGTGATCCAAAAGTAGTGATAATTAATATGTAAAACAACTCAAGTGACCAAAAACTAAATTTATTTCTCGACGTAATCTCCAAATAAGCCTACACACTTAGGCCATCTTTTTTCTAGACCGCGAATTCCATTGAAAAAAAAATCTTTTTCTTGACTGTCCAAAAACGCCTCCACAGCAGTCATGACCTCATTGTCATTCAAAAATTTCTTGCCTCTGAGGTGTTCCTTTAGCCGTGGAAACAGATAGAAGTCGCTGGGGGCTAGGTCTGGTGAATAAGGGGGGTGATCAAGCAATTTGAAACCCGCATCCTGGATTGCAGCCATTGCAACTCTGGCCTTATGAGGAGGTGCGTTGTCCTGGTGGAACAACACAACGGACCGTAACTTACCCCGTCGCTTCTCTTTGATAGCTTCCCGCAATCTCGTTATTTGTTCTGCGTAGTGTAAGCCCGTGATCGTGGCTCCCTTTTCCAAATAATCTATCATTTTCCCCTTCGGCATCCCAGAACACGGACGCCATAACTTTACCCGCTGAACTGGTGACCTTAAATTTCTTTGGGGTCGGAGAGGACGGTCGTTTCCAGGTCATAGACTGTTGCATCCAAGACTCATCCACGGTGACAAATCGTCGCAAAAAAGTTTCCGGGTCAGCTTGAAATTTTTCAAGATTAGCTTTTGACATCTGGTATCGAATTTCCTTTTGGTCGTCATTTAACATTCGTGGCACCCAACGAGCGGATACCTTGTTCATGTTCAAATCTTCGGTTAATATTCGTTGAATGCTGCCATACGAGATCCCTGTCATTTCATTTAAATACCTGATCGTCACTCTTCTGTCAATCAAAACTAAATCTTCAATTTTTTTAATGTTGTTGTCAGTACGGGCGGTGGACGGTCGGCCCTCGCGGTGCTCGTCTTTAGTTGATGTCCTACCCAAGTTAAATTCCTTGCACCAGCGTGCAACTGTGGAATACGGTGGTGCGGATTCCCCTAATGTTCCCGATAATTGAATATGTATATCTTTGTACACATTTTTTTTAAACACAAGTACTTAATGACGGCTCTCACTTCATTTTTCTCCATTTTCATGTATTTTTTCCGAACAGTTACGAACAAAAGAAGATAACTCAAGATAACTAAATCGAATACCTGCCGATATATTTTTTTCCACCTCCTAAATTTCCGGTCCAGTCCAAGTTGGTTCAGTTCGGGTTGCACAGGGCGGTTCCACAACACGCTCTAATACCGCGAGCCATCCGGGGACTGAAACCATGCGTCATTGCTTTTACTATATGCATTATAATAAGTGTGTAATATTTAATCATTGTGTGATGATCGGTATGATCAAACCTACTGTTATCTCCGTAGTTTTTGTATGGTAATAACTTATTATTATATATTTGTATGAAGTTATGGTACAGTTTTTTGTTAAGTGTCATGCTTCTCAACATAGCTGTTGAAAAAGTCAGTTAAATCTGAATGTGTAACTGATAAGCTTTGAAAGGAAAATAGATAGGTTTACTACAAAGTACCTTTTGGTGTTTTTTTATTATTAATCCTTACATGTGTGTGTAGTAACATTACTACTGAAGTATATATAATATTGCTGTTGCATGTTTAACAGAGGATTGGTGCAGGGAGACACTGTAAACTTGTAGGTAGTGAAGTAAAACTCTGTTATTAATTGTAGAATATTGGAAACTGGAATACCAGAAACTGGAATAATTTATTTACAAATATGCCTGACTGTATATACAATAAATAAGCTCACAACTAGTGGGAGTAGTACCCAGTAACATGCGCGAGGGCGAGAGAGAGATAGGCGGCGCGCGGCAACGCACGCGGCTCGCTCGCCTGTAATAGTACATTGTTTAACGAGGGGCGTAAGTGGAATATTGCTAACAAGAGTCTATCAGAAGCCCGACGCCGAAGGCGGAGGGCTTTTGATGACTCGAGTTTGCAATATTCTTACGCCCCCGTGTTATACACAATGTTTTTCATCACATTTGCGAGGAAACAAATAAATTTTAGATGAAATTAATACAAATCGTAATAAAAACTGCAACATGTCAGTCGTCCATTTTGTTGAATTTGACGTGAGGCGCGTATGGCAAAGAACCTTCGGTATACAGCCACGATTTGAAAATACTTAAAAACATTATACGAGCAAGTGTGATGAAAAATACATTTGTAATAAATACTAAACATTGAATTGCAGTCAAATTTAATATAAAGATATGTTTTATACACATTAAAAGTTAGTTGTAGCAAACTTTTGAAGATATGAAATACACCTTGGCTGATTGGAAACATCCTCAGTCCGAAGTGAAGTATGAGTGGGTTCTATATTTTAAAACTAAACTTAACACCCCGTGGGAGGTAAAACGGCTATAACTGCTCTGTACGCTCGCAAGTAATAACGCCATTGACGAGCAAGTGTGATGAAATAGTACATTACGTAACTAGGGCGGTGAATTCGTGAATGCCCCAGATCGCAGGTGTTTGTGGCCCGAACTGAAGGTGAGGGCCATAAATATGCGTTCTGGGGCTTTACGAATTACCGCCCGTGTTGAGTACAAAATTTTACGCCTTCACCTGGCCACAATGCGAGTTTTCCGTACGCGCAGCGTGCAGTAAAACTCGCATTGTGGCCAGGTGTCACGTAAATTACTTTTTGGCGCGCAAATTCCGGTCCTTTCTTCACATCGGGAGGCCCATAAGGCCCTCGATGAGGCTATACCTAAACAAATCTGTGAGTGGCCGCTTAGCAGGCCAAACAGGGCAGCAAAACTAACAAAAAAAACCGGTCCTTTTCTGCGTCGAGACGTGCACATGCTCCGTGCAGATGCTCGGAGATCGAAGCTGAAGAACCTCGACGATCATCTATATCAGCCTCTATTTAGTTACTGTTGAGCATAAGAGCATAAGCCTCTATAGTAGGTACCTACTTAATCACGGTCCCGTGCCCAGTGCTATCCAGGAATGACCCGCGCAATTTTTATGTCAACCCATCGAGCTGGCCCTGTATCATCGTTGGCCTTATCATGCGATAAAGGGTCGAACACACAGCACCGTCGCGGGGCGCGACCGCGACGGGCGCGCCGCGCGATATTTCCCGCGCGGATATTTAAAGCGCGGTCAAACAGGCTGCGCCCCGTCGGCATCGCGCCCCGCCAGCAACTCGCCGCGCACAGGCCGCGCGCCAGTGTGACGCCAGACAGCGCAGCGGGTTGATGGCGCGAGGCCAGCGCTATGCGCGCGTGCTCTGTGTGACCGGCCGTCCCGCGCGCATCACGCGCTCGTCAAGCTACCGCCTGTTCGACCCTTAAGTGAGTACGCAGTTTTTCTTGATTGATGACATAATACGCCCGTGTAGATCTTTTTGAAAGCTTGTCTGTATATAGGTATTGGAGAACTCGACTGTACATACAAGAGTATAAGAACAAAAGAACAACTACGTACAATCATCATCAGCCTATATACGTCCCACTGCTGGGCACAGGCCTCTTCTCATGTATGAGAGGGAACGGGCAGTAGTCCCCACGCTGGCCCAGTGCGGATTGGGGACTTCACATATACCTATCTACATTTAAAAAAGTAACACAGACAAAACAAATGCATATTGGAGCAGTCCGTAACCGCAGTATAGAAGAATCGTAACTACGTGCAAGAGGGCGTACCTACTTAAGTTTTTCACCTTTATTGGTATCTGACAAACGGCTATGCTACGTGCTAGGAGTCATGTCAATATCAATCACCAGAGCCCGGATTAATCACTGCAAAACAAAACACTATCGTAATCCAGCCAGTATTACAAATATAAACATTATTTTATCGACATCGAGTATTATTAGCTATGTTGTAGGTATAAAAATAGCATGCTGATATATTTTTACATTATTAACAATTTACAGGTTGCAAAATAACCTTTTTATATTTTTTTATAAAAAACTAGAAGTGTATTTTTCTTCCGAAATCGCCATAAGGTATTTGAGCCAACTAAAACATAAATTGCGTCTAGATATTATTTATTTCTTATAACGCTTTGAAGCCGATGTGTTTGATATAGGTACGTATAATACCTTAATATAACAGTTATTAATTAAAATGAAAATGAGTAATATGCAAGATCGGATCAAAACGTAGATAGATAATCACCCGGAATTAGTCTATAATACAACATTCATGTATTTTTTATTAAATATTTATTTTATTTGTTGACGCTTTTTCTACTACTACACAATTATCGATATCGATGAAATAATGTTTCTACCTCTGGCTAGATTCCGATAGTGTTTTGTTTTGCCGTGAAAAATCCGGGCTCTGTCAATCACTTTCAAGATTTACGCCGACGTCGTAGCTCATTGAGGATGGCTCTCTTTTTAACACCAGACGCAAAGAGCCACGCCGAACCCAGGTCAGGCACGGCGCGGGTCGGGCGCAGCGCGGGTCGGACGCGGCACGGGTCGTTATATCTCACTACCAACGCATTTAATATCTCTTTCACTATCACACAGTTGCTACTTGCTACCGCGGCGGGCCCGCGCTACTGTGCGATAGAGGCGCCGCGCTACTCTGCGAAAGAGATAGAGATACCGCCTGACCCGCTCCGCGCACGACCCGCGTTCGGTCTGTGGACGCCTTAACGTGTCTGTCTGTGTATCTCTGTGTCTGTCTGTGTATCTGTCTGTGTAATCGTAGCTGCCAAACCTTAGAGTATATATGTAGGTACAGAGGCGACGTAGGTGTCGCCACAATGAGGGACGGCAACAAAGTAGATGATTCCCGTGGGGTGGCCATGTAACTAAAAATTACCCCATCGCTTCCATATGCTTATTTTAAATGCGCTTTTATTGTAAGTACTTTTAACTGAAGCTTTACACATTCACTGCCTAGCAGGCGCTCTGTTCACAAGTACTAGTAATATTCATCTTAATAACATGAAATACTATTCTGGTAACAGAGCATGTAGGTAATTAATAGTCCTTGTGCAAGTGGCTTACCTGTGTTTCTTATCAGCACAGTTATCACTGGACGGCCCGCGAGCTTTATTGCGGCGAGGTAGACTGTCCGTCTCTTTCTAAGCGTTCTAACTAGAAAGTCTTAACTCGCCGCGACACAGCTCGCGGGTCGTCCCGTGATACCGCCACCGCAGGCCGCGCCAGTGAGATACAGGTTTATGGCGGAAATATAAGCTACGGTAGCCTAGTGGTTCAGGCATGCGGCTGTCAAGCGGCGGTCGTGGGTTCGAATCCCGGCTCGTACCAATGAGTTTCTCGGAACTTATGTACGGAATATTTACCGTTAGCTTTTCGGTGAAGGAAAACATCGTGAGGAAACCGGTCTAATCCCAATAAGGTCTAGTTCTCCCTCTGGGTTGGAAGGTCAGATGGCAGTCGCTTTCGTAAAACTAGTGCCTATGCCAAATCTTGGGATTAGGTGTCAAAGCGGACCCTGGGCTCCTTTAGGGGCACAACCGGGAATAACGCTAGGAGAATGATGAGGACCGAAATGAGACGCAACCATATTAAAAAAAAAACATTTACTATTCAAATTATTATTAATTACAGATTGATAGTATAGGATGTCGCGACAAAATGTTTTGAGCACATGTGGCTGTATTTTGTTGGCTGCGTAACCCAAATACTGCGCGTACGCACGTCCTCCTCTAGTGGAAACCTAGAAAATAAAACGTATTATTCGACATTCATTTTTCAATTTTTTCAATTCCTTTTTTTTCATCGGCTTTTAGAAAATTATGATTATTTCTAAACCTTCGATCGTCTTTACTTATTACTAGCTGTCCACGCGTCTCCTGGGTGGAGACCCGCGCATAAGAAAGAACCCAAACGGAGGCGCAGATGCAGGATTAAATAAAGCCAGGTGAAATAATTTATGAAATCGGATGAATAGTTCCGAAGATTACTCGCTACATAAAAGATTTACCTCTTTATTATGAGTACAGAGTAAATTTAAGTATATAAGAATAGATCCCATTATATACGAATGTTATGTAATAACAAGTACGAGAATTTTGTTAAAGTATTAATTACCCGAGAAATCGGGTATTTTTAACTTGTATTGGCTGGTATCCCTAAACTGATGGCAAAGAAGCTAAATCGAGAGGACATTCTTACACCTCTCGCGGCTTACCATAAACAACCTACGTAATTTGGGCGGATAATGTGTCAACAAATGTTCTCTTGTACAATGTAAACAATGATGTTATTTCTATTGTAATCGTCTAATCTTACAAGATTTCGAGCGTAATGTAATTTTACCATGCTATTTTTACGTATTGCGTATATACAAAAGTGAATGATCTTCTACTTACGTGTGAAAGGTTATATTTTCATCACATTGTTCCGACCGGCTTTTACAGCCAATCACGCAACAAATTACCATTTTCTTGGCACAGAGGGAACACCAGACACCTTATCGTGCGTTAATTACTTTGAGGACACTATTTTATTCACAACAAAATTAAAGATTTCGGATTCTTATGTAGCAACGCGCGAGCATTGACAGCATTGTATGCCACAACCGTTGTGCCAAATAGAAAAAAAGTGGAACTATGACAAGGACAACGAATGATATATCTCTTTGTGTCACACTTATTACGATTTGTATAGCACCGTCTCGGTCACTCGTGGTATTATTATTACCATAGCCTGTCCCGATTAATCATAAGCCCATGTGCCAAACCGATTCGTTTAGTTTTAGTTTTTTTTGTGTCATAGATAGTTTTATCCCGAGTGTTCTTAGCCATATTTCATGAAAATCTGTTCAGCCGTTTCTGAGATATTGGACTTTGAAATGAAAATGTCGGAGGTTTTTCAACTTTTCTAAGTTGTAGTTGTGTAATCTGAGGTATTCCTTAACTATCTATCAATTAATACTTAGGGGTCATCCATAAATTACGTCACACGAATTTCATGATTTTTGCCCCACCCCCCCTCCTTGTCATAGCTGGTCACATTTGTGAGACTCCCCCTCCCTAGTGTGACGTCACATATTTTGCAAATTTACATTTAGAAATTATTGAATGAAACCAGTGGTTCCGAAATCAGTTTCTTTTCCATTTAATTTTTTTTTATAAAATTAACATCAAATCAAGCTGCACTGTATGTTTCATATAGTTTACGGCAAAGATTACCTAAATCACTTTTTTGTTCTTTTTAAACTTGTTTCGTAAGTTAAAAACCACAAAATAGCAGAACTAAGAACGACGTTGTTTCATCCGCGAAAGTCAGTGGTCAAATGAAATAGAAACAAAGAAATCACCGCTAGGTGCAATGCGTGTGGCGGCATTTATCAAAGGGCGCCAAGGCGGTCGCCGCGTAACACTAGTAGGGCGAGTGGTCAACAAAGCAATTGGTATCTTACTCGTATATTTACACAGATATAGTTGTATATGTTTTTGAGGTTTTCGTAAAGTGTCTAAAAGTTCATGTTTTAACACTTAGATTATAATAGATTTTGAAATATGACGTCACGAAACTTAGGACCCCTCCCACCCCCTTGTCACACAATGTCACACTTCGTCGACCTCCTCAACGTGTGACGTAATTTATGGATGGCCCCTTACTTACGAGTTTTGATTGACGAACTTTGAACTCAAGTTGAAGTTAGTATAGTGATCGCTATTACCTACTAGGTTCCTGGCATATATGTACTCGTATTGTGGGCTGATTACGCAATCTAGGTATTGAATAAAACAAAAAAAAACCGTTCAACGAATTTACTGAAACCGGTGCGGCTAATCCATTACAAAGTTGTCGTGTGTTAAACCATTAATTTCTATTTACTTTTCTATAAGACGAATTAAAGATTGTGAAAGGTTTCCTTATCGTAAATAAGTAAAACATATATGTTTTAAATTCCCCTTGAATGCACCTTCCGCGTTCCCACGAGATTGCCGGGAATGGATACGCGAAAGAGACAGCTCAAACGAATATCTTGAAATATTAATGCAAAGTTAAATGCAGTACGTCAGCCTCGAATAGTTAGTAGCAGACAATATAGCCAATTATATCGTAACACGTCCTTATAATACTAAAGACGTGTACCGTAATATGTAAATATACTGGCCCGCTACCAACCAAATAAAACACGGTACTACATATGACTACATATATTCACGCCTTTATCCCTAAAAGGGGTAGGCAGAGCACATGAAACTTGTGTTCCAGTACCACTTTTAGCATAAATGAGGGTCTAAAAGATCGACTAAATGTGATAATCGCAGTGATATTGTCACATTTAATTAATTATTTGTTGAATTATTCGTTTTATTACATATTAATACCTACCTACACTACAGCGTTTATATATTTTTCACTTCTCATGCTCAAAAAGTGCATCATATTAGACTTGGCAAGCGGGGCTAAAGTAGTACATTTAGCCCCTAGGGAAAATATGTATACATGTTTATAATTTATAAAACATTTTAATTTAACCTCTCACAACAGTTCAATATTACATCCACCAATCACAATTCTTTAAAAAAAACATTAGTATTTGCTATCTACTAACCAGAATACAGATAGCCATTAAAATCGACCAATCAGGAAACAGAATTCAATTCAAACATTGGGTGTTTTTCAAGCGTGGTTAACTGCATACATGAGTCATGTATGCAGTTAACCACGCTTGAACGTTTGGATGGAGCTATAGTCGGTCAGAGGCGTTTATTTTTTTAATTATTATTGTAAATAAGGAAATGAAAAACTCCTAATGTTTGAATTGAATTCTGTTTCCTGATTGGTCGATTTTAATGTCTAGCTGTATTCTGGTTAGTAGACAGCAAATACTAATGTTATTTTAAAGAGTTGTGATTGGTGGATGTAATTACATGACATAAGCTATGAAGATTGAGCGGGATAGACACGGAGTAACTAAGTATTAATCTGTGGGATAGGCTACGCCGCTATTAGACGGTCAGAGGCGTTTATTCGTCCTGTGAATATTTTGTATCTGTGTCAAAACAGATCTTTTCGCCTTGGTATAATTGTTGATTGTGGATGGATAATCTTTGTTTTTACTATTTTCTCGCAGTCGAAGTGAAAAGTAGAGTGTATAACTCTGGTCTAAAAGCCATATTACCCCTCGAACTATTTCCCCTCACTTCGTTCGGGAAAATATCCATCTCGTGGTAATATGGCTTACTTTAGACCCTTGTCATACTATCTACTACTATCTACTATCTACTATAATCTACTATAGCTATATATACACATTTTACTGTGACATGTTACGATGTTTGCAAAGTGAGATTTTGATAGCAACTCGTTCAGTATATCAATACCAATAAAACGTCCCAAGATTATTTGCGGACCGTAAGTCCTTATCGTAAAATTATTAATGGCACAAACAAGTATTAATAAATTATGGATTAATACCGAATGAAAGCTGCGAAAAATACTAACTGAATGTATTGTCTAGACTCTATATAGAGTCTATAACAGCATTATAGGTACTACAAAATCACATAAGGTCCACCGGGGAAAATGCGTCTATGGGGTAAGTGCGTCTTTTGAAGATATCTCCAAAACGCAACATTTTAGAACTAAAGGCCTCCACCCACCGGACGCGTGTGCCGCGCGTGTGCTGCGCGTGTAGGGCGCGTTTGAAGCGGTATATTCACACCAGAAGCGGACGGCGTGTAGCAACGCGTGTGCAGCGCGGCTGCCGCACCGCTGCCGTGCGGGTGCTGGGCGTGTGCCGCGCGGGTGCTGCGCGTGTGCTGCGCGTGTGCCGCGCGGCTGCTGCGCTGCAGCTGCGCCACTACCGCGCGGGCCCGCGCGTCATATCTCTCTCACTACCAACACATTTAATATGTATCTTACTATCTCTATCATACTAAGCAGCGCGGGCCCGCACGGGTGCTGCGCTGCAGCTGCGTGGGTGCTGCGCGTGTGCCACGCGTGAGCTGCGCGTGTGCTGCGCGTGTGCCGCGCGGCTGCTGCGCTGCAGCTGCGCCGCTACCGCGCGGGCCCGCGCGTCATGTCTCTCTCACTACTAACACATTTAATATGTATCTTACTATCTGTATCATACTCTGCGCGGGCCCGCGCGGGCCCGCGCAGCTCATGCGACGCGCACGACACGCGGCCGCGCTGCCGAGTTGTAACTTTAGCGCCGCGGGCCCGCCTTCGAAACCCGTTCGATGTGTGTTTGAAGTGTAGTTTCAATGCTTCACAACTTGCGCGTGTGCCACGCAGCACACGCGCCGCGCACGACACGCGTCCGGTGGGTGGAGGCCTTAAGTATTACAGCGCTCGATGTTCGAAGTATGGTTACCAAACTTTCAATTTAGACGATTGTAATAGTTCTAAAATGTTCAGTTTCGGAGATAGCTTCAGCAGTCAGCTCGACTCTCTATACAAACGTAGTTGTAACAATGACATGAGGTATATCCAGGTCTGTAATTAGTTTACGTACCTTCAGATACCATAGTGTACAAGTTCCTAGTGTTTAACTTGTTAATTTGTGTGTCAGAAGGAAAGTCACTGATGTGGTTAAAAATAATGTTTATTAAAAGTCTCACAAATCGTTCTATGAATTTACACTTTAATTCTGAAGGTCACACTTCCTTACTCAAGAGTGAATTTACTTATTTACTATGTGAATAATGGACTAAACCGGACAAGTCGAGAGGCGGGGAACAACTAGTGCGAGCCGCGCACTCCGCGCCTGGCGGCTTGTACGTTTTGTGCCACATAGGCAAAACGTGATATAAACATGTGCCCTACAATATTCCTCCCCAATTTTTGGGACAAAAATTTTACACAATAATAAAACTTCATATCAAACAGTATGAATAGCTTAGTATCGCATCGCTGCCGGGGTGAGACCTGCTTTATAGTTGTTACTCAATATCTTACTCAGGCTGTTTTGCGTTCACCGCGCTCGGACGGCAATACTACGAATTCATACCGATGGAATGTAACACTGCAAAAATGAACCTTAATGACAATGTTTCTTCGGTAAAATAGAAATGTTAAAAAAACTGAATGACAACATATAAATACCTGTTGCTGCATTACGTAAATACGCTTTTTTTTATAATAAACATATGGGAAATAAAAACACTGTGTTTACCTTAACGTACCTACAATAACTTTCACACAATACACAAAATACCTATCACTTGCACAAGGGAAATTATGGTTGAAAACATTTCCTTAAATATCACGTATATATTCTAAATTGGTTAATAAGCAACATACTTTTTCTTGTGCAATGACTTACAAAGCAAATCTATGTACCTATACATAATTGTTAAACGTGCGCTTTTAATGGCCTGATTGCATTTAAACAATAATGTGTAACATAAGAAATACATTTGGACAAATTGACTTATGTTGACCTTTTGGTCGGTAATCGTACTGTACTAAATCTAACATTTATAATACACAAGTAAATAATACGAACCATCTTTTTGTATTCCTAAAACTATATACCTAGGCTGAGTACGTCATAACCTACGAGAATTCCTCATCAAAACGAATCGGTCGCCGAACGACTCGACCGCGCCTCGTCGTTCGGGGAATCGACTCTAAGTTCATGTCACTAGAATGCAAATTCGTCTGAGAGTCGGTAGTCGGTTGGTCCGTCACTGTGTCGCTTGTGTCATTTAATAGATATGCAGGTTTCAAGCGATCTATTGAGATATTAGCTGTGCGCTCTGGGAGTTTGATTCTATAAACTTTATCAAAACGTTTAATCACACGGTAAGGGCCATCATATGGTGATTTTAACGGACGCCTAACAGTGTCGTCTCTAACGAAAACATGACTGCAAGTTTTCAAATCTGGATGTACAAAGAATGTTCTAGAACTACTATGTGATTTTAAAGCTGGCTTGAACTTACTTATCGTGTGACGAATTCTTTCGACCAGACTGCTGTCGTCACTTACCTGAGTTTCTGTGACGTCGTAAAAATCGCCGGGCAAACGTAGGCTTTTCCCGAAAGTCATCTCGGCAGCGCTGACGCCATTGTCGCTTCTCAATGCTGCGCGAATACCTAACATGACTGATGGCAACTGATCTACCCATGATGCATCTTTTAAACTAGCTTTTAAAGATGCTTTCATTGATCGATGGTGACGTTCAATTAAACCATTACCTACTTTGAGCGTGGTAAGGTGTTGTCCTAAATTTCCTAATTCCCAAAATCTTCAATAAACTAGCAAACAAACTACTTTCAAACTGCCTGCCCTGATCGCTGGTGAGTTTGAGTGGACACCCGTACCTAGTTATCCAACCATCGTAGATGCTCTTTGCTACAGTTTCCGCGGTAATGTCCTTTACCGGAAATGCCTCGGGCCATCGCGTCTTCCTGTCTATAACTGTTACGCAATACCTATACCCGTCAACTGTGGTAGGAAGAGGCCCGACAATGTCAACGTTGATATGCTCAAATCTGTCCGCTGATGGATACTCACTAAACTCTGACAGAGTGTGCCTAGTTACCTTAGCGCGTTGACACTGTATACAACATTTTGCCCATAAACCTACATCGCGGTTCATTCCTGGCCAAAAAAATCTATTGGCAATCATTTTCCTAGAGGTATTGACCCCCGGATGACTTAGATTATGCACGGAATCAAAAGCTATTTTCCTGAACTCAACAGGTAGATAAGGTCGAATATGGCTAGTTGATATTTCGCAATAGATCGACTTATCGCTTGTAGGCAAAAACACTTTCTTGAAACTCAAGCTGTTGTTTGTGTTCGCTGTTTCGCTTGCAACATAGTTGTCACGTTCCTGTGCCTCAGCTAATTCTTTGTAATCTATACATGTAGGACAGGAAATGGTCTCGACTCGGGACAAACAATCAGCGACGATGTTATTCTTACCTTCTACGTATCGAATGTCCGTAGTGAATTCGCTTATGAATAACAACTGCCTAGCTCGTCGTGGCGTTTCTTTGTTGCTATCTACGTTCTTAAAAGCATAAGTTAAAGGCTTATGATCTGTGAATATAATTAAAGGTTGCCCTTCGAACATTTTTCGGAAGTATCTAACAGCTAGGAAAATACCGAGAAGTTCTCTATCGTAAGCACTATATTTTTGCTGAGCGCTAGTCATCTTTTTCGAAAAATATCCTAAAGGTTTCCATGAATTACCTACCCTCATTTGAAGTACTCCCCCTACGCAATAGTCTGAAGCATCGGTCATTAACGCTAAAGGCGCATCTACACGGGGATGAAACAACGTAGCCGCATTTGTCAAGCTAAGCTTACATTGCTCAAAAGCTTCAGTTGCCTCCGGGGTCCACTGAATTGGAGTCTTATCCCTCTTCTTGCTATTATGCAAGTATTTGTTGAGCTCCTTCTGGTATGTTACTGCGTTTGGTAAATGCGCACGATAAAAATTTACCATACTTAAAAAACGTCGTAAGTCCTGGATGGTCTGTGGTTTCGCGAAGTCTGTGATCGCCTGTACTTTCTCTGGTAACGGTCTGATGCCTTCTGTAGAGACCTGGAAACCTAAGAAATCCAGCTTCGACTTACCGAAACAGCATTTCGACACGTTGATGGTGATTCCAAACTGGTTTAGCCTCTCGAAAACCGTCTGGAGGTGACGCTCGTGCTCTTGTTCTGTATCGCTAGCTATTAAGACGTCATCGATATAACAAAATAGGAAGTCTAAATTTGGAAAAACGGTCGAATTCATAAATCTCTGGAAAGACTGTGCAGCATTTTTTAATCCAAAGCTCATTTTTGGGAATTCCCATAAGCCGAAAGGATTGATTATGGCTGACTTTTCCACGTCTTCATCAGCTATAGGTATAAAATGCTCTATTTATATCTAATCTCGAAAAGTACTTTTTTCCCGATAAAATATATGTAAAATCCTGTAATCTAGGGATTGGGTATCTGTCAGGTTTCGTAACTTCATTTAATCGTCTATAATCTCCACATGGGCGAAGTTCGCCGTTCTTTTTTGGAACAACGTGCAACGGACTTGCCCACGGGCTCTTAGAAGGTCTACATATACCTAAATCCTGCATGATTCTAAATTCCTCCTTAACTTTCTTGTAACGATCGGGAGGGAGTGGGCGTGCTCTTGCAAAAATTGGAGGACCTCTAGTCTCTATATGATGTCTTACACTATGGCTAGGCGGTTCTCTAAAGGAAACTGGCTTGGTAATTTCCGGGTACTTACTTAACAATGCATGAAAAGGATGGTTCTCATCTACAGTTTTAATTGCTGGGTTCTCACAATCTACTATTGAGGCAATTACATTTAAATTAGTCACATTATCTATTAATTTTTTTGACTTAAGGTCTACAAGAAGGCCATATCGTGTCAGAAAATCTGCACCCAAAATTGGTTGTTTTACATCAGCTATAATAAACGACCACCGATATGCTCTTCTTAACCCGAGGTTAAGTTCTAACGTCTTGGTACCGTAAGTTTTAATTTCCGAACCGTTAGCTGCGTACAATTTGTAATCTGAACTTTCACCAATTGAAAACTTATTCCTTACCGGAAGTACAGAGACATTAGCGCCAGTGTCGATCAGGAAACGCATACCTGACCTTGAGTCTGTCACTGATAGGCGGTGCGACGGCGTGACAGTACAAGCTTCCGCCACTTCTTGTACTCCTTCTAGTTTTCCGAAGACCTGTTCTTCCACGCGCATGGGGGTACACAACGTTGCGCCTTCTCTCTATATCTGTAATGGTATGAACAGAGCCAATCAGCGCTTTCAGGCGTTCTCCTGGTGTTGCTCCTTCCTCGCGATCGTGATGTGGAACGATACTGGTTGCCTCTCGAACTTGATCTTCCTCGTTGCTGACACCGATGACAGTCGGTCTGCTTTTCCCGCTGTTCCAATCCTGTCACTCTGGTATTCATCTTCTCGATACTGGCTAATATGGCTGCAATATCTCCTGGTGATGTACTCCTGCCGCGCGAAGATGTAGCCTGCACTTCCGCCACGTGAGGTGTTGGGCGTACTGCCTCCAGTACCTTGTCGGCAATGGCCGCCAAACTGTCCAAATTCTGGCTATCTGCGACAGCCACTGCAGCTCTCGCCGCCTGTGGTAAATGGTTCTGCCACAATATGCAAAGCGTCTGATCGGGCACCTTGCCCCTGGCGAGATCACGCATTTTCCTCAACAGATGTGATGGTTTCTGTTCACCGAGCTCCATGTCACTGAGGAGCTTTTGTAACTGGGCCTTCGCAGGATCTTCGTAAATCACTAGCAATTCCTCTTTGAGCGCCTCATACTTGCCCGTACTCGGTGGTTGCAGCAATAAATCGGTAATTTGCCCAATTGCGCTCTTCGTCAATTTACCTAATACAAGGTCGTATTTAGCTTGATCTCTTAAGTGTTGTGGGTTTAAAATGGCTTCCACTTGTATAAACCAATGCCTTGGCTGGTCCGCCCAGAACTCTGGTAACCTGGATGCTACCGATACTGCTGCCAGGTCCAGCTGCTCGTCCGATCTCCTTTGATCCAATGACGCCGGCGCGCCCCCCGGTGCCTGCGGCTGTGGTATCCCATCAACGGTGGACGGTCCGGCTCCATCGTTTGGCATCTTTATTCTAATGCCTTTAAAATTGACTTGTCCGGTTAATCCCTTTGAGTTGCCCCCGCTGCGCAGTATAATGAAACACGGTCACACATTTCTTTGTAGCTAAAAATTGTTCGCACACACCACTGGTATTTATAAGTCACTGCGTTCTTCGGTCGGGGTCACCACTGTACAAGTTCCTAGTGTTTAACTTGTTAATTTGTGTGTCAGAAGGAAAGTCACTGATGTGGTTAAAAATAATGTTTATTAAAATTCTCACAAATCGTTCTATGAATTTACACTTTAATTCTGAAGGTCACACTTCCTTACTCAAGAGTGAATTTACTTATTTACTATGTGAATAATGGACTAAACCGGACAAGTCGAGAGGCGGGGAACAACTAGTGCGAGCCGCGCACTCCGCGCCTGGCGGCTTGTACGTTTTGTGCCACATAGGCAAAACGTGATATAAACATGTGCCCTACAATAGCAAAAAAAATACAGCGAATGTAAGTTTTTCATACAAAACTTGTTTTTGCTGTATGTCGTTTGTTTTATAAACTAGAACCATATAAATTAATTACAGACATAGATATAGGTGCCTCATGCCATTGTATATGCAAAGTTTCGTCACAATCTAACACGTAGTTTTAAAATGAGATCGTAACTCCGTTTGTATGGGAAGGTGAATTTCGGCCAAGCTTACTGCGGACTCTTAATCAATGAAGTGGCGGTAGGTCCAGTAGGACTTTAACGCCGCTGTAGGCGTGGTTCGAAACGCCCCTGTTATAGCCAGATGTTTATGTAGGTACCTTTCTATTACCTACATTTATTTTTGAAGCCTTGGGAATGCTCATACATTTATGAACTCGACTAACCGGCACATGACTTCAAAAATTCGAATTCCTAAATTCATTCCAGATGTCTTCTACAGACGTTCGTTATTCAGAGTAGGTACTTGGATTTTTCGCATTGCACTAAAATAACAGAACAATGCTGGAATTTTAAATTTTCCAGCCAGTCGTCTGTTGTCGGGGCTTACCCGGATAGCCCCGACAACAGACGTGCCTTAGGAACGGGGCGAAAAAGAACATTTTCTTATTTGATCTACAAATTGGAGAACATTGGTTAAGTAACAGTTAGATCTACCCTACCTACCTACAGTTTTCTGTGTACTGTGTAGTAGTCTACTGACTAGACTAGTAGCGGAAAGCGACTACGGCGTAGGCGCCCGCTGGGCGGGTTCCTGGCAGTGAAAGTTATCAACAACAATAATAATTGAGCCATGACGTGACATTTCTAGCAATTATTCCTAATAATAATATTATGACATGACTATAGATGAAGTGCATATATATTTGTAGACAGGGTTTACCTGCAATGATTGTAACATTAGTAGGTATAACAATTTGCCCAAACTAAGCAAATCGCTGACATTATACCTGCGTAAATCATTCAACCCTTTTTATTTATTTCCTGCGATTATGATTTAATTCCTGCGAGGGATTCTATTCAGAATCGAACGGTGAAGAGCTGATAAATTCTCCAGATAATAAGAATATATTATCGTCGTGGCTATTTTGTAGATAGCCGCGTACAATAAAATCGGGTTCTATCCGAAAAATATATATATATTTTTTTTTATAAATAATCTACAGTGCAGCGAAATCAATTGCTTTGGATTCATTATAAAGTAATTTCATTTGTGCTAATTACTCCTATACCTACTTCTAGTTCTCACAAAAACGCGAGTATAAAAATACCTAAATTTTGACTGCCATTCTTTTTTTTCAAAACTGGCTGGGTGGATGAATAATGTTTTGAAATTACGTTATAATAAACCCCTAAGCAATCAATATGTATTGGTCGTTTTAGTACTTAGTGCCTATGAGTTAATAGTTATACAACAACGTACAACGTTTTACTGTACATATGGCTCTTTAAAGTTTTGACATATGCACGGAAAGTGCTCTTTTCCGCACTAGTGCGGGAAAGTAGCACCATATGTACTGTAAAGTTATATACACTCGTTATTTGACGCTTGTAATGGGAATGCTGCATTCGGTATTACGAGTATACTTACGTAAGTGTTAAAATAAATTTACAGAGGCAAGAGACAAGACAAGACAAGTCGAGAGGCGGGGAACAACTAGTGCGAGCCGCGCACTCCGCGCCTGGCGGCTTGTACGTTTTGTGCCACATAGGCAAAACGTGATATAAACATGTGCCCTACAATATTCCTCCCCAATTTTTGGGACAAAAATTTTACACAATAATAAAACTTCATATCAAACAGTATGAATAGCTTAGTATCGCATCGCTGCCGGGGTGAGACCTGCTTTATAGTTGTAACTCAATATCTTACTCAGGCTGTTTTGCGTTCACCGCGCTCGGACGGCAATACTACGAATTCATACCGATGGAATGTAACACTGCAAAAATGAACCTTAATGACAATGTTTCTTCGGTAAAATAGAAATGTTAAAAAAACTGAATGACAACATTTAAATACCTGTTGCTGCATTACGTAAATACGCTTTTTTTTATAATAAACATATGGGAAATAAAAACACTGTGTTTACCTTAACGTACCTACAATAACTTTCACACAATACACAAAATACCTAAGGTCACTTGCACAAGGGAAATTATGGTTGAAAACATTTCCTTAAATATCACGTATATATTCTAAATTGGTTAATAAGCAACATACTTTTTCTTGTGCAATGACTTACAAAGCAAATCTATGTACCTATACATAATTGTTAAACGTGCGCTTTTAATGGCCTGATTGCATTTAAACAATAATGTGTAACATAAGAAATACATTTGGACAAATTGACTTATGTTGACCTTTTGGTCGGTAATCGTACTGTACTAAATCTAACATTTATAATACACAAGTAAATAATATGAACCATCTTTTTGTATTCCTAAAACTATATACCTAGGCTGAGTACGTCATAACCTACGAGAATTCCTCATCAAAACGAATCGGTCGCCGAACGACTCGACCGCGCCTCGTCGTTCGGGGAATCGACTCTAAGTTCATGTCACTAGAATGCAAATTCGTCTGAGAGTCGGTAGTCGGTTGGTCCGTCACTGTGTCGCTTGTGTCATTTAATAGACATGCAGGTTTCAAGCGATCTATTGAGATATTAGCTGTGCGCTCTGGGAGTTTGATTCTATAAACTTTATCAAAACGTTTAATCACACGGTAAGGGCCATCATATGGTGATTTTAACGGACGCCTAACAGTGTCGTCTCTAACGAAAACATGACTGCAAGTTTTCAAATCTGGATGTACAAAGAATGTTCTAGAACTACTATGTGATTTTAAAGCTGGCTTGAACTTACTTATCGTGTGACGAATTCTTTCGACCAGACTGCTGTCGTCACTTACCTGAGTTTCTGTGACGTCGTAAAAATCGCCGGGCAAACGTAGGCTTTTCCCGAAAGTCATCTCGGCAGCGCTGACGCCATTGTCGCTTCTCAATGCTGCGCGAATACCTAACATGACTGATGGCAACTGATCTACCCATGATGCATCTTCTAAACTAGCTTTTAAAGATGCTTTCATTGATCGATGGTGACGTTCAATTAAACCATTACCTACTTTGAGCGTGGTAAGGTGTTGTCCTAAATTTCCTAATTCCCAAAATCTTCAATAAACTAGCAAACAAACTACTTTCAAACTGCCTGCCCTGATCGCTGGTGAGTTTGAGTGGACACCCGTACCTAGTTATCCAACCATCGTAGATGCTCTTTGCTACAGTTTCCGCGGTAATGTCCTTTACCGGAAATGCCTCGGGCCATCGCGTCTTCCTGTCTATAACTGTTACGCAATACCTATACCCGTCAACTGAGGTAGGAAGAGGCCCGACAATGTCAACGTTGATATGCTCAAATCTGTTCGCTGATGGATACTCACTAAACTCTGACAGAGTGTGCCTAGTTACCTTAGCGCGTTGACACTGTATACAACATTTTGCCCATAAACCTACATCGCGGTTCATTCCTGGCCAAAAAAATCTATTGGCAATCATTTTCCTAGAGGTATTGACCCCCGGATGACTTAGATTATGCACGGAATCAAAAGCTATTTTCCTGAACTCAACAGGTAGATAAGGTCGAATATGGCTAGTTGATATTTCGCAATAGATCGACTTATCGCTTGTAGGCAAAAACACTTTCTTGAAACTCAAGCTGTTGTTTGTGTTCGCTGTTTCGCTTGCAACATAGTTGTCACGTTCCTGTGCCTCAGCTAATTCTTTGTAATCTATACATGTAGGACAGGAAATGGTCTCGACTCGGGACAAACAATCAGCGACGATGTTATTCTTACCTTCTACGTATCGAATGTCCGTAGTGAATTCGCTTATGAATAACAACTGCCTAGCTCGTCGTGGCGTTTCTTTGTTGCTATCTACGTTCTTAAAAGCATAAGTTAAAGGCTTATGATCTGTGAATATAATTAAAGGTTGCCCTTCGAACATTTTTCGGAAGTATCTAACAGCTAGGAAAATACCGAGAAGTTCTCTATCGTAAGCACTATATTTTTGCTGAGCGCTAGTCATCTTTTTCGAAAAATATCCTAAAGGTTTCCATGAATTACCTACCCTCATTTGAAGTACTCCCCCTACGCAATAGTCTGAAGCATCGGTCATTAACGCTAAAGGCGCATCTACACGGGGATGAAACAACGTAGCCGCATTTGTCAAGCTAAGCTTACATTGCTCAAAAGCTTCAGTTTCCTCCGGGGTCCACTGAATTGGAGTCTTATCCCTCTTCTTGCTATTATGCAAGTATTTGTTGAGCTCCTTCTGGTATGTTACTGCGTTTGGTAAATGCGCACGATAAAAATTTACCATACTTAAAAAACGTCGTAAGTCCTGGATGGTCTGTGGTTTCGCGAAGTCTGTGATCGCCTGTACTTTCTCTGGTAACGGTCTGATGCCTTCTGTAGAGACCTGGAAACCTAAGAAATCCAGCTTCGACTTACCGAAACAGCATTTCGACACGTTGATGGTGATTCCAAACTGGTTTAGCCTCTCGAAAACCGTCTGGAGGTGACGCTCGTGCTCTTGTTCTGTATCGCTAGCTATTAAGACGTCATCGATATAACAAAATAGGAAGTCTAAATTTGGAAAAACGGTCGAATTCATAAATCTCTGGAAAGACTGTGCAGCATTTTTTAATCCAAAGCTCATTTTTGGGAATTCCCATAAGCCGAAAGGATTGATTATGGCTGACTTTTCCACGTCTTCATCAGCTATAGGTATAAAATGCTCTATTTATATCTAATCTCGAAAAGTACTTTTTTCCCGATAAAATATATGTAAAATCCTGTAATCTAGGGATTGGGTATCTGTCAGGTTTCGTAACTTCATTTAATCGTCTATAATCTCCACATGGGCGAAGTTTGCCGTTCTTTTTTGGAACAACGTGCAACGGACTTGCCCACGGGCTCTTAGAAGGTCTACATATACCTAAATCCTGCATGATTCTAAATTCCTCCTTAACTTTCTTGTAACGATCGGGAGGGAGTGGGCGTGCTCTTGCAAAAATTAAAGGACCTCTAGTCTCTATATGATGTCTTACACTATGGCTAGGCGGTTCTCTAAAGGAAACTGGCTTGGTAATTTCCGGGTACTTACTTAACAATGCATGAAAAGGATGGTTCTCATCTACAGTTTTAATTGATGGGTTCTCACAATCTACTATTGAGGCAATTACATTTAAATTA
Organism: Epinotia demarniana; assembly: GCA_945867215.1. NCBI lineage: Eukaryota > Metazoa > Arthropoda > Insecta > Lepidoptera > Tortricidae > Epinotia > Epinotia demarniana. Next base: position 19,388,685 of record OX244263.1, read on the forward strand.
GTCACATTATCTATTAATTTTTTTGACTTAAGGTCTACAAGAAGGCCATATCGTGTCAGAAAATCTGCACCCAAAATTGGTTGTTTTACATCAGCTATAATAAACGACCACCGATATGCTCTTCTTAACCCGAGGTTAAGTTCTAACGTCTTGGTACCGTAAGTTTTAATTTCCGAACCGTTAGCTGCGTACAATTTGTAATCTGAACTTTCACCTTATTCAAACTTATTCCTTACCGGAAGTACAGAGACATTAGCGCCAGTGTCGATCAGGAAACGCATACCTGACCTTGAGTCTGTCACTGATAGGCGGTGCGACGGCGTGACAGTACAAGCTTCCGCCACTTCTTGTACTCCTTCTAGTTTTCCGAAGACCTGTTCTTCCACGCGCATGGGGGTACACAACGTTGCGCCTTCTCTCTATATCTGTAATGGTATGAACAGAGCCAATCAGCGCTTTCAGGCGTTCTCCTGGTGTTGCTCCTTCCTCGCGATCGTGATGTGGAACGATACTGGTTGCCTCTCGAACTTGATCTTCCTCGTTGCTGACACCGATGACAGTCGGTCTGCTTTTCCCGCTGTTCCAATCCTGTCACTCTGGTATTCATCTTCTCGATACTGGCTAATATGGCTGCAATATCTCCTGGTGATGTACTCCTGCCGCGCGAAGATGTAGCCTGCACTTCCGCCACGTGAGGTGTTGGGCGTACTGCCTCCAGTACCTTGTCGGCAATGGCCGCCAAACTGTCCAAATTCTGGCTATCTGCGACAGCCACTGCAGCTCTCGCCGCCTGTGGTAAATGGTTCTGCCACAATATGCAAAGCGTCTGATCGGGCACCTTGCCCCTGGCGAGATCACGCATTTTCCTCAACAGATGTGATGGTTTCTGTTCACCGAGCTCCATGTCACTGAGGAGCTTTTGTAACTGGGCCTTCGCAGAATCTTCGTAAATCACTAGCAATTTCTCTTTGAGCGCCTCATACTTGCCCGTACTCGGTGGTTGCAGCAATAAATCGGTAATTTGCCCAATTGCGCTCTTCGTCAATTTACCTAATACAAGGTCGTATTTAGCTTGATCTCTTAAGTGTTGTGGGCTTAAAATGGCTTCCACTTGTATAAACCAATGCCTTGGCTGGTCCGCCCAGAACTCTGGTAACCTGGATGCTACCGATACTGCTGCCAGGTCCAGCTGCTCGTCCGATCTCCTTTGATCCAATGACGCCGGCGCGCCCCCCGGTGCCTGCGGCTGTGGTATCCCATCAACGGTGGACGGTCCGGCTCCATCGTTTGGCATCTTTATTCTAATGCCTTTAAAATTGACTTGTCCGGTTAATCCCTTTGAGTTGCCCCCGCTGCGCAGTATAATGAAACACGGTCACAGTTTCTTTGTAGCTAAAAATTGTTCGCACACACCACTGGTATTTATAAGTCACTGCGTTCTTCGGTCGGGGTCACCACTGTACAAGTTCCTAGTGTTTAACTTGTTAATTTGTGTGTCAGAAGGAAAGTCACTGATGTGGTTAAAAATAATGTTTATTAAAATTCTCACAAATCGTTCTATGAATTTACACTTTAATTCTGAAGGTCACACTTCCTTACTCAAGAGTGAATTTACTTATTTACTATGTGAATAATGGACTAAACCGGACAAGGCGAGAGGCGGGGAACAACTAGTGCGAGCCGCGCACTCCGCGCCTGGCGGCTTGTACGTTTTGTGCCACATAGGCAAAACGTGATATAAACATGTGCCCTACAATAGCAAAAAAAATACAGCGAATGTAAGTTTTTCATACAAAACTTGTTTTTGCTGTATGTCGTTTGTTTTATAAACTAGAACCATATAAATTAATTACAGACATAGATATAGGTGCCTCATGCCATTGTATATGCAAAGTTTCGTCACAATCTAACACGTAGTTTTAAAATGAGATCGTAACTCCGTTTGTATGGGAAGGTGAATTTCGGCCAAGCTTACTGCGGACTCTTAATCAATGAAGTGGCGGTAGGTCCAGTAGGACTTTAACGCCGCTGTAGGCGTGGTTCGAAACGCCCCTGTTATAGCCAGATGTTTATGTAGGTACCTTTCTATTACCTACATTTATTTTTGAAGCCTTGGGAATGCTCATACATTTATGAACTCGACTAACCGGCACATGACTTCAAAAATTCGAATTCCTAAATTCATTCCAGATGTCTTCTACAGACGTTCGTTATTCAGAGTAGGTACTTGGATTTTTCGCATTGCACTAAAATAACAGAACAATGCTGGAATTTTAAATTTTCCAGCCAGTCGTCTGTTGTCGGGGCTTACCCGGATAGCCCCGACAACAGACGTGCCTTAGGAACGGGGCGAAAAAGAACATTTTCTTATTTGATCTACAAATTGGAGAACATTGGTTAAGTAACAGTTAGATCTACCCTACCTACCTACAGTTTTCTGTGTACTGTGTAGTAGTCTACTGACTAGACTAGTAGCGGAAAGCGACTACGGCGTAGGCGCCCGCTGGGCGGGTTCCTGGCAGTGAAAGTTATCAACAACAATAATAATTGAGCCATGACGTGACATTTCTAGCAATTATTCCTAATAATAATATTATGACATGACTATAGATGAAGTGCATATATATTTGTAGACAGGGTTTACCTGCAATGATTGTAACATTAGTAGGTATAACAATTTGCCCAAACTAAGCAAATCGCTGACATTATACCTGCGTAAATCATTCAACCCTTTTTATTTATTTCCTGCGATTATGATTTAATTCCTGCGAGGGATTCTATTCAGAATCGAACGGTGAAGAGCTGATAAATTCTCCAGATAATAAGAATATATTATCGTCGTGGCTATTTTGTAGATAGCCGCGTACAATAAAATCGGGTTCTATCCGAAAAATATATATATATTTTTTTTTATAAATAATCTACAGTGCAGCGAAATCAATTGCTTTGGATTCATTATAAAGTAATTTCATTTGTGCTAATTACTCCTATACCTACTTCTAGTTCTCACAAAAACGCGAGTATAAAAATACCTAAATTTTGACTGCCATTCTTTTTTTTCAAAACTGGCTGGGTGGATGAATAATGTTTTGAAATTACGTTATAATAAACCCCTAAGCAATCAATATGTATTGGTCGTTTTAGTACTTAGTGCCTATGAGTTAATAGTTATACAACAACGTACAACGTTTTACTGTACATATGGCTCTTTAAAGTTTTGACATATGCACGGAAAGTGCTCTTTTCCGCACTAGTGCGGGAAAGTAGCACCATATGTACTGTAAAGTTATATACACTCGTTATTTGACGCTTGTAATGGGAATGCTGCATTCGGTATTACGAGTATACTTACGTAAGTGTTAAAATAAATTTACAGAGGCGTTTCGATATGACTAAGACCTTTCCGACCTCACCAGCCCGCCTTTTCTTGGCATAAGTTATGTTGATAAATTGTATATACAAATAAATAATGTAACTTGTTTTAAGCTCACCTCAACGCTCACCCACAAATATATCTTGACACCTCGATGCGTAGTTAACTAAGCGTAGGTGGAGGTCTAGTTTCGTGACGGGTGACCGCCGGGGTCAGCCGCATTAGCGCGAATATCAGCCCTGTATTGTTTATTCATATTATACCTATGGGTTGGCAATGTTGCGCCGGAAAAGTGGTGTTTCACTAGTTTTGTTGTGTATTAAGCAAGTTGTTTTGGCGTGTGGCCAGCCGGTGTCCGAGATACTTTTGATCCCTCTGGACTAAAAGTTCAACGGAGATGACAAATGATCACGGGGAAAGAGCATTGAAGTTGAATGAAGAGAAATTGTTAGAGCGGGATTTATACAGACGAGTCGTTATTAACAGCACAGCCTACGCTTTGTGCGACTTCAATATAGTGAAGGTTATTTTGAAATCATTCCATATACCTATTTAGTTTTCATTGTAACCATCCTCTCTTTCGGCATTCGGGTTAAAACCAATGAGGGAACGACGTGTATTTATTGTCTGTGTAACTACTAGAGCGGGTCATAGAAAGGCTAAGAGAGCAGGAAGGAGAAAGAGAATGGAGGGAAGCACCTGGATGTAGACAGACAAAGATGATGATAGGAGGTATGGATCACAGAAGAACCAGGTATCTGCTGAAACTGGGTAAGAGCAATCTAAGAATGTTGACAGGTATTATAACTGGTCATAACACTCGAAAGAGACACTTAAAGACACTAGGTATTAGAAATGATGCTTCCTGCCCGCACTGTGGGGGGGGAGGAAGAAACTAGCAAGCATGTACTAGCGGAATGCGTCATGTACGCGGCACCGCGGCTTAGAGCTTTCGGTAGAGATGTGCTAGAGGAGTGGGAATTGAGGGATGTCAACCTTAAAGATGTCCTTCTGTTCTGCAGGAACACAAGAAGAATGGAAGAGTGTAATGTGGGAACGCTGCCGGGACAGTAACCTTAAGCTCCAACCTAAGGGAATGGGGCTGAATGAACGCGACGAGCGATCGACTGCCCAGGCGTCCCTTCACTACATCTACATCTACTACTACTACAGCGTGTATCGGTACTAGGGTTGTCAGGTGAGTCGCGAGAAAATACCGGACAACCCCAACGGGGGGGGGGGGGGGGGTGTATGCTAGGCTAGTAAGACAAGGACGCCAAAAAACCTTGTTTCTTGTATACTGATATATCAAAACAAAAGAAGACACGGGCGCGCGCGGGTGGGGCTCGGGGGAGCGAACGCAGGCAGCGAGTACGTACGAGTGAGTATGCCGAGGGACGGGTACCTATGCCGCACGCAGTCCGCAGAGCGCAGACGCACGCAGAAAAAGACAGCGAGCGAGGAGGGATTTCATATGCCTATTTTTGTAGGCGCTTGCTTGTGACAGTTCTGATTTCCTCAAAATACCGGACATTGTTCTGTCCGCTATGACCATTTATTTTTTACCGGACATGCCTCGAAAATACCGGACTGTACGCTTAAATACCGGACATCTGGCAACCCTAATCGGTACTTATGTTTCTACTTACAGCATTTTTGAACTCATAACTCTACCTACAATTTAGTAGTTTATCACACCTAATTTGTCAAATTGAATTACCCATTAATATATATACGAAGCAGATTCCCTCTTCAAAAAATAGTTGTCTGTAAATTCAGTTTACGGACGATAATTTTACGTTATAACGTCAAAAGAAAACATTGATGAAAAATAGCATACTTTTATAAATTAATTACAATAATTATCACTGAATTATCATTATTTTGTTCTGTCACAAAAAACCATTAAAACGACACCAATATTAATAATTCTAGACATTTCAACTCCATCGCACCCCAACAGGGGTCCGCTACGTTGGATTTTAAAATCGTTGTTTTTTTCGTAATCAGCGACCCGAAAAACCATTGAAACGATACCCATGTTGATTTTCAGACTTTGTCACCGCATTTCCCCGTTTTAAGGGTTGAATTCTCATATATTTACTCATTTATCTGTGAAGTTTCGAATAAAATCGGAAACAAACACAATATCTACGACAAATTGTATTTTGCTGCTGCATTTTAGAAACCGTATTTAATTTAAAGATAAGATGAAACAATTTTAGAAAAAGGATCAGCTTACGGGATTAGTTTCCTTCGTGGCATCAGGATAATCCTATTGTTTTACTTCAAAACAAGTCGGCACTCCAGAACGTGGGGGACGAGACCCTAGAAAAACCTGATATCGTTTCAATTTGATCCGGCTGTAGATACTACTTTGGTACCAACATATTGGACTTGGATATTTAAGAAATAAATAGCATGCATTTGGAGTTACACTTCCAGGGCTGCCTTTAGTAGTCGTACTTCGATTATTATCATCATCATTATCTTTTCAGAGCTCTTATTACCTAGTACTTTCCAACTTATTCCACATTCTGCCTTTTCCTTTATTTCTCTACTAGGTAGCAGCGCGCGAAAAAAAAAAAGGTTAATGAGAAAAGATATGTGAAACATCAAATAATTCAGTAATCACATTTTTTTGCGCCCCAGTAATTGATAGAATAGCGAAGAGCTGAATGCAATCCAACGCACCTATGGTAGGCTGATATGACTGTATCAATGCTTGTATGTTTCGGTAGTTTGTAAAGAGCAATATCTACTTGTTAAGTTTGGTACAGATTTAGTCAGTGTGAGTTTTCCTAAAAATTCATAGTTCCTAAAAATGTGGTTGAATTAGCAGATTCAATAGAATGAATTTGATAGTTACAATTGATTGGGCTATTAGCATATTAGGGATCTTTGCCTAAAATGCATAAAATGTATACAACAAAGCTTTTCTTTCGAAATCGGATAGCTAAGTCTCTTAAAAATATTGTGTATTTAAGTAGCTTTGTCAGGGTAAAAGTTTGTAAGCATGGGAGACTCTTCGGAACTGCTTATCCGATTACAATAATTCTTTCACAAGTAGTTAGGTGTATATAATGGACCCACGAGATGATCATTGGCTAATATTTTATTTCGCGGCTTCGCTTGCATTATCAGTAATAAGCGGGCGGAGCCTTGCGGGCAGGTGACTAACTGAATAATTACGAGTATGTTATGTATCAACAGTAGTTACATAAGCTACGTACAGTCAGCATTCTATAGAAGCTTAGCGTCTATCTATAGTAGCAGCCAAAGTTACCAAATAAAATAAATATCAGGGGACAATCTTACACAAATCGACCTGGTCCCAAACTAAGCAAAGCTTGTACACTATGAGTCTACTAAGTAAGAGACTAGACGTCGATAAACATACTTATATAGATGAATAAATACTTAATAAATACTTAAATATATAGAAAACATCCATGACTCAGGAACAAATGTTCGTGCTCATCACACAAATAAATGCCCTCACCGGGATTCGAACCCAGAACCTCTTGCTTCGTAGGTAGGGTCACTACAAACTAGGCTAAAGCGGTCGTCAAATAAAATATCGTAACACATCCTCACTTTTTCAGTTAGTACATAAAGGCGTGTACCGAAATATTTGACTACTTTGGCTGCTCTAGCTCCTACTTAAAATATACTAGCCCGCTACCAACTCAATAAAATACTGCACTAGAGATGAATGCTACTAATTATGTAATGCTGATTGTAGTCGACGAGTCGTAAAAAACATGGAAGGTTTGTGCACGAGTTACTAGGATTTGAGTGGCATATAGTGGTAGCCCTACGCTTAAAAAAACCGCAAATCGATGTACAGTTTAGCCGTTTGGCACACGCATACTAGAGGTCAAAACAATTTTTTTGACCCGCAGTTCCTAAAAAAATTTCCCTTAGGGGGAGAGTGCCGAAACATTTTTCTTTTTGTATGGAAAAAAAAAAATTTTTTTAGAAACCTATCGTGTGTAGTATCATATGAAAGGGCTTTTCGAGGCGATTCTAAAAATATACCACATCATTACATTCTAGCCATATTTTTTTAATTAAAACAAAAATAAATTTCGAAACATACCAAGGTTGGGCTCCTCCAGACACGATATGACTGTTTTTTTTTTTAATTCAATATACCACAAATAATACGTGATATCCTCATGTCTAACCTCAAAAAAGCAATTTTGAAAATCATTGCATTAAGTATTTTTTTTAATTTTTCAATATTAAGTGACACAGTTCTACTTCAATACCTATTTTACGTGACTTATGGAACTGTACTGCAGATACGGTACATATTAATCATAAAACGTAGGTCTATTTGACTATAAGTATTATTGTTGTATGGAATTGGGGTCGGTGAGTGCTGGTAGTATGCGTTTTGCCGCGGTAGATCGGTGAGCGCGCGAAACTAATTTAGATGCAAATCGGCAAAGAAAAAAATGGCCCAGTGCGTGTCGGGCCACGCGCAGAGTAGAGTTCCGTAGTTGCCTATCTTAATTACATCAAAACGCGCGCGGTAAAGCCCGCAAAGGAATCATAGAGTTGAAAAATGGTTTTAAGAAACCCATAATATTTGTGAACAAGCTATCCAACGAAATCCCACACTAATGGATTAACGAAAGAAAAAAATGTCATCCCCACTAACCCTAAAATATATTTTTTTCAAGATTGTATTCTACTGTTTTGTTTGTGTGATTGATTCATTTAAGGCATCATCATCATTATATCAGCCGAAAGACGTCCCCTGCTGGATAAAGGCCTCCCCCAAAGAGTGCCAAAGTGACCGGCCCTGCGGACAGATGGACATGGCGGAACCAATTATATAATATAATCAAAAAAAAACTTCTCGGCGTGACTCGTTACTTTGTGTCCTCATATTTCTAGCAACTAGCCTTTGACGGAACCAGACATTCTCCTCGGCACCCCTTCTCGTTTTTAGGGTTCCGTACCAAAAATGGTAACAAAGGAACCCTTATGGCGCGACTCCGTCCGTCTGTCTGTCTGTCACAAAGTGAAATATCTCACGAACTACTCAAGCTATCAACTTGAAACTTGGAATGGTTATAAATGAGGAGACGAATATGAGGAGGGGGCAAAAAAAAAACAACTATAGGGTCAAGTGGGGTATCATTCGAAAGGGCTTGAGTTGCACTTTTTGAAGCAGTTTTTCTTTTTTTTTCTACACTCGGAAAAATTTTGATCAATGAAGGAAAATGTAAAAAAAAATACCATTCCCCCCCCTTATCTCCGAAGTTATTCAAGCGAAAAATTTGAAATAATTACTTGTGATTAAGATAAACATATATATTACGGGAAAAGTTTTTTTTTTCTGTATCTAGCATATTTTTTGTTTTATTATCAAAAATCATTTCCTAGTTAAATTTGCAATTTAATCAACTTTATAAGTTTTTTTTGTTTTGAAATTCCTATAAAACTATAAATAGAAGTACTCTCTATCAAATAAAACAATAATAATCGAGATCAGTTCACGTGATAAACAATAATCGCTAAAAGACCAACATACATACTAAGCCGATTGCCCTTGCACGTTAGTACCAAATGCGGCCGATAGATGGCGCTGACCCCATTCGCGCTGTTAAGATTTTTCTAGAATTAATGGGGTTGGGATTGGGACGCGTATATTTATTTTCAACAGCAGGTCAAAAAAAGATCGCGATTCAATTGTCTTGGTGTAAAAGTTACTCGTTGTTTGAAATTGAATTCTATTGTGTTGGGTTAAAATGAGTAATTTAACAAATATATTGGGACTTTTACTTTACCTTGAGTTCATTGTTAGTTTTCACGGAACCCTCGGTGCGCGAGTCAGACTCGCACTTGACCGGTTTTTTTCTCAGTCTTGTCGCAGGTGTTTGTTTTAACCTAATTTCATTTTATGTGCACAATATACCTAACCCATTGTGATTGCGCATGAAAATGAAATTCCGCCTAACAAATTGGGTCATAATAATGGTACCTTCATGAAACTGAGGCCGAGGGCATGTAATAACAGTAGGTATATTACGCGCCATTTAAACTCAGTTACTTCTTTAAAATATTTTTATAATATTGTAACTAAGTAGGTACTTACTATTTTTTTAAGTCACTTGCCTGTATCCGATAGAACTGAATTTTGGCCTAGGCATAAGTCACTTACAACGTAAATTATAACACCACTGAGCTGATCTGATAATGGAGACAAAAAGGTAGTCATAGTGACTTCCAAACTATAAAAAAATCTGGTCTAAATGGATCCCTCTCAACGATGACTGTGCAAAAAAGTATAGTAGACACCAAAAGTTATAACTTTTTTTGATACAGACTTATGGTGACCCAAAAGTAAACGTCAAGCCGCTAACGAGGCATAGCTCAAGTCATAACAATTATTTAAAAAAAAACCGGTCAAGTGCGAGTCTGACTCACGCACTGATGGTTCCGTACAAACTAACAATAAAATTAACTCAACGTAAAGTAAATGTCCCAATGTTTGTTAAATTAGGTACTTATTTTAACCCAACACAACAGGATTCAATTTCAAAGAACGAATAACTTTTACACCAAGACCATCAAACTACCAAGACAATTGAATCGTGATCTTTTTTTGACCTGCTCTTGAAACATATCCGTCCCAACCCCATTAATTCTAGAAAAATCTTAACAGCGCAAAGTTGGAATTGGGTCAGCGCCATCTATCGGCCCCATTTGGTACTTAATGTTACCAAGCAATCAGCTTAGTATGTATGTTGGTGTTTTAGCGATTATTGTTTGTCACGTGAACCGATCCCGATTATCATTTTTTTTATTTAAAAGAGAGTACTACTATTATATTCTTATAGAAAGTTCAAAACAAAGAATACTTATAAAGTTGATTAAATTGCAAACTTAACTAAGAAAAGATTTTTGAAAAAAAAACAAAAATACTTACTAGATTCAGAAAAAGTAATTCTTTTATAAATAAATGAAAGGAAAAATTTAAAAATTTAATGCTCCGAACCGGATTCGAACCGGCGACCACAGGCATTCATGGCCCGTCGCTACTAACCAACTGAGCTATCGGAACAATCCGGTTCGGGCACCAAATCCTTCAATGAGTTCCTTCATACAACGCCTTAGGGAGGCGTCTAGCGACATCTACCAGAAGACTTAGGCTTCTTAACGGCACCAACGTCTCAAATTATATTGAGAAATCGTCAGTAACGACGCGCTACCCCATACTAAATTAATTTTTGTTTTTAAGCAGTAACGCTGCTAACGAAAATTATAAATTTTAAATGAAAGGAGTTTTAAATGAATGGAAGGATTTGGTGCCCGAACCGGATTGTTCCGATAGCTCAGTTGGTTAGTAGCGACGGGCCATGAATGCCTGTGGTCGCCGGTTCGAATCCGGTTCGGAGCATTAAAATTTTCAATTTTTCCTTTCATTTAAAATTTATAATTTTCGTTAGCAGCGTTACTGCTTAAAAACAAAAATTCATTCTTTTCCAGTAATATTTACGTTTAAATCTTAATCACAAGTAATAATTTAAAATTTTTCGCTTGGATAACTTCGGAAAAAGGGGGGGGGGGGGGGTTCCCCCTACTTTTAATTTAGTCCCATGCACCCAACCTTACATATCAAGTACCATCCTAAGATATAAAACCGTAGCCGTAGTTGTATGGTGCAAATTGATCCATCCCTACATAGGCAAGAGTCCTGCCCTTCCTATAGCAAAGCGAAAGAGCATTATTCATGGCCCTTCTCGTGTTATTACCATAATAAAATCTGCGGAAATAAAAAGCGTAATTTGACACAAGCGTCTTGTGGCGTATCCAACACTTAGCCACGCTATATGGTTGCGATAAAATCGTACTTGTTTTTATTATTTAAGCAAGACCATGATGTTTTTATGACATGCCGGTATAAAGAGTTTATAGACATTGGATGCATATTCATTAAACTTTTAAATTCAAGTTGCTCTTAGGCTCGCAACACACGTAGTTATGCCACAGTTTTGGGAATAAGGCGCGCATAATTCTCATATTCTGGTGCTGGCAACGGTTTGACAATAGACGCTCTTCTATTGATAATAAACGCAACGACACGCTGAGCCCGCAAACCATATCAAGAAACCTAATCCGATACCTGCGTGCTATAGCTTACTACTAGACTACCTACTATTCAAGCAAATTGTACAAGTGTGGTTACCGTCACTTATTATGTATTTTTCAGTCCAATGAAATACAATCGAAAGACATATTTCTATACTTAAGGCTTTTTCCACCGCTAGTGAATCATTACCTACGAGAGATTGGAGGCAGAAAATGAATTGAATACAGTAGTATAGTACGGCTCTTCCCAGGTGAACTTTTCGCTTCGAGCCCTTATCTTTCAAACAAAGGCCATTGTCTCTATTATCTCTCGTTGTTGTGGCGCGTGCTTACCGGTAGCTAGCAGCTATGCGATAATAGAGACAATGGTCTTTGTTTGAAAGATAAGGGCTGGAAGCGAAAAGTTCACCTGGGAAGAGCCGTATTATAAAGTATAGCTAATTACAATAGTGTACATAGGTCGTAGATCGAAATATCTAACAATATTTACATATACTACATAAGTACTTGCGACAAGTATGAATAGTATGATGATGCTATAGTACATATACTAGCCATCGATGTATGTGTAGACATAATTACAATGAATTTAAAAGGAAACCTATCACGGCTTAGTACGCGTAACTAGTTACCGAGTAATAGTCGACCAACTTATAAATGTATTTAGGAAGGCCGACGACGCAACCACACCCTTTAGTAGGTGCGCGCGTCTTGATGTAACTAAGACAGACAGGAAAATACGGAACCCTACACTGCGCGTGGCCCGGCACGCACTTGGCCGATTTTTACTGAACTATACTTGTATACGTAGGTACATATCACAAATTTAAGACAGGATGTGAAAGTTGAGCAGGCGCTTGCGAAAGTGTTTGGCAAATATTTGTCAGCTTTCCTACGAGAGTTTTGGCCCACAAAATAAATACGAGGCGACTTTTTTGCGTCGGTTTTCTTAGCAAAGAATGACGACAATAGCGCGTGTCTCGATAGAGGGAGGGTGAAAATTAAAGTGTTATGATTTTTATGAGAAGTCAATAGCTTGTAATCAGTTTAGGCCGGCCGTTGGTGATCTGGGGTAATGATGTTGGGAATAATGTAGCCCGGAGCGGACACTGGAAGCTCGAAGAAAATGATCTACAGTGGGAGACTTACATGCAGTAGATAGTTGCGGGTAGTGATAGTGTTATGATACATATGACGTAGCTAGGTACGTTTGTCGGCTAGGCTATATGTGTAGAAAAGTGTCTGAGGAATATTAACACGCATGCATTATTAACGTTGAGCGGTATCTAATGTAAGTTGGTTCAACGTAGCACTCCGTAGCTCGACGTAGCGCGTAGCATGCTAACTTCATACTCGTAAGTGGCAGGAGTCTCTCGAGAAATCAAGATATCCCGATTCTAACAGAACTTGGTACATTTATGTGAATTTTATGACGAAACTAATGCGCTCATTTTGCTCAATAAATAATAAAACAAATTTCGATCATAGTGGAAAATTGAAAAATTATTCGCCACGAGCGGGATTTGAACCCACAACCTCTGGTATCCGTCCATCGCTCTCCCAATTGAGCTACCGTGGGTCCGCTAATGGCGACGAATCTTTCAATCCCTTCCACTATTGTATTTACACCTTAGCGAGGCTAAAAGGCGGACGTTTCTGCTTCATAAACATTTAATGTTAAATAATAAAACCTCAATACACTCCCTGTCGTTGGTTAGCAGTGTAAAAATAATAATTTAGGAAAGAAAATAGGTACCTAAGTAAAATTATCTTCGAAGAACACCGTTGCACATTTGTATACTCCTAGGCGTAGTATACTTAGAACAGTTTCCTGAGTGGCGTCGTTGCGGGGAAGCAATAGTATTTAATCTCGGGGCAGGGTGAAAACCGATTTTTATACGATGGAGCGCGTCGCCTGTCTAGAAGTAACAAATGGCGTAATTTTCTCGCAGCCAACACTCTAGTGGGGGCCCATTTTTCAGGATACAAGTTATCGTGCTTTCACAAACTTGCTGAGAACACCATTTGCATTAGGTTATTTTTATACCGGGGATTGTGATGTGACAACGAGTTGAATGATGGATGGGGCGTGGGACATACAGCATATATATTCCAATTTGTAGAATCCTGGTTTAACTTGATATTTAGTAACTAAAACAACGGTAATGGGTATTCGGTGTCTAGCAGTAACGGTATCTAGGTACTTACCTATTATGGCGATAATTCTTAGACTATACTTGCAATGAAAAAGTCGACGTTATCTCGCTCATTCCTTTCTTCCAACAGTCAGACTAAAAAATAACTTATTCGCTTAAGAATACTTAGGGCTTTATTACTGGCTCCCCGCTGAAACCGGAGAATTATTCGTAAACCACAGACAACGCTCCCTCGACTCAATTAACTAAAAGTAAATCTAAGCGCGCGGAGTATTTTCTTTGCAATCTTGATAGGGATTAGCATTCCCATAGTTGCCTATATATTTTAATGCATTCATTTTATATCCCACTTTTACGATATTACCATTCATTCACTAGATATTACATATTAGTCTGTGTGATCGGAAATTTTTGAATTTTATGGAGGAATTTTATTTTATTAAACCAGCTAGTAGATTACGTAACGCATAGTACGTAGTATTTTGTATAAGAAAATGACGGATGAATTGTCCTATCGTACGATCGAAAAGTTACGTAATCACCCATCTGGTTCAGTTATCGGGGCACGAAAGAACACTTCAAATTTATTATTCTATTAAATTTGTGCGTTTTCTTTGACTAGTAAAACGTTGCTCGCGGCGGACTTTTCTTACAAATTACATTAGTTTGACTCTCTCGCTCACAGTTTCCTTGAATAAAGTGCAAGTTTATATTTTCTGTAAACTGCAATTTGCGTTCAGTTATCTTCTTTTGTCGCTTTGAGGGTGGAATCTTCATTCGTAACGGCAGTATTAGCGTGCCCGAAACATGCATCACTATAAAATTGAATTGATCAAACATTTTCACCTGCATTACGTGCCATATTTTGCTGTATGTACTGTCAGGAGTATTATATAACATGTGCCATTCAAATGCGGGCAAAAATATCTGACAAGTCCTAACGGCTCTAGAAACTATGTATTGTCATATGTATAACACTTAAAATTCTCGCGCTTTGTACATATACTTATTTAACCCTTCAGATGTGGCGAAGAAGCATGGCCGTTTACCCACGTCTGTGGCACCCTCTGAGGGACGCTCCACCGACAAGGTTTTTGGGGTGAAGTGATTTGGTAAAATTAAATTTTCTTTACTTTTTTACACAATCACAGCCAGGATTTTGTATGAAACTCAATCTATATTAAATTATCTAACTGCAACGATATATCATTGTTACATTAAAGTCGTATTAAGGCTATTTAGCTGACCTCGTCACCAGGTCACCGAAGTTTACGACGTATTTTGGTTATTTTAAATATGATAAATTGGTTTTTTGGGGTGTTTAATGGGCTTAATTTGAAGAAATGAGTGTTATACTTGTTCGAAAAACATTTAAAAAAAAACATTTATTTTAGAAGTTTGGAGTCCATAAGGTGTTAGTGTTACAGATTTACTTAAATAATAATGTTAGTACCTAAGCTTAAATGTTGAGTGGTCCAGTGCCTGATGAGGGCACTGTCCCATCTCTCCGCCACAACGGCCAGGAGACTGTAAAAAATGGCTGTATAAAATGGCAGGCTCATGAGTATTTAATTTACACTAGACCATTTTAAATATTCTATTAAAATAATGCCTACACTCAGAAGTTGCTCGTGTGGGCTTCCATTAACATGTTTATATCTGAAATGTTTTATACTGTATGTAATCAAATTCATGCCTAAACAATAAATTTGGGTCATCAACTAGGTGTAACAGAAGCTTTTTTATTGTAGGTGAAGCAGGTTTTATGAGAGAGTAAAATGAAATAAGTATGTCTACTTTCATACAAAATAACCTGTCCTCTTCCTAACGACTGCAATCATCACAGCAACCATGGGCTTTAAACCAAACAAATTTGGTTAGAAGCATCTTGATTAAATGTCCTTTCAATTCAAATTACAACATTAATACCAGTTAAACAAAAAACACGTAAAAACATGTTATTAAAACAATGAAAATCAAGACTATTTCGAAAAAAAAATTGTTTGCTTAGTATGGATATACCCTTACCCACACCATGAGTTTGTAGCAGCGGTAACACATGATCAACATGAAGGAATAGTTGTGATTTCTGAGTGGTCTATCGTCTGTGTAGAAAGGAGTTCTTTCTTACGATGGTTCTTCGTAGATTGTACAAGCACCTAAATAACACAGCACACAGCTCAGTTAACACTTATTGAAACTATGATAGCACATGAACCATCGTATTCGTGCTTACGATGGCGCCACTAATCGAAAGCGCCACTCACTCACTTGATTGGGTCAAAAAGTCCGAACGAGCACTAAAGAAACACCTGAATATTTATTAATATTAATCTTGATAAGCACATTAATCACAGATGTATCCACATTATGAAATCGCGCTGGCGCGCTGCGTAAGTGACGTCACGAGGTCCCATGAGCATCCCGCGGACGGAAGTTCCTTGACGGTTACCATCCCTCTGAGGGCTCTATTATGACCGTTACCAATTTCGATATATTTATCTACTTTCAAGCGGTTGTTAGTCCATTTCATACATTTAAAATAAATTTACGTTAAATAGCGATAATGTTAATTAATTCTAAATTAGTAGAAAAGCGCTAAAAAACCTGTAAGCAAATTTTGACCATGAGTAGTATGGACGACAAGATCAACACGCGACGGCAGAGCTACGCATCGCGTCATACGAAGATTATACGTAAGAGAAATATGTGATTATTTATAAAGACTTTAGATTAGATTAGATAGATTGTTTAAAATAATAAAGAACCCAGTAGTTAGAATCCCCATAGTAATTATTTACATAGAACACCCTCTCATAACATTCATTTGATATCATTTTAACATTGTAACATTAAAGTAAAATCTTAGTACAAATGTATTAGAAAGAGAGAGGAGATGTTGCCTATGCGCGAGCGCAGCGCAGACTGGCCGCCTGGAGGGGAGGGGTATATCGCGCCAACATGACCGTAACGAGAGCCGCGGCCACCGAGCCTGAATTAGAACTTAGTACGGCGCATTTTGACTTTGCAATTAATATGTTTACACTTATATCTTTATAACGGCTCATCGTATTAGAAAGATTTATATGTTGTTAGAAAGCTAATTAAAAGTTCTATTCAATGTTTAAACTTAGAAATAAGTAAACTCAGTAGGTTCAGCGCAAAAGATAAGTAAGAGTTACAAAAGGGACCGAATTACGGTTTGCCCGATTTCCATGTATGATTATTCGAATAAGAAAATAATTACGAACCCTACTGTATTTATAAGAACTCAAGCCACATAAGAACTTTGTAAATCAGCTTAGACTTCCGCCCATTAATATGTATAACATCCAAATAACATCTTGTAATGTAAATTAGTCAAGTCAAAGTGGGCGTAACTTTTGTTGTCTCACTCAGCACGTCTTGCTTGCCCGCTGGCAGGTATAAATAGCAGGTACGGCCCGGAGCAATTCAGTGTCAATCGGAGCCTCCTGGAAGTCACAACAAGAAGAAGAAGAAAACTACAAAGTATTAGGAAATTAGGGACTTGTATCAAGTCACTTAGGGCAGTGATAGGGAAAGTAAATAAAAGTCTATTTTTCGTTATTCCTTCTTTTATTTTGGTAACAGCGTTTACCCCAAAGTGTCTGAGGACACGGGCGAAGCCCAAACACACCATTCGGGCACCGAGTGGTAGTACGCGCTGTCCGTACACATAGGGGCGGAGCTCGTCCGTCGCCGACTTGTGTCACGGAGCGTGGTCGACGCACTGTCCGAGCACATAGGGGCGGAGCTCGTCCGTCGCCGACTTGTGTCTCGGAACTAGGTCACTCTTAGGTGACTGTGAGGGGCGAGCATTGCCGCGGCCGGTAGCGCGCGCGCTCACTCGCCCAGCCGACGCCGCCGAGAGCGGACGTCGCTCACAAGTAGGTATATTATGTTAGCCACAAGTTTATTACCGTTAATCAACTAAAAACTATATTTTTTTAACAGAAAACGTTGGCAACGAAAATTTGCACTTAAACCATTAGAACTCACTCGCGAAACTCGACCGTGGTTAACGCGCCAGCGGTAGTTTTAGACTACCGATCAAATTCAAAAATTTCCTGTAATGACCATTGAAATTGTCGCTTGCTAGCTGTCTCGCTTCATTGGCTATACGTTTCAATGGATTAAAACGAGATCAATACACGAATGGTGGTTTTATTTCTAAGAAAGTAAGCACAGCCGTTGCGCCCCTCCGAGGGGGGCTCCACCGACCTGCAGGAAAAAATATGAAGCCCACAGAGGGATGACTACAGCTGATGGCTTAAAAAAACCGTTCAAGTGCAAGTCTGACTCGTGCACCGAGGGTTCCGTACAAACTATCAATTAACTCAAGGTAAAGTAAATGTCCCAATATTCTAATAATTATTTTCTCGCCTTTATCAAGTAACTTTGACTTAGTTAAAAGCCCAACGAATAGGATGAAAAATGGAAAGAAGTAATTTTCGCCTGTTAAATTACTTATCCAACACAACAGAATTTAATTTCAAACAACGAATAACTTTTACGTTTTTTTTTTGACCTACTTAATCACGTTTGTTTGACCTGCTATTATTGATTCAATACCCGTCTCAACCCCATTAATTTATAGAAAAATCTTCATCAGCGAAGCGCGAAGTAGGAATGGAGTTAGCGCCATCTATCGGCCCCATTTGGTACTAACGTGCAAGCTTAGTGTATGTTCGTGTTTTAGCGATTATTGTTTATCACGTGAACGGATTTCGATTATTATTATTTTATTTGAAAGAGAGTACTTCTATTATCGTATTATAGGAATTTTAAAACGAAAAAATACTATATAAGGTTGATTAAATTGCAAACTTAACTAGGAAATTATTTTTGAAGATAAAAAAAAACGCTAGTTACAGAAAAAGTTATACTTTTTCAGTAATATTTATGTTTATATCTTAATCAAAAGTACCTAATAATTTCAAATTGTATTATTTTTTACTTCATCATAGATCGATTTTACCAATTGTAACGTAAAACGTTAACTTTCATTACATACTAAAACATCTTATCAGAATTTTAGAACCTTACTAAACAAGCCTGGGCTCATTCCTTAGCTACCTCGTTGCGTACCTAATCTAACAAACCTATATAAAATCTCCAACAGACAAACAAACTGTCCTCGTATACAGAATCAGTAGATGTTCGTTATCTCGAAGCGGCCCCCCTTGCCCCCGCGAGCCGGCGCGGCTCCGGTGTCGCGAGCGCAGCCCTCGTTCATTTCGCATCTCGACTCGCCACGAGTAACGCGCGCCGCTTTGGCCGACCTTATCACCACTGTGCGGACGTGTCGAATTTTATTAAATTATATTTCTAATGTAACACGGTGAAAGTGTAGTTCCCAGAATTGGGTAAGTGTTGCACAATTACTTATTATTTAGGTGGCTGTAGCAATATAGATCGTAGTTCTAGCTTGTAATTCCTTACAACGGGATTAATACCGTTATCTCGGACTCTGAACCGCCGCGCCCGCGTGGAACGTTCCAGAGTCATTAGAAGTCTTAGAATAGGAATGTAATCTTTTTAATAATTAATTTAATCTGTGAACTATAGGAGTATAGTGTCAATTTGATCCCGTGATGATTTTCTGCACTTTAATTTAGTACTCACTCGTTAATCTTAGGCTAGTTAGGTGCATGTAATCGTCACGTGTTACCTAATTAACTAATTGTATAGGTAACACTATAGCGATATAGCTTGCTTATGATTTTAATAATGTTGTTATTGCTCCTCATTTACAATGTGGAATTTAATTATTTTTGTTCCTAATGTGTAGGCACGTGTTAATTCTAGGCACATGCCACTGACACGTGTAACCTAATGCCTAATTCGCATCAGTAGTGCTATAGTGATATAGTGTGCTGCTAATTGTAAATAATTTTAATGTTAATGCTTTAATTTCCGATGCGGAAATTGAGAATTTCCGTTACTTTTGGTTCGCCGCCACGTGTTTCTGCCTGCTTCGCTTTGTACTAAGCCTGGGCTACTATTTTTAACAAGTTATGTTTAAATAAACCTTGTAATTATATACAAATTTGTAATTAACTTCAATTAATTTAGAAAAGGCTTTCCACCATGTCAATCTTCCACGATAAATCATTTCCCAAACGGAAATTCATGTGAATCAGTTGAGAAACTTCTGCTAACGCGCCACGCTATACAATTGCACTCCGCCGGCTTTGCTTTTGCATTTTCCTTGTCGCATAACAATTTAAAGAAATTAATTACGTTGTAATACAACCCCTAAATACATAGAAATAGACTATAAATTATATCCGAACACTTTTGAATGGATTTAATTCAATTTATTAACAATTAATTAAATAATTAATTGGTAATAAATTTAATTAACTTTTCGGAAATTGCTGAATCACGCTTGGCAAATGATTCTCGCCCGCCCTGCTTGCTCGCTCTGTACCTGGACTGCACCACCATCATACTAGACTGCTCCTTGCCCCACCCCTTGCGTTAGCGCACACTAACTTGTGTGGTCCAGGGCGAGGATGTGGACCCTTTTTAATCATAAACGTGGACGCGTTCCAGGAGCTACCTTTACCCTTGAAGACCGAGGCAGATGCTCCCCCAGGGAGTAAACAAGATGGAGACCCCTGGCGCGTGAAGCTCTCCCGGCACCTAGCTGCGACTTAGGGGAGCTCCCGTCGCACCACCGCTTCCAGCGCGCCCACCTACCACCTCGGGCCACCCGCCGTCTCCCGCCGTCCAGCTGCGCACTGCGAGGGGAGTGAGGGTAACCAGAAGGACCGACCACCCCTCAAACAGACCTGGCGCCTAGCCACACACAGCCCAGCCTAGGCAACCGAACCACCCCTATACGTTATTTAATATATTTTGTGAAATCTTATAATTTTTTTATTTGCTCCGTGGTAGGTACCATCTTGGAATACCCATTCACGTGACACAATGTAGAAAAAAAATCTGATTCAAAAAGTGGAACTCAAGCCCTTTCATTATGATACCCTACTTGACCTAATAGTTCAATTATTTTTGCCCTCTCCTCATATTCATAATATTTCATAGAAAATTAAAATGTATATTTAAGTGGTCATTTTCCATGCACGTGGATAACTCTCATTTAACACTATTCCAAATTTCAAATCGATAGAAGTAGTTAATTTGTAAAAATGTAAATAATATCGCGTTAGACACTTTGTGTAGATACTTACATACCTAAATGCTTAATACTGGTGTACAAGTTGCTGCGTGCAAGACAGATTGTAAGAAAAGGGGTTTTACCTAACCTAACTTTGACAAATATTGGATAAGGGTGGGTTGCAGCAAACTGTTTAGTGATCGTAAGCGGTGTTAGTCAAAATCGGAATGTGGGACAAGTTTCTATAAAATCGGAACTGCCGCCTTAAAAAAAATATATCTAACGTTAATAAGTCTGTAAGCGGAAGCAATAACCTAACCTAACCCGCCCTTAATGTATGTTTGATACGAGTAAATACCCTGAAATCTCCGTCGTGTTAAAGTAAATGTGTTCATTGCAAATCCATGCTGGCTTCAAGGTCACCAAAGTATTCCTCTCCGCTCAGTAAAGCGGCTCAGCTCCAACTCGGTCCATCATCTTGTTCCTAAGAGGTTTCGGTCAATTTCGCCTCATGCATATTTCATCTGGTTTTCGTCAATCGTAGACTCGACCCTAAAAGCAGAAGCCGTGAAATCTAAGAATCCTTTTCGGAGAGCTTACGACGGATACACTTTAGCTAGTCTAGACCAAGACGGATGTATGTACATGTGGATACAATTTCGGTCTGTTCGTTTTGTACCTAAAATTTGCTAGTATTATATTTCTCATAGGTATGTATCTAATCTGTCTTGAAAACAAGTGTAATAATTTGGAATCTAAGGTACCTAAACTGCCCCGTCCCGTAGGGCATAGAAGTAGTACACCACTGATCGTTGCCAGGTCATTCAAACTTTGCGAGACAAGACTATACTACTTCTATACATACTACCTACCCTATCTCGACAGACATGAAGTTAGATAAAAAAACTATCGTAACGTATCGTAACCGTAACGTTTGTGGCGGGGTTAAAAATTGGTTTTAGGGAGTTCATAATATTCCATAGGTAAAAAAACTTAAGTACTTAAAGCCCTTCATCAATGTAAGGGCGATGTGTTCGAATAGGCATTGCTTATGTTTGTGTTAGACAATTTAAACGGGCTTATTAATTTGGTGAGTATTTTTTCTACAAACGAACAGTTCGTTGGTGCGCCTCTACAATTCTTACTAGGCCGAGTTTAAGCATCTGAGGGGCTACCGCGAAATGAAAACGAACTTCGTTCGTGTATCTCCGTCTCTGTCGCACTTGCCAGTTCGAGCGATAGAGAGGGAGATACAGAAACGAAATTCGTTTTCGTTTCTTTGTAGCCCCTCTGACTACATATGCGCGAAGTGTAATATTACACTTCGCGCATAACAATGACGTGAGCAGAATGAATAAGTAGGATACTCGTAATGTTCTGCTATACGAGGGTTCGCAGAGGCTAATTTAAATGTAGATATGTCACTGAAACCGTTTATCCAGACACGTGTAAAGGTGTACTCATTCATGAACTGAACATGTGTTTTTGACGATCGGTTAGCCTAGTGGGTAGTGACGCTGCCTACGAAGCAAGAGGTCCTGGGTTCGAATCCCGGTAAGGGCAAAATGTTTGTGTGATGAGCATGAATATTTGTTTCTGAGTCATGGATGTTTTCTATGTATTTAAGTATTTATATCTATTATATATATCGTCGTCTAGTACCCATAACACAAGCCTTATTGAGCTTACTATGGGACTAGCTCGATTTGTGTAAGATTGTCCCCTTATATTTATTTATTTATTATTTATTTATTTATTTATGTCTACAACTACTTGCTCTGTAGGCATAAAAGGTGTGGTGTGGTAATGTGGTCCTACAGGCTAATCTGTAATACTGTTCGAGCCTTAGAGTGTAGGTTTCTACAGAGAGATATACGCGTTGCCACAATAAGGGACGAAAAGGCTCCTATGCAGCTAACTTAAGAACTGGTCTGAAAACGGCTGACGGCTTACCATGAACCTACTTAATTTGGGCGAATAACTCAGTTGCCGCAAATAAAAAAAGTGGAACTATGACAAAGATAACGAATGATTTCTTCCTGTCACACTTACTGAGATTTTCATAAGTACTACCTATTACCATCTCGTATTGCTCGTTCGTGGTATAAGAATTTATGAGTCCCGAGTATCATAGCTCCATGTTTCGAACGAACGTCTATATATATTTACTGTGAAAATGACAGTTGTTCTTAGCTCTTGCTTTCCCTCTTGCTCATTCCACAAGTAACGCAAGTGCCTTGAAGGTATTGAGAAAGATAGCCAGGGCTTCCGCGGATGCGCTGTGTTGATAGTGAAGGACCCGAATTGGACTGGATGGCTTCCTAATTGTATACATGTCGCACCGTTGAACAGGAGCATAAAGTCTCAGAAAGTTAATTGCTATTCAAATAGTGGATAAATAAATATCCCGGTTACCACAGTACTTATTTCCATACGCAACTATATGCTAAAGCATTCCAAACACCAGAGCATTTTGTTCAAGGAACCCTAATAAAAGAGTAAGTGGCCCTTGAGATACGCGGTAGCACGTAACACAAAAATAACATGCCTATAAACGTAATAGCCACCTAATTTGAGAATTGTTAGCTGCTCAATTTGGCTCTCCCACGCACCACCATAATAAGCGCGCGTAAAATAGGCCGCGCATGCGCGCACTCGTCTTGCCTTATCGCTTTGGACACTTTTTTTCTTCGACATATATTTATTTATTTGCGTCAGGCAATAAGGCCCATATTTACAAATACCTTTGTGAGTAGGTATGTAGCGGTTTACCGGAACTACTCATAAGATGGACACAGGCTGCATTTTATATCGCGGCTTTGCTTGTGTTCTTTCTAATACGCAGAGCCGCATGGTTGGGTAGTCTTTTATTCTAATTTGTTTAGATTATTTCTTGATAAATTGCGTTAAATGTGACAACTGACTTCCAAACATGCGTATTTCAATAAATTCGAAACAAATGGCGAACGTAGAATCTCCGTTTTTGAGATCGGTTTATACTATTTTGATCACGATAAAGGAATAAGTCGGGTAGTTAGTAAATAAATCCACGAAGCAAAATAAATAGATACAGTTCAGTTCAGGGTTCATCTCTGTTGTTACACAAGTATTCGAATTAAGTCCGTTCCTCTCTCTCCCTCGACCTATTTAGACTTAGAAATAAATATGACGCATGTCAGGATACTTAAGTTTATTATTTATGACTTATTCAAACTGCGAGAGGCCAGCTCAAGCAACTGAACACTTTTCACGCAATAAAGCACAGTAGACGTTAATGTTGGGTTTTATTGAGTTTTTTCGCACGGCACATTTGAGCGGCGCGCCGCCGCCCCGTGCTCGTCTGGGCTAAAAGCTTTCGATAACATTGTTTTTGATGGCCGCAACGTCTCTTAGATACAAGTGGACAAATGTTGACTCAAGTGTGACGGCACTTACGTCTCGCGTACGATGCGTATGTCCGATAGATACGTTTTATTTCTAAGCAGGTCTTCAAATCATTTCTCGTTCAAATCAGTGCTCAGCGGTCAGTTACGGAAATTACATGCAAATTATGTAGAATGATGTCAAAACTTACAACAAAACGTATATACAATTTACAATTGTCCAGATAGTCAGGCAAAATATTCATACACACTACACTTTGGGGATTTCTACATATGTTATACAGAGGCCACAGGCAAATTTCCTAAAATTTCAAGTTTGTTACATGGGATTCCTACAAAAACATTCGTCGCCAAAACTTCTCATTAATGTACAAAAATATTTCTCTTATATTTATAATATATCTCAGGTGGAAATAAGGTACCCGTTACAATGCTCGACACATTAATACGTAATAGTTTACACCTATTGCTCATACCTATTGTTTTGACAAAAGATTCAAGGCCTCCACCCACCGGACGCGTGTGCTGCGCGTGTGCTGCGCGTGTCGGGCGCCTTTGAAGCGGTATATTCACACCGAAAGCGGGCGGCGTGTAGCAACGCGTGTGCAGCGCGGCTGCCGCGCCACTGCCACGCGGGTGCTGCGTGTGTGCCGCGCGGATGCTGCGCGGGTGCTGCGCTTGTGCCGCGCGGGTGCTGCGCGGGTGCTGCGCGGGTGCTGCGCGTGTGCCGCGCGTGTGCCGCGTTCGATGTGTGTCTGGTGCGTTTGAAGCGGTATATTCACGCCAGATGCGGGCGGCGTGTAGCAACGCGTGTGCAGCGCGGCTGGCGCGCCGCTGCCGCGCGGGTGCTGCGCGTGTGCCGCGCGGGTGCTGCGCTGCAGCTGCGCGGGTGCTGCGCGTGTGCCGCGCGGGTGCTGCGCGGGTGCTGCGCGTGTGCCGCGCGTGTGCCGCGTTCGATGTGTGTTTGAAGTGTAGTTTCAATGCTTTACAACTTGCGCGTGTGCCGCGCAGCACACGCGCCGCGCACGACACGCGTCCGGTGGGTGGAGGCCTTTAATATTTAAAATATTAGCCAGTGGCGGGCACTAGGACGTCTACCTTACTAAGGTATAATGAAATTGTCATATGCTACGTATTGTCATTTTGTGTTGTTATTTTACCGTATTTATTAAAATTGAGCACGGAATAATTAGCAATCAAATGCAACAACAATTATATGCAATGAGCAAGACAATAAGTACGCTGTTCCTCTCGGAATATCAAGCCGGAATCATTTTGTCGGAATTGGACAAAGTTTATAGATGAGCTCCTGGAATTACAGGTTTTTACCTAGTTAATAAGTGTAAAATTATGAAATTGAAATTCGTTTATTCACAAAGAACATATGGTTACATAAGATCTTATTTTATATACATTACTTCCCATTATATATTCAGTACTAGCTGTACCTGTGACTTCGTTTGCATGTTAAAGTAGGAGTCAACGCATTTCTTCTCTTGGAAATAGGACACATGCAGTTCTAATTTTAGCCTTTCATGTAAAACTTTCAATAAACCTATATATTTTAGTTAAAATGACGTTAAAATCTGTCACTCTTATATTTAAATTATTAGGAAAGGGACAAAACACGTGTTATTTATCAGAGGTATTTTAAGTTTTATGAATAATGGGGTAAAAGTTTAGTAGATGTCTGTGGCAATAGATCGGACACACGCTCTGATAGGTAGGACACACGCTGCAGTATTAAATGTTTATTGATCTTCTTTTCTACATATTTTTAACACTGTGTTATAATGTTATATTATAAAAACGTGATGGATGACTGAAATGATCTTGAGTTCTTGAGTCACTCCGAGTCTCAGGTAAAGATGTGTTTAGGAATTAATAATAGATAATCCTTTCGAGTACCCATTGACCGGTAAGTGTTTATGTGGAACAAAAGATCTCTTTTTAATTTGACAACAGACGGCCAATTTATATTTTCCAAACTATACCTAACCACTAGGTAAGTTCTACAACTATAACGCGAGTCCGAGTCTACTCTGGTGTGAATGTTAAAGCAATGTTTATTTTTTTCATATTGCAATGTTTCAGATTGCACTATCACATTCTGGCAAATCTTGTGTATGTTCCCGCCCTTGCCCACATAATAATGTGTGTTGCAGGCTTTATGATAAAAGTATTGTGGTCTCTATATTGGCTGAATGTCAACTTGAAGCCGCCTTAAGGCACAGCCACACTGGCGCGGCCTGCGGTGGCGGACAATATTAAATTTGACAGCGGCGGACAAGTTTACTATTGTCCGCCGCGGCCAGGCCGCGCCAGTGTGATGCAGGCCTAATACTGACGCGCTTCATAATTTATGTTTATAAAAGGCCCGTTCTATACTGATTTCATACATGTTTATTGCTGATAAATATAAATACTGACAAACCAGCGCGGCTATCACAAAACGGCGCGCCAGCTCTCTCGATTTTTCTCCAACTATCCGTCTCTCTCTTATCAGATAACTTAGAAAGAGACATATAGTGCGTATCTGAAATCATCGGGGGACACAAAAATGGTTAATTTGATACTGGCTGATTCTTTTTTTAATTAAGAGATTTATTATAAGTGAGAGATGAATGGTTATATTAATTTAATTTATTGCAACGCTAGAATTATAGTAAATTGATAATTTTCGTCTTGTTTATATAGTGCATTTTAGAGGTTATGTTTACATAAAACCAACTTTGTACTTGCAATAAATAAATTATAATGGTTTTAATTAAGTGTAATTGCAACCAAAGTGAACTATTTGGAGGAAGTAGATACTGTATATAATAAAATTAATATACAAATCTTGTATTTAAATTACTAGCATTCTGTCTGCATAAACATTATATAGAGGTTGTAATGTTTGTGAGTTTGTATGTCTATACCAAATAAGTATTTGATTGTAATTTTTCTATATTAGGAACCAAAATTTAATAATGTCTTAGTAATAAAGTGAAGTATCTAAATCTCTAGGTCGTACTATGCGTGTTGCCATTATGAGCAATAGTGGTGCCCCTGTTATTTTCTAGACTTTTTGCCAGACTACCTATAACAAATGTTCAAAGCAATTAACATATTTTATTATTTCTCTTCTTTCACCCCATTTTATTAAATACTGATTTCAAGAATATACCTCCTTAGACCAATATAAAACAAATGATATACAATATAAGGTGTAGAATAATTCCGGACGGTCATTAAAGAAGGAAGGCAGTAATGAACCTCGGCCCCGCTGTCTCGCTAATTGCTGCACTCTTATTAAGGTCGAGTGTTCCCAAGTTCAAAATGCACTTTATACTTGTTCCCATAATGAGCTGTGTCGATTCTTGGACACTGATGAATTAGTTATCGTGACTCGTGCCTTCGAGACAGGATCTTTCTTGGATCTGAAAACCAATTTAGATCTAGTTTAACGGCTTGCTATCGAGGAAAATATTTTCAATGCATTTCTCGCACGCACTCTCACTCGCACCGATCTAACGTGTCAGAAAGAGCGCGCGTATCATATAGATATGCGATTGGTATTTGAAAGAGATGAACCTAGAAGTCCTACTTTACCAATGCGAAATGGAGCTAATGTAGCATTTAAGCGAAGTCCGTTCAGAAAACGACCACAAGGGGTATTCCAAGCCCAATTCTACGCGAACGGGGTTTGGAATTTGTTAACCGCTACAGAAGGCCGAGTATATTTCGCCTGAACAGAAAGCGGCAAAACTAATAAGCCTCTTTTTCCAATTAAAAATACAATTTTGATTGATTCCATCTCAATTTCCGAACGTTACCGATGACGTGGTTATCAATACCCATCAAAAACATAAATGTGAAAGGCTGCCAAGTTCGATACTATGGGAATGCTTCGCCTACAAAAGAAGTGAGATCTGAATAAGTACCAAGTTCCATAAAAATACGTCAAATCATAAATAGTTATAGGAATGCACACTTACTGCTGAATGACAGTACTTTTTAATGATGTTACTTGGCAAGTTTTCACACACCACACACCTTTTCAATGCAATGAATCGACACTTTTGGACTGCAGTCCTTTGCAGTCTTTTGGATTGCAATGTGTCAAGTATATAATTTTCTATTAAAACTTGCCAAGTTACATCATTAAAAAGTACTGTCATTCATCAGTAAGTGTGCATTCCTATAACTATTTATGATTTGAGGTATTTTTATGGAACTTGGTACTTATTCAGATCTCACTTCTTTTATAGGCGAAGCATTCCCATAGTATCGAACTTGGCAGCCTTTCACATTTATGTTTTTGATGGGATTTCATTTATTTTTGTTAGGTGTAGGTTATTTATTATTTTTTTATCACTTTTGCTTTAGGAAATGTCTCATTCCACTTAGGTATGTACTTTATAATATACCCTGTATACTAAGCGTCTAATTCTTTTTTCTACGCTTGCGTGGCACTGTCTGGATCCCTTTATTGGAAATGGAACAGTTTTATTGTTCTTGTCTTTAAGACAAACATGTATTGTCTTAAATTGGTATGTATCTAAATTTAAATAAGTTTTATCTCATTTCCACTCCATACCTATTACCTACTTATAGTAGAACAAAATTACACATTCGTTGTTTTCGAAACTGACTCGCACTTGGCCGTTTTCAGATTTTTACTTTATTTCGACCTAAAGACAAACCTTCGAGCCAAATTTCAGGTCGGTACGACCATTGGAAGATAGACCCATTTACATTCCGGTTCCGGCAGCGGTCGAGTGAGGTCGTGCTTAGCGGTGCGCTCTTGCCCTATTGTTGTTGTAACCCGAATATCCTCTCCGACTACCTGCTCACTCTTATCGCTCCCCCGCGCGGTGATTATCGCAATTACCACGTGGAAGCATCGGGTGTGTTAGTTAAGACTTTCATAAGTCTCCAGTCGACCCGCGTGTCCCTGCCCCTCTGGAAATCCATGCTCGTAGTGGTCGCAGTCTTTCGGGGCTGTGGGCTAGACACGTCAGTGGCTACCCGTTAGTTAAGACTTTCTCAAGTCAGACCCGGGTCTCTGTCCCTTAGAAAGACCACGCTCGCAGTGGCTACACAGTGACGGATCCTAACGGTGCCAACTAAGTCACAGTGTGGGGTGGCTACCACCACGAAGCCCAGTAATTCGTACAGTCCGACTCTTCCCTTCGTGTTAGGACACATAGCTGACACTGACACGGCGGACAAGTGGACAAGACTCGACACCGACATCAGGATAGCATTTCGGTTCATATTAGGCGTAGGAAAAGCTTAGCGGCGACCGACCAACCAAATAGGATGGAGCTGCAAGAAAGGATCGCGAGGATGGAGGAAGTCATGCGGGCAATGCAGGCCGAAATCGATCGCCTCGCTGCTGAGAACCGACAGCTCAAGCTGGCTCTCAGCGGCGAGGTCTTTGACTCTGCCCAGGCGGCTCCCATACAACCTCCCCCCCCGACAAGTCTCGACTTGTAACTCCAGGCCCATCCGGCCACTCCGACGGCCACTCTGGCCGCCCAAGCCCCTAAGGCCACCATGGGACCGCCGCCGCCACCGCCGTCGGCGGCAGCAGCGACCCCTTCGCCCCCGACCCAGGCCCCTAAGGCCAAAACGCCCATTAAGGGCAAAAGAAAACTCGCCAAGGCAGCCGCGTCTGCCCCAGCCAACCCTCCGGCCCTTCAGGCCCCCCCCCCGAAGCGGACTTAAGCGTGAGACAATCGCGTTCTCGCTCCCTCCAGGGTCGACCATCCTTGCGAGAGGAACGCACTTTCCCACGCTCCAGCTCTCCCCGCCCACCCCTTCCTTCGTTGTCTCTCCACAACCAGACTGACCGACGAACAGACTCGGGACCTCCTCTACTCGAACGAGGAAATGACCATGGACATGACAGACTGGACCACAGTAGGCAGCAGCCGCAAGGGCAAACGTGCGCTGCCGAAGTCTCCTAGGGCCGATTCGCCGGCGAAGAAAGCCCTTAGGACTCCCGCCGTCCAGGCGCCCTCTGCGCAGGCCCCTCAGGCCATTAGTGCCATTCTGGCAACGGACGGCGGGTCTTCGGCCCCCAGCAAGCCAACTCCGGTAGGCAACCCGGACAAGCCGGATTCATGTGTCCTGATCGACACACATAGATACCACACTGCCATGGCCATAGCCAGTCAGCGTGGCATCCGGGTGGTCGGTTCGGAGATTTTGAAACCGCCCTTGGAAGGGATGCGCATCATGGTCCAGGGACCCGAGGACTACCGTGCTCTGACCCGTCTCTTCGACGAGCTGTCGATGGCCTACACCCGGAGGCTGACCGTCGAGGAGAAAGGTTATAGGGCCGTCCTCCGGGGAATCCACAAGGATATCCCGGAGGAAGAGGTAGCCGCGGACCTCAAACGCAAGGGGATCGCCGTCAGGGAGGTTCATCGCCTCTACAATAAGCAAGTAGGGAAGTACGATGTCGTACTAATAGTCACCGACCCGAACCAGCGCAAAGCCGTCCACTCCCTTAAGGAGGTCCTCAAAATGGCGGTGAGAGTGGAGACTCCCAAAAAGAAGACCCACCTCTCACAGTGCCACAACTGCCAGCGGTTTGGCCACGGCGCCCGTGGCTGCCACTCTCCCCCCCGTTGCGTCAAGTGCGCTGGGGATCATGCGACTCGCGATTGCGAGCGCCCAAAAGGATGCAAGTACCCGAACGGCATACGGTGCTGCAACTGTTTGGGTCGCAAGCTCCCCCATGGGCATACTGCCAATTATGGGGGATGCCCTTGCCGCCCAAAGAGTCGCTACACCGGGGCAAAGTCGAAGTCCTCGCCTCCCTCGGGGCGCAAGCAAAGCGCGGGCCGGGTTGCTCCCCATAGCACTCCGCAAAACTTCCCCGCCCTTCCGGCCGTAGGGTTAGGAGCCCCTAGGAACCCGCCGCCTTCAGCGGCCGTAGGTCCCCGCCCGGTGCCTTCTGCACCCCAATCCCAGGCGGGCCCCTCTGTATGGGGACCCGCCGCCAGTCAAGCGGGCCGGCCCGCTATGGACCCACTCTACGCGTTTATGCAGTTAGTACAGGTACTCCCACCGGAGGTGGCGAGCGGCCTGTCTACCCACATATTCGCATCAGCTACTCGCTATCTCGCCGCACCAAGCGGCAGCCAGGTTAACGGTGCCTATTAGTATGGATAGTACATCCCAGAAGCTTAAACCTGCTTCGATTACCATTGGCATTTATAATGCCAATGGTCTATGAAGGACCAGGTGATGAACTTCCTTCGCGATCACTCAGTAGATTTACTTCTGGTCCAAGCGACCTTTTATCGTCCCGGCATTAGAGCCTTTCGCGTCCCTGGATACGTTCAGATTAGAGATGATAGGCAAGATGGTAGGCCATTCGGGGGCACGCTCATTTTCTACAAACGTAACTTACATTGCATAAGTCTCAATCCACCGCCCCTGACTAATATGGAAGTGTCGGTCTGTCGCATCTCGATGGAGGGGCACCCCCCGATATCGATTGCGTCAACCTACCTTTCACCTCAACGAGACTTACTTCTGACTGACCTCAACTCTTTAGCCTCCCTAGGTCCTTCGGTCATCGTGGCCGGGGACCTAAATAGTAAGCATACCAGCTGGGGATGCGTAGCATCCAATCCCAACGGCAATCGGCTTCATCACCTTTTGATCGATAGCCTCCCTTTCGAACTCCTCGCTCCCTTAGAGCCGACTCACTTCCCTCATAACGTAGACCACCGACCTGACATACTCGACATAGCACTACTAAAGAACGTAGCGTTAACTCTGCGTTCTATAGAAGTGCTACACGAACTAGACTCGGGATCATAGGCCAGTCCTCTTGAGACTAGGCCCTCACCCCAATAGTACTCCTCGAACCAGGACACTCGTGGACTGGGACAAGGTACAATCAGGTCTCCTATAGACGGACTCCCCCCTGCTTAGAGATATCCCAGACAATATAACTACAACCGAACAGACAGACCAAGCGATCGATTCTTTCACCAACTACCTCAACGCTGTTCGAAGCGAAGCCTCAAGGGAGGTGTCGGTGGAGGACATCCAAAACCGACCTCTACCTACGGAACTGAGAGAGTTGGTGACAAGGAAAAATCGCGCCATACGTACCTATTCAAATCACCCTTCTGCCGAAAATCGGCAAATCCTGAGGGACTTGTCTAACGAGTCCAAACAGAGAATTGCCGAATTTCGGGAGAACTCGTTCAGGGATCTGATGGGGGAGATAACGCCTAGTCACCTGGCTTACTGGAAACTAGCGAGATCTCTCAAATCCGATGCCTGTTGGACCATCCCTCCCTTGGATCGACCGGATCACTCAACCCCCGCGTTCGAGGACAGTGAGAAAGCCGAATGCCTTGCGAGTAGTTTAGAGTCCCAATGTTCGCCCAACCTCCTCAACACCGACGAAGCCCACATTAGTAGGGTCGATTCCGAGGTGGACAGGAGATCGCGTCTCCCCGTAACTTCACCCATTTTACCGGTGTCGGTTAAGGAAGTCAGTGACCTTGTCAGGCGTCTCCGTATTAGGAAGGCTCCGGGTGCGGATGGTCTATCCAATCGCATCCTGAAACTTCTCCCCGAAACCCTCCTCCTCCTTTTGGTCGGCATCTTCAATGCCGCACTGACCAATGCTCACTTTCCAGCCGCGTGGAAATGTGCAACGGTCATAAGGATAGCGAAGCCCGCCAAACCCCGGACCTCGCCTGCCTCTTACAGGCCGATCAGCTTACTTAGCTCCCTTGGAAAGCTATATGAGCGGATCCTTCTCACGAGAATTCTCAGATTTACGGCTGAGAATAACCTCCTCATCGATGAGCAGTTCGGCTTTAGATCCGGACACTCATGCGTCCAACAGGTGCACCGCGTCACGGAGCACGTGTTGGATGGTTTCTCTCGATTCCAGGGGCTCAAGACCGGTGCGATCTTTCTCGACATAGCGACAAGGTCTGGCATAACGGGCTTGTATACAAGTTATACCAGCTCGGAATGCCGGACAGACTCGTACTCACAATACGAGATTTTCTCAGTGACCGAAGCTTTCGATACCGACTGGAGGGAACGTATTCGGACCCACACCCCATCCGGGCCGGAGTCCCGCAAGGCTCCGTGCTCTCTCCCACTCTCTACTCGTTATTCACGAACGACATTAAGGTGCAACTGGGGTTGTTTGCGGATGACACCGCGCTCTTTACGACTCATTGTAAGTACGCTACTATCCGGCGATACCTCCAAGAGGCAATCTCCGACCTAGGTCGTTGGTTTAATCTTTGGCGTATCGAAGTCAACCCGGAGAAAAGCACTGCAATAGTCTTTCATCCGTCGGACTGCATTAGTACAGAAAGGCGGGTGGCTCCGATCCAGATGTTTGACCGACCCATCCCCTGGGTCAACGAGGCCAAATATCTTGGAGTGACCCTCGACAGGAGACTGACTTTCCGTAGCCACATCCGTAGGGTACGCAACCGCGCGTTGTTTGTGCTAGGAAGGCTAGGGCCGATGATCAACAAGTTTAGTAAAATGTCACTTAGGAATAAGCTGACACTCTACAAGACTTGTGTTCGTCCAATCATGACATATGCAAGTGTAGCATTTGCTCACGTGCCTATGTCATCGCTCAAGCCGCTTCAGGTCATTCAGAATCGTTTTCTCCGAAGGGCGACTGGTGCCCCGTGGTACCAATCGAACCTCAGCCTGCACCACGACATGGAGATTAGCACCATGTATGGTTTCTTTAAGCAGGCTGCTAGACGTTATTTTGATAACGCTCCCCACCATAGGAATCCGTTAGTTAGGAAGGCTGCTGACTACGTCCCCATCCCTCCCCCCTCTGTCGTTACTCGGCGCTCACTGATTAGGGGCCGCACGGTCCGGCGTCCTAGGCACACACTCACGGACCCGGACGACGAAATCACAGCGTCCATCGAAAGATGGAACGCTGCGCTTTCGGCGTCCAACACATCGCGTACACTTCAGCGTCCCCGCCGGCGGGGTCGTCCACCGCGAGACAACACAGACACATACAGTCCGCTTTCATCCCGGTACCGCCGCATACCGGGTAGAGTCAGTCCGACGCAAGTCGGGCCTAGCTGAGTTTCTTGCTGGACTCTTCTCAGCTAGGCTAGGTTTTAGCGAACCAGCGATAAAACTCCCAGTAGTTCGATACCACTCACACCCCAGATTCGGTTGATACCGTTCAACCAATCTCACTGGAGCGCAAAACTCTTAGAGTATTCCAGTGTACAAAACTTCCCCGCGTGGTCGTGCCGGAGGCTTCCCCTGGATTTTCCCCAGGCCACCCTCCAACCACGCAGTTCGACCGCTATATTGGGTCCGTCCTATTATAGCAACAGTCAGGTTCAAAAAAAAAAAAACCCATTTAGTTCATTATGACTTCATAGTAGAACAAAGTAACACCTTCGCTATTTTTAAAACTGACTGACACTTGGCCGTTTTCAGATTTTTCCCTTCACTTTGACCTTAAGACCTATCTCCATGCCAAATTTCAAGTCAGTACGACCATTGGAAGTGGTCTAGGTTTTTGATGAGTGAGTCAGTGAGTCAGTGAGTGTATAGTAAAAATAGCGATTTTCTGACGTCAATATCTCAAGAACTGCTATAGGTAGAATAATGAAATTTTGTATTCTAGACAATTAAGGGGATGTTAACAGACACTCGAAATTTCATATGCGTAGATAAAATATGTTGCGAGTTATAGGTTGGTCGAAATTGGCCCGAAATGGTTCGTGTAATATAACCCACGGCCGGTGTGTCGCTTTTTTTTGCTCGAACTTGGCGGACACACTGCCGTGTGTCTAGATAATGGGACCCTTTCCGCAACTAGGCATTTTCACTATAAAACGGAATGTCAAACCAAAAGTTAGGCAGCTATTTGATAATACGTATATGGTATAACGGAATAAGTAGTCTACCTGTTAACTGCGTATCAGGCGAAGGTTAGTCCTGTTGTGGGATAAATGGTACTTGTTTGATTAGGAGAGCTAGATTCCTGTAGGCATATACTCGTAATAGGAAGAGGAATGTTGTTAGTGGTACTGGCACGGACATATGGCAAGATTTTTCGGACGTGTACCATTATGAAAACACATAGTTCCAGTAGCACAATTCAAAATGAATGTTTAAACGGCATTGAATTTTGTAACTAACTTTCTACTGAAGTACATTAAGTTTCAATCTTTGAAGTCTGGAGCGAATATTTTTTTTGCGACTCTAGAACAGTGATAGGTGCGTTGCCGACCCTTTGTTAATTTGAGGATTCGTTGTGTTGAAAGCTAAATACAAAAGCAACTCCGGCGACTTTATACACCCTGAGCACTGGGGCACACAAACAATACTGACTTCTGGCCGAAGAGTGTCGTGTTTCGTTGGTTCCGGGGAAACCTACCGAATTCTACACCGGACTTGACGACGCGAAATAATTAGTTTTTAAATGTATTAGGCTTTAAGGTATTTGTTGCTATGGGCCTTAGATGCCTGAAATAAATGGTTTATTATTATTATTAGTAATACCAACGACAATTAGTGGTGGTATTATATTGGTCGGTGGCGTATGTTTTTAATGTGTTTTCACATTTTACTATTTCAGGTTATTAATATGTAACCATACACGACTATATTTGCTTAGTACTCTGATACAATAAATGTTTAGTTGGAACACTAAAATGACAGAATAAAGTAAATACGATCACTTTGAGGGTCATCAAACCAATTTTTTGAAATAGGTTGACCTGAAACGTTTCTTTCAATATTGTCACAGTACTCGTGTATCTAACGTACGCCATTTGTGGTCGTCATTCCCCGTTTTTGTAAGAAGGGAAGCAATCCACTAATGTTTTCTGCTGACTGAGTTTTAATAAGGCCGAGATAATTCAAACCCAATCCCACAAAATGATTGAAGTTCCGACTTAAGCCTGCATTCGTTCATTCGACAAAAGGTGTTCACGTATTCAAAAGGGCCTCTTTGTATTCATTGGACGACTTACTCAATGAACCGTGTGTGAAAATTTGTGTTTAGATATCGCATTTTTGGGCCTGTATTCAATGCCATTGAAAGGGGAAATTTCATTTCTTGGGACTTGGTAATATTTACGCTATTTGGTCATGGGCATACAAATGTGTTTTTGATGGGAAATTGTATTAAGGTGTTATAATAAGAAGTATAGCCGGTGATTCTTTGGAATACGAGTTTATATTTTTCTCACGTTTGCTATTCCGCGTTCTTATGCCAAAATAAACCATTTAATCAAAACCCGCTATGAGGTTACGGTAACCTTCAAAGTCAAAGTTATTTATTCTTCAATTTAGGCATATTACATGCACCTATGAATGTCAATAAACTACCACCGGTTCGGAAAGAAAACCTCTGCCGAGAAGAACTGGCGTAAAAAACTCGGTGAGGCATCATTTTTTCAAAACAGTTACAATATAATGTATAGTCTTTCATTATTATAAGATTACCTACATTGCTACAGTAGAAAGCCTGTTTATTTTGCGATAGATTTCTAGTGCAGGACTTTATCACTGCCAAATATCCCTGTCCATGATATAATCGTGTATCTTATAATATGCTTTTGAAATAAGTGTCTGCTTTACAACAGATTTGAATTTAGAGTCAGTAAGATCGGTAATATGTTTTGGAATTATATTATAGAATTTTATACAATTTCCCAAGAATGACTTTGACGCTTTTACTAGTCTGTAAAAAGTTGTTTTTGGTCATAGTTTTAGAGTATTGTGCATGCCAACTTACAGATAAATCAAGGATTTAAATTGCCTTGCTTTTTTTCAGCATTGCCTGCGCGTTTTGTTAGGGGGGTGGTTTGTGTGACGTTAGGGCTCAATATTGTGACCCTTTCCGTTTTCTTTCTCATCACCACCACACCGGCTCAGTTAAACGTTATGTCTGTATAGAATTATAGCGTTCCCTCTCGTTGTAATGTATAACGACTAGAACCCCAAAGGTGAACGAGCGAAGCAATTAATTAAAGTAATTACTCCAACTGATCTCGATAGGAGTCACCCGTTGATTACGATTGAGTCGTTTCGTAAGGCGTCTTCATTAACTTTGCGACGTTACCGCTGACTGGTGTAAGGAAGTAATTGCAAAGGTTTTCCTTAATAAAGTGCCCTAGGTTTTGGAGCGTTTATTTTTTTTATCTTCCGCCGAGTGCATAAGTTAGGTGAAGTATTAAACCAGTTTTAAAAGATCTCGCTTATACGTATTTGTAACAGGGCTATAGGTTAGGTACCTCCGCCTTACAGAAAATTGCAGCTATAATAACACTTCTATAATAAATTACTCTAAGAAATTTTCTAACTGACGATTTGAAAGTGCTTGTTACTAGGCCTACTTGAATAAAGATTATTTTGTATCACGTAGGCTATTCGTTGTGCAATGTTCTTACCTTACTTATATTCGCATGGCTTGGTACAGTTCGTTACACATTTATATAATACCACGGACATACCATGAATAAATACGACAGCCTTAGAGTAAATGCTCATCCAAGTAAAAGTTGCGCAAACATCTATTTGAAAACCGGACTAAAGTACAGTCGGCAATAAAAGTTTGTACAAAAATGAAATTTTTGACGGAACCTTATTACAAGCTTTTATTTCACTTGCAATTTATGAAGGGTTCACGGAAAAAAACATGTCTAGTAAATTTTTCGAAAAATGAGATTTTAATCTCAAAATGTAGAGCTCTCAACGAACTTCTTATCTACACCTTCTGCTATAATTGTAAACATAATATAAAAACACTTTTTTGCACTTGAAAAGCATCTAATCGCGAATATAGTATGGTTAAATGGAACATTCTAAACTTAAAAACCGCAATATCTCGAAATGTTGTCAAAGTGGCTAGACATGTTCTTTCCGTGGACCCTTCATATATAAGTCTATGATGATTCTATGTTTGTTCGGGTGGAATCTTGCAACTCAATTTTGGAGCAGATACCTTCAACAGATTGAGCTGAAGTTTTGTTTCAGTATAGTTTGGATGACAATTCGATATTATGGTAGGTACCATCGAGCTAATCTGATGATGGAGATAGAAGGTGGCCATGGAAATTAAATACGTTAAATTAATAACGTTGAGTTTGGGCTCTTTAGAATCGTCTCAACGAGTAGTTGAGGATAGTATACAGAAAAGTAGAGTTGCCAATAAAGATACTAAATAAATAATAATAAATTAAATAAACTCATTCCAAAAATTAGTTTTGTTGACTGAGATTTATTGTTACTCATATACTTAGACGAATGGTCATTTTTGATATCCAAATTGGGAAACCAGGGGCTTGTACTTAGATCTTTCGGCTGGATGTGCTCGTGCTTTAAACATATAGGTACAGTCAGTGGCATTAACACGTTCGCAACCAAGAACCCACCTAGCGGGCACTCATAATGTTTGCTCGGGTACGTATTAGAAGATCGAAAATTGATACATCGAAAATGAAAACATCGAAGTACAAAATATCGAAATTCAAAATATCGAACGATTGAATGGTCTAAATTCAAAATATCGAAAGTTTATTTTACCGACCGATTAAAATATCGAAATAAATATATCGAAAATGAGAATATCGAATTTAAAACATCGAAAGTTCATAATGCCATAGTTTAAAACGTCGAAAGTATTAGTTACCGAATGATTTAAGATCAACTGCCTAATTGTCGAAAATATTATTATCGACATAAGAAACATCGAAAGTCAACAAGAATGTCGACTGCACAATCTCTTAAATATCCTATAATATGATGTATTACGTGTCCCATTATAATGTTCTAAACGTAATTTACTCAATGCGTTAGCTCCGGCGCTGCGGGCTGTGTAGCCTACCTATATATTCTACCCTAAGGCAGGTTTCCGTTAGGTACAACAACGAACGAAGCGAGGGATTCTAGGACTCGATGGATATTGTGTCATTATAACTCCTATTTTTTTATTGTGTAATCGTAGAAATTACGCTAAAATAAGCATGTTTTGTAGGAAAAACTTTTCTCTAAAACTAAAAATGGCCGAGATATTTGACCTCAAAGTAGGAATTTGGAACCCAAAAATAATCCAAAACCGAATCGCAGCACCCCACCATCCACGTGGTCTTGTCTGCCCTACCCCTAGAGTGTTTATAAAAGAGAACGGAGGCGCGGAGGGACAGCAGCCCTCGCCCGCCGTGACGGAGCGCGGGAACGAGTGAG
Organism: Epinotia demarniana; assembly: GCA_945867215.1. Classification (NCBI taxonomy): domain Eukaryota; kingdom Metazoa; phylum Arthropoda; class Insecta; order Lepidoptera; family Tortricidae; genus Epinotia; species Epinotia demarniana. The sequence goes on from OX244263.1 coordinate 19,428,087, forward strand.
GCGAGCGGCTGAGGCTGGTCGCCGAAGGCGACCAGTACGCCGAAGCTGCGGAGCCGAGCGAAGTGACCGTGCTTTGTCACGCAAGGGCGAAAGGGCTGCTGTTCCCGCAGCGCTGGAGCTACGAGGAATCACTATTGATCTAAATTTAGTGACAATTGTGACTTCTCGTAGCTCCGGCGCTGCGGGAACAGCAGCCCTTTCGCCCTTGCGTGACAAAGCAGGGTCACTTCGCTCGGCTCCGCAGCTTCGGCGTACTGGTCGCCTTCGGCGACCAGCCTCAGCCGCTCGCCTCACTCGTTCCCGCGCTCCGTCACGGCGGGCGAGGGCTGCTGTCCCTCCGCGCCTCCGTTCTCTTTTATAAACACTCTAGGGTAGGGCAGACAAGACCACGTGGATGGTGGGGTGCTGCGATTCGGTTTTGGATTATTTTTGGGTTCCAAATTCCTACTTTGAGGTCAAATATCTCGGCCATTTTTAGTTTAAGAGAAAAGTTTTTCCTACAAAACATGGTTATCTTAGCGTACTCTCTACGATAACATCAAGAAAAATAGGTGTCACAATAACATCACTGATGAATAATATATTACAGTTGGTATGGTATAACATAAGGTAGTAATAAAGAATTACTCCAATTTCTTTCCTGCTAAAAATACCTACTAATAAGCAAGGTGGAACACGCTCCCGAAATCCGCTAAAATAATTTTACCAGTGGTATGCAAGTAGACCATATGATGTTAGTTATTTTGATGGTTCGACGTTTTACTTTTCGATTATTTGGGCGTCGCCATTTCAATGGTCGATATCTTGTCATTCGAAATTTTAATATATCGCCTGCATAGTTGTTGATATTTTGTACTTTCGGTATTTTAACCGCTCGGCATTGTATTTTAGACCAATTAGACGTCGATATAATAACATTAGATATTTCGATCGTTCGATATTTTGATTTTCGATATTTTGTACTTCGATGTTTTCACTGTCGATATTTCAATTTTCGATCTTCTAATACGTACCCGTTTGCTCAGATGCCGGCTGAGCCCGCTAGGCGGGCAGTAGTATGAACTGACACGCCTAGCGAATTCTGCCGGTTTCTGGTCAAGTGTTCCATTTTTAGCCCGGTTGCGAAAGTGTCAATATACGTACATTAATATCAGTACAGAACTCTATTGTCAACGTCATAAAGGCATCTACAGATATCTATGTCCTTTTTATGTATGTATATTAATACCTCTGAAAGTACCTACTGCAGCGTGAACGTACAGAAATCGCTCTAACGGCTCTTGTGTAAGATTAGGACAGTTGTTTTAATTTCGCGCCATCTAGATAAGTAATGCTGAAGCTCGGAAGTTAGATATTGTGCGTTAAACTACCTTTTCCGTCGGATCTCCTTGTTTTATGTATGAAATCGGAAGATTTTATTTGGAATTTGAAATTTAATGTTCGGGAAAATTCCTCCTCATCCGTCAGATGATGAAAAGTGTCATTCGGTTGCAAACACCAGGCGAATTATCTTATGTTCTTGTTTGAAGAATCGTGCAAAATACATATAACTGGGGCCGTAGACAAGGTTACAATCGACAATCGCTAACGCCAATAGAAAATAATAAAATGTATGGGAATGACACATGCCGACGAAGTACTTTTCGTTAACATCTGTCATTCCTTTACATTTTATTAGTTTTCTATTGGCGTTAGCGCTTGTCGATTGTAACCTTGTCTAGGCCCCCTGTTGTTTTACGACTTGCTGTGCGAAGGATCGGAACAGCACGTTCATTCACTGGAAGTGTAAAGCCTGGCATTTTATCTTCTTTGAGGACCTGCGTTGCCAGTAACGTGGAAACTTACGTGCACCTTAACCGGGGTGATTTATATTGAAGGCCAGTCGTCACAAGCGAGCTGGGTATGTATTGGTGCTAATATTCCGTAGCAGCGCGTAGTTGTGTCGTATTATTGTAGCTCTTACAGTCTTATCTTATTTCCAGCCGTCGGGTACAGACTATAGGTCCAGGTTGCAATGCGCCAGCCACAGTAGCCAAAGCGCACGGCGCGCGAATCCAACGCGGATGAACGTGGAATCCACTACGAGCTGAGGATAAGCGCGTGAGTCTAACGCGGAGGAACGTCGGCTGCGCTACGGCCAGGAGGAATCCACTACGAGCCGAGGATGCCCGATGCCGATGGATCACCTATCGAATTCCCCTATTAGCTAAGTAACTGTTAGGTTTATTGGGCCGAGACCCAAGGCTGTCCAGTGTTTGACATTTCGTTTTAGAGCTTCACGTGATACCGGTTCACTAACCAGACTTTAGCGTTTTTCCGCCAAGTACAACCTCACGATTAACTTTGGACTGGATATCCCGAGTTGTAGTCGAGGTGAACCATTTCACCTGACAGTAAACAAAGCCCTCAAAATTTAGAAAGGCACGTTGATCGCCACCGTCACCAAGTTTTATCGGCTTCCTAGGTATCATTACATTCATTCATTCCCATTTCACTCAGCTCTCATATACTCCACGTATAAGATCCACTCAACTACGACTTCCTTATATCTATCCTGGTGCGTATATCTAACCGCCGGGTTTTGAACGGCCTTTTGATCACCGTTCCATTGTCGGTATTTTTTTATAAAGTATTTCGGTTGATGTGTTTAATAAATTTCGTTATTATATGTTCGTATTCTTGTCAGTGTTGAATTTTTATTTTTCACTACACTACCTACCTAACTCTTAGTACTAGATATCTTACTTCACATACCTAACTTATCCTTTTACGCAAGTCATGTGTACACCGTAACAACGGATTCACGCGAACAACCACTAAATTCTTCTGATTCGGCAGAATCGAAATAGAGGAAAATTGTGAATATTCTTGTACGCACTCAATGAAATTTACTGCTTAAGAGAATGGATGGACTAATTTCAATCGCTCCGAGGCTATCCAACCTTTAAGAGGATGAAGTTCTTTGCAATAAAAACATCACTTAACGGCCACGGACGCTGCGATTGCTTTTTTAACAGTTTTCCAATAAACCCTCTTGATTATCCCAGAATGTAACCACGGAAAAATGGGTCATGCACAGACTAGAAAAACATAAAATGACGCTTCCTTTCTCGAAAGGTATAATATAAGCCGAATGGCCCCAAAATATATAAGGTAACAGTCCTGTAGGTGCTGTTATGAATTCAGATTGAAAGTGTCGAGTATTGGGTCGGCATTAGGACGTTTAGCTTACGCACATAATGTTCTCCATTAGTTTCGACCTGTACGGAAATTTTAGGCTTTACATTAATGCTCTTGATCGATTTTCTCGATGGTTGTAAGCTATATTTTATCCCTCAGGGCTACCTGTGTTCTTTGCTATACGAAGCCGCGTGACCAGTTAGTTATACAAATGACCAAACCTACCCGCGAAGCTAACGGTCCCGGAGTTTGAATCCCGGTAAAGGGTTTGCATTTGTATGATCAGTATGATCAGTATTTGTTACAGAGTCTTGGGTATTTTCTATGCATTTTACTATTAATCTATTAAATATAATGTCGTCTAGTATCTGTACTGGACCAATCAACAACTAAGCATGACAGTTCTATTATGTTTGTTAGAAAAACTGCTTCAAACCAGGTATTAAAAAGTATCACAGGACTCAGAAAACGTCTGGGTGAAAAAAAATATTGACCCATGCAATAATGACCACAGCCTTATTTTGTTTACTATGTGCTTATTTCGATCTGTGAAAGATTGTCCCCTAATATTTATTTATAATTGAAATGCACTAGGTATTCATTTACGTTGTAAGTATTAAACATTCGATACTACGTATATATGTATATATTTCCTATTCTGACCTTGATAAGAATCCTTGCATTTTTTTACTTTAAAAAGCAAAGTCTGGGCGATATAATACCTGGCTTTTATTCAGATTAATTACAAGATTCGCAACAAAAAGACCAAAACCGGCCCCGAGTTACGTTCTAATAGTACAAACTAAGTGTAAACTGAGATGAGTTGCATTGTTGTTGTTAATTATCGAAAGCCTTCATCGGAGCCTGGGCATCACAGCCCTACCGATTGATTACTTTTTAATGAGCGTTTGATGGGAAACTCGCTGTTATTGGGCCCCTTATCAAGATTCTCACTAATGAGAAACGAAAACATTTCAACCAATACTTTTAAGTAGGTACATTTCGACAACCGTAAATGCTCGTTAACCTGCAATTATTCATTGTAGTAGTACCCAGGCGTCACCGCGACAACGTCGGTTTGAACAGGAAAGTGTATTTTTATCTCTGCAATTTATCAAACTGGACTTTTATTAGTGATGTTTTCATATAATGTCAGGTAACGCTCCAGAGGGATTTTCACAAATGGGTGGAAGTTTGTTCGCATTCACGGGGAACTACTTGGGTCAAAATATGTATTTTTTAAATTTTGGAACAAAAAATAGGGCTGAGAGAAAAAAAAAGAAAAAAAACAACTGTATTAAGCGCTAGGTAGTAAAAGAGTGTTTATGTTAAGTGAAAACAAATTATCAAAATGTTATAGTATTAGTCTCGTGATACTTAACTCATATGAGTGTTTAGGCAAGTTTTAAAGCCTAAAGCCCTATTTACACGGTGCAAGAACTCGTATGCGAGTTCCATTAATTACACTGCGGGACTGCCAGGTCGACTAAACCCAGTAATGTAACGAAAATTGCATGCGAGTTCTTGCATCATGTAAATGGGCCTTTATAAGGCCGTTTGTCCACTGCCGCCGTCACCAGACGACGCAACAGGCGCAAGCCCCATACAAGGTATGTAAAACGCTTATGCGACTTATGATTTATATATGGCTAAAGTAATTTCATACGTGTATCTTCAGAAACCTCTTACTATTACCTTGTACTATTTAATAGTGTAGGTACACTAGGTTCGGTTGCTGGCCGGAGTGAAACAAAGGCATTCTTGCAAGAAGCTATTTGGAATTCACCAGATTATGACCCATTACTCCCTTTACTTGTTCGAAGTACTTATGTTTGTGAGAAATAATCTTCAGATGTTCAAACGGGTCGAGGTCACGGGAAAACTTATTCGATCCACAGGCAGACTCCGGTCAGTTCCGCGTCACATGGCACTTTCGAAAAAAAATGCGCGCGTGATAGGACCGACGTATTATGAGCATTTACCCGCCAAATTAAAAAATGAATCATCTGACGAAGCATTCAAACGCCAACTTAGAATCTTTTTATTGGAAAATAGTTTTTATTGTGTAAATGACTTTATGAAAATAAAATATGTTTGACATTTTTGTAATAATATTGATTTGTACTTGTATTAATTGTATTCTGATGAAGTGTGGATTGTTATGCAAATTTTTTGACGAACTTTTGTGGGATGCCTAAAGGTAATTTGTATTGTATTTTTATATTATGAAATAAAGAAATCTAAATCTAAATCTAAATCTACACTTGTACAGGGAAGAGGCCTTATTTTGTTCCAGTTCAGCCATGTTCAATTGTTTATGTCTAGTGGAGTTTGGCAGCGAGGGTTGCCTCTTAAGAGTACCGACAGTGAGTGGCCACAGCGCGCGGTCGTCCCTCGACTACTTCTGGTATTACTTCGAGATGGCTCCATTTGTGAGCCAGAGATACCTTACAAAACTTTCCTTAATCTTGATCTGGTTACGTCTCTGAACATTACTGTTAATTACAATTGAGTTCTAAGGAAATTTCAAAGTTAAGCTTATTAGCCGGGATTATTAATGAAAATCGTGTTAATCAAAGCTAATTACAATGTCAATATAATTGGACCACCTTGTAACAGGACCTTGGAACATTTAGATGTAATATATCGCATTTTACTGACGTATAAAACCTGTGTAACTACACACTACATATTATAATAAAGACGAGTTTTAATGGTGGGCTTCCTAACACTTTCACTGCCAGGCACGTGTCTACGCCGTAGTCGCTTTCTGCTACATTCGGGGAAATTTACGGGATCAGCTATGAGCGTAGCGCCCATTCGAATTTAATCACGACACACGTTGGGAGTAAGCACCCGCTAGGCGGGTTTCCTGGCAGTGAAAGTGTTAAGCTGCTACGGACTGCGGGGAGCGCTACGAGCGTAGCTTAGCAGTGAATGAGCCACATCCAAGGCCAAGAAACGCTACTAGCAACTGCAACGGGTTAAGGTTAACTCGTTAAGTTAGGTTTCTGCTCTGTAGTGAAAAAAAATCTATGAACAGAGAACCCGGTTACGTACCATATTTTTCTAAATACAATACGACTACGGACGCATGAATTGCGTTACTTTTTCACGCACGCTTAGAACAGCCATATGCCTAACCTTTAACAAAGTTTGTTCGATCCACATACCAATATAAGCAGGATTCATTAAAGAACTTCTAATTAGATGCCAGTAAAATATTACATGGCTTAAACTTTAAATTATAATCATAATAACAGTATATTCTGAACTCAAGTTAAGGCGTAGGAAATAACACAATCGGCCCTAGGAATTCCAAACACAACCAAACTGATGTTTGAAATATTATTTAATTATAAGAATTTTGTACGCAGGAACTGTGAACTTGAAAAGGACCCTTTCAAATAAACGCGAATAAATCACCGAGTAGGCCCCGATCACTCACCGAGAGACTTCGGCAGCCAGTCGACCTACTATTAGCTCAATTTGTTTAACCATTTGGACGGCTCCTTTTATTGCAGTCTCAGATTTGTAACAAAGATAGCCAATATCTCGCCCATAAATCGGATTAATGATAGGGCTTGAATCACTTTAACAGAAACTTACTTGCATTCTATGTGTTGGTTGGACAGGTTGGTAGGCAATCATTAGGTATAGGATGTATTATTACCTATACAGGGTGAAAACGGATATAGAATCAAATTGGTAACGTTTCATTTTCTTAAACAAAAAATTACGTTTGGATCTACGTGACGCGCGTACAATGCGTTGCGTAACCGACCAGCAGGAATGACAAGACGTAGGATTTGAAGTGAAACTGAACGACGTTGGTGACTAGATCTAAAATTTAAATATTTTTGCACTGGGAATATTCCCATACAAATCGCAAATGTTGGCAGCATGACACATCATTTGCTCTGAACATCCACGGGAGATCCCTTACTGGAACACAACATCTTAAACTTTTCGGTGTCGATGAACTAACTGTTATATATGTGACAGACAGTCATATTATATCTCAAACTTTCAGCGGGCCTTACTATATACGGATTGTATCGATCACACCTACAGCAACTTGACTCTACCAAAAATTTTGGTTATAAAGCCCAATATCACGCAAACGGATCCCTGGTTTTTGGAAGCCCATAATATTTTTGGGTATAACGAGAAAAAACTAGAAAAAAATGACATCCGTACGTTACGTATAGGGGAGGTACCCTAAAAAATATTAAGGGTCACGTAACTAACAATAAGCCGCATCCGAACGGACAGACATGACGAAACGATTAAAATCCTTATTGACTACGGAACCTTAAAAATTGCGTCAGCAGCTGTTGTCTCATAGAGAACTGGCAATCGTCTCATACAAACAGATTTTAATGGACGTAACTTAAGATGTCCGACGGTATATAATAACCACTTACTTTTTAAGCCCGTAGAGCTTACCAAAGCGAAGGTAAAAGCCCTACCCCAAATGTTTGACTTTTTTTTCCAATTAAAACATCCTATTTAGTATCGCTTTGAAATATAATTAAAGGTCACGCAGGTCAGTGTTGAGGACTGGAACGTTTATCTTAGTACCTATTTCATTGACTAATATCACACCAGTTGTATAACACATGAAGGGTCCACGGAAAAAACATGTCTAGTCAATTTTTTCGAAAAATGAGATTTTAATCTCAAAATGTAGAGCTTTCAACGAACTATTACCTACACCTTCTGCGATAATTGTAAACATTAATATAAAACCACTTTTTTGCACTTGAAAAGCATCTAATCGCGAAGATAGTATGGTTAGTTGAATCATTCTAAACTTAAAAACCGCAATATCTCGAAATGTTGTCAAAGTGACTAGACATGTTCTTTCCGTGAACCCTTCACATTATTTGTTCTGTATATTTCTTTCTCTCAAGGGATAAAAGAATACACTCGTAAACAGTATTGTGGATATTTTTATATGTCGAAATCATACGTCTGAGTAAATAACGCTATGAGAGCTGTGTGCTTCCATAGTTTAATTCCCTGTTGTCCCCAGGGTCGGCACAAACGACAACTTCTGTATTTGCTATTTCGATCTGATGCACTGAATGTGATTGGGTACTTACATGTTTTAGTTACAGTTTAGTTTTAACCGACTTCAAAAAAAAGGAGGAGGTTCTCAATTCGGCTGTTTTTTTTTTTCAATGTTTGTTACCTCAGAACTCGGTCATTGATGAGCCGATTGGAAATTGTTTTTGTTCGTATGTATATACTTCCAGGTGTGCCCCATTTTTTTCAAAATTCATTTAGATGATGGGATCCATGAGGAATTGAGGGGACTCCTCAATTTTATTAGGCACGCGTGTAGTGATTTTGGTATTTTCTATTATAACTCGTGTATTTACATCCGGAATCATAAATTTGGTGGCGAGGAATTGATGATGAAGACCACAGATGACTTATCGAATTCCTCAATTATGTACTTAAAAGTGCAAAAGTACGTCACAGGTTCTGATAAGATTCCGTTGAAATAGGAACTAATGAAGTGCCATTGGTGATGATCTTTCAAACTCAAACTCAAAATTATATTTATTCAAGTAGGCCCAGTAACAAGCACTTTCAAATCTTGGGGAATCGATGGAAGTCCTCAAATATTATCGGCCCACATACAGCGATTCGGTTTTTTTCTATAGTAATCAACGCATTTGCTATCGGAAATCAGTTCATGTGGTAAATTGTAAAAAAATAGGAAATGTTCTCGTGGCTTGGCGGAGTACTAAGTACGGCAATTCGACTCTGGAACGCTCTTCCGCTAACTATCCGTCAAGGACAAAGCAAATTGACTTTCAAGCGCAAGTTACGCAAGTATTTTTCTGATAAGCGCGTAGGATAGTTGTCACCATAGTATTTTTTTTTCACTAGGTACAAAAGGTAGTAATATGTATATATATTACTATATAGTATTTTGTATATGTGTATGTTTTATTTCAGTATGTATTTGATTAAAGTTTACCTTGGATTAAGTTTTCATTTAAATTTAAATTCCTGCACCTACTTTTTTCTGTTTTGCCCAATGGTTGACTGGTAGAGAATACCTTATGGCATTAAGTCCGCCATTTGTACTTTATTTTGTATTGTGCAATAAAGTTTAAATAAATAAATAAATACTAAATTTTTTTTTTTTTTTTTGGAATAAAAGTATCTTTAATTAGTTTAAAATAACAATATGGACATTATCATAATATGAATTACAAATCAAGTCGGAATACAATGGTGTAAAGAATGATAAAATTAAAATACGTAAAAATAAATAAAAGTAATACTACGAGTACATCCCGCTCTGCGTCAAGCCCGAACCAAAGGTCCCCAAAATGCTAGCGGCATTGCCTCGCTGAACAGCAATGGAGACCTGTTGGACGAGCCATGACCCAGAGCGGGGGTCAAGGCCCCTGTCCCTTAATCGTCTGCCTAACTCCTTGCACAGCCCGAGAGCCTCACTGCCCCAGGGCCCAGCTGTCTCCACAGCAACCGGAACGAAATCATAAGTCGGTTCCAAGGCAGAGTACTTTGCGTGTTTGAGCTTGGCGGCATTTTCGGCCGCCGAACCAGCTGACTTAATTGTGTGCTTTAGATGGGACGCTGCAAAAGTGCTAACACAAGTTGCATCCCATAGGAGGCACCGCCCTCTCTGCCAGGGAACCAACGTCAACCCGTCTGGTCTTTTTCCGTCAGTCCGAGACAGACCCGGGGGCTCCAGGATGCACGGTACGTTGGCGGACACCATAGCCCGACGCACGATCTCATTGATAGAATGGTGTCTAGGGAACCGACCCGCACATCTTTTGCAGCTTAGCCCGTGGTGGCCATTCTCCTCCACCATTGTCCCACAAACGCATCGGTGCGCTTCGCATACCTTGCTCCCCAGCCTTAAAGCAACTGCTATCCTCAGGGAGTCGTTGTCGAGCAAAGTGCCGAGTTGAGGGGAAGGCAAGGCATGCAGCCACGCACCGGATTCGGGCTTTGTGAGAGCCTTGAGACGTGCTAGGTCAGTCCCCGAGGCATCACTCAACAAATGAGAAAACGTTTGCTGACATAGAATATCGTCCCATCCTCTTTGGACCGTTAAGCTATCCGGATGATCATTGGACGGACATAGTGTCGCCCACTTAGCCAGGGCCTCGGTTACGAATGGAACTCGAATGCTGCTGCCATCAAATGATAATATTCGAGCAACAAGATCCGACGAACCATGTGCCGACGCTAAAAAGGCTACCAGACCTATGTCCTGGACCCGACGCACGCCCAAGCCACCGTAACGAACTGGCAGAGCCGCCTGACACCATTGTTTGTCGTCTAAACTCACATTGAGTATTGACTCTAAACAAGATTTAATAGTGTCATCGAACGATTTCAAATCCGTGTCATAAAGCCAAGTTGGAGACGTCCGTAACATATACACCATGCGAGGCAGAGCAAAGCAGTTTCGCAGCAAGATAAGGGAAACATGTCCCGACAATTGTGTCAAATGTTCCTGTGCCGCCGAAAGTGCTTGTCTTTTGGCTTGAAGGGCCGAACTAACACCCTCGGTGAAAATTGGAGCACCCAGTAAATTGAAAGAATGTTCGTGTATTTGTCTAATGCCAGGTAAAAGTGACTCTATTTCTGCGAGAGAGTTGGTGTCTAAAAAACTGCAAGTATAAAACTCGCACTTAGACGGGTTTATTTCAAGACCAATTTTCTTCAAGGCAGGTATCAATGTTTTCAAGTCGTTTAAGACCACTTCTGGACTTCCTCCTATAGTGCCATCATCCAGATACCACACGTTAAGGGGCGCCTTTAATCCAGAAATAATCTTTTGGATGCCGAGACAAAACATCAAGGGCCCTAATGGGTCGCCCTGCTGGGCACCAACTTGCGACTGTATTAAACTGCCTGAGAAGAAAAGATTACTTGAGGAGGCGTAACATTGGTAAATGAAAGGGTAAAGAGAAGGAGTTTGCTCTAAGGTTTCGTTGAGAATAGTGTCCCTTTCTAGGCTATTGAAAGCGTTTTTGATATCGATTTTAACGATTATGGTATTGGATGATCTGCGATGTAAAGCAAAAGACCGGGTGGCATGTATTGCCGCCTCACAACCAAGTCTGGTACCGAAGCCCATTTGAATTGGTTGCAGATAGTCAGACATAGCTTCTCTAACAGATTTGCAACAGAGCTTAGCCGTAAGACGACGAAAAAAGCTGCCCACCGCAATTGGTCTAATACCACCATCTTTTTTAGATAAGGCACATAACGAAGCACCATATAGGAACGGTCTCACCTCCAAGTTTAGCATACCTCTCAGTAAAAAATTGCATAATTTTGTGAGTGATTCTAACAATCGGGGACCATTATTTCCTGCGGAGGGTGAAGTCAACTCTTTGAGATGCTGCGGTCGCAGACCATCTAGACCGGATGCAGACCCATTGTAGAAAGACGCAATTGCGTTGGCTACGTCCGAAGTTGTAACAGAAAGGAAAGGGCTTGTTAAACTCGGTTCAGGTGGTAAGATTATTGACCTCGATGGGCTGGGGTGTTTGTCTTTCAAAGCATGTAGTGTAGTTTCATTCACAGGAGCGAGAGTAGCGTCGGAAAGGAGCAAACGAACCGCTCCTCTTAAGTCTCCGTCGTGTACTTTGGCTTCGATGGAACGATATATCGAAGTTTGTTTTATTGGGGACTGTAAAATAGCGAAGTACAAATTAGAGTCATTGATATTATTTTTAACTTTAGTTGTCAACGATTTCTTTTCAGTCTTATCTGGTACCCTCAAGGCTGAAAAAGAGAAAGAGAGTAAAGTAAACCAATTTTCAACACTGTTCGAAAGCAAACAATCCTCAATAACCGTGCATAGCTTACCGGCAGCTAAACATCTGGCACCCTTGGGAATATGGGTCAAAACTCGAATGCTAGACTTTAAAGTTGGTAAGTCGTTTAGACTAACGTTCGCATGTTGCGTTTGGGAAGAAATGTCCGAAGTCCCAAGGAGCGCTGCTCGAGCTAGAGGAATATGATCTTGCCATATTTGGGTTGTTTGTGTGGTGTTTAAAGGTGTTGGAGCAGGTGGCTGCGTATACTAAATTGAAGTCGGTTAAAACTTCGTTTTTAAAATAAATTATAAACTATGTAAAGAAGTAACAAATTAAGTACATAGAACGGATCTTATCTTAAGACCCATAGATATAACAATACATTGTTTAGCCACACGTGTGCCAAAACCGCCTTGAAATGAAAAGGCTATGTTTAATAAATACTTCTTTTGAACAGTCGCACTATTGTTAAAATAGCAATGTTCAAATTAGGTATATCGGTATTACCAACTTTTTATTAGTAGTTGCAGCATACTTTAGTATAGTCAACAGAAAGTATAAATGATCATTTTAGTAGGTACCTTTGTCACTTTCACTACTTTGACGGATCCCTACTGTCACAGTATTGTTCAGTGCGACCTAGTACTAAAATGATCATCTATATTTGCGGTTGACTGTACAACGTAATCAATTAACTGTTACACTTAACAATAAAAGACCAAGGCTTTTTCTTCTATTTGTGCCCAGTACGAAGAGAAGTGAATTCGTTGAAGTAAAATGATTCGCATCACTGCTACATATTTACCTGTTTACCATCTTCCGAATCCTTTTCGAAAGCAATGTTCTTTGTGGTCTTATTCTGGATACCGTCCAAAGTCAACTCCGTAAAATCTAATATTTCGGTTCTGTCAAGACAAAGCCCGAATTTTGGAATATCTCTTGTCGTATAACGCCGGTGCAGTGGCACCCGCTGCCGACCCGGGACTAGATTTTGCAAGTCAAATCGTTCCACAATGCATTTGTATAAAATTCTGCCGGGACCTGCTTGTATAAACCCCGAACTTGCAATTTACCCTTAATTTTATGGTGCGGGTTTTTACTTTTTTAATTAACCCGTAGAGACTTTGGACCTAAAAGATTGTTAGAATCTTTGCCCTTGGAAACAGTGTTTATAAGAACTTTCTTTACCTATTTTTCTTCACAGAGCGTATGATTCGATTTTCTCTTTACATGATTGAATGAGTGAGCGACGCGATCGAAGTTCAGCTTGATTTTTAACAGACTTAAAAAAAGGAGAAGGTTCTCAATTCGGTTGTATTTTTTTGGGATCCTGTTGTTTTACCAAATTTATTTTGGTCAAATTTCATTTCCCAAACAAATAGCAACTATTTTGTTTGCCAATGCAAACTTTGGCACCATTTTAATACGAATATTTTCATTACGTCAAATTATCATTCTGCAAAATATTATTACGAAAAATTACATTATGGCATGTGGTATTTTAGCAAATGCTTTAATAAGGCAAAAAAACATTAGGCAATAAACATTTCGTCAAGTTAATGTTATGGCAAACTATAAATAGACAAAAATCACAATTGTTTGGGTTATGACATTTTACCAAAATACTATTAATAAAACGGCACGATCCCTTAAATAAAAAAATGCACGGTTAAGTAGGTCGGTAGGCAAAGGCGTTAAATTAGGTTAGGGCAGCCAAAAATGGGGGGCTCGGGGGGGCGAAGCCTCCTAGCAGTAAAAAAACAAACAATCGTAACAACGGTATTATTTACGGTTAGGTTAGGGTTAGCTTGTGTCCCTTAGAGCGAAAATAGCGGGGTGACGTCGACACGCTGTCGATTAGGTTAGAATTGCGACCTCTACACAAATTAATTTTCTCAACCCACATAACAAAAAAAGTTGTTATTTTATTGTATCTCTTATACATCATTGAAATAAAGATGTAAATGATTTGTCATTGAGAGTTCTTCTGCTTATTAACCGACGGAATAGAAATGGTCAAGTAAATATTGACCATACAAATCATTTGCCTTATTTTGTTTTGGTTAAAACATATTATGCCAACTAACATATTTGACTGAATGAAATTTGGTCGAACGAAAAATGTTTTGGGAAGTGATAATTTGTCAATTTTTTTTTGGTTAAACAAAGGTAACCCATTTTTTTTCTTTTTTTTCATTGTTTGTTACCTCAGAATTCCGTCATTGATGAGCGATTTCGCAATCGAATGTTTTTTATTTGTTTGGAAGTATATATGTTCCCAGGTTGGTCCCATTTTTTCAAAAATCCAGTGGCATTGTGGGATCCATGAGGAATTGTGGGAACTCCTCAATTATATTAGGCACACGTGTACTGATTTTGGTATTTTCTGTTATAACTCGTGCATTTATACCCGGAAATCATAAATTTGGTGGAGTGGAATACATGATTAAGATCACAGATGACTTATGGAATTCCTCAATTATGTACTTCAAAGTACAAAAGTACCTACCTACTATTTAAGCATTTATTTATCTATATAAGTATGTTTATCGTCGTCTAGTTGTCCATAGTACATGCTTTTTTAGTTTGGGACTATTTAGGTCGATCTGTGTAACATTGTCCGCAAATATTTATATATTTTAATTTAATTATTAGCATTCTTAAAATGTATTCTTTATTGCACAAAAGAAGAACACTTATATTACTAAACTGATAAAAAATAATAAACTCTAATAAAATATGCAGTAGCTACTTAGATATTACTCTTTCCGTAAATGCGATTGCAGTAGCATATTTTACAAATGCAGTTACTAGGGCTATGAAAACCTACGTAATATAATTATATTTACTAGGATTTATTTCTCATGTCTAGTTATCAAGTTTAATTAGTGTATATTCGATTGCAATTAGCAATAAATTAGGTAGTGAATATTAGGGTCATTAGCTGCAGCCATAACATAATTACCTAACTGCGCGTAACATGCTGGGAATAACAACAACACGTTAGTTGAAAAGTAAGTAGTTCTACCTAACTTTAAACTTAACACGATTTTACACTTCTACTCCAGGAAGAATTTGCTGCAAAATCCACTGTTCCTCAAATAAAACTTCGGTCCGCTGTGAGCTCTTTAATTAGAGGTACACTAAGACAACGCCCGTTACTTGGATAAATAATTTCACTTTTACTTTACTCGAGCACTAGATGTGTCTCAAAGGAATGCGTGTAAATATTTAATCTGTTCTTGCTGTGTGACAGGTGCACTGGACGTCAGAGTGCCTGTTTTTTGTTTCCATTCAGCGAGATGAAATGCGTCGACGTTTATAAGACCGACTAGAAACATTCTACATTAAAAAAATACATTGCTTAGTTCGGGACTATGTCGATTTGTGTAAGGTTGTCAGCAAATATTATTCTATTTATTTTATTAAAATCCTGGAAACCATTCATTCCCTATTATACATAGTGACTTGGATGTGAATCGCAATCAGTTTTGCATTTGTTGCGTACAATTGTTAGGAAAGCTCGCAGAACGAAGGTTTTGAACGAATGAGTTCGCGTGACAAATACAATATCGATTCCAATTCAAAATTTTAAGCCGTATATACTCCTATTGATCCAAATTTTATTTCATGACCTTCGATGATGACCTTTTATAACAATAATCTTTTTTTTTTAAACCAAGCGGGAATTAAGGAGCTCTAAAAAGATTTTTGCGAGCAGACTTTAAATTCTCATTTAAATTCGGTGGGAGGGTCAAGGTTTCGATTCCGCCCGAAATCAGATCGGACGTGCGGTCAGACGGAACACGGGGCGGTGTAATTTGCGTCCGAAGAAACGTAGCTGTGACATAGGAACGGGACTGATAAACTGAAGGATATAATGCCGAACGAATTATCTAGATGAGAAATCGTATCTAATACAAATTTTGGATCACAGCATCATAAGCACTCTTAACCAACACGGTGAAGTATCACTATAATGCAGATGATAAATACATGTATCTTCTATTACGGGAGCTCAATAACTAACATTGTCAAACTAGCCCAAATGGATGTTGTCATTTTACATGTCTGGGTCCAAATATAACCTGATTACAATGAATGCATCTAAAACATCGTCCATATTAATCATAGATGGACATAGGCCTCCCCCAAAGATTGCCACAATGACCGGTGCTGCGCCACCTGCATCCAGCGGACTCCCGCGACCTTTACCAGGTCATCAGTCCAACCTACCCACGCTGCAACTTGCGGTACGCGGTCGCATTTAGCCGGTGCCGGTCCATCTACATCGGGGCCCCTTAAAGGGCCATGGTCCCGTCGACACCAGCATACAGGCGGCGGCAAGCAACAGAGTACCCTCTCACATAATATTTAAATCTAAAAACAAACATCAAATACTATATTACAATAACAATTTAAATTAGGCACCGATTTAACACTAAAACTATACACTACTACTTATAACTAAAATAGGGGTCTCCCCGTGACATGGTGCCAAAGATGCAGGCGGCATTTCACCGCTGTATCGCAATACTGTGCGTTGTTGAGCGAGGAAGCCGCCAGCTCTTCGGTCCCCGGTGATGTAGGCAATTTTTTTTGAAAGTTCCTTGTAAAGATTGAGGGCGCTGGGGCCCCACGGACCAAGGGTCTCGATGCCGAATGGAACAAAGCAAGTATTCGGTTCCGAGACTCCTATATATTTGATAATTTTTGCCTTTCCCGCAGCCTCTGCAGCCTCAAAACAAAAATTATTCTGGTTTTGATCCATTAACTTTCAATAATATCCCCATAAAAGAATCATCACAAGAAAAGTACCTCGGTGTAATCTCAGATAACGGAGTAACCAAGAAAGGGCATGTGAAACAAATTAAACCCAACTTATGTCTTGTATTCTGGCATCCATGAGAAACATTGTTAAGTGCATTCCTCTTCATGTACGTTACGTTACAGTGTGAATAACCCACTGATTAAATATCACTTGAACTACTCATAGAAATATGGGGCAGCGCCTCCAATACTCAAATTGCCCAAAAAAAAACACATTTACTACCAACGAAGAAACATCGCATACTAAATAAAATATCAAAACGATTTGTATTTACCTTTTAACTATTTATTTTTTTGTTTAATAATAATTAACGTAACGTATTGTACGTATGGACGACAACATCAACACGCGACGGCAGAGCTACGCATCGCGTCATACGAAGATTATACGTAAGAAAAATATGTGATTATTTATAAAGACTTAGATTGTTTAGAGTAAATAAAGAACCCAGTAGTTAGAATCCCCATAGCAATTATTTACATAAAACACCCTCTCATAGCATTCATTTGATATTGTAAACATTAAAGTAAAATCCCAGTACAAATTGTATTAGAAAGAGAGAGGAGATGTTGCCTATGCGCGAGCGCAGCGCAGACTGGCCGCCATGGAGGGGAGAGGTGTATCGCGCCAACATGACCGTAACGAGAGCCGCGGCCACCGAGCCTGAATTAGAATTTAGTACGGCGCATTTTCACTTTACAATTAATATGTTTACGTTTATACCTTTACAACGGCTCATCGTATCAGAATGGTTTATATATTGTTAGAAAGCTAATTAAAAGTTCTATTAAATGTTTAAACTTACAAATAAGTAAACTCAGTAGGTTCAGCGCAAATGATAAATAAGAGTTACAAAAGGGACCGAATTGCGGTTTGCCCGATTTCCATGTACGATTATTCAGATAAGAAAATATTTATGAACCCTACTGTACTTATAAGATCTCAAGCCATATTAGAACTTTGTAAATCAGCTTAGTCTTCCACCCATTTAAATGTATAACATCCCAATAACATCTTGCAATATAAATTAGTCAAGTCAAAGTGGGCGTAACCTTTATTGTCTCACTCAGCACGTCTTGCTCACCCACTAGCAGGTATAAATAGCAGGTACGGCCCGGAGCAAATCAGTGCGCGTTGTTCGTGCTAGGAAGGCTAGGGCCGATGATCAACAAGTTTAGTAAAATGTCACTTAGGAATAAGCTGACACTCTACAAGACTTGTGTTCGTCCAATCATGACATATGCAAGTGTAGCATTCGCTCACGTGCCTATGTCATCGCTCAAGCCGCTTCAGGTCATTCAGAATCGTTTTCTCCGAAGGGCGACTGGTGCCCCGTGGTACCAATCGAACCTCAGCCTGCACCACGACATGGAGATTAGCACCATGTATGGTTTCTTTAAGCAGGCTGCCAGACGTTATTTTGATAACGCTCCCCACCATAGGAATCCGTTAGTTAGGAAGGCTGCTGACTACGTCCCCATCCCTCCCCCCTCTGTCGTTACTCGGCGCTCACTGATTAGGGGCCGCACGGTCCGGCGTCCTAGGCACACACTCACGGACCCGGACGACGAAATCACAGCGTCCATCGAAAGATGGAACGCTGCGCTTTCGGCGTCCAACACATCGCGTACACTTCAGCGTTCCCGCCGGCGGGGACGTCCACCGCGAGACAACACAGACACATACAGTCCGCTTTCGTCCCGGTACCGCCGCATACCGGGTAGAGTCAGTCCGACGCAAGTCGGGCCTAGCTGAGTTTCTTGCTGGACTCTTCTCAGCTAGGCTAGGTTTTAGCGAACCAGCGATAAAACTCCCAGTAGTTCGATACCACTTACACCCCAGATTCGGTTGATACCGTTCAACCAATCTCACTGGAGCGCAAACTCTTAGAGTATTCCAGTGTACAAACTTCCCCGCGTGGTCGTGCCGGAGGCTTCCCCTGGATTTTCCCCAGGCCACCCTCCAACCACGCAGTTCGACCGCTATATTGGGTCCGTCCTATTATAGCAACAGTCAGGGTCAAAAAAAAAAAAAAAAAAAAAAAAAAAAAAAAAAAAAAAAAAAAAAAAAAAAAAAAAAGCAAATCAGTGTCCGCTCGTCACTCCTGGAAGTAACATCTCTACAAGCAACAACTAGGAAGTAACATCTCTACAAGCAACTAGTACCAGCAAGAAAATCAGCAAGCAAGCATCAGTTCCAGTATCCAGTTCCAGTAATCCAGTTTCATCAACGCCGGCTGCCGCATCGAGCAAGTGGGAGTTTAGTCGATCGGGTCCTTCGACCGGATCAATCTACGAGTCACCGATCACGCCTGGGGCGATAGCGGGCCGTTCCCCTCGTCCAGGACGATGAATCGAGGTCGAGCTCGGGCCGGCGCGACGGGTGCGCACGGCAATCGACTCGGCTACGCGGGCCGCGGGCACCGCAGGAGCAGCACATCGGGCACCGGCATAACTTCGAGTGAAGATAGTACGAGCAACATCACATCACGCGTCAGGTCCCTCACATTCCACGAGGCTCACGACCGAGCCTCGCCATCTGAGCGGGCACTCACGAGGGACCTGGACCCAGTCGCGGCGGAGAAAATGAAGAAGGAGTTGGAGGAAATGGCGCGTCAATTGGAAGACGCCGAAAAGAAGATAGCCGTCCAGAAGGAGGACTGGCGCAATAAATTAAGCAAGCTCAGGGAAGCTTTACGTACCAAGGAGTACAAAAACCCGGGTAAGGGTTCGGTTATTAATAGACAGACCGCCGGTCGTCTATCATCGGATTTGGGGGGTCCGATCAATCTACGTGTACACACACGCACACCGTTCGAGGCAACGGTACCGCACTACGGGGCACACGCAGCGGCAGCGTGCGCGAGCCCGACTTCGCGGAAGCCCATGGAGGGCATCAACTCCGTCGCGACATCAGCATCAACAGTGGACTGTTTCCACACATCCGTAGAGCAGCCGGGAGACGCCAATGCCGCGGCCGATCTCCCAACATTGAAGCCCAGCGAGAAGAGGATAGCGTGGGCAGAGTGGCGCCGCAGACGCAGCGACCACCGGGATAAGGAAAACGAGGCGCCGAAGGCGCGGAATAAAGCAGAGAGGAAAATATACATAGCTCAACCATCAAGGGAACTAGTTGAAGCAGCCTGCAGGAAGGCCAAAGAAAGAAAACGGGATCAACTAAAACTGAAGATTACCATACCAGTCAAGCAGCCATCTGAAGCAAACTCATTAGAAGTCGTCGAACAATCATCGAAGAAATTTAAACCCGGAGAATGGGAACTTTAACGTAGCGTCAAAATAATAAGTGTTAGAATCAGTGAAAGAAAAGTCAATCAGTGAAAGTGCCTAAGTGATAACACCGTTGCAACCAATAGTGCGAGGCTTCGCCTCACACTAAAGGGGGAGAATTATGGACGACAACATCAACACGCGACGGCAGAGCTACGCATCGCGTCATACGAAGATTATACGTAAGAAAAATATGTGATTATTTATAAAGACTTAGATTGTTTAGAGTAAATAAAGAACCCAGTAGTTAGAATCCCCATAGCAATTATTTACATAAAACACCCTCTCATAGCATTCATTTGATATTGTAAACATTAAAGTAAAATCCCAGTACAAATTGTATTAGAAAGAGAGAGGAGATGTTGCCTATGCGCGAGCGCAGCGCAGACTGGCCGCCATGGAGGGGAGGGGTGTATCGCGCCAACATGACCGTAACGAGAGCCGCGGCCACCGAGCCTGAATTAGAATTTAGTACGGCGCATTTTCACTTTACAATTAATATGTTTACGTTTATACCTTTACAACGGCTCATCGTATCAGAATGGTTTATATATTGTTAGAAAGCTAATTAAAAGTTCTATTAAATGTTTAAACTTACAAATAAGTAAACTCAGTAGGTTCAGCGCAAATGATAAATAAGAGTTACAAAAGGGACCGAATTGCGGTTTGCCCGATTTCCATGTACGATTATTCAGATAAGAAAATATTTACGAACCCTACTGTACTTATAAGATCTCAAGCCATATTAGAACTTTGTAAATCAGCTTAGTCTTCCACCCATTTAAATGTATAACATCCCAATAACATCTTGCAATGTAAATTAGTCAAGTCAAAGTGGGCGTAACCTTTATTGTCTCACTCAGCACGTCTTGCTCACCCACTAGCAGGTATAAATAGCAGGTACGGCCCGGAGCAAATCAGTGTCAAACGGAGCCTCCTGGAAGTCACAACAAGAAGAAGAAAAAACTACAAAGTAATAGGAAGTTAGGGACTTGAAATCAAGTCACTTAGGGCAGTGATAGGGCAGTTAGGGAAAAGTAAATAAAAAGTCTATTTCTCGTTATTCCTTCTTTTATTTTGGTAACATCGATTACCCAAAGTGTCTGAGGACACGGGCGAAGCCCAAACACACCATTCGGGCGCCGAGTGGTAGTACGCGCTGTCCGTACACATAGGGGCGGAGCTCGTCCGTCGCCGACTTGTGTCACGGAGCGTGGTCGACGCACTGTCCGAGCACATAGGGGCGGAGCTCGTCCGTCGCCGACTTGTGTCTCGGCACTAGGTCATTCTTAGGTGACTGTGAGGGGCGAGCATTGCCGCGGCCGGTAGCGCGCGCGCTCACTCGCCCAGCCGACGCCGCCGAGAGCGGACGTCGCTCACAGTACGTTTTTACATGAAAGAAACAAAAACATAATATGAAAAAAAATGCAATTTTAAAATAAACTAACCTAACAAAGAAAGAAAGTATTATTCATACTCAAAGCCAACTATAAAAAGAATACACCATCTAAAAGGTCTGCCTGCCGCATGGTCCCCAACACGCTGGCCGCGTTACCTCGTTGTATTGCTAGAGAAATTCTCTGCGCGAGGTAAGCGCCGGCACTGAGGTCCCCTGAGGTGTCGACCAGCCGCGACGACAGGGCTCTGATAAATGCCTTCATGTCAGACGACCAGGGTCCAAGTGCCTCCACTGCGAGCGCCGCAAACTCGTAGTCTTTTAATAAAGACGAATATTTGCGGTGCTTAAGAACTTAGGCCGGGTCGGCTTGACCACCGGCCTGGGAGCGGGTCACCTGGATGTGGGACTGAGCGAATGTGTCGACACACGTAGCGTCCCACACCAGAGCCCTACCCAGCTTCCACGGCACCGAAGTGACTCCATGGGGGCGCTTGCCATCATATCTTGCCATATCCACGGGTTCTGAGGTCACAGGCATATATATATATATATTTATATTGTTTAGGTACATAGCTTTGTATTACCTACGAACGCCTATGTTCCTGTGAACGCTAACGAAAAAACATTTTTGTTTTATATTATAGGGTTACTCGTTAAGTGAAATGTCATTTTATTTATTTTGAGTAAAATAAATGTCGTTAACCAGAATTCCATGGAATTCCTTGATTAGATTGACTGGTACATAAAGACATAATTTTATGTCAAACAATGTATTTCTATCTGTAATCACGAGCAATAACGCAAGCTAAGAACGGAATACTTATGGATACTCATATTCAGTTTTATTAACTTATACGGTTACGGGTGTTAGCATTGTTCTCCTTCAAGTATCTGCATGTCACACGGTTCTTCCCGAAATATACACATAATATAATGTGCGACCGAAGAGCTTCCCACGGCGACTGCTTTGCAATTCAATGTATTGAAATAAAGCCTCCGCAGACTAGGCCGCGAAGTTTCCACAAATCTCCGGTGGAATTCTCTTGAACAAACTACTGTTTCTTGCGCCGTGCGGCTCAATAAAATGTTCGTACAGGCAATTAAAACGTGGAGTGGACTTAATCTTCCGACATACTTTGTCACTCCACGTTAAATCGCACGTTTTGCAGGGCCTTGAACTGACATACAATTGAAACAATGTTGCGTCCCATAAACTTTGTAGTGACAGCTCTTTGTTTGATGCATATGCCGCCGGGACATGAGGAAGGGAAATAAGTCCTATTGTAACATCATTCATATTAATTTAATAATAATTCATATTCAAATTATACTAATAATTACACTGTTCATGCAACTCACGTATAAACCACAAGAAAAAAAATTACGTATTAACTACAGTACCTACTAATTAAAAAACTAAATTAAAAATACAAATAAAATAGATTAAGCTGCCGAAGATGCTGGCAGCATTACCTCGCTGAATAGCTAAGCTAATTCTTTGTGCGAGAGATAACTGCCAGCCCTTCGGTCACCGGTGGCATCTGTAAGCCTCTTCGATATCACTACGGGCGACATTTTTCGAGGAAGACGGCTGCCCTACGCAGAAATCAAGTATCTCGAAATTTCCAAAAAAATGTTTTTTTACATCATTCGATTCACTTTTTCAAAAGACATCTTTCAATATATATTTTTTTTTAAATAATGTATATTTTTCGAAATACAGAACTTTAAAGAATTCAAGTATCTTTTTCTAACGGGGTATTCTACGCTAAAGTCAAGTATGTATCCAAATTCTACCTTGAAATCAAGCATCTTGCGATAGATACTTGCAATTCATATAGACTGCCAAGTTACTTGACTTCTGCATAGAAATATTTATATAGATTGCGAAGTTCCTTGATTTCAGCGTAGAAATTATCATTTTGTTACGGTGTCCAAAACCTTGTAGTTATATTTATTTGGGTTTCGGGTAGAAATTGTCTTTGACATTTGAAATCTACCTTTTTAATTTAAGTAATAAACAGTTTGCCTGTTTTCTCATACGTGTATATTCGTCAGTCATAGATCTTATACAAGCGTAAAGTGTTATTTAAGTGCTAATTATCTGATAAGTGAAGTGTTTCCCTGACTGTTTACTACCTGATTGGTTTTAAATTATGAAGCGACGCAAAGAACTGAATTGGAATAATTCAAATGCTCGTCATAGGGTAAAACAGATCGTTTCTATGTGTTTGGAAAATAATAACAAGGGGTAAGTAGCTTCTATTTTTAATTCTGTTGATCGATCCGAAAATAAAACTTATGATGTTTATGTATGATGATGTTATTAAAACCAACCGGATGTAAACAGTTAAAGCATGAAGAAAATATTATAACTTCTTATATACAGATTACGAAAAACCTTTCCCCGACCTAATATATTAATTTCTAGGTGTTCTGTACCACGTGTACGTAATATAATTATATAATAATCTAAAGATACTTGCTTTTTTGTAGAAAATCTTTAAAATCATCTTATCTCATTCTAGGCAGAAACCTGTTTTTGCATTTTAAAATGGTTGTGTACATAATTTTGAAAAAAAAAAAATATAGTACACTATTACTGATATCTTGCATAACAAAACATGACTACTTTAAATGCTGTTACTTAGTTAGTAAGCATGTAATCAGGAAAAGTTTAAAAAAATAGTTTTTTCGCTCTACTGTAAAATTTGTCAAAACACAGATACTTGATTTCAGCTTAGGGCAGCCGAAGAGTGTCACTCATCCTGAAGAAGAACTCCCGAAGAGTAAAAAAAGGCTCACGAAAGTTTAAATTCGGATATGACATTTGATTAATCATGCCACGCTATGTATACGTACTTATAGCTGTTTGCAGATCCGCGTGGACCTATATAAACATATGTGAGCTATTTCTAATAGAGACCCATGATTAATTACTATAATTAGGTAAGTACCTAACATAAATTATGCAGGAGAGCTCCAGATCCATTTTACGTGACATAACTTAAAATTTGCGATCACTGTGATATGCTTGAAGGGTGAATTGTCTGGGTTTCGTGCGAAAATCCCGAAAGTTTTTTTAAGGACCGGTCATGGGATTGGTCCATTTGTTACTCCGACAATCTGCTTAGCCGATGCTCTGCTGCCTCTGAGCTGGGATATTGAGTTTTCGTGTAATAGGCTTTTTCATGTAACCGCATCGCCGCTTGGCTTTAAATGGATGACTATAAAGCAGTGTTTTGCTCTATAATTAAATTAAAAGCCGAGGGAAATTAACAGACATCATTTAATCTCAGGCCTGAACATTGTATTACGTAACACCAACCATGTTTTTGTGAGATGCGTTGCGTAAAAGACTAAACAGCTTAGATACGGAGTTGAGATAGTGTTGAAAGAAGAACGTTGGAAAGTTACCGCAGAGTACTTGTGATTAACGAGCGACTAGCCTTTCCCGAGGCGTTCCGCACAGTGATATGAAGACAAATAGTTCTTACGGTCGTAAAACGGTAAAAATCGCGCAACCGGCAAATTATAACAAAAACAGATGACAAATTAGTGCTGAATAAAACTTTACCGTACATATGGTGCTACTTTCCCGCACTAGTGCGGAAAAGAGCACTTTTCGGGCATATGTCGAAACTTTAAAGAGCCATATGTACAGTAAAACGTTGTACGATACACGTGCGAATAGGTAATTGGCAACTCGTGTCGATATAAAACACTCCCTTCGATCGTATTTTAATTTATCACCACTCGTTGCGAATTTCCTATTTTCGGCACTTGTATCGTACCTAAATAACTATTACCTATTTATTGAATCTTCTCCACGATACATTTAAATAGCATATGTGAATATTGAAGAACAATGGTTGTCTTGTTTACAGACTGGTTTCATGGCTTGAAAGATAATGCTTGCGATGAATAACGTCACAGATAAATTATAATTTATTCAGTTAGACCGAAACTCGGAGAATCGCCGGAAGTCAGCTGTCGTGCCGGAATGTTCGGATACACAGTGGCTGTGAAATAATTCAACGCTTTCAATGGGCTTAATTTCAGTGCTCACCGCTTAGTCAGTGGCTACCTAATAATCGGAATTAAATACGACTTTTGTCTGTTATCAGAAATTTTGAGTTGCAAGTCCTTGCCAACATATTCATGGAGTCTGGTAAACATACTAAAACTAATATTGAAGATGAAGAAATTACTTAAGTATATAAGTAGGTAAATAAATAACTTTCTCCGGCAGCTCCGCCTGGATTCTCTGTAGGTAATACGCGAGCAAATTCGCACAAGTAGCTAGTGTAGAATAATTTTGCTTATAACTGTTCCGTTTTATGTAAAAAGGGAGCACGTAATGCTGTTTCTCACCGAACAAGCTTTTAATATTTGCTGTTATCGATGTCCGGTGGCTTGAATATGTCATGCTCGCTTAAAGGGCTTTGCTTACGGTGGCGTCGTTGATCGGGTCGCCACCTTTCCTAACATATGGTTGAGGGAGGCGATGGCTGAGATATGCGTCATACTCGTGATCGGGTGCTGTTTGTGGAGTCCAGACTATTCATGCTTGCAAGGGCATAGTGCCTAATAGCTACTTAAATACTAGTCTTATTATTATTATAATGGTGTTGACGACAGACATCATTCTGATCTTGACACGTTTTATTATTATTGACCTTGTACAGTCACCAGCAATAAGATCTGCCACAACATAGCACGCATAAATATCTGACACGACTCTATGTCTAATACCATAAGGACGTGTCAGATATTTTTGCCGGCTTTGTTTCGGCAGATATTGATGCCGGTGACTGTACATCTCTGACAATATTACATTAATGTTCCTTTTTTGTTTTGTTTTGACGCTTAGAGACCGTATACATCTCTAAGAATATTAGAATAATTATTAATAGTATTTAGACGCTCAGAAATACTGAATCTCAACTCAACATCTCAAGAATACTGAATTATATCGAATGTTAATGCTCATATTTTGCAATTTTGTTTTGTTTTCATTTACTTAGTGACATTTCGTTTGTTAACCGTTTATATCGGTCGTTCATCTGCATAAATTATAATTGCGTCAAATAATTGTTTTTGATTTTTTGATTTTGATTGATATCCATCATAAGTGTATTTAAAACTTTCACTTTAAATCTTTATTTACGAAGCCGACAAAAAATGACATGTAAACAGCTAGGTAAACAAAATTAGAAAAGTCGTTTCCCAGTTTATTTCAATAACGTAAACAAAATAATATTTCTATAATATCCTTAGGGTCGTCAATAAAGTTGAAAGTAGTTAACGACCTCGCATCCGCACGTGTAACCAAATTAGTCAGAGCGGAACGCAAGGTGAACAATTTATTGGATCACAACTTAAATAAGTAGGTATTAATAAATAATAATAATAATAAATCATTTATTTCAGGTAGTGTCCATAATGTTCGTATCTCTCGAAGAATTATCTGAATACCGTAAAATGGGGTGAGTAGGGATCGCGAGGAGACTTGGGTTATGAATGGGGAGAGAAGGGTAGAAAAGGGGGTGTTATGGGATTTTAAGGCTACTGCTACCTAAATAATGTATTCCAATTTAAAATGGAGCTATCGTAATATTCATAGTAATAAAAAACCGGGTTTGCACTCCGGGAATGCTGGCAAGAGTGAAAACTTGAATATTTTAACATTTCGAATCGACGAATACCGTAGCGACACAAGTAAACTATTTCACTTGCAAATTAGCGCGTGAGAACTTATTGTATGTTGGCCGAACGGGTAGGCGCCGCGGATTGCATGGCGTTTGCGCCCTTTTTGCTCGCTAACTCGAATGGCGCAGCCAATCTCGTACTACAGCAACTCCCATCTAAACGGTCACGTGACCTATCGAAAATCGAAATCTGTGGCGAGTTTAACAATTTTTCCCAATCCCAAAAAATGCACGGTGCCGCTAAAGAAGTTTTCACTTCAAAAATCGATCCAAAAATCTTTCAAAACCAACTTTGTATGAAATTTTAGATGAAACAACCGAGTGTAAATTGCACATGTAGGTACACGTCACGCACTCTCCGTGTCCAGTGGCGTGTTTCTGGAATTAAGTACAGTCGGTGTGAATGCGACGACTAGGGAGTACTAAGGATCAAATTGGATGGACGCAGACCCACGATCTAATAAAAATTTATGAAAATTAACCTCCTTCGGGAAATTCCTTCGATGATGTTTTTTGGGGCATTATTTGATTTTACATTTATATGATATTCGTAGCTATTTTATTTTAACCTGCTCGAGAGGGTTATGTTTTTCGACCGTATGTAGGTATGTGGACAAGAAAATTATATTTCACGGACTGCAGTCCAAGAACGGCTTGGTGTATTTTGGCATATGAGGTGTCGTTGGATGGATAGAGTGACAGAGGATATAAGAAAACGGGAGTTGGGTTCTTTGAAAAATCATTTGATTTCATTAGTTGTGGACGTATTTTAAATATGCGTGCAATAAGATACTTTTAATTTTATAATGCTTCCAAATAAACGATACCACCTTCCTCTTCTAGTGTTATATGCGTCCATTAAAACTTTACACATAAAATCTATGAACTGAATTACACCAACATGGACCTACACACGACGGCGAGTTATGTTAGAGCTGAGAGGTTTATTTTTCATTTCAGTCGCATGCAGTGGCTGATAGCAATAACATGAACTGTATATTGTTCATATGTTAAAGCTAGGTCAGGCTATACCGATATAGTTGCCATAGAAATATAAGTCATATTACCAAGGGAAAAAGTCAATAATTGAATGTGATTCTGCGTTATATGTTTTCAATACCGCCTTGAAATAATTGAGGTGCCTGCCGTCCCGGTCGACTGCAGACTTTTATTATTTCATTAGCTCCCTTTTATTCCTTTTGAAGTAAGGTAGGGTCCTGGAAAAAACAACGACGCCGATAATTGAGTTGAAAAATTAAAGGTGATTGGAAAGATCGCATTGCTAACCTCGTTAGAGCGTTGACGACGAATAAAATCTCATTACGGGTCGTTTTTTGTGGATAACAAAACAGGTTTGCTCTTCACTTGTTATATAATTTGTATTGACGTCCTACATTTGTTAAAATTATAATTATAATATAATATATTTACCGATTAATAGACTAGTGGCTCTGTGAGCTTTAGAACTCGCGGGCCTGTCTTTATTTTATTATATTATGTTAGTTTCATATCAAGCAGCGCCATCTGGTGAACTTCTGTCAACAGTTACTTTTGAATATTAGAATGCTTTGTTTTGTTGTTGTCATGTAAACGGTCCTGAATACAGTTTATTTTGTCTTTTCGGATAGCTACAATCTGGTGGTTTTATTATAGGTTATGGGCTATATTGTCCCAGAAAAATGTAGGCTAGTAGAATTAGATTACTAGTTTCAGTGAAAGTATTTTGCGAAATATTCACGAGTGATCTGTGACAGAAATCCGAAGATGTCGGCCAATTATGTAGCTAATGTTCCCAAGCTGTTTGGACGAGAAAATTATAGCGAGTAGGTTTTCGCGGCAGAGAATTTTCTGATCTTAGAGGGCACCCAAAAGTTTATCAGGCGAAAGCCAGAAACTACGGATGCGAAAAGTACAGAAGCTGCAGATGACGAAAAAACCCGTGCGTAATTGATTTTGACAATCGACCCTTCCCTGTACGTCCATGTAAAAGGTGTCAAAACCACATTTGAATTATGGGAGAAACTCAAAAGCTTATTTGATGACTCTGGTTTCACTAGAAGAATTGCGTTGTTACGTAATTTAATTTCAATAAGATTGAACAATTGTAAATCGATGACAGAATACGTAACAAAGATGGTGGAAAATGGTCAAAAATTAAGTGGTACGGGATATGACATCAATGATGAGTGGATTGGCTCGCTTTTATTAGCAGGATTGCCAGAGAAATATTCACCAATGATTATGGCAATAGAGCATTCCGGAATCCGCATCACCACGGACGCCATTAAATCTAAGCTTTTAGACATGGAAGAAAAAAATATGAATTTGACCGGAAATGGGAATGGGAATGACATTGAGAGCGCATTTGCGAGTTCGTCAGGCTACCAACATTACAAGAAAAATAAGCCTAGGCATGTCTCTGGTAGACAAGATGTCAGTGAAACGTCAACGTCAAAAGAGAAAATTAAATGTTTTCGATGCAAACAACCCGGCCATTATCGCAATCAGTTCCCGAATAGTGAAAATAACCAGAGTTTTTCGAAGAATAACGCACGAAAACAATCAAATGCGTTCAGTGCGGTTTTTTTGAGCGGCGAGTTCAAGAAAAATGACTACTATATCGATAGTGGATGCAGTATTCATCTGACCGCGAACGAGAGTTGGGTTATGAATCCATGTTATGAGTGTTCCTGTATTGTGCAGCGGTAGCGTTCAGATTGCGACTGTAACGCCAAACGACGAATATGACATAACAGTCGAGGACGTTTTATGCGTACCGAGTTTAACGACAAACCTATTATCAGTAAGCCAACTGATAAAGAAAGGAAACAAAGTAGACTTCACTAACAAGGATTGTAAGATTTACAACAGAAGTGGACAGCTGGTTGCTACGGCTACTTTGACAAAAGGAGTGTATAAATTGATTATGCCAGATACGACAGCTGCCATGGCTGTGTCTGCCGATGTTTGGCATCGTCGCTTAGGACATGTGAATGGTTCTTACATGACCAAAATGAAACATGCAGCAAAAGGTTTCACTGTTGGCGACAGGATTGACACAAAAAACTGCAAGGTATGTTGTGAGGGCAAGCAGTGCAGATTACCATTCCAAAGTAATGGAAATAGAAGTAAATCACTTCTTGATGTCATACACATGGATATAGCTGGTCCAATGGAAGTTGCATCTATTGGAGGATCGAGATATTACCTGCTTATGGTGGATGATTATAGTCGTATGGCATACATATATTTCTTGAAACAAAAGAGTCAAGCCCTGGATTGTTTCAAAGAGTTTAAAGCTAAAGTTGAGAATGAACTTGACAAGAAGATTAAGACCATCCGCAGTGATAATGGACTTGAATTTTGCAACAAAGATTTTGATAATTTTCTGAAAGTAAATGGGATAGTTCATCAGAGAACCAATCCTTACACACCAGAAGAGAACGGATTGTGTGAACGCCAGAATCGCACAGTAGTCGAAAAAGTAAGATGCTTGCTGTATGATAGTGGTCTTGGCACAGAGTTCTGGGCTGAAGCCTGCAACTGTGCAGTTTACCTAAGGAATCGAACTGTAGCATCAGGATTGGATGGCAAAACCCCATTTGAGATGTGGACAGGCACCCAGCCAGATCTGAGCCATTTAAGGATATTTGGCAGCACCGTGATGGTCCATATTCCCAAACAAAAAAGACTTAAGTGGGAGAAAAAATCTCAAGAATGTGTCTTATTGGGTTATCCAGAAAATGTAAAACGATACAGAGTATTCAAACCTGTAACAAAAGCTATATTTACAAGTAGAGATGTCACTGTCATTGAGAAGGAGAATAAGAATTTTTTTTGCCAGATAGAGGTAGAACAGAGGAAGAAAATAGAACCTCATACAGAGACAAAGATGGTCGAGGTAGGATGTCAAAGTTCAGTGGGGGATGTGAGTACCAGAACTTTGACATACTCTTCAGATGAGTATGAAGATGCAGATATCACACCTGAGAATGTTCCTACTCCTGAGAGGATCGGACCAATCCTAAGAGCACCAGAGCAGAGAAAAGTACCTGACAGATATGGTTACTCAAGCCTGTGTACAGATGTTGACAGGATGGATGATGCCAGTGGTCTTTCACTATTAGAAGCTTTGCATGGACCAGAGAAAGAACAATGCAGACAAGCTGTGGCTGAAGAGTTGAATAGCTTTGAAGAGAATGAAGCGTGGAAGCTTGTCAGTGCTCCAAAAGACTGTAGTGTGGTAAAGTGCAAATGGGTACTTAAGAAAAAGTATGATAGCGAAAACAAAGTGCGTTTCCGAGCCAGGTTAGTAGCTAAAGGCTATACACAGAAGTTTGGAGTGGACTATGAGGAGACATTTGCACCG
Source organism: Epinotia demarniana (assembly GCA_945867215.1). NCBI lineage: Eukaryota > Metazoa > Arthropoda > Insecta > Lepidoptera > Tortricidae > Epinotia > Epinotia demarniana. The sequence continues at coordinate 19,459,692 of OX244263.1, forward strand.
GTGGTAAGGCATACAACTCTCAGACTTTTATTTGCTTTATCTGTGCAATTAGATTTAAATATTTCATATCTGGACGTGACAACTGCTTTCCTGAACGGATATCTTGAGGAAGATATTTACATGGAGAAGCCAGAAGGTTTTCCTTCACCCATAGATAAGGGGCAAGTGCTTAAGTTAAAGCGTGCCATATATGGTCTCAAACAATCCTCAAGGGCCTGGTATAGGAGAGTAGACGACTGCTTAACTGAGTTTGGTTATACTAGATCTAAACTGGAACCGTGTTTGTATGTTAAAAATGACAATGGTTTGACTGTAGTTGCTCTATATGTCGATGATTTCTTTGTGTTTTCTAATAATGAAAAAGAAACCAAAAGTTTGAAACAGTTACTGTCTTCAAAATTTAAACTGAAGGATCTTGGTCAGGTAAAACAATGCTTAGGCATGACTGTATGCATTGATAAAGAAAATGGTGTTACTTTAGATCAGAAAGATTATATAGACAAGCTGTTGCATAAGTTTAATATGGAGGACTGTAAGCCTGCTCAGACTCCCATGGAGGAGAGGCTTGTCCTGGAGAAAGGAGAAAGTTGTGACACTGAGTTACCATATCAGCAGCTTGTCGGTAGCCTCATGTATCTAGCTGTTTTGACCCGACCTGATATAGCTTTTAGCGTAGGGTATCTTAGTCAGTTTAACAAATGTTATGGTCGAGAACATTGGGCTCACGCCAAGCGTGTTTTGCGGTATCTTAAGAGGACAAAACATTACTCTCTCAGATACAGTCATGAGCACAATTCGAAACTGACTGGTTTTGTGGATGCTGACTGGGGCAGCAATGTTCTAGACAGGAGGTCCTATACAGGTTTCTGTTTCTGTTTGTCAGGATGTGTGGTTTCATGGTGCAGTAAGAAGCAAAGTAGTGTTTCTTTGTCGAGTACTGAATCGGAGTACATTGGTATTTCTGAATGTGTAAAAGAAGCCATGTATTTGAGAACATTGCAGCAGGAAATTACTAATGACACACATTGTATAACAATATTTAACGATAACCAGAGTGCTTTGAAATTGGTATCAAATCCTGTGTTTCATAATAAGTCAAAGCATGTGGATATCCGATATCACTTTTGCAGGGAGATAGCAGCTAAGGGTTTGGTAGAAACTAGGTACTTGCCAACAGCTGAAATGCCAGCAGACCTGTTGACTAAAAGCCTTGGTTCTATCAAGCATTGTAGGTTTGTTGAGAAGATGGGCATTTTACCTAAATGAGCAAATTGTTTAGTTATTGTTGTTTTAGTTTTTATGGCTTAAGATGGGGGCGCTTTGTTTCACCTATTTTTTTAAGTCCTATTATTGGAAGTCAAAAATGTTCGTCATAAAATTTTACGCCATAATAATCGTTAGTCCTAATAATTCTTGATCCTAACGATCGTAAGTCATAACCATTCGAAGTCATAATGACAGTAATCATAAGTTTCACAGGTCCTAATTTTTATTTTCCTAATTTTTTTCGTCATAACACTCACTTGCCCGTTTTATTTCAATTCACAATGACACTAGTCATACATTTTTTAATCCTCAATTTGATTTTCATAATATTTCTCATCATAAATGTTACTTGGCGTTATCGAAGTAAATAAACGTGTGGTTTTTAGGTACAAGACGAGGTCACAAGACTCTAGCTAGACGTCTCTACATTGACACATCGACTCTACATATAGACTCTACATATAGACTCTACATCGACTCTACATATCGACTCTACATTGACTCTACATCAGCTCTACAGCGACTCTACATATTGACTCTACATCGACTCTACATTAACTCTACATCGAGTCTACATATAGACTCTACATTGACTCTACATATTCGCTCTACATCGACTCTATAGTCTCTAGCCGCCTGTCTGTGCGGACGTAGCCTAAGGCAGGTCCGTGTAGGTACGACGACGAGCGAAGCGAGGAGGAGTGTTAGTTGTACCGCACCCTACGCGCGCGAGCCGAGCGAGCGAAGCGAGCGTGCCGCGGCAGCGGCCGGCGAAGCGCCGGAACCGATTTTTTTTTTCAATTTACTTAGCGAAAGTTTTTATTCATTAGGAAAAACAAAATTAGGAGTTAAAGTATGTTCTTAGTTATGATATTAGGACTAACAAAATTAGGATGTATGTCCGTTATGAAGAAAAATGTTATGCATAACAAAATTATGACTTCAAGCAAGTTCTTAGTTCTGAAATTAGGAAGAAAAATTTAAGGACAACTGATCATTATGACTTCCAATGATAGTGACAGAAATTTAGGAACAAAAAATTTAGGACGAAAAAAATTAGGACTAGCGATGATTATGACTACAATACGTTAGTAGAAAAAAAATTAGGATCACGAATTTTATGGCAGCCAATATGGACCCGCTTAAGATGCTTTGATATAGTGGGAGTGTTAGTTTCATATCAAGCAGCGCCATCTGGTGACACTTCTGTCAACAGTTACTTTTGAATATTGGAATGCTTTTTTTTGTTGTTGTCATGTAAACGGTCCTGAATATAGTTTATTTTGTCTTTTCGGATAGCTACAATCTGGTGGTTTTATTATATATTAGTTCAAAGAACTGCATCGACAGCAATCTATGAAATTATTCAACCTGGTCACAAAACTTCGCGAGAATCATTTGAAAAACGCGACCTGTAGTGGAGCTACATGGTACACCTAGTGGAGAACAGCCGGACAAACGTCGGACATCCATACTAATATTATAAATGGGAAAGTGGGTGTGTTTGTTTGTTTGTTTGTCCGTCTTTTACGGGAAAGCGGAGCGACGAATTGACGTGATTTTTTAAGTGGAGATAGTTGAAGGGATGGAGAGTGACATAGGATAGTTTTTATCCCCGAAATCATCCGTGAAATGGGGGGGGGGGTAAGTTTGTATGGAGCTGCGATATAAACGAGTTCCACGCGGACGGTGTCGCAGGCAGAAGCTAGTGTGAAATATTTTTTGCCCTTGGGCTCGCTCGTTTAAAAATATTATAGGAAATGAAGAGTCCATTTAAACAGGCAGAAGGAAATACAAGAGCCGATAGACACAATCAGAGTGCGCCAGTAGGTGGGAACGAGTGCTGCGACCCGTCACTAATATAATATATCGAACACGTCAAGCTAGAAAATATCATGGCGACAGAAAAGTATCATAACCATGGAGAAATATCAACGCGGCACAATATTGTGCTAGTTTAATTACTCGTTTCCATTATTACTTATTACATAGATTAGCGTAGGAACAAAATTGTACAGTAGAAATACTAGTCATAATAAAGATATGAGATTGTTAAATTATTTTATAGTAACAATGATTTCATACAGAAATGTACATGACCACACAATTAACAGACCACGACCAACGTTATGGAGCATCGTGTGAACGCGATAAAGCATGTTTGTGAATGAACATCAACTGACTGCAGCTGATAATTTTAGGACAATATTCAGTTTAATTATAATTGCCTGTATTTTTTTGGACATTTTACGCACATTCATGCAGCATATAACGTAACATTATTTACGAGGGCTTAACTTTGTTAGTTATTCGCTGTCTAATATTTGCATGCCAAAAACCACATATTGCCTATTAAATATCCGTGAGCAATTGAATTTTTATTTTATTTTATTTTATATGTCTTATTGTTTTTATTTACTTTCAACTCCGAACGGCCGGAGACAGTTACCGTATACAGTAGCATCCGTAGTAGTAGTAGTTACCGTATATAGTACATAGGTATGTTTTTAAATATTACGTTCCCCCAAAGGCAGTTTCTAGTGGTTTTAAAAAGACATTGGAAACAGTTCTCCAGCGAGCACAAATCCAACTTGGAACAAACAATAACAGACGGATAATCTAAGCAACGTAAAGTGCATCAAATTCGTATGATATTGTCATATCCATCCCGATATTGCTCCATTCCGCTTCGAACGGAACGCGAAGCCTACCCGTCAGAGCATTCGGACGGAAAACTGCGAGTGGGAATAAAGGTCGTGATCGTATTGGACTGGCCAGACAATATGGATTATGCCATGTGCAGCCGTCAAGCGAAATTACGAATTGATATGGGCGCATTTGTGGCTTGGAGATTGCATTTTTTCTTTCATTTTCCACAATGGAATACTATTTAGTCGTGATTTGCATTATATTGGACATTTTGAAAATAAACAGCAGATATGATCGTAAATACCTCGGGAGCGTTCGTGGAGGAAACGTGCAAATACTTATTTTCCACATGTGTACATTGTTTGTGGGCGAGGTTTTTACGTTCTGTTTGCAGAAAACCTTTTGACAGCCACAGTCGGCAGTGGCCGACACTTAAAAAGCCGTGCCATTGACGTTACGACGGCCACGGACGACGATAATTTCGTACGATAGTTTCGGACGACGTAAAGGTAGGCAGCGTTTTGATTTGCACCCTGGCTGTCAAAAGGTTAAACAATTCATGGAGTAAAATAAGAAAGGGTCTCTTATTTATGGAGGTACTTATACTATCAATGTCAGCATAAACATATTTAAATACTTTCAATGACGAGACTCTTGCGTGACATCTGTGTCTACATTTTATACTACACACATAAGATAGACTTCAATCTACGTCATCATGGATAGTGTCCAAAGTACTGAAGTACTGTACAGTACGTACGTACAAAACGAATCATTGACATACAGTTAATAATCTAATACATAGTATACGACTATCTTAAAGATGTGTTATATTTCCACCCTGCTGCACTCAGTCATACTCTTTATACGTTTCTAACTAACGGCCGAGCAGAATTTCTCTTTTAAATCAACGAGCAATAAACACTATTGAGCCTTGCGCGAAAGGGTCAAGAGAGAGAAGTGGTTATAAAGAAAATGTATGGGCAGCTATACGAGGTCCGAAACGTGTGGAGCAAAGAACTGTGTACATGTACACGCCTGTGCTGGGGAAAGATTATTGGTTCCATTTTATTTCAAATCAGACCCGAATATAACTTCCTTCATGTCAATGGTACTGCTGAGAACAGAAATAATATGAATACTAGCATATCACGCAGAGTTGAGAAAGATCGCGGGTTACTTCTGGGTACAAGATCTAGAACAGAGCCAGGATGAGTGGTGTACTGGAAGATAGGCCTACGTTCAAATGTGAGGCTGAATATGGCGACGATGATGAAACAACACGAATCGGGTATGCGGCCAATAGGTATTTAGCGGCATTTTGCACTAACTCCACTCACAGTCACTGATTAGAGCGAGACAGTTTATCTCCCCTATCCCAGTTAGTAGCATTTAGCAGTACGACGGCTAACTTACACGATGCGTTTTACCTTAGAGTCCTGTAGGTGTACACAGTTTTCTAAGCACGTTTTTCTCTCTGCATCGGACTCCTTGTAAAAGGTTTAATAGCGAATGGTCCTTACTAAATTGTTTCCAAAGGGTTAGGTGCCAATCTTGCCGATTCACACTTTATTGCGACGCCATTACGATGCCTGCGATATCGTCCAAGTAAATGTGTAATGAAATCGGGATACGCCGATGGAATTACAAGTGCGATGTTTCGAAAGCCGGTGTGCGAATATGTTACTAAATGTTAAATTGTTATGAAATTGAGTTTTGGGTTCAAAGTAATTATCTGGGATCCTGCCGCTTTACCAAATTTATTTTGGTCAAATTTCATTTCCCAAACAAAGCAACTTTCTTCTAAAACAAATCCAACTAATATGGACGCTCGACGCCCCGCTCTGACCGGGGCGTCCACTCAGGGTTTACACTTAGCGTTTGAGTAAAATAAGTGACCTCGGCCGTTTCGATGATTCGGGTAATATGATTATTCAGCATTAGACAATAAAATCTAAGTAAAAACGTTATCCGTATAAGTATAAGTATAAGTAACATTTATGATGATTTTTTTTACGATAAACTATTTCAGTATTAAAAATGTCTGTCCCTCTGAAAATGAAACGAAATTAAATCCGATTTGTTTCCATATATTTTATATTTTCTTAGGTATTTACTCTTTTGTTTAATAGCTTTTTTAAGCGCTGGTGAGTACCACTTCGGAAATGAATCATTATATATTTTTTTACTAGGTATGTATTTATTTCTAAGTTGTTGAATTAAAAGATAAAAATACTCAACTGAGTCGCTAAGCGAGCGCCGTGAGAATTCCTCCTCCCAATTAATAAGAGTTAATTCATTATTGATTGAATCATAGTCACCTTTATTGTAAAAGTACTTCAGTAGAGGAGCTGGTTTTAGACTACTAATTACGTATTTCATTGAAATTAAAAGTGCTTTGTGATAGGGATCAATGGGTACCTACCAGAGGTTCAGAACATTCTGTTACGTAAACAATATCATTCGACAAAACGAGATCCAGTAACTTACCGTGGTGGTTGAGGACACCGTTATACTGACTTAGATTGCAAATATTTAACTCATCTATTAAAGTGGACTTATCATGAGTTTTATAATCAGACGGGGACATTGCCAAATCCTGGGTCCATGTGATATTGCTCAAGTTAAAGTCGCCTATTATCAGAAATTTATCATTGCAGCAACTTAAAACTAAGTCACTAAGTTGGTTTAAGTAATTTGAAAGCTGTTGGGAAAACGTATATCCCTTATTTTGTTTACACAGGTATAGGACACACATCGTATTGGTGGCATCAGTCGTCGGGGGACAATCACCGCGTACTTAGGCTTGGGGCCTATACCTGGAAGCTATCAAACAAAATCACCAGATGAATACCACTACTTCACTGTCTAGACTGCACACTAAAATCAACCACCACCGACAATGCTTACCCAGTATGCTGTAAAAACACCTGGCCTTTTGATTAAAGCGGAAACACCTATATTTATTTAAATTAAGTAAATATCCTTCATAATTAACTTCGCCGTTGTATCGAAATGCTAAAGTGGTGTGCCAAGGTGCCAGATCTGCGGTCCCCTGTGAAATCATCAAACCTCAAAATTCCAAGAAGGAGTACACATAAACTCTGAGTGAATATACATAATCCATGCAAAATTTCTGAATATAAACTAAATATTTACTTGTATATTGCAGAATTTCTTATATTAGGTAGACCGTTTAGCCACACCGCTATGTTCCTTGTTATTTTAAAAGTGTCGTTAAAAGTTGGTACGTGCGGTGTCTGTTGGTTCTAAATCGCCCTCTGCGGACGGTCACGTTTGCTGTCGACTAAACCCGCCACGGACGCTTGCTTAAAGATAAGCAATTTTAAACCTTATCAGCACCAGTGAAGGCTCACGTTCGTGGTTGTTCTGAACCGTCGCGTACGTACACGTGAACACAAAGATAAGAAACGGTTATCCGATGTCATTAGGACACATTTAGAAAATACATTCCTTAAATTCATTCCGGCAAAGCTTAAAAGGCCGTAGAAGTTATCAGCGCGCGATGAAACAACTTTAAGTAATGACTCTTAAGTTATAGTTTGTTTTTGTAGTAAATCTTGGTTCGTCACCAATAACGATACCTTCATCGCTCCACTTTTAGTTGTAGATAGGAAATAGTGGTAGAACTAAGTCATTTTATAAATGAACTCAAACATTAGGACGTCTTTATTACGCAAATTATTGCAAAGAACCAGCTTAATGATTTTGGAAGCAATTCATTCCTTTTATTAAATCTTGCTCCTCAACGATGCGTCTGTTTCAAACATGATATTTAAATAAAACAACAGTCTTAGTACAATCAACGCGTAGGCTGTAAATGTTAGTCTCTACATACCCTCTCTGTATTATTCTCAGTCTGTGTGTAATGTAATATACACAATATACAGGTACATAAATATACACTCCCATATTATATTGAAATAAATGAAAATGTCAGCCCAGCATCGAGGTCTATTCAGAAAATGATTATGGTTATTGCTTCAATGTCGTTGTTTATTGAAGCCTTGAACTATAATCATTCTGAAGCCTCGTGAATGTTCCATTGCAGCACGCGTTGTGTGGAGATATAGACCTAGAGCCATGGATATAGAGATAACTTGCATGGATGATTAAGGTATTTGCATATTGATTGAGAATATGCGTCAAGTTTACATTATTAATAAGGAAAGCTCATTTCTTTATGCAAAATTAAAATTATTTCGTACCATGATTACGACCGCTGCAGTATATTTTGTATAGGTACATATACAAAACAATAAATTACTGGTTAACTAGGTACCTATTGTTCCATAAATATTTATTACAAACGAAAATCTACACAAAAACCTAGGAACCAAACCAACTAGACCAATAAATACAGGTTATATCAAAAATGGGGTGTAAAGCGATCAAGGGCATGTTCAGTAGCGTATTGCGATTCCAAAATGCATTTGTTTATTCTTTGTTTCTTTTGTTTAGGTACTTTGAAAATTTTAAAGTAAAATAAAGTACTTTTGTTTTTGTTTAGATAAAAGTCTTTGTTTTTGTAGACATTGCTTGTGTATGACATGAAAAACGTAAAAGCTGTTACCTGCGTGTCAGAAAAACATACACATAACATTTGTTTTCATAACCCAGCTGTGCGCACAGCGGTTGAAAATGAAATAAACTCTTTACCTTCGCGGTGGAATGTTGTCATACACAAGCAGTGTCAAGAAAAATAAAGACTGTTATGTAAATAAAATAATCAAAAAATTCAAAAACATAAAAATGCGCCACCCAATATGCTCTTGCTCGGTTCACAGCCCATTTTTGATACAACCTGTATAAAATACCCAGTTCTCACCGTTGGAACATGGTTTGTATGTAATAGTTAATTACGTACCTAGGGCGGTGAATTCGTGAATGGCTCAGATCGCAGGTGTTTGTGGCCCGAACCGAAGGTGAGGTAAAATTTACGTCACACCTGGCTATAATGCGAGTTTTAATGCACGCTGCGCGTACGGGCCCAGAGCGTATATTTAATATTTATGCCCCTCACCTTCGGTTCGGGCCACCAACACCTGCGATCTGAGACATTGACGAATTCACCGCCCTAGTTAGGTAATGTACTATTATTGTACACAAGACATTTGTAAAAATACAAGCAAAATAGGTTAAGTAGAATACAAATGCGAACTTATCCATGAAAGAAATTTCTTCCAGTTGACCTTTGATGGTCCCGTCGATTGCGTGCTGAAACGACTCCCCCCCTAAATAAACCCCTTGCCTTGAAATGCCCCGAACAGTCTACAACCACCCCGCAACCCCTCAACGCTGCAGCTAAACTCAACTACTTAACCAACTCAGATCTATCTATTTTATAATGGCCTTTAGGAAATGAATTGTGATCGTCTAGTAAATAGTCAGGAACCCACATTGTCCATAATAACACAGCTTCTTTAATGATTGTGGAAATTCTACTGAAGTTTAATATAAATACTACTTAGCTTAAGCTATGTGGAAATTCTCCTAAAACTAATAAAATTATGAAAGGATTTTATGGTAACGGATTCACATTATATTTGTAATTAAATGAGAGCAATGATTTGTGGTATAAATAAGTAAATTAAATAATTATTTTTGTTTTTTAAAATAAAATCCCCGACCCTTGAGCTCTGTAATTGTACTTCACAAATACAAACTTCACTTGTTCATCCGCCTCAAGCGGAACATGATAACCTTATATCCCATTCCTTATATAAGAAATTATATACTACAGGGAAATTCTGGCAGTAATTATGCACAGTATTTAGCGTTGTTGCTAAACAATAATTATACACTCTAGGAATGATTTTCTTTAATTGTTACATCAAAACATTATGTAAAAAGGTCGGCTCTTGTTTTATGGCTTGTAGAGCATCTCCTTTTGCACACCATGTTCCTCCATTGGCCAGGTTGGGGTATGAACATCATCCTATTTGTGATCAACTGATGGGAATTGGACCGTACTTTGGTCTTCTTTTACTTAACTTGGACCTTATAAATGGTCATCTTGACATAACAAGCAAATGTACTTTTTTTTAGAGTTCCTTTACTCATCATCAGAGATTAGTCTCTACTCTCCAGCCTTCACTCTTCATAAAGAGCTTTAATGACGTTAAAGCCTATTTATTAAACTGTTACTCAAGCGTTCCAATATGCGAAATAGTCTGCATTCCAAGTATAACAGAACTAATTCCTAGCTTCACGTCTCGCTAACTAGTATATAAGACACTTAAGTACACAATATCTGAATATTAATACTTCTTGTTATTTTTCAAAAAAAATACTACATGCAAGACTTATCTCATTTGAAAAGTTTCCAACTCAGAAGATTAATTAATTATAATTGACTTTAAATTACTAAAGCAAACCACCTGATTGATCACAATCCTACAGTCTTAATGACCGCTTATGCTCATTATGATAATTATAATTCTATTAATTTTTACTCTGGATTTAAGCTTTATGAATATTTAGTCGATTATCTATTAATCCATAGATTTAGAAGGCTGTAATATATAATATGTCCTTTTTCACTTTATATATCACAATAGAATTATTACACTAAGAATTCATTAACAATTAATTATTCACTCCCTTCCCGTTATCTTTGAGTCATAGATATAGATGTTGAACATTCATGTCACTTCATAACAATCTCTATTTATTTAATATTTTATAATTAACTAGGCAATTTATTGAATATGTATAACAAACAATATTGGTGAGCGTTATTTTTAGACTGAGCTCTTTACCAATAGAAAGTCCCCAACCCTACAAAGCAATCGAAATATTATAAATTAAATACATAAGGTTATAATTTATAAATAAAATGTATAAGCTGAAAAGCTGATTCTTAGGATCATATAAAAGAGTGAGACTCTTTAGTTAGTGGGTAATTTCAAACGAATGCTGTTAATAGATATTCTAAGTATGGATATTATTCCATACCTGTTATTCTACAATTTATTAATTTATCCGTTGAAGAAAATTATAGAGTTAAAATCATTGGTAAATTTATCGGTTAAAATTCCTGTAAACATTACACATAAAATTTCAGAACACAATAATTCCTGAAAATAAACACAAATTTTGCACACAAAATGTTTGTAAACTTATCTCTAATATTCGCATAAATAAGCCATTGAATATGTTGCTAATATCGTTCCTGAAAGACCAGACATGAAATAGTATTTTATGCAACTGTTGTATAAGTAGGGTCTTAAAGCGCGAGTGTCGTGAGTTGCGATGCGAGCCTTGGCGAGCATCGCAATTAAAGACGCCATGAGCGTTTTAAGACCAAGTTATACACCGTTGCATACAATATTTTTTCTACGACTATTTTAAATAAATAGCATAATTTGACTTTTCAGGCAGTAAGTTTTCCGTTAGTTCTATTACTACTCACGCAATTTCATCAGCGGTGCAGTTATTTTCTTCTTCGTCCATTTTAAAAGGAACGTACACATTTTTCTTCACTTCACAAACACGAATCAAATCTTAAGTTATTAATAACGAATAATTGTCATATTTCACATATTTCGTCTTTTAATTTTGAACTGGAACTTTGGTGGGAAATTGGAAACATGACACATTGACACCTCTTGTTTATGGTCTGTTTTGTTCTTAATTCAACTTGCCACTACTGTCATATTAAAACCAAGGTTTTTCTTAAGTTGGCAGCAATGCCTTTAGTACAATAATTTATTTGAAGTAAATACATTCAGTGGTTTGTTAAGTTGGTAGTACCTAATGTATTTTATGTTTCGGCATGGCCCTCTAGATTAGTCGCGTCGCGGCCTACTCGATCGTGTCTAGTATAGGCCGTGGCACAATGTAGCACTACCCAGGTTTAGAAGCGTATGGCTGCTAAGCGTATCGTTTTGGCGACAAAACAGCACGGTTGTGCCGTACTGTTATGGGGAATAGAGTATAGACTTTTGCTGCAGACTTATTTTGTATGTCTTTATATTAGTGTTCGGGACTATGTAAATGACAGATAAAAGTACAGGAGTAGAAAAATACACATATCTCCTAAAAACATGGTAAAAAACATCCTATACATTCATAGATGAGCCACCTATTTCTAAAGGAAAAAACACAACATAAATCACTGTAAACCGTAGAAGTAATCTCTATAGAACACAACACATACATTTTACAATTAACCATTACACAAACCAGCTCTGCCTTTAGTCTAAGACTAGTTCAATCAATATACCTTTCAGATTTGAGCAAAACAAGTTTATGTAAACTTTAAAGGACTTTTGTTATGACTTTAATACTCTGAGAAAGATATCTTTACTTTGATACTTAGTAACTTCAGTCCGTTAAAGTGCAATATTAAAAATCCACTTACCAAGGCAGCTACCGCCCATCTCCTTCATAAAATAAGTTCTATGCCAATCTGGCTGAATTTAGTATGCTAAACTGCCCTAGATCTGACATTCGTCTAGATACCTATGTCAATCTGACTGAATAACACTTCGACACAAAGAAATACTCCTGAAATACACCCCTGGCTTTGTTGACAGAGTTACTTACGCAAAGCAATCTTGAGAAACTATAAAAACTCGAAACTAAGATATGAATTTCCGAAATCTATAATTAAAATGCTCTTGAGAGCTCGCTTTGCTCCGGCTAGAGGTGTGTTTACATAGAAATATGATTAGCAAAAATAACAGTGTTGATTCTAATTGTATGTCCTTCTATTAACTATGCAATTGAATAATCTGCAATAAGCAGTAGTTATATGTGTTTCGAATCGTGAAATATCATGCCTGGTATCTGAGAATCCGGAATCGAACCAGTGTCCTCAGTTTAAACTACACATCATTCTAATTATCTTTGTTACATTTAAATGTAAACTAAAATCAGACTCTTACTTCAAGACACCACAATTCAACAATAAGTAACCTTCCAGGACTTAAGTTAAAAGCAAAGAACTCACCAAGAAATCGCCTCCGCTATTAGCACTCAAATCCAGTGCTCCCGGCTGCTGTCTCGTTCAAGCTCCAACTTCCAGCAACAATCTCCTTCCGTAGCTATAACACTAACTTCCAGCATTCGGCCAACACCTTCGATATTGCACTCACTTCACTTTGAAAATAACTCTATTCACAAATTAACACTTGAGGGTTTAACCCTACAACGATTCCGCTCTACGCGCACGAAAGCTGAAATCTAGACTTCCTCAACCGTCCGCAATACACGCAAATAACATTGAATCTAATCCCGGGATTATAAATAATTAACACTGAAAGATATCTCTGATATTCTGAACACTATAATTTCACTCCCGACCCGATATACTAAAGCAATGGGAATCCGACCGGCAGCGACCTATTGTCAATAAAAATCCGAAATTGAATGATCCCCCAACCCTGAGCCCAACTCCTCATATAACCGTTCCAATTTCCCGCCTTCTATTTTGAAAAAGGAACCTTTTCAAAACAATAATCATAAGAAAGTTTTTCCAGTTTTTCCAGTTCGTTGAACCCATCTCGCCTCTTGCTCCAGCCTCCTACATTCTGCTTATTTTCTCACTCATTTCCCTTCTCTCTCGCTTCTAGCTTGTGTGACACGTTTAAAGAATGTTTGCATAAACAAGATTTGTTTCCTAATCTCATACTCTCTCAATTATTTGTTCAACTTTATACAGGTTTTTAAAGTCTTTAGTTTGGATTTGTATGTATAATATTAATTTATATAATTGAAATCTCTAGTAAATGAAACAAACTTGTGTTGTTAAATAATTTCTTTAATTATCCAGTAACAATAATTATGCTCCTCATCAAGTTATTGTCAATAATCTTCCGTATAATGGGCATTTGTTTATTTCTTTATTAATGAATTTTGAGCTCTATAGCCTAGATAATAAGGTCTCCTTTTATTCGTATTACTTTGATGTAATTCGCCATGTCCTACCTGAAAAACCAATATTGACTACTAGTTTACTATATACATAAATATGAACGTAATCAACGTAGTTGGGTCCGTTTCAGCGCGCCAAGGTATGATAAGTATTGTGACAACTTGGTAAACAGTATTTTTGAAAGATAAAATAATACTTACGAATGAAAAAACTTTCAAGGCTCAAGAACTTGGTTCCTTATTAGTTATTTGATAAAAGCTCAGCTTACTTACGTTCACAAGCATATTTTATTTTTTAACTAACCGTACAATGAAGTAAGTTTATAATAGAAGGAAGTGTATCAATCACATTAATTTGACCAGGTCAAATTAAAGGTATATGTTTAGTGGTTACGAGTAGGCAGGTAACTTTTAAACGTCTTCGAAAAATAAGGTTCTCAGTTTGACCTGTATGTTTGTATGTATGTTTGTCCACGATTATATCGCGTTTGGGTGACCTGATTTTTACGCAGTTTTCACTAACAAAAGTATTGTTCCTACTCTTTCCATCGGTCTTTTAAAACGCCTTTGTCTGTAAATGTATAGGTTTAGAGTAATTAACAGACAACTAGCCACACAAAGGAAGCCAAGAGTTAAGTGTCATTCAGAGCCCTATCTTCCCGACCTATATACTTCACACTACTGTGAGCGACATCAGTTCAAAATACCGACGAAAATAATCCGGAAATAAAATTTGGAAATACTAACAAAACCCTCATCTTGATGCTTGACACTTGACATGCGTATTTTGTTGTAGTATGGTACGACGGCTCAGAAACATGACGCTTGAAGCCGTTACGTCACGTCACTTGGATGGAGCGATAATCGCTCGCCCCGCCTCTGTCTGTACTCTGTTCATGCATGAGACGAGAATTTCACATTCCGTATTCGAATGGCTGGCTCTTGGCTTAGGTAACTCGTCCGTGTATGAAATTCTATGAATGGCGTACAACTATTGTAGCTGTATTTAAATAGGGCACGGAGAATGCCGGAGACGACGAACGTATGATGTGGCTGGTACTTATTCCAATGTAGGACTAAGTGAACCACATTCTCTCCACGATAGGTTGTTAAAGTTAGTATGAGTCAGTTTCCTATGAGTATTGTTTACGATGTAGGCGTAAACTATTACCTAGTTATACAGAGTGTACATAAAATGGGGTCTAAACTGATCAAGGGATTAACAGGTATCTTGTTCTGATAAGAAAAAACTAAAATATTTTTTTGACGCGTTTTTTTACATTTGTATGGAGCAGGTCGCCCCAAACGGCCAACGCTCCAATACAAATTAGAAAGAAAAGGGGAAAAAGTTTTCTTCTACTTTTTTCGGTTCACACCCACCACCAAAGCCCATAATTACATATAATTGCCTTGCAATGCCTACCTTAAAAAAAAATATATCATTTATGCACCAATCCCAAGCTAATTCCAACTCAAGTAATAACCGATAGTAGATACTTGATGTGCTTTTCTTTAATACAAGCTAATTTTGAAACTTTGCTTTACTCTGTTATCTGATTCACACAGAGCACACTAAACACAAATGTTTTATTCCAGGTTTATTTATCCCCGTCGGAATTGGAATTGTTTTTAGTTTGATGTGAATTTATTCCTAGTTTTGTTTGTATCTGAAAATTGGTAAATTGGACGGAATTGAACAAGCGAGATTTCCACTGGTACTAATAAATATTAAGGGTGTGTATCTATCGAGCTACTAAATCCATGAATATAACAGATTGTAAATGCACACTTAGCCAAGTATGCTTCTACCTTCAAAGTATTATACGGCTAACTATAAGGACTTAGGACTAAAGGATTTAGAACTACCTAATGGCGGAGCTGCTGGCACTTTATAGGTAATAGTTATGACTAAGAGCAATCGAGATTAAATGAATGTTACTATAAACTACGTGAACCACGGTCAGCCCAGGACTGGCTGATAAGTTTTAATGTGCGGTGTGCTTACTTACTATAAAATATATGCGTCGAATACTATTTTTTTTTCAAAAGACGCATGCGAAGTTTGGGTGCAGAATGTTCATCTAAATATTTACAGCTCCTTACATTATATTCGACATTATTTGGTTCTCGCGTATTTTTCAAGCTATTACGCCCATAAACCTCCAACGCCATGTCACACTCTGCATAATCTATTTACTCCTCACAGATATAGTAGCTGTAATTAATATACCTGTAGAAATAATTTATGCGTATTTTTTAAACAAAATTATGTTATTATGCTGCTAAGTATAGCATGAACGAACTAACTCACCCTCGGACGTAAACCCGTGTATGGCGAATGAAGATGAACCACGTGATGTAATAATTAGGACCACAATGAAAATAATATTTCTCCAAAGGAAATGTGAAGAGATTACAGACATCGCGTTTTATATAGGTATATATTTGTATTCTCTGCCTATTCATCAGTTACCATTAAGGGATAGTAAGGTCCAGCACACATCAATCAATTAGTTAAATTTGACCGCAGTCACAATTGAATAAGGAGTTCTAAACTTTCTTGCCAATCTTCCCGGTCTAAGTATAAATGGTACTTAGGTATAGTAAAACTTACACATACTTGAAGCGCTTGGTAGGTAACTGTATTGTGGCTCCGCATACATTTATTAGATAACGTTTGGGAATTGAATTTGCGGACAAACCACTGTAATAATCTTTAGCCATAACGTCACACTGGATCCCAATATTACTTGAATGGAATCTGTTTAATCATAAACATTAAATAACATATCCTTGAATCGTTTAATAAAGTCATAGCTCGAGGCGACATAGGCACATCGCGTGATGGTATAAGATATCTCGGCCATGCCCCGGGCTATGACGGGCCGGGAACGTGGGGCAGGATGACGGATAGATGCCATAAGTGTCATAACGTATGTACGCGTCGTATTTTATACACTAAACAGATTATGTGTAGAGTGCTTTCCTAAACCGATTTGCTGGAAATATGTCGAGTTGGGTCTATTTGAGTTGTAATAAACTATGATAATGATATTAGGATAATAACTGGCACTTAAATAAACTGTGTCAATATTAACAAAACCGTTAGAGCGTGTTGAATTTTATTGCAGGTACAAACAGAAAACAACTCACAACTCAAGGGATGAACTTAAAGTGGGTGACAGACGTACGAGCTTTAAAATCGCGAGTTTAAAAGTCGCGAACTTACTCGGCTCGGCGTCAGCGACAGACGTACGAGCTTTAGTCGCGAACTTACTCGGCTCGGCGTCAGTGACAGAAGATCCTCGCACAAACTGCACAAACATAATTTACTTTAAAAACAAAGCTTTAACCGACTTCAATTTAGTACTCCGCCAAGCCACGAGAACAATTCCTATATTTTTATTACAATTTACCACATGAACTGATTTCCGATAGCAAATGCGTTGGTTACTATAGAAAAAAACCGAATCGCTGTATGTGGGCCGATAATATTTGAGGACTTCCATCGATTCCCCGAGATCATCACCAATGGCACTTCATTAGTTCCTATTTCAACAGAATCTTATCAGAACCTGTGACGTACTTTTGCACTTTTAAGTACATAATTGAGGAATTCGATAAGTCATTTGTGATCTTCACCATCAATTCCTCGCCACCGAATTTATGATTCCGGATGTAAATACACAAGTTTTAACAGAAAATACTAAAATCGCTACACGCGCGCCTAATAAAATTGAGGAGTTCCCTAAATTCCTCATGGTTCCCATCATCCAACTGAATTTTTGAAAAAATGGGACCCACCTGGAAGCATATACTTACAAACAAAAAAAAAATGTTCCGAATCGGTTCATCAATGACGGAGTTCTGAGGTAACAAACATTAAAAAAAAAAAAAAAAAATACAACCGAATTGAGAACCTCCTCCTTTTTTTTGAAGTCGTTTAAAAATGGCGGCTCGCGGCTCGCGGTAGTGACAGACAGGCGGGCTACGAGCAAAATTCAAATGTGTTGGATCTTCGTAAAACTGGCTCGGCGGTTTTAAAGTACGCGTACTTACGATGACACACAGGCGAGTAAAGTCGTCGAGCCGTAAGTACGCGAACTTACTCGCCCGTCTGTCACCCACTTAATACTTCAGACAACTGCTTGATTCTTAATTCTACCACTTTGATATAAGAACAAAATTAACACTGGACTTGAAGACGGTGCGGTGCAGCTTCGAAATTGAAAAAGTTGTAAATTGTGATTTTTTCATAGCAACGGCAAACTAATTTTTTCAACAGGTGGATCTGTTGTTTGGTCGCTTATTTACAGCATTGTAGAAATAAGTGAATATACTCTACAAACGTAGTAATGAATCTTCTTACATTTTCCATTTTTAGGGTTCCGTAGTCACAAGGAGCCTTTAAATAGTTTCGCCATGTCCGACGGTCCATCCCTGCGTAGGCAAAACTAGTTAACGAGTAATAGTCTACCAACTTAATAGTACTAGAAAAATCCAAATTTCATACAAATACGGGTGACACAACCGCAACGTTTAGTTGGCGCGCGAGTATCGATGTAACAAAGATAGGTGACTACGGAACCTTACAATGTGCGTGATCCGACACGCACTTGGTCAGTTTTAAGGTGTATCTTTCTATTCTTATGCATTCTTTTAAGTGCTAATACGTCGCTAGAATTATGACTGGCACGTGTTGACTCGAGACTTCGACGGAGCATTGCACAAATTTAGTCGCCGATCAAATCGACTATCATATTATTTTTATCTCCATAATTTGATCGTAAATAATCATTAATCAACCACTATTCAACTGTTTGATTTTTAATGGCTCAATTTTCCTGTTCTGTATTTTTTCACTAACTTTATTCACTTAACTTGTAATCTAACGCTTACCATTGCACCGTAAAGCAAGATTTTCAGATATACAAGCATTGATTGGCATTAACGAAACGAACCGTGATACATATAACATTCTTTTTTGTCTAGATAGAAATCAGAACTCACTGGAGTGGGGCGCTTTAAACCTGCATCACACTGGCGCGGTCTGGCCGCGGCGGATAATAGTAAAATTGACATTAGCTGTCAAATTTACTATTGTCCGCCACCGCAGACCGCGCCTGTGTGTTGCAGGCCTTATAAGTAGCTCAGACACTCAATGTCCGTGTGGGACGGCTCCCCAAACGATGAAGCACATGTTGTCTTGCCCAGCATATTGCTTGCTCCAACCAAGACCTTTGAGACGTGATAGACGGGGCGATACGCGTCGCCATTGTTTGGTCCCGCACAGTCTGCAACCGACACGAGAAGAAGAAGAAGAAGAAAAAAAAGCGGCCAAGTGCGTGTCGGACGACGCTCAACAAGGGTTCCGTGCCCATTAAAAAGGTCGTATCGTCGCTGAAATCTTATGGCACTTACGTCTTTTTGTTTAAGGAAGGCACAGTTTCTTAGAAATATCTCGAAAACCTTTGAACCGATCTTGGTCAAAACAATTTTGGCTGAAAGAATTTAAAAAGCCCTATGTCCATAATTTTTTTCATATTTTTAAAAGACACGGTTCAAAAATTAGAGGGGGACACACACAATTTTAGTGACTTTCGGGGCGATTATCTCCGACTCTATTCACTTAATCAAAAAAATCGCTGAGAAACCTTTTATTTATTTTGTAAGGCCTATCGATTGATGCGCCACACGTGGCAGTGAAATTTTTTTTCGACTCTCAGTTTTATGTTATGGAGTGCACCCCTAAAAAAATAATATTAATTTAATTACATAAACTATGTAGCGGCTAACAGAATACACCTATCCCCAAAATTTTATTCAAATACGCCTTATAGTTTTCGAGTAAAATGCCTGTGACATAGGGACGGACAGACTGACCGACAGACAGACAGACAGACAGACGATATGACGAATCCATAAGGGTTCCGATTTTTGCCATTTGGCTACGGAACCCTAAAAACTCACTCGTGCCACTGCCAATTATGATTTTAATTAAATAATGAAAGGATCGATAAAAAATAAGGAGTGGCATAAAATTTTATACCCATGGCTATCACACGCTTCTTACACGTGCGTAGAAGCGAAAACACATTGATAATAAATTGAAATGCGAAACATGAGTTACTGATCGATCCCCTTGTTAATGCACCGTACGGAAAATAATTAGGTTTGACAAAGTTTTACCGCACATATTTTTCAGCTCGTGAATGCAAGCGAGATGATAGTGGGATTTGACAGCGGCTTGGCGTATAAGTTTGACCAAGATGAAATATGCTCGGCTTTTCAATTTATTTATACTTAAGGAGTACTAACAGCTGCAAAAACATGATATAAGTCTTACATAGTAATACAAAGCCAATTAAAGAAACTCACAGATAGAGAGATAGACATTTTTCTCTAGCCCTTCCCCTGGCAGCCGCCATATTGTTATAATCCGTAAGGTGGCGGTCGCCAGGGCCCCGGCGATGTCAAAAAACCGTCTAGTGGCAAGCGCCGGGATCCCGGCAATAGCATAGTTTCGTATTTATTCCGCAAAATGAGCTGCTAAATCTACACCTGTCTTGTTCTTTCTTGCAAGACGCGTTCGTGAATAGATAGGGATGGCGCAAAATAACGGTCGCGACAACGCTTTCATAGAAATTTCATTACAGTGTTCGAGATTTGGAACTGGTCTTTTGACACATCGCGACACCCATATAACGTAAATTGGCACTGCTCATCGAAATAATAAAAAAAGTTTCAATCGCTTCCGAGTTACAAAACAAAGTTCAATCTCCATGCACGCCCTTTTTAGCACTTATAAATTTATTGTCATATATTTTTACGGCTTATTTGTATAGAAATTAGCATTGAAAACTGGGTATGCAAACCATTACGTCCTACGACTTTTTATTTTTAAATTTAGTGATATACTGCTTTAATTGTTTGGAGTCTGTCAATTTAGAAATAAATCGATATGAATCAAATAATTGTGAATAGGAAAATAACAACGTATTATTTAATTACTGTTACGATAATACGAAATAAAATCACATCGATCGAAACCGACATATTTGATTGTGCAAAATGTTGCCTTTGAAAATATGGCATTGATTTCTGCACGGCGCGCGAGCTCTCTCAATTTTTCTCGCACTATCAGTTTCTCCCTTTACTTACAGGACACTTGTGTTAGCAGACGACAGTGTATAGGCTCTCTATTTGATTTCCTAAAAATAATTACTATACAGTAATCAATCGATTTCTTTTATTAGCCATCATCAATCGTAATCGGATATTATGACAATCGATTTACTCTAGCCACATCACTCTTTACATCATATTGGAACTGTCCAAAGACCAGTCCCAAATCTCGTACACTGTAGAAATTCCTCAGAGAAATTTTTGACCGCGCGTGTGTCAGTTTTTGTAAACCTCGTAGTGTAAGAATATTCTAAGGTGAGAGACAATAAAACTATATAAACGTTTAAATAAATATATATACTTGTAGATAAACTTGTAGTTATGTTATGTATGTATAGTTAATTAATACAAGAAATTGGAAAAATTTGGATATCCAAAAATTGATCAAAGCTAGCCAAATTCACATACATGGAACGGCCGCCGTTATTATATAAAGGTTAAAGGCTATTCTATGCTGACTCCAAGGGTATAAGCTTATGATAAACCACTCATAATGTTTTTCGAATAATGGTAATTTTTCTAACGTGCACCGATTTCGCCATGACCACCCGTATGGCCCCTGCCACTTGACCGTAGTTCGCCAAAAATGGCCGTGCCACTAGACAGATAATGACAACCGCCGGGTACCCGGCGATTGCCACTTGAAGGGCTAGAAGACCTGAAAATTTTACATTAATATCGTTTTATTATCAATTAACCATCATCAAAAAGCCAAATTAAGTTTAAGACTCCTCGATCAAATTTTATATTCGTAACAGTAGGAGTCTGGCCACTTAGTTTTTTTTAATAATGGTGTCCTGTCATTCACTGTCATGACATGGGACCTATTTTCCCTATTTTCATGTTAGGTCGTGGATGTAGCAGTGTATTGAGTATAATATTTTATAGTTGTATTTTAAGATAAATATACTTTAGTCCAGGATTCACAATATTATAAGTATTGTGTATATTTATATAAGTGAGGTTGTGTGACATCCAAATGAAATTTTCGAATACGGCAGTGATTTGAATACAAATAATTATGCTTTACAAACCAATTTATTTTCTTAACAATAGTGTATTTTCACTCACGACCAGCGCTTGTGAGGTAAATAAAGATCACACCTCGATCAAAATGCTCAAAACTTTACTATCGTCATCTGTTAGTCGGTCAAAATGAACTGACCAAGAGGGAGGAGAGGGGAGCTGAGAGAGGTGATTACCGGTAAGTCGGTTTTTTTACACGGTTTGAATATGGGATGAATTTGCATTGTAATTTAACACTTTCTCTGCGAAAAACCCGCCTAGCGGGCGCCTACGACGTAGAAGCTTTCCGCTACATACGAGGAAAACCAGGGCAATGCGACTAGCGTAAAAGCGCGTAGCGATTCTTGGCAGTGAATGTGTTAATATCAATGTCATTTAAGCAAAGCACTCTGAAAAAATTCGCGTAACAGATTGCTCCAAATCATTCAATGCTGAGAGAGTCGACTCGTTCGTTATAGTTTCAACGTCATCAACGCAACGGCGTCGCTCTCCACCTTCCGTGACGTAGCCTTACCATAGGTTTCGTAGCGCGTAGCTCGTAGCACGTAGACAGTCAGCGAGCGCGGCCCGTAGCAATCGGCCGCACCGCGCGCTCCCTCGTCTTCCGTATTTCATTCACTCACGAATGAATGAGTCGCAAGTAAATGAACAAAGACCTGAATGTAAATAAACATATTCATAATTAAAAAGTTCGGTATTGAATGAACTTTTAATAATCCAGTGTTCAATGTGAGTATGAATTAGTTTTAAAAGTTAAAGTTAGTTACGCATGTTTGTAATTTAAACTTGGGCGTGAGGCTGTTGGTGGTCATGTATATTTATAAACTTTGTTTATTTTTCAAGGAACACAGTTTTATGTATGGCTGTTGA
Source organism: Epinotia demarniana (assembly GCA_945867215.1). Lineage (NCBI taxonomy): Eukaryota > Metazoa > Arthropoda > Insecta > Lepidoptera > Tortricidae > Epinotia > Epinotia demarniana. The sequence continues at coordinate 19,482,588 of OX244263.1, forward strand.
AACTACCTACCTTATTATATATATATATATATATATGTGTAGGTACAGATGTAGGTATTTGCAAAGGCTCCAGCAGGATACGAGTATATGACAAGTTTACCATGGTTTTAATTTCAACTCGATACCTTTAGGCGTTCCCTCGGGGACGTTTGTCTGTCTATCAAGACCCTAGGCCCAACGCGCACGAGTAATTCGTCCAATGTTCTTAGTCTTCAGCTGTCACAGTGTGCCACAGTATGTCAAGCGCATATTGTTCGGAGAGGCGGCCTTTCGATGTCATTGCTATAAACAGAAAGAGAAGAGACATAGACTTTCGACATTTGACGTTATTTTATTGAAATTTGTTGAACGTTTATTTAAATTACGCCCTAACACGAGTTTAGTGCATATACGTTTCGAAATCGATTATTTTTGTATGCTTTATCATTGAGTATACCTCTATATATGCGTTTTGTGATGGCCGGATCGAAATTATTAATGTGGGATAGTTATGACAATCACGCAATTTTGACATCACTGACAGTTGACAGATATGGCAACTAGGATTTCAAGAAAAATTTATGAAATTTTTTATGAGGTTAATTGTAACACTTTAAACTCTGGCGCTTAAGGCGCCGTAAGTTCAGCGAAATTAAGCGAACAGTGTTTTTTAAACAATATAATGCGTCTGTTTATAATAATATGGTTTAAAAAAAATACGAATAGTAATCTTGAGGCTTTTCTGCAGGGAAATCAGTGTTTAGAAACATGATTAAGCATTTTTCGCTCGATAGAAAAAAACACGAACATAGGTCTAATAGGGTCTAAAATACACTTAAAATATTTGTTACAAATTAAGAACAAAAGCTAAAAATATTAAAATGGCTTCTAAAAACCGGCAATATCATGTTTGAGGGAAATCAGTGTTTACTTTTTTATTTATTTAAACGGCCAATAAATTAAAATTAAAAAACATGATTTCCGCGCTTCCGAGCACGCACTTCCATCTCGCTCACGCTTATGCTCAGTGAGAGGGAGAGAAGACCATGAACCTACGGCGCCTTAAAACACATATTTATTTAATGCGGGCAGTGAACTTTTTTTTCGGGTCTACCATCCACAATTTATTGACTTTTGTAGGGTAGTGAAATATTGTGCACCCATATCTCCGTTGACAACTTGCTGGGAGGACAGTCATCAGCGACCATGACCGATTCAAGGCGTGTCAGAAATAAAGGTAAATAAATATCGCATGAGACCCGTGTAAAATAATAATATTAAATAAAATGTTTCGGTATCTTAATAAATCATAGCAGTCGGATAAAAACTAGCCTGAGCGGAAGCTTCTTGAAAAAGTTTCATATTTTTCCGTTCATGGGAAGCTGAGATCCTTCGTGACACTATAGTGTTTGGAATGTTACTAGCTGAATATTTTTTGAATTAGAGATTTATTATAAGTGTAGATAACAATTGCACCATCGCTCCTTAATTTGGTTCATCTCTTTTTATGCCAACCGAATCTCAATCTGTTCTAAGTGTAGATAAAAATTGCGCCGTTGCTGCTTAATTTGGTTCATCTCTTCATGCCAACCGAATCTCAATCTGTTTTGATATCTCTTTCCAACACGGTAGCTCGACGCGCGAGAAACTGAGGGCGAGATACATCCAGATAAACCGAAGCAAATACTAGACCCTCCATGACAAATAACTGGCTTAGTAATGGCAAAATATTTAAAAATAAAAAGTCGTCTAAGGCTGATAGGTTTCCAGTGCAATGTGAAATTTTATGTGAATGTGCGATATTAAACCTACAGACAGACACTCCCCGTACATCAGTAATGCATTTTATGTACAGTACTTACATTGTTTGCTATCAGAAACAGCGTGTGGTATGCATCCACGCCCGCCAAGCTAATATATCAGAACGTGCGCGAAAGAAATTGAAATGCGAAATGAATGCATCATATACCCATTGCCTAACAATTTACAAGCTTTACAACATATCGTATAAACGGAAAGTCTTTTTAATGAAAGGAGTTGAAAAATGTTTTCCGCTTGCAATACAAGTTGTTATGGCTCTGGGCTCTAGTTCCTTTTGAAAACAAAATCATATTTTTTGGACTAATTTAAATTGCAGTAGAGGATGGTGTTGTCATTACATCTAGGTACACATAACTAAATCAACTTCTCCAATCAAGATATGAAAGCGTATAATCCTTTTTATTTATTTGAGGTTGGTCTATTAACTAGTAAGAAAGGCATGAGTATGCGTTTACTTCAATTGGTTGTGAAAACAGAATATAAACGATAAAATATTGAATAGTCATGGAATCGATTAAACAATGCTTAACTGGTCATTATCTGTCCACTGTGTTCAAACGACTGTACATTTAGTCGGTGCCGACGCACTATTAAGATAAAGGAGCGATGACACTGGTTTTTAAGTTCTGACGGGGCTAACCTATATCGGTACCTATATAAAAGCATACGGCTCCGTCATCGCTAGAGAGAGAGAGTTCGTGAATCGCTTCTATACAGATTTCTACCCCATTACACATGTAAGAGGATGATTTTAGGTCTGAGAAATACTACCCTAAGGTTGTCTGGAAGAGATTGTCTTCCGTTGTATGGCATATGGACCGGACCTCGTTTTTTTTTTATTGTGAATAGTTAAAAAAAATGTATTGTACCTACTCTAATGTCCTTTTCACCTCGGCAGCTCGAACAAGCATTTATTTTGCTGACGCCGACAAAGTAGCTTTTTATTAATTTACTAGCTTTTGCCCGCGACTCCGTCCGCGAGGAACTCGTTTATATCGCAGCTCCATACAAACGTTTACCCCTCCATTTCCTTTTGGAGATAGAAACTATCCTATGTCACTCTCCATCCCTTCAGCTAGGGTTGCCATTTCTAAAATTTGGCAATCAGGACAAGACGCGTGAAAACCCCCCGGATTTTGGAGCCCAGAACCCGGACATTGTCCGGCGCGGCAATTGTCCACACCGAGGCGCGCGAGTCGGGCCGTCGTCGCGTCGCTCTGCGGCACGGCGGCCCAAGACTTCAAATTTTTAAACCCGGACTATAAATGAAACCCCGCCGGGCCTGGCTAACTTACACCAAATTGAGATATCAACATTCTAATTTCAAAGAGGACTCCCAAAAACCCGCGAAACAAGCCACGTTCGAAAACGTACCATAAACCTATAACATTAAATTACAAAGAACTTGTTTCACAGTGTTGTTTTAGATGAACCAAAATTTAAGTTAAAGAAAAAACAATACGAAGTGTACGTTATGCACAAAAAAGATGCGTTTTATCACGTTGATTAAGTAGATCTAGTGTTGATAATTACATTTTTTGTGAACGTACGTACACAAACCCTTTAAAAATTTGCGCGTTGTTAAATAAGTTTTAGATTTTATTACATTCTTCATTCTTGCGCTACAGATGTAAAATATAAAAAACCGGCCAAGTGCGTGTTGGGCCACGCGCAGTGTAGGGTTCCGTAGTTGCCTGTCTGTCTTAGATCGACGTGCGGTGCGGTTGCGTCGGCCGAATTTGTACGAAAATTGGCCTTTCAAAGTACACATTAAGTTGGTAGACTTCTTCTTCTCCGTCGCATCCTCATGACTGAGAGTCGTGACTTCACGAGGTCGTTATTTTGCGCACTAATGCTCTCCAGGCCAGTCGGTTCGGTGCAGATTGACTTCACTGCGTCGGTCCAACGGGTTGGTGATCTTCCTCGGCTTTTTCCGTCCACGTGTTCCACAACGATGAGTTTTTCTAGGCTATCAGGTTTTCATCTGGCCACGTGTCCGAAATACTGGAGGAGTCGTTGCATGCATATAGTGGATAAGCGGGACTTTATTTGAAATTCCAAGTGTCTAAGTCGTTTCGTTCTCCCTTTCGTTGTAGCAAGCCTGCTCGATCTACAAACATCAGCAAATACGTAAAAAGCAACATGGAGTGAGTGGTTGATAATTTCTTGTGAAAACACTCGAAAAACCACTGAAAACATATTTTTATGCAATTAACGTCGTCGTACCGAAAAAAATGCCGGTTTGATAAAAAGTCCTGTTGATCCAACAGTTCTTGACCTATCAGTGCCTCTTTTTTTACGTAAACTTAAAAGTCCGATTTTGTCAATGCTGCAATGGACTGTTAACCTGGCCCCGTGTCATGGTCGGCCTTATCACGTGATAAGTGACAAGATAGAGCGCCCGTCACTGGCTGACGCCGTTCGATAGAACGAGACTGACCCTCTATCTTGTCACTTATCGCGTGAGAAGGCCGACCATGGTACGGGGCCTGAGTATATGGTTTTAATTTCAACTCGATACCTCTACGCGTTCCCAGAATAAAGGGTCTTGAAAGACAGACTGACAGTCAGGCAGTAAGTAGAAAATATGAGCGTAATCACTGACGCAGGCAGTGTTTTAACAGCAGTACAGTTCGTTTTTATTGTTAACGCGAGGCACGTATACATATTAAAGCTCTGTCGGTCGCGCCTTATCTCGAGTCATGCACTTGCCGCGCTGAGAAGTTAAAGCAAGTTGTAATGAACACGGAATTAAGTTTTCTTTCTGAATAATCACGAGACTTACACATAACCAGTCTATGATATTTTAATGTGTTCTTACTGCTGAGGTGAAAAGTTGTATTGTGTCAATCGAAAGCTAAGTTATTTGTATCTCGTTTTTTTCTTAAGATTTTAACTTTAAATATAAGTTATATAAGTAGAATCTTTCGCTTCCTCGGGACCCAAAGTAAACACTCGTATCAAAAAACGGCAAAGACGTTTCGATGCACATAAAACTATTCCGTCACTCACATAACGAGTACTAACTAATCATTTTATAGATGGTCATGAAATACCGGTTATCAATTTCGGACTTCGGTAGGTATTGCGCTTATTGTTGGTTTTTTTTTGTATGTTAACCACATATTACTATTTTAGGCTATTGAAAAACTTTCTCAAATTGAGGATTTTTTTTAAATTTACTATTGATACCGAAAAACAACAAATGCGTGACATAGTAGGCACCACTAAGGGGCGGGTCTGGAGTGCAAAGTATCATTGTTATGGGAGAGGGCGATGTGTAAAGAAGAGCCCAGGACCCGCGGCTAAGGGGTCCATTTGACACAATGTATTGACATTTGCATCGGCAAATTTCTCGCGCACCAAGCCTGATGCTATTTTCGCATTTAGCAGGGCTGGGCATGTACTTCAATAAAAGCTTACTGATTTCGCCCAGATTTCCTTACTTTCGGTATTTAGGGTAGTATTATTTCCCGCGTCCATCGGGCAGCACTTTATGAAATGGAGGTGCCCAGTAAACGATCTGTATGACTGCTTCGGTAACGGCTTACCGACATCGCACCGAAGTGCCCTAACGTGTCAGAACGAGAGTATGCAACAAATGTAACACTGATGTCATGCCGATACGTCGAGTCAATTGGACTTCCAGATGCCACGTCGTTTTGTTTTGCTTCACATTCGCAAAAAATATGAAATACGTTGCGACTACAGAAAAAGGACCAACAGTTCAAATCTAAGATGACAAGGGACCTTGACGTATCATTTGTTATGAGGTTTTTACTGAGTTAGATTTTATCTCCTTTCTACAACATTTGTATTGTGATACTGCAGCAGAAGTGGCTACGCAGGTCAAGTGTTCAAAATGATTTTTAGCGTGTTATTTTGCGTAGCTACTTTTGCTGCTGATTGTACCTACAGCTTTGAAATAAATTGTAGACTAGTCGTGGGCTTTCAGAGGTGACTGAGCAATAAGTTTCGAGAAACTTATAGATGGAATGAAACGAAGTATTTTTTCTAACTACGTAATTGGATCCCGTGCAGTATTTGCTGTCATGCCGCGTTTTAGTATCTAGACTAGCTTTATTTCATTACTCCAAAGGGCAATGAAAACGGCTACATATGGTTGTAAATTTGATACATATTTGTGCCCGATTTTATTGATTCGAGTTAGCAAGTCTAGCGATATGTTTAAGCTATCGGTTTTCATGTTTGTATAAATAATTTTAACATTGATAAAACGCATTAGTTATTTACAGATCTCTGAACAGTCAAATTCAGTGGAACCGCTATAACACGTACCTCGAAAAGACGAAATCTTTTATAACACGATATAAAATGCCCTCCCTTCAACCCCAAAACCTCCACAATCCGAAATATTTTACCTCGAACAGACAAAGTAAATAACGATTCCCTTCAACGTTTTTCAGTTCAATTTGAACTCCACAGCTCGAAAAAAAATGTTTACTTCTGTAACTCGAAATAACGAATGTATTGCTTTAAATTAGCACCTCTACTTCTCGCTAGTTATTTAATAAACAGCCTCTATAGCTCAAAATGAGAATGGGATGGCAATGGCAGCTTCTTCAACTCAAAGAGTTCTGTGAGTACAATCAAGAGCAATGGAACTAAGTAAAATTTTATTTCGGAAGGAAAAGGAACATATATTTTAAATGTTTTTTATTACTTTCTTTTGAGTGTTATACTTATTTTTTTTCTACTCCTGTACTTTTATCACTAATATAAAGACATACAAAATAAGTCTGCAGAAAAGTCTATACTCTATTCCCCATAACAGTACGGCACAACCGTGCTGTTTTGTCGCCAAAACGATACGCTTAGCAGCCATACGCTTCTAAACCTGGGTAGTGCTACATTGTGCCATGGCCTACTAGACACGATCGAGTAGGCCGCGACGCGACTAATCTAGAGGGCCGTGCCGAAACATAAAATACATTAGGTACTACCAACTTAACAAACCACTGAATGTATTTACTTCAAATAAATTATTGTACTAAAGGCATTGCTGCCAACTTAAGAAAAACCTTGGTCTTAATATGACAGTACTGGCAAGTTGAATTAAGAACAAAACAGACCATAAACAAGAGGTGTCAATGTGTCATTTTTCCAATTTCCCACCAAAGTTCCAGTTCAAAATTAAAAGACGAAATATGTCAAATATGATAACTATTCGTTATTAATAACTTCTTAAGATTTGATTCGTGTTTGTGAAGTGAAGAAAAATGTGTACGTTCCTTTTAAAATGGACGAAGAAGAAAATAACTGCACCGCTGATGAAATTGCGTGAGTAGTAATAGAACTAACGGAAAACTTACTGCCTGAAAAGTCAAATTTATGCTATTTATTTAAAATAGTCGTAGAAAAAATATTGTATGCAACGGTGTATAACTTGGTCTTAAAACGCTCGTGGCGTCTTTAATTTCGATGCTCGCCAAGGCTCGCATCGCAACTCACGACACTCGCGTTTTAAGACCCTACTTATACAACAGTTGCATAAAATACTATTATTGCTACATAAAAATCGGCATATTATGATACCTACAAACAAATTTGCTCGTAATACCCTTTGCTGATAGTGGGTGAAGATTTGCTAACGAATTATGCAACAGCCCAATCACGTTAAATAGTACATATGTACTGTGTCTGTCATAATTACAAGAAAAATACCTGTGTAACACGAAATTTGAAGTATTTACACCTCTGTAACTTGAAATAATTTTGTAGTTTCGGAACCTCTCTTTAAGATGAAACCTCCTTAACACGAGCATTTTTGCGTTTCCCTTGAGATTCGTGTTGCCGAGGTTCTACTATTAAAACCTGTATCGTCGAAACGCCATAGAAATATCTGTTCGGGACTTTATTGTATCTGACATAAAGGCGTGTCGTGTGTGTCTATTTTTTGGTGAGGTAAGGCACAGCGAAATGTCATCCCGCTCGAATGTGGAGCAGCCCAACTGGGGATTGCAGAATACCACAGCCATAATAACACTACTACTTGCTCTGTAGTAGTGTTGTGTTCCTGGAGGTGAGCAAGGTCGTCAGAGCTCCCGAGGATGCGTTGGGTTGAGGGCGAGGGAATTTGTTCCTTCAGCTGTCAACACGGCGAATCCTTTAAACATACATATCAAGGGACGGCAACGCCTATGTTACTCCTTTGAAGTGGCATGCGTCTATAGGCTGCGGTGTCCGCTTACCATTAGGCGGGCCGTAGGTACGCTTGTTTGCCACCTTCGTTGTATAAAAAAAGGATATATATTTATTTGTCATTAGTTTTATACAGATGTTAAAGCTAATTAAATTGTACGCTGTTGATTATAAGAAGCCAATCGGTATATATATTTTTCTCACGCATAAACTTAATAAATTATTAAGTAAACTATTTCCTTGCACTCCATCCGTTTATTTATTTGTATCGTATTCGCATTTCAATGAGTTCCATGCAATCTAAGCGTGTCGGATTTAGTAATGCGCTGTTCCTGGGAGTTTTCCCAATTTGTATTGGGGATACAAATTGAGAACTTTAGGGAATACCTATTTCCAGGTTCATAACTAGTGAAACGATTAAAATGCGAACGTGATGCGAAAATGATAACCCATAATTGGGACTCTGAGTTGATCACATTTTTTGTCTCGGAGCTTATGAATGCCATTTCCCGTGGCACGTTTTCTTCCGATCAAAAATATCCACAGTCACGTGCGCGTTGTTTCAACATGGGCATTGCTAAAAAGGAAAACAACCAATCTGTGTCATTCTTATGAATATTTTGATTTAAGTATTAAACAAACATCACTTGAGTACTAGCTGGGGGTTGTTACTAGGGTTATTATGCACATTCTAATTTCCTATTAAAGTGTTTTGTGCACCTAGTTATTCCCAAATTCAAATTAAAATATTTATTCAAAGACAAACAGAAGACTTATAAGTTACATACAGATGATTAACATGTTCACTGTCCCCACATGCAACATGACCCGACGACAGTGTCACACGTCCAAATGTGCAGAGGCGTCTCTAGCCCATGTCGCGCCCGGGTGCAATCATTACGTAGCGCCCTCTAGGCAATAACCTCCCCTAGGCTTAGCGCGCGCTAGCGCCCGAGTCGAGGCGAGGACCCCTAGGACCGTGCCCCCGGGTGCAACGCACCTCCTGCACTATAGGTATTAGGCCGCCCCTGCAAATGTGCTTCCAGTACGAAGCAGCCGTGAATCCATTGTGGAAGCAAGGACTCCTGAACAGCAGATGCATGACCCAGCATTGGGGACACTCGAGCAGGGAACGTGTTAAGAAATAAAATGGTATAGTATGTACAGGCCGGGTCCCGGAATGGACACACTACACACAGGGACATTCTGACACGTTGTGAGCTCGGAACGCGTGCAAGCTAACCTGCTGTTTGCTCAATATGCAATATAACGCACATAAATATTCAAACTAAATTAATAATTAAATCGGTTGATTGAAACCGCAGTGACCTCGATTGTTTTCGAACGAGGCCGATTAAACTACCGCGGTGACAAAAAACGTTTTAACCATATTATAAAAACAATGTATTTATTCCGACCACATTCTACCTTACCTGTTTCATCCCTGAGTTATCATGCAGACTGCATTAACTTTAACTGACCATTTTTTAATTTATTTTCATTATAACTTTAGGGACATGGCAATGTTTTTCCGAGCCGAAAGCCCGAAAGGGGTGGTACGGTCAACATAAAAATCGACACTTTTACTCCCTATTTTTGTAATGATGTTAAACATATGTACATATATTTGACGTCAACTGTATGTATGCTTATTATAGAAGTCGTTTTTTTATTCATTAATTATTTAGTCAAAATATGCCTTTATTTCTTAAAACTAGAGAAACAAGTAAAATATATCCCTACATATTAAGGGATACTTATGAATGATGAACATAGCAACTAAACCCAACTTATACTTACCCTCTTTTGTGTAACTCTTATGTGTATAATAAGTAAAATATTCTAACTAGTACCTAAGTATGTTTAACTAAAATACTGTACGCTTACTTACTTAATTAGTTAATTAGTAATATGTAAATATTCTCATGTAAGTGAATTTATTGTAATTCTTATGAGAATAAAGATTCTTTAAACCTAAACCTACTTATGGTGGCTACTTCCGTCCCCATCGCTATTTCCCATGAAATATATATTATACTGCAAGTGTTGTTAATTCGTAAGCTGCTTAGAGACTAAGCTAACAAAGTTCTACATAAGGTTTCTGACACTACAACTATCTATTTGCAACTAACACGTTATTCGCTGTTTTATTAACTATGTTCGGAATTCCTTATTAAGTGTTTGATAGTAGATTAAACTTTTTACGTGCACAAACTGGACTTTATTAGCTTGTCTCTTTCTTCCATGTAATAATGTAAACAATGCGTAAATTAATAAACTGAAAACCTAAAAGTAGTTTGTTCATAATCGAGAGTAGAAAACCTTGCTCTTTTTTTGAGGGCAAGTTGTGTTTTTTAAAATCGCCATTTGCCCGTATTCATTGTGCCCGGTCTAAATGTCACAAATACAAATCGTTTTTTTGCTGAATACAGTTTAAGGATGGTGTACAAGATTTTCAAGTGCATACACCGAATGCAGGCGTGCAAATTATTTAATTATTGAATTAAAAAAATAAAGTAAATGATTAAAAAAAAAGAAAATAACGAATGTCAAAATACAGTTAAAATGTCAATAAGTTAATAAATGATACAAACATACACAAAAATGCAACATACGCGAGTATCTTCGTAAGAAAGGGTACAATTAGAATAATTCATACTGGATGTTTTTCTTCTGTAACTTCTGATCCATGGACCTTGTTCTGATCTTTTCAGTTACCATGTCAGAACAACAGTTGTCAAAGGACTCTTTAATAATTAATCGAGATATCTGAAAACGTGAACCTGAGAAAAAAATATCATAAAAATGATCACGATGATATTTACATACCTAAACCATTATGAAATATTGCGAAATGGTCCGAATGCTCGCGCGTTGCAAATGTTGCAATGACTACGTTAACTTAGCCGTAGCACGTTTTCGAGAAGAGTTTGGGTTATTCTGTGTTGAACGGTATAGCGTCAGCAGTCACGCAAAGGCCACGTGACTACGGCACGTTTCGTCCCCCAAAAGCCGCCGAGAGGGGCGATGACGTCCAGGATCCTAATTTGGAGGTCACAATTTTGGAAATTTCCATGATAATCCCATGCCGAGCAAGAGAAGCAGGAAAGCGTTTCAACTACAGCCCCATGCTAGTATGGAAATAATATAATCTTCCTACAAATTTGGCACCCCTTTGTAACCGCTTTATGTGCGGAATTTTGGAAAATCGCTGAATTACTCTTTATGTATTCTAATACGTAATCTTTCTACAAAGTTTCATAGTCTCTAGTTCAAAAAATAAAGTTGTTCCCATCCATACTGGCCCAAGGTTAGCTGGAAGAGATCCCTTATGTGGATAAAAGTTCGCCTTTGTACCTTTTAATGTTTTTGTTTTAACCTGTTTTGTTTTGTGTACAATAAAGTGCTTACATACATTCATACATACATACATACTTTGAAACTCTAATTAACCCCCTTAAGGGTGCAACTTTCTATATCGCTGAAAGTTTTTTTTCGTATTTTAATAACTAACGTTTTGTACAAAATTTCATGTTTCAAAAAATGAAGTTTCCATCATACAAACTTTGCACCCCTATTTAACCCCCTTAGGGATGAAATTTCCAATAATCTTGTCTTACCCTTTGGCTACGGCATAATAGGAACACCGGATGTAAATTTCAAATTTCTAGTCCCAGCAGTTTCGACTGTGCGTTGATGATCCGACAGCACGTCTTCTTTTATATATGTATACATAGATTATGTCCATTTGAATATCTTCGTTATCTACTTATGCTCCAACAAACTATCGGCAAATGCATTAAATTCCCATTTGGGAGTCAGGCGAGCAGAATTTAATGGGGTCAATTTGAAGCGTAATTCTTTTCGCCAAATTTATTTCATTTTGATTTATACACTCATTCTGACTGATTACGTATGATTGAATTGAAATAAAGCTGTAATTTGAAATGTACACATCAGATAGACCATCTCTAGCTTTCCTAAAATAGTGAATTTGACCTTGTTGCAGTTGTCTTGTTTACAAAATTTGTAACAGAATTAGAAATTCTGAAACTATTTTAACGCATACTAAAAATAACTGTCAACTGATTTTGTCGTGTGCATTAAAAAATGGTTAAGTGCGAGCCGATCAGAAATATCACAAATGTAAAAGAAGACTGTTTATGAGTCCGTCCTTTATTTATTTGTGGTTACAGCAACCGTAGATTTATGATTATGACTTGTGATAGATTCCGTGATAATTTCAATTATGTTTCACACGTAACTATATGTGACAGTTCAAACAATACAGCTCTCTGACAGACCTACACACACCAGACCGGCTAGCACGATAGGTTTTATTAGCACGTAAAGCATCACGATAAAACTTATCATATTTGTTTTTAAGCAGTAACGCTGCTAAAGAAAATTATAATTTTTTAAATGAAAGGAATGAAGGTGCAGTTGGTAGTAGCGACGGGCCATGAATGCCTGTGGTCGCCGGTTCGAATCCGGCTCGGAGCATTAAATTTTTCAATTTTTGCTTTCATTTAAAAATTTAAAACTTATCATGTTAACTTTTAGGCCAGATCCTCAGTAATGGTGACCCGTTAGAACCCATTTGGTAAAGAACCCTAAAACTCCGTTCGCCATTTGGCAGTGTACTATGCCAAACATCGTTAAAATACCTGCCGGAATTCTTACGAACACTTTAGTGTCATCGTCTCCGCAACATTTAAATCATGCAGATGACATTGTTGTAAAAATGCGATGTTACAATTCAGATGCTTTCCTACTTTTACACAGGATATTATGCAGACAGAAAGACGAAGGAAATTTTATACTTGTCATATGTTTCATAAATAATTAAGATAGGTTCGTTTAGAGGAAAGTAGAGGCAAATAAGTTATTGAAATTAGATTTATCATTGAATTGACCATTATTTTATGACAACAATAAGTGAACAACTCATGTTAAGATCTGTAGTCAATTACTTATGCTAACATTTTTTTTTAGTTTATTTATTGTTAAGAAACAAACAATCTTACATAAATAAGTGTACAGACTACATTTAACATAAAAATAGACCTATAGTTTCATTAAAGGTTAACTTCTAGAACGTTGCAATTTTTTTTTTTTTTTTTTAGACATGTATGTAACATATCAAAATATTGGTCACTATATGGAATTAGAGTCCGTTGAAATTATTTTATACCTGCAATAGAGACAGTTACTTATTAGAAACTTAAAATATGTAGACATATTTATAAAAAATTTAGCTATAGAATAATCACCATGCTGAGTCATAATAACGTAGCTTGAATTACACAATATACGGTCTCTCTATACCAAATTTAATCTAAATCAGTTCAGCGGTTTAAGCGTGAAGAGGTAAAAGACAGACAAACAGACAGACAGACAGACACAGTTTCGCATTTATAATATTGGTATCGCTTGAAAAGTGTTTATTAGACGCTTAAAATTAATTAGTCGCTGACTTATTAATTTAGTAGACAGCTTGAGGGCAAAAATAAATTAGGTACAACCCAAAAATAAATACCTATTAGGGGAAAATCTTACACAAATAGGACAAACCCCATAGTAAGCTCAAAAACGCTTGTATTATGGGTCTAGTACCTACTACGATATATTTAATACCTGTTAAATTTACTTAAATACATGGAAAGACTCAGAAACAAACATGCCCCTCGAACAAATATTTGCCCTTACCCGCATTCGAACCCAGGACTTTCAGCTTCGTAGGCAGTGTCACTTCCCAATAGGTTAACCGGCTGTCAACCGGTTTGTTAAGTACTTAGCATTGTCTCTGCTATCAGTTTAATGTGGCATATGACGTCGATTCATCTTAGAAATGGACCAATGGCGCTCGAAATCATGTCTAAATTTTTATTTAATATTTACTACTCACTAAGTATACTCGTAAGTAAATAAACTAAGTCTCGGTGCGGGTCACAAACAGATAAAACATAAAACTACTAAAAATGATAGGTTCAAGAGCCATCTCTAAACACGGTTTCAAGTAGTAGTTTCAGCTCGCTTAATACTGCGGAATGAAAGTTTTTCTGTCGTGTTTTCATTTTAATTGTAGCCACTCAGTTTTACAGTTTCTTTTTCGAGCTAGTGCCCGCCCGAAGCTGGATAAAGAGCTTAAAACTGGTCAAGTATTTAGCGAGGAGTTTAGTTTTATACACACTTTTATGACCGACCCTGCTACGTTATAATCATTTTAGTAATGCCCGTACAAAAATAGTAAGAAGGTAAGTAAAGATGGTAAAAACGTTCTGAATTATATTTATGTGCGGCGTGCCTAAAATGTTACTCAATTTGAGAAGTCTGACAGTAAATTGATTTCCGGGGAATTTGATTGGCTGAATTGTAATGTGAAAGCTAATAAATTCCTCCTGCTTCTAATGTCCTGTTTACAATTCATGAGCATAATCAAAAATCTTGAATAACAACAACAAGATCCATATTTTCATTCGAGCGAGAGAAACGAACGAAACGTTTTAGTATAGGGAAACGCTGTATCGCTGTTAGAAGCTGCTCAAATTACAGCACAATAAAAAATGTGTCTCTTGGAGGAATTTCCTATCATCGGTAAAGATTATTAGAATATATAGAAATGAATGTAATTTTCAATTTCTCAGACACAATTTGCGCGAGTAGTCAAGGGAATGTCAGTTCTATTTTTCTAACATTAAGTTCAATATCATGCGTATTTTTCGCTATCTGAACGTCAACTTCCAAAACCTTCCGAGGTTTGGTACTCAAATGCTGTGCCTAAGGTCGATAATTGTTATCGATTAACTGAAAACTCAACATTTAATAGTTACAAATTTATGAATATACTAGCTTTTGCCCGCGGCTTCGCCCGCGTAGTAAGAGTAATTTTCCAATAATTGTTGAATTGCTACGCCGCCTACTAACCTTCTACTACTAACTTCCCCTATGAATAACCCTTCGTCATAACCCATTATGGTAAATTAATTTTTATTTTGTATTATTTTTATGCCCGTGTGGTGTCGGGTTAGAATTTCACCACCCCCTTTCTTCCCGTGAGTGTCGTAAAAGTCGATTAAGAGAGCAGGGTTGAAGTGTGGGTGATGGGCTAACAACCTAAGCAAAATCACATTTTGTCGATCTTTTATACCCTCATTTATGCTAAAAGTGGCGCTTGAACGTAAAGTTCATGTGCTCTGCCTACCCGTTTTGGGAATAAAGACGTGAATGTATGTATGTATGTACGTATTCTTGTTATTAAATTTACAATCATGATTAATGAGAATCTGTCCTCTGTAATAAAAGCTACTTTATGTTCATGATAATGTTGAAATACCAAAATATCTCCACGAATGTCAAGTCAGTGGCCTGGACATTGCTATAGGCTTGTTTCCTAAGATTTTTTTCCCATACTTTTCGAACCAATATTTATCATAAATACCCAAAAATTTGTTTAAATTTAACGGCGGCCAAAATGCTTTACTTATAAAAAGTAAGCAGATCTTCGTGCAGCACCTTGAATGTACTTAGTACGGATGCAGGCACTTTCCCAATGTCTCCTACCCTCCCGTCCCGCCGCGCCGCCCGCACTCGCCTAGGTACCGATTGCTGACGATCGAGATGGCACCAAATACAAACTTTAAAACCTATAACCCTATATAACGCGGGTCTCGTTCCATACCTAAAAAGCAAAAATAGAACCCTTATTTATAGGATCACGTGTGGCTGTCTGTCAGTCCGTCTGTTACAACCGATTTGCTACGAAAAAAACTGGACCGATTGAATTGCAATTTGGCACAAATATTTTCATGAATTTTCATGTCCACAACATAACATTTCAAAATCTATGCAATTTTCGTTATGAACGTCCCAAAAAACCGAAATAACAACGCCCATATTGATATTTAGACGCCACGTTGGAATTTAAAATCGTTGTTGTTTTCCTAATCAGCGACCCGATAAACCATAGAAACGGGATCCTGTTGTTTTACCAAACTTATTTTGGTCAAATTTCATTTCCCAAACAAATTTTAGCAACTATATTGTTTGCCAATGCAAACTTTGGCACAATTTTAATACGAATATTTTCATTACGTCAAATTTTCATTCAGCAAAATATTATTACGAAAAAATACATTATGGCATGTGGTCTTTTAGCAAATGCTTTAATAAGGCAAAAAAACATTAGACAATAAACATTTCGTCAAGTTAATGTTATGGCAAACTATAAATAGACAAAAATCACAATTGTTTGGGTTATGACATTTTACCAAAATACTATTAAATAAAACGGTACGGTCCCTTAAATAAAATAATGCACGGTTAAGTAGGTCGGTAGGCAAAGGCGTTAAATTAGGTTAGGGCAGCCAGAAAAGGGGGGCTCGGGGGGAAAAGCCTCCTAGCAGTAAAAAAACAAACAATCGTAACTATTGTAGTATTTGGTAGGTTAGGTTAGGGTTAGCTTGTGACCCGTGACGTCGACACGCTGGCGATTAGGTTAGAATTGCGACCTCTACACAAATTATTTTTCCCTACCCACATAACAAAAAAGTTGTTATTTTATTGTGTATCTTATACACCATTGAAATAAAGATGCAAATGATTTGTCATTGAAGACTTCCTCTGCTGATTAACCGACGGAATAGAAATGGTCAATTAAATATTGACGATACAAATCATTTGCCTTATTTTGTTTTGGTTAAAACATATTATGCCAACTAACATATTTGACTGAATGAAATTTGGTCAAAGTACCAGTTGGTAAACGAGATATTGCCTAAACATGAATATGCCAAACATAAGGTTTGCGTAAGAATTATTTGACGAGTGTTAATTTGGCAAACAATTATTTGGCAAATGAAATTCTACGAAAAATGTTTTGGGAAGTGATAATTTGTCAAATTTTTTTTGGTAAAACAAAGGTAACCCCATAGAAACAATAGATGCCGATGTTGATTTTCAGATTTTGTCACCACATGTCTCCTTTTAGGGGTTGAATTCTCAAAAAACCGGAAACACTTGTTTACTCATTTATAGTTAGGAATTATCCTGTGAATTTTCGAATAAAATTGTCTAACTCTTCTTTTTTTGTCCATACAAACTTTGCACCCCTACTTAACCCCCTTAGTGATAGAATTTTCAAAAATCCCGTTTTATCCCCTGTTTACGTCATAAAAGGGAGTTCTGGTGTAAATTTCAAGCTTCTAGACCCAGTAGTTTTGAATACAAATTTTGCACCCCTATTTAACCCCCTTAGGGGTAGAATTTTACAAAACGCTGAAAACACTTTTTTTGTATCCTAATAAGTAAAATTCCTACTAAGTTTCAAGTCTCTAGTTCAATAAATAATGTTTCCCTTATACAAACATTGCACCCCTATTAAACCCCCTTAGGAGTCGAATTTTCTAAAACGCTGAAAGTCCTTTTTTGGATCTTTATAAGTAATATCCCTACAAAGTTTCAAGTCTCTAGTACAAAAAATAATATTTCTCCTATACAAACTTTGCACCCCTTTTTAACCCCCTTTGGGATAGGATTTCCAAAAGTCCCGTCTTATCTTTTGCCTACGTCATAAAAGGAAGTTCTGGTGTAAATTTCAAGTTTGTAGTCCCAGTAGTTTTGAATACAAATTTTGCACCCCTATTTAATCTCCTTTGGGGTGGAATACTAAAAACGCTGAATGTATTTTTATTTGTATCCTAATAAGTAATCTCCCTACAAAGTTTCAAGTCTCTTGTTCAAAAAACAATGCTTCCCCCATACAAACTTTGGACCCCTATTTAACCCCCTTAGGGATAGAATTTTCAAAAATCCCGTCTTATATCTTGCCTACGTCATAAAAGGAAAATCTGGTGTAAATTTCAAGTTTCTAGACCCAGTAGTTTTGAATTCAAACCTTGCACCCCTATTTAACCCCGTTAGGGGTAGAATTTTATAAATAGAAGGAAGTACTTATTTGGTATCTATAAGTATTCTTCCTACAAAGTTTTAAGTCTCTAGTTCAATAAATAATGTTCCCCCATACAAACTTTGGACCCCCATTTCACCCCTTAGGGATAGCATTTCCAAAAACCCTGTTCTATCTCCTGTCTACGTGATAAAAAGAAGTTCAGTTTCAAATTCTCTAGTTCAATAAATAATGTTTACCCCATACAAACATTGCACCCCTATTTGACCCCCTTAGGGGTGGAATTTTTTAAAACGCTGAAAAATCTTTTTTTGTATCTTTATAAGTAATATCCCTACAAAGTTTCAAGTCTCTAGTACAAAAAATAATGCTTCCCCCATACAAACTTTGCACCCCTATTTAACACCCTTAGGGATAGAATTTCCAAAAGTACCGTCTTATCCCTTGCCAACGTCATAAAAGGAAGGTCTGAATTTCAAGTTTGTAGTCCCAGTAGTTTTGAATACAAACTTTGCACCCCTATTTAACCCCCTTAGGGGTTGAATTTTGTAAAACGCTGAAAGTTATTTTTTTGTACCTTAATAAGTAATCTTCCTACAAAGTTTTAAGTCTCTAGTTCAAAGAATAATGCTTTCCCCATACAAACTTTGGACCCTCGTTTTACCCCCTTAGGGGGTGAGTTTAGAAAAATCCTTTCTTAGTGCTCCCCTACACCTTATAAGGAACCTACGTGCCAAATTTGGAATCTCTAGACCCAGCGGTTTGGGCTGTGCGTTGATATGTCAGTCAGTCAGTCAGTCAGTCAGTCAGTCAGCTTCTTCTTTTATATATTTAGAAGTAGGTAATACCTTTGTAAATAATATGCCATATAAAATAAAATAATTATTATAGTCTTTCCAACGACACACTTATAAGGATTTTTTTTAATTGCAACAGCATTCATAATATAGTAAGTACATTATTGCAGAGGCCGGGAAATAGCAATTCGTGGTTAGGTTTCATTTCGAAAAAGTACACGGGGTGACTCACAATGCCCGTTTCTGTCAAAATAATATTTTAAAAACGGGTAACATCAAAAATCTATTACCCAGATTGATTGAAGTAAAATAAATGAGGTAAGACTTCGTACACCAAACTAAAATCCATAATATAATGGAGCTCCCAACTCAACATTTTACAACTGTTTAGACAACTAAAATAAATTCGACCATTCACGTGGCGCCTTTACTGAATTATAATAAATTTTATCAATATGACGTCATCTTGACTACAGAAGAAAAGAATCTTTTCTTTTCTTCTGTAGTCAAGACAACGTCACCAATGACGAATCAACGACAAAAAAGAAAAAGCCGTTGGCTGCGCTTCGTTTCAGCAGGGCTTAGATTTTCAGTAGATACCCAGTTTGTTTAATTAGTTCAGTTGACACGTAGAATAGTACATTACGTAACTAGGGCGGTGAATTCGTGAATGCCCCAGATTGCAGGTGTTTGTGTAAATATGCGCTCTGGGGCTTTACGAATTGCCGCCCGTGTTGAGTACACAATTTAACGTCTTCACCTGGCCACAATGCGAGTTTTCCCATACGCGCAGCGTGCAGTAAAACTCGCATTATGGCCAGGTGGGACGTAAAAAGTATTATATAAAATAGTTGTATAATTAGCTTTTTATGTCTCGTACTTTATTTAGGCCACTAGCAAGCTTCGAGGCTTCTCTTTGTGTGAAATTGTAAGCATGTTAGTTTTAAGTTAGCTTTAAGTATGTTGCTGTGCCCTTACAGAGCGTCACATGTAAACCTTATCATTTAATTGTTCCACCTTATAATTATGTAATGTGATAAATGCAATAAACAATTTGAATAGGAATTTGAGGCCTAAACGTGGTACTCGACTGAAAAAAAAACATTGGATTCAAACGTATTTCAGTTCTTTTAGAATTTTATTTTGTAACTAATGTCTTTCTACAAATATGAGACATTTTAAATACGCCACGTCTACCACTCGTACACGACAAAAGTTGAATCTATGGTATTTTTGGCTGTTTATGACTTTGTTTTGGATAAACATTGTCATTAAACGTAAAAAAAAAATTATAGTAATGTAATTTCATAAACTTTCTTGGTAGAACTTTACGTACTATTTTTACTACAGTAAGGCAAATATTTCCGAGCATATTGGAAAGAAAAAAACTATAAATGGTATTCATCATCATCATCATCATATTAGCGCCTTCCGGTACGTCGTCGCTACTCGAGAACCTTTCCGCCCCAACGGCCATCGGTTCTACGTGCAATGTGCCCCGCCCACTGCCACTTAAGTTTAGCAATTCGGAGGGCTATATCGGTTACTTTGGTTCTGCTGCGGATAGCCTTATTTCTGATGCGATCGCGCTGAAAAATTCCCAACATAGCCCATTGCCCTTTGGGTGACTTTGAAGTTGTACACCGTACGTTTTAACAAATCGAAAGCGTGTTGTAATTATGTGTTAGTGCATTTATTGAAGTGTGGTTGTGTGCGTGCGGCTACAGTGGTTGAACCACCACTTCCAATGGTTTGTTATTCCGTGATTAACACCTACCCTGATTTTGCTGAGCGTATTTATATTTAGGCTTTCTCAATCAGTGCTTCGCTCACAGTACAATTATTAAAACTAGTGGCTCTGTGAGCAGTAGAACACCAGTCAGTAAAAAAAAATGAAACAATTGAAAATAATTTTATATCATCAACGAACCTACTTGCAAAATTTCACGAAAATCGGCTGATAAAAGCGATCTGACCCCGTATTATCACGCGGTCAGTGACAAGATAGGAGCATCGCCTCGTTCTATCGAACGGTGTCAACCAGTGACAGACGCTCAATCCTTTCACTTATCGTGTGATAGCGACCATGATACGGGGCCTGTAGAGAAGAGCGAAAAATATACTTTACTTATACATATACTTTTTTACTTCTGAACTATTTTGTTTCCTGAATACAACAACAATTTTACACCCAATTACTACCTACTACATACATATTCAAACTAAAACTGAAATGATAAACACTGATTATTTTAGGTTTATTTGAAAGCCAGCGATGGTTTCGTAATTATTTACTAATAAATAATACATCAGCCTATATACGTCCTACTGCCGGGCACAGGCCTCCTCTCATGGATGAGAGGGAACGGGCAGTAGTCCCCACGCTTGCCTCGTGCGGGTTGGGGACTTCACATACACCTTTGAATTTCTTCGTGGATGTACGCAGGTTTCCTCACGATGTTTTTCCTTAAATATCAAATGATATTCCGTACATACGTTTTAAAAAACTCATTGCTATAAGCCGGGATTCGAACCCTCGACCGCCGCTTGACAGCCGCATGCCTGAACCGTTAGACTACCGTAGTATTATTTATCTATTTGGTTCGTCTATGATAGATAAATCACCTTGCGTTACGTGGGGAATATAATAAATAGGGTTTGCAAAAAGTTTTCTCCTAATATCCGGCTAATGAAAGGAACCGTTTAAGGTTAATTTCTCGTTCGGACCATTGTTGGTGTTACTTTGTGGAGAGGTCCACAATCTCGTTTCATTCCATTCTAATGAAATGGGGCAAGGTTCAGTGACCCCGCTATTCAAGATTTTTCAAGAGTACAATCTTGAAAAATCGCATGAAAAATATTTGTGAGTCTTTTCGTCTAGAAAGAGCCACAAACAGAGCTAAGACGTAGAAGGCATTCTGTTTTAATGAGTTTCGAGCGTAGGCTGTCACGCACGTCGAGGTAATATGTTAGAAAGAGCGAATTTTAGATAAAATTGATTGCAAAACGTATGTCTTATATTGAACCCAGAACGTCTATTCGAACTAATTCGAACGTCCAACTTTATACCTATAACTTATAGCTTAATTTGTAAAACGGGTGGAAGCGGAATTTTCATAAAGTTTTCTTGTGCTGTGGCCTTGTTAAGAAGTAGAATAATAATAGTAAATGAGAATTTCAGCTGGCACATTCGGTCGCTATAATATATACTATGTTAAAGGAGTAAAATTTGCTTATGTAAATAATCCATTTGCCATACGGCGCCCCACTTACATCATTTTAACAACCCAAGGTCAGACAGGTTATGTCCTGGTTGGCCGATAAATGGCTATTACATGAGACATGAAGTTTTCATTTTAATATCAGGCAGGTCATATTTAGCCAGAAGTTAAATATACTAAGACTTTGAATTGCGGTTAGTATTAAGAGGGTATCCTAGCAGCATTTTTCCATACAAACGTATTCCCCTATTTCCTTCCTGGTTTATCCCTCTAGAGGACTCGTTTTTTTTATAAAATCTAGGTCTACTGTATGTATGCCCCTGTCATTTACTTTTTCCCAAAAAATAATTACCAAAACAGATACGAATTTTCGAAAACCTAAAAAATACCCCATTTTTACTGTCATATTTAGATGACTACCAGACAAATATGAAAAGATTTTACGTTAAAATAAAATAATAGAAACATAGATCTGCTCTTCCTCTAAATTTCGACACCAAACATAATTGAATCGGCGCAGGTTTGGCGGAGAAAACAGGGGAATACAAAGCATCGATCTGGTCAAGATTTTGTAGTGAAAATCGGTCTGAGCTGCAGTTGTCCCTATCGCACATTACGGGGAAAGACTTGGGCGCAACGCGACGGCAATAGTTTGTACAAATACCTATTTCTCAATTTTGTCGCAGACCGACTACGCTCTTAAGTTATGAGTTATAATAATTACGCTTTGGTAGTTAAGACTAACTTAAAATTTTCTTGCAATATCGGTTCATAGCCATAACAAGTACCTCTGGTTACAATTTGAGTTAATATTAAACATACACATATTACGCACACATTGATACGGGAGGTGGAAACTTATTACGGTGGGTCAAATCATATCTTGCTAATAGGTCACAATTTGTGACAATTGGAAGATTTAGATCCGATTTCATAAGGCCCTTGCTGTATAATGCATACATTTTTGATATATACACATGTTTTACTTCTCCTGTTCAACACTTGTTATATTCAGACGATAAAAAAATATTTCTTAAAGTTAACAATACATCTGATTGCTGCCTTATGCAAACGACCCTAGATTCTTTAGTAGACTATTACCGTAGAAATAAGATAACAGTTAATGCAGCTAAATGCCAAACTATAACTTTACTAGAAAAACCACACCCATTTGTGCTAACTACACTATAAACAACATTAGTATAGAAAGAGTTCAATCAATAAGAGATTTAGGTGTTATGTTAGACAGTAAAATGTTACTTTCTGACCACATCGACAGTATAATAAACAAGGCTTATAAAAACCTCGGATTTGTAATGAGAATCTGTAAAGCATTCACAGATCCTAACTGCATAAAGGTGGTGTATTTCGCTTATGTGCGAAGCATTTTAGAATACGCAAGTAATATATGGTCGCCCCAATACGCAATTTATAAATCTCGTATTGAGAAATTACAAAAAAAGTTTTTAAAATACCTTAATTTTCGAACTAGAAATACAAATAAATCTAAAAAAAATCGCGATATAAATCTGGAAGCGCTCTGGGATGATGTTTCACATGCTGATTGGAGCAGTGTAGGTCATTATGACGATGTTAACATGAAAGTAGGGGCTTTCAATGCCATATTGCTTGCGATTTTTGATAAGCATGCTCCTTTGAAACCAACGCGAGTTAAACACTTTCCTGCACCGTGGCTCACGCCGGAGATCAAACAGTACATGGCCAAGCGCGATCGAGCTCGTGATGTATAGAGTATGATTTTATATGTATTTTAAGACAGGTTATGTCCTGGTTGGCCGATAAATGGCTATTACATGAGACATGAAGTTTTCATTTTAACAACTTAATATCAGGCAGGTCATATTTAGCCAGAAGTTAAATATACTAAGACTTTGAATTGCGGTTAGTATTAAGTTATGAGTTATAATAATTACGCTTTGGTAGTTAAGACTAACTTAAAATTTTCTTGCAATATCGGTTCATAGCCATAACAAGTACCTCTGGTTACAATTTGAGTTAATATTAAACATACACACAGTATACATACACATATTACGCACACATTGATACGGGAGGTGGGGCGGACGAAATCGCAGGCAGTACTAGATCATTAATGAAGCTCGCTCAATGTCCACCACAATCTTTCTTTTATTAATTTTGAGTTGTAAATATGTATAATAATATCACTTGATCGCTCTTCATTTTTATTAGACCTCGATACGGAAATCTTTTATTAAGTACCTACCGGTTTTCTCTATTCTCTCTCCATTTTAACAGTCGCAGTTTACAGCTACATCTTTGGCAGAGGCGGCTCGCCCTAAGGAGCGCTGGTGCAGTGAACTCCCATAAATAATTATAACTAAATTATACTCATTAATCTCATTATTAATATTACTATTTAAAATCCACTTAAAATACGACTGTACCAATACCAATAAAATAATTACCTTTACACATTACAAGATCATAGGTAGGCGCTATACCCATCATCCTACCGTATCATTTCATCGGTAACGCGCCAAGCGGGGCGCTCACGATTGCGCTCCTAAGAAAAAAGACTCAGTACATTTCTTAATACGAAATCCAATAAGAGTGAAAGAGATAGTTCGCCACAGTCCTGCGCGTGAAACAGAAGATTTTCTATGAAAAATAAGCCAAATTCGGAGCGCCGCTCACGCCACGTTGCCGGTTAATTTTGCCGCGCGACAGCGAAAGTGATTGCGCGCGACGTTGCGACTCCTATATAAACAAACACTGGTCAACTTAAGTGCATGCGCGCGAATGCAAATTCGGGTATTTTCCAATTATTTATCATTTAATACGTGTTGAAATAGCCTGTACTTATCAGTTACTACTTGTGAGTGTTAAAATGGATAATTATAATGTGGTGTTCATTAAAAAGTGTGCAAAAACGTTACAAATCCGGCTTGAATTGAAGGCTAAGGGACAAGGGACCTTGACCTTAGGCAAACATGAACGACGAGAACCAAAACATTTACGCGTGTGTTTAAATCCGAACAATATGTGAAAACACCGTAGTTGTGTGGTTGTGATGAGAGTAACAAACTATTTTACGGGGTATTCGCAGGGCACTAGATTCCACGTAAGTACCGAAAGTCTATACGCGAGTTCAATGACCGCGTTGACAAAAACAGGCATATTTTACGAAGGTTAACAGATTGTGTAGTATTATGTGGTGCATTTCAAATTGCTTTAAGGGTGCACGGATGAGTCTTCGGAATCCTGGAATCTGCTAACGTCATATATTTTCATTGTTTTATTTCAAGTGAACACCCATACAATTTAGTAACGAGCCGCCTCTGATCTTTGGATAGGATAGGATACTGACATCTAGGTACATAAATTGGAAGCCTTATTTTTGAAGTTCCGTAAACTCACGCACTTATAATGTTACAAAGTTATGCGCCTGCTAGGTACTTTGTGTTATTAGTTAAAATAGTAGTAACGCTAATATAGACATAAATAAATACTTTTTTAAATAAGGGTTTCTGGCGGTGCTTGTCGCTGAAGATGCTGGCAGCATCTCTCCGCTACATCGCAATACTGATGCTTCGTGGGGCTACAGTGTTGTCAGGTATTTTGTGGACAATGGATATATATAAAAGTTTACATTTAATGTTTAAGCCATTTATACATTTTTAAATCAAAGGAATTCATGGCCCGTCGTTACTAACCAACTGAGCTATCGGAACAATCCGGTTCGGGCACCAAATCCTTCAATCAGTTTCTTCATACAACGCCTTAGGGAGGCGTGTAACGACATCTACCAGAAGACATAGGCTTCTTTAACGGCACCAACGTCTCAAACTATATTGAGACGAGCCGACCGCTTTAGCCTAGTTGGTAGTGACCCTGCCTACGAAGCAAGAGGTCCTGGGTTCGAATCCCGGTAAGGGCAAACATTTATGTGATGAGCATGAATATTTGTTTCTGAGTCATGGATATTTTATATGTATTTAAGTATTTATATCTATTATTTATATCGTCGTCTAGTACCCATAACACAAGCCTTACTGAGCTTACTATGGGACTAGGTCGATTTGTGTAAGATTGTCCCTTATATTTATTTATTTATTTATTGAGACATCGTCAGTAACGATGCGCCACCCCATACATACTAAATAAATTTTTGTTTTTAAGCAGTAACGCTGCTAACGAAAATTATTTTTTTTTTAATCAAAGGAAAAATTTAAAGATGTAATGCTCCGAGAGAATTCTTAAAATTTTCCTATGATATAAATATTTATAATTTTCGTTAGCAGCGTTACTGCTTAAAAACAAAAATTTATTTAGTACTAGCTGTACCTGCGACTTCGTTTGCATGGTTATGTTTATGTAGGAGTTAACGCATTTCTTCTCTTGGAAATAGGACACATGCAGTTCTAATTTTAACCTATCATGTAAAACTTTCAATAAACCTATATATTTTAGTTAAAATGACGTTAAAACCTGTCACTCTGATATTTAAATTATTAAGAAAGGGACAAAACACGTGTTATTTATCAGAGGTATTTTAAGTTTTATGAATAATGGGGTAAAAGTTTAGTAGATGTCTGTGGCAATAGATCTAACAGGTAGGACACACGCTGCAGTATTAAATGTTTATTGATCTTCTTTTCAACATATTTTTAACACTGTGTTATGTTATATTATAAAAACGTGGTGGATGACCGAAATGATCTTGAGTTCTTGAGTCACTCCGACTCTCAGGTAAAGATGTGTTTAGGAATTAATAATAGATAATCCTTTCGAGTACCCATTGACCGGTAAGTGTTTACGTGGAACTAAAGATCTCTTTTTAATTTGACAACAGACGGCCAATTTATATTTCCCAAGCTATACCTAACCACTAGGTAAGGTCTACAACTATAACGCGAGTCCGAGTCCCTTTCTAATAAAGGAAATTATTAAAAATGTTAGAGCAATATGTTTATTTTTTTCATATTGCAATGTTTCAGATTGCACTATCACATTCTGGCAAATCTTGTGTATGTTCCCGCCCTTGCCAACATAATAATGTGTGTTGCAGGCTTTATGATAAAAGTATTTTCCTGTATGTTGGCCAATTTCTGTGTCTCTAGTCTCTATTGTGGTCTCTATATTGGCTGAATGTCAACTTGAAGCCGCCTTAAGGCACAGCCACACTGGCGCGGTCTGCGGTGGCGGACAATATTTGACAGCGGCGGACAAGTTTACTATTGTCCGCCGCGGCCAGGCCGCACCAGTGTGATGCAGGCCTAATACTGACGCGCTTCATAATTAATGTTTATAAAAGGCCCGTTGATAAACCAGCGCGGCTATCACAAAACGGCGCGCGAGCTCTCTCGATTTTTCTCCAACTATCCGTCTCTCTCTTGTCAGATAACTTAGAAAGAGACATAAAGTGCGAGAAAAATCGAGAGAGCTCGTGTGCCGTCTTGTGATAGCCGTGCAGTATCGTGATAATTAAATACTCAGTGTGTGATTCAATCTTGCAGAAACTCAAATAGACTTTGGCTGAACGCAAGGACAGCGCTATCGCCATGCCATTAAAAAAAAGGAAGAGAGTCAGACTTTTGACGTTTGACGTTATTTTGTTGAAATTTGTTGATACATTTATTGAAATTACACCTCAATACGAATTTATCGCATATAAGTTTCCATATCAGAATCGATTATTTTTTTATGCTTTAGAATTTAATATGCGTTTTGTGAAGGTCTATCATCACAACACCGGATCGAAATTATTAATATTCGATAGTTATGGCAAGCCCGCCATTTTGACGTCACTGACAGTTGACAGATATGGCGGCTACGATTTCAAGCAAAAGAAATTAATAATTTAATGAGGTCAAATGTTTCCGAAAATTAATTAATCGTCGCAGTCGGATAAAAACTATCCTAAACGGAGGCCAGAGTAATAATGTGCTTATAAAAAAAAGTTACATATTTTTGCATTCATGGGAATCTGAAATCATCGGGGGACACAAAAATGGTTAGTTTGATACTGGCTGATTCTTTTTTTAATTTAGAGATTTTTATAAGTGAGAGATGTATGGGGTGTAGTACGCATCGTTACTGACGATGTCTCAATAAATAAATAAACAAATATAAGGGACAATCTTACACAAATCGACCTAGTCCCATAGTAAGCTCAGTAAGGCTTGTGTTATGGGTACTAGACGACGATATATATAATAGATATAATAGCAGCGTTCTTGTTTAAAAACAAAAATTAGTTCAAACCATTTCTTTTTATTTTATTGCGTAATGAATCTACATATTATAAGTAGAATATTTGTTCCAATTTTCCTGACGAAAAGTTGGTAAATTGTTAACTTATGAAAACATAATGCAAGTTTCTATAAGAACTAGTCAGACGCTAGTCAATTCACTGGCTCGGAATAAGTAGAAATATCGAATAACTGACTCTTGAAGTTTGCTAACTAAGTGCATCGTACTAACAAAGTATCCTATTTTGTGTAGATTTGAGATAATTTCTTGTCAAGTGTAGCTTCACGATAGGTCCCGTACGAGATGTCAATCCATCTTAACTATTACGCTTAGATTTTGTGAAAGTGTTAAATACACAAAATTAACTGAATCAATAATTTATCGTCCATGAGAAACCCAACTATCAGCATAATACACAGTCAAGTTCAGTTTATTATCTTAGGGATACTTTTGTAACATTGACATCTAAGATAACCTTCCATTGGAAGTGGGTAAAATATACTTGCAAGACTGAAAGAATCTACGAAGTAAAGTTAATATGACGCCCATAAAAAGATAATCGGTCGACCACTACATACACCAATGTAACGTATCGACCATTACACCCCCAACAGCACATTGGCAAGCAGATAAGACGTAGATATAAAGTTTGAGCATAGTGACAGGCGGGTGTTTTGTCAGCAAATACAGCACGAATATGCCGAGATAGCGACGTAACTCGTCGTTTTACGCCTCACACGCCACTGCCTCGGCTTCAAGGAATCAAATAACCATTAATTACGACTCCTGTAACGAATACTGAGATGAAATATATTATTAATATGACTGAGATCGGCGCCTTTTGCTAGGGAAAGGTGTCAATGTGATTAAACGTCATCACAGGTGATTTTTTGCGACGCCAGATATAAGCAATACCTATCACATCACATTAAAAATATTTACGTTACAGGGAATATTGGGTCCAGAGCCCTAGCTCTGCAGCAGTCCTAACTGCTGTGATACAGGACCCAGTAGAATATATAATGCTATCCCAGATGAGATAAAGACACCACCTTCACGTTGAAGTTAAAAAAGCTATTGGCTGACATGCCATTTTATACTGTGGACGAAGTGTTGACAAACATGTCGAAACTGTAATACACTTATGTTTAATTAAATAGAAACTAGAAAAATGTATATAATGTAATAATAATGTTTTAAATAAATGATTTAGAAATGGTACATAAATTATTGACGTGTAAATTATATTTTATTGAATCAGGCGTTACTTTGCGGAAGTCCATGATATATTAGGAGAACAATATTTCTTTGCTATTCCGCTAAAAAACGTGCTGGTCTATTAGTGAAGATAAGATGCAACTATTTGCGTAAAAACATGCAAAAAATTACAGCAAACCACCACCAATAATGACAAAAACCTCGACACGTGTTTCGCCTCTCTACGAGGCATCATCAGGAGATGCTGGCAGGAGATGTTGCTTGCGCCACGTCCACTGAGCAAATGACCCGCCCGGAGCCATCCGCCATATTTATATTCTGTCCCCCCATACTACCGTTCATGCGTGAAAGAGATGGAAGAACACGTAACAACGGTGATGACGCAACATTCAATTGTTCGTTGATAATAACGCCTCTATTGCTGTACCTAATTATTTCTAATTGTTCTAGAACACTTAGACGCAATCCTTTTTCGCAAACATGCAAGATGTTGAAAGAATGATTGTCAGATAACGCATGGTTATTCTCCAATAAATGTTTTGCGAAATTAGACTTGTCCGGGTGATTATGCCGATACGACGCAACATGTTCCTTATACCTTGTGCTAAAACTACGGCCTGTTTGTCCCACATAAACTTTATTGCAATTATCACAGGCAAGTTTGTAGACTCCCGACTTTTTGGCACTTTCCACTTTCTCCTTGCCATTGCACAGTCTAAAGCGCAAGGTGTTATTCATTTTGAAAGCCACGTTTATGTCGTTAGACTTTAAAATATTGTAGATCTTATCAGACAACTTGCCAACATAAGTTATGCTTGCTTTGTACTTTTTAGGTGGGTCCGAAGATCGTGCAGCGTACAGAAGATAGTTTGTCATTCTAGCCCGTTTTTTCCTAATAATACCATCCACATGAGACTTGCTGTAACCGTTTGAAATTGCTAAATCGTATATATTATTTAATTGCATTTTATAATGAATATCAGAAAGAGGCACTGTCAATAACCTATGTGCATAACAATGAAAAGCAGCTAACTTATGTTGCCATGGATGAGCGGAAGAAGCCGGGATAACAGTATCTGTATGTGTAGGCTTACGGTAAATTTGGAATTGATGTTTGGGTGGATAACTTAGTAATCTTTAAATCCAAGAAATTCAGTGAGTTATTCTGTTCTAATTCCTTCTTAAACTTGATTTTAGAATGCTTGTTGTTGATTTCATTCACAAAAGTATCCAGTTGACTCATACTACCCGTCCAACAAATAATCAAATCATCAACATACCGAAAATAATATAATATATTATTATTATCCACAATGTGTTGGTTCTCAAAATGATCCATGAAAATATCTGCCATCAAAGGACTAAGTGGGGAACCCATTGCCAAACCATCACCTTGCAGATAATATTGCCCCCCAAATCTAAAATAATTCTGTCGCATACAGACTGTCGCCAATTCTATTAATTCATCTACCTCCCCTGGGTGCAGCCTCTGTTTTTCAAAAAGTGCCCTGAGAATGTCTAAAGTATTCAAATATGGTACATTTGTAAACAAACTATCCACATCCAGTGACAAAAGAATAGCATTTTGTGGCATGTTGATGTCTTTGATCCTTTCGATTAAATCCAAACTATTCTTTAAACAGTATTTTGGTTCAAAATTAGACTTCTGTCTTATGATACCATTCAACCTCTTAGCCAATTTATAAGTCGGTGCACTCAAATACGAGACAACTGGACGAATCGGGATATTGTCTTTATGAATTTTTGGAAGACCATACAGAATTGGTGCTTGAGGATTCATGGATATGACCGTGTTTTTCTGATGCTCGGTTTCAAAGACAAACATAGAGTTCTTGACAACATTTCTTAGATCTTTCTAGAAACCAGGCGTTGGGTCCTTCCGTAAAACCGAAAAACCATCATCCTGTATAAGATCCATTACTTTCTGGTTATATTGTTCCCTACCCATGATGACTATGCAATTCCCTTTGTCTGCTTTTGACACCACTAAATCGTTGTCATCGACTTTCTGTTGAATAGACCTCAGCAATAACCAGTCAGAGTCAGGCGCACTCCTCCTCAATGGACATGTCTTTTTTAATGCATTCGCTACGGTGAGCTTTGCATCCATATCATTATTGTTAAGAGCTATCGCAACCTCTGCGTCCTCAGCTACATTTTCCAAAACTTTTTGAGACATCTTAGGCCTTAAGTTATACTTTAATCCCTTATCTAACAGTTTGACCTCATCTTCCAAAAACTCAATGCCGGTTAGGTTTTTTACACGAGGGTGGAAACTGTGCTGAGTCGTTAGGGCATCACGCCTTTCTGTTAAGTTGAAATCCGAACCCGACCTAGTAAGCCTATGTAGTTTATCGGTCTGTTTCACATACATTTGGTGCGCAAGCTCAGAGGCAAAATATCTCGCTTTTTGGTCTAAAATATCAAATTCAATGTTGTGCAATTTAAAGGAAAGCTTGTAACGTTACATGTTACATGTTTTATTATTACGATTAAAACACATCTTAAATTGATAAACCTATTCTAAAATAAACACATATATTATAAACTTAACTATAGAACTACTTAATATAAGTTTTTACATCCTACACTAACACACATCCTTAATAACATAATAAATAACAACACAATAAAATAATTAAAATAAATAACAAATAAACACATCATGTTTAACACTTGTGCGCGCGATGTTACCGCCGGGCGATAAGGAATGTTCGAGACGGCTCGTGGCTGCATCGCGGTGGCATTACGAGCTACGTTTTGAAAGGGACCATACATGTGCCGGCTGCGTTCACAAACGTTTTCTTTGTGTCCTCGTGCGCGCTGGCAAAATTTATATATTTAAAATAATAAAATTAATGTAATACCTAAGTCCTTCATTAGTTACAAGTGTCATCTCGCACCCCGATAGGGTAAGTGTTGAACAAGTGTTTTAATCCAGCAGTGTTTAGCTTTAAGTTAGTGCTTATTTTAAACCCTAGTGCATCTAAGTGCTAGAATCACCTAATTAATCAACTGTGCTTCAATTACGTTATTGTACGGCGCTTGCGTTTTGATTTCCAATCGTTTAATTGTAAATGTGACTGTAGTAGTGCACGGAACAGTAATAAATAGTTTTATAACGCCGCCGCTTAATAGTGCTTAAATATTTATACACCATCTTGAAACAAGCCAGCTATTAGAGTTCACCGCTTTGCGTAACGTTTTATCCGAATACCTTCTTTTATTTTTCTTAAAATACCGCTAGTCATCCCGCTGCTTATTGTATAATCTTAACTCCGTTCTGATAGTGAACACCTTCACCAACTGCTTACGGCTTCTCCTCGTACCTAGGCGCAAGTCTTCACGGGTTCATTATCAAGCGGAGGAGCCTGGATGAATTTTAACCGTGAACGTTTATTCACAGGGTGCGACTTTATAATTTAGTAAACCGGCCGCGTTTTAGCGCGCCGTCCCTGCGACCTGTTTGGGGGGAAGACCACCACGCAGCTGCCCCGGCGCTCCCGAGCCACTTCACCAGCTCCACTGTCCGCTGCTCCAGTACCCTGGGACCTAGCAGCCGCCATCGCCGAGGGGAGTACCGAACTACGGCGTAAAACCAGACGGGCTATAGCACCCACGACCTAGTTTTTTAAATAAATATTATATTTCTTTTATTTGCTGCCGTTCAGAATTATTTTCCACCAATCACCACATCCTGGGGACTGAACGCGACAAGCTCTGAATACAAAACTTTAAGGTGTAGCTTTAAGTTATCCCTGATTGAAAACCAAGATCGTGATTCTTCATTCAGCCATATTTTCCGAGCCCTATTAATAGCCACCTGAGATGCCCTACTAGAACTATTACAACGTATGTTGATATAATTAGGTACCACATTCAGACGTTTAATCAACAGTGTAAACGTCTGTTAGATAAGGGATTAAAGTATAACTTACGGCCTAAGATGTCTCAAAAAGTTTTGGAAAATGTAGCTGTGGACGCAGAGGTTGCGATAGTTCTTAACAATAATGATATGGATGCAAAGCTCACCGTAGCGAATGCATTAAAAAAGACATGTCCATTGAGGAGGAGTGCGCCTGACTCTGACTGGTTATTGCTGAGGTCTATTCAACAGAAAGTCGATGACAACGATTTAGTGGTGTCAAAAGCAGACAAAGGGAATTGCATAGTCATCATGGGTAGGGAACAATATAACCAGAAAGTAATGGATCTTATACAGGATGATGGTTTTTCGGTTTTACGGAAGGACCCAACGCCTGGTTTCCAGAAAGATCTAAGAAATGTTGTCAAGAACTCTATGTTTGTCTTTGAAACCGAGCATCAGAAAAACACGGTCATATCCATGAATCCTCAAGCACCAATTCTGTATGGTCTTCCAA
This sequence comes from Epinotia demarniana, assembly GCA_945867215.1. NCBI lineage: Eukaryota > Metazoa > Arthropoda > Insecta > Lepidoptera > Tortricidae > Epinotia > Epinotia demarniana. Next base: position 19,516,330 of record OX244263.1, read on the forward strand.
AAATTCATAAAGACAATATCCCGATTCGTCCAGTTGTCTCGTATTTGAGTACACCGACTTATAAATTGGCTAAGAGGTTGAATGGTATCATAAGACAGAAGTCTAAATTTGAACCAAAATACTGTTTAAAGAATAGTTTGGATTTAATCGAAAGGATCAAAGACATCAACATGCCACAAAATGCTATTCTTTTGTCGCTGGATGTGGATAGTTGTTTACAAATGTACCATATTTGAATACTTTAGACATTCTCAGGGCACTTTTTGAAAAACAGAGGCTGCACCCAGGGGAGGTAGATGAATTAATAGAATTGGCGACAGTCTGTATGCGACAGAATTATTTTAGATTTGGGGGGCAATATTATCTGCAAGGTGATGATTTGGCAATGGGTTCCCCACTTAGTCCTTTGATGGCAGATATTTTCATGGATCATTTTGAGAACCAACACATTGTGGATAATAATAATATATTATATTATTTTCGGTATGTTGATGGTTTGATTATTTGTTGGACGGGTAGTATGAGTCAACTGGATACTTTTGTGAATGAAATCAACAACAAGCATCCTAAAATCAAGTTTAAGAAGGAATTAGAACAGAATAACTCACTGAATTTCTTGGATTTAACGATTACTAAGGTGGATAACAAACATCAATTCCAAATTTACCGTAAGCCTACGCATACAGATACTGTTATCCCGGCTTCTTCCGCTCATCCATGGCAACATAAGTTAGCTGCTTTTCATTGTTATGCACATAGGTTATTGACAGTGCCTCTTTCTGATATTCATTATAAAATGCAATTAAATAATATATACGATTTAGCAATTTCAAACGGTTACAGCAAGTCTCATGTGGATGGTATTATTAGGAAAAAACGGGCTAGAATGACAAACTATCTTCTGTACGCTGCACGATCTTCGGACCCACCTAAAAAGTACAAAGCAAGCATAACTTATGTTGGCAAGTTGTCTGATAAGATCTACAATATTTTAAAGTCTAACGACATAAACGTGGCTTTCAAAATGAATAACACCTTGCGCTTTAGACTGTGCAATGGCAAGGAGAAAGTGGAAAGTGCCAAAAAGTCGGGAGTCTACAAACTTGCCTGTGATAATTGCAATAAAGTTTATGTGGGACAAACAGGCCGTAGTTTTAGCACAAGGTATAAGGAACATGTTGCGTCGTATCGGCATAATCACCCGGACAAGTCTAATTTCGCAAAACATTTATTGGAGAATAACCATGCGTTATCTAACAATCATTCTTTCAACATCTTGCATGTTTGCGAAAAAGGATTGCGTCTAAGTGTTCTAGAACAATTAGAAATAATTAGGTACAGCAATAGAGGCGTTATTATCAACGAACAATTGAATGTTGCGTCATCACCGTTGTTACGTGTTCTTCCATCTCTTTCACGCATGAACGGTAGTATGGGGGGACAGAATATAAATATGGCGGATGGCTCCGGGCGGGTCATTTGCTCAGTGGACGTGGCGCAAGCAACATCTCCTGCCAGCATCTCCTGATGATGCCTCGTAGAGAGGCGAAACACGTGTCGAGGTTTTTGTCATTATTGGTGGTGGTTTGCTGTAATTTTTTGCATGTTTTTACGCAAATAGTTGCATCTTATCTTCACTAATAGACCAGCACGTTTTTTAGCGGAATAGCAAAGAAATATTGTTCTCCTAATAAATTATATTTACCAAAAAATAACTGAACTGAATGAAAAAAGGTCAAGCTTTGGAGAAGAAATTAGGGGACTACGAAACGTTGATTTTAGATATGTACTTTTAATAGATATTTTCGTTCTAAGCCGCAGTTGTCTCCATCGCGCTCTGCGGGGGAAGGCTTGAGGTTGGCGGGACAGCAATACATTTTACAAATACCTATTTCTCAATTATCTCGCCCTTAGTGTTTTCTCTTTAGGCGCCAAAGGTTCAGCGAAGTCAAGCGAACAGAGTTTTTTGAAACAATATAATGCGTCTGTTTATTATAATATGGTGAGGCTTTTCTGCAGGGAGATCAGTGTATCTAAACATGATTAAGCAATTTTCGCTCCATAGAAAAAAATCACGAACATAGGTCTAAAGGGTCTAAAATGACACTTAAAATATTCGTAACAAACTATGCACAAAAGCTAAAATTATTAAAATGGTTTCTAAAATATTATGTTTGAAAGAACTCAGTGATTACTTTTTGTATTAATTAAAACGGCCTAAAAATTAAAATTAAAAAACATGATACCGCGCTTCCGAGCACGCACTTCCATCTCGCTCACGCTTATGCTCAGTGAGAGGGAGAGAAGACCATGAACCTACGGCGCCTTAAACGTTATAGTAGAATAACTAGAAGATACTGCTAACTTGGAAGGATATTTAGTCTTTTTGTTTCATTATATTCTTAGAATATTGTGATATAAAATTTTTTTACTAATTTTCAAAACGATGCCTTGTTGGATACAATATTGAGATCTCAACGCAAACATTATTTCAGAAACGACTCCAAATAAGCAAGTGCAACATACGGTAAATGTACCAATGCTCACAACACCTAACAGTTGATAGATATTGTTCTCTTCCATTGTTTTGACGTAATTGATTGAAAGTGATATAATAATTATACTGTATGTGTGTCATGTATTTGGCCTGTGTCGTGAACTGGGACGTTTACCTTACCATGAGCTGAATTCGGTAAATAAAATATTTCCCACCAAAAACTCTTTTAATGACTCGCAAAGAAAGCAAGTTTGCCAAATACGCGAATTTATTTACGAAAATCCATGCTGCAGCCGAAGAAGGAAGTCGTCGTTAATTTCAATTTGCATTTCAAATGACTACATTCAAAACTGGAAATTGAATGGCGAGGAGCTCGGCTAGTTACATAAATATGTATGTAATTATTTATTCAGCAAACAGGCTGCAAACGGGCGGTTTTACACGTGAGATTGAGCCGGGCCCGCCGCATCGGAAATTGGATTTTATAAGCTTTAAAGACAAATTTATCTCCGTCATACGTCATACTGGATCCTAGCCAAACTAATACGGAGATGCACATATTTTTGATGACTCGTCTACGATCTTTTATTAGTCGTATATTGCATTGCTTGTATCCGTATTTCTGAACGCTTTCATATTATATTCTATGACCAGAGGGGAACTTTTAGAAGAATTCTATAGGCTTGGTTATTGTTTCATTGATCTCGTAATGTCCCCTGCAGTTGTCACCGACAATGCAAGGTGCTCAAAACGTCTGACACGCACTAATAGAGTTCTGTCAGATACGTTTGAGCAACTTGTACCTATTCACAGTTACCTAGTCTATAAGTAGAAAGACATGTTTTTTTGTAAATATAACCTTGTTTTATTCTTTAACATTACATTACCTTAACAGTGTTTCTTAGTACTAAGCCTCTTACTTAGATTATTCATACTATGTAGTAGTCTTCATTACTCCTATGGTCCAAATTTAGCCACATCCATCGACTAGAAAGGCAAGCCACTCGGCGTAACGAGTGAAGCTCACGCTATTCTTTACTCAGCATAACAATGGCGAATATAAGATAAAAAAGAGTAAAACTGAATAACAGATCTTTTTGAATGAAGATGAAAATGTATTTCTCTAATCACCATCAATCGTAACATATTATCATGCATCCAGTAATTGGTCTTCACGGACAAGGAACTCAAATGAAACAACTCAGCTTCTTCAACGAGCTTAACCAGAATTCATAACATTTCTAACTGACATTCTGAAAAATTGTTGTCGGATCATCTACGCGGATGTTCAAAAGTTAGATGTAGTTGACAGACTATTACTACATAAATCAATATCAAAGAAATCTAATAGTTAGTCTATAATAAAAGAACGAACACTATAAATATTTGTTTCTGATGACTTTGACTAACTTTTGGACCTCATGACATATGAATGCTATACATGAATACAAGATAGTACCTAGCAGAAAATTTATTGGGAAAGTTGAAAGGGAGGAGACGATTCACGTTGCATCCAACATATTGTAGGGAAAAGCCTGATCAAATTGGGTCTAAAACAACGACGATGTATTAATAATTTAGACAAATCTTGGCGATACGTACGTCGGGTCCATAGCAAGTGGAAGATCGCTGTCTCGGCCTGTCTCTCCCGGGAGGAGAGGAGTCGCATCATAATCGAATTTGCGTTCGGTGACTGTCGCTTACTTCTCCGCGTACCTACCTCCTAACGTGTTGAGTTGCCGAAGGGCTGCTTATAGTATGTATTTCATTGTCACTGAACGAAAGAGACTACCGTTATTTATGCATGTAAGTGTCAATTAAAGCAACGAGGATGTGCGTTTGTTCCGTGTTCTCATGATTAGTCTATATATATTATACACACCTATGAGGTCTAGGTTATCTCAGATTTTAAGCCTAATTACAGTCTTGACAGCTCTGGCCTAACTGCCTAAACGTTTTTATCCAAAAGGAAACAGTAATGTTGTAAGACCAGGACTTTAGATACAAGTCAGACTACATTCTACAAATATAAGTAATGTAATTAAATAATACTACTCGTATAGAAATGGACAAAGCGTATTGTAGCGTTTGCCGCGTGAACAATTGTGTATTCTTAGCTCATGCCACAATACACGTACGATTCTAGCAAGTATTTCATTCAACATCATATTTTCTAGGCGACCTTTAACCTACTCGCAGTAGGTGCTTGGATTCAGTGAACTGGTCAATTGTATGCTTCGTTTGATTCATAACGAGTTTATTTCTCAGCTATACGGAGTCACGGACACGGATTTGAGATAACATTACAAATACCATTTGATAATTCATAATACTCTTAAGATGGCACCCATTTTGCTGTTTTATTAATTTTAGGTTTTTAATAACATTATTTAAGCCATGTCACTAAGGGCGTTTCGAACTTTTGGGAGTTTGTTTTGCAATGTTTTGTGTTTCGTGAAGCGATTTTACCGCGAAAACACTCAGTGACATTTAATATGTGAGTTTTAAGGTATAATTATTATTGTACACTTATTTAATCCCATTAAGGGTAGGTACCTATCATCATCATTAATTTAAGAGTTATCCTCTTGTCGGTGGAGTATTTTTTATTTCTCTCTGTCGTACGCCAGGCCTTCGGTTTTTTACCTATATAAAAAAGAAATTATATTATAGGCACATACCCTAGTTAATAACACACGTATTGCGACGGATCCGTTTAAAGGCCGGTAATTAAGTTATAAACTCGATTAATGCCCTTTGTCCACATTTGTGCGAAGTGGCGTGATTCCTCATCACGTAATGGACTTTGATTGTAGCGCGCGAATCCAACCCATCAATTAATTACTCAACTCAAATTCGTGGCAGTAGTACATAAAATGAAAATAAAAGGAAAACTATCACGTCGACAAACTTAAAATGTACTTGAAAAGGTCAACTTTCGTACAAATTCGGCCGACGCAACCGCACTATTTACTTGGCTTTTGCATGTCGGCTTTCGATGTAACAAATACAGACAGGTAACTACGGAACCCTACACTACGCGTAGCCCGACACGCGCTTGGCCGGTTAGTTTTAAATGTATAATAGTAGAGTTACGCACTGGAAGAAAAAAAATACATTGTAAAATGTGGGACAAATGCAAGTCGGCAAAAATTAGTCCATGTATCCTTTATTTTAAACCGATCAACTATTTCTGCGTAAAACTTCAAAACATTCACATATAAGCAGGCTTGAGCTTCACTTGTGTAGATATCAGAAATAGAAAAATATTTATTCGTGACAGACACAAAACAACAATACAAAAACATAAAATAGGTATATAAAATAACATATTTATCAAACACGGCTAAAGCAGTTTTTGCATCAGTCTGTTCAATTTGCAGGTATTCAATAGCAAGATCCATTTCACTGGTATCGCCGCCAAACTGGTACGTGCTTATGTACTGTGCGGTCATCCGACACGAGCGAGAGCAGCTCCCTGCATACATTCACTCGAGGGTCAATTTGACATTCAAATTTAGCATTCCAATTTTATTTTACCATCTTTACAACAATCTCCTAACAATCACAATTCGGTGTAAGTACCACATACATATCTGAGACGATGAGTATACAGATAGTGACTACCTACTACCCTAGCAAGTGGGCAGTTATAACGACGAGAAGATGCAGATTAGTGACGTCACCGAGTAAAAGTTAAAAATCTATTTTGTGACTATCGGTTGAGCCGTTTAAGCGTGATTAAGTAACACACAATATGTATAGTAGGATAGGAACAATGTATTTTCTATGTGCATTGTGATTTACAACAAAGTCCCTGTAAACATGAAAGTGCTCGAAGGGAAAGTTTTGGGATTAGATGCCAAAGGGCCCGTCAGGCTCCTTTAGGGTTCAACCGGGAAAACGGTAGGAGGATGATGATTCCAATTGATAATAGAATTGGAATGTAAAATGTAAGTGTCAAATTGACCAACAGCTATACACAATTTTGTCTGAACAGAATAGTTAAGTACCTATTGTAGACAAATTGCTGCAGTTCTTATTACGATAATGTATCGCTGTATAGTCTGGATTTACCCTGTTACCTACATATAATCATGTCTGTTTACTGGAGGGGCAGGCAGAGATCTCCCATTTGTCTGTAAGAACTTTTAAGTCATAATATTCAATTTCTGCTATCAATTCGAAATTACGTGATTTCAACGGCATAATAATAATTTAATAATCATCATCATCATAAGGCCTTATACATCTTGACAGATGATTTAAGCAGCGTCTGTACGAGGGACAACGCCTCTCGTGACTATATAGGCCAATCCAGGATCGACATTTGCGTCCACATTTGGGGCACGCATATTGAGGGACCGTATCATCGTCAATATCTTGACGATTATGCCTCTTAGCGCGTTTGTTGGCTAGATCTTGGAACCAGGTATCATCGTCGATTTCGCGGCCTTTTGCTATAGTGTTCCTCCACTCATCGCGGTTGCCAGCAAGATCTTCCCAAGTGCTGCGATCGATGTTAAATGCGACCGTGTCGCGTTTCACGCAGTCCTTGAAACGTAGCATGGGGCGTCCTACATTGCGCTTTAATTTAATAATACACTAACTAAAACCAAGGCATTCGATAGTAAAGGTGGTTCGCCGACCATACAAAACTTTGTTTGACATTCGCGTATTAACGGCGTGATATTTTAAGAAACTTATGTAACAAAACAATCTTTCACAAATTGGCTTTCCATTAGCGCAAATGAATAGCCACTTTAGGAAAGTGTGTTACCATAAGTTTCTTAAAATATCACGCCGTTAATCTGCGAATGTCAAAAAAACGTTTTAAATGGTCGGTGAACCACCTTAAGTATTTTCCAGATTGTGACTCCGACTCTTTTTCTATATTCGTCTTCAATTTTTATTAGAATATTTTAGTAAGAAAAGAAATTACCAGTTAAATCCAACCAAACTAACCAGTTCAATACTTATGATCGCACTAAAAATGGTCATGTCAACAACCAATTTCAAGACATTGTGTATTGAATACTAGACATCCTTTTTTTGCTGTAAATATTCTATTATATTCAAAATAAGCTTTTTGACCTCGCTATGGATTGCTTTCGACATATTTATTGTTATTTTATTTTAGAATAACAAAGTATTTCGTCTTCCTTGCTGTTTACATCGGTGACATTCGACGACTTCTAACGTCTGTTGTCAAAGAGTAGGTACTCATTGACAGTAATAAAATATAGTTCCATTAAAAATCCGCAACGAGGCTAGGGTCAAAAAGAAAGTTGTCGGGCTATAGAAAATTACCTACTTATTATGTACTAGCTGTACCTGCGACTTCGTTTGCATGGTAATGTGGTGGGAGTTAACGAATTTCTTATATTGGACACATGCAGTTCTAATTTAACCTTTCAAGTAAAACGTTGAACAAACCTGTTTTAGCTAAAATGCCGTTAAAATTATTTTCTTTGATGTTTAAATTAGTAAGAAAGGGACAAAACTCGTTTTATGGGGTAATAGTTTAGTAGATGTTTGTGGCCATAGATCCAACAGGTAGGACACAGGCTGCAGCATTAAATTTTTATATATCTTCTTCTCTACATATTTATAATATAACACTGTTTTATATTAAATAAATACAAACGTGATGACTGAAATCATCTTGAGTCACTCCGACTCTTAGGTAAAAATGTGTATAGAATTAATAAATAGATTTAATAATCCTTTCGAGTACCCGGAGTAGGTACCCATTGACCGGTAAGTGTTTACGCGGAACAAAAGATCTCTTTTTTAACGTCTGAATTTATATTTTCCAAGCTATACCTAACCACTAACTAAGTTCTAGAACCATAACGCGAGTCCGAGTCCCTTTCTATTAAAGGTAATTAATGTAATTATTAAAAATATTAAAGTATACTTTTTCCTATTGCAATGTTTCAGATCGCAATATCACATTCTGCCGATCTTCTGTATGTTCCCGCCATTGTCAACTTAAGGAATGTGTTAATATTTGTTTTTAAGCAGTAACGCTGCTAAAGAAAATTATAAATTTTTAAATGAAAGGAAAAAAGGAAATGAATGTGTATTGCAGGCTTTATGATAAAAGTTTTATCTGTATGTTTGGCCGATTCCTGTGTCTCTATATAGGCTGAATGTCAACTTAAAGGGGCGAAGTACGAAGTAAAATACCGCCTTAATACCTACTGACGCGCTTGATAATTAATGTTTTTAAAAAAAGGGGCCCGTTCTTTACTGATTTAATATAGTTTTACTGTTTATTGCTGATAAATATAAATACTGACAAACCAGCACGGCTATCACAAGACGGCGCGCGAGCTCTCTCTATTTTTCTCGAACTATCCGTCTCTCTCGTAATATACAACTTAGAAAGAGACGTATAGTGCGAAAAAAATCGAGAGAGCTCCCGCGCTATCTTGTGATAGCCGTTAAGTATCGTGACAAATACTCAGCGTGTAATCTTGCAGAAACTCATAAACCTAGACGTTTTGGCTGAACGCGAGACAACGCTAGGCCATGCCATTAAAAAAAAAGGAAGAGTCAGACTTTTGACGTTATTTTGTTGAAATTTGTTGATAGATTTATTGAAATTACGCCTCAATACGAATTTACCGCGTATAAGTTTCCATATCAGAATCGATTATTTTTTTATGCTTTAGAATTTAATATGCGTTTTGTGAAGGTCTATCACAACGCCGGATCGAAATTGTTACTGTTAGTTAGATATGGCATGTCCGCCATTTTGACGTCACTGATAGTTGACGGATATGGCGGCTCTGATTTCAAGAAGAAGAACTGAATAATTTAATGAGGTCAAATGTTTCCGAAAATTAATTAACTGTCGCAGTTGGATAAAAACTATCCTAAACGGAAGCTAGAGTAATAATGTACTTATAAAAAAATCTACATGTTTTTCCGTTCACGGGAAGCCGAGATCATTCGGGACACGTAAATGCTTAGTTTGATACTGGCTGATTCCATTTTCAAATTAGAGATTTATTATATTATATATTATAAGTGAGAGATGAGTGCCAGCGGCCGGCGCGGCTTCGCCCGGGTATTGGAAAGAACGCAGGCAAACCCGAGGGATAAAATATAGCCTATAACCATCCAGAAGTCCATTCTACACGCCGGTGAAATAATTTTTGAAATCGGATAAGCGGTTCCCGATATTACGCAAAACATAAAAACTTACAAAACTACCGTGTGGTGTCGGGTTAGAATTTCACCATCCCCTTTCTTCCCGTGGGTGTCCCCCGTGTGGTGTCGGGTTAGAATTTCACCATCCCCTTTCTTCCCGTGGGTGTCGTAAAAGTCGACTAAGGGACCAGGGTTGAAGTGTGTTGTGGGCGATGGACTAGCAACCTATCACTGCAATATCACATTTAGTCGATCTTTTATACCCACATTTATGCTAAAAGTGGCGCTGGAACATACGTTTCATGTGCTCTGCCTACCCCTTTTGGGAATAGAGGCGTGAATGTATGTATGTATTACAAAACTACAATCTCACAGACACTTCCTCGTTATAATTTTAGTGTAGATAAATGTATCAGAAATCGTTTCATTGTTCCGGGTTTGCCGAATGCAACTTTGCACCGAACAGGATACGAGGAACGTCACGTGAAACTTGGAAACCACCCCACGTGACTAAACTGAACGAACTGTCACAAACATGCGACGACTGCCTTCTTTTGATTGGACTTTCGGTAGGTACAGTCAGAGTAAACAGCGGTTGAAGCGAAGTTCGATCGATATTCGGCATAAGCCCAAGCCAACTCTTGGCCGACCCTAATCCCATCCTATTAGCTATTCGCGCATTCAATATGACCCTCGGCATTACGGCACCCGAGTACGAACACATCGCGCGATAACGACGGTTAAAGCAAGTCTGACGTTGATAAGAAAAAAAGGTAACGTACGAGAAAAGATATGAGATATTCGCTAAAATGAAAATTGCTCATTTCATATCAGAAAGTGAAGATTTTGGGATTTCGGAGAGGCGCGTTCAATTCTATCGATACAATTACACCGCTCATAACTCACGTCACGGCGCCTCGTGGTTATAATCAAAGCTAAAGTTTAGGCTCAGCGGTAATCCACTAATGTAAGGATGAGAAACTTGGGCGATGAGTGCCGCGACGCTTCTAATTGGGTGAGTTCGGAATAACAAATCCTTTTTAAGACGGATTCATTCTCGAGCCCTGATTAAAGATACAGTTGTCACGTACGCCATTACGACGAGAAAAATACAGGGTGACATTTGACATTTTAATCAATGTCCAAATTTTTTGTAGGCATTTGGTATCACTAATAGACACCATTTTTGAAAAAAAAACTGGTAGGTATTTTTAAAATTGTGAATTGTCTATCCCAAAAGAATTATCCGTACTGCGTGGTTACTGGGCATTCAGTACCGCGCGGAGCGGGGTGGGGCCGAGGGAGGGGAGGCGTGCCGTGCGCAAACCTTACTACCCGTTGAGGTGCCCGCGCGGTAAGGTTTTTTTGGGATAACTTTAAGCAGCAATTACTAAAATTTTCCGTACTGAATAATATGAAACAAAAAAAAACGTATTTTATAATTTTGCTGAAAAATCTTATACTTGAATTTGGACACTGATTAAAATGTCACCCTGTATTTTAGTCTCCAACTAATTTCAGCTTAGGTCCGTAAGCAAATATTGTTAAATTGGGAAAGCATTTAGTTAAAAATATTATCGTTGTACATAGAAAATTACTACAACTGTGATTATTTATCAGCCAAATAGGCAATCATATCATTATTAACAGCATATATTGGCGAAATAGATCGCCGCGCGATTGATAATTGCGTATGTTTCTAGTGGATTTATGCATTTACCGGAACCTTTAATTTGAAGCTTTTTTCGTTTACTTAAGCGAACCTGATACTCGTATGGTTTGTATTTGAAAAGGTTTAGAAACTACCGACTTAAGTATGTCATATCATAATATAATGAGAGCAACGGTTCACCACTACATATGCAATTCTAAGGTAAGTTGACTTGGGGGGTAACCTCGAAAATGGGATAAAGTTAAAAATCACAAATATCTACAAAACCAAAAGCAATTTAAACTATGGTAAAACTTGCCTAGACACCATGGTTATCTGTCTCTCCCACTTCTATTCGCTCCGGTCGCTAGCTGTAGAAATAGGTACGTGTGCTGCTAACAAATTTTCGAGATTACAATTTGGTGTCTCTTGAGGACTTTTGAAATAACTCCGTGTCAGTTTAAATCATTGTTTGATTGTTTTAACGTTAGGTTGACATTAGTAACTGAAGTTTTAAAGTATCAAGGTATATAGTTCAGAGTTTAGATTTTGATTGCTATTAGTACTAACACTATGTTAAATTTGAAATGTCGGCAAATAAAGTGCAAGTTTGGTGTAAGTATAGTTTTGGAAGTTCGTTTATGCATATTAATAAGAAACCATTATGCCTTACTTAATAATACGTTAAAAATAACAGTTTCAGTTAAATTTTCAGGTGCCTGAGTTATATATATATTGGGTAATTACCTAAATTTGATTGTAAAATATAACAAAACAACTTTCATATTCTTCTCCGCGATTCAAAGAGAAATTAGAACATAAAAACAATGTGGATTACACTGATATTGCAAAAGAACAACTTTTGCAGTAAGTACTTCCAAATTACCCCACGTGTTACGAAATTACCTCTTTTTTTAAAAAAATATTTAATATTTTTATAGTTACATTTATTTACTTAATCCAGCAATATTTTTGTAAACTGTGTTCACCTAGTGTTGATCAATATATCCAATTTCACGAAAATTGCATCACTTGTCAGGAATAACTACCTACTTACTACTCCAGTCAAAATACGGTTTTGAAAATCATTAATTTATATAGCGTTTTTTTTTGTTGATTTCATTTTAAAATGTTATTCTATCATGCTTTATTCAAGAACCCGGCAAATTTTTCATCCGGAAGTAATTAAGTAGATTGAAATGAAGCATGCGTTGTTTTTTTTGTATGATTTTTCTTGAATTTTATAGAGCAAATGTAAATGAACCAAAATAAAGACAAAAATATTTATAAATATTTTTTCTGACCTTTCAGTAGCTAGTTAATTTAACATTTTTCTGATGTCTGAAATTTTGTCGGAGACTGTCGCTGGGTGACTATTTAATTGATAATACATCCGTTCCACAGAAAAAGTAAGCTATTATAAATTATTTCCAAAATTGGCATTTTTTCCATACAAGTTGTCAGTTCATTGCCTGGACTAAACATAAATTGTGGCTTTCAAGTCCAAACACGAACCGTACTCTCCACTCGTCTACAAATACGAGTATATAGAAAATACCCCAAGTCACCTTATCACCAATTCATCTAGGTATACCTATTTAGAGTTTTAATTTACTGGAAGTATCTCCAGCTCGTGTAAACACGAACTGATAACACTTGGGAAGCACGTATAAGGAACACTTTGTGAACATTTTAGCAACCCGCTTTTACCCGACTAAGTTTTTAAGCCGCGCGGCAAAGAAGACTGGCCGCACATGAAGAAAGTGGACTTCGAGTGGACACTTACGATTCTTTTTTGGTATTCGCCTTTGCGCAAAAGCAAAAGCGGCGGCTATTTTAACTTACAATATTATATACACATTCACGACCGAGATACAAAAACTGAATTTTATGTAATTTAATTATGTAACTCATAATGCACTACATTAAAACTTCACTACATTTATAAAATAGCTATATTTTCAGTGCCGTATTTTCGACATACCAGTATTATTAAACATTTAAAAAACGTAGTTTGTACTTAGTACTCACTTTTATGGCATTGAAATTTCAGATCGTAAATTCAATCGGTTCAATTTGATCGTGTAGTAGATAAAAATCTGTCTGTAGGTACCTTTACTGTCTCTGAAGCTAAAAAAGTATTTAATAACTTCAGTTAACACAAACGAGTAGGTAAATAAAAGTAAACAGTACAAGAGTTCTCTAGCTTTAATATTACTAACATTAATTTGCGCCAGCCATCATCAATTTTATGATGAAAGGCGTGTGAGCGAAACGCCGGTGCACGGCGCCTCGTCTCTTTAACTAAGAACTGGCGGAAAATTAAGGGCCACACCGGCTCGCGAGTTCCATGCCGTCATTGCCCATTAACCTCATAATGGGTTAAATATGCTAAGGAGCTCGCTCGGGGAATAATAGTGGGCTGCTGGAGGCCTTCAACTTAGCGGGTCGCACCTCTTCTAGATTGCGATTTACGCGTGTGTTTACTTCGCTGTTTACAGAGGCGACTTTAGGCCATTACCAGCAATTTGTCACAACTATTTGCTTTAGATGGAATGAGATAGCTATAAGTACCTAGCAAGTTGGTGTGACAAATTGCATGGATTATAGTGGCTATAACGACCCACGATAACCATAGCTACGATATCCTGTTTAGTTTTAGGAAACTAACACTGATAACTATATTAGATTTCTCTGTCATTTTCTTTCTGTTGCAAAATTGTGTGTTCTCTTATGTCCCAAACCTCAAAGCGAGATCGAATAAGTAATTGAATCGATTACAAAGTTTCAATAATTGGATCGATTACGAAGGTAATTGTGAAATTCCAAATCCGTGAAGCTTTACGGTGTTGTTGTTTGAGCTACTTTTCACTGGACTAAGTATAAGTATACTCGTAACATCAAATATATATTTGCAAATGATATTTTAACTTTTGTTGATGTTTACACCTCTGTTATTTGCGACAAACTTAATTTAAATTATAATGGAGAAAGTATATTCAATGAGGTTGTAGTTTTGTAATTTTATAGAAGGTAATTAATCTCCGGAACCACTTGTCCAGTTTAAAAAAGCTATGTGTGGTGCTCGCAATACACTTCAAACGGACATAGGACATATTATATTGACCGGCTTTGCCTGCAGTCTTGGCAGTTAATCTATATTTATATCATAAAGAGGAAAAGTTTGTATAAAGGGGGTAATTTTCAGAATAACTCATCATTATTTTACCAGAATATATGTAAAATTCACCTTCAAGATACTTATGCTATATCTTAACCCGCGGCTCCGCTTGAGTCCCCGTAATACGCTCGTGGACCTGAGTGGGCAGCAGTTTGATATAAAATCTGACCAGAGCTGATATTCCATTCGTGTTATTTGACAGAAGGCGACTTATACATTCAGATTTCGAAAGACAAAGGCACAAAGTGAGGACATGTCTTATTCCCTCCAGTCAACCGTGATTTTTCAATGAATGTACTCAACAACTTCTACGTGCAATGATAGGTACTAACAATTTGATATTAACAGTAGCCAGCCCAAATGAGAGATCTATGTAACATAGTTCTACTCAAACTTTATTAAGAGTATGAGAAGTGATAATTCGTATGCTGTCAAATTTTTATAACGTGTTCCTCCCCGCTCTGATTGCTCTTCAGCGTAGTGTGTTAAGCCGCAATGAAACCGGTGCGGGTAGCAATGTGCGCAGCACGGTGACATGGCAATTAAAATGGGATTTTATATTTTCGCCACTCTGTTGTGCACAACCGATATCCAACTTTAGTATCCATACAGTACTTACTTATTTCGGAAATTCTACCTCATAATAATTAAAAAAAAACTATGAAATGCAGGTATATCCTCAAAATAAAGAGTCAGCAACGAAGCATGTGCTTCTTCTGAAATCGTAAGCGTCCATACGGTACCGAGTCAGCTTAGCATCAGGGAGACCGCAAACGCTGCTTGCCACCCTCGCAGTATAAATATTTTAATGATGTAGGTACGTGTGGCTTCACAACTATACGATTTGGGCACGGTAACCGGAGTACAAGTGGGATTTACACCTTTTTATTCCTCGTTCAAAAAAGGCTTGTACTCATGCTCTCCAATATTCCGCCCACTAGCGCCGCGAAGGTGAGCAGCAGATGATTCTTCGTTTGATGTTCGCTTATCCTTCGCAGAATACACGGAACACGTTGCTTTGAAGACCGATCTCATTAAAGACGGTGGCGTGATTTTTAAATCCTTCAACAACGAGCGAGAGCGAATATTTCAGCACTATATTTGATAGCTTTCTTTGCTCGATTCCATATTACATTACGGAATAAAATTGTTCCTTCCCTATTATTTTATTTATTTCTTTATCAGGCAACAAGGCCCATATTACAAATACCGATGCTCTGTTGGTTGGATGGTATTATGACATAGTCTTTGTTGGTTTTTCGGTGAGTTCTGACTCGCTCACAACTAAGCCTCCATCTCTGTTCTTCTTTGTGGTTACCCCCATGTCTGACCAATCATACGACGCGGTCAAGCAAGCTGCTTTATGCACCTCGTGGGACTCTAATCTCTGGTGCGTTTCCCATTGATTTGGCCCAGTAAGAATATTCTTTTGAGTTAGTGCTGAGTAATACTCGTATACTTGCCCAAAAAAATCTTGAGTACTTTTTTTTGACAAATGCATGGTTGAGAGCCGCTTAGATAGATTAGCTCTCTTAGTATGGACTCATTTGTTCTCATAGGATTTTGAGCATCTCAGCACACCTCCATAGTGGAACCGAAATTGATAGTGAATTTTATCATAAAACGACTGTGCGACAAAATCTTTTACGTAGGTACCGCGACGTGACAGAAAGTCGTATAAAAAACAAAAATTACCATGTGGACTGCGGAGGGATCGATACGGCGAAAGCGAAAATATGTATTGTATAAGACTTTATTGCATTAAAATTAAGGTCCTGTATACATTTTTTACGTAGAACACATTAGGAACTTCATTTATAATTTATAACAGCAATATTAGTGGATCCAATGAACCACAACCTGAATATAATCGTTTAATCTGCTGAATAATATCCGCTCCCAAATTGTATCAATAAACTAGTTCAATAAAGATACATTCATAATTTATAATCCCTGTTCAATTAGTTTTGTATCGTTGCCCGCTTTCGTCAAAGCGTTGTTGCAAACGAGCGATCTAGTTTATCGTCGATAAAAGCTTTTAAAAACCGAAATCAGTTGTGTGTTTTTGATTATATCAGTTCTCCATGCGGTTCGGTATAGTTTAACTCTTCCACTAACCAAGAGAGTCATTACCTACTTACCAGCAATTTTCTTTTTACCCAAGCGTGGTTACACTGCGGCACACATACAGCGCAGATGGAGCGGCGAGATAAAATGTAGACTAAGGGGCGATTTTTCAATTCCCAGATAAAACTGTCTGTCAGATAAATGTTATTTCTGTCCTTTTCTTCCATATGACTTAAGAAAAAGGTGGTAATCATTTTAACTGACGGATAGCCTTATCTAGAGATTGAAAAATCGGCCCTAAGAGTCCACTCGGACGGTTCATTCCTTAAGTTAGTGAAATCAATTTATAAATTGAAGGAGTCATTTCAATTATCCGTACACCTACACACAGACTAGCAAACATCAAATCACACAGTCATAAAAACCGCTTTATTATATGGATTTCTTCTTGGGATAAGGTGTCAAAGCGGACCCTGGGCTCCTTTAGGGGCATTGCCGGGAATAACGCTAGGAGGATGTAGATGATTGTATTTTCTTATGGTCTAGCTGCCCGCATAAGTATACCTACCTATTTAGGTAGGTATACTTATTTGTATTTACAAAGGTGGAACCGCGGGATAAAATATAGCCTATGTCCATCCTGAAGGTCTATCAGATTCTACGTATGGGTGAAAGCAGTTTTGAAATCGGAAACATTACGTCTTTATATACATTGAGAAATAAAGATAAAATTATTATAGGTACGAGATCCCTCTCACTATCTACTCGTACGAGTATATCCCACCAATATTAGTTTGATGTTCGAAAGCGTGAAATAAATAGAGGTAAAAACTACACAAAACAAAATCTAGTTTCATTAAACTTCTCTTAATTTTCACTTGCTCCTAGTTTGATCACAGTTATCTTGTTGTACCTAACGAGTATGCAAAGTTATATTATACTCACAAGAAGGTACCTGCTCGTAACTAGGTAGCGAGGCAGTAAAAACATCCTTTTATTGAGCTATTTCGGCGGCTCAACTATTCTGAGAATTCCCAACTTCCCACTTTACTGTGTGTTTATTCTAATTCCACAAACGCGAAACATCTGTCATATCTACTTTATTGTTTTGTAGTATTTGGTCACTACGCTTACGTAACTAAGTATAACTACCGATTTCGGTGCTGAGTGAGTTATTTAGGTATTGGTTTTAACATGATAAGACTGTTGCAGTATCAATTAAATTCAGTACCTGCAGTAATCAAAGGTGTAGACATTATAAGCTTTGGGGTTCAGATCTTTCTCTTTTTTTATTCTTAAGAAAACTTTATATTTATCTCACCTACATTTTATCATAACATTTTAACTCATAAAACCCTTACACGCAAATACATCCAAGTCGCCAACTCTATCAAAATCATGATTTATTCACTACTGACTACTCTACTACTACTTCTGTTCAGGCCACACTAAACTAAAACTAAGAACGTAAAAAATAAATACAAACATCGCACGCAATCTCGCATGAAGAGCTGTATCTTTTTATTTCGAAACCAACGAAGAGACCGCGGAGTGTAAAGGGGGTCGTTTATTTGCACATGCTTAATTCCGAGCCTTCCGGCCGGACCACCGGACGGTCCGTCCGACGCCGGTCCGGTCCGGCAGACTGTAGGCCGAAGGTTAACGAGGGCACCGCTGCTTGCGACACTCACGGTGTTTGCTGTTTAGCGCTGGAAGTAATTGGTGTTGGATAGATGCCTTGCACTGTTTTTTGCATCGGGTTGTTTATTATTTTTATCATTGCGTTAGGGGGGTCTTTTTCTCCGCGCGCGTGACGACAATAAATCCGGGATATAAATGATACCGTAAGACCAGTATACACTCATGAGTGTTACATTCAGACCACATTAGAACAATTTGAACTAATTACAGACATAGATATACTTCATGCCATTGTACATGCAAAGTTTCGTTACAATCCAACGCTTAGTTTTAAAATGAGAGCGTAACTACGTTTGTATGGCGAATCGAGCTTACTGCGGACTCTTAATTAAGAGAACTGAAATTGCGGCCCTTGCCGTCTTCACTTTGATGTCTAAAGTGTCAATTTGTTCAACAATTTAAAGTGCTTATAGCACCCCGTACAATCCTGATGTTTAATCTCTGATTTGTTCCATGTAATAATTAGCTAACATCGAGCTAAGTCACGCCTAGATAAGTAATACGTATCACAATTTCTAACATGCAATGTCAAGTGCGCTTATTACAAATCAAATTTCTCCTTTTTAGGGTTCCGTACCCAAGGGGTAAAAACGGGACCCTATTACTAAGACTTCGCTGTCTGTCCGTCCGTCTGTCTGTCACTAGGCGGTATCTGAAGAACCGCCATAGCTAGTTGAAATTTTCACAGATATGATGTATTTCTGTTCCCATATAACAAACGTGTTTTTTTGCCGTTTTTATAGGTAAGGGTATGGAACCTCCCGTGCGCGAGTCCGACTCGTACTCAGCCGGTTTTTCTAATCTTTACTAGCTTCTGCCCGCGACTCCGTTCGCGTGGAACCCGTTTATATCGCAGATCCATACAAACTGTTACCCCCCATTTCACCCCCTTAGGGGATGATTTTGGAGATAAAAACTATCCTATGTTACTCTCCATCCCTTCAACTATCTCCACTTACAAAATCACGTCGATTTGTCGCTCCGTTTTGCCGTGAAAGACGGACAAACAAACAACAACAAAAAACAAACAAGCCTTTATGACAGTAAAATTATGCAATGTTGACTTTTTTTTTATAGATTATTTCTTATGTTTATGTGTATGCATATTGTGCCAAGAGCCATAAATGTGTGAAGACTATATGCACTTTAATAAAATAACACACCTTAACATGATGCTTTATGAATATAGAAATGGGGTGATTTAGGCAAATTTTAAAAACAATATATTTTTCTCCTAAATGATTTTTTGTGGTTTCGTCATAAGAGTAGATTTTGAATTCTTTCTTCCTTCCCATGATTAAAATCAATTTTATTTATTGCATTTGATGCCTAGGTAGATGTCAATGTCAATCAATCAAACATAATGGCATTTATGACTTTATCACAACAAATAGGTGTAACGCCATACGATAGCAGTGCATTGCTGGTTGAAGAGACTATTAAAGATAAGTAAATTTATTGACAAATAATGTCATCTTATTTACCAGTTCAATAAAGTTACACGGAACGTTTTAAATTCTGTTCTTCTTGAATAACCGAAATAAATTCGTTCTGAAAACGTCACTGTAGTTATACGGGTTTACAAATGAACGAAAATTTGAACGGTTCACGAACAAAATTGAACGGTTTTTTTTAAACCGGTTCCGATCCCTGAGTATGGATGTATTTACCAGATCTGCCTAACTACTCGTAATTTCGAATTTGGAATGCAAATTTAACGCGATCTTCGTATGCGATACACGCTTTGCAAATTAGGCAAATGCGCCCCCCTGCATCTCAGACACCGGTACTTAATCTATCAGCGCGGAAAAATCCGCACCAAATGAGTTGTGCTGAAGCTTTCAGGCCCATTTGCGAGACGCGCAAATCCTAGAGAAAAAAACATTACTCCACTCGCGACGAGCCTTCGGTTTATGGGCTAAGTGCACGCTTTACTTTATTTACGACACTTAAACGAACGTGGTTGTTTGTAACATAAATGCGAATATTTCATACATGCACGAGATAATAATATTTATGGCCCGGTTAGTCAGCAAAGTCGGGAGAAGTTTTTTACTACGACCATTGAATTAGATCAGTCAGTAGTCAAAAGAAATATAGTACAGTTGTTATTGTCTCTTACTCGTATCTCAAAATCCCGGCATAACCCGTTATAACAAAATTAAACCTGGATGGACATTGAGGGAAATCTTACATTGTATGCATTTTTCAACATGGTTGTGTACCAACTTCAGGCTTGTGCCAAATTTATTCAGCTTTAATGTTGCTCTAGACCATGTTTGCATAGAGTTTTGGAACAAAACCTGATTTTCTTAATAATGGAGAACATTTTCTAACGTGGGGGCCGTTCTACAAGGTCCTGTCCCGGGGACTTTTGGGAGACGAAAACAGGGATTCCAACGAATATTCGTACCAAATTTCATCAAACTCCCCGGGATTTCTAGGTGAGACAATATATCGACTTTACTAATAGTAAACAGATCGGTACTACAGTTAAATGTCAGGTGACCTTTATTCGACATTATTCGGAGATCTTGGAAGCCAGTAAATAGGTACAATGCTTATCAATTTTACTTTTGCGAGATACTATGTTCTTCATTCCTGACTGGATTTTGGTAGGTACAAGCGTGATGAAATTGGCGACTCGTGCGGCAAAATTTAAAGTTAAGGTTAATTATGAAATAAAAGAAAACTTGTCGGCCTTATGCATAGCGATTTTATAATCCAGACCATAAAAGGATTTCAGATCTGTTTAATGCAGCAACAACGAAATTTATGCATAGGTGTTCATGATTAAGCTAACGTGCGGCTTCTACGATACGACTCGGGTGTAGTGTGTGTGTGTGTGTGGTGTATGTAGGTAGCTATGTGAGTTGGTTTCGACATCTTCAATTAATGATTTACATAAAGTCAATTTCAATAGTTAGTGGTACAATCTCCGTGGTGATACGATTTGCAGTTTAATGAATGGTTTATGTATATCAATCCTTACAATTAGTTCAATGTTATCCGCTATTTGACTTTTGTATAGCGCCCTCGTTATAAAACGTTAAGGTGGTTCGACAACCATACAAAACGTATTTTGACATTCGCAGGCTAATGGCATGATATATTAAGAAACTTATGTAACAATCTTTTATGAATTGGCTTTCCGTTTGTGCGTGATTCGTGATAATTCTGGATTATACAAGTTTATTCTAGAAAAAGGGGAATTTCGCGCAAATGGCAAGTTAATGAATGAAAGTGTGTTACATAAGTTTCTTAAAATATCTCGCCGTTAGACTGCAAATATCAAAAAACGTTTTGTATTGTCGTCGAACCACCTTATAGGAGTTATAGGTCAATAACCAGAGAGGTGAGAAGACAACCAAGATATCAAACATGCCTGGTGGCCATGATGTCAAACATGCCACAAATACATGAAAACACATCTCCGCGCTGGTGAATATTCGACCTAAATCTTGGCTGTTATTTACTTGACGCACATGTCCATTACATATAACCATAACGTGGATTTATTAATTTGTGATTATGATAAGAGTTCCATCATCATCTATCAACCTTCACCAAGGAAGAATTTTGGCCGACAGGAGTCAAGTTCCGGCATTCGGTTACCTGACACCCCGAAGTTTCGTAACACATCTCAGTTATAAACTTATAAACGTTTGTATATGTAATCATGGGCCTTATGGTATGCATAAGATAAATAAAATGAAAAAACATTTAGCTGCCCAGCTCAGCTTCAAAGTACCAACATTCCCTGGATATATTATTTTTTACACGTACACTCAATCCAAAGGTTACAGGAACCGACCGGAGGTAATATACGACCCATTTTTCCCGTCACAAGCGCTGAAGCGGCGACAAGGTCTATTTCTCTTTAAACCAGGGGATGCGCTAATAAAATGCACAAACTTTTTTCTCACCCATAAAATATGTAGGGTAAAAAAGTAACCTAGTACTCGTACAGAGGTAAGTGTACACAGCGGGCTACAACTTCTTGAATAGAAATGTCGTGTTAACCTACAGGGTTAAGGCAGCGGCAAATTTTAGCGGAGTCAACGTTAAAGTACGGAATTAGGTAAATACTTTTTATATACGTATTATAACCAGTAGTGACGTTAGAAGGTGTTCAAAATCAGCTTCGATGATCTAATGTCAAACATGTGAATGAAAATTTAGGTACCCCGCAAATTCGATCTTTTAACGGAATTGTCATGCACTTGAATCTCAAAACTACATCGACGATGTTATTGATACGTGCTTAGTACCTCTTCATAATCTAAATTTCTTATTACATGAAGCTTGTTATTTTCTAAGGCAAAAAGTAGTTAATAACCAATTGTATTGTGTAATGGGTGAAATCATATTACAGCATTCATATAGACATAATTATAGTATTTTATGCAACTGTTGTATAAGTAGGGTCTTAAAACGCGAGTGTCGTGAGTTGCGATGCGAGCCTTGGCGAGCATCGCAATTAAAGACGCCACGAGCGTTTTAAGACCAAGTTATACACCGTTGCATACAATATTTTTTCTACGACTATTTTAAATAAATAGCATAATTTGACTTTTCAGGCAGTAAGTTTTCCGTTAGTTCTATTACTACTCACGCAATTTCATCAGCGGCGCAGTTATTTTCTTCTTCGTCCATCTTAAAAGGAACGTACACATTTTTCTTCACTTCACAAACACGAATCAAATCTTAAGAAGTTATTAATAACGAATAGTTATCATATTTGACATATTTCGTCTTTTAATTTTGAACTGGAACTTTGGTGGGAAATTGGAAACATGACACATTGACACCTCTTGTTTATGGTCTGTTTTCGTAATTCAACTTGCCAGTACTGTCATATTAAGACCAAGGTTTTTCTTAAGTTGGCAGCAATGCCTTTAGTACAATAATTTATTTGAAGTAAATACATTCTGTGGTTTGTTAAGTTGGTAGTACCTAATGTATTTTATGTTTCGGCATGGCCCTCTAGATTAGTCGCGTCGCGGCCTACTCGATCGTGTCTAGTAGGCCGTGGCACAATGTAGCACTACCCAGGTTTAGAAGCGTATGGCTGCTAAGCGTATCGTTTTGGCGACAAAACAGCACGGTTGTGCCGTACTGTTATGGGGAATAGAGTATAGACTTTTCTGCAGACTTATTTTGTATGTCTTTATATTAGTGTTCGGGACTATGTAAATGACGGGAATCCATCATTTTACCGAAAATAGTTTCATCGATTATCGTTTCCCATAACACTATTCGCAGAATTTCATCATCACACAGGAATCATTCATCGAACTTCGTTAGATCGCTCATACATTTGCTCGAAAAACCATTTACACAAAAATGAATTCATCGAATTTCTCTTCAATATTTTATTTGTTCGTCGACATAGTAGTTCATCGAACCGCCGTTACTATAATTTTGTTTTAACATAAGTTTCAGTTCCCAAAATTCTTATTACATAGAAAATTGTTTCATCTGTGTTTGTCACTTGATAATATTTACCTTTCAACGAACTGAGTAGGTACATTTCACCGAGACTTTGGACGTATACATAGAGCTCTAAGCCTACCCACCTCTCCCTCTGGATATCGGATTACCTTCCTATTCTACTTTAAGGCAGGCCAGTGTAGGTACGACGACGAGCGAAGCGAGGAGGAGTGTTAGGTGAACTGTGATCCTATAGCGCGCGAGCCGAGCGAGCGCAGCGAGCGTGCCGCGGCAGCGGCCGGCGAAGCGCCAGAACCGTTTTTTTAATATTACTTACTTAGGCTTAATATTACGTCTACATCGTATATGGAGCTATATAAGTCAATGTGGACCTATTTTATCCATTAGGTATTATATACTTAGACGAAATGACCTATAGGTAAACAACTTGGTAGAAAAATGAAATAATGGTCGTGGCAACAAAAATATATGGAACGTACCAACATTGAACCGTGTTTCGATAAATTAATACTATACACAACTGACTATTCTATGAAAAGTAAATTCGATGAATCGTTACGCTACGATTTGAGACAAATTCGAAACGATTAACGATGAAAAGTTGTTCGATGAAATAAAAAACTATGAATTGATGATTATGTGAACAAGAAATACAACGAAATTAAATTCGTGGAATAGTTTTCGTCGAAATGTAAATCGACGTAATGCGTTTCGATAAAATGATAGACACCCGTAAATGACAGATAAAAGTACAGGAGTAGAAAAACGATTTAAATAAAAAGTTTCTGCAATTAAAGATTATCTGAAATCTTTAAACCGACATAAAATACAGTCCCTTGAGTAATGGAGAGACTGCGTTGATTCTGTTCCATTGTATACAAATATAAATAGTCATATTAATGCTCCTAGCTTGGTAAAAGACGTCTGTTTATGAGTCCCAGGTAATAAAGAACGCCGATGTCATCTCAGATATAAATATTTATTCTCCATCCTCCGTTGTTAGAACAAACTACTCGAAAAATATGTTTATTAAGCGTACATGAGATATAGTTAAAAATGCAGGCATATTTAACGGCACCATAGGCTCGTAAATAGTGTTTTATGCAATCGTTATATAATGTAGGCATGCTTTTTCAGTCGAGTACAGTACCACATTTAAGGTACGAGACTTAAAAAGCTAATTATATAATACAATAGTTATACTATACTATACTTTTTCTACGAGTCAAATTGAACTAATTAAATAAACTGGGTATATATTGAAAATCTAAGCCCTGCTGAAACGAAGCGCAGCTAAGATAGGTACTTACTTACCTTGTTTTTCTCGTGCGACATCGTTTATAAATGTTTTTGTATCTAATAATGGAACCTATAGGTCTAGAGTTAAGAGAAAAAAATGTAACAATGTCGGTACAGATGTATGACCGTTTGTTTCATATTAACATGAATAAATAAATATCATTACTATGTTTACTTTGTTTGTTTCAGGTAACAGCAGCATTTACAAAACATAATGAATCATTAGGATATCTGCTAAAGACAAACAAAAAATCAAACAGCTGTTGCTAGAGTAAAATTAATGTGCCTATAAGTATAATTAATTAATTTAGGAGTTAAACTAAATAGCTTACGTATTTGAAAGTGATTCTTAGAAACAAATGAAATTACAATTTTGTGAAAGTGATTTGAGTGGAAGAATATAAACGTACTCCAAAATGCTGCCGATTCCTCAAGATCGCATGTCGGGGCGTCGCAGCAGTTCCATCGTTAGTCGTACGCTGCTCGGGCGGCGCGCCTCCGTCTACGCCACCGGCAACCATCAAGACCCTGCCAAGGTATGAAATATGGATGTAACAATACTTTTACTAATACACGTGCGCGACCTTCGCAACTGAACATCGTAATACACTTGTGTTTATTTTAGTAAGACATATCATGGTAAAAGCGTTGGTCTGCCTTTTGTAATTTAAGAGATCTATTTCTGGTCGAATAAAAAGTATTCGCATAAAAAGCTTCCCGGAACGTGCATGCTAGGCATGTTTGCTTTACCTATTGAACCATAATAACTCTATGACCGTAAATATCGGTCAATAGCACCAAGCCTTAACCAAATGACAAGTTAGGATCGACTATTGTACGAGTTCTAAGGACCATTACGGCGAACAGCGTCCACCGCATTATTCAAGAACGCAAACAGACCCGACCGACGAAGGCGTTATATTATTTATTCGATCAATGGCAGTTTTCCCTGCGACCACACGCTGGTAACAGCTGAGCGGAATTTGCATTATAAATGGCTGGTACCTACATAACGTTCGCCAAATTGGTCTATTAGTGAACACGAGTCAATTAGCACAAGGTGTTTGCCGATCTAGATTGCGATGCGTAGATAGATACTCAGACGATTTCTGTGGATGTAACGAAAAGTATTATTTTACTTCCGCCGCATATACGTATAGTTACACTATAGTCATACATTCTAGCATACGTCTATTTGAAACTTATTTTAGTTTGTCTTTATAACGTTTTAAAATCAAAAACTAACAATTATCTCTATCCTATTCCTAACTTGTAAGATTTTGTCGAATTGTTTCCCAGAATAACGAACAGCAAGCTTTTTCTTCTTGAAAAATTATGAAATGGTTTTATTAGTCGAGGAAACTCCCACCGTGATTTTCGCCGATACATATACCTACGACGCGAAGTTTGCTTATATAATTATAAAACGCACAAACTTCAATCGAGAGCTTTCATAATCAGCGATCATTGTTAAGCAATAAATCTTCACAAGATGATGGACCTAAAAATATTACGAGTATCTGTTAGATCAGAAATATTCTCGATTGAATAATAATTATATTCACGGAACTTTAAAATCAAACATAATATCGGATAAGAACTTGTCTTGTTGTTGTGTTGTGAGTGATCTTTGATCTTGAACAGATGTTACAGAGGGAGGACGATACAATATGTCATATGGTTAATTACGAAAATATATATCTACTTAATTTATAAAATACAAATGAAGCTTAAAAAAACAAGTTGTTATGGTATATTTAATACCTTTAGAAACAAACGTAAAGAAGATATAACGGAATAAATATTCTGTTCTGACTCAACGATGATAAGACACATGTAATGCGCGCAATGTCATAAATGTGGTTTATATGAAAGCTGTTTACAAGTGGAAGAAACTTTAAACAGTAGGTATATATTTCATTAAGATTTATTTGCCTGAGAAAAAACAGGCCTGAAGAGAACGTGCGTCGCTTGCAAAGGGAGGGACTTTTATTTGTTTTCAGAGTGTTAGCGTGTTGAGCAAGTAGGTACTCACGCATCGTTTCTTCAATTTAGTTATTCTTTCAGCGGAATGCTCTTGTAGACTACATTTACGTGTCAGTGCGAATTCCCATGAAACCTAAAACATACCTTTTACCTTAAGGAAATACATGTATGATTCATACAGCCTCGCGTTTTCCCGGTTGTAACTAAGGGGTCCACTTTGGCGTTGCATCCCAAGATTGGGCGTAGGCACCAGTTTTAAATACAAAATCGACTGAAATATCTGACCTTCCGGGTTCGAACCCAGAGGAAAAACAAGACTTGTCTTGGTTACAATGGCTTCTGTAATTGGAAAATATATTTGAATCTACAATAAAACAATGATGATATGAAATACTGGACAATGGACATAAGTACAGTAAAGTTTCGCATAGTGACATTTCCATGCCTATATACTCGGAAAAAGTGTATGTGGTATGGCACCCATAATTTATAATAATTTGCCCACAGCCATAAAATACGACATATAGAGGATGTAATTAAATTCTAAACAGAGCTATCCAGTTACTTGTCAAAAAAAGCGTACCTACTATTCGATACAAGAGTAGGTATTTAGTTGACATGCATGATAATACTTAGACAGGAATGAATGCTTTATTTTATTCTGTTTTTTTACTTATTGACTTTCATCATGTCGACCAAGTCGTTCACGTTTAAGTTCTTCAAGGCCAAAGGGACCAGCAGAACTAAAAGACTCTCTAGCTCCACTCAGAAACTCATGAAGGAAAGGAGTGAAATGATTCTACAGTCTTCAGCCGATGCGACCTTATACCGGCAGCTTAATAAACAGATCTCCAAGTCTTACCCGCGATCTGCACCAATTCAATACAAATCGCATTGAAGAGGCCATCCAGCGCAATAAGGGCTCTAAAGTATTCTCGAGAGATCTATATGTCTATAGGACAGAGCCAGCTCGCGAAGTCAAAAACTGAAGATGTTAGAATCGTTTCTTCTAAACCTGAGATTCTGGGTGAGATAGAGCGCTTTTACGGACAGCAACACGTCAACGCGCAGACCCGAAGTTAGTCTGGCGGAAGATCCTAGATCTAGACTAACCCGACACTATACCAACGACATCCCGGACATCAGCTTGTACGATATTGTAATGGCTCTTAAACAGCTCAAGAACAACAAGGCTACCGGTGAATACGGTATAACAGTTGAACTCCTGATGGCGGGTGGAAAACCGGTCCTTACGGCCCTACAGAAGTTGTTCGATTCCGTCTTACTGCAAGGGAGAACTCCAAAGGCATGGAAAAAGGGGTGGTGGTGCTGTTCTTAAAAAAGCGGCCAAGTGCGTGTCGGACCACGCACAACAAGGGTTCCATGACTATTAAAAAGGTCGTATCCTTACTGAAATCATATGGCACTTACATCCTTTTCTTTAAGTAAGGCGGTTTTTTTAGAAATATCTCGAAAACCTTTGAACCGATCTTGTTCAAAACAATTTGCATGATTTTTTTCATGTTTTTGAAATACACGGTTCAAAAGTTAGAGGGGAGGGGGACACAATTTTAGTGACTTTCGGGGCGATTATCTCCGACTCTATTCACTTAATCAAAAAATTTGCTGAGAAACCTTATATTTATTTTGGAAGGTCTGTCGATTGATGTGCCACACGTGGGCATGCTATTTTTTTTTTTGAGTTTCTATTTTATGTAGTGCACACCTAAAAAAAACTTTTTTTGTAATTTCATTACATAACTATGTAGCGGTTAACAAAATACACCTATCCTCAAAATTTTATTCAAATACACCTTATAGTTTTCGAGTAAAATGCCTGTGACATACGGACGGACAGACAGACAGACAGACAGACAGACATGACCTTGCAAAAGGTAATTAATAGCATTAATGAACTATAATAAAATTCTTACAATCCCAACACATCATTTGGAAATGCGCTAATTGTTGCCAATTTTCATCATCATTCATTTTTGACCTTTTATTTCGTAATACTCGTTTTATAGATGTCGGGTGATCATAAGAGTGACGTTCAAACCCCAGCACCATTTTAATAAAATCGACAGCTGATCGCTAATTGACTGTACGCTTACATTACATCGCAAAAAAGAAAGTATTTAAAGTAAAGGCAGGTCGAAAATACAATTATTTAACAAACTGAATCTATTTCAAGGAAACTAAAATTATTTCTTTTTAGGGACTCTGTCAGCTGTACTATATTATGTACTAAAGGAAATCTCAACAATAACGCGACCATTCATTCGCTAAACGCTAAAGTTTTGACGTGAGCAGTCAAGTCACATTATAAGTCACAATAAACTAAAAAGTACTTAATCTTTTGATGTTGGTTTGCTATGGTGCTTAAGGTCTAAAACACTGAGTTCTTTTTTTATGAAACATATATCTTGATGCAGGTTATAAGTTAACGCTATTAGCAACTACTGAAATGTAGCTAGAACTGTCATTCTGGGGCCATGAACCTAGAATACTATGGACGGGCTGTACGTGTTGCCACGGTGAGGGACGGAAAAGCTCTTATGCAGCTAAATTAAGAACCGGTCCTAAAATGGCTGATGACTTGGCATAAACAAATTACTACGGGACGGGTAATGGTTTGTGTGGCACGACTTCATACTAAATCAGTTGTGGCAAAAAAAAGTGGTACTATGACACAATGACAATGAATGTTATTCCCCTTTCTGTCACACTTATAGAGATTTGTATGCTACCACCTCGCTCGCACGTGGTATTATTATTACCATAGCCTGTCCAGAGTATTCTTCGTTCATGTTCTGGGGCACATTTCTTGGCATATTTGTTTGACATTGTGCATCTAGTTAGCCTAACTTTTTCAACTACACTGCGTGATACTGATAACGGTAATAGGACTTTTGGGATAGATATTATAAAGCATAATATAGTGCACAGCACTACGGTGGTATCGTTCAGTCCCACCATACACCCAGGGGTATTGCTAGGGGTATGATGGGTCTGACATGAAAAAGGTCATATCGTTACTGAATACTTATGGCACATACGTCCTTTTCTTTAAGCAACGCAGTTTTTAATAAATATCTCGAAAACCTTTGAACCGATCTTGCTGAAAATAAATTTCGCTGGTAGAATTTTATAATCCCTATGAGCATGATTTTTTTCATATTTTTAAAATACACGGTTCAAAAATTAGAGGGGGGGACACAATTTTAGTCACTTTCGGGGCGATTATCTCTGACTCTATTCACGTAATCCAAAAAATTGCTTAGAAACCTTATATTTATTTTGAAAGGCCTGACGATTGATGTACTACAAGTGGGCTTGCAATGAAAAAATAATTTTTGACTTTCAGTTTTATGTATGGGGTGCACCCCTAAAAAAATCTTTTTTAGTAATTTCATTACAAAACTATGTAGCGGTTAACAAAATACACCCTATCCTCAATTTTTTATTCAAATACACCTTATGGTTTTAGAGTAAAATGCCTGTGACATACTGACGGACAGACAGACAGACAGACAGACAGACATGAGGAATCTATAAGGGTTCCGTTTTTTTCCATTTGGCTACGGAACCCTAAAAAGGGTGGCAACACTTTACTGAAGAACTACAGACCCATCTCACTTCTAAGCCATGTCTATAAGCTGTTTTCGAGGGTTATTACAAATCGTCTCGTACGCAAGGCTAGATGACTTAAGTCTATACATTTTCATCGTATTTCTTTTTGTTTAATTACCATGCAACTTTGCGTTTTGAAAAATTCAAATAACATCTTCCAAAAAGAGCATGCTGGCCTCTGGGATCCAACTGAGCCATTGATAGATTGTATTCAGGTGTTCAGGTGACGAATTATCTAATACCTTACTGATGATTGATCTCCATGGTATATACATAGGTATACATATATAGGTATTAAATAAAACCGGGTCTACAGTCCCTTTTAATATTACCAGCAGAAATTATTACAAATGATATAGTCACGGCATTTATTTACAGGATATCTAAGGCGTTACGGAAAGTGGCAACATTACCGGTACGTCGATACCGGAAACCGAGCACGGAGCGTACCCAACATTTTGTTTGCCAGCCGCTGTTCGTACAGTTTTCGTTTTCGCTCCACGCTGGCTAATACTCCATTCATACGGAAACGCAAACAATGTCTTATTGTGCCTAACATTGAAATTAAAATCACGCTGTGCAATAATATTGTCCTACTAAATTATGTAGGCCGTAAGACGTAAACAAAATTAATTCCGCCGCATTTTCTTGAGCCCTCGGAAAACCGAAACAGATTCCTGCTTTTAGATGATCATTACATTTGTCACACAAGTTAACAGGCTATTTACGCGCGAAAAGTAGGGTTCAAATGTTGAAAATTTTCGCAGTGTACTAAGTTGCGTTCTGCGTTTCAGTTAGTGGGTTTGCGGTATGTTTTTGTTTGCTGTTTCGCTCCGATATACTCAGATATTAATTCCATGCTGTTTGTAGTTGAAGTTTAGGATTAGATTGCGTCTTTGATTATTTATGATGCCTGAAAAGATCAAGTATGTTTTTGTAGATGCAATAAAAAAACAGACTTAAGCCAGTGTGTGTACGTACATATATCGCAAATGGACCAATCTTAACTTTTATACAGCAAGATAATTTGAATTTCTGTAATGTTCAGTCATAAAAAGCATTACATCCATCACACACCCAGAGTTCATAAGTAAGAGAAAATGGAGCGAAGATTGGTTTTTACATTAAAATTTTCTCCTTAATACCTAGACAGTAGCCACGTGCCAGTGACAGCGAGGGGCCCATCGGATTGGAAGAGCTTGAGTATAAATTAAAACGACATAATGTTTGACATCAGGGATTATCTGTCTAATATTGTGCACCATCTGCTACTTCGGACCTTTATATAAAAAAAAATGTGTTCCGGATGGCTCACAGTTCGCTAATACCTAAGATTCAAAGATTCAAAGATTTATTATGCTCGGATTGCAGTTACATAGTTTTTAAAATTACAATATCACAGTCCAGTGCATTAAGCCTGCGTGCAGGCGTAATTTATTTTTAAATAATGTATTTATTTTATTGTTAAGCAAGAACAATTACACTTGTTTAGTTTGGTTTTAACTTTATCTCGTATCTCCGACTTTCATTAAGGCGCGTGTGAGTGCCCATCCACATATTGAACGACAAGAGTAATATACCATTTAAACAAACCTCTAGCGTAAGCCAAACTGTTCCTAAAACACAAAGTGACATTATAAAGGCCAGAACGATATTTATGAGACATAGTCAATAAAGTCAATTTAAAGTTAATGTTGTATTCGCAAAATGTATGAACAGTATCCCACCCCATGAAACTTCAAGAAACAAGAGGGAAACGAGTTGGTTTCACCACGAGGCACAACAAAAGTAATGGTTGTCTATTGTTTGCCCGACATTCATATACTATAATAATCATTTGCCCGAACTTCGCTTGCCCGAATTTCATTTGCCCGAATGTTTCGTTTACCATAATAGTTAATTGACATACTCTTGTTTACTCGAATATTGAATGTCATAATGATACGAATGCCATACGTATTGTTTTCCAGATTATTGTTTGCAATAATATTATTTAATAGAATATTTAAACGCCATAATAACATGCATTCGGATTCATCTTTGTTAATTTGTTAGTTTTTTCGCTCTTCTATAAAAAAATAACCTCGGAGACGAAAGCGGGAGCAAAGCTCCCGCTTCCGTCTTCTAACCTATCCGCGATCCGAGTCGATTTTGCCACTAAGCCCCTGTTCTGTAGCCTACGATACACCACTATCTTGGTATTGGGTAATCTCAGAGAAAAGTTTATTTTTACCCAGTTGGTTTTGCACTCGGATCGCGGAAAGGTTCGAGGTTTTTTTTTATTTTTTTACTGCAATACGTACCGACTTTATTACATATGAATATTATGGATGTTGAGTTGGATGGCATATGTCCTTATGGCATGTGATAGTTATGGATTACAATGATTATGGAAAATGAGATTATTGATATGGATATTATGGAAAACAAAGATTCTGGCATATAATTAATATGGTAAACAATGAGTATGGCATACAAAATTATAGAAAACAACATTACCTAAGGCAGTTGAATATTATGGCAGATAAAATTCGGGCTAATGAAATTCTGGCAAGCAAGAGTATACCAATAAGTAACTAGTAAGATTAATAGATCACGAACCATCGTGATATGCACTTAAAATAATGAAGTGAAGGAATACCCACGGGACACCTACATATGTACGGGTGAATTATTAAATTATTACTTAACCTTTATTACTTTATTATTAAACCTTTCAAATAATTTGGGTATGCGATTCGTTTTTTGTTTACTGATCACAAAATTTTGCAAGAACACATTTTACAGTACATATGGTGCTACTTTCCCGCACTAGTGCGGAAAAGAGCACTTTGCGTGCATACCGGACGCGTGTCGTGAGCGGCGCGTGTGCTGCGCGGCACACGCGCAAGTTGTAAAGCATTGAAACTACACTTCAAACACACATCGAACGCGATTCGAACGCAAGCCCGCTGCGCTTAAGTTAAAACTCGGCAGCGCGGCCGCGTGTCGTGCGCGTCGCGTGAGCTGCGCGGGCCCGCGCTGCTGAGTGTGATAAAGATAGCGAGATACATATTAAATGTGTTGGTAGTAAGAGAGATATGACGCGCGGGCCCGCGCGGGCCCGCCGCGTGTGCCGCGCGTCTGCAACACGTGTGCCGCGCGGGGTATACTCTTGCTTGCCAGAATTTCATTTGCCCGAATTTTATCTGCCATAATATACAACTGCCATAATGTTGTTTTCTATAATTTTGTATGCCATACTCATTGTTTACCATAATAATTATATGCCAGAATCTTTGTTTTCCATAATATCAATATCAATAATCTCATTTTCCATAATCATTCTAATCCATAACTATCACATGCCATAATATCAATTGCCATCCATCTCAACATCCATAATATTCTTATGTGATAAAGTGGGTACGTATTGCAGTGTCTAATATTTAAAAAAAATACCTCGAACCTATCCGCGATCCAAGTCGGTTTTGCCACTAAGTAAAAATGAACTTTTCTCTGAAATTACCTAATGCCAAGGTAGTGTTGTATCGTAGGCAGTAGGGAACAGGGGCTTAGTGGCAAAACCGACTCGGATCGCGGATAGGTTAGAAGACGGACGCGGGAGCTTTGCTCCCGCTTTCGTCTTCGAGGTTATTTTTTTTTATAAAAGAGCGGAAAAACCAGCAAATTAACAAAGATGAATCCGAATGCATGTTTAGTATGGCGTTTAAATATTCTATTAAATAATATTGTTGCAGCAAAATCTGGAATACAATACGTATGGCATTCGTATCATTATGACATCCAATATTCGGGTAAACAAGAGTATGTCAATTAACTATTATGGTAAACGAAACATTCGGGCAAATGAAATTCGAGCAAGCGAAGTTCGGGCAAATGATTATTATAGTATATGAATGTCGGGCTAACAATAGACAACCGCCGCGCGGGCCGTCATGTCTCTCTCACTACCAACACATTTAATATGTATCTCACTATCTTTATCACACTCAGCAGCGTGGACCCGCGCGGGCCCGCGCTGCACACGCGTTGCTAACGCGTCGCCAAGCGTGATAGAGATAGTGAGATACATATTAAATGTGTTGGTCGTGAGAGAGATATGACGCACGGGCCCGCGCTGCTGCTGCGCCGCAGCCGCGCGGCACACGCGCAGCACGCGCGCAACACACGCGCAGCACACGCGCAGCACACGCGCAGCATACGCGCAGCACACGTGCGGCACACGCGCGGCACACGCGTTGGTAACGCGTCGCAGCCGCGTACCCCCGCGTTGCTATACGCCGCCCCCTTGCGGTGTGAATATACCGATTCAACCGCGCCCGACGCGCGCCGCGCACGACACGCGTCCGGTGGGTGGAGGCCTTAAAACGTTGTACGATACACGTGCGAAAAGGTAATTCGCAACTCGTGTCGATTTAAAACACTCCCTTCGGTCGTGTTTTAATTTATCACCACTCGTTGCGAATTTTCGGCACTTGTATCGTAAATAACTATTATTTCAGTCTTAGGACTCTTAAGGAACTTCCGCATTTAGCGTTTCAGTTGAGTAGAATTATGATACTTATACAGCTTATACTAGTACCATTATTAGGTTATGATATTGCAATGCCCTCACAGAGGGTTGTGTTTTTGTGTAAATTGTGTTGAAGACCTTAAATTGTGCACACAAAGCAATGAATAAATGAAATGAAATGGGACGCCATTTAACGCTTAACAT
This sequence comes from Epinotia demarniana, assembly GCA_945867215.1. NCBI lineage: Eukaryota > Metazoa > Arthropoda > Insecta > Lepidoptera > Tortricidae > Epinotia > Epinotia demarniana. The sequence goes on from OX244263.1 coordinate 19,551,680, forward strand.
TAAAAATTTTACCCATACTATTAAGTGAAATACGTAAAAATAGGTTTGGTTAGGGTAGTGTTTTTATCCTGAAAGAGAAAAAAATATATATATTTCGGAAATATAATTATGCTTTCGGACAAAATGACTCTTCAGAGTTATGTAGTGTACCTGTTTAGGAGCTACGATGCGACAGACTTATAACTAGGGTTAGGACTGGTGGCAGTTTAGCACAAGTAATGCAGTGGAGTCGCCATTGTATATTTTTTTATTTGATTAAATGAATAACTGAATGATAAATCTATATTACAGTACCGGCCAATAATACTCATATCACCTTTGCGTTTTATTGTATGAACGTGAATAGAGGTAACAATTTAGGTTTGTTGATTTACCGCATATATATTTTACTAGTTACATGTCTTACATAATTTTTTGAAGACAACTGCAATGCAATACCTACTGTAAATTACAATGAAGATTTTATAATATATCATTTAAATACATTTTACTTGTTTGCTAAAATGTTTATGTATTCAAGAGCTTGAACAACTTGCAACTGGAATTAAAGTTTCAAAATCTTGCCTATCTTCTTTCTGATGTTAAACGGTTGTCAAGATTATGAAAAGCATATACTATGGCAATTGGTTTCATATTAGCTGGCGACGGTTTCTCAACTTGTGAAAAATCCGTTTATTGCAATTCACTTGTATGAAACGAATAAATGTAACCAGACGTTATTCATTTATCAATCATTTAATCATTCATTCATTCAATCAAAAAAATATAACGACTCGACTGCTCTTTGTTCACCCCAATGCCACCAAACGTCCCAACTCAACAAAAATCCTCGACGCAAAAAGAGGGGTGTTATAAGTAGACACCCCTCTTTTTGCGTCGAGGATTATAAATACCACATACCAACTCTTCCCTACCAAATACGGAAGTAACCTTCATACTAAAGTATTGAAATATTGTGCATTAAACATATAGGTTAGCTTTAATAGCAACTAGCTTCTGCCCGCGACTCCGTCCATGAGTGTATCGCAGCTCCATACAAACTTTCAACCCCCATTTCACCCTCTTAGGGGATGATTTCGGGGGTAAAAACTATCCTATGTCCTTTCCCGAGACTCAAATTATCTCTATACCAAATTTCACCTACATCGATTCAGCTGTTTAAGCGTGAAGAGGTAACAGACAGACACATTTTCGCATTTATAATATTAGTATGGAAGTATGGATTACGATGCTGTTCTAAACTTAGTATATTTAACAGAATCGCGTTCGAAAAATTAAGGCTAATTATTCTGCAAATAGCCCACAAGGGCACTTTAACAATTCAATGGTATATATCTATTGATACTAAATTATAAATCATAATTATAAGAGCGTAGTACCTACGTAAGTAAAGTAAAAAATGAGAAAAATTTACAATTCATAATTCTTAGAGAATTCTCAGGTCAGGAGCGTCAAATTTGAATAATAAATTCAAACGATAGCCCTGCTGTGTGCACCGTTAGTTACCGCTAAAATACTTTCGGACTATGGCACTAAACTTACGTGCAGTAAATTTGCATAGTTAAGTACTCTTTGAAATAAGTTTACCGGCGAACAACCGCGAGCGTACACCGAAAGTTAAGTAGGTACCGCTTATCAGTTTAACATTTTATCCCAAAAATATATATAACCAAATCGGCCAAGTGCGTGTCGGGCCACGCGCAGTGTAGGGTTCCGTAGTTGCCAATATTTCTTAGTTACTTACATCGTCACGCGCGCGCCAACTACATGGCTGCGTCGGCCGACTTTGTACGAAAGTTGGCCTTATTCAGTACATTTTAAGTTTGTCGACTATTACTCGGTAACTAATTATGCCTACTGAGCCGTGATAGTTTTCCTTTTAAATTACTTATATGTACTACTGCCACGTTTTTTTCACATTCCCAGTAGCAGCCATTTAGCCGGCAGGGGGGGACGCATGACTCAAACAAAATATTGGGCTTTAAAGCCCAATTTATCGCAAACGAATCACAATTTTTTGAAAAATACATCCCCACTTTAGGTGTAGGGGGAAAGTTCTTGACCTTGATCGTCTTTGTATCTACAATAGTAATGTTATTATATATATATATATATTATTTTTACATGCCTTTAATGAACTGTTAATGATCGTATATAATTAATTGACGTAGTTTTTAACCACTTACTTGGTATCCAATTTGATGACAATACCTATTTTACCATCGAGCTGGTCTGATGAAGGAAGGAGACGGAAGGTGGCTGGCATAAATAAACCTGTTGTGTTAGGGCTCGATAGAATCGCCTCAATGGAAGCTGGCCGTAGAATTAAAGTACAGTCGGCAATATAGCTTGCCTCAAATTTAAATTATGGACAAAAACATTACATTTCTGTTAGAAATTATTAAATAAAACATACGTTCCTGAAGGATAATCCGTAAATTGAACAAGAGAGTCTCGCATATGTACGTACAAACACAATATCCCCGTTTTAATATCAACGGTCGTAGTGGACCCAAATGCTTCAAATCAAATAAAGAGCCCACCCACAGCTTTTAGGGTTAATGAAGCAAATATTTTTATAGAAAATAAGATAAGTACTTATGAAGAGATATCTTTGCTACTTTAGTCGTTAAAAATGTGTTTTCGTATTCTATAGAGTGTGCAAAAAATGTAAACGAAACATTTTACCAAATTAAACTATAGTCGATTAACAATGAATGCAATGCGATTAGGTTAAAAAGTTTTTGCATTTTATTGGCGCTTGTTTCGGTGAAATGTTGTCAGTCGTGCCTAGTCTCTTGTTGAGAATTAAGTTATGAATTTTTAAGTTAAAGGAAAAATTGAAAAATTTAATGTTCCGAGCCAGATTCGAACCGGCGACCACAGGCATTCATGGCCCGTCGCTACTAACCAACTGAGCTATTTTTCCTTTAATTAAAAAAAAACATAATTTTCGTTAGCAGCGTTACTGCTTCAAAACAAAAATTAATAAAGTTATGGTCTAGAATCCGGCGATAATCCAGAAGTCGAACTGACTCGATGTGTCGTGAACGTAGAATTCTTGGGACTCGTTTATGGCTCGTACTTTGGCGCGTGAAGCTCTATTCGTAGCTGGCTCTCTTTCGTAGGTACACTACGAAAACTCGTGAACATAAAACAGTTGTTTAACGTCTGAATTGTAGCTACACTATGTGCCAGTGGTCTTAGTCTGGCTGAATGGGTACAAAATTATTGTTACATCTATTTTCCTCACCAATCCTAGCTTTTTTATGGCCATTAAACTACAAACTGTACAACGTTCTTAGAGTATACAATTAAATACTCGGACGCCGAGGGCCATAAACGGCCGCTTCACTAATATACTTGATTATGCAAAAACTTCATCTTCAAACCGACGCACTTCCTGGATTATGAAACAAAGCTGAGATGACTTCATTAGAGATACATACACTTCAGAAAGTCCTCGAGTCACTTGACACTTCGCCTCATACTTTCTGCATAATTAAACATTTTGGATTGGCTCACGTTCCACAACGTTCATAAGCAGTGTAATTTATGGATATTTATAGTACCGGCTTTGTGAGCTGTAGAAATCGCGTCCCTGTCTTCATTTTCTCTTTTCTATTATTCATTTCAAAAAAGTGAATCAACAAAAAAAAACTATTTATCTAATGAACCTGCACACAAAATATCACGAGCATCGGTTGAGTAATGCGACCTGTAGAGGAGAACAGCCAGACAACGGGACAGTGGGACATCCGGACAAACGATTTTTGGCCCAAGCTGGAGCATAGAACTTCGTTCGCTTCGCTCGCTCGTTCGATTATAGATAATATAAGGTGCGAAGCACATTAAGAAGAGTAAAAGCAGGTGAGGTAGCAATAGAAGTGTGTTCTATTGACTTTTGTCGAAATCGTATCACCTCCCTACACAAATGGGAATACAGCTTCTTACAATATACATGCGTGTGGGGCGGCAACGAACTACGCACATTGCCTACTTATCAGGATACCTCTACGATATCTACTTAATGAACTAAGGATTATTATGATTCTTCTTCGACGAAATGACTCGCTTCGTACGTAGTTTAATTACAAACTGTTAGCGTAAAACAGAGCAATTTGTCAGGATAAGGGCAACGTCGCTACAGGATATCTGTTGTCGCTAACTACATATGCATACGTTGTGCCTTTATTATGTACTTATACGCGGATCTATATCTGAATCCCTAACGTTTTTTGAACTATTTTTGCATTCCCTAACGTTTTATGTCATAATGATCATTTGTCCTAACACTCATATGCCCTATCTTTAGTTTTCCTAACATCGAATGGATGATTTTTTCCCCCCATAATGTTCTATTTCCTAACGTCACTTGCCATATTGATTATTCATCGTAACGTTATGACTTATGTACCATAATAGTCATGTATCCTAATTATAAATAAGCCTAATGATTATTTGTCCTCATGATTATTTTCCCTAACTGTGATTAGATTAACCTACTATTTAATATTAGGGATATTAATAATTATGGTAAAAATTATTCGACAAAATGAGTTTTAGGGCAATCATTACCTTATGGAAAATAATTGTTATGGCAATTGATCGTTAGGGCTAGTGCTCATTAGGACAAAACAGTTCAGGCATGTGATTTTATGACAAACGATGTAAGGGATCGCGAGGTAGACACCTTATACGCGCTATAGGAATGAACAATCTAAATATTGAAGTCAGTACCTTGACTTCAGATAAGTCACAAAGCCCATGCCTAAAACAGTTGGTATCTTTAAACGCGAGGAAGTATTTCACGTCAGAACAGCTTCTTTCCATTTACCAAACATATATCTAAGCTGATTGTTGCCTTCAAGAGGATGGTTTCATTAACTATAAATTAACGGCCTTGGGCGATCAAGCCATCGAGCTCGCAGGCTGAATTGTGTTTGAAAATAAGCGCAATAACAATAACTGAACGTTGGTACACTTACGAAGTGACTTCATCGTTACGTTGTGATTGTGAAAGTACAGGTTTACCTATCATATCATAACCATTGTTTCAGTAATCATCACCGTCGGTGTACCGATGTAAAGGAAATCGTATAACGGTGCCGCGAAAGAGAATGTAAACTATAACCGATAAACTTGAATTCTCATGAGTGAAACATTTGTATGGTTTCTTTCATAACAAATCGCAACAATTTATCACTCTATTCGAAACGCCTTGGCATCATCTCTTGTATCTTGCCAGTCATTGTGCTGGGTAGATACACTTAGCCATGTGCACGTTAATAGCTTGTTTCCTTGGCGTGGTGTTTACGGTAACACCTAAGTTCTACTTAATCTGGTCACTCAGCAATCAGCTAATTATATAAAATATTGGTGTCGGGTTACCGAGCTATAAGCCGACGATTGACGGGGTGAAATTTAATAATTTTACCCCATTCTCTGTTACCACTTTAGTTAATCGTCCACTACTGGTTCAAAACATTAAACAATACGGTTTACTAATGTTTTGGCGAAAATTATGAGTTTAGGATTTTTTTACTCCCAAACTATTTATCACTTATTTTTATTTGGGCGAAGTTTTATTTCCCAACTCAACTTTTCGCATTGATATCATTTCCCAACTAATGATGTGATAAATGTGTTTTGGTGATCGTCACTCGTTGGGAATTACCGAATTTCCGCACTTGTGTCATAAATAACTATTTGTGGACTTAATTTAATGGTTTCTAATAAAGAACCTGTAAAAGTCGGGCGGGCTCAGGACAATTGTATCTACTTAATTTAAGCAAAGTTTAGCACGTTAGGTAATTGATAAATCTATAGGTATTATGCAAATGTGAAATGAATGTTAAGTCAATTTTATGCAACCTAGTTCCTCAGAATGGTATTTCCCATGAAGTGAAATATTTTAGGTTGTGATACCTAGGGTGACGGCACCAATTATGGACATTTTAAGTACACCCATGTTTTTTTATTATAGTGACGACGTTTTTGACTTTAAAATGAAAATGGTGTATTTTTTTTTCGATAACGAAATATACGAGGCACATTTAGACATAACTACAAAGACCGTATATACTGCGAAGATTTGAAAAAAAAAAAACATATTTTGAAACTTGCTAAAACACCAGTAATGTACAGCAAAAATCCAGTAATGGACCTCCATTCATGGACACTACCAATTATGAACATCCAGTTATCGACACGCTACCACCGGTAATGTGGACACCCTTAGGTGGACAGTGTGAATTGTAAATGACACCAGATACTTGTAAAATAAAATAAAAAAGCAAGTCGTATCACAAATAAACTTTTATTCATATAATTATTGTTATTCACAACTTATTTAAATGTGTCATTATTTTGAGCATAATCAGTTTTCCATGTAACCATTAGACTTTAAATCAACCATTGTGGACGTGTACTGTAGACACCTTCTCTCCCTTTCGAACAGCATCCAAAGCTCTCCCCATTTGTTCGAGGGTGTAATTTTTCTTTGGTGCCATCTGAGACAAAACAAGGAACCCAATTATGGACACATAAAAATACCCAGCCTTGGACGCTTTGTCCACTATGGGTAAATAAAGAGTAATCACAAAATCATTGTAACTCATACATGTAGAACAACAATAAAATAAAATAAAAAATAAAACTATGAGATTCGACACATGCCCATTACTGGATTTTACTAGATAGCAAATCCAGTCATGAACAGCCCGCTTAAAAAAAAAAGACTGCATAATTGATAAATTCAGTTTAGCTAATTTTACTTGCATTCTATTATATTTGAACAAGGAAACTATATGCACAAACCTGTACTCACCTCCTTAATGATTTCAGCAATAAAAACGGATTTTTTGTGAACACGGGCGACAGCAGTATTTCACGTTGCTGCCATCATCGAACAAAATGGCCAATTTTTGTTACGTATGTCATTATGACAGCTCAAGGGTCTATTGGTTATGGTTTAGTGCTCAAAGTTTGAAAACGTAGTGACAGTTACTTAATATTTGGGTTTAGAGAAAAAAATGTCCATGATTGGGTGTATGTCCATGATTGGTGCCGTCACCCTACGTTGTGACTTAGCGGAATTATCGAGGCAGCTGTGGACCCGAGTTTAGTTCGTAAACGATTTTCGCTTAAAATGGAACTCTTACGAGCATGTTGAGCGACTAGGTATCAGGAGTGAGCCAGTTCCGTCGCTTATCGATATGAAGCAGACAGTACATTGTACTGGCAGTGACGACTATCTATAGCTACTATAGTATGGCTGCGCGTTCGTGTTTCAATACTTCCTCGTATTTAGCGAAAAATGTAGTATTAGTAATAATCAGCGATTATTGTACACCTATTATAGTATGTATTTTTTCTATACGTAAGTTTGTATTTTATCCATGACAGTAATCATATCAATTGAGCTTAGTACAGACTCGATCAATTTGTACTTACACGATTTTCTCACGGTATTTATTTATTTGTGTTCTTGAAAGCTTATAATTTCATTACTTATGTTATTCTCAACTGACATAAATACGTAAAATATATAGTTTTTGCATATTTAAAAAAAATGGCCACTTTGGATTTGACACCATATGGTGCCTTAACATAGTATTTAGGTAACTCAATTAACATAGTAGGTATATTTAAAAAATATTTTGTCAAATATACTATGTTAATTGAGTTCGTTTACGAAAAATTAACTATATCCTTATAAGCACTATGCTATTTTTATGCAGAAGAAAATGGTAAACTGGCATGTAAATGTAACTTTTCCTGCCTTTTAACTATTTAATGCCAACTCGGATACTCTCACGTTCGGATAAAACGTGCAGTGATACGGTAAAATGTGAGCAGTGTCACCCCTAAAAGGTTCCACGTTAACATCGTGCACCGAAAAATTGGTGCTGAAAAAAGCACCTACATGTAATGAAATGACACATGTAAGGAATGTACAGGTAAAAAACTTAAGTACAAACCCTTCTTGCGTGTAAGTATGGGTGACGAGTTCGAACAGGCATTTGTTATGTTTGTGTCAGACAATTGAAAGATGTAATGTCTATTCGAATACGTCACCACTACATACTAGAAAGGCTTTAAGTAAAATCATTTACCTACATATACATGCATAAAAGCCATGTACATCCCTATACCCTATACCATCTAAATCATGTTGCATCAAAGTTTTAACGTGCTATTTCCTACAACTATATTCATGATAATGATCATCATCAGCGTATATACGTCCCACTGCAGCCTGCAGGAGGTATATGCCCTGCGGTCTGCAGGGCATATACTTCCTAACTTAAATGAATAGGAATGGGCTGCAATCCCTTTGGTAACCCAGTGCGGGTTCGGTACTTCACATACACGTTCAAAATTCTTGGTAGATGTCTGTAGTCCTTACAATGTTTTCTTTCACCGAAAACCTGATGGAAAAAATCACATGATGTTCCTTACATTCGTACAAAACTCCTACTAGGAAGGATTCGAGTCCCCAAAATATGTTTGCAGCATCATGCTAAGCCACAACATCAACAAACACTACTAATTGCGTGGAACAGACATTAGTCGTATCAGAAATAAAAACATTGTCACAATGCATGCATTGATGTAAATAAAATAGAATAAGTTACGCAACCTATAAATAAATAAAGTATGCATTAACACAAACAATAGACCGCGTGACGTAATCGATGACAGTAATCAAACATTATTTACGGAAGCACAAAGGAACACAATTATAATAGGAAGGCTTATTTTTATGTTTCATGTGGTATCAGACGAACTTGTACTCGGTATTTTTATGGTTCTTACGTACAGCAAAATGTATTTTTATATCCATTCGGCGCGGCGTTCACGAACTTTCAATAGACTCGAAAATTATCGCATGCGAATGGAAATTGTAATGTAATATTGAATGAAACAAGTTTGTTATTTGCGTTCATGATTGTAAGAATTCGGATCAAAATTCATTCACTGTTTAAGCGAGTTTTGTGACTTGCGAAACTTTATGAGACGGACGAGACTGGGGTAATATTTGAAAGAAATACACTTACTTATTGTTTTTAGGGTTCCGTAGTCAACAAGGAACCCTCATAGTTTCGCCATGTCCGTCTGGGGCCTATTTCACGTACGTTACAAGTCTTGTAATACAAGTGTGTATCTATGGTAACGCTTGTATTTCAATATTTTTTACAAGTTTCCGTTTCACGTAAATGTATAATTGTTACAAGAGCGGGGATAAAAGAGTTTTCACAAGTGTTGTTGTTTCACAAGTTGACAAACACTAGTAGATATTACATACTAAAATAGTAATTTCGTTTCTCAAAAGCCTACTTTATACTTGTAGCTTGTGACTTATCACGAAATAATGAGGAGTATCTATAAACTGCTAATATGTGTTTTTGGTAAAAATCGATTAATAAATAAATGAAGATATTGCATTTTTAAGATCTCAAACGTGTAAGTTTTGAATGCACTTCGTTAAAATCAGAAATATTATTTAAATTTAGCTTTTATTCTCCAAAAAAAAAAACAGTAAACTCATTCCTATGAAATTATTATAATTGGGAAAGGACCAGTAAATGACCAATAACTTAATAATTTTGTAACGAATTCACCCGTATTATAAAAAAAAACTGACCCACCCTGAAGCTTGTAAACATTCATAGAGTGACTGACGAAACTGAGTTTGATTTTACACTTGTAATTGATAATTTTGAGAAACGCTTTTCATTACTACTTGTATTACTATACGCTTGTATATTCCGAAAACACAAGTCAGCCATTTTGTTGAGGACGAGTTGATGAGGTTGATTGTCACTTAAATTAAATAAAGATTATGATACATAACAGTGACATTGACATTAAGATAACATTTATAATGGCCATTGCATTTCCTTTTTGCATAGTAAACAAACCTATTTTCTAACTTTAGACAGCCGCCTTGTAGCACTTGTAGTAATCATTCCTACGAGAAACAGAATTAAAACACACTTGTACAATGAAATTTTAAATGTAAGCTTGTAGACTTGTGAACTTGTAACGTACGAGAAATAGGCCCCTGGTCGTCCGTTCGTCGGTCCGTCTTCGGCTTAGCTCAGCAATCATTACTACCTACTATAAAACTTTAATTCGGCATGGGTATAAATCAATCACGCCGACAAAACAGAAGAATACCATCTTGAAGACATATGTTTTTTGGTTTTATCTCCCCTCCACCTAAAGTGGGGATGTAATTTTTTTTCTCGAAGGATATCGTTGGATAGCTTGTTTGAAAATATTATGGATATCTCAGAATGAATTTTCAAATTGGTGTTTCGTTTGCGAGACGTAAAGCCCAAATTTTTGTTCGAGTCATGTGCCCCCCCCCCCCCCCCGCCTGCCGGATAAATGGCTACTACTGGGAATGTGTAAAAAATCGTGGCAGTAGTACATGTAATGAATTTAAAAGGAAAACTATCACGGCTAATGAGACATAACTTAGTTACCGAGTAATAATCGACCAACTTAAAATGTAAGTTTGTACAAATTCGGCCGACGCAACCATTTAATTGGCTCGCGCGTATCGATGTAACTAAGAAAGAAAAGCAACTACGGAACCCTACACTGCGCATCACCCGACACGCACTTGCCCGATTTTTTGTAGACTACCTACACAATTTTTGGTGTAGGTTATGCACACATGTGGGATAGGTATTTTATTATTAGTAACTTAAACAAGAAAACCTTTTCACCCTGACGAAGCTCTTTAACTAGAAGCCTTTCCCTTTATACTCATATTAAACAACCAATTAAAAATGTGGGCCGTTATGACAGCTTCTCAGTCACCGATGGCTAGTACGTAAGCAAAATATGAATATAGGTTATCAAAATTAATAAACTTCATATCAATCAATATTACATGATAAGTAACATACGTACCTAATTTAAAAGACAGTACAAGGGTCCATACGGTAGGTAAGATTTCGTACGAACATTGGAGGTTATAATGAAATGACGTGGGTCTTTAATGCCCAAAAATATCCAGAAGTCGACACTGAAAAACAAGAAAAATGCTTAGTTAGTACCTAAACTAAAACATGTCTAAACTATAAACTTAACCCATAGAAAGGAGATATATTATGTGTCAACTCCCTAGTCCTACGACTATGGATCCCGAAAGGCTGGTAGCGTCGGCAGCTACGCTACTCCTCTGACCAAATTAACAGCTAACCCTCTGTTCACCCGAAGTACCGATAAGACACTCGGATATTTCCTTATAAAGGTCATTCACCCCCGATCTTCTTATTGGTTATTATTATTACTTTTATACTTAATGTATGCTGTTGTCGTAGGTTACTCTTTCAAACGAGAAAAGAAGATAGAAAAACTTAAGAATGCAAAGACGTTATGTCGGCTCGAAACTTTTTCATAAGAAATTAAGGCAAATTGAAAGGACCTAAATTCTTTCAAACTAGGACGTCAGCTTCAGAACAGACACGGTCAGTAGAGTTAAATCGACGAAGTTGGCGAAACGAACTGTGCCATCCGCCATTCATAGCCGTTCGGAACACAACGACAAGTTTGAATGAAACCATTCAAAACTTGTGCGGTTACCGCGCCGCTGCCGGTCCCCACACTGTCCTTCTTACAGATTTGGGGACAAAGTTACGCAATTTAACTTGAATAACCTATGAGAAAAAGAAATAGCAATATATGTAAGTATTGAATGACTTTGTTGTGTTGTGGGGTTTCGCCTTTGCAATAATTTTTACGTCTAGAAATAAAAGAGTCGGATCTGCAAAACAGTTTTTTTGAGGAAAAGCCGTAAAAGTTTTCGGAAAACTTGCATGGAGTACAATTTAATTAATGGAATATCGTTGTCAAAACTTCGAATGTTTCATCATCATCATCATATCAGCCGAAAGACGTCCACTGGACATAGGCCTCCCCCAAAGAGTGCCAAAGTGACCAGTCCTGCGCCACCCGCATCCAGTGGACTCCCGCAACCTTTACCAGATCATCAGTCCACCTTGTGGACTGATCCTACCTACGCCGCGCCTACCTACGCTTCGAATGTTTGCTTATTTTTAAGTTGTTTATAAGGACCTAAATTCTTTCAAACTAGGACGTCAGCTTGAGAACAGACACGGTCAGTAGAGTTAAAACGACGAAGTTGGTGAAACGAACTGTTTCATCTGCCCTCATGTGGCAGATGGAACTGTGCCATCTGCCACATGAGTCCTCTCATCCTCTTTGTTTAGCCGTTGAGCATACGTACCCTCATGTACTTTTACAGCTATTATTTAAAAATTAACAAAAACCTCTTATGTTACCTGTTTGGCTAGAATTCTTGATGCTGAATTTATGGGTGGAAAAAATGGTTCAAAAATGTCGTAACTGACAGAATTGACATTGTTGCACGGAAACTCCTATTAAACAATTTACCTAAATTAAGAGAAAATTCACTTTATAACTCAGCAGGCTGAAATTGTCTACATTAGATACAATACAAAACAAAAACACGCTACAGTTAATAAAGTAAAATGTGTCATATTCTATTCGACACATTGCGCTCACTTTATGTGCCGTAAAAATGACAGTACTGTCACAACCGACTTTTTTAACGTCTACTGTTTTAATATTCTACATTTTTATCTTGGTTACGGAAAATATTGAAGAATAAAAAAATTGTGAAAGTAGGTAGTTTTACAGCTTTGGGTATTTTATGCCGTTAAAAAACAAAAATCTCAATTTTGCAGATCCGACTCTTTTGATTGGGACCGTCGACATAATAAAAAACATATGGACATTTACAGGCGACTCATATTGTGATCGTACTTGTGTAAAGCCCGATTAGACCAAACTGGAGATTACTTTAAGATTAATCATACAATATTAACTATGTTCTAATCCTTGAACTTTAATTTTTGGTTGGTCATTCGCTTTGGCGAAGGTTGCCTTAAATGTTACAAACATCTTTTATACTTACATATGCAGTTATAACATACATATCTTTAGCGATTATTCATCGAATTCTTTAGCCATGAAGATCAGCCAACTCGAAAGAATATCTAACAAAGAGGAGTCCATTTAAAGAAATCCAGCGTTGGCTCCGCGGTATCTGGTACCCAAAGCCATTGAAGCCGGCTAAACCTTTTCAGTCTTTATTGAAGTGAATGTACTCGGACCTACAAATCTCGCCGCATTAGGGGAGTAAATTTTCCGGGCGTCAATACTACCGCTGCCTCGCTTTGCCAAGTACAGTCGAGGAAATTGAATGTTTAGCACTTTTGGACCTCATTACAATAGACCTTCAGTTTCCTCGACTGTACCTAGACAAATTTTACAGACATTCGAATACCAAGCTAATGCCTTCTTTCATGTTGTTCAGTTTAAGAATTCAAAACAGCATTAAATATCTACCGAGACATATGTATTCACAGAAGCTGACATTTTAGCTATTTTCAGTTCGTGACGTCAGTCGTGACTTTGATCCATTCACTTGTTTAAATCTAATGCGATACATATGGGTGCGTAACGGTCGCTATAACAACTTTTGATATGTTATTGGTCAATATACCGGTTAAGGGATATAATTATAAGGCACTTTTGGTATATCAATATTTGGTATATTGTGATATCATTCATCAGGTTTTTTTTTTTACTATTAATCTTTTTTTAAACTATTAATCTAACAGTAATAAGGTATAACAAATATGTGATATAACTATATATTAACTATATATTGTAATAATCTTTATTGGTAAAAAAAATGATAAATTGGGTTAAATATAACTGTGATTTCAAGAGACTCGAAACTGTCCCAGAAAAGTAGGTAATTTACAAAACGCAATATATTATATAATACATAATACCTAACATTTGAAATATTATTCAAATGACAAGCCTACCCACCTCTACTACTGGATATCGAATGTACCTATTCTACTCGAAGGCAAATAGGTATAGGTACGATGATCACCAGCAGCGAAGCGAGTATGAGTGTTAGGAAGAACTGCGACCTATAGCGTCGCTTCGAGCGCGCGAGCCGAGCGATCGAAGCGAGCGTACCGTTTTTTTTATAATGCTATAACTTTTTAGGAATTTACTACAGGAGTGTTTCTTTGCTATTCCGCTAGATACCCTGATGATGGCTAGAGGCAAACCTAGTTGCACATTCATTACACGCATAGCATGATCCCTTGGAGACGTAATATTTTATCTTACAACACATTTCCACTAATACTTACAGCAGACTCGCTTCCACCCGCGACTTCATCTGCGTGGACGCGGCATAACAATTAAAAAGGTATTTGGTAAACGTCATATATAATATCTTTCATACTTTATTGAATATTATATACCATGAAATTTTCGATTTAGTTGTTATATCAAAAATTATGCCCTTTAAAAGTGATTATATTCAATGAAATTATTTCTAATATTGTTATATTCACTGACAACATATCTAAAGTTGTTATACAGAACATTACACACCCGATAACGATAACCATCCATCTATTTAGGCTATTAACTAAACATTTTTTTATGACAAAGTGATTTGACATATTACATGTATATATATCTCCGTTAGGTACTAACTTGAACGGTACATACATACATCTCTGTTAAAAATCTGCAATATACTTATATCGGCATGTTTCGTTTGTAACGACCTATTTAAGATGGAAAGCCGAGTAAGGCGTTTGTAAGACCTCTTTAACCCTACAACAAATGAATTTTAAAGTTAGCCTAAGTATTTTCGCTGATATTTGACCAGTCATCTTAATGCTATAGGTACATGTTAAAGTATTACAACATAGTCTGTAATTAAATGGAACCACTAATTGCTTTTTTCTATCATCATCAATCATGAGTCGAGAGCGATTTTACAAGTAATGCAAACAATCTAGCAAAAACATGAAGAAGAGAAGTTCAAAGGATTTTAGTCACGAGTATATACTAAGAATAACTGTGCCCTACTCAGACCAATTCAACTTTATTCCGGAAACTTTAAACGACGGCTGCGGTCAATACAACGAATGATCCAAGTTATTTAATCGCGGTAATTAAATGCAGTTGAGTCACACAGGGTTCGGTATAGAGGCGTGGCTAGGGATGTGTACGACAGCCGGAATTATAGTACATCGCTCTTTAAAATAATAGGTATTCATCTGTTCAGGGAGCACGGCTTATTGGTTTTTTTTATTAAAAAAAAAGAGACGTACCTTGTTTTTTTTTTAACTGCACAGTTTAGAACTCATATTGACAATACCAAAACAGTGCACAAACTTTGTGGTTGTTCGAGTGCTGCTACGTTAGCACAAGTCTCTCGAAGCTGCTGACTTAGGTATAAGGTACAGGTAGAGATCCTAAGATATAAAAAAATCACAACTAGCCGTTAACTTGCGATTTTAGCGATTTGATTGGTCAAAAATATAATACTTGTAATCCTCTGGCCTTATAATTGTTATCACGTTCTCGGAAACGTCTCTAACAATCTGAGAAAGTTAGTTTTCTATTTTGTCACCCTAGCAAAGCTTGGTCACCCTTGTACTTATAATTTATTTGTAAACAATTGACGTTAGTATTCAAGCACGGAACATATCCAAAGACTGGCACGGCATGGATTCTAACTAAAAACGTAAATTGTCATTTTCAAAAAAATATAAATAAGTTGAATCCTCTGCATGTTCTGATGTCGGTACTTACCTACGAATAGGTTGTAGGTACCTACAATAACGTTCACCTCTAATTTATATTAACCCTCTTAACCCTTGTTGTATGAAACCTTTTGTCTTCAAGACTCCGCTCAGATTTCTTTTTCTAAGTGAAATCCGATTCTTCAACCTCGCTCGTTCCAAGTGATTCTCTTGACTAATTTGAGCATTTGTTTCTCCAGAATTTTGGAACGTTATGCCATTTAAGCCCTTATTTTGTCAACATACATGTTATGTAATAAATTACGATATGCTGAATTATTATAATTTACTTTCATACCACACGTAGGTAATTATGTAATTAACCACTCGATTTCCATTGAATTTTCCATTCAAAGTAATACTAATTAACATATATGTCGAGCGATATTCGCTCTTTATGACGTGAGTCCGTTTAATTCCATCATAATCTAACATAATAAAGGATATATAAGGATGGACAATTATACATGTAAGGGCACATGCATGGAAATATATATTGTGATACAAGTAATACTTTACTAATTTTAAAAATGTGCTTTAAATTGAATATAAGACACACACTTAGCTAATTAATTTTACCAAACTGTGACTCTTACTCTGTAGCCCGGCCGTAGGTACACTTGGTGCAAACGATGTCTAACGGCAGTTATACATCATTCGCATCCCTTTAACGGCCGATCGTTGGATGTTTTGCAGTAATTAAGACGAATGGAAAGCCTGTAGTTAAAGTGTTTCTGGTTACATTTAGACATTACCTGTTTCGTACAGCAATTGGTAAAAAAAGCTATTCCTAATATTGTGCACGTATTATTTAAGAAAGGCTGATCCCACCTTCTGATTACCGCCTTTTGCGCTGGATGCGGGTGATATGATGATGACGATGATAGCCTTTTGGGGTACTAGCTGCGATGCACGTTTCAATAAAACAGAAAATAATCATCATCCTCCTAGGGTTTTCCCGGTTGTAGTAAATAAACCCGAAGTCCACTTTCGCACCTAATCCTAACATTGACAATAATATTACTACAACAGTAGGTCAATTACGTAACGCATTGTCTATAAGTGTGTCAGGGGTAGAATGTCGCTTTTTGTATAAGAAAATGACAGTTGAATTGTCCTAACGCTCGGAAGAAATGTTACGTGTGGTAAACACTCGGAAGTGCTCTGTAGTCGATGTTGTTACGGGATTCCGTCGAACATTTGCTTCACTTTCAGATACCAGTGCCATCTCTTAGTATGTTGAGTCTTCTATTCAATTTCCGGGAGACAGTCTCTACGGAGTCGGTCTCCCCATTAATGACGTCATCAAAATCAACGCGGCCGCGTTTGGAAAATTGACAGTTACATTGTCTCCCGGCAGTTTTGAGGTCCAGGCGACATGCCTAACAACATACTAAAAGATGGCGCTGGTATCCGGAAGTGAAGTATTTTCCCGTAACAACATGCACTACTATGGGAGGATCTGCATACTGCTACAAACATGACATGCAAGTTGGACACTAGATAATAGACAGCAAGTGCCCGTAAGGGGATCTTTACTGATTTAAGTCGGAATATTTATTTACATTACATATGGTGCTACTTTCCCGCACTAGTGCGGAAAAGAGCACTTTCCGTGCATATGCCGAAACTTTAAAGAGCCATATGTACAGTAAAACGTTGTACGATACACGTGCAAATAGGTAATTCGCAACTCGTGTCGATTTAAAACACTCCTTTCGGTCGTGTTTTAATTTATAACCACTCGTTGCGGATTTCCTATTTTCGGCACTTGTATCGTAAATAACTATTTCTCTCTTATTTGTAGCAACACCAGTCTAGTATATTCAATGGTTTTCTTATGAATAGATTTTTCAATAGTCACTGTTTCCTCTTGTGTTAATAATTCCTACTATCGTAAATGTTTACTGGCCCACGAAATATTCCAGTCATAACGTTGTTTATCGTTGTTCCCTGCGTCCATTTCCATCATAATTTCATGATTTTGCGCGATATGACAACCTATGTATCTGCGGCACTCAAAAACTGCTAAATCTAAAGCTCACGCCTATTCTGGTTATACGAGAGTATCCAAGGAAGTTGCTGTTTCTCCTACATTCACGAAATATCGAGGTATATGAGATGGGATTAAAATCGGCGCTGGGTTGTATGCCTCATATACTGCGACTAATTCCATGCGTATCTTCTTGTTTTCGTATTTTTTTATGTGTTTGCTACCAAATGTCGTTTGATTTGATTTAATTAGAAATATTGTATATTAATAATTGCTATAGACTATAAATATAATATTAACATAAATTACGCCGTTCTGTTAGCCATAGAGCTAAACGTCTAAAAACCATCACTCTGACACAGTTTGTCCCCTGACGTAGATGCAGAACTTTGACTTATTAAAGTGTCCCGCTGCATACTTTCCTCCTTCCCGCCAACTCTCTAGAGAACTACCACTATTTTATTTAATATAACGTTTCGCTACCTAGTTGTAAAATAGAGTGTTACCTACTTGAAAATACTCTTCTATCTTAGAATCTTCTTACTATCTATCTATCTTAGATTGACGAATTTCAGACACTGCTCTGTCAACGATTTATAAAACCAGCTCCCTCTTATAAAACTTACTTATTTATAATTTCACGTTCGCAGCCTTAAAATAAAATCTGTATTTATGCAGTTGAAAAATTTCCTCGCAAACTTGTTATTTACATTTGAAATCATAATTTTACGCAAACTTCTCGCTCACTGCACGTTATCTTTTACAACTTTGTGACTTTTCCTTCACCGCAGTTCGGAAAAAGATTTATATTTTTACCCCCTGACTCGATCGGCATTGAGCGAACGAAGCTAAGGTATCTTCAAAGCTTTACATAAGAAAGGTCGAATAAAAACTTCCAAACAAATGACTTAGTTCCGTGATTCGTATTCAAAGTATCTTTTCGTTCCAGAATACTTAAAATATTACTAAAACGATATAACTTCGTCGAGGGCAGAATAGTGCTGACTCGGGAACAATTAACGGTTAAGTACGCGGAGATTTTCTTTGAAAATAACAATATTTTGTGAACTAATTACCTACTTACCTATATCTTGTAATTAAAGGATTTGAAGTAGGTAACGATAAATGTAACATAGGACCTTTTTTATAATGACACTGACTGTATCTACTAAACCTCCTTTCTCTAAAAAGTTGTCTCGATTCACTCTGATAACATGACCCTGCAAAATACGTGCCGACAGCCTGCTTGAGCCAGACTAAGTACAAAAAGCTATAAATTAGATAGCAATTAAAGTGCTGTTCGGACATTGACTGATATACGACCTTCTTGCTGCGTTCAGCGGCGCTTTTGCCCTGAGAATGATCGTACCGGAAAAAAACTCAGCCAAGCGCAAAACGGACGTTATTTAATGGGAGTTCCATCAATGTAGGGTAAAAATGAATATACCAATTACTTTTTCAAACCTGGCACTGACAGCCGAGCCGTACCGCATCGGAGCGTATTGGTACCATATCTTATAGACGCGAACCTACTAGTCCTTTCTTCTATCGTGGATCGCAAATTCAGATTAAGGTGGATATCTATTGTTAATTTGGTTTTACAATTATGGTGTCATCTACCTATGTAACTACAGCGTGATTTTTAAATTCTTTTATGTAAAGTTAGCTGTACATAAACACTGTAGATCTCTTGGAATGGGGTGATAAGAATAGTCGTGTTGAATTGTTACATTTAAAATTCGAATCCGTTTTAGCATTCGTCACATTTGCTTCCACGCAACGCAAGTCTATAATTTGCTGTATGCTTCGTCATCATAGCACGCTCCTTCGTAAAATCTGCTTCGTATATTTTTTTCCGTGAATTCCGGAAATAAGTACTTTTCCCTTGGTTTGGTGTGACAGAATTTTTTACACTGCATTAGGGAATCCCAAAATCGAACCTGAACGGTCTCGGCGAAGCGGACACGTCCCCAGTGGAATTTATGGTCACATTACCAAACTGTAAAATTAGCTTTTTTATAATTTGCGCCCTGAATACAAAATCCTTTTAATGAAATTTGTCGTCTTCGAACAGTTCGAACCATCCTTTTCCTTTGTTATAAGTAATCGAGTCCCTTTATATCTAGTAATATCTTTGAAGGCTCATTTTGGCTACAGAGGGTCATCCTTTTTCAGTCATAGTGCTCTGAAACTATTAAAGTTGTTAATTTCAAAATATTTCTTAAGTACTCACTTTGGAAACTACCCATTGCGCACCATCCCCGTCATTTTGATTTTGGGTCGCAATAATAAAAAAATGTATTGACGTACAAATCCAGCGTGTTATCTAAAAATCGTACTACGTATAAATTATAATTCAGTCATCATCACATCAACATCATATCAACCGAGAGACCTCCACTGCTGGACAAAGGCCTCCCCAAAGAGTGCCAAAGTGATCGGTCCTGCGCCAGCGGCATCCAGTGGACTCCTGCGACCTTTTACACGTCATCAGAATGAAGAAAGAAGAAACCTTGTCTACCCACGCTAATATAATTTATTAAATACCTAAGATTAATATCTACAGAAACCATGATATCCAGGCGCGTGTCTACTGTAAAAGACACTCATCCAGGTGCATGTTTCCATATCATTTCTGTCCAATTTGGCGCTGACACAGTGTGCCCACCTGCCTACTTGACCCACTGTTGCCCCAACGATCCTACACTTATTCGTACTACCCGGTCCGTTTTTCGCTTTGTTTAAATCTGAGGTTTAACTATGGGTAATGGCAAAACTTTAAGAAGTGATTTACGAAATAAATGGTGTTAAAGGTTTTGCTAACTTACGTCATATCGCCAGCGTCAAACTTAGCGCGGACAGGTAGTAGTTTGTTTTATTTAAAACGCCACGAAGCTCTTAACGCGAGATTTTACAATTTATTTTGTTGCTAAATACGAGTATGAAAAGAAAAGATAACGAACAGACATTGTAAACCATCCAAAGGATAAATGGACTAATGGGATCCGATGCGCGAGCGCTACCAGCCACGCTATTGGTGGATAGTTTTCTTGCTCACCGCCTCGCAACCTCGCACAGCTCTGGTAGATACTCACCCTTATACAGATAAACAAATATAAAAAAAGTAGTATATATTCTCATCGCTAATGATCATTCTCCTAGCTTAAATATATCCCGGTTTTATTGTAAAGAAGCGCGCTTTGGCAACTAGGCAATCCCAAGTTTTGGCGTAGTTTTACGAAACCTACCTTGTTGAGTTTAGTTAGACCGGTTTCCCAACGATGTATTCCTTCACCGAAAACCTTCTGTCACATAAATAATATCTTTAACAATCATTATTTATTTTCGCAGTTATGTATATTTTGAGGTAATTAACTGTTGTGATTATCTAAATTAAACAATAATAACAGAAAATTGTTTTGTTATTAAAAATTATCATTCGGAAAGTTGACGTTAAACACCCTTAATCACAATGTTTTGTTGAATTAATTACACGCAAATTATATTCTAACACGAACAATATCACAAGTTTTGTGCTTTGAGTGTGTGGCTTGGAGGAGTTTCCATATGACAAAGTTGTCATAACTCATAGTTGACGGAACATGCAAAGAGAGACTCGGTGTCATAAATTCTATAAAGACGTCTGCTGAAGTGAGCACAAGTCGTTCCAGTCCGTCATATGCACTCCTTATGATCTCATTTAAACATTACAACACAGTTCACGCGATCAGACTCCAACGTTGGAAGGAAACTACCTGTCTGGATGGGATTTTAAATTAGGTACTCTTGAGCGAAAAACGAGTCTAACACGCTTCTATTTTCAGAGACATTAGGAGGTAATTTGTTCCTATCAAAATGAAATGGATTGTAGATGGAATAGCAGTAGAGAAACATATTTCCAGTTTGCATTACTAAATAAGGAATTAAGCATTATTATCGTACGTAAGCTCTGTGTTTCACTTTTCTTCATAGAAATTCTTGCAGTTAGAAATTTTCGTTTCATTGTATTAGAAACTGCTACTTTTGTTCCTGAAAACCTACAACTATTTAAAAACCAAAACACTCGCAGATGTCACAAGCTGGAACTTCCTGAACCTAAACTAGAAATATTAGCCCAGCAATAAAAAAATAAAAATAAAAATCCCAACCAGATAAACGATGTACTACCAACTGACACATCCTTCGTACACAGTCTAAAAACTAAACTTATAGATAAATGTTACTATTCCATAGCTGAATTTATGGAAGATACATGTTTATAATGTGTTTGCCGTCATTTTTTATAATATCAATACTTAGATACCTATCGATATTAGTCAAAATTAAGTATATTATGTACATAGTATAAGTTACCTGATGGTTGCTACACCCGTCCGGGGTCCATGTATCTTAGTTTATAAGTACTTGGTTGCATATAAATCTTATCTTATCTTATCTATTAAGACAATAGCAGACCTAGGCGATTCGTGGTTTTCAGTTTCATTATGATTGAACTACTTATATTTCACAATAACCGCCCAGTCTGAGTATGTAAGATTTTGATTTCGTGCGTTTTTTTATGGAATGCACTTGAAAATCTTACAAATTGGAAAGTTTTATTATTTTCTGAAATATTAATTTTCTAGAAAATCAAAACACGTCAAGCCCTCGAATTAGAATTTTTTATTATATTGTGGAATATAGATTTTCTTAGTATCTAATGTATACGTTCTTAAATGTGCCTACTTCCAAATAGTAAAACATGGGTTAAAATACCACAAACTTAGCTGAACATAAATATTTCAACTTTTATGAACGTAATGATTAGGATTTTTTTGCATTCGCTGTTTTATTTAATACATTATTAATTTCGCCGTGAGGTCAACTGGATGTAGAAGAAACGCTTCTTCTCACATTGGTTTACAACTTGATGAAATGTCGTGTTAAGAAGTTGTGTATTTTGGTTAGGTTGTGTACAAGGAATCGATTTAAAATTGTATGCTTCATACTCCAAAAAACCAAGTGATCATTATCACACGATATAAAGAGAGCAATACGAATATATTGCACTTCCATACTTTATGGGTAAATGAGGACACAAGGCTCTCGATTAAATGCTCACAGCCCCGGACAAATCGTCATCGAATCGTTCCTCCCGGTTCCTCTCGTATTTTATGCGAACCAGTTTAATGTCTCTTCGATTCACTGAGGTTAATTAATTGAATTATTGGCATTTAAAACACGAAGAAATGTGAACATGCTTTATTATTTGACGACCTCTGTAGCCTAGTTGGTAGTATACCTGCCTACGAAGCTGGAGGTCCCGGGTTGGAATCCCGGTAAGGGCATTTATTTATGTGATGAACATGAATATTTGTTCCTGAGTCATGGATGTTTTCTATGTAGTCAAGTATTAATTTATCTATATAAGTATGTATATCGTCGTCTTGTAACCATAGTCCAAGCTTTGCTTAGTTTGGGACTAGGTCGATTTGTGTAAGAATGCTTCTAATGTAACAAAATATATAAAAAACATATTTACAATTGAGGAATCTATGACATTTACTTACTACTTGAAAACATTGCTACAAGTATTTTTCAAACTAGGGATATCACTTACTATCAAGTACCTAAGTATCTCTACCACTACTACAAATAGTGTTTTTTTATCGAACTATTTACTGAATATATTTTCTTATAGAACAGTCCTGATCTGATTAATATTTTTTGTTAAATAAACGGATCGATCCTTCACCCCGAGCATGATTCAGTGGACTGTGGAGATAGTTAAAATTGTAATTACAGTTTATGCAAGTTAGCAATTATAAGCATAATAACCATTTATACATACACCAAATAAACAAAGCACATAAGAGGAACTGGCCATGTTAGGTATAACTATCCTCGATCGCGTACTGAACACAGCAATAAAGTACCTACATTACCAACGTTACGGATGCGGATAAAAGAGTAGGTAGCCAAATAAGAGTGGAGATTGGCATTATGACGCTATGGTAGATGTTCAAAAGCGGCTAGAGTGGCGACCAAGATTAGGCGATTGATTTGCAGACAAACCACCAGCTCTTAGCCCGAAGACGTTTTCCCCGGCGGGGAAATGAGGATGGGACTAGCTCAGAATAGGGTGGCAAAGTGGCGAAAACATGTAACAGTATTTTTTATACAAGGGTGCAAAGTTGTATTTTACCCGCCAGTGTGGAATTGAAACACGAGCTAGCGAATGGAATCTGTGGTTGAACTACGAGCGAAGCGAGTTAGTCAGCAAATGTGTCTAGAATTCTAAGAACAAACTTTTATCTCCGTTTTTTATCCGTGTGGTGTCGGGTTAGAATTTCACCACCCCCTTTCTTCCCGTGGGTGTCGTAAAAGTCGACTAAGGGACCAGGGTTGAAGTGTGTTGTGGGCGATAGGCTAGCAACCTATCACTGCAATATCACATTTTGTCGATATTTTATACCCACATTTATGCTAAAAGTGGCGCTGGACCATACGTTTCATGTGCTCTGCCTACCCCTTTTGGGAATAAAGGCGTGAATGTATGTATGTAAACTTTTATCTTTGAGAATCTGGTTTTGTAAGTAAAATTTTGAATTGCACTCCAGTTAACTGGGGACCAAAGCTAAAGGCAATGTGCGCCAAACAAAGTTAATTGGTATAATCTGCATAAAGTTCCCCGTCCGTGGTTTGTGCTCGAAAGGTTCAACATCTCCCCGAGCATTTTGAAATAGAATTTCTTCTATCACGAAAAATCGATGATATTCATCATTGTACGCCTGTGTATTAACACATTTATTTTTTATTCGGGGTGCATTAGTTTTTGTTCGGTAATCCGATACCTGACATATACGGCACGAGTGTACATATTGTATTGATTGATATTGCATGTTGAAGGGCTATCCTGACTTGTAGATGCTGAATATAAACTCCAATTACTTACTTAGTTAAGGATTTAATAAAATATTATATAAAAATGTAGTGCGGAGCCGAGTCGTGGCAGCGGTGGTACGAGTAGATAGGTAAGTCACGTGATACGTGATCACTTGAATGCCGCCCCCCAGTGCCAAACATGTAAGTGAGTAAGTAAGTGTTTTATTTGTAAAAATGGGTGATTACAGTGGTGGTCTTTTTCACAGTTTCACTATGTTTTGCCGATAGGCGTACAAAAACTTTGCACATAATACTAAAGTACCTACCTTATACCTACTATCAATACTATCATGCATACAAAAATCAGGTGCCTTTTTACAAATAATTCTATAGGCAAGGTCAGTAATGGCCGTTAAACAACCCTTGATAAAACAATTATTTAAATGAATGTATGAGTGCATGTCCGGTCTTAAGAATGTCAATTAAATATGTCAAGTAAAACTATGAGGAAAAATAAATATATAATGAATTAAATGAATTAAAGTAATGTTAATCTATCTTATCTACTAAAATAATTTGAAATGGAATAATAACAGTTAAATAGGTACTATTAATAAACTCATTATTCATTTATTTATCGTATGGCAAATCAGTATTAAGAACCGTGAGATCATAATTTCTTTTTTAAATCCAACATATTTAATGACTTCAGGTTATTTATATAAGGCATTTCTAGATGGTTATATATTTTATCTACGCACATATCGTTAGTGCTCTAAAATGCGTTCAGAAACAGTAGGAAATGACCAGCATTACTACAACCGATTTTACTATGAGAACTTTCCTGTCTGTAGTAGTAAGTAAAATCTGTACTGTAATGTCATTACAGTACAGATTTTTGATAAATTTGGAATAGCTGTCAAAACTCAAGTGGGTCTCTATTCTAGTATCCGTAGATATTAAAACAGTTATCGATACGAAACGTCAATTCAGTACGTTTTTAATACAAACCGTACGACATTTGATCTCGAGTGATATGAGTATAGGGACTTCATTCGTTTGTCTATGATTTAAAAAAAACCAATCGTCATGACGGATGATCGAATTGCCGCCATTGCTGTTGTCATTTTATTGTTGGTTTTTTGCTGTTACTTACTACTACTTATGATATGCGTGTAGATAAAGTAGTGTATGCAACTGTACATAATTAGGCCTTAAAACATTCGTGTGATCCTATTATGAAACTCGCTGACGCTCGTTTCATAAAACCAAACTCTTCATCGTCATAAACTACTATTACTGGCCAGACAATAAATATTATACATGCTCATCTTTCACATAAAATCGACTGTTAAATAACGGTCATATCATTACACATCTTGCAATTTGCCACAGCAACTGACAGGCGCAACTATAGGTTAGGATGAAATAGGTACTTACCTAAGTATTACTTTTTCATTTCAATTATAGCTGCGTCTCTGTCGGTTGTTGTGACAATTTGCAAGATGAGTAACGGCCTTTATGTATAGTGTGTGGCATACGCATTACCTGAATGATGACTATTATCGAAATATTGGGCGTGGAAGTTATTTTGGAGGGGTCATGGGGACTGGTAGCGCAGTTGTAACTTTGTGTACCCAATGAGACGTTTCTGTAATACAAAACTTAGTATGGTGGGGAAATTTATGATAAACATTGAGGGAGTGCGATTTTTGAATCTCACTGGTGATATCAAAGTCACCGGTGACTAAAATTATCACCGATGACTTTTATGTCGCCATTTTCCTAAAGCCGTATTTTTGAAAGTCACACGCTGTTTATCACCATGCAGAAATTTTACTCAATACTCAATACTCAATATTTTATTGCAATTTCACAAAGTAGTTGTACAGGTGATAAACTTATAGATTAGAGCTTTGTGAACCCACTGTTGGGCACTACAATATTATTATTATTTACAAACCCAGGGAGAGGAGAAATTGTGATTAATTACCTAAATAAACATTTATGATTGGATTAATTAGCAAATTTAATGTTACCTTAAAAATAAATGGCACACCCTAATGTCAAAAATACAGATGTGGATGATAATATTCTTATAAATATGAAATGAAACCATATATCATTTTTTTGAATACAATATCATTTGTCAGTTATTAGTTATATTAATACATTAAATTATTATAGTAACAATTACATTATGTTGTACAAGCTTGCAAATAAATAAATTGAATTGAATTGAATTGAATTGAAAAGATCAAAGGATTTATAGATATTATTGGATTATAATTTGTCATTAAAAAATTCGCTTACAGTATAGTATGACTTAACTAATAACAACTGTTTAATTTTATTCATATATATTTTATCATTTTCTTCTTCTTTTATACAGTTCGGGAGTTTATTGTATATTTTAATGGACATTACTAGGGGGCCTGATGACAGTAGCTTAAGTTTACAAGGTGGCGGGATAATTCTATTCTTGTTACGGATCGATCGTATAGAAGGTAGGTCCCCTCGTTTTTTGTATAGAATTCCTTATGCTTTCGAACGAATTTACACATTTCTAATATATATATATATAGATGTGAGTCAGCAGTCCAAGTTCAGAAAATTAAGATTTTACATTCTCAGTCAGAGACAATCTTCCCGTTACGTTCCTTTTTACGCAGATGTTTTCCTTGATACCGGTTTTTATTATCTCATACTATAACTTAAAACAGATTCAAACGTAAAACGTAGCGTATGTGTCAGTGTCATGTAACCGAAACTTAAAGTTTTGAAAAACTCTTGACAGATGTCACATACGTCAAATATCAAAAACAATAACATGATGATTTCAATTACGAGTGGGTAAGGGCACTCGTAAATCGATATCATAGGTATGACAAATGTAAGTCACCGGTGAGTTTCAAAAATACTAACTTTCGGAAATCACTCACATCGGTGAGAATTAGTCATATGGTGAGATTAAAAAATCGATCCCCTGGTTGAGAACTAACGTAACACTACTAGGAAAATATTTCGAGACATCTACAATTTTGTGAAAGTGTTTATAAATAAATGTTCATCTCTCTTTTAGGCACTTAAAATAATTTTAGGCCATTTACCTCCTTTCTGTCTTGTGGCCGCATTTTGTCATAAAGAATACTTCCGCAGTTCTTATGAAAAAATTTAACGTTTGTTAAAATGTGACATTTTCCCGAAATAAAAAAGAAATCTGCACATACTTGAAAACGCTTTGCTACTGTTCACGTTGGCTCAAAAAAACGTCAGCAAGCGCCATCTAGCGGCACTTTCCAAGTACCTATGAAGTGAAGTGGTTGAAGCGGGCCGGGCAGACTAACCCCTTTCAGCTAAAGGATATACGCGTGAGTCAAGCTTTGAGAGCTGGTCGCTAGATGGCGCGGTTTCCAAGTAGGTACAATGCTACAATGTAACATTGAAATTGTGTGTGATTACGAGTTTAATAATAATGATTTTGATTATATACGAATAAAATAACATTGAATCAGTAACAATAATAATATATATTAGAATTTAATTTAACATTACGTAGCTGGCTGAACAAAGACCAAAAATCTAAAAACAAAATTCTGTAACTGTAAGTTAAGAATGCAACCTTATTTTGATCCATAAAGTATTAATTCATTGCATGTCGGAGGCCAGGTCAGGTTTAACCCTGTATTTTAATTAAGTAAGTATGAGTGTCAAACACTTTGATATTTTAATACTTGTTACCTACTTATTATAATAACTTATCATATTGCATATGATCGAAGTCAATGCCATCTGTAGACGACGAAACAGCAAGATCACGTTTAGTACTATTCATATATATTAATACAAATGAATGAATAAATAAGTAAAGGTCATGGCTATTGTCCCAATAAATACCATAGGTAAAGTTTGATAAACGAAAGCATGACTTTTTTTAAAGTGGCAACATTATAATCTGTCAAAGGCAAGTCAAATTCTTTGGATAGAGTTACCTATAAGTATTTTGTGAACTCAATTATTTTGGATTTATAATTGCAGTAATATGGGTAAAACAATAAAAAGTAATGTGCGAAAGCTGCTACATGCAATGATCAGTAAATTCAAGCAAAAACAAAAGGAGAACGAAGTTGTTTTTCAAGAGAAATAACAATGTAGATGCGATGTCGGATTTTTTAGGTTAGTATGACTTTGTAATCTTAATCCTTGTCGGCTGATTATTTGATATAATAATATTGACGATAATGATTATACCGTTTCTTATGTTTAGGTACTGATAATCTTGAAATAATTCAAGGAATCTGTAAAAAAAATCCTACTGTAGTTAGTAATACCACATGTAATTTTTTTTAATATGCCGCGTTTTCTCAAGTCACGCTTTCGTTTGCCAGACTATATACTTAAAGCATATAGGCCAAAAGCATATTTTAGAAACCTTATTTTTAGACTGTATCAGGCAGGCCTTGCCATAACGTGAGCCATCTTAAAATCGTTTATATCAGGACACCCTGACCATGTAGAAAGCCCCGCTCGGCGGGCGCTGATTGGCCATTAAGATTCTATAGAAAACACGATTAAAAGATTGTATTACGTAATTTTAGCTTATCAAACAGGTTTATCAAGGCGACCGTTTTGTAACTATTTATAGTACAATCAAGATTTATATGATTTATATGTCATTAGATAGGTCGTAAAAAGTAGTGTGCGTGTGGACTGAGGGACCACTTGGTTTTTAATGGAAAAAATAAATTTTAGTAAGTGGAAAATTTAGTAGTAGTAGCGAATTACTTTGTAAAAAAAACCTGGAATTCGTAAAGAATTCACTAAAAAGTGTACTTATTTGTACAAATGTACCGATTTTTTAGTTATTTTATGTGGTCTCTCAGGGACCAACGAAGGTGCTTTAGTTTAGTGTATAATCATTGCCAAATTACGTTTCGGTCATTACGAATACGTTTAAACATGTTTTTACTAAATCTGTAACATCAAAATAAGCCAGCATATTAAATACTTGCCCAGAAGTGGAAGGTTCAGTAAGTGAACTGAGGGACCACACCTTTGGCTGTATAACTTTTTAGTGAATTCTTTACGAATTCCAGGTTTTTTTTACAAAGTAATTCGCTACTACTACTAAATTTTCCACTTACTAAAATTTATTTTTTGCATTAAAAACCAAGTGGTCCCTCAGTCCACACGCACACAAAAAGTAAACCCTAACTGTTAAGGAGACTTAATATCAATATTATAGCTGTTTTGTACTGTAAAAAGCCTGGAAAATGCAGCAAAAAGGGTTTGAAAGTAAATATTTCCATTTTCCACTTGCTGTAATTATCCTCGTATTCACTTTATACCTAAGTTGTATTATTGTTTAGAAATGTTAATTAGAGTCACGAGCTCATATGTAAGTAAGGGTGAATCCAATAAGATTAAACTCGATCAAAATATTTTGATCTATCCAAAAATTATAATTAAAATAGGCGTGGCATTACGTCATAGTCAATCAGTTATGTAACATTGCAGTCAATAAAAAATCCGGAAGCTCCCAATTACACTCGTCAATGTTTGACGAGATGAGGACCTAATTTGGATATATAAACAAGCCAGAGCTAAGTCGAATTTGTGTTCAGTCGGCTCTCTCTCGGGAAACAACAACTAAGTAATCAGGAATATAAGTAGGAAAGTAAATAGGGCAGTGTTAGGGAGTATATATATAAGTAAATACAAACAGTGAGTCTTTATTAAAATCAAAATACATATTTCATTATCCTTTCCGTCTATTCTTTTATTCATAAACCAGGTGGTTTTGAGGTAACTACGGGCCATGAACTTACGACTCAGAGGCGTTACCCAGGAGTTGTCGTGGGCTGCAGCAGGCATCGAGTGGGCCGTCAGGATTCATTCCGGGTCGTGCCTGTGGGCAGCATTCTCTAGACGCATAGCGCATCATTCGGTCGACGCCGTAGGCCGTCCGCACGCTGCGCCTCCCGGCGCGCGCGGTGCATCGAACGGAACGGGCGTCGTGCACACCATCTCAGGGTTTTTTTTATATCACGACGATGGTAAACAATAATTTGGACTTCCTGAATGTAAGCAGACACTGGAGCCTAGTTATGATTGCGACTGTAGAAGAATCAAGTGATGAGTTAGGTACTTTGAAAATAATAATATAGCGGGCGCGAGGGTCGTCTACTTGTTTGAAGGCTGCCTCTCATAACCACGAAATCCACGTTACTCTGCATTTTAGAACAATCTAGCAATCCAATAATTCCAATCATCAGTACCGTACCTGTATTTCCATGTGCACCGAATATAAGGGAGGGAGGGGGTCATAATGGGGAAGCTAAGGAATAGAGGCAGTTCAAATTGGATTCACCAATATTATTGAAAGACAGTTGTACTTAAATTGATTGTTGGTACATAAAGCACAATTTCGTTTATATATTTTTTCATAAATCATATTAAATGTTTAGCTGATGTTGAAAAAACGGTTTTGCCCCGGTATGCCCCGCATATAGGGGCAAAGTGGGGCATCAGAAGGGGCAAAGTGGGGTAGCAGAAGGGGCATGGTGGGGTACAGAATGGGGCAGTGTGGGGTATTAATACGGCGTATTGTGGGGTAGTGAAATATAACTGCTATTTTAAACGAATCTTAATAACAAAAATTTTACTTCTAATAGTAGGAAAATTGGTTACACTTCACATATTTATCACGATTTATCATCACCACACATTGCACAGATATGATTGGCTTCAACATCTTCATCCTCTTTTCCAGCACAAGAGCAGCGTGCCCAACAACTGCACTTTCTGCGCTTTATAACATGGTGTACTGCTTGTTTCATGGCGCCCATAGGCCAAGAGTGTTGATTGGTGGTTTTTGTATATGTTTGAACCATTTTGACTGAAACAAACGGTAATTAGGCACCAATTAAAGACACATTAAAGATTTAAGGGAATGCCTTGATTTGAGTCGAGCGTGCCCCCTAGACAGAGACACGCTTATATAGCGATTATAACACAAAATTATCAAATGATTGGCAATTAAATCTTATACTAATTTGTAAGAGAAACAATGGTTTTATTAAGATATTCAATATTACGGCAGCCGGTATCGACAGAGCACACGATGCCTGCCCGCTATTCCCCGGTACCCCGCTATGCCCCGGTACCCCGCTATGCCCCGATACCCCGCTATGCCCAGTTCATTAAATTAAATTGTGTTTTAAAATGCCTTGATTGTCCGAACGCACGCAAATTTATTTTGTGTTGCTTGTAATAATAGCTTCCGGCTATACACCCAACCGCTCTAATTATGCAGAGATACCGAAAACTTTGTCATAACTTAGCCTTGAACCTTTGTTTCGAACCTTTCTGCGTTTAATAAGATTTAGAGATAAGTAGGCACGCTTTGCCAGATTTATGCGGCACGACATTAAGGCGAAACATTTATTTACATACCTCAATATAAATATACCTTCAATCCTACGGTATACAACAAGCTGCCGGAACTAGTCACATCTGCCCATTCGGTAAACTGCTTCAAATCAAGGTTGAAAAACTGGCTTCTCGAGCACACATTTTATAGCTTCGAGGAATTTTTGAGTGTCAAACCGTAGCTTGTAGTTTGACATTTTTAAATTTATTATTTTTTCACTCCTTATTGATTTAATGTTGTTATTGAATTGACTTTATTTTACATCATATTATTATTATTATCTTATGCACTATAATGACATGTAATATTATCAATATTGCGAATAAATGAATATGAATATGAATATGAATCATCCTAAAGAAAACATAAATATAATTTAGGCGGCCAGAGGGGCTACCGGGAAGTGAAAACTTCGTTCAAGTATCTCCCTCCCTGTCGCTCGAACAAGCAAGTGCGACAGAGAGAGATACAAGAACGGATTTCGTTTTCACTTCCCGGTAGCCCCTCAGCGTATTGGGGACTATGCCGCGGGCGGACCTTTTGGATGGTGTATTCTTTTTATAGTTTGGTTTTAGTATATATACGTTACCTACTTTCTTTCTTTATTAGTTTATTTTAAAATTATGTATTTTTTCCTATTACTTATACGTATGTTTGTATTTCATGTAAATATTAATGTATAATTTTATTGTATTATTATTATTGTATAATGTAGAGAGAATATTAATATGATATTGTGCTTAGAGATATTGTTGGCGTTGGCTCATTGCTGCTAGTGACAGATACTTGTAGCGAGATCCAGATTATTTAATGTATTTAGATAAAAATACAGTTACGAAAAAAAACAGAAACATCATAAATATAAACATAAATTGGGGATTATTCTTACATAGGTACATTCACGCCTTTATTCCAAAAAGGGTAGGCAGAGCACATTAAACCCATGTTCCAGCGCCACTTTTTGCATAAATGTGATAATGCAGTGATAGGGTTGCCAGCCCATCGCCCACAACACACTTAAAACCCTGCTCCCTTAGTCGACTTTTGTACACCAAAGAGGGTGGCATTATTTTAAGTAGGGTGGGTTAATTTACCCTACTTAAAAAAAACCCGCATGCAGGAAACACACGGTAGGTATAAGAACACTTCTCATATCACTGGCCACTGCACGTAGTGTGAGTTCACTTCATTATTGAAAAACAATATGCATACTTATTAACCATGTTATTCGGCTCTTATTTGAAGTACCTACATATGCACAAAGATAGGCTACCAGTGTTAGCTCCAAAAGCAGTCAATATTCTGCTTCTATCAGTTAAAGTCTTGCTATGAGTTTCGCCATGTAGTAGCCTGAACAGTTTTTATGACACGTGGCAATTCAATTTGGTTCGGCACAAGGCAAATCAATTGATGAATTCAACCTTATTTGAAAGTGATACTTCTAGAAAACTTGGTAGATTTAAAAGTCGAGTAAATGATTCAGATGACGGGTAAAACTATATGTACCTACCAAGCATGATCGACGAACATACAACATACATTTCAGGTCTTTGTACAACCGACGTCAAAGATAAGTGTCTCATAGGCTTATAACAATGGAACAGGAAGGTGCAAAAATGTAAACATAATTTTGACTTTCCCATCAAGAGATCAATTAATGACTCCCCTACCCTACCCTACCTACACTATTGCACTGACTGCGACGGTGTTCCGGTCATCGTAAATTAAAATGAAAGTTATGGCTGAACACGCGAGCCCTGGCCTTTCGTGTCCTGCTTTAAACATCGAACACTTCATATGTTTGGCTTTACGGGTGAAAGGTAGGTACTAAAACAACACGCTTTCCTAACTATTTGACTTGAATGGTTGCTTAGGTCAAAGGTTATCAATGTAAACATTTAGATAAGGTTACATTAACTCGAACCGTACTTGCTTGTTTATTTTCTTAATGAAGAGTAAAAACTTGGTACAAGTGTTCATTCAATTTAAAAGTTAAAATACAATAACTAAATGAAATATTTCTCTGACAGATTTTATGCGTAATTCGTTTTAATATCAAAAATAAAATAAGGTTTCAGTCTTAATATATTTTCGAACAGCTGTATCGTGATTGATTCTAAAATAATATGTACAAAAATCTACAACAATACGAAATAATATGTAAAACCCATAATATTTTTGAACAAGCTACTTATATACGATATTATACAACGTGCTCCTGAGGAACCCGCATAACTTTACCAGTGTATACCTGTGGTCATAACGAATATGTCATATGCAGGGTCCAGATATTCGGATCGATATTTACCTAAACTTGGCAAAATCCCGGAAATTATGCTCCGGGACTCCGGGATCGCACGAAATGACATAAGATGGTACAAATTTACCTTCATGTTTGGTTTATGAATATTTTTGACTATTTTGTGAGGAAATATGTTGTTATATAGATCTAACAAGAACAGTGCTTGTAGTGTAGCCGAAACACACATGCATAAATTAAATAATATTTTATAAGTAGGAACCACTAAAATAGTTTCTTTAAATATACGAATGTGTTTATGTTATCCTAATTTTCGGTATTCCGGGAAATCCCGAGAAGTTTATTAGTATAAATACATTGAGTCCGCCTCCATGCTACGCAACAACAACACGCGGTGTAGGTACTGAGGCCTAAGAATAGGTAAATATCGATCCGAATATCCGGACCCTGCTCATATGAACCCAGGTCGAAATATGAATTTAAACTTTTTTTAGTTAAGTTTTCATACATAATAAATAAATTATTTTTGTTTCACCAGTAAAACAATGCCTTAGGATGAGCTGGCAACGTTTATTATTGTTATCTCTTGAGTGCAATCGGAACTCTTTATGATTTAGGGCTTGCCACACACTAGGCGATTATCAGCATTCACGTTTTTGAACAACCTCTTTCGATTAAATGCGGAGTTGTTACTACTGATTAAATGCTATACCTGGGCCGTTAGCATCTGAGCGTTAGGGTAATAAAACCCGGCGGCAGCAAAGGATGAGTGCGAGTGAGACGCCTGTAGCATAGTTTTATTACCCTAACGCTCAGATGCTAACGGCTCTATTATAATTACTATGAAGTGTAAATCTAAAATTATTCAAAACTCGAATACTAAGCTGAGTTCAGCAAACATTATACGACATTTTATTTTCTAAACATGATCAGGAATACGCTAGTAAAGTTATGCGGGTTCCTCAGGAGCACGTTGTATACGATACATATGTGTTTAACTATAAAAAAATACATCACCAAAAAAAGGGTTTTATTCCTCTGCTTTGTCGGCGTGATTGATTTATATACCCATGCTGAATTACAGTTTTCTAGTAGTAATGGTTACTGAGCTAAGCCGAAGACGGACGGCCAGACGGACATGGCGTAGCTATAAGCGTTCCTTGTTGACTACGGTACCCTAAAAATCACAGACTGAATTCTGTTAATGTCCATTTATGTACGGTACAAGAAAATGTTCATATTCTATTAGGTAAAAAAGATACATGACCATGATATCAGTTCAATGAAAAACTTTATGCATAAATAATTACGTACCTAAGTAAATAGATTAGTTGGGCAGTTTCAGGTGATAATGTGGACACGCTGGACAAAAGCACCAATTTTTTTTAGGTACTTGTTAGGCCCATAGCTTTAAGTTTTTGATAACTAGGAATCACCTCCTCCGTCGGCCATCTTTAAATTTATGGCGGTCATTTTGAATAATACGTATATTATTAATATCTCGAGTTCTAAATAACGTAGAATCACAAACTTGGTATTTAAATATACGTAATTGGGGTCAAGGAATACAACTAGATATTTTTTAGAGTCGAGTTCCCAAAGGATATCAAACGGAACCCTGTTCCTAAGCTTCCGCTGTCCATCCCGCATTATTTGTAAAAATAAAAGGAGAAAGTATATTTTGTGTGGGGATTTCAATATCGATGTTCTGAAGGCATCGTTGATATCTAAAGAGTTTGTCCAGATCTTACAAAATTATGGCTTACAGTTAACCATCCATAGCCCAACGAGGATTACTGCTCACTCAAAAACTTGTATAGATAATGTAGCTTCTAACACAGAAGGAGCCGTGTCAATAATTCACGATCTAGGACTCTCTGATCACACAGCACAAACGTGTCAAATACCTGTTGCTAAACGGATGCCACCTCCAGTGGCCTGGTGGTACGACACAAAAAGGGACTACCACCACGAAAATCAAAAAAAGTTCACGAAGTGTCTCTTATCTTTAAGTTTTGATGGTGTTTTAGGGGAAGGAGATGCTTCCCAGGCTTTTACTACTTTTCATGATCTGTTCGTTCTTTTGTATAACTTGTGTTTCCCTATAATTAGAGTTAAGGTCTTAAACAAAGTAAATCAGTCAAAACCCTTAACTAAGTCAATGAGAACTTGCTGTCGTACAAAAAGGCAATTGTATCTGCTAAGCAGAAAATCAATAACGCATAAACAACGTTACTTGAAATACTCTCGCCTTTTAAAGAAATGTGTATTGTCTCATCAAAAAACGGAAAACATAAAATACATAGATAAGCAAAGCAATAAGTGTAAAGCAGTCTGGAATATAATTAAAAAGTATACCACATCAGACTGCAGCAGCAGATCTGTGGAAAAGCTTATTTTAGATAATGAATGTATTGATGACCCACAAAAAATTGCCGAATTAAATATGTAATTGATAATATGACATGCGACATTAATTATGACATCAATATTGCCAATCATGAATCCTCAATTTTTCTAAAGCCTTTAAGTGCGAGCGAATTGATTAGTATAATTAGTAGCCTTAAAAACTCGAAAGCAGTTGGTCACGACGATCTGAAGACAGATGTTATTAAAAAAAATGCTTATGTAATTGTACAGCCACTGGTGCATATACTAAATTTGTCGTTGGCGCAGGGCAGCTTTCCGGAAATACTAAAGAAGTCCGTAGTTAAACCCCTTTACAAAAAAGGGGCTAAGTCTGACATGGGTAACTATAGACCTGTAACACTTATATCCATATTTTCCAAAATTTTTGAAAATCAATGTATAATAGGTTAACACATTTTTTGGAAAATATTAATGTAATAAATGAGCAACAACACGGATTTAGAAAATCTAGATGTACTTCTTTAGCGACGTTTAAGTTAGTCAAAAGTGTATTAAATGCTATTGAGAATCGTATTCCAGCTACTGTTTTATTCATGGATATGAGTAAAGCATTTGATTTTGTGAGCCACAAGCGTTTATTAACGAAATTATATAGGTATGGGATTCGAGGTCCTGCTCATGACTGGATAAAGGCTTACCTCACCGGTCGAAGTCAATGTGTAGAGACACTAAAGTATTGTCCTAAATCTAGAAATTTAGTATCTTATCGATCAAATTATGTCAGCAATAACTATGGCGTACCGCAAGGTAGTATATTAGGCCCTTTATTATTTTTATTGTATATAAATGATTTACCGAATTACATATCTCATGAGTGTATTTTATTCGCGGACGATACATCAATTATAATAAAATGTAACGATTTATCGACATACAATGACGAAATAAATATGACATTATCGCGGACAATTGAATGGCTACATAATAATAATTTGAAAGTGAATTTAGGTAAGACTAATTTTATTCAATTCCATACTGACCGAAGTGACTCACAAAATTTAAATATAAGTTTTGATAATGTTCCTATTGAAGAGGTCCATCACACAAAGTTCCGAGGGATAGTCATTGATTCTCACTGCAAATGGAGGGACCAGGTGGAAAGTGTCTGTAGCAGAGTAAATAGCTTTATATATGCATTAAGAAGAATTGCGAAAACAGTTTCTATACAAGCTGCGCTAGTAGCATATCACGGTTATGTAAATTCTATTTTCCGATATGGAATAGTTTTGTGGGGTAATTGTTCTGGTAAAGACCAATTACTATTAGGTCAAAAACGTTGCATAAGAGCAATCTTTGGAATTGGTCGAAGGGAATCATGCCGGCCGTTTTTTATTGATAATGGCATACTCACCGTCCCGTGTCTGTATATTTTGGAGGTTGCCGTTTTTGTTCACAAATACAAAACGCAGTTTATCGAAGTACAGCAGCTAAGTACCCGTAATGTTCGATCACAGTATAAATATAGGTTACATAAACCTGCTGCCAAATTAGGACTTACCTCAAAAAATTCTTATATAATGTGTATCACAATTTACAATAAGATACCCGATACTTTTAAGTGTCAGAAATTAAAGTTATTTAAGAATTTAGTTAAGAATCTACTCATATATAAATGTTATTATAATATCAATGACTTTCTGAATGATTCATTTTAAGTGTAATCTCTTTCCTGACATTTATTTCTGTTTTGTTTTTATTTTGATTTGTAATCTTTTTTTTTTTGACATTGCTTTTACCTTTTTAATCGTAATATCTTTCATGACATTTGTTTTAATAATATATAAGTAGAATTAGACGTATGTACACCTGAAAAGGTAGGGTATGCTGAGTCCACCAGAGGTAATGCAACTAGAACTGCAAATTGTAACCCATGTCCCACATACATGAATAAATCATTTCATTTCATTTCAAATCATTTCATTTCATTTCATTTCATCCGGCTGTCTGCGTATCAGAAATAGCTAGACTGTTAAAATTTCTACAGAAGTTGTTTTTCTATTGCTGCTTTAACATACGTTCATATAAATAAAAATAAATTTTAAATTAAACAGTGCTCTCATACATGAAACGTAATTTTATTGCCCGTCCATAACAATAGGTATAATATATCTCTAGAACCGTAATATGTAGACACTTGACATTTCCGTAGATTATGTATTACTACTATAGCTTCTATAATAACAAGTTATAAAACTATATTGATGTTAATAATTGTTTTTTTAACATAACTTAAACCAACTCTAAGAAAAATATGTTTTACATTTATATGCAGTGTTATATCGGTAAAATACTTATCTAGTTGAATTCCCTGATCCCAAATACGTGTACCTATTTAGACACCAACTTTGTGATTCTAAGTGTCGTTAAACTCGAGATATTAATAATTAACTGTAAATAACACGGCCGCCAAAAAAATGGTGCTTTTGTACAGCGTGTCCACATTTACGACCATTTGTTCGAGCACTCTGCCCCACTAGATGAGATAAGTATGTTTTACACGTTAATATAAATTATAACATTTATAACACTTTAATAATTTATTTATTCATTTATACCGTATTGCCCGATACAAACGGTGGACTTAATGCCATTAGGCAAAATAATAATGGTTTACATTATTACAAAAACGTAATGTATGCAGTAGAAGTATCCATTACGCTTTCAAATAGATTTTACACTTAATAGGGTTGTCAACAACAGTAAAAACTTAGGTTCAGAAATACTTAGTTATTTTTGTTATAATAACTCTGTCTACGAACCCGGAGGTCCCGTTATTTAGAAACGGAAAAGAATCTTCATAGTAACAAAACGTTTTTGACGTTACATAAAAAATGCAGATCTTGTACCAAACTTGCAGAATATCAATAATCCGTTTTCCCCTGGGCGGCTAGTAATCCGAATAATATTATTAATATAAAATAAATGTTTGGAAATTTGTTACCAAATACAAAGCGGCAATTACACTGCGTCGTTCACTTAATGCGGTCGCCGAATTCATTTTAAACTACTTAGGCCAACAAACGTCGTCTTCACATTAGTCGGTCCGCCTACTACTAAGCGTTGGCAGCTGTCGATCGCCGAATGCGGCCGACTAACGTGTTCTTTAGACTTTTGCGGTCGCCGCATGCAGCTGCGGCGAACGACGAAGTGTAAGCCGCTTAAATAAAGTTTATAATCAGGTCTAAAAAAATAACATCTCGGAAATCATCTAATAGGATACATTAGGGGGTGATTGATATGTGTGGAAGGGAGTTCGAACGGACAAAGTCGTGAGAAAAAGCTTAGGTACTTATAGTAGTTAATATAAAGTAGTTAGGTATCTTTTATTTAATCTACCCATTAGTATAAATACGACATGTACTTTGTAGCACGCAAACTAAGTTTTCCTTTGTGTAAAAACGGTGCAATTTGGTAAACAAAAGCTATTCAAGGGTAACTGTAACGTAAGACACATTGCTATAATAAACTATTTGTAAATATTAATGTAACTAGCTTCTGCCCGCGACTACGTCCGCGTGGAACTCCTTTATATCGCAGCTCCATACAAACTTTCACCCCCCCCCCACATTACACCCCCTTAAGGAATGATTTCGGGGATAAAAACTATTCTATGTCACTCTCCATTCTTTCAACTATTATCTCCACTTCAATAATCACGTCATAGCGTCGCTCCGTTTTGCCGTGAAAGACGGACAAACAAACACTGTTAGTATGGATAGGTAACCGTTGGTAAAATTTTAAAGTTTCAATAAATAAATAAAGACAAAGCTTTTTAGAATTGAACACGTCCTACATACGGAACGTAAGAATACGTACCAATCTGATACGATGGACCTCCTTAATATATTGCGTCCCTAGTGACGTTATTTGCAACTTAGACTACAGGATAAACATAAACATACCCCAGATGACGGTTTCATATTACAATTTATCAGGTAATTATTAATATGCAGCATTGTTGTAAGTTTTTCATTTGTTTTCGAGGTAATCGCTTGTATAAAAAAATAATATCACTGTCAATTAGTACGAGTATACGTGTGGCTGCCAGACAACTCTTCGTCAAATAATTGGGTACTCATTTAACAATCTGGTGAGTATAAACAATTATAATTATGTGTCACCTTTGTTAACGATATTATACATATACATATGAAATATTATTTATGCTAAATGGTGACTCAAGTAAATACTTCACTGCCAGAAGTTCTCAGATATGAATATTACACGATATCAATAACAATGCTATTAGTTAACATTAAAATAAAAGATGTATAATGATGTATCTCTTGGTTTTATCTTGGGATTATTACAATGGTATCACTGCCTATGAACTCGTATAAAAGACAATTAATAAAAATAAATGGACACCGATGCGAACGTGGACGACGAAAAATGCGACCGTGGACTTAACGTACCTGCCTATTTACCATCGGCAGCTCTTAACGACATCATGTCTCTTTATTAAACATTAACGGTCTTATTCATAAAAAAACCTTAAAACACCGTTGATCAACGTTTTAGTTAAAACGTTCGCTAAGCCTAATTGACGTTTGTTAAAAAGTATGATTTATAAACCTCCACTAAGCCTCCGCTAACTAGTGGGCCGTTATTTGACAGATTAGAAATATTATGTTGCCGTTCTGGGAAATCATAGACCAAAATATGTGATTTTCGATTTAAAAAAAAGTTTGACAGCTTTAATACCGGCAAAATTGTAGGTTATTTTACTCAACGAAGCACGTAAATAACATGAAAACTACTAAAAACCATGTGAATACGTGACGCTGGAAGACAAGGTAAGAAAGAAAACGTATTTACTCAAATTTGGCATTAAATATGAAGTTAATTACCTAATGCTTAGTTTACAATTTATGCATTTTTCCTCAGATTGTGATACGGGTGTTAGTTACAGAATAATAATATTATGCGGACTGCCGCACCCCGGACAATTGCTCCGTTAAACAGTCAGTGGCTCCTTGAAGCTGGCCGTAAAACGATGGCCCGCCATCTCGACAGGACTCCACTGAATCCAACGGCATGAGTGCCTGGTTGCCGGAGAAGTTGGTCGTCGACGTAATCGAAGTCGATTAGGACACGGTTATCCAGGTAATTACCTAATATAACTTTTTGTTATACCTATATGAATTGTATGGATGACGTGCGAATGTTGGCGTATTCGAACGTATCAAGGAATCACCCGCTCTGCGGTATCTGTGCTTATTTCAAACGTTTCATTAATGTCAAACAAACGAAAACTGACTCCAACAACTAAAATGTGAATTGAATGTTGTTAAGAAACTTTCACAATGATGTGATGTTTGCTGGTTAGTGCTATTATTATTACCTATTAACTGAAAAGTTGAACCTGTGCTACAATATACATGGAGCCCGGTTTTCATCAACAAGTAAACATTCTCTCTAAATCCAAACAAAACGCTATAATATGAGGTAATGTTTTTATGCAAACAATAAGAGGTACACAATTTATTCATGAGCCGGTCAACTTATAAACTAGAACTCTGCTCAGTTTCTTTATTAAACATGCAGGTGGTTCACAGGGATTGGTTATATACATATACTAGCTAAAAATAAAACTAAAATGTATGAACATTAACATATAGTTGAACATCATGTTTTATTTTTTCAGATTGAAACAATTCCTGCTTTAGAGGCTGAAGTACCCGAGCCACAAGTCCGGAGAGCCCGCCAAGTGCCATCTAGAAGAAAGAGAGGTATTTATTTATTATAATATAATATAAGTTTAAAATAATAAACAGCCTTCCTGTGCTATTTATATTTAATATTGTTTTGTTTTTAATTTCAGATCTGTGGGTGCGAAATGTGCTGAAATTTAGTGCCGATTAGAACTACACAAGATCAAAGTGGAGAATGAAAGAAGAGACTCATTTCTTCTTCAATCTGCATCCAGCAGTTTGAAGAGTACTTGCTTTATATATTAGTTGGTATTAAATAAAATATGCAGTAAGCGAATTGTGTTTAATTTGTAATAATTAATCTTTTGACAATTGTACTGTACAACAACAATTGAGTCAACCTATTTTCCTTGTAAAGTTAGGGGTATTAATATACATACATACTCGTAAATATCTGTACAGGCTTTATTGATAATGACAAAGGTGAGTACATACAGTAAGTGTGAGTTAGTACCCCTGACTGTACTAAATCGTATCTGGAATAAGGTATGGTTATATTATTAAAACTTTCACTGCCAGGAACTTGTTTAACGGGTGGGCTTGCCACTGTCATACCTATAGGTTAGGGTATCCACCCTATCCAGCCACTACAGACAGAAGGTGAGTATCCACCAGAGCTGTGCGCTATGCTCTGGTGGATACTCACCCTAAAAATGGTACAACAACAGTGCCACACAAGCAAGCATATGACCCACCTGATGGTAAGAACAGAACCCACAGTGTAAAACCGAGTAGGTACCTATCTATGTATCTATAGATCGTTGAATCCACGAGGACGCACCCCAATGAATACGCTAAGGTCGCTAAGGACAAACTAGTTTGCAATGAGATGCTGGGGTGCGTCCTCGTAGATGATACGTAACCTACTATGAACAGCGGCAGTGGCAGAGCGGAGGACGGACGGCATGTTAGGTACTCTTTCATACAAGTTCGAACCTTACGAGGGATAGGTAACGCCACCGACCTGCGCTGCACCGCTCCGCGTAACCTCTGCTTGCGGGTTAAGTAGCAGTTTTATTTATTAACCTACCTCCTGGGCATTCCAAGGAATAAAATCCCTTTCGGTTGATGAAACATTGCGCTGCATGGCTGCCATTCTTTTGGTGTCAGGCCACCACGTCTCCGGTCTTTTGTAGGTCCGCTCTCAGTAGGCGCACAATTCATTACATTATACCTATACGTTCATTACTTAATACGACACGACGACCACACACGACAAGTTTATTCACATTCACCCAATGTCACTGATAACTTTAGAACTTGAAATGCGCGTGCATGGTGTTCCCGCTATTCTTCGTGCAGGAATTACAATTTTAATCGAATCTATAACTTTTTATATGTAAAATCTCATTTATTTATCTGGTTACATCATTATAAATTGACAAAATCAGCTTCGATAACATAAAAACATTCAAAATCTTATTGCGAGCTTCCTCGAATACCGGCCGTCAACATCAGCTGTTTTCAATTTGGCGGCCATTTTTTCCTTAAAATGCAGATAAAACAGGTTTAAAGAAGGGTCTACCGTTCGCTAAGTTAGCGAGTCGTTAAAATAGGCTTGACGGACCGATCTGCGTTAACTGACGTTTATGAATCACGTTTTTGCGAAACAGTGCTATAGGCTCGCTATAGCACTGATTTAACTTTTTATGAATAAGACCGTAAATTGTTAAAACTGTTACCGGCTAAATCCCGTTACCAATAATGAATCTAACTACTAATACGAATACTAATTACTCTCTAATTACTAGGAACTTTGATCTGCTCTTAGTTTTCAATCATGTCTATGCAACGATTTATTAGAAAGCGGTCCTCGTCGTAAAGTGTTGCCATCTGATGTTAATCCTTCTGTACACATGAATGGATGTGTGCCCTCTGAATGCAGTCTCCACCAGCGCTCTAGTTATGGACTACGGCACATGCCGGTTCATCTATTTGCTTCGACAATTCGCATGCAAATACTATATCAATTTGTTATACGCACTTGATGAAACACTTTAATGTCGGTGCAGGCGCAACGACAATTGGTAACTACATGCTTTAGATTTTTTATGGGACAAACGCGCTGCGCAGCCAAACCGGCTCAGAGTCATGTGGACTACGTTACGGTACATAGCGCGTCGCAACGACTTTAACGTT
This sequence comes from Epinotia demarniana, assembly GCA_945867215.1. Lineage (NCBI taxonomy): Eukaryota > Metazoa > Arthropoda > Insecta > Lepidoptera > Tortricidae > Epinotia > Epinotia demarniana. The sequence goes on from OX244263.1 coordinate 19,596,204, forward strand.
ACGCCTTCGCCCACACTTACACAATACTCAGTCTCCGTAAACCTGCAACACATTGAAATCACACCATACGAAGTGTCTAACTAAATGAACCTCCTGTAATTGTTTGTGGCTGGCAACGCGCCAAAACCAACAGTTATAGATTAAGCCTTCGCGATTCAATGGCAATGTCGGCAATTTGGGCGATTCTACAGAATGTGTGTATGAGGAATAGGCTGCTTGAGAATGATGGGTACACACATGCTGTGTACACCTTGTGTTTGCTACCGGCACGTGCCAGGAAAGGAGCAGAGGTGATGTTATATTAGTTTGCTTCTTACTTTTGTGTACAAGTTCCATCGTTTATTTGTTTTCTTAGAATTGACATTACCAGAGCTACGGTAGCCTAGTGGTTCAGGCATGCGGCTGTCAAGCGGCGGTTGTGGGTTCGAATCCTGGCTCGTACCAATGAGTTTTTCGGAACTTATATGTACGGAATATTTACCGTTAGCTTTCCGGTGAAGGAAAACATCGTGAGTAAACCGGTCTAATCCCAATAAGGTCTAGTTCTCCCTCTGGTTTGGAAGGTCAGATGGCAGTCGCTTTCGTAAAACTAGTGCCTATGCTAAATCTTGGAATTAGGTGTTAAAGCGGACGCCGGGCTCCTTTAGGGGCATTACCGGAAAAAACGGTAGGAGGATGATGATGATGGATATTGGATATTCAACATTGGTATTGGGTACCTCGAATATATTATAAGCATAAATATTCATCACTTAACACAATCAGATCCGTAGAATACTACCTGTATGCCAAAGTAACTCTATCTGCATACTAACTACTCAACCAATTTTGGCCGAAATTTGGAGCAATTAAAATACTTAATAGCCTTACTGATAGACATCATAGATTACATTATTTTTTGAAAATTGCCCCTCTGGGTGTTGATAAGGAATTTACACAGAGTCCTACGCAACGGATTGCATAATACAATAAATCATTGAGAAGTGATTTCTAACCGACTTCGATACAAGGAAGAAGGTTCTCAATTAATTCTATCCTATGTTTATCGATAATTCTTTGCCATATAGTCCGAATTTGATCATTAATTTTGTTCGGAAGCAGGTATTTGCAGAAAGGTCTCATATAAATCTGGTGAAGATCTGATGATCGGGTCTAGGAGGAATTGAATGAACTCCTCAAATGTAATAGCCAGTCATATGGCGATTTCGGTATTTTAAAAAAACTCACCGCTTATAGTACTTAAATCATGCATGTGCTCTCGGAAACCATCCATTTTCTGATGTTAAACTGACGAATTACGACACTCCGCAATGATGTAGATACTTCACCGATTATTGGGATTCCGTTGACGCAGCAACTAATAAGGAAGCAAAGGTTATTCCGAGAGCCTTTAAGGAATCGAGAGAACTACTCAAATATTATCTGCCCATATACAGTGACTTAGCTGTTTTCTGTAACAGCCAAAGTTTTAGCTTTCGAAAAGCAGTTCATGTATAGTAAAGTGGAAAGGAAAGCGAGGCGGTATGTAATAGATGCACAGCGACGTACAAAATGGTTTTTGTTTCTGAAGTACAAATATTTTTTCCTTAAGTTATTTGTAGTTATAACTACTTAAGTAGGTTTAATATAAATTATTTACAGCCATAGAACCAATGACCTTTAAGAAATTAACTGTGGTATTTCAAGACGTTACCTTTCTTTGCTCATTTGTTAGTCAAATAAGTTTGGATCTGAAGGCTGTGCAAGTTTCGTATCTATTATTAATTACAAGTATTTCTGCGAGAGGCGGGTTGGTATAAAATTTACATACCGAATGTACCTACCGCAATCGATGTGATACCACAGAGGAAATTCTTTGTCACATATCTCGCTTAAAACGTATTTAGTAGCCTCGGGGTGAACAAGCCCGTAAATGTTTCTGCTCCCATGCTTCAAAACAGATATCGTGGAACGTGCGTCCAATCCAAACCTTTTATTTCTCTCGCCTTGCTGGGTAGCTATCACTTTTTAAACGTAGGTCCAAATCGGATCGCGTCGTGTTAAAATTAAACGTGAATAATACCTACCTTGGTTTAGCACAATAGTCAAGGGTGTTGCAAAAGGAAAAATGAATAAAATTATGCAGGGTCAATCCATGTGAATACGTCTATAAGTAGGTATAGCGGGCGCCGTACGCCGTACAGTCTCGGATCACTATAAAAAAAATTGAATGCTTGACACAATTGAAACGTATTCGATATTCTTTTAAAATGATTCTAATCATCAAATACTACGCGTATCTAATGCTAAATTTAACTTTTTCTCCGTTTGAATTTTTCAAAATCCGGCCCCCGTGCTTTGTAGCGGTGAGTTTTTTTAAATAATTAGAACGCTTTTAAAGAGACTGATAGCGCCTGCCTATGATAGCCGTGCAGTACGATACTGAAGTCAAATTCGCAGAAATTATCATGACGCAATACTGTTTACGCAAAATTTCTAGGCTCGGGTATTCAGTGGGGTGCCTGTCGTATCGCATAACGTTGATCGTCCTAAAAATTTTTGGCCGAAAATGTTTGGCATGAGTGGCATACTACTTATTTAGCCTATTCATTTTTGCGCATACACATTTAAAAGTTCTAAAGTATGTTTATCCTAATATTGATTACTCGAACATCGAATTACCTAAAAAGTAAAAGTCCTAATTTTCATTGTCATGGTAATTATTTTGCCTATTATTAAATTAGCTAAACCACATATACTAGTTTTTTCCTAAATTGTATACTATTTTTAAACCGTGAGCAGACCCGACCTACATCTAGATAAATAAGATAGGTTCGTTAGTTGCCATTTATCCCTCAGAGCAGAAATAGGGGCCCCGCGAAGCGGGGTTCCGTCGACACGAGGGCGGGTCATAGGTTATTGAAGTATTAGGAAATTCTCAGCAGAGCCAACCTTCATTTGGATCATTTAGATAGGTTCGTTAGTTGCCTTTTGTACCTCAGAGCAGAAATAGGCGGGGGCGGGTATAAGTAATTTAAGTAATAGGCAATTCTGACCAGATCCAGCCTGCATTTAGATTATGCAACATTTTTAGAACATTAAATGTTAGTAACATCAAAGTTATGCACATCAATCATTCTTAAAAAAAAACTTCGACACAATAAACATTCGGACAATAAATATTTAGGACAATCGATATTAGGAACAACAATTTCGGCAAATAAAAAATATGCACAACAATGTTTATGCCATACGTTATTCGGCATAAAGTTGGTATGCGACAAAATAGTAGGACCAAAAATTTTATGCCACCCGATATAGAACCCATTCAGTGTTATTTAACGCATACGCATACGCATCACCTTATTTTTGCTTCAGCCTTTGTGTCGGCTTTTACGGAAGCTAACAATGTTACCATACACATTCGTTTTTAATAATTCTGCGCGACACATGGATTTTAGCTGGACACCGGGTGATGGTAATCCAATGGATTCGCAACGTCACATCAAGAGACTTAGTTCAATAGAGGACGTGGGTAGGATTAAAACGAACGTGGCGTAAATTGGTTGAAGTATACCTATTTGAATGTTGAAAAGTAAGCCTACTCCAATGTTTTCGTAGAAATTCATCATCATCATCATCATATCAGCCGAAAGACGTCCACTGCTTTACATAGGCCTCCCCCAAAGAGTGAGCAGTGACTGGTCCTGCGCCTCCCGCATCCAGCGGACTCCAGCAACCTTTACCAGGTCATCAGTCCACCTTATGGTGGGCGGTCGGGGGTCGTCCTACCCACGCCGCGCCTTCCGGTACGTGGTCGAAATTCAATTCGGTCCAATTTTTTACTCTGTTCAACATAATGTAGATATTTTATTTTCTTTGTAGGTAAGTGGTCTCAAAATAAAGTAGGTAGTAGATTGTGTCAAAAGTGAGCATAATGATAATTATATTTACGGCGAGGGCGGTTTATTGAATCCTGAGTGAAACGAAAGATTCTGCAATATAATCCCGGGCGTAGGTAAAATCTTGAGCGTAACGAATGGTTCAAGTGTTTACGCCCGAGGCGAAAATAATTTTGATAATGGCTCATACTCCTTTTCACACCTTCTATGAGGAACATTTTGGTCCCATATTTGAGGGCAACAATAACTGTTTTCTGTATAGCTGGTGAGAACATTAAATTACATACATACATTCATTCACGCCTTTATTCCCAAAAGGGGTAGGCAGAGCACATGAAACGTATGTTCCAAACGTATGTTCCAGCGCCACTTTTAGCATAAATGTGGGTATAAAAGATCGACTAAATGTGATATTGCAGTGATAGGTTGCTAGCCCATCGCCCACAACACACTTCAACCCTGGTCCCTTAGTCGACTTTTACGACACCCACGGGAAGAAAGGGGGTGGTGAAATTCTATCCCGACACCACACGGGTACGAGAACATTAAATTTTCGTATGTTTATTATTAAGTACAACCTCTTTATCATCAAAAACAATATCAAATTTTCATTATATTTTAATGATCTAAATAGAATCTAAGCGGCAATAAGTATATGCAGAAACTTTCCGACATCAAGCAAAAATTTTGCTCACACGTATCCGAGGTGTCACAGTTAATTATTTCACACGTACGCAATCTTCAGCAATCTGAGCAAGAATCGAGTTTGAAACAGTCTTCGTAATACGACTTAGAGTCTCTTGGCAAGTATCTAGAAAGTTTGATTTTGTCAGCCGAGCCTTCAACCCCTTACCCATTTAACTTTACAATTCGGAGAGGGACTTTTGGATCTTGACCTTGACCTCTTTTCCATCGCATGTGTACACATGCATGCATTGCATGTCTATGTATATTGATCACGTTACATATATGGTTTTTGATGTTTTCTAGCTTTCTCTTAATCAATTTAATAGTACATGCGCCTGTCATATAGAGATCTTGGTTCAAAAGCCCAAATACATGAATCTTATAAATTCTTTCAATAGGTTAGTATAGATAAAAATATTATTAGTGAAAAAAAGCACGAGCTATTTTTTTCTTAGTTTTTTCTATATATTATATGGGTTGGTATGTATTATTTTTAACCGACTTAAAAAAAGGGAGGTGGTTCTCAATTCGGTTGTAATTTATTTTTTCAATATTTTTTACCTCAGAACTCCGTCATTGATGTGCCAATTCTTAATTTTTTTTTGTTTGTAAGAATATGCTTTGATGGGGGTCCCACATTTTTCAAAAATTCAGTTGAACGATGGGATCCATGAGGAATTGAGGGAACTCCTCAATTATATTAGGCAGGCGTGTAGTGATTTTGGTATTTTCTGTTATAACTCGTGCATTTACACCCGGAAATCATAAATTTGGTGAAGTGCAATTGATGATGATATTTACTAAAAAAGTGCGTCACAGATTCTGATAAGTTTCCGTTGAAATAGCAACTAATGAGGTGCCAAAGGTGATCCTTGTGGAATCGACGGAAGTCCTCAAAATATTATCGGGCCACATACAGCGATTGGAGTTTTGTCCCTAATAATCAACGCATTTGCTCTCGGAAATCAGTTATGTAATAAAGTGGCTTGGCGGAGTACTAAATTGAGGTCGGTTAAAACTTTTTTTTTAAAGTAAATTATTAAAAAAGAGAATGTGTAGGGATGCGCTGGCCCCTGTCTTTGAAGCAAGTAGTCGAGGATGCAACCGGGATTAACGATGAGATGAGAGAGAAAGGTTTAACAAATAGTTAAATCTTTGAAGTCGGTGTCTTGAACCGAGTACTGTGGACTATTACATAAACTCGGTGAATGCCTCTTTCATGACACGATATAGGCACCATGGCATTGTAGTGAGTGAGATTAGGTATTGTATTGTAGGATCCTAATTATCAGCCGCTGCCTCGTTGTTCGATCCCTACATTATTATGTGGGCGTTTTTGTCATCGGATAAGTATCTCTCGTATCAGTAATAATTTCCAAGTGGTTTAACTAATAATTTACTTTAAAAACAAAGTTTTAACCGACTTCAATTTCGTACTCCGCCAAGCCACGAGAACATTTCCTATTTTTTTTACAATTTACCACATGAACTGATCCGATAGCAAATGCGTTGATTACTATAGAAAAAATCCGAATCGCTGTATGTGGGCCGATAATATTTGAGGACTTCGATCGATTCCCCAAGATCATCACCAATGGCACTTCATTAGTTCCTATTTCAACGGAATCTTATCAGAACCTGTGACGTACTTTTGCACTTTTAAGTACATAATTGAGAAATTCGATAATTGAAATTGAAAAATTGAAAAATTGTTTATTCAGTTAAGAGCTTACAGTGTTTCTTATATCCAATACTTCTGCCAAACCACATAGTGGTTTGTTGGCAGACGATGCTCCAATTTGTACAAATTGTTTAGTAAGCTGTTTGAATATACCAAAACTTAATTAATAAAATGAAAAAAAAAATGAAATGAAATCACTGACCGGCCATTGGCAGACTTCATTTCAATGTAATGAAGTCTACATATGGTCGATCAGGTACTCTTACTTATCTAGGTATGGTTCATCGTTATCTCTTACTTCAATACTGAACAATAAACATACTTAGGTTGGAATATTGAGCTGTTCGATTCTCTCGTGAATTTGTACTTGAAATTTGAGTCTTCAGGATATAATAGGGTATATAATATTTTGAAAGAAATAGGGCAGCTTTAAATTTCATGTTTTACATTTATATTTTTAGTGGTTGTATTACATTTTTTAATTTATCTAATAATATATTGCTTACTTTCTTTCTAAATGATTGTTTTGTTGTACATGTGTTTTTTAATTCTGACGGTAAATCGTTGTATATTAAGGGAATTAGGTATTTTCTACTTCTTTGTCCGTAATAATTTGTAAAACTAGGCAGAGCTAACCTGTCACTGTTTCTATTTCTTATTAGCCTTTGATTGGCAATAGGTTTTTTATATTCATCGTTACAAAATTGATCTAAGGCTAGTAGTAACACTACTTTTTCGTGAACTGGTAATATTTTACATTCTAAGAAGAGATTTTCATAGGTACTATTCTTACATCTTTGTTTAGTCTTATTATCGACCATTAATTTCATGAATCTAATTTGCAGGGCCTTTAACTTATCCAAATATGTTTTAAATGTACGACCGTAGCTTACCAGTCCATACGACAAAAGTGAGTCCACGAGCGCATAGTATACCGTGCATAATGTAGCCCTATTTACGACGAACTTCAAGTGGTGGAACTTTACAAGTACGGATCTTAATCTATTGCATAAGCTAGTTACATGCGGCTGCCATGAGAACTTATGGTCTATGAGCAGGCCTAGGTACTTGTACTGCTCCACCACCTGGAGCTCGGCACAGGCGCACGCGGCTACTGCCGCCCGCGGACTGTGTAAGCAATCAAAGCTATGCCCCACTATACACGGTCGCCTATACCTATCCCTAGAGTGCGGAGACCTTATGCACATACACTTTGTTTTTTCAATATTGATTATAATGCCATTATCGTGTGCCCATTTTATTACATTAGTTAAATCTTCTTGTATTCTGTATTCTATCAAGCTTAGGTCTTTATCCGCGTAAACTAGGCAGGTGTCGTCTGCGTACATATATATACTACAGTGTTTGATTACATTACACAAGCTATTAACATGAACTATGTACCCGACGGGCCCGATCACGGAACCGGTCGGCACGCCGCTGGAAACGCACGCGGGCGCGCCGCACTCGCCTGCCACCGCCGTGCGCAAGGTTCGATCCTCGAGGTAGGCGCGGAGCCAACCGAGAAGTGTTCCCGCGATTCCACACTCTTCCATTGCCTGAAGCAGCTGGTTGTGGCCCAGTGTATCAAAAGCTTTTTTAAAGTCTATGCAAACCACAACCACCTGCTTCCGCTGGTCCAGAGCCTCGTTGATCTCATCAGTAACCTGCGCCAAGGCGGTCGTCGTGCCGCGGCCCCGACGGAACCCGTGTTGTGATTGAGTCAGAATGTTATTCCGTTCCAAGAAACCGCTTATTTGAGCTGTTAAGTATTTTTCTACTAACTTATTGACTGCTGATAGAATGGCAATCGGTCGATAATTTGTGTATTCATTATATGGGCCTTGTTTGTATATTGGCCTTATTGTAGATGACTTCAATAATTTTGGGTACATAGCTTTTGTTACACACAAATTAATAAATTTTGCTATAATAGGACTTATTCTATCATTTAACAGCTTTAAATCACGTACTCGTATCTGATCCAATCCAGGGGACTTTTTTTTCACTTAGACTATTGATAATTTTCTTAATGTCGTTTGCCTGCGCTTTAACAAACCTTAGTGATACTGGGCTTTTGTGCACGTATTTTGATCTGTCTAGGAACTTAATATTACAAGTATGTCTTATTTCTAAAATTTCCTGAGTAAATGTTTGAGAAAATTTATTACAAATATTTATGATGCTATCGTTTTTACCTAAATGTTTTTGTATTATACTATCTATGCTTAGTTTCTCTGTCCCAGTCCACAAATTAATTTTTTCCCATATTTTTCTACTATTATTTTTACACTGTTTCAATTCTTCCTGCCTGGATTTATTTTTAGCTTTATTTATACATTTATTTACCCTATTTCTATATTTATTATATTGCAGTCTCAAATTCATATCGTTAGGGCTACTTTTCCATTTTTTAAATAATTTATCTCTTATTAGTAACATTTTTTTTAATCTCTTATTAATCCAGGTTTTATCCTTACGCTTGACACGCGGCGTTATTTCAATTTTAGAGTCACTATAAACACTAGAAAATACTGAGCATAAACTGTCATACAACTCTAACGGGCACTCGAGTTGCCTTAACTCTTCCCAGTTAACACTCTCAAATAGCGTTTCAACAGTTTTTTCACACAAAATAATCACTGGTGTTCGCTTACCAATTTGTGCATGGTCCACGATCGAGAGGTTCACTCCTATGGGGTAATGATCTGATACCTTTGTGGTGAGCACGTATGAGGACACCGCGCGCTGGGAGCGCACCCACGCGTGGTCGATGCAGGTGCGCGTCACCTGGCCGCCGTACACCTCCTCGCGGGTCACGTCGTTAATGGCACATTCGAGGCCCAATTCAGACATGTTATTTCTATATAGATTAATGACACTTCCTGAACCTGCTTCATTTAAGAGATCTATATTAGTATCGCCGATTACTATCAAGTCTTGTCCGGTTGGTATACTAGAGAGTAAACGGTGTATATCAGTCACAAATCCGTGTTTGTTTGTCTTCGGCGGCCTATATACGACGAATAAGTGTGCTAACTTTTTTCCATCCTCCAAGAGGTCTCCGTGCAATATCTCACTATAGTTGGATTTAATTATGGTTGCCGCGAAATTGAACTTCTTTCTGACATACACCAGTATTCCTCCGCCCCTAGATGTTTCTCGTGTCATTATATGCGTGTCGTAGTTCTCTAGTTTATACAAAGGTAGTTCTTGTTCTCTTATATTTACTTCCGTAAGTGCAATAATATCTATTCTATCTATACAACCACTTAAAAGTAATTGTAGTTCGTTGAAATTTTTTCTTAGTGATCTTATATTTATGTGAATAATATGTAAGCTTAATGTATGTGATTTGATTTCATTGTTCCAAATATCCAAGTTTTCGTATTTTTTGTATGATATGTTAGACTGAATGTGAACAGTATTATCGTTGAATTTTAATTACTAGATAACTCTGTACATAGACACAGTGTTATATTAGGTTGGGATCGTTGCAGCGATATCCATAGGTATATCATTTCTCATTCTTTAACAAAGAGTCTATATCATTTAGTGAACGGATCACTTTTATCTTTGCGTCGGCCGGATCATCTTTCCTAATCAGAACCTTTCCATTTTGCACCCATATGAACTTGTAAGTAGGCCTTAACTCGTTTTTGGCCGTCCATAGCAAGTTCCGCACATGCTTCGTTAAGTCCTCATTTATGTAAATTTTGTCTTTATTGGCATTTTCAAATATGTCATCATTTGTTAGCTTTATTGTTTTCCTGGCCGCCAGCCACTGGTCACGGGCCGCCCGCGTTGCCATGGTGATAACAACGGGCCGAGGCCTGCTGCTCGCGCCAGTAGCGCGCCCTTCAGTTTGCTTACGGGCGGTAGTTGATTTAACGGCGGCGGGTTTCTCGCCTACCCTCTTTATCTCGCGAACTTGATGGGCGTCAACTCCCAGCTTATTTGCTACCTGCTGTATAGCCTGTTCCAGCACTACACCATCTTTATCCTCCAGGCCGATGATCTCCACATTTTTTTCTTTCTCCTTGTTTTCTAGCCAGGTTACCCGATCCTCCAGGGCCCGGTTGCATATTTCGAGGTGATTATTTTTTTGTTCTAGGGTCTTTAATTTATTGTTTGTCCTCTCTCTCTCCTCGATAAGTTCCTGGTACTTTTCGGCGTAAAAACTTATGTCTTCTGACATAGCATCCAAGGTTTTTTCTATTTTATATATAATGGATAGCTTTTCGTTCACTTCCTTTAAAAGTTTTTCCGTCGTGACCTTGGCTGGATCAGTGCTAATGTGCGGTTGCTGCTTTACTGGTGTTTGACAGTCTTCGCATAATTCCGTATCGCTAAATCGCTTTATTTTTGCGGCGCATTTTTGGTGAAAAGCGCCCTCACACATGCCCTTGCAGCGGACAATACTGTCACTTTTAACTTTAGCTAGTGATAATTTACACTGCTTACACTGCACCATCGTGAGTAATGTGACACTAAGATTAGAAATTACGATAATCCTACAATAAGTTTAGGTAACACTTTAATCCGTACACAGGTAGTTAGTTAATTACGTCACAGCGCGTTATCAGTTGCTTCGTCCGCTCGGTAGGAGCTCGGCCGGCCGACTGATAAGTCATCTGTGGTCTTCATCATCAATTCCTCGCCACCAAATTTATGATTCCGGATGTAAATACACGAGTTATAACAGAAAATACCAAAATCACTACACGCGTGCCTAATAGAATTGAGGAGTCCCCTCAATTCCTCATGGATCCCATCATCTTTCTGAATTTTGAAAAAAATGGGACCCACCTGGAAGCATACATACGAACAAAATAGTTATTTACGATACATGTGCCGAAAATAGGAAATTCGCAACGAGTGGTGGTAAATTAAAACACGACTGTAGGGAGTGTTTTAAATCGACACGAGCTTTGCTTCATCTGGCCATAATGCGAGTTTTCCCGTACGCGCAGCGTGCAGTAAAACGCACATTATGGCCAGGTGTGACGTAAAATTTGTTTATGCGTGTTTGGTTATTATCAAAAATGTTGACTCGTGGTGACTAGAAAAGTGATAAATAGAATGGACGCCATTGGAAATTCTTGCCGATGTGCAATTGTGAGTAAAAACCTGTTGTCATCTTTATGATTTGCTTAATGTAAAGTAAATAATTTGGCAGGCCTATAACATTTTCATCTTATGAAAATGATTTTTTCCTCGCAAAATGTGTTGAAAAACGTCGTATGATACGCGTGAGCTTTGATAATTACATCAGAGGCAAAATTGGTCACGCGAACCGTATCACAATGTACTATTTCGAATCGGCTCATCAATGACGGTGAAGAGTCGGTTAAAAACAAAAACTTAAGTGAATAAAGCAGGCGTGAGTCATTTACATTACTTACCAAAAAAAATTAACAAAAACAAAGATTTATAATTACTATTGCATAAGTGTTCTACCATAATATTTAATGGCTAACATGTTCCGATATCGTAAAACAAAATTTCATTACTTAGGGATCACACTCCTGTCAAATATTTGTTCATGCCATCCAAACTGATGATTTTGAGCAAAGCAAAAAAACGACGCAGGGCTTCGTGAAAAGGAAGATAGTTCTAGCGCCCTTGCGCTTCACTTGACTCGTCTTGGCGGGAGCACTACCGTGCCCGCAGATATGCGTATCTATATCGTCGCCCATAGTACAAGCTTCACTTAGTTTGGGACTGGTTCGATTTGTGTAAGACTGTCTCTCTCATTATTTCGCTTAATTTATATTTCAGCTTCACTTAGTTTGGGACTGGTTCGATTTGTGTAAGACTGTCTCTCTCATTATTTCGCTTAATTTATATTTCAGCTTCACTTAGTTTGGGACTGGTTCGATTTGTGTAAGACTGTCTCTCTCATTATTTCGCTTAATTTATATTTCAGCTTCACTTAGTTTGGGACTGGTTCGATTTGTGTAAGACTGTCTCTCTCATTATTTCGCTTAATTTATATTTCAGCTTCACTTAGTTTGGGACTGGTTCGATTTGTGTAAGACTGTCTCTCTCATTATTCCGCTTAATTTATATTTCAAACCTGAATAATCTTTAAGGTATTGAAGAACAAAAAACACTCAGTTTATTCAAAAATATCCCTAAATAACAAAACGGTGTAAGAAATTTATGCGGCATAAAAAAGGTAAGTTGTGATCAAAGAGATTAAAATGCAAATTGCGACATTATGCAGAAAGTCTAAATAATACCATGACAAAACAAACTTCATTCATCTTATACTTACATACAAAAAACATTATTGTATTTAGGCTCTCGTCAAATTAGTAAGGCATAAAACCTTTAACTTTAAGCCATTTTCTATTCTAGAATTACTAGACCGTTCTCTCCGATAAATTAAAGTAAATTACATTTAAGGACACCGCGTTTTAGTCCCTTAGTAACTCAAGGCTAATAACTTGGTGATGAATTGATGAGACACTAACATAACCCAAGGATTGTTTACTAATAATATTCCTTGATAGGCACCAGTGGCGAAGCGTAAAAAATTTCGCAACCCGGAGTAAAAGAAGAGTTATGTAGTGTTACGTAATAGTTTAGAGTACCTACATAACTATATAGAATAAGTAGTGCATTATTGCAGCGGCCGGGAAGTAGCAATTCGTGGATGAGTTGATTTTGTCGGATGAAGAAGCAAAGCTGAATCCGAAAATAGAGACGAATCTACGAATTGCCGTTCCCGCCAAGGCAGATATAGTGCTTTGCTCCAAAAATGTGAGGAAATCATATAATATTTTCAATAATCTTAAAATAGCGAGTATGTCAATAACCTATCAAGTTCCCCCGCCTAACTTGTTTTTTTAAAGTATGTACACGGCAACGGCATGACTCGTATTGCCAGTTTGAATTGGCATAGATTAAAAAAAATATTTGAAATGTTTTATGCAATTAAAATGATTAAGTAAAGATTAAACGGGATTGCAATCGTAATGCATTTCATTTTGTCCTTAGTTTTATATCGATAAATATTTTTATTTTTTCATTGAAAACAATTTGAGACATTTTTAAAAACGTCACTTCGATCACATTCGAAAGTAGGTACGCGTTTTGTCTATGATCTTAAAAATAAAGAAATCTCGGAAAAACTTTAAGCAGGCTTCAAAGGGGCGTAATTTGTCACTGCAACTTGTAATAATTGGAAAGAGACAGCCATACACTCCTAACCAGTCTATCTAAGCAAGTTGTTGTGACAAGTTCCAAGGTCCTTAAACGTACGAGCACTTGGCTGTTTGTAGTGATTCGTCTTAGTCAAAGCATATAAGTTAAAAGGTAAAAAAGTATACATTTAAGGAATTTCATACATTTTCCTGGCCGCTAAAACTGTACAGTTATGACTTTTAACTTTTTAAATTTGCTACAGTAACAAGGAACTTCGTGTGCTATTTTTTCTACAGTAAGGCGAACATGTCCGAGCATATTGGAGAAAAATCAATTATAGGCAAGCCGGTGGGAATCAGTTTGTATGATGGGGGCTTTAGTGATTTTTTTCTCTCGGTTTTTGTCGGAAAAGTTCGTATTTATCTTGCTTTCTCAAATAGCGTACATATAATTTATATTTATATTATACAAACGGTGATTTTTAATCTGTTATACGTGGGGTAACCACGTAACGTTTTGAACGCGCGTTAGGTTAGGTTAGGTTAGGTCCAACTGTCATTTTCTATAACTGACGCGCGTTGAAGGGTCGAACACATAGCACCGCCGCGCGATATTTCCCTACAAACCGCTAGCGCGGTCAAACAGGCTGCGCAACGTCGGCAACGCGCCCCGCCAGCAACCCGCCGCGCGCAGGCCGCGCGCCCGCGATTGTCGCGCCGCGCGACCGCCACGAGCGCGGCGCGTCAGTGTGACGCCAGAAAGCGCAGCGCGCGGTCTGTACGTAGTGCTGGCGGATTGATGGCGCGAGGCCAGCGCGATGCGCGCGGGACGCGCGCGCGATGCCGGCTGGTTGTTGGCACGATGCGCGCGTGCTCTGTGTGACCGGCCGTCCCGCGCTCGTCAAGCGCCGCTACCGCCCCGCTGGCACTCTGTTCAACCCTTTATAGATATGCGTTACGTGATCGACCTGCTGGAGTCAAAAAATATTAAATACCAGTAAACCCAATAAAGTTTTTTTTTTTTTTATTGAGAAACAAACAGTCTTAAGGCGCCGTAGGTTCATGGTCTTCTCTCCCTTTCACTGAGCATAAGCGTGAGCGAGATGGAAGTGCATACTCGGAAGCGCGGAAATCATGTTTTTTAATTTTAAGTTTTCGGCTGTTTAAATAAATAAAAAAGTAAACACTGAGTTTTCTTAAACATGATATTGCCGATTTTTAGAAGCAATTTTAATATTTTTAGCTTTTGTGCATAATTTGTAACAAATATTTTAAATGTATTTCAGACCATTTTAGACCTATGTTCGTGATTTTTTTTCTATCGAGCGAAAATTGCTTAATCATGTTTCTAAACACTGATTTCCCTGCAGAAAAGCCTTAAGATTACCATTCGTATTTTTTTAAACCTTATTATTATAAACAGACGCATTATATTGTTTCAAAAACACTGTTCGCTTGACTTCGCTGAACCTACGGCGCCTTAAAAAAAGAACACATCAGTAACTTAGCTATGGCTATTTAGGTAATACAGTTATAGACCTATAGTTAAATACATTTTTATAAACAGTCGAACAGATCTCAATAGAAAAGGTCTCATACAATTAGTTATTTAAATTGGATGATAATATTTGCACTAATATCCACTGAATGTATGGTCACATTACATTTCTTGAAGGTAGGTAGATACATATGTCAAATTTTAGCCTTATGGCGGATAAATATCTATCTGCTATAACAAAGCCCGCATAAATATCTGACACGACTCTAATTCTAGTGCCGTTAAGACGCTTCACATATTTTTGGTGGTTTTACTATGGCAGATGCTGATTCTGGTGACTGTACCATTTTTATTTTTACATTGACGAATAAGGTTTTATAGGAATTGACATTAATTAAACCTTTCAGTAATTTAATACGGTAACTGATTTAAAGTTCGGGCATGGCTTTCAATACATAGTGCATTTTACGTTTCTATTTACTATCTACTTCATCATCATCATAGGCCTTTACGTCTATTTCAGACGATTTAAGCATTGCTGAGAAGACATCGTTTTTGGTGACTGTGAAGACCGATACGAGACCGGCATGGTCTTCCACATTTCTGGCAAACAAAGTCCAAGGCAAAGAATGTTTTAGTACACTGTAGCGACAAATTAGAAATGTTTTCACTGGATTGGTGGGTAAATTATGTTAACATCACATTAAATATAGGTACCAAGATAGATACCATTACTAGGGCAAAAAGGCAGTATTGTAGTCACAACTTGCAGCAAGAGGTCAGTCAATTCGTCGAAAACAAGTATCCGCGGTTTTATCAAATATACACGGACGGGTCGAAAGACGAGAACGGGTCTGGAGCAGCTTTTTATGATGTGCAGTTGAAAATAGGAATGCGTTTTAAAATTGAAGCTGAAATTTCTATTATGTCAGTCGAACTACAGGCCATTGTCGAGGCATTGGCTTACGTAGAGTCCATACAGGCAAAGAATACAGTAATATATACCGATTCACGGAGTGCCTTACAACACATAGCTCGATGTACCTCGATGTATCGAGGAACACCGACAGCTTATTTAATTTTAGACCTCATTCAGAAGCAAAAATCCAGAAACAAAAAAGTTGTCTTACAATGGATCCCCTCTCACGTAGGTATCGCCGGTAACGAAATAGCAGACAGACTAGCTAAGGAAGCTTCCTCCGAAGGTACAGTTCTAAAAGCGGTGCCATTTTACACTGAAACCCTGCGTAGGGTCAGAGAGTACTGTGCCGATATATGGAAAGAGTTTTTCGACAAACGGTCCCAAGAAAAAGGTATATGGTATAGGACTATCCAGCCTGAGCCGTTACAGTCTCCTTGGATAACTCAGTGTTCTCTTTCTCGACAGGATGTTGTAATAGCGTTGAGGCTCCGCTCTGGACATGTTCCCACTAATAAATTTAAGTTCCTTATGGGAAAAGTTTCCAACCCATACTGTGCTGACTGCGGGGTAATAGAGGACGTATATCACATCTTGATGGAATGTGTACGGGGGGAGCCCCTTCGCGCCACCTACCATACCGGATATTGTAATACGGCGCTGGCTGATCCTGAGTCAGCGCAAGCGAAATCATTTTATAAGGCCTACAAATTGTGTATTAGATAGCTATATCTCCACTAGCGGACGTATGGAGCGACATTCTCGTTTAACGACTAAGCTCCTAAAATCAAGATTTAAAAAAAAAAAAAAAAAAGCTCTACAGTCCACAAATTATCTACTTACAGATCGTCAAAATTGGTGTTTTATAGGAACCAATGATAATGACGAACATTATGACAATATCACTATATTATTTTTCGTTATCTGTGATAGTAGTTATATATATCGGTCACTGCGAGTACCTGTGTAGTTTCACGACTTTCACATTTGGTGTTATACGTTCGAAATATTAGCCAATTTTATTTGGGCTCGGTTCTTGACTCAGTTGAAATTAAGTTATTCATTAAAATGTCAGTCTAGTTTTGTGTAAAAAACATAAATCAATATATCACAAACTACAACGACGAATCTATGCCTACTCATCGAGTACTGAGCAATGCAAGTGTAGGTAAATTCAACTTTTTTATTTTCTGGGTAGTAACGTACTTATTGTGTACATTAAGCTCCTATAATCAAAATTAAATTGGCTTAAAAACCAGTACCTACCTTACATTCATTTGAATCTATTAATTTCGTAAAATCAGAAACGATGTGAAAACCGGTAATTTTCTTTACACATTGAATTCTTTTTATTGAGAATCTCTCTTTGATCATGCTTTTCGCTTAATTAATGTGTTATGTTTAAGAAAAAGCTAATTCAACACAGTCGAAGTAAACAAATTTCAACGAATGAGGTCACTGAATCTTTGATCATGCTTTTCGTTATTCAATGTATTATAGGTAGAAGAAAAAGCTAATTCAATAAAATCGAATTAAACAAATTTCAACGAATGAGGTTACTGACTGCATAGAATCACTCACTCAGGAGAAGACCAGCATACTTTATTGAATACTGGATTCCAATTCAAAGAAGTGAGTGCATTCTAGTATAAATGTTACCATTTGACTCTGAAATGGCCAGTCTTATGGAATACCTTACTTCAAATGGATATACCAAAGCACCTAGTGCACCTTCTAAGACAACTGTACGAAGGGGGAACAGACTCAGTGTGAACAGACGACATCATATCGAGCAACTTTCATCCCATCGCACGTGTCCATCATAATATAACCGCTTCTCTTTAACGACACCGAACTTATAATACGGACCCTTGAGGACTAAACAGATGGTGTAGCGGGAATTGCAAACTTGCGTTACCTCTATTCGCCTCTACTTCTCAGCCCATGTAATAACTGCTCCATATGATGGAACATGCCAGCTTCGAGTTTGGATTAAAAATCGCAGCAAAAACAAAGAAAAATGATGGTTGTGGACCCACCGGTAAAAACTCGCCATAACTGAGTGATATTGCGAATTCTGAGTCTTACATAAACCTATAGGATCTTTAATCTCGAACACCGGCGAATGCATTGAGGAGATCAAGCAAAGTATAGCTTTGACCAGGAACACAATAGATAGGCATAAGAAGATATGCAAGAATAGAAATATCACCAAGGCCACTAAAACCCAAGATATTCGAACTCTCGTTTTCCCCATATTTCTATATACCGCTGAGACATGGACGATGCGTGAGTTCGAAAGGAAAAAGATTGATGCCCTGGAGATGTGCTGCTGGAGAAAGAGACTCGGAATATTGCGAACCGAATTCCGTACATAGTCTCCATACTTGAGGAACTCGGTATCAAAAAGAAACTGTCAGCTCAAATAAAAACTTGAATTTTGAAGTTTTTCCGACACCTCCAAGAAAGGCAATGAGTCCACTGAACGTCTCGTGGTACAAGGACAAGTAGAGGGTATATTATAAGACCACGCGGTAAATCGCCCATGTAGTAGACTGACCAAATCAAATCAGCTGTGGGCGGCCCATTGCATCAATGCACCAAAATGACGACAAATAGAGCGAAATGGCGAGAGATTGTAAGGAGAATAACTGCCAGAAATTCGACTACATGATGACCACGACCGCTCTATTATTTGCGAAGAAGACATGTTAGTATCATGCTAGTACCCGCCACACCCAACTCCAATGCATAATAGGTATTTATAACACTTTATTTTGGACACAAACAGTCACATAAATAAATATACTTATATGAGGTACACAATAGAATACCAACAGTCATAGTACTAAAGACATAGGTTCATTAATATTTTGATAATTATGTTAACAAAACACCTTAATAATGCAACAGAAATAGAAGCCTAATATAAAAAATATGAATACTGGTCTTCGACGCTGCATCAGTGTATGACACAGGCACAAGTAAAAGTGCTTATCATCGGAGATAAAAGAGTCAAAGACTGGCACACTTCGCTTTGATTTTGGTACATACTTCGGAAAAAACTAAAACTAATGTATAAATTTATCAGTTCGAATTCAAGTAGATCTGAAAAGAAAATTTATATTAGGTAATTATTATACTCATGGATGAAATAAAAATGACTTACATTTTACTAACAGTTTGATACTGAACAATGATTGATGAAAAGGATCAATATCGATCAGATTCTTATTATGAAAACTAGGGACTCGCCTGAAAAAAGTGTGCCTAGAATATTTAAAGCCGATATGGAATAGAGATCAAGGACGTAAGGGATGATGCGGGCAACTAAAAGTAACCTATTCCACCTTTAAGAATTTTAAACACGAACATCACATCTAAAAACTGTCTCCGGTTACAAAGAGAAGGACACAAAAATGTTCTATACCTATGTACCACAAGTGACTTAGGAAACTATTTTGGATCCTCTCCAAACGGTCGATATGGACTTGGTACTGAGGTGTTCAAACAACACAGAGAAACTCCTAGCGAAAGAATAAAAGTATTTATAAGTATTTGGGCGCCTGAAAGGCTGCCCTATCCGAAAGAGCATCCCTAACTTTTTATAAGCCCCCTTACATAAATTATCAATGTGTATATTAAAGTTTAATTGCGAGTCCAAAATAACAACTGAGTCTCAAATAGAAGATACCCGAGCTAATTTAGTACCAGCTAAGGTATAATTGAATATTATTGGGTCATTTTTACGGTTACAACTGATTACAAATATTGCTGTAATGCATGACTTAGATTAAGAAGGTCACCATGTATACCTAGTTCCAAAAGTTTCTTGATTAAGTTGTTATGATAAATTTTGTCAAAACACTTCGAGAAATCGGTATACACGGCGTCTTCCTGACACACGGAGGAGGAGGAAGAGGAGCAGTCAGGAGACTGGTGTCAACACTACAACCTTGACAAAAACCATGTTGACGGGGCGCAATTTGTTGATAAAAAGCAGCTGTAATTCTGATGTAAACACTTTTATCCAAACTTGTCCAAATTTCAAAACCATAACATTTCTGTTTTTATAGTAGATACAATAAAAACAAGATATTCGCTATAATATCTACATAATATTACATGGCCTTGTCTAACACGGGCAGACAATATAATTTTAATGGAACGTTAAAACGAATAAAATGTTATATTTTCCTCGCTGAAGCTGTGTAGGTCGCCGCGGTTTCCATTCCTTATTAACGGAAGACCGGTTACGCTGGCTACAAAGCTGAAGGTCATGGGTTCAATCCCGGTAGGTTTACTAGTCTTGGATATTTTCTGTGTTTATAAGTATTTATATCTATTAAATATATCGTCGTCTTGTAACCGTAATACAAGCCTTAAGTATTGTGCTGACTGTGGGTCGGTTTGTGTAAGATTGTCCCCTAATATTTATCAAAAATACTCAGCTCTCCAAAATATTTATCGCTTTGTACCTCTAGCCTTTGAGACGACAGGGGGTCGGAAGCTTTAACCTTCATAGAAAAGGTGGGGCGTCGAATTAAAGACAGAGGGTCCGATGATCGCGCGGGTTCGTACCTGGTGCAAAGATTGTCAATCGCCACCCAACGTGGTAACGCAGCCAGCGTGATGGGCACATCGTGGGGGCTTGTTTGACTAAACTTGGGCTAGTTATGTTATACTTACATGAGTGTATGTTTTAGTTTGAGTGTGTTTTTATTTCCTTTGTGTAACTATAAAAATGTAATAAGAATATGAAGAATCAGTTTAAAACTTAAATATTAGTTTTAAACTGATTCTTCATATTCTTTAGTAAAATTAATGTAAATATCATCATTCAATATAGGTATAAAAATTTTATGTATCAAACGATTATGACGATTTTATGTACAATAAACAAAGTACAAAAGGTAATTTTCCCACATAATAGAGGACCCTATAGCCATTTATAATGATTGAGGATCGACACCTAAATAAAAGAACAACAATCTTCAAAAATAATTCAAATGTTGGTGGTGTCCGCCAACGTACCGTGCATCCTGGAGCCCCCGGGTCTGTCTCGGACTGACGGAAAAAGACCAGACGGGTTGACGTTGGTTCCCTGGCAGAGAGGGCGGTGCCTCCTATGGGATGCAACTTGTGTTAGCACTTTTGCAGCGTCCCATCTAAAGCACACAATTAAGTCAGCTGGTTCGGCGGCCGAAAATGCCGCCAAGCTCAAACACGCAAAGTACTCTGCCTTGGAACCGACTTATGATTTCGTTCCGGTTGCTGTGGAGACAGCTGGGCCCTGGGGCAGTGAGGCTCTCGGGCTGTGCAAGGAGTTAGGCAGACGATTAAGGGACAGGGGCCTTGACCCCCGCTCTGGGTCATGGCTCGTCCAACAGGTCTCCATTGCTGTTCAGCGAGGCAATGCCGCTAGCATTTTGGGGACCTTTGGTTCGGGCTTGACGCAGAGCGGGATGTACTCGTAGTATTACTTTTATTTATTTTTACGTATTTTAATTTTATCATTCTTTACACCATTGTATTCCGACTTGATTTGTAATTCATATTATGATAATGTCCATATTGTTATTTTAAACTAATTAAAGATACTTTTTGCTAAAAAAATGTTGGTTGCCTTCTCTGGTTTTAACATTAGAATTAGAACAATGTTTGTACTTATCCGTTAATCACAACTTTCTTGCTCTAATATGCTGTTGTTGATTTGATTCACTCTGTGTGTATTATATGTAACTTTTGCAAACTAGTAAGATCCATAGTAAGATCAATAAGGCTTGTGTTATGGGTATTAATCTTAAATCCTTGTATACATAGAAGTCATCCACGACTCCGTTACAAAAATCCATGCTCATCACACAAATATTTGCTCTTACCGGAATTCGAACCCAGGACCTTCAGCTTCGTAGGCAGCGTACGTATGCTAACCGGGCGTCAAAATATGTTGAATAATGTTGGATGATCGAGTGAAGCACGGGCAAGTACAGTAGCAGGGAAAATAGGGCTGAAAAATACAGAAGGATTTATATATGGGATTTCACGAAGAAAGCCTTAATATTGGTTCAGTGCGAAAGTTCCCAGAGCGGTGCTTTAGGGTGAATATCCACCAGAGTGTGCTAAGCTGCGTTTTCATTTGTTTGACACCGCGCTTGCTTTACATCTAGGTGTAACTTATGGAAACAGCTCAGCACATCTGTGGTGGATGCTCTCCCAGGGGTAAGCATCAGGCTAACCTGATAACGATTATAAAAGCATTAGTAATGACATTAGTAACAGAAAGTGAGAGTTAACTGTATGTATTATAAAGAAATTCATTTGGGGGGTTTAACGCCATAAGCGCCACGCTTGGTATTCGGTTTGGCAATCGCAGTATTTCCACCATAGTCCAGGGATGCTGCTGCCCTCCCGGTGGTCTTAGTCGTAGATTTAGGACATAGCCTGGTCGCGAGTCCGGGTTATTGCACGTAGAAACGATGGCCGTTGAGGTGGAAAGGTTCTCGTGTGGCGACCACGTACCGAAAAATGTAGCCGGGGTAGACCCTTACAACATGAACTGATGAACTCGTAAGGGTAGCGGGAGTCCAGTGGATGTGGATGGCGTAGGACCCGTCACTTTGGCACTCTTCAGGGGGGGGGGGCTATGTTCAGCAGGGAACGTCTTTCGGCTGATACGATGATGATGATGATGATAAAAACTTGAATATATGTGAATGCATTATCTGAAAAATTATACAGTCAAACGACTGACATTAAGTGATGTGTAGAGAATTCCCAATCACAAAAGCAGAAATGATATTTGCGAGCCAATCATCAACACGTGCAGTAAAGGGGACTTCAATCAGCTGGGTTTCGGATCAGCAGCGAGCGGTGCGGCGGTGCATGCACAATGATGGCCCTTGTTGTTTGATTTAGTCGACCTGCTTGGCGCCTCGTTCCACACCGCCGCCTCGCTGCGTCGCTCGCTCGATTGTATGTATGTTCCAATGTTAACTAGCTGCATTGTATGCACTCCATCGTTTTGTGGAAACGTAGTTTATGATTGGCTTTGGGCTTTGAATCCGGAAGCCTGTTTGGACTGGACAACTAGGTCTTTGAATCTTTGAATACGTAAAGCTGGATTAATTTCAGTCAAGGTCTTAAAACTCAAACTTCATTTACTGCTAGTCGGACGTGTGGGGTATCCGAACACACGTACCGTTCAGTATAAGTATTTATTCCAAAATCAAGCTTGAGCTATTTGACGTAGGGTAGACCGGGGTCAATAGTGCCACGGGTCAATAGTACCATCGCCTATAACTCTGCAACCACATCGAAATATGCCGGTGTGTGTATACACCAGTGTACCTTGAGCGTGTCTCTACCTGCTCACTAGTCGGCCACACGCTGCCGTGCGAAAAGCATGTGCTATACGACGATTTGCATTTTTGACTGACCAAAGTAAGTATTTACTATTTACGTTTTGTACTAGTGTTTATAATTAGACAGTCGTAGTGTGAATCTTGTACTGAATTGTGATTCTCTAGTTATTGAAGTTTTTAATGTGTCACATTGTGGGGGTCAGTTAGATATAGAAATCGAGATTTGTGAAGGTTAGTGAGTGCGAGTAAAAAAGGACAATTGTACCACAACACTCGGGGTTAATTGTAACGTTACAATTGACCCCGTGCTACAATTGACCCAAAGTTTTTACACAATAAAACAATTATAAAACAATTGAAACTAATTATTTTTGTAACAAGTTACATCTTGGGTATGTATTTTATGTTATACCTATGATTCATACGACATTTCGGGATGTATATACATTATAATACCCGCAATGCCATCCGTTTTAGTGGTATTATTCAATATTTATTTGTGGTGAAGGATGGGGTTGATTGTACCAGGGGTCAATTGTTACTGTATGGGATTAGTAATTGTTAAATAATTCGTTATTTTGTTGTATTGAGATGTTGTTATTGCTTGAAAGATGTGTGCTATGAGCACCCCTAAGTATTTTTTTAATGATAAGTCGCCATAACATGTTTCAAAAACTTAGAAAATATTGTTACTTTTAGTTCAACTGAATTGCTGCCTTTGTCTAGTGCAAACACGAGTCTCTTTAATTTAGTCTGATATATGTTATGTAACAGACTGATTCGTCTTAAGAAATTAACAATAATAACTGATTTATTAAGACATTATTTTGGGTTTTATTTACCGCTGATTATCTGGTACAATTGACCCGTACTAGGGGTCAATTGTAACACAAGGACTTCATGAACAAAAACTCAATTTGCACCATTCTGATGCGATCAAATGAAAATATTTTTCTAGATTCTGATAGCCAATGAGACTAGAATGTTATATCCTACGCGATTTTTACGTGGTAGCGTTAGATTCTGAGTTACAGGTCATTATTTCTAAAGTGGTACCATTGGCCCCGGTCTCCCCTACCTTTTTCGTGTTTGAACTAATCTCATTTAAAAAAAACCGGCCAAGTGCGTGTCGGGCCACGCGCAGTGTAGGGTTCCGTAGTTGCCTGTCTGTTTTAGTTACATCGATGTGCGGTGCAGTTGTGTCGACCGAATTTGTACAAAAATTGGCCTTTCCAAGTAGACATTAAGTTGGTCGACTGTTACTCGGTAACTACTTATGCCTTCTTTTCCGTGATAGTTTTTCTTTTAAATTCATTATATTTACTACTACCACGATTTTTTTCAAATCCCCTGCCGGCTAAATGCCGGCTGGGGATTACATGGGGGACACATGATTCGAACAAAAATTAGGGCTTTAAAGCCCAGTATCTCACAAACGAATGACTGAAAATGGTTTTAGGAAGCCCATAATATTTTTGAACGAGCTATCTAACGATACCCCACACCATAGGGTATCGTTAGGTAGCTAAAAAAAACTCAAGATTTTATTCTACTGTTTTGTCAGCGTGATTGATTTATATACCCATGCCGAATCACAGTTTTCTAGTAGTAATGGTTACTAAGCTAAGCCGAAGACGGACGGACGGACAGACGGACGTGGCGAAACTATAAGGGTTCCTTTTTGACTACGGAACCCTAAAATTGCCAGTACTTACAGTTTTAGAAACATAGCTTGAAATTTTGAACATATGATACAAAATAAGATGGGTTATGTTGCAATAACTACCAAGAGATATTACCATACTCACAATATTTGCTCGAAATGTACCAACCCATGTAATTGAGGGTTAAACCACAACTTAGTTAGGCTAATGGAGCTCGAGTGCGGCATAGTGTGTACGTGAGGATATCCTTACTTGTTGGCGACAAGGCGGCCGCATCAGCAACGTAACCTCTACGTTGCATATCATACACCAAAGACAATAAGGGATTTTGAGTGACATGTGATAGAGGTCTTACTTACGTCACCTTATGGCTCTTGCAGCACATCGCGAACATCTTATTCTAATTGTTTGTAATTATTCTTATCTTCTTTCTAAATGCCTTTCTTCTTCTCGGCATTAAAACAGTGTACAGTCCACTCGCATTTTCAATACGTACCTAAGTCTAGTTATCCTTCAAGCACAGAACAAGGCACTAGACCCAACATATGGTCCTTAAGCTCACCGTAGAAAGGAAAGAGACCAATTTAGAGAGTTGAAGCGAGAAGTTGGGACTTAATCGAGGACTGCAACATTCGAACATTTCGTCGCCGTAGTGGACACATCAGATACCACCGTGACGAAAATAATCAAGTGATTAAACAAGGATCTTCCTCGTCACCCACCGTCTCTTCATCTTCAATGTCAACCTAGGAACCGTGAACAGCAGCGAGCGATTATCTTATGAACAAAGCAACCATCAATTTTATTACGCAAAGCACATACGAATACCTAAGTGCACAGGAACAGGATCCCACAAACTACCGAAAGCGACCCAGGATAGCATTACTGTGAGGCCTTTCCAATTCCTAATCCTTTCCAATTCCTAATTTATTGGGGTATTCACTTCATTAAGCGTAATTGTTGAGTTTAACATTGCTTCGATCGCATTTTATATTTCACATAAAAAGTAAATCTCCATTCAAGCTACCATACCAATACATACATTAACTTACATCCAGATTAACAATTAAATCATAAAACGTACTTATACCTACCATTATCTTACTGTTTACCGTTTCATACTAACATTCACAAATACATATCATACATAATTAATAATACATAGGTGATTGCTAACGGTAAACATTAAGAGATAAAGTACCTACTTAAACGGTTACACAGGTCTAAGGTGAATTCAGCTATCCTAATTCTACTTACAAATACATTCAATTCAGGTACGATTTACAAAGTCAACATTCGTTTCCCATAGTCACTTCCATATTCCATAAAACTATAGGTATTATTTTATCAGTACTTACTGGGGCATAAGTGTCCTGCAGATTTTTAATAGCAATATTTTTCTATGAGCAATCACGAATGCTCAGCGCCTGACAAAAGTGTTTGAGCAAAAATTACATTATCATTTCATCTGTTGCTAGTAAAAAATTCGTAAGAACCATACTTGTGATCTTAGTAATTGCAACTTGTTGCTATTTTTTCGCACAGTGACTTTGCATGGTGCTTTACGCATACATATAGCAGATAGCTTCAATTACTTCTTATTACTGCAAAATGGCTAACGACGCTAGATGTAAAGAATTAATAAGGAAGCGCGCTTCAATTAAAGCTAAGCTTACACAATTTACTGCATACGCAGCTACGGCAAAAACTTGTGAACGCCTAAGCGACTCGCAATTAGTGGAATTAGATATGCGCATTAAAAAGCTTGAAGATTCTTACGAAACTTTTGACAGGTATCAGAGCGAATTGGAGGTGCTAGCTGAAGATCCGACCGAGCAATACTCTGACCGCGAGCAGTTCGAGCGGTCTTACTACCATGAAATTGCTGCCGCTCGAGCACTCGTTGACAGACATCGCAGCCAACTTGCCAAGGAGGTTCAGTCCGAGGTAGGCTCCAATAAATGCCCAACAGTGGTGTCCTATAAACACAACAACGTCAGATTGCCTAAAATTAATCTACCGCACTTTAGTGGTGGTTATCACAATTGGTTGGAATTCAAAGACATTTACGTTTCCTTAATTCATTCTGAGACGAGTATCGACAATATCAATAAATTCCATTACTTGCGCGCCTCTCTTCATGGAAGCGCAGCATTAGTAATTAGGAGTTTAGATTTCAAGAGTGAAAATTACGATGCCGCTTGGAAGCTCCTTTGCGAAAGGTATGACAATAAGCAGTTGCTTGTCAATAATCATGTCCAGGCACTGTTTAACATAGAGCAAGTCCATAAAGAGTCCAGTCATAGCTTGCGACGGATTGTTGACAACACTAAAAAGAATTTAAATGCCTTGGCCACACTTGATCAGCCAGTCCAGCATTGGGATACGTTGGTCATCCACATAATGGCCTCAAAGTTAGACGGAGTCACAAGCAGGCACTGGGAGGAGCATAGGAACACACTGTCATCGCCCCCCACGCTTAACAACTTTATAACATTCCTCAGCAATCGGTGCAATCTATTAGAGACCTTAGAGGAATCAAAGCACATAAGGGTTAAGGCAGACACGTCCTACAACAAATCAAAAAGCCTTCTAGTATCTGCAACTAACAACGAAAAACCAAAAACATACAATATGTCGTGTCCATTGTGTCACAAAGCTCACTACGTCTTCACTTGTGAGGCTTTTAGGTCTTTGCCAGTAGAACAACGCATACTTAAAGCAAAAGAATATAAGGTGTGCTTGAATTGTTTACGCCCGGGTCATAATGACAGCAAATGCAACCTTAGTCACTGTATGTAGTATTGCAAAGTCAAGCACAACACTCTTCTTCACGTCCACGCAGAGCCTAATAATGCGTCAGAACACGTAGCATTCTCTGCTAATACTAGCTCTGTTCAAAATGTGCATCAGCACGTCTTACTTTCAACAGCCCTTGTCAGAGTTCGCGACATCGAGGGGCAGTTGCACAGCGCTAGGGTCTTGCTAGACAACGGCAGTACGGCTAATTACATAACCCAGGACTTATCTGGTAAGCTACAACTGCCAACTCAACATGTGACATCAAAGGTGTCCGGGATTAACAATCAAGAGTCAACTATTCGGCACTCCTGCTCTCTTAAAATGGAGTCTTATGATGGGAGTTTCAGCACGGAATTTGATTGCTTCATATTACCCAAAATTACGTCAACAATCCCGAACACCTACATAGATGTACAAGACATACCCATACCTTCGGGAATTTGCCTTGCCAATCCTACATACAACGAGCCTTCTTCAATCAACATCCTTGTTGGTGCACAGGTCTTCTGGAGCGTAATCGGCACAAATCGTATTAGTTTAGGCAAACATAATCCCACTCTCTTTGAGACAAAACTAGGTTGGCTCTTATCAGGCGTCATATATCAACCAAGCTCTGTCAAACCAGTTTGTTTGTTCCTTACTGACAGACAGACAGACACAAGCCTTACACGGTTTTGGGAACTTGACACCATATCCCCAAAACATGACTTAACGCTGGACGAACATGCATGCGAAGAGTTGTTCTTAAATACAACCAAACGGAATGATGAAGGGCGTTTCGTAGTGACCATCCCGCTTAAAGAATCACCCGAACAATTAGGGAGCTCGTTTGAAATGGCTAAGCGAAGATTTTTATCCCTAGAACGCAGGCTAGATAGGGACTCCTTACTGAAAGAGCGATACGTGCAATTCATGGAGGAATACGAGGTCTTAGGTCACATGAACGACACCATCCCATGCAATTCATTGCCATCTTATTACCTACCACATCATGATGTAACTCGAGAGTCGAGCACGACCACAAAGCTTCGCGTCGTGTTCGATGCCTCAGCTGTCACTACATCTGGCAAGTCCTTTAACGACATCCAGTTAACAGGGCCCAGAATACAAGACGACATATTCTCCATCTTATTACGGTTTCGACAACATAAATATGTAGTGTCAGCTGATATCGAGAAAATGTACCGACAAATTCTTGTGAATGAAGAGCAGCGGCAACTTCAATTTATATTGTGGAGGTCAGACCCTTCCAAACCCCTTAAGACTTATGCCCTTAAAACGGTCACTTACGGAACCTCGTCGGCGCCATTTCTAAGTACGCGGTGTCTCTTACAGTTATCACGAGAGTGCGGAGACGAAAAAATTCGAGAAGCCATTGCTAAAGACTTTTATGTAGACGATTTTTTATCGGGTTCACACTCAGTTACTGATACAGTGGCACTGGGTAATAGCGTTGCAGAAACACTTAAAACTGCACAATTTAATTTACGAAAATGGCAGTCCAATAGTCCGGAAGTCCTCAAAGCAGTTGGTGACAGTACCTCCATAAAAGAATGTGTCAACTTGAGTGAAAACGAACTGTCGAAAACTTTGGGTCTTAATTGGAATTGCGCTCGTGACAGCCTTACGTTTAAAATAGACATTTCTTTGCCCAAGGTAGTCACCAAGCGACACATTCTTTCGGCTATTGCGCAAATATTTGACCCTCTTGGCCTGGTCACACCTTGCATAGTGCAAGCAAAGGTACTTATGCAGAAATTATGGTTGAACAAGTGTTCCTGGGATGAACCGCTTACAGGTGACTTAATTGCATCCTGGAAAGGCTTCGTTCTAACTCTTCCTCATCTTAACGACGTAACTATACCTCGGTGGGTCTTGTGTGAATCTCCAGTGTCCATTGAGTTTCACATCTTCACAGACGCGTCAGAAGAAGCATACGGAGCTTGCCTGTACGTTCGCTCCGTGGCCGGGGATGGCTCAGTCAGTGTTCGTATTCTTGCATCCAAAAGCAAAGTAGCGCCCATTAAACACACAACTATACCTCGTCTTGAGCTTTGCGGGGCCTTATTGGGCACCAGATTGTATAAAAAGATCCTTGATGCTCTTACCCGTAAACCAGACCGCTGTGTGCTTTGGTGCGACTCGATGATAGTCATAGGCTGGTTGTCTTCCTCCCCGAGTTCATTGCGACCTTTCGTAAAAAACCGTATATCCGAGATCCAAGATAACACTAATGCCGCATCCTGGCACTATGTACCTTCAAAGCAAAATCCTGCAGACCTGGTATCTCGGGGTCTTAGTGCTGACCTTATAATGAAGTCTTCCTTGTGGTGGTCAGGGCCATCCTTCTTAAAACATGACATTTCTCACTGGCCGGCCCCACCGAACTCGGAAAAACATTCTCCGTTTCCAGAGATAATATCAAGTAAATCATTACTTGTATGTTCCACGTCACCACCTAATGACAACTGTAACTCAATAGAAACCTTAATTAAAAACAAATCGTCTTATTCAAAATTACAACGAGTGATAGCTTACATCTTAAGGTTCATACACAATTGTAAAGGGACAAGTATAAAGGTAACAGGTGATCTTACCTCATCAGAACTGGATTCCGCTTCTGTTCTTCTCGTTCAGAGGTCACAACAAGACTCATTCCCCGAGGAGTACGAATTGCTCAGATCAGGTAAGACCTTACCAAACAAAGGCCGACTCAGTTCCCTGTCACCGTTCTTTGACTCTGGTCTTATCAGAGTTGGAGGTCGACTGGCCAACTCCTTTTACGACTATGGGGTGAAGCATCCCATAATCATTTGCAGCAAACATCCTGTCATAAGGCTGCTTTTTGGGATGTTTCATCTACGCCTTCTTCATGCGCCTCCTCAGCTGCTCTTAACAACTATAAGGCAAACCTACTGGCCGCTCGGAGGTAGAAACCTATCCAAACATATTGTTCGTACTTGTCTCAGATGTATTAGGTTAAAGGGTGAAACAGTGCAACCGATAATGGGTAACTTGCCAAAGGAGAGGTTGCATCTCGAATATCCATTCCTTGAAACGGGCACTGATTACGCCGGACCAATCCTCTTAGCCGATCGCAAAGGTCGAGGATGTAGGCTGGTAAAGGCCTATATCTGCATATTTGTATGTTTAGCGTCAAAGGCACTTCATTTGGAGCTTGTCTCTGATTTAACCAAAGAGGCTTTCATGGCAGCTCTTAGCAGGTTCATAGGTCGACGTGGCAGGCCAAGAATTATCTTCTCCGACAATGGCACTACGTTCGTTGGCACCTTCAATGAGCTGTCTAATCTATTACAACAAGACTTCGCTGCAGATATGGCAGTTGAACAGATAAACTTTTCGTTCATCCCAGCATACACACCTCACTTCGGAGGGCTCTGGGAGTCTGCAGTGAAGTCTGTAAAGCATCACCTACGACGTACTCTAGGTCTTGCACACCTCACTTTTGAGGAAATGACAACTTGCTTGATCAAAATCGAAGCAGTTTTAAATTCACGTCCACTTACTCCACTTTCCGACGACCCTGCTGATTTGACCCCTTTAACTCCAGCACATTTTTTAATTGGAAGGTCTCTCATGTCTTTGCCGCATCCTCAGCTTACAGACCAGAAGATTACCTCTCTTCAAAGATTCCAGCGCATTGAATTCCTGAAACAGCACTTTTGGAACAGGTTCTCCAACGAGTATATTCTAGGCCTCCAAGAGAGAACAAAATGGCGAACTTCAAAGGGGAGACTAGACGTCGGAACCATGGTGGTCATCAAAGACAAGAATCTCCCACCTCTTATGTGGCTTCTTGGCCGCATTGTCCAAGTCCTGCCCGGCAAAGACGGTGTAGCAAGAGTGGCCGACATCAAAACGAAGAAAGGAGTTATACGTCGGGCGTTTAACACTATTTGTCCTTTGCCTATTCACAGTCTTGAAGACCCAAGCTCTTCAACGCCGGGAGTACATGTTGGCGACAAGGCGGCCGCATCAGCAACGTAACCTCTACGTTGCATATCATACACCAAAGACAATAAGGGATTTTGAGTGACATGTGATAGAGGTCTTACTTACGTCACCTTATGGCTCTTGCAGCACATCGCGAACATCTTATTCTAATTGTTTGTAATTATTCTTATCTTCTTTCTAAATGTCTTTCTTCTTCTCGGCATTAAAACAGTGTACAGTCCACTCGCATTTTCAATACGTACCTAAGTCTAGTTATCCTTCAAGCACAGAACAAGGCACTAGACCCAACATATGTCAATATTGTCTTGCACGATCTGGCGAGTTATTGAAATAACTTTAATAGAAAACTAAAAACTGCACAATTGATGTATATTTAGGTAAAAAAAATCAAATCAATACAGTGCTTTTGAAATTGATTGCACTTACTTCACCAAAATTTGTATTGTAGTCGTAGTCCCTTTCAGAGCATTTTCAATAATTCGTGCACCCAATTAGCGTGAGTTGTGAACAAAAATTAACTCGGTGTCAGTTTTGTAACGAAAATTAAGCATAGGTACTAATCATGAGAAAATGAACTTTTATCACATTTAATTAACTTGTATAGGCATATCATTCATAAATTAAACAGAAAAAGTTAGATTTTATACAAACCGAATGCTTAATTGCCGTTACAAAATCAGTTTTGTAACTGATTTTGTAACGGCAATTAAGCATGAACGTGAACGGTGTCAGCACCGAGTTAATTTTTATTTTTAACTATCACAGTAATTGGGTGCACGAATTATTGAAAATGCCCTTATAAGTTAGACCACACCAGCGCGGAAGCGGGACGGTAAGAATGGAATTACTGCATGTGTACCGGCCCGTTTGCACACAATATAATACAAATGTGCAAATATAATTCTAATAGTATGCTGACAAGTAAGGAAATGTTGGTAAAATCTCTGGAAAATTACAAAATACCGCATACAGATTCCGCCCAGCCAAAAGAGGCCTAAATACGGTTAGAATTTGTCCTGGGATGGGAAAGTGTCACCGTACTCCAGTAATTTGAAAGGCACTACCTAACTAAGAAAAACATGCTTTGTATATTTGTACTTAATTACACAAAAAACGTACAAATGGTGAACTTTATCTACCACTGCATTAGCGAGCTTATTGGATTTAGCAATATTTCAGTTTATTTACAGTATTTATACTTAGTTGTCTCATATGTTTTTTTTCTTGATCATCATTGTTCATTGATATTGTACTAAAACTCAGAAATATCAAGTTACATTTAAATAAGTAGTTCGGACGCAATGCGGAAACAGCTCAATAAGTCTATCTAGCATTTCAATGAGAAATACCGTTGTAAGTGTCGTTTCACATTGCGCAAATTCGATATCGTTGACAGAGCCGGCAACGTTACAATATGATAAAATGTATGTATCTAATAGGTACTAATAGGTATATACCCTCCGAGCTGAGAGGAACGGTACATTATGTGTCTGCTCATTACGATATCGTATCGGGTTTTTTGGCTCATTCACTATTTGTCACTTTCTTCGTTAGCACTCGTAAAAGCTTCAGCGAGCACAGCAAATGTAAATTTGGCGCACGGAAAAGTTTTGATGGAATATTTTATTCCCACATCTTAAGGTGAGAGAATAACTTTTAGGAAAACCCACTTCTGCAAAAGTATAATGTAAATTTATCCGATTTGGTTCCATCCTAAAGTACGTTTACGAGATAAATAAATTGATCACGTATATAAATCGTTATTTTATTGTGATTGTCTACCAAAGACAATAATCATAAATGACTAACTGGCCCCGGGTAGGTACATACGTCAAAGAGTTATTTGAAGCTCACCCCTATTGCGTCCCTCAACCCTCAAGTTTTTAAATTAGTAACTTTGAACTCAAGGCCTTGCTGCACGGCTATCCCGCGAAGGCGCGCGAGCACTATACCTCTTGTTCTAAGTGTTCTAATAAGAAAGAGACGGATAGTGCGAGAAAAATCGAGAGAGCTCGCGCGCCGTCGCGTGATAGCCGTGCTGATTAATTGAGAGTCCGCAGTCAGGTCGGCCGAATTTCACCTTCCCATACAAACGGAGTTTCGTTCTCATTTTAAACTACGTGTTGGATTGTGACGAAACTTTGCATATACAATGACATAAGGTATATCTATGTCTGTAATTAGTTTCTATGGTTCCAGTTTATAAAACAAACGAAATACAGCAATAACAAGTTTTGTATGAAAAACTTAATTTCGCTGTATTTTTTTTACTATGGTATCTGAAGCTACATTAACTTATTACAGACCTGTACGAGTATATACCTCATGTCATTGTACCTGCAACGTTTCGTTACAATCCAACACGTAGTTTTAAAATTAGAGCGTAACTACGTTTGTATGGAGAATCGCGCTTACTGCGGACTCTTAAACATTAGTGGCACTCTTTTCCAAAAAACGGTATTGACAAAAAATATCTGTATAATTATTGAACCTGTTCACAACATTTCACGAGAATCGGTTGAGAAATGCAATCTGTACAGGAGAACAGCCGAACAGCCGGAAAGCGGGACAGCGGGACATCCGGACATACAAACGATTTAGGCCCAACCTGAAACGGAGAACTTCGTTCGCTTCGCTCGCTCGTTCGATAACACTTTTGTTGGACTTCAACATACTCACTGAATATGTAGGTACTTACATTTTGAATTTTTGACTACTGACCTAAGGCAGGACTCATAGTACGATTCCTCGACGCATTGCAAATAATTCAGCAGTTACGAGTTGAGGCTAGCTAGAATTCATTAAAACATGCACTTAAGTAAATAAAGTCCATGCTACAGTTATATTACGTATTCCATTTTGTGCCGAAAAGCATTAAATTTTAAGTAACTTTGTTTTTTACGAGTGGGAAGCACTCACTGAAGGTTCCATTTTTAACTTTCGTTAGTTAGCCAACTCGTAAGTTGTATCCGTTCAAATCTTTTGTATGGGAAGTTTGACAGTTCTTTATGATGACATAGATTACATCTGCCGGCGTGATATTTAACGATTAAGTAGCTACAGGTTCAGTCGGTCCAACCCGCCCGAACAATAAAACATATAATTCTGAAATACTTAACTCTTTTGACCATTTGCTGCTAAAGGGTGGCACTGGAACATTACTTTCATATGCTCTGCCTACCCTTTTTGGGAATGAAGGCGCTAATCTATGCATATTTGTATGTAATCTCAGGTGGGGCCAAATATTACAAAACAAATAGGTACTCTGTATATGAAACCAATCTTATAAAACTTATAGATATAATAGTTAAAAATTCGTGTCAAACATAAATTATCAAATTAGAATTATAAGACCATGGAATCATATATCTAATCCGCTTTGAGAAATTAGATAGGAAATATAAAGAACATGGTATTATTAAATTCGTTTTCAAGAATATTTTCTACACACTTCTCTTTTACCTGTCGTTCTCGTCCTTTGGCAATATAATGTAATGCAATACTATACACCGCCGGTGCTCAACGTGTGCTATCGATACCTCTTATCTCGCTCTATATCCTGTGACCTGAATATGTACCTAATACTTACATTATGAACATTGTGTTATGTGTTTGTTACTCCATTGTAAATATTTCTAATGTGCTATTTCACTTAGTAAACAATGTTTAAGTCCAAAAATAACAAGCTCTTGCTTCCGTAAACAAGGCAACTTCTCATAACAAACAATTACGTACAACACAAATATCTACGAAAATTAAACGTGTATACATTGGAGGATCATAAATCCCTTGTACAAATACATACATACGTACCTGTATGTACAGTCGCAAAATGCTACTGGAGTGTTATACGCAAATATATACTCTAGCATTACCTACATATGTGTACAACACTCCAGGAGCAAGGTTCATTCAAAATAAACCGATGAAATATTCGGAGTATCATCGATGTAAAGATAAACCAAATGATGGATTTACGTTTTATTGTGAGGCGGTGAATTAATAAATTGTGTATTGCTGATGGGATTGCGATAGGTGGGCGTTTGTTTAGCGAAGCATCAAAGGATGTAAACACAGAGCCTTTGCCCTGAGGCGGGCCGGAGAATAGGGCAACTACTTTGAAACAATCATAGCAATCTGGGGCGATTCCAATTTACATGTCACCTCAGTAAATCTTATTGCGACGACTTTTTTCATCACCTTTATGATCCTTGCCTGTATCCTCAAACGATTACCTGACGGGGTCACGTTTCTCAAACAAATTAGCGTGCTGTCCTTGAGTCCATAGTGTTGGACTACAAAGTAACCCACAGGGGACTTCTCTGGAAGCGGGTCACAGGTTAAGCAAACACTTGACATAGTAACGAGTCCGCAGATCAAATATCTAGGTAGATCACGCAAACTCATCTTCGTCGCGTGACAAACGGTTCATGCATACGTGTATACATATTTAATCCATACATTTGTGGTCGAATCATACCTTAGTCCAGTCTGTTGCGACTTTTAATCATATTAATACTTTACTTAATAAAATAAATTACACTTAGCAGTCCAAATTAATATGCGTTTGTAATAAAAAAAAATCTGTCTAGGTCTGCGTGTAAACAGCAAAAGAAACCGGCCAAGTGCGAGTCAGACTCGCGCACGGAGGGTTCCGTACCATTATCTATAAAAACGGCACAAAAAACACATTTATTGGGACCCCCCCTTAAATATTTATTTTATTTCGTTTTTAGTATTTGTTGGTATAGGGGCAACAGAAATACATCATCTGTGAAAATTTCAACTGTCTAGCTATCGCGGTTCTTGAGATACAGCCTGGTGGCAGACAGGCGGACAGACAGACGGACAGACAGACGGACAGACGGACGGACAGACAGCGAAATCTTATTAATAGGGTCCCGTTTTTACCCTTTGGGTAGGGAACCCTAAAAAGAATCACTACGTAACAATAGAGTAACACTTCCTATGACTAGTACTATAGTACTTAGTGCTTCTCAGATTGCATACGGTGCACCTGTAATTAAGCTGTCATCCAAATATGATTTACAACCTTAAATCGTCAAAAGGTTATAAAATGCATTTTTCACTCGAAGATTGGTTCGTTTGTTTTTCATACAAATCGCGGTACTGCAACGTCTACTTGATTATTACGTCTGTGAGCGGGTCCGATCAGTGAAGCCCGCCGTGTGTTGCCATGTTTACGCGGCGCGAGGGCGCCGGAAACCGCTCGCCGTTGCTTCAACAGGTAGCCTGTCTTTACTTCGTTTCTGCACTACCGGTACCTACTACCCTAGAGGTATTACGGTCAATGGGCACTCCGCACACTAGGCCGCGCATTCTACATGGCTAGTTAGGTTAGGAGTATAGTTCGGTTAAGAGATTTGCACTAAAATGAATTTCACCTGCCTGCAAGGGGTGTTTAATGTAAGTACTAAACTAAGTATCGCAGGGTACTCGCAGCTAGTACATGTAAATCAAGCGAAAAAAAATGTTTCTTGTTTGTAATTTATTATCCACTGCCCCAGTCATTACTGACCCGGATCAAGTTGATGAAAGTTGATTTTGTATATATACATATAATAGTTAGACGTGTATAAATAGGTAGTATTACAAATACTATTTACAAAAGACAATTGCTCCTAGTGTGGAAATTTATTTTCTGCTCCATTAAATTTTGGCAAAGTTTTAAAGCAAACTGAACAGTTTTACTTTACTACTTTAGCTACCGAAGTAGCTAAATGACCCTAGTATTTTGAAGACTACATGAATCAGAATCAGAATATCATGTTTTTTGACGATTTTTAATTTGTATACAGGGGGGGAATATTATGGTCAAAGAAAATAAATTTGTAATACAATTCAACACATTTGCTCGTAGTAAACGTACCTCTTATTATGTCGCTTTTAGGCTCATAATCCTGAGTATTAAACACGCGTGTTTTATAATATAACGATACTTGTGTGTTATGGTTATATCCCGATTAAGTCACATTGGCACCTTGCAGCAAGATGTATGCATGAACACGGTGTATTCTTAAATCAACCGGGTTGTACAGAATGTACAGCTTTTTTTAATTCTCAGCAAATGGATTCTGACTCGACTAAGCAAATTAAATCCTGTTTGTTAATTAATTGACTATTTCTTTTTGGATATGATATAGAAACGTGTAATTTAGTGAAGTTTCACTTTTGATAACATTTTACATGAATTAACAAAAGATAACATTTAAAAACTAAAATATTTATTTCATTTTGTATTGGTTTTTTAGAGAATCCATCTAAGTCTGGCCTAACGCATGCGCGCGCACTGTGCAAACTTCACGAAAAAAACTCTTACGCGCCATCTTAAGTTATTTCACAAAATTTTGTAAACATTGTTAATGCGTGCTTGGTTATTATCAATAATATTGACTCATGGTGACTAGAAAAGTGATAATTAGAATGGACGCCACCGGAAATTCTTGGCGATGTGCAATATGTGTGTAAAAAACCTGTTGTCATCATTAAGTAATGAAAATAACTCGACTGGCCTGTAAAATTTTCATCTTATGAAAAGGATTTGTTCCTCGCAAAATGTGTTGAAAAATGTCGTATGAAACGCGTGAGCTTTGATAAATTTTACATCCTCGGCTTCCTTATCACGCTCACCTGCGGTTCGCGTGAACAATTTCGCCTCTGATGTAATTATCAACATACCTCACTTGTATCACAATGTACTATTCTTGAAATTGTATGTATTCGCCATCCTTTACACGATCTCACTTTCGTATGCGTTATAATAAGTACCGAATTAATAATGCAGTAATATCAGTTTACACGTTTAGAATAGAGACACCGGGCGGGTGTGCCGCGGGGCATCGCCTTATCTGCGATCGGCGCGATCTAAATGTTACGAGGACAGCGCATTCGAGCCGGTGACATTTAATGCATGCGGAAAAATCTCTCAAATATAGAAATAGCAAGCCTTTCTGCACTACATTACTTAACACCTACTTACTCTGTACATACCTAGGTAATAACATAGTTTATCTACGCACATATCATTAGTGCTCTAAAATGCGTTCAGAAACCGTAGGAAATGACAAGCATTACTAAAACCGATTTTACTATGAGAACTTTCTTGTCTGTGGGAAGTAAAATCTGTACTGTAATGTCATTACAGTACAGATTTTTGTATCGTTATGAGTTTAAATTTGGAACAGCTGTCAAAATTCAAGTGGGTCTCTATTCCAGTATCCATAGATATTAAAACAGTTATCGATACGAAACGTCAATTCAGTACGTTTTTGAATACAAACCGCACGACATTTGATCTCGAATGATATGAGTATAGGGACTTCATTCGTTTGTCTATGATTTAAAAAAAAAACCATTCGTCATGACGGATGATCGAATTGCCGCCATTGCTGTTGTCATTTATTTGTTGGTTTTTTACTGTTACTTACTATTACTTAAGATATGTGTGTAGATAAGTAGTGTATGCAACTGTACATAATTAGGCCTTAAAACACTCGTGTGATCCTATTATGAAACTCGCTAACGCTCGTTTCATAAAACCACACTCGTGTTTTAAGGCCTCTCATTATGGATGAGTCGCATAAACTACTATTAAATCGGTAGTAGGTAATGATAATTATACACCATGACAGTGTTCTCAGCGCTTATAGTTGAATTATCGAGAACATGGTTGTACCGTTTACAACAAAAGGAGAATAATTTTCTCCTAATTTAATAAAATTACACACCCTTAAGAAATGGAATAAGTAGTAGTCCTCTGTTTTTTTGCTTTTAGTCATTTCATGTTCTTCATCTGAGCTGTCACAAGTATTGATAAATATTGTTTGCAATTCGATCCATTTCCCCTTCCTGACATCGATATTTATATATTTAAGATTGGTCATAAATTCAACTGGGGTTCACATGTAGACGTTGTTTGCAATAAACTGACATCAACCCTAGCCAAACTAAGTATCTTAAAACACCAGTTGCCCTACCAAACTATTAGACTCCTGTACCTGGCGCTGGCAGACTCAGTAATTAACTATGGTTTATCAAGTTATGGTAGAACTTATAAAACGTACCTTCAAAAGATACATCACATCCAACTAAGAATTCTTAAAGTCATAGTGCCAAATAAGATCAAATATAAATTTAAAGATGACTATAACCAATTGTTTGAGAATTGTAATGTTAGGAATATATTTGATAAAGTTAGCGCAATCATAATAAAAGAGCAATCTGATAAAATACCTTGCCTACCAAAAACGCAAAACCCAAAAAAGTTAGGCCATCTACAGTATTTACCTTTGTACTTCACGCCTAAGTCGAACAATGTATATGGCAAAAGAACCTGTAGGTGTATTTTCCCAGACATATTAAATAAACTACCCAAGGAACTTGTAAAATTACTGGAAACAAAAAATAATTCACAAATAAAGAAAATCTTCAAAGAATACTTTAGAAAGGGACAATATGCCAAGGAATACACTTGCAAACGAGCAAAATAAAAACTACGCATAATAAGGGTGTTAACAATTTTTATAGCATAAGGTAAGATGCATAATGCGAGTCGAGTGACCGTGCACATAATCTTGTACAGAGATTCGCAAAATTTGTCATTAATTAAATACTTTTATCTGAAATAAATAGATTTAAATTTTGTTTTTTTTTTATACACGATGTTCCCGGGAATTTCCTTTAACTGCGGCATATTGCAGAATACATTCACAGAAACTAAATTAGCATAATAATTTCTTGGAAAAAAAATTTTTTTTTCTTTTTTTGTACAAAATAATTTAAATCAATTCAATTCAAATTCAATTCAAATAATTTATTTGTAAAACACAGGTATATACAGGTATGGTAGGGTATTAAAAAACATGTTTCACTTTGCTTTGCCACAAGGCATACAAAAATTCGCCAAATTTAAAATTTATAAAATTACACTTCACTACTATCAAAATTATACATTATACATAGATTAATTAAAATTGGATTGACAAATATCTAGATAGTAAATAATATTATATGTAATAAATCGTAATTTCAAATTGCATGCGCAATTAGAAAATATCATGGTTAAATATTAAATAAGTCAAAAACAGAATAACTAAAAAAATATATATATAATAAACTAAAGCATTAATTCCTAAGATGTCTAAGTACTATCATGCATGTCAACTAAATACTCTTTTGTCGAATAGTATGCTTTTTTTGACAAATAACTGTATAGCTCTGTTTTGAATTTAATTACATCCTCAATATTTCGTATGGCTTTGGGCAAATTATTATAAATTCTGGGTGCCATACCAAATACACTTTTTCCGAGTAAAGCTGTTTTCATCGGTCTGGTGTCTGTTTAACCTCGTTGACGTGCACTATTAAAACTACGGAATTGGTTAACATTTGTTTTTAAATATAAAGCTACTTCATAAATATATAGGCACGGAAATGTCAGTATGCGAAACTTTATAAACAGTGGTTTACATGAGTCTGTCGGTTGAATACCACATACAGCTCGTAGACATTTATTTTTGTCCTCTAAATACCAGTTCTCTTTCCGTTGAGTTCCCCCAAAACATAATTCCATATTTCAATGTTGACGTGACATATGCGTGATATGCCATAAATACTGTTGATGTGTTAACTACTTTTCTAAGATTGTACAAAGCATATGAAAATTTATTTAATTTATTACATACTGATTCAGTTTGATTTATCCATTTCAGCTTACTGTCTAAGTTTAATCCTAAAAATTGAATAATGTCAGTTTCGTCAACGTCGTTACCATTGTATGTCACAGTCAGAGTTGGAAATTTGTTAATTCTTTGTGCAAACTTCATTATTTTTGTTTTTGACAGGTTAATTTTTAAATTATTTTTGCTTAGCCCTTCGATTACTAGTCTTAGTGTTGTATTTATATTTGACTCGTAGGTTTTAAGTTCTCCGCTGTGACGACTACTGTGCTGTCATCAGCAAAGAGCACCATAGGATGGTCAACGGCATTTAATGTAGCATTAACAGTTATTGTCTTATTGAACAAGGATTCAAGACTAGAAGGTCCAAGAAGACACATTAAATAAATAAAAAATGTACCTCCGAGGCAGTTTTTGCCTAATATCGAACGAACTCACTTGGTAAACCTTCTTGTAGTGTACTTATAGGAACCTTACAACGTTTAAAAAGCTGTTACATCACAGTTAAGAGCCTTTACACTGTTTAAATCTCCAAATCCGATTTAACTAAAATATTGTATATCTTGATATCAGTAAGAGTTAAGATACTACTGTCTTGGAGAAATTAACTTTATTTGATCTAACCTACGCCCCCTTGCAATTAACGGAAATTGTCAAAAACACGTTGTATAACCATATTTTTTGTATGCCATATTTTTTGAAAAATGTAACTTACACTTAGTCTTACGGGT
Organism: Epinotia demarniana; assembly: GCA_945867215.1. NCBI lineage: Eukaryota > Metazoa > Arthropoda > Insecta > Lepidoptera > Tortricidae > Epinotia > Epinotia demarniana. The sequence goes on from OX244263.1 coordinate 19,638,255, forward strand.
TGACACAAAATTATTCTGATAATTGTGAAAATACAATAAAATCAGACGTAAAAATATATGCACAACGTACCTAAATAATATTCACAATTTGACACTGACATTATTTTGGTATTTACTTCTTCAATATATAGCAAACCTCTTTTTATGCTGATAGTACGAGAAAATAGAAAATTCAAATATAGAATGCCTATAAACATACAATACTACTACATATGAAATTCCATGCTTTCGTTTATTTATCTATACTAAAGATTGACTGAAAGAAACCTAGGTTTGGCAATTTTCAGTGCCCGAAATGATATTTCAAGAAATAGTACATTAGGTAACTGCAAGGGCTAGGAAATATGAGATTGCCTGCCGTGTGTGATATAGTTAGACGGATAATAGTACGAGGCATCAGGTAATCCCTAGTTCCGGCCGAGGTACGTAGGTATAGTACTTTTCTCGAAAGCACAATATTATAATAGTACATATTGCGATACAAGTGAGCTATGTTGATAATTACACTGGTGTGATTATCAACATACCTACACCAGTGTAATTATAAATATAGCCTCAGACGGGACTGTTCACGCGAGCCGCAGGTGATAAGAGAGCCGATGATGCAATTATTAAAGCTCAAGCGCTTCATACTAGATTTTTCAACAAACGAGGAAAAATCATTTTCGTCAGATTAAGATTTTATAGGCTTCCTAAGTTATTTTCTTTCGATTTTGGTGGCAACAGGCTTAATTTTACTTCTTACATATTGTACATCGCCAAGAATTTCCAGTGGCGTCAATTCTATTTATCACTTTCCTATTCACCAAGAGTCAACATGTTTGATAATAACCAAACACGCATTAACAATATTATACAAATATTTGTGAAATAATTACCTATAATGGCCCGCAACAATTTCTTTTTCGTGGAGTTTGCGCAGTGCGCGGGCAGGTGTTCAGAAAGCTAGACTTAGATGAAATCTCTTAACAGCCAATACAAAATAAAATAAATATTTTCGTTTTTAAATGTTACACTTACTAATTCATGTAAAATGTTAGCAAATGTGAATAGTTTTACTAAACAAACGTTTCTATGTCATAACCAAAAATAAATAGTTAATTAATTAACTAAAAGGATTTAATTTGTTAAGTCGAGTAACTACGTTACGTTACGTTGAGTGCTACGGTAGCCTAGTGGTTCAGGCATGCGGCGGTCGTAGGTACGAATCCCGGCTCGTACCAATGAGTTTTTCGGAACTTATGTACGGAATATTTACCGTTAGCTTTTCGGTGAAGGAAAACATCGTGAGGAAACCGGTCTAGTCCCAATAAGGTCTAGTTTTCCCTCTGGGTTGGAAGGTCAGTCGCTTTCGTAAAACTAGTGCCTATGCCAAATCTTGGGATTAGTTGTCAAAGCGGACCCCGGGCTCCTTTAGGGGCATTACCGGGAATAACGCTAGGAGGATGATGATGAAGTCGAGTAAAAATCCATTTGCCGATTTTTAGGGTTCCGTAGTCAACAAGGAACCCTTATAGTTTCGCCATGTCCGTCCGTCTGTCTGTCTATCTGTCCATCTCCTGCTTAGCTCAGTAACCCTTACAACTAGAAAACTTCAATTCGGCGTGGGTATATAAACCAATCACGCCGACAAATCAGTAGAATAAAATCCTGAAAAAAATTTTTTTTAGCGTACCTCCCCTACATGTATGTTGGTGATGATTATATAGTCTGTCCGGCGGCCTAAGAGCAAATAGCCATAAAACTTCTAACAATACCATATTTTATTTCAAAAGGTGATAAGTCTTCATACGAAAAAGTTCATTTCGACCTAATACCCCAAATATTAAAGCTTGAAATGCTTTTTATGACTCTTAAACAATGAATGCCTTCACTTAGGCGTAGGGTTGTCAAAATTGTTACAAGGGAGTAAAATAATACAGCATAATAGTTTAATGATATATTACTAAATTGAAATGATTTGTTACACAACAATTACTATTATAATCTCAAACAATAAAACAACAACAGACATATATTTATTTGTAAAAAAAATAACAATCTTCCCGCAATTATTCGCTATCTGAACTTTCTGTCACGTTAATAATGAAGCGTTGCTGCCCTGTGTGTAAAAACGTGTCCTCGATGCCCTCAACATGTTCAAAACAGGCGGTCCAAATACTGTCTGCAATTTTCATGGCCTCCTCACGAATCAATTCGACCACTCCCGAGTTCAGCTGTGGATGTGTATTGTTTCGTCGTATTCTTTTGTTTGAGTTCAGAGTTTTCTGGCGTTTGTCAAGTGTTTTGTAGGTGAAACCAGGTGTTTTAGGTATTCACACAATGTCGTTCTACCGTAAGGAAAATTATCTTCAGTTTCTTCATTGTTTTTTTTCAGCAGGCCATCAATTGTAACAACAATGTTTTGTCGATAACCGTCATAAATTATTCGACTTATTTATGAAACATATTGTTATCAATACAGGTAAATAGCATACACACGTAGTCACTGAATCAGTTGCAACGGCATACTAATTAGTTGGCGAATTCCCGTTTGTTGCATTACAACCCTACCTTCCCAATATTTGTTATTGAATTTGCACTTTTATTGAAGCCATTGTATAATCAACCTTAGTACAAAAAGTTAAGTTTGCTTTTTGTACATGTAAGAGATCACTTAAGCTCTTTTTACAATATATAAGTAATTAGCTTATCTTTATGGCTTTTATCTCTTGGCCCGCCGGACAAACTATACCTATAGTGTGGGGTATCGTTGGATAGCTTGTTCAAAAATATTATGGGTTTTCTAAGACTATTTTTCAACTCAGTTATGCGTTTAAGAGATAATGGGATTGAAAGCCCTAATTTTTGTTCGAGTCATGTGTCCCTCCCCCCTGCCGGCTAAATGGCTACTACTGGGGACGTGAAAAAATTCGTGGCAATAGTACATATAATGAATTTTAAAGGAATAGACATAACTAGTTAACGAGTAGTAGACATAACTAGTTAACTGGTAAGAAATGCACTTAATTTCGGGATTTTTTTTTTGGTTACGAGAAACTGTGTTGAAAAATAATAAAAAGAACCGGTCCAGTGCGAGTCTGACTCGCGCACCGAGGGATCCGGACAAACTAACAATTAACTCAAGGTAAAGTAAATGTCCCAATATTTGTTAAATTCCTTATTTTAACCCAACACAATAGAATTCAATTTCAAACAACGAGTAACTTTTACACCAAGACAATTGAATCGCGTTTTTTTGACCTGCTATTGAAAATAAATATACGCGTCCCAATCCCAACCCCATTAATTCTAGAAAAATCTTAACAGCGCGAATGGGGTCAGCGCCATCTATCGGCCCCATTTGGTACTAACGTGCAAGGGCAATCGGCTTAGTATGCATGTTAGTCTTTTAGCGATTATTGTTTATCACGTGAACCGATCTCTATTATTTTTGTTTTATTTGAAAGAGAGTATTTCTATTATAGTCTTATAGGAATTTCAAAATGAAAAAATACTTATAAAGTTGATGTTGCAAACTTAAGTAGGAAATGATTTTTGTAACTAAAACGAAAAATATGCTAGATACAGAAAAAAAAAATACTTTTCCAGTAATATTTATGTTTATCTTAATCACAAGTAATTATTTTAAAATTTTTGCTTTGATAACTTCGGAGATAAGGGGGGGGGGGGATCAAAAAAGAAAAACTGCTTCGAAGAGTGCAACTCAAGCCCTTTCAAACGATACCCCACTTGACCTAATAGTTGAATTTTTTTTTTGCCCCCTCCTCAAATTCGTAATTTTTCATAGTAAATTTAAATGTATATTTTAAATTTTTCATTTTTTATGCACGCGGATAACTTCCGCGTTCCTTTTTTATCATTTTTGGTACGGAACCCTAAAAACTTAAGTTTTTTTTCAATGGTTGAACGCCAATGTGTTGTATCATCAATTGAAGATGCAACAAAAGAAGATCACTTAATATCTAATTTTATAAGAAAGTTAACTTTATTCTTTTGTTTTGAGTAATTTCTAGTACGAGTATGTGTTGAGATTCTTTAGAATTGAGAAAGAACCTTAAGAATCAAAAACAGTACTTAAGTTCATAAACATAAATTTCTACAAAGAAAAGAAATAAAAAAAACCGTACCAACTAATGATTTTTGGATAATAATAACCAAAACAAATACCACACAAATCTGTTCACAAAGCTAGTTAGGGTTCCGTACCAAAAAAGTTAAAAAAGGAAGGTTTATAATGTAAGATTTCGATCTATGAAGGAAATTGTAAAAAAAAACCTCCCCCCCCCCCCCCCTTATCTCCGAAGTTATCCAACCAAAAAATTTGAAATAATTACTTGTGATTAAGATAAACATAAATATTACTGGTAAAGTATAACATTTTACGTATTTTCTGTATTATTTCCTTAAATCATTTCCTAGTTAAGTTTGCAATTTAGTCAACTTTATAAGTATTTTTTTGTTTTGAAATTCCTATAAGACTATAGTAGAAGTACTGTCTTTCAAATAAAAAATAATGCTCGAGATCGGTTCACGTGATAAGCAATAATCACTGAAACACCAACATACATACTAAGCCAATCGCCCTTGCATGTTAGTACCAAATGGGGCCGATAGATGGCGCTGACCCCATTCCTACTTCGCGCTGTTAAGATTTTTCTAGAAAATAATGGGGTTGGGTCGGGTATATTTCAATAGCAGGTCAAAAAATAATAGCGATTCAACTGTCTTGGTAGTTCGATGGTCTTGGTGTTATTCGTTGTCTGAAATTGAATTCTGTTGTGTTGGGTTAAAATAAGTAATTTAACAAATATTGGGTTTACTACCTGGAGTAAATTGATAGTTTGTACGGAACCCTCGGTGCGCGAGTCAGACTCGCACTTGACCGGTTTTTTAAATATAGGTTACCTATGTGTTGCAGCTCAGTGTAAGTTGTACAGTAGTTGCTCCCAAAGCACAATGCCGAGTCCGGTTTTCTTATATTGGATGTTTTCAATTTCTCTCACAATCGCCACCACGGAAACTCGTTCCAGATTTAAATACAATTCAACTCCCCCTGGAGATTGGCGCTTACTTGGATGCGGGTTAGCTTTTTGTAAAAATATTTAGTTTAATTTAGTACCTATCTAAAACATTTGTCCCTAATACATTAATCTTATACTTAATTGACATTGCCGTAAGGGGATTACTGAATGAAATGTGTAAAATAATATTCTCTCTCATTGAAATTATTCAACGGAACAAGGTCACAGAAATGCAACCCAAATGTCAGCGTATTTTCAAATGGTGCTAAACTAATAAATATCAATACTTCCGATAGTTACAAATTGGTTTAGCAAAATGAACGCTAAAACTAAGCTGCAGTTCGCTAGTTGTGCAAATTTAACTTTCATTTCCACACCATTGCATTCCAACAGATATACCTACATATGTATAGTTTACTTTAGAGTGTGACATTTCAACAGTTCAGAAGCAACCTCTTTCGCTACAACTAATATACTAATATGTCCTGCGAATATTAACACTGACACACTAAATATTTAATGTAATTTATATTGAACGATAATTTGAAGATACAAATTGCTTTTGGCATAAACAAACAACATTTTGTTTTAATTTAAATTGTGATTGTATAGACATTGCAGCTAGTAACTGATTACCAGTGATCGTAACTTTTGTAACATTTTTGGTGCACACTACGCTGCACCAAAAATTGTTGTTAACGGAATTGGTATAGACAATATCAATCAAAATTGTCAATTAAGGTAATATTAACGTTATTAACGCTAATTAAGCATTAGGATTGCTATTCTTTATAGCAATTCCGTTAACAAAACTACGCTGCACCAAATTGCTATAAAAGTTACGATCACTGCTGATTACTCAGGTTAATATCATGATTCAAATTATTATTGAAAGAAAATTGATTACGATACAATACACACGATGATGATTACATGAAAAACTCCCAAGTAAAATAACATTTACCATTTTTATTTTTTAATATACCAAGACAAACCTAAAATACGAAATAGGTTTGTGTTCCCTCCGTGTGCTACTAAAATACCTTTGAAAAACCTACCTGCCTTAATAAAATACCTTATTAAGTGCCAGTTAGTACGCCCGCCGCAATAACTCATGTGCAATAACGTGAACATAATACTTTCAGGAACTTGGCTAAGGTCTTAAGTGCCTGAACACACGCAATGTTAACTTTGTGAGAGCCCTCGAAATGCCAACCAAATAAAGAATTCAATAATTACTTCCATAACCCACTCTTTTATAATATATGAGTTTTTCTGATGATAAAACATCCAACGTTAGTACCTCGAAGGTTAGTCAAGGTTCCGTTGAATGAGAATATTTTAGTACAACTCAAACATTTTCTTTATCATGAAAAGAAACCGGGCTAGTAAGGATTCCTTTGATATTTCGTTTGAAATATTAATGTGATTAGGTAGTCCTGCATCCTTATTGTATATACAAAACAAGGGTGAAAACAGCATGTGCAAAATATTTTAGACATAAGATGACCGACTAACAAAAAAAAATCTTTTTTTTATCTACTTTCTGACTGAACCTCATTACCTAATCATAAGCACATATTGAAGCTCGTAAATCACGACCACTATTCTTTCATGACGCAGCTATCCCGTTTTCTAGGTTTTCATCTATAACATAAACTAAAATATGACGTGTAAATTCTTTCACTACACACAAATCAGACCATAAAACTGTTGAAGATTTATGTAAGCTTCGCCGCCTCAGTCTCGGAATAAGACACGTGGGTGTTAAGAAAGTGTTTCCCAGAGGTCGGGATGTAGTAAGAGGCTCAGACGGTAACGATAGCTTTGGAAGTTTTGTCAACCACGAGTTTTACAGGCCTTCGAAACTTTGATAGGTTCACAAAGTAGACGAGATAAAGCAGACTTCCGTTACCCAAGCCATTTAGGTACAAAGTTTATGTTATGATTTAAACAACAACAAATCAATATGCGAATATAGAACAACGAAGTACCAAAATCTGGCCTTCGGCGAAACAATATTATTTACATATGATAACCGCCAAGTTATTGTTAAAAAACTTTCGAAGTTATAACGTTATTCGCTTCATCTATACCCTATTCTATATCACCATCCTCCTCGCGTTATACCCGGTTGGGCCTTAAATAAACCCGGGGTCCGCTTTAACACCTGATCCCAGGATTTGGCATAGGCACTTGTTTTATGAAAGCGTGCCATCTGGCTTTCTAACCCATACGGAAAACTAGACCTTATTGGGATTATACCGGTCACCTCACGATATTTTCCTTCACCGAAAAGCTAACGGTAAATATTCCGTACATAAGTTCCGATAAACTCATTGGTACGAGCCGGGATCCGAATCCACGAACGCCGCTTGACAGCCTGAACCATTAGGCTACCGTAGCTACACTATACAGTTACCCTATATCCCCTATTCTATATAAGATTAGAAAGATAAGAAAAAGCGTGCGTTAATACGATCGTCGTACGATTTTAAAAAAAGACATTATGCAAGGAATTTATTGTCAATTTGGAATACACTTAAAGGCCTTGGATATCCTGTATAAACCAAGAAACGTAGACGAATTTGTCCGTTAATGGACAAATTAATGGAATTATTGTATGGTCAGTAGTGTACTTACTATTGGTTGCTTGATTGGCGTGTAATATACGTTTACTCATTAGTAGGTACCTCCTTTCTGAAAGTAAGTTGTTTATTAAATTTTTATTGTTGTGACACTGTGGTCAGGCAAGGCAAGGCCCATGCATGGCTCGCCTAGCAGGTGGTTCAGTTGTCATCACGACGACGCTCGCGAGATGGATGGGGCCGCGGTGCCCGTGTATTTTTATTACTGCCCTACCTACCGACCCAGAAGCCTAACCTTACATCTGGCTTGAGCCATACAAAATTCAACTTTAGACGTTTTAAATAGGGTACTTTTCGCAATCAAGTTGCTCGCGATATGTGGAAAGCAAGTCAGAATTTGCAATCGGAACGAGCCCGGCTGATTTACAGCCTCCGGCGTTTAAACAAAGAGCTGGCTTTATTAATTCAAACGGATGTTTAGGGAAGCCACGCACGGGTTGCCCATGGCTGTACAGTTGACGTTAAAGATATGGATACATGTTCCGCTTTATCATATAATACTCGTATGAAAGAAAAACATGCTTTATATGATTTTTCTCAAACATACAATGAAATATCGTCATTACGTGCGTTATAACAGGCTTCAAAGTATCACGTTTCAGGCGGAACAACTCGAGAGAACTATAAAGTAATTTCATACAAAATTGAAGGCCTAGGCCGGAAAGTTATTTTATTTTATTTTATTTGTGGCACAGCATCACGGCGGCTCAGCCATGAAAATTAAAGTTTTAATTTGTATGTTTGAGAAAAGCACTATACTCGTACATACCTCGGCATGAAAAGGGGTTGCCATCCTCATAACTATACGTCCTCGCTACGCTCAACCCCTTACTTCCCGGCCTCTGTAGACGTATAGTCCATTTTTTTAAGATTAGAATCACGGTAAACAAAGAAGAAGTCCACGTCAACCTTTTCTGCTTGGGACAAATATTAGATGTTACCCAGAAATTCATCCTTGCTGCAAACACACACGAACTTGTAAATGTTCACCACTATATGTTTCTCATTTGTGGTTAATGGACTCTGTTTCTGTATCTTTGCTTGTGGTGAAGCCAAAAACGTTCAGGGGAGAACGAGTCGATCTTTTTTGCAACTCACTTGGACCTGCCTCTGGTTGGTCCATCGCTGTCCGCACGCCACCACACAGCGAAAAATAAAATCTTAACATTAATTAACAAATGGATACTCGTATAATAATCTCGTAATCTTCAACAATTTGTTGATTACCAAGAAAACAAGAAAAAGAACGATTGACAATTTTGACAATGTTGACAGCGGAAAAAAAACGAACCGATCGTTTCAAATCTCTTCTTCTTTAGGTTTTTTATTGTGCAACATTTCCAGAACAGAATAACGAAATTAAAAAATAGATACTTTAAAAATAAATATATTGTTGTAAGTATTATTTAGATATAAATAATGAAAACACTTCTATCATTTTAGGGTAGACCACAATAACGTTAGTCTTTTTTAGTGGCTGTTTGAGATACTTTGACAGTTGTGTGGCATAAAGTGCCTTATACAAAATACCTCGGGCTTCATGCCTACGAACAGATCAGAACAACTAATGCTAAAAAAACGCACTATAGTATTGTGCTATTTTTACTCCTGGAACACGCTGGTTAAATTATTTGGAGACTCCCGAGGACCTTATACCTAAGTAATTGAATTTATAAATATATTAAAATACGTAAAAAAAAAGATTTTGAATACTATTATGAAACAACCTTTACAAAAAAGGTGTTACTTTTGTGTTACATTTGCGTTACGGTATCACAAAAGCGATTGTGTTATTTTTGTGTTATAGGTGATAATTTTAACGGCCTTACCCATGGGGGTAAAGTGCTAGAGTGTAAACAGTACTCGTAATACTCGTATCTTTGACGTCGGGAATTGTTGTTGCTATAGTTCCCTAATTGAACACATACGGTACCGACATTTCAATTATCGGCTCCCTTCATACACTTATGTAACAATTCAAAGGTTAAAATTGTTTGTTATATAGGTAAATACATTCTAAGATACATCCTATTCTTAAACTATGAAGAATTAATGGTCAGGTATCATTATTATTATTTGTACCTGTATAGAGATGCAGTAAAGTGCCAATGAGAGGAAGAGTGCGAATAATGAAAAGGTGAATTATTAGAATAATTCACCTTTTCATTATTCGCACTCGTCACACCGGCACAGCTAGAGCTGGTCAATCGTACACTGACATATTGCTACACTTATATTTATAATTACACGTCGGATACAGCGCTGCGTGTGCGAGGTTAATGACATTATTTTGGGCTAGTGCAAAGTGCACGCGCATCGTTGCAGGAAACAATGTACATACATCATTGTATAGTACCTACTCTCTGATTACACGTAATCAAATAAAATAAAAAAACGTTATTACTGGTACTCAAATAATTTAATATTTATCAGACAAGTCAAAAAATATTTGAACCAGAGTTCATTAGTTTAACAATGATTGAAATAATATCTTCTCTGCAATAATAGGGTGATAGGTATGCGTAAAAAAATAATAAGGTACTTACGTTTTTCCGGTATTTACTGACCTAAAAATGCAACTTGTTTAATATACAGCAAGTAAAGGTTTTGCTTTTTTTATTACAGCCAGTAGAAGAAGTAGCTACGCGAGTTAGTACTCAAACTTGTCTTTTCTACTTATGGACTCTATAATTTCAAGAGATTAAGGATCTATATTAGCTACTTCTGCTGCTGTACATAAATTAAATGATTAAGTGTAAAACAAAGAATTTATTTTCTTGGCGTAGGAACCTTACACACATACCTTTCACATGTTGATATTGCTTCATTGATTATTTTTACAGACTTTTATTCACTCTCTTTATAAGTACAACTCAAGGATGCTGCAGCATAGCCTTGATCTCAGGAATTCCCAAGTTCTAACCGCAATGCGACTGCTCCGCTTTTAAACAAGGAAAACGTTAGCAATGACTAACATCTTATTTATATACCGAGATGTTTATGCGTTTGTGTTTGTAAAAAACAGGTGAAGTATTTTGTCAATCACTAGGGGGGGCGGACTCAGCCCGCGGGCAGCTGGCGGGCAGCCGGCTCTGCGGCAGTCGGCAGCTACGCTCGCTACGCTCGCTACGCACCGCGGCGCGGCGCCGTAGATGCGCTACGAACGAGGCGCGAGGCGCGCGAAAATACATGTTTAAAACTAATATATTTTCACCGTGTACTATCCATTTTGATACTCGTTTGAGCTTAGTTGAAGGTGTTGTATGAGTATATTTTACCGAACTTTTGGAAGTGCATAATACAATCGAATATTTTTACCAATTTTTCATTATTCATTAAAAAAACATGGATTGGATATTCTGTCCGCAGCTTGTAATTTTACAAATTGCAATTTATGTTTTCCTTTAAAAAAATTAAATACTTATTTCGAACGAGAAATTTTAAAATCACTGTATTAATATCTGCATTTTGGTGTACTACTCCGGAGGCAGGAATAGAATTACCGTCTCAATGTTCGTACATTTCGTGAAACACACTGCAGCATAAACATAGCTCATCATTACCCGACACATACAATTACGAATGCAATCCCGCCGCAAGAACGTAGACTTATGCTGGAACTTTATTTATTTAAAGGTTCACCAACAGTTATTACATTACATTGATACTTTACTGACAGTTAGTTAGTTAAGTGTCTTATGCTTAATGTAAGACATCCGTCAAGTTATGATAAGTATGCGAGAGCGAGAGTGACAGATGTCTTATCCACAACGATAAGTGATAAAATGGCAACCGTGCTACGCCTTCTGGTCGCATTTGTCAAGCAATGTTGTGAGCACGTTCGTTATTTATTTTTTGTCAAATCACTTTTTCTACAGAAAAACAAAAAACTCACAGAACCACTAGTTATAATAATGGTTATGCAAATTCAAAATTTAAATACTTGAATATTTCTTTTAGATACCGCTTAAACTGATGTAAACATTACATTATTTTAACTAAAGCGACTTAATCACGTGTAATTAAATTTATTTGTTTACCTCTTAATTTGGTACTGTTTTTTTATATATTGTGAATGGTTTCTTTTTTCGCCCTACCTCTTTGAGATCACTCGGCGTTTGGACGTGTCGCGAGCTGACCAAGGATGTTACAACACAAACGAAACGTCAAATGACTTAGAAGAGGTATATAATGTATGTAATTTTCTGCTGGCTTCATCCCATTTTTATTTGGGGTCAGCTTGCATTTCTTAAGTCATATCCATATCGCCGAATACTATTGCACAAACACGTTTTTTTTTACTATCACATAATCGTCAATTCATTGCTTTCTTATAATCAAACTACTTTTCGTCGTTAATCGTTTCGAATTTGTCTCAAATCATAGCGCAACGACTCGATCCCTATAGAGTTGCGGTTCTTCCTAACACTCCTCCTCGCTTCGCTCGTCGTCGTACCGATACTGACCTGGGGACCGATTTTTGACTTTCGAGCGCTCGAAATCAAAAGCGAGCGGTAGAAAATATTCACACACGAATATTTGTCACTATTATTTTCGCATGAACCCAAGATAGCTATTTTTGAAATCACTCGAAAGCTAGTGATTGACTGTGATTTGGCTGTCAATACTTTTGCGTTTCGTTGTATGCAAAAAGTAGATAATTACCGGTTTTTAAATTTTAATTTTCAGTATACCTTCTATCCTAGAGAAAAGTACTTTATTGGAAGTTGTGTATCTATAATTATAGTAAATTGATTCATTTTAAATATATTATGCGTTTCATAATAGAAAATAAACAAAAGTAAGTAGTGAGTAAAATTAAACGAAACGCTTATTTTCCCGCCCATTAGACTAATGATCTTGGTTTTCATCCACAAAATTCGGCAATAAATGAAATATAATCGTACACAATCGGCAATCACGTAGCATCGAATCAATATATTTTATTTAATAAATCTATCTTTCAAATAAATAGTCAGTCCATAATTAAATAGGTACAACTGAAGTGTCAAAATTTTCTACCGATAGAATTGAATACGAGTGGTCAATACCACTCGTATTTCAATTTTCTATCGCTCGTATTTCAAAAATAGCATTTCATCGTTTTTAAACGTTTTCGAGTGAACGAGTCGAGCGCTCGAAAGTCAAAAATCGGTCCCCTGCCATAGAGTAAAATTGGAGGATAATATGATATCCAGACGGAGAGGTGGGTAGGCTTACAGCTCTATGTATACGTCCAAAGTCTCGATGAAATGGACTTCCGTTCGTTGAAACTTATTATCAAGTATAGTAAATACTTGCTCGTGAAACGATTTTCTATATTAGAAGATTTTTGGGAACTGAAACTTATGTTAAACGATTCGATGAACGACTATGTCGATGGACAAATAAAATACCTACTGAAGTAAAATTTGAGGAGTTGATTCTTGTGTAAAAGGTTCGAGCAAATATATGAGCAGTCTAACGAAGTGATGATTAGATTCTGCGAATAGTGTTAAGTTTAAGTCTATAATCTCAGTATGTTGGATAGCAATATTTCCGAATAGTCGCTTTTCTTATTACCTAGCTACTGGACCGAGGCTTCAGTACCTTATTTGGAGTACTGAGCCATTCTTGTATCGATAGAATAGAATAGAATAGAATAGAATCATATTTATTCATGGCAACAGCACATACATGTACATAAATCAAAAAAACAGAATGGTAGACAAATTGCCACGAAATGGTTCCATCTCAGCGTTGTGCTGGCCTGGTGGCCAGCGCTGGTCTTCCGATGGAACCATCCGGTGATTCCACGGCGTAACACATATTTTACACTCGTACAAAATAGTTATAATAATAGTAATATAAAACAAAACAAACCGTAAAGACAAATAATAAACTTTTTTATGAACGCAACATTTATAACCGCGCCAACCGACCCACTAGCGCCATTATGACAGGTGGATGCTCCCAGCAATTAAAACGTCAAACAAGACAGACATGTGACGGTGACGCGGGCGCAATGCCGATTTGACATAATTGAGGAGAAACAAGACAAATATATTTCAAGCTAATTGGCACAAAAACAAAGCCAAACTGATAGCAGCACATGGATAGGATTGACTAACGTGGGATATAACAGTATCAGATTTCGTAGTATCGATAACGTCAAGAGTGGCTCATTAAGCAATATCAACACGAGGGTCCGGGCTAGCCTTAATGATCCATGATTAACTGTTTCATCTCCATTACGGGGATGCCTCGATCATTGTAAACCATGACCCCGTGTAAACATGTTTATGAATTTCGTGTATTGGAAACATGTATATGCCAATTAATGAATTGCTTATTCCTGGTGAACTGGCAAATTTAAATTCATAAGACTTATGTAGTGTAATGTCATAAACACATGCGGAAAATCCCACTACTTGGCCAGCGGGAGAAGTGACATTGCGTAGGATACTAATCCGCTTCAGGTATTTTTATGTACCCCTTCCAATATTCCCCCACGATGCCAAACGAATAATCTTATATCCGCCAAGTATGCAAGCATTCTCATTTAATATTTGAAGGTAAACATCCTCACAAAAGTCATATATTTTATGTTTATTAGTCTCGTGGGCGTATTGTATTTATATTGGGTCAATCATATCCCTTCAGCTGTGGAGAAAAAACATGGCCGCTTATCCACGTCTGTGGCGCCCTCTGAGGGGCGCTCCACTAACAAGGTTTGTGGAGTGAAGTGATTTGGTAAAATTAAATTTTCTTTAGTTTTTTACATAATCACAGCCAGGATTTTGGATGAAACTCGGTATTTATTAAATTATCTAACTGCAACGATATATCATCGTTACATTAAAGTCGTATTAAGGCTATCTACCTGACCTCGTCACCACCTCACCGAAGTTTGCGACGTATTTTGGTTATTTGAAATATAATCAATTAGTTTTTAGGGTGTTAAATGGGCTTAATTTGAAGAAATTTGTGTTATACTTATTCGAAAAACATAAATTGGCAGGCTCGTGAGTATTTTTTTTACACTAGACCATTTGAAATATTCTACCAAAATAATGCCTACACTCAGAAGTTGCTCGTGTAGGCTTCGATTTACATGCTTATATCTGAATTGTTTTATACTGTATGTGATCAAATTCATGCCTGAACAATAAATATGGGTCATCAACTAGGTGTAACCGTAGCTTTTTTTATTGTAAGTGCAGCAGGTTTTATCTGAGAGTAAAATGAAAAAAGTATGTCTACTTTCATACAAAATAACCTCTTCCAAACGAGTGCAATTATCACAGCAACTATATGTTTTGAACCAAACAAGTAAGGTTTTTTAAAATTCTCATTAAGTATACTTTTAGTTTAAACTATAATATCACCATCAGATAAACAAAAATCATCATCACATCAAAACATGATTTGAAAACGGTATAAATCAAGGTCATGATTAGTATAGAGTGCGGATCGTAGTGACGTTACGAGGTATCATGTGGGCATCCCTCGGAGGGAAATTCCCGGTCGGTTAGGTCCCCCTCTGAGGGGTTTGTTGTGATCGTTACCAACTTCAATCGATTTATTTACTTTCGGGCCATTGATAATCCATTTAAGTTCATTTTAAACAAATGTATGATAACTAATGGTAATTTTACTAGCTAATAGTAATATTAAATTATTAGAAAAGCGCTTAAAAACGTGTTGCCGAATTTTGACCATGAGTAGGTATGTCATGTTAGTCACGGTTTTATTACAGTTAACCCGTTGAAATAACACTTGTTTCTATGTAATTCTAAAGATTACTTACATGTTCACAAAAACTGTCCTTCCGGCACTACAATTCAGCACTAAACCCACTAATTTTCACTCGCGAACACCGACCGTGTCAAACGTGCCACTGACTATTTTAGACTAACGATTAAATTGATTTTTTCCTCCATTGGCCATTGAAGTTTTCGCTTACTAGCTGTCTCACTGAATTGGCTATACGTTTCAATGGATTAAAGCGAGATCGATACACGAATGCCGGTTTTATTTCTAAGAAAGTAAGCAAAGCCATTGCGCCCCTCCGAGGGGCGCTCCACCGACCTGCAGGAAAAAATATGAAGCCCACAGAGGGATGAACACAGCTGAAGGGTTATATTGCGTTTGAGTAAGCCACTTATGCAACTATAAGCAGGAAAATATTTGATATTGCTAAACAAGCAATATGATATATTTGATGCGTTAATTTTCGCACAAGAAAATTGTGTTTGAATAAGTTTTAGTTTGATAGAGCGAGAAAGACAGCAGTCAGTATTTTGTAAGAAATTTGAGGGATGAAGAGGAATGAGAAATTTTCACACACATTGAAACATGTCTATTAGCGGAGGGGGCGTAAATTTTTACTATATTAACTCTATATTAACTTGCCGTGTTAGGTAGTATGTATGTTACATTAAATATAGTTAAGAGCAAAAGTGTCGGTACAAACTTTTGCACTTAAGTGTAGTTAGAGTCAAAGGCAGGGAAATTAGGGCATTTGAACAACTTGCCTGAGACCAAACAAGTGGGAATGTTGGACAATTATGTATCTTAGTCGGATGACAATACAGTACTATGGTACTTACCATAAACCTGAACTGATCATGGAGACGGCAGGTGGCCCAAATGACACAAGATTCTTCATTTGGAACCCACTCAACGAGTAGCTGGTGGCTATGCAAAAACGTAAAGTCGGGAACAAAAGCTTGTACGAGTAAGTACCAAAAATATTTTAGTGACAGAAAATTATGATTTTACTGTAGTCTAGTTACTGCTACGCCCCATACTAAAACAGATACCTATCCTTACAATAATGCTTAAAAGCAGTATTAATTCTTAGCATCAACTAATAATATAAAAATCATTCAGGAAGTATTAAATACATTATAAGTCGGTGCTGTAGGTTAATAAATGTAATTATCAGATTTCTATTTAATCTTTTTCAATATCAAATAATTGAAAAGAAAGAAGTTTCAAGTGTCTCAATAAACTGAATGTCACTTGGCTCTATTATAAAACGTTAACGTTATACCTAAATGAGATTAGCCCGCATACCACATAAATCGAATGAACTCCGTTTTGCAACGAAGTTAAATTCAGATCCGTCGTCATTAATTAGGCTGTTTGTTGCTCAATCACGTGGAATTACAGGATTACAGATTGTGGGAACGCCAATCGACGTTTTATCCGACCAGCTGACTGAGGGATTCTCAGCTAATATGTTTAATTTAGCTTTGATCATCAAAAGCCAGTAAGTAACATTTACAGCTTTATAATGGTGCACTGCCATTTGGGCATAGTATTTTTCGTCAAATTTTACATGCCAACAAACTTATTGCACTAGTTTCATTTCCCAAGCGAATCTTTAGCACAATAACATTTCACATTTTATTCATTTGGTCAAATTTATAATTTGGCATATTTTTACTTTGTCAAGTTTTGTTAAGATATTTGTTCATTAAGCAAACGTTTTCCTATGGCATATATTATATTCCAAAAAAATTTTATTTCAAATACTCACTTCGCAGGTTCAACATATAGCATAGTCTACCATAAGGAAGAGGTCAGTTAGGTACGACGACGAGCGAGGCGAGGAGGAGTGTTAGGTCGAACTGTGACCATACATTCCCTTTATAACTCGAATCAAGTTTTTCAAAGCACATTTCCGTTTAAAACCGCCACTAAAGTAATACACAATGTGAGAGCTAGATGTACGCAATTTAAAAAATCCTGTACCTAATAATCAAGATATTCTCGAAACAATTACAAATCAATCTAAAAAAATTCGTAGTAAGACATCTGCAATTGATAACGTAATAACTCAGCATTACTATATCAACGAATACTAGTCTGTGCTATAAATGAGTATTGACAAGGGGCGGACACTCCACGATTTACGTTCATGGCTACAAGTAGGTACATGCCGGTGCCCCAACGTTGAGGAACCGGCATGTACTTGTAGCGATGAACGTTGACGTCGTCGTCGACGACGTCAGAGGGCCTGTTTTGGCTGAGAAAAAAGCGCCTTTTGTAAAGATCAAAGGAGTGTCCCTTCTGTACTTGTACTATTATCTATTCTGTGGTATTGAGTCGAATCGACTGTACCTGTTATGTCAAGTGAATTAGAAATCGCAATTTCGTCCAGACTAAATTACTGCATAACCTAGCAACCCTTATTAATTGAATTTAAACGACAAAATAAAACAGCCGCATTTATTCGACTTGTTCAACGCCTTCAACTTAATTATTAATTTATTGCGTAACGATTTTTGCAAACGGTTTACTTCATTCTCTTTTCCTGAATAATTACCATCAAGCCGCCCCTCCGCTTGAAACCCTTTGGGATGTTGTCATCCACGAGTAACTTTTGGGATTAATAAATATACTATGTATTTCAAAAGAGAATTCCAAGCGTCTGGATATTCTTATGAAATAAGTAAAAGTTCAAGAAAAGATGAAAATCAGGAAATGAGTCGGATACCTGAACGGACAGGGATGAGTCGAGCCACCCATGGCGGCCTAAGCTGAAGACAAGTATCTAAAGGGGAGTAAGACCGTCACAACTTTCTCCGCAACACTATAAATCTTACTTGCATACCGACATAATAAAAATATAACGTTTTATACGCGTCGTTCGTGTAAAGCCTAAGTAATCTTTTACAGCTATCCTTTAACTTTTCTTGAGCCTATTTTGTTAAGTAGCACTTAGACGTAAAAGTCTAGAAAACTTAAATATTACGTTTGATTAAAGTAAAAACCGGCCAAGAGCGTGTCGGGCCACGCTCAGTGTAGGGTTCCGTAGTTTTCCGTCCTTCACAGTAAGTAACTTAACTTAAGCGTTAAACAAGCAATACTTAGCGAATAATACAAGCAATACTTAGCGAACAATTTTATTATTAGACAACGAACGACCAAAGACAACTAAGACAATTCGGGCATGACAAATACCTGTATGGGCGCACCTGCTCCGACCCCATTAAATCAGGAAAAATCTTAACACCGCCATGTACTATGAGTGTTCCACGTACAGCGACATCTATCGGCAAATTAAGTAAACTATTGCGCGCGAGCTTAAAGTATGGAAGATGATTTTTATGGAATAATTCTTTATTGCGTGAACCGATTTTCACCGTTATTACTTTATTTGAAAGCACGTAATTTCATTGTGATTTTGTAGAAATTACAGGTACAATAAACACCTGCTCATACGGTTAAATTACAAACTTAGTTCAGAAATTATTTTGTAATTTTTTTCTAAAACTATTCAACCTATAAACATCAAAATAATTTTCCTAGAAAGTTTTTATAAAGTTCTACTTTCGAGATTTTTTCATATTTTTAAAACTTATGGTTCAAAAGTTAGAGGGGGGAGACACATTTTTTTTACTTCTGGAGCGATTATCTCCGAAAATATTAACATTATCAAAAAATATTAGGGGAGGTATAGGGGAGGTATCCTAATAAAACATTTTTTTTCCACTTTTTATTTTATCACTTTGTCGGCGTGATTGATATATATACATATTACTTAGTACCAAATGTCAGCTTTCTAGTGCTAACGGTTACTGAGATTATCCGCGGACGGACGGACAGACATGGCGAAACTATAAGGGTTCCTAGTCGACTACGGAACCCTAAAGCGTTTATAAGAACCGACGACGTCTAATTCGATTAAACCATTGTCTGGTAAAAATCGGGCAAGATGAATCCCGATTTTGATGCTTCGTAACGAAATGATTTTACATTACAATATTTTTAATATCATGTATTGAGACTACTAAAAGTTTTATTTTTTAAAGGAATTTCTTCAATTTAGGAAATTTATAATGGTTATGTTTCAATACTTAAATCTAAAAAAACAGCCAAGTGCGGGTCTGTCTTTGTTGCATCGACACGCGCGCGCCAACTAAATGGTGGGGTTGCGTCGGCCGAATTTTTACGAAGTTGGCCTTTTAAGTACATCTTAAGTTGGTCGACTATTACTCGGTAACTGGTTATGCCTAGTTAGCCGTGATCGTTTTCCTTTTAAATTCATTATATGTACTACTGCCACGAATTTTTGCACATACCCAGTAGTAGCCATTTAGCCGTCAGAGGGGGGGGGGACACTTCACTGCAACAAAAATTAAGTCTTTAAAGCCCAATATCTGTACCTAACCAAACATTTTTTTTTTGTATATTATACTACCATTTTGTCGGCACAATTGGCTTATAAATCCATGCCAAATATATTTTTTCTAATAGTAAGGGTTACTGAGCTATGCCGCAGACGGACAGACGGACAAGGCGAAACTATTAAGGGTTCCTTGTTGGCTACGGAACTCTAAAAAGAAATATGGACACTATTTCATTACTTCAATATTTGAAGTATTCATATTTCATTACTTAAATATTTTTTGTTTTCATGCGTTACGAGTATCAACTTATCACGCTACGAGTCCGACACAAATACACAAACACATTAAAATCAAAATGGAATTGGAATTTAATTGGAATGAAAATAGGACAAAAATGGTGGTCCATGATCAGTTAAAATGAAAGAGTCATTATGTCGATGATTGTATCATAAGTTCATAACTGCAGTGAAAACTTGAGGTCAATTTGGTTTGTCACTGCGCATCACAAATATCACAATACGATTTCAATTAAGATATTTTGGTAATATTTCAGTTCAGAATGATTCACTCGAATGAAGTAAAAACGTTGGAAGGGCGAAGCCTTCTTATTCTAGCGGTGCCCACACATTCGAGTCCAACAGGATTCATATTGAAAGTCTTTTTCTTATTATTTTAAGAAAACCGGCCAAGTTCGAGTCGGACTCGCGCACTAAGGGTTCCGTACCATTATCTATAAAAACAGTAAAGAAAAAGTTTGTTGTATGGGAGCCCCCCTTAAATATTTTTTTTATTTTGTTTTTATTATTTGTTGTTATAGCGGCAACAGAAATATATAATCTGTGAAAATTTCAACTGTCTAGCTATCACGGTTCTTGAGTTACAGCCTGATGACAGACAGACAAACGGACAGCGATGTCTTATTAGTAATAGGGTCCCGTTTTTACCCTTTGGGTACGGAACCCTAAAAAACTGTTCCGTTTGTACAGTTTCCGCAAATGAAGACATCAAAAGTCTTTAATATAAGGGAATAAGAGAAAGAGATTTTTTGAGCTTCTGACGTCTTCGAATGCGCAGTCACTTTTGATGCTGACTGTACAAGTAACTTCTTATGAAATGGATCCCATTCAGCTTTTTGGTAGTTACTTACATGCCATAAAATCCACCTGTCACACAGACAAAGTTGCAACATAAGCTTTGTTACGTTTCTAGTACGAAATCCTTAGAATGGAGTGTGCCATTTTTTCCCATAATTGCAAAGCTTGTTAGCAATCTTGAAAGTAATAACGCAACAATAGACCATAATGCCACAGTGACTTAAGTTTATCAACTAGGCACATTCCGCTACAACTTAGTCAGTAGGTACAGTGAATAGAGCTCGTCCAACGTGCTATATTGTTAATTTGAGTTGTAAGGTACAAGTTATGCTGCCGTTTGCCAACATTAGAATTTTAACGGAAAAATTCGTGTCCGTTTATTCATTTAACTAGGATATCGAAGGGAAATTTTGGTCAGTCGAGTTCTCCAATATTTATACAGACAACCTTTCAAAATTATCTACTCATGCTTCTTATGTCAGTAACAATAAAGCCTCTGTATAGATATTTTTGAAGGTTGTCTGTGTAGATATCGGAGAACTCGGCTGTACTAGGTTTACTTATTTCGATCATAAAAATGGAAATTAGCCGAGAATTTATAATTATGAGCGTGACATCAGCATCGACTCGAAATCGGACCATGGTCTTAAAACATCCACGACTTAACTTGAAATAGATTGGAACAGGAAACTTTACAACAATTTATGACTGTGCATTAGTTACTGACTCACTTGTCATACTGTATTCTGTAACTAGATACATCACTTTATACTTTTATTAGTTGCTATTAGCACGTTTGTTTTTTATTTGTGATGTAAATTAGTCATCCCTCTCTTTTTCGGAAGTCGATAAACTGTTAGGCACCGTACTAGCCTAGCAACTTCTGATTAAAATTGCGAAGGTTACGTGTCTTTGAAGTTGGAAAATTAATTTAATCGTCCCTGTTTCCTCACGATTCTAATAGAGGCCAGGCACTCGTTCGCATAGCGCCTACAGCTTAAATAAGTAAGTTATACAGAAGGTTCACAATAAATTTCATCGAAGTTCTACTAGCTTATTCCAACTACAGAGCTTCGTCGAGTACAATCTTACTGAATCACCGAGATAGGTACCTATACTCGAGTGTAAGGGGTATGTGTCTACTTGTTGAGTAGGTATTGTTGGACTAACCATTGTTACAAAGTCATCATCATCATCATATCAGCCGAAAGACGTCCACTGCTGGACATAAGCCTCTCCCAAAGAGTGCCAAAGCGACCGATCCCGCGCCATCCGCATTCAGCGGACTCCCGCAACCTTTACCTGGTCATCAGTCCACCTTGCCGAGGGCATACCCACGCTGCGCCTTCCTGTACGTGGTCGCACCTCGAGAACCTTTCCGCCGCTTCGCCGTTCTACGTGCTATGTGCCCCGCCCACTGGCACTTAAGTTTAGCGATCCGGAGGGCCTTATCGGTTACCTTGGTTCTGCTGCGGATAGCCTCATTTCTGATGCGGTCACGCAGAGAAACTCCCAACATGGCCTTCTCCATTGCCCTTTGGGTGACTTTGAGCCTTCTTATGACTCTTATGAGGCCCATAGTAAGCGTAGGTTGTAGTCATAGAGTGATCGTAGTACAAAGTCATAGCACAAAGATATTTAAATACAGGATCTTAGTACCTTTCATTTAATCAACATAATTATGTTTTACAAAGTTTGACAAAATACTTTCTGTTCCAGTTTACTTTGCGATAAACAGCCTTCTCATAGCCTCAATTAGGGGTGTACCTACACGTCATTTCAAGTAGCGAACTCGTACGAATGGTTTTGTTGAGTGAGATTGCCCAATCCACCGTTGCTTTATACAGGGGAGTGAGCTTTGTCACATTTGTTATACACATACAACATTTTAAATTGAGCACGAGCACGGCGGTAGGTTTACCTAACCCGCAATACGGCCGGCCCAATTAGTCAACAAGTCTTTTTCTTATATTGCTTCCTAATACTTACGTCGCTTTTTTGGTTCAAAATGTGAAACTTAAGGCATTGGATATGAAGGCCAGGAAAGAGTGAATAGTTTACGGTGACGTGCAAGGTAGTGCCCGGGATGTAGGGGAGGCGACAGCAGCATGACGGGAACGATCCGGACTTTCTCCACCTACCACGAGTCTGAGCCTTCGGTGTCCTCGGTGAGTCAATTCTGCATCTTCACTATTTATTCTCATTCACGATATGGTCGTAGACTTAGTAACAAGCTCCCAGTTCCAACCAACTTTTGGATAAATGTACCCATCCATAGCACAGAAAACAACGTCTTTGCACCTGCTTAAAAATACATGTTTCATTCCACTGCCCAAGACGACTTCCAAGTTTCGCAATTCAGTAAATAGGTATACAAACCGGAACCGGTAGGAGTTCCTGGAAATTAGGATGATGATAGACATGTCCTTATAAATAAGTGAATGAACTGGATTCAAATTTACACAGATATGAAAATTAATTAAAACTTAAGGAAAGCAGTGAGGCTTCAAAATCCCTTGCAATATACAAATGGGTGCAAGTGCCTTTTATAGGATCTGTAAAACGCAATTACCCCAACCTTGAGAAGGCAATCAGGGTCTAATCAAATAATAAGGTGGGCCGTTTTTGTCCTCATATCATCATATGTAAGACGTGACGGGTATAGGTCCCATTTACCGGCAACGCGTGGAGGCTGGACCTAAGCTGGGATTGCAGTGTGGTAACGGACTAGCTAAAGTCTATCTGCGGATTTAACGGAGACAGCACAATACGCCGTAAGTCTCGGAACAACTGTATTGTTGTTCGTGCACTTCGTTCCAGATTCGGCTTTTGTCCTTGATCTAAGTTTATGTGTGATATTAATCCTACTCATTACAGCTGAAACTAGATACATGATGATTTACACAGTTATGAACATACTTAGTATAAATCCAGTTGCATCCTATGTCACTGATAGTTATGAATTGTTGGTATAATGCAGTTAGACAGAATAAAACTTAGACTTGATAGATTCAACCCATTGTTAATAAGCTTAGTAGGTACATTCGTCAAAATTCTTTATGGGGCAATAAATGGCGCGTTGATGCATCTCCCCTAAAAAGAAAACAAACTTTATTGTCTAACCTTAACCGGAATAGATAGGTACCTAACCGGTATTAGCGGGGCTTAAAGAAAAAGCAATTATAAATTAAACCAACTCGGGCCTTCCGCGTCCCGTGCCACGGAGTGTGTTTGTCGCTATGCAATTCCCTTTTGGCTGCCTGTGCAGT
Organism: Epinotia demarniana; assembly: GCA_945867215.1. Classification (NCBI taxonomy): domain Eukaryota; kingdom Metazoa; phylum Arthropoda; class Insecta; order Lepidoptera; family Tortricidae; genus Epinotia; species Epinotia demarniana. The sequence continues at coordinate 19,662,412 of OX244263.1, forward strand.
AAACTAGCCAGTGAATTTTAATTATATCTCTCCTCTGCTTAACTACTCTCGTTTGACGCTTACTCTGAAGTGTCAGTTTGATTGAACCATACAGCATTGAGAATGGTAGACTTAGGAAATATAATAAGCATTTTTCTGTGTCCTTTACATGGAACAAACGGCATCAGCTCATATTTGGAGGAGCTCAACTGGGGAAGTACCTGCTGCTCCTCCTCCGTAGTAACACCACTATTTCCTCTGAGTTGTTGTGTAAAATGAGCGGATTGTGAGTGAGGAATCTGCAGTGTTTATAGTAGGTAGGCAGGTAGTTGTCAACACAACGAATCCCACAGTAGTGTTTACTTGTTTTATTGAAAGGTAAAAATAATAGCTAAGAAAGTAACCAACATTAGCTTAAATATACACAACACTTACAAACGAACCCTCGTATACGTGTGTACTTTTTCGAGTAATCCAATCGCAAATGAAGTTGTAAAAATAATTAATTATTTACCTGAAAAAGCCAAGATTTCTCCCGGGGCCCGATAGAGGTTCTCATTCGTCGAGTCTACGGGGAACGCTTTTTTAAACGTTGCAATTTTCCCGTTTTAGCTGTTGACATTTCTAAACATTACGATACTTATGCTATTCAAAGTTTTCTGAGATAGGTTGAAGATAAAGTACTAAACATTTATTAAATGAAAGCTGTCGTGTGTTGTAATGATATTCGGTCTAACTCTAATGTCCACTCAATAGTTCAATGTTAAAAAGTCAAGTACCTACCTAAGGCCAAATGCCATACTTGGCTTTTTAACATTTTCATTTCATTCAATATGCGCTAATGCCAGCCAGCTTTAAACAAAACCTCCTTACGATGTTGACGGTAGGTATATTTAGTAGGCAGCAATATCAAACATGCTGTTCCTCATGGATAAACTTCATGAATATCCTGTGAATATCATAGACCCCGGTAGTAAAATTATAAATTCATTGTACACATTGCAACTCAAGAGACGGATGTCGATTTACTATTCAAAGATCAAATTAATTTCACTAAGTGCTGACCTATTAATACTCACGTTAGGGAACATTTCAACTATCAACTTTGGCGGCAGTCAGTACCTTCATCTAGTTAATCTTGCCGCTTGCCACTGCGCTTGCTGGGAAGCCTTAAATTTTCAAATAGTCAACGGAAGATTTACGATCCCCCTCCTTTACCTGTAAACACCGCGAGCTTCGCCGTATTTAACTTCTGCGATAATACGTTTACCGGAACGCGAGAATTGAAATTAGCTTACCTTACCAATATAAAGTTGGGCCCAATTTAACATGAAATGAATAAGTTAGGCACTTGGAAATTTTCTAACCAAACTTATGGTTACTGCCTGTCGTATATTCCTACAAGTACTTATACATTGTGCTTGTTGTATTTCTGAAAGTCTTTCGGAAGGAGGTCATAAATATGGTTTTTAATGTAGAATATTTTATAATCTCGCATTTTTTCACTTTAAACCTAACCCCCGCTGCGTTCTATAAAGACCGTATTTACGGCGATAAAAATGTCAGGAACGTTCCCATTATTTATACACGTATCGTGCTTACGAAGCTATTTATAAACCCTTTAATGGAGGACATATTTACATGAAAATGCAAACGTGGGACTTCAGCGTAAACCTACTCAATCACTTGTATGAAAATTATCAAATGTATTGTCCGAAATACCAATCACGACGCAGTCCTATTTTTGAACGACAATTTTGATTTAGGTGTACGTTTTAAATACTTAGGTATACTAAAATCACTGTGCCGATTAGATTTTATCTTTTGTTACCTTTGTAACTCGTTGTTTTTTTTTGACAGTGACACATTATTTAGTAAACGACACACCTTCAAGAAAATTATGAGACTGTCTGGGCGTCGGACACGCGAACTTACGAGCCTGATTAGACACGTGGCAGCGTGTCCAGCCAAGTTCAAAGCCAAAATGAACTGGCAACGCAGCAGCCCGTGTGTTATATATACACGAACCATTTGGATCCACTTTTGTAGTCCGTAATAACTCAAAATCTATTTTACATACACTCGAGAGCAAAAGTTTCGGGTCACTAGCATTTTCTTCAATATCTTGAAAACGAATAAAGCTTTGGTATTGAAATAAATTGAACCTTATAGACAATTTAATGTTACTAAAATTAAATGCATTACATTTACTACTGACCATTTATTTTATTATGTTTAAAACGACAAATTAAAAATGGCGTCATTTTGCTTTAAAACCAAAACTGAAAATATTGAACTTTTTATATTTACAAGTAGTTTTAACACAGTCTAGTACTTGGTATTAATAATTACGTGCTGTCTGGACTGCTGCAATGCGATTCGGCATGCTGTACCTACACCAAGTTTCTGAAACACTGTTGGGGAATGTTCTCCCATTCCTCTACCAATACATGTTTCAAGTCACGAACCTTAATTAAAGGAGGATCTCGTTGTCTTACACGTCGTCCGAGCTCGTCCCAGGCGTGCTCGGTCGGGTTGAGGTCGGAGCTACGTGCTGGCCACATCATGGGACGAATATTCACCTCATCAAGGTAGTCTTGCACTACACGAGCAGTGTGGGGACGGGCGTTATCGTGCATAAAGATGGCATTCTCACCAAGTCTTGCCATAAATAGACCGACGTGCTCGTTGAGGATTTCATCCACGTATCTTACGCCATTAAGAGTACCGTTTTCGATCAGTACAAGCTCTGTTCGGCTTTCCGCAGAAATTCCAGCCCACACGAGTACCGAACCACCACCGTATGCCACCTTTTCTTCAATACAGGCTTGCATAAATCTTTCTCCTGGTCTTCTGTACACCTTTGCCCTTCCGTCGTGTGTATACAGCATAAATTTTGATTGTTCCGAGAACCCGACATTTGACCAATTTTCAATCGTCCAATGCGAGTGTTCGCGTGCATTATGTCTTGCTATACGATGGTGCCTCTCGAGTTTCGGACCATTTGCGGGTCTAAATGGTTTCAAATTACCTTCCAGTCCAAGCAGAAGGGTTGCTTCTACCAAGCCATAAAAAAATGATGAGTCAGTACTGTTCCCGTAAGAAACCGATTTCGCAGCATAGAGTTGACTAGATATCGATCTTCTCGTGCCGTCGTACACCTGGGTCTGCCTGTTGTTGGTCTGCGTAGGTTCGAACCAGTTTCTAGAAACCGCTGGCGAACACGCTGATCTGTAGACAACGATACACCGACTATTCTTGCTGTTTCTCGCTGACTACTCCCATTTTCCAGGTTCGTGAGGATTCTCGTACATTCCTCAGGTGTGAGTGGCATAATTACTACTTTAATAATGACTATTGGATACCTGGAAGTTCTTATAAATACATTTTATGACAGAACAAAAACAAAAGCAAAAACAGTTGCGAAAATTAGAAGTTCTGATTTGAAAAAAAGGGATCATTATGTTTATAACTTTTTTAATGCCATTACTTCACGCCAGCTAATAAGTTTTTATACGTGTAACGAAGGATTATTAAATTGTCTATAAGATTCAATTTATTTTAATACGATAGCTTTATTCGTTTTCAAGATATTGAAGTAAATGCTAGTGACCCGAAACTTTTGCTCTCGAGTGTAGAAACATTGAATTTGGTAACGTACGAGTATGTATTAAAACCCTTTAGATTAACGAGAATCCGAAATTTCATAAACAGGGTGTACAATCCAAATGGGTCAGTATGGAGAAGTCGGAAACTATGAGACATAGCGAGATCTGTTCTTAGGAACCATGACGTCGATTTTAGATTTAATAATAATTACATTCAAACTTTTTGATTAACTCTCATACATAACCGGGAATCGGACCTGGTCAAAATCAATGTGTATAAATTCTGCAAGTCGCAAGAAGCACAACACTAATAAAATCTAGTTTAAATAATTGAAAGAAAAACCCACCAATAGGATAATTATTTTATTTCAGTAAATGTTCAAAATGTCATAGCCATTCTGTTGAATGCAAAGATTATTTTGGGTAACGATCGCAAGATTGCATTTCGTATTTTTATGGGGTGCATGTGTTTCATTTGAAGTTAATTCCAAAAACAGTATTCCATTTTCAAATTATAAATGAATTGGTACGCCCGTGGAACAAATTTTAAATAAACGCTATTTGTAATGCATAATACCGATGCAAATAAGATATGCATAAGTGGTTTCTTCAGATAATTGATAATCGATTCATATTATTCACGACTTTTTGCAAATTAATAAAACTGTGGGCATTTTAGTCTAATTTACTGTCAGTTGTGTTTACACAAGATTTCATAGCCAAATTTGGTCCTTTTTACTTAACGCGGTTACAAAAATATTGACCAGGTTCGATTCCCGGTTATGTATAAGAGTTAATAAAAAAGTTTGAATGTAATTATTATTCAATCTAAAATCGACGTCATGGTTCCTAAGAACAGATCTCTCAAAATAGTTTCCGACTTCTCCATACTGACCCATTTGGATTGTACACCCGGTATACAGGTAAAACTGTTATTGAGATATTTTAACGTCTAAAAATTGGAATTTTCATCACTGACTTAGAAAAAGTTATTAGCTGACGGATAGATCAAAAACTAACCCACTTCCAGATGACCTAGAAAGTTGAAATTTGGCTTCCAGCTGGGTAATTTATCTGTATACAAATGAAAAAGTTAAAAAACAGGGATTTTTTTTATATTATTTATTATTATTATTGTTATTTATGTTTGTTACCTCAGAACTCCATCCGTTATTCTCTTTTTTTACTACTTACGTACTTCCGAAGTGATGAGGCTATTACTACTGTCATCAGGTCAAGGTGAGGCTCAGGGTCAGGGTCTTGATGATGGGGTCCTGGAGAAAGCGAGGGAAATCTTCAAATATTATATATTATTTTGTATAGTACTTAACTCGTGCATTTGCTGTTGAAAAGCACTATTGAGTGAAGTAGAATTGTCATCTGGTCAGGATCTGATGATGGAGTCCTGAAGGAATCGAGGGAACTCTTCAAATATAATAGGCACACATGTAAGGCTTTCGGTAATTTTTATAGTAACACGTGCAATATCTCTTCAGTAACACGATGTAATTTCATAACTAACTTACTTTTGAGTAACGACTTATAAAAAAAAATCTTAACAAAAAGAAATGATATCCCACCGAAATCATAAATGTGAAAACGGGAGCCCAGTTCAAAATACAAAAACAAATTATTTATTCTGCAAATAGGCTACAAGGGCACTTTTACATGTCAAACGGTAATTTATAATAAAAATAACAATCTTACAATAAAATAATAATAATCTAACACAATAATAAGTTCAATATTAAGAATATGATATGCGTGGTCGTCAACTACGCATACAAAAGAATTGAGATCTAACTGGTGCTAAGTTCAGCAGATAATCCTAAAATAATGTATTCTTAAGAACATAAAATTTCTTATTTTTTTACTACAACAACATGTGCTTCAATTTATCCTATCAAAGCGTATTTCAGGAGGACAATCTGACTTGACATTTTGCATGCACGTAGAAGTGAGCTCAAACAGCACATATATATCATATTGGTATGTAATATTTGGTTAGTCAGATTGACCTCCAGCTAATTTTGTCTACGCAGGCAAAGGCATGTTATTAGAATAATTATCTCGACCGTAATAACTACTCACTGTACTGTCCTAGTAATTTATGATTTAAGTATGACTATGTTAGCATATTTTCATTCATATTCTGGAAGAATCGTCAAGACCAGTCAATCGTACTTTTAAAGTTCTTAAAGACATACATAACTTTGAATTGGACTGTAAAAACCTACGCCCTTTATTGCATCTTCGGTTGTTGGGTGTTCAGCGCAGGCTATGGACTCCCGTGTTTGTGTTTCATTGGGGTGTACGTCGCAACAAGTGATCGCGTAGAAATTTCCGTCCTGCCATTTCGTCATAGGGACATTGTACGAGAATGTCAATTACTTACGCATCACTACGCAATGTATCACTGCTGCCTCGTTATACCTAATACATAAAGCTTGTGGATACATCATATCTTTTTCCAAGGTATGGAATATTAATAATAATATTATTACCTGATCAAATATCGGCTTCCTAGAATTCTCAAATGAAAACTCGTGAAATGTCTCCGTACATGACACACATAAGCGCAGTTCAATCTTCAGAAATACTTTCAAGTGTGGACGCAACTGGACCAGCTTATCTTATAAAAGTATTAAGTTACTGTAACTTCGAATTTTTTAAAGATATTTTATTTTCGCTTTACCGAGTTGTTTTTAATTATGTCTAAACTGGCTCCACGTGTAACCCTTAGTACATATAACCTTTTTGGTGTCTAGGTCTATCTATTTACATCTAAGTATACTAATATTATAGGCAGGTAAAGTCTGTGAGGTCACAGGGTTTTAAGGTGTATCGAGAGGGTAATCTATTGAACTACTCATCCGATTTAATAAAATTTAGAAATAGAGTGAACTTTCCGGGAGGACAAACGCCATATTTTGATTCGTGACTCCGTCTGAGTTCTCTGTTATACGCGGGCAGCTACTATATCATAAATCAACAGACAAAGAAAGAGAATATACATGATCATCTTAACAAAAGTAATAAAACATATTTACTCTTACATAGCCAACACACTGAGGCCTCAGAAGCCAGACATTCATCTCCGGCAACAAAAACAAATCGCTAAATCATTTCACAGGCCGAAAGCCTCACGGAGTTTTTTTTTATATTGCCCGACTCTTGGCAGGTCCCGGCGAAAATAAATTAAACGTAGCCATAGCCCAATCAACGGGGCAGTTGACCTATCAGAGAATTCCATTGTCCGTAAAATTTAAAAAGAAGTAAAGGTTAGGTAGGAATGGTAGGATAAGCCGGATGAAGAGAGACACGGTGTCTGTGATTGACCCTTTATTTGCTGTGTATTCTCGGGGCATGGATACAAGTGATGTAGCGAATTTTTTTGTGAGAAAATTGTACAACTACAACCCAATATGTGTCGCTCTCTGTACATTATTTAACAATAAGCAAATTGATGAAGGGGTGTAATTTTTTTTTTTACGTCGGAATAGTTTTCGTAGTCCTTACTTTTTGGTAATAATAAAATCAATAAATAACATTGACTCTAGCATTATCTGTTGATATTAAATGCCTATGACTTGATCTGGGTCGGGAATTCAGCTGTATGTTTGTTATTAATTTATTGATTACATGTATAGCAGCCCAATAATGAGTTCGTACCAGATTGATTGGCTTCATTAAGATATTCTGGAACTCAATCGAGCGCGGGCGCACAACACAACCCCGAGGCCACCACACCCACCAACATGCAACCGAGATACCATGAGGAATCTCATTAAGGCATTTATCCCACCGCCCCGGCGAGTAGTACTACGAGACTAGTGACTATAAGAGTATTCGCTACTCGCCGGCGGTGGGACAAGTGCCTAACTAGAAGACTACGAAAGATATGTCATGAATACATCCCGACTTTACTACCCCATTGCAGTCGAATGGTTAGAGAGTGTATGTACCTACTTAGATATTTATCCGTTTTACCATGGGGCTGTATCGGACTGAAATGTCAAGGGTGTATTTATTAGGTGCATATTATGCGCGATATAATCCGTGTCAATAGTTTAGTTTTAGGAGAAATATGACATAACAATAATCTAATTGTGTATTTGGGGAGCCATCTTGTATCGAGTTTTCTGCGAACTCTTAAAAAGATACTCAAAAGAGAAATTCGTTGATTAGTGTAGCTCCACAAAGTAGGTTAACGAAACACACGCAAATATAATGAGCACTTTAGGAAACCGGCATCACGCAATTTCTGTAGGGTTTTATTTTTCCCTGTTACTTATTCAATTTCCCTAACAAGTATTGTCAAATTGACAGTCATTTTCTTTGCGAAATGTGTCCTAATAATTGAAATTCATTTTCAATAGTCGTCATCGTCAAGGCGCAGCACTGGACTGGTACAGTCAGGCAAGAAAGTTATCTACCAGTTTTTAACTCTATTATTGGTACATTAAGGTTTAAACGTGGTAGATCAATTTCTTGGCGGCTGTACCTGAATAGGAAATTAATATTAACAATCTAACATATACCACTAATTAAACCTATTAACTGCCTACATACTAAGTCATACCTACTGATCTAATACAGTCAAGAGTAAAAATATGGGCGCATACAAAATACCTACTCATAAATATATGTGTGTACACAATAACAGGTTAAGGAATATACGTGTCACACAATAGATATATCCCATCGCTCTCATATCAGTGGATTAAGGTTTCGGTAAATATTTTTTCACTTGATTGTACCTACGTTGTTGCTTTGTTTTTGTACGTGGTACGAGTCTCATCTGTTCAAAGACTTACTTTTTTTAATTTGACTTTTACTAGCACATACAGTCTTTCTCACATACTTCAAAAAAAAAGGAGGAGGTTCTCAATTCGGTTGTATTTTTATTTATGGCAACAAAGAATATTTTTGCCAAATACAATAGGCGTGTACAGGTTTTTAAAGAGAGCAACGCACCGCGAGTCTCTTGAAATTGTAAGCGTCAATAGGCAACGGTAACTGGTTACTATCAGGCGCCCTGTACACTTGCGGTCATGGTATACATATAAAAAAAAACAATATGTTAAATTATTGATACTATTAGCTAAATGCTAACACAATGCTTATTATTAACTAAATGCTTACACGCAGAAGCGAGCGTCCCTAACGAAATTCTAAATTTCGATCAAAATGGAAAATTTAAGAATAATTAATTAGCTACGAGCGGGATTTGTACCTACCCGCGACCTCTGGAAACCGTTTTAAACGAAATTTAGAATAAGAGCTGATGTTACTATACTAGTAGTTAGGTAATAAAATACAGCAGTTTAATCGGCCATCGCAAACTTATCAGATTCTGCTTTCACGGCAATTTACTCGTACTTTCTATCGAATAAATTTCTCGTAATATCTTTCTGTTCTCTTAGTGACAGTAAGTACATTCCTAGGATATCGATTTGTTTGCTTGTGTCAGTCATTTTGATAAGTAGGCATGTCCTCATATAGACTGGCGGGAGATACATAAGTAACATTTGAATTCATAAACAAATACCTAGCATCCCAGAAAGCGTAAAGCGGCAATTACACTGCATCGTTCACCGAATGCGGTCGCCGAATTCATTTTAAACTACTTAGGCCAACAAACGTCATCTTCACATTAGCCTGTCCGCCTTCTACTAACCGTTGGCAGCTGTCGATCGCCGAATGCGGCCGACTAACGTGTTCTTTATTCTTTACACTTTTGCGGTCGCCGCATGCAGCATGCGGCGAACGACGAAGTGTAATTACCGCTTAATACTTATAAAAAATCATGTTATCAATATAAAACCATATCAATTCAAGTCAATATTATTAGCTACTAGAAGAAAGATGAGGTAAATAAATGTTTGTATTATACGTATGTCCGCCATTATTTCATGATCAAGCCTAATATATCACAGGCTACGCGGTCGGATCAAATATGACAGAACGTGGGAAAACCGCCCTTATAAGTACTAAAAGTAACCCTAAAATATTTATGTAACATAGGTATTATTGTAATGTATATCCAAGTGTAAAAATAAGCAAGGCTACTCGTGAAAATGTGGTAGGCGTCTTATATTATTAGTCGGGAAAGTTCCCATAGAAAATTCTATCATGCCGCGGTCATCTTTCAGATGGAGTGCAATAGACGGGTTTTATGTGCGGAACTAACCTACCTACCTCATAAACTTCCGTTCGTCGTGCCTTAGTCCCCCGCTGCAGGAGACAGGAAATGGTTTGCGCTTTTTTAAATTTGCAACTTTCTAAAAGATTACCTAAATAGTCGAACTTGTAACGAATAGTACATTAAATACGTAACTAGGGCGGTGAATTCGTGAATGCCCCAGATCGCAGGTGTTTGTGCTAAATATGCGCTCTGTGTTGAGTACAAAATTTTACGGCTTCACCTGGCCACAATGCGAGTTTACCCGTACGCGCAGCGTGTAGTAAAACTCGCATTATGGCCCGGTGTGGCGTAATAGTTATTTGTGCAACAAGAGAGCAAAGTTTGTTTTTGCTGCGAGTGCTAATTTTGAGTCCTGAGGAAGCGAAAGATTCTAAAATTGAATCACGAGCGTAGCGAGTGATTCAAAGTTTGAATCTTGAGCACAACGATATTTAATTGCTATTAACCGTAACAATATAACAGAGCCTATTTCCTTGTGCCGACGCGTATAAATGATTCCTATACATCAGTCGTGCGCAGACTGTATTTTCGCAAGCATAAAAACCGGTAGACTTTTCGATTGAAATTGACTGATCCGTTCGTTGTTACAAAAAATACGTATTTCGCTCTGTCCGTTCGGATCAGAAGCTCTATGATAAATCGACCGACTTGGTGATAAGTGGCTGGGCGTTTGTTACGGATATGGCTGTTATTACGAGTGTCATTTTACAAATATCCACCTATCCTTGTTGACCATATCCTACTGATATTATAAATTTTTATCCCAGGAATCATCCCCTGAGAGGGTGTAATGGGGGGTGAGCGTTTGTATGGAACTACAATATAAACGAGTTCCACGCGGACGGAATCGCGGGCAGAAGCTAGTTTTTATTAAGTGGACAATACGATTGTAGACTCAAAAGTTATTATTACTCGAAAAGAAAGCAGGCAAAAAAATATGCCTTTTGACGAAAATCTTACTCAGATATATCAAGAACTAACATTTTGCATCATACGAGATGAATCTTGGAAAATATAAGAATGACTTCATTTGATGAATGTCGTTCTAGTTGAAGATACTTAGTTCGCATGGAAAATTCTATCATGCCGCGGCCAAAACATTCCTAGCATAATAATTTCCTAGCTTGCTTGAATTTGAGAGACAGAGCCATGAAAGTAGGGATGCCCTCATGAAATGCACACACCTGTGTATGAAGACAAGTATACCTACTAAAACATTTCTGGTGGATGCTGATCCAAAACTAATACTGCATGATTGTATCTGTTTTAAATTGTTGGGACCAAACCGTAAGCAGCTTTACAGGCCAAGTTAGGAACTGCTCACAATCCTTCGATAAGCAGTATTATCTCACTGACCTTACATAATGTATCGCTGTGTTATCGAATAATTTATTCCGCTTCAGTACAGGTGCAAAGATGCCCACCATACTAACCGCATTGCCGCGCTCAATCACTTGAGCTATAAGTTCGTATACTCGTTGTTTTTACTACTTAGGTGGAATAAGCAAAATTAAATATGGTGCCCAAGCCCAATACTACGAAATATTTATCTAAAGGGGAATATCGGTTCGACCTTTCCGAAGCCATAAAAAATACTCGGTGTACCAAATAGTATTTTATAATTCAGATCGGAAGTCCGTCCGCATTTGCAAGTTCAACATGGCCCCGTGTCGGGTAATGAATGGATCGTTTTATGTCCAAACCACAATTTGCCACATACGTTGGCTCATTCGAGTTAGACACTTGTTTTTTTTACCCTACAATCGAACGGTTTTGTTTTGAAACTCATAACCTACGTTCTACACCATAATATTTATATGTATATACATTTTACATTGCAAAGCATAACGAAGTGGAAGTTACAATTCTGGTAACTTTGAATGCCCGGTTTACACTGAGGCCTACGTTATATAGTCCGAATTTTGTTATAACAACGTATTTATCTTTGCTTGCATTTCAATCCAATCTTCTTTCCTTTAACAGTAATTTTAATATTGTGTATATGTACCTACATACATATTGAATAAAGATTAAATATGGATAATTTCAAAGACATTTCAAAGTTACAAATATTACTTAGTCTAGACTTTAACAAACAAAATGTTAATGAGGATAAAGTATAAGCTTATAAAACCAATGTTTTAATTAGTGTAACCACTGAGCTGAAGTAATAGAGATATGTGAAAGGTTTGTGTGAAGCCTATGAATAAGCACATTAACAATTTCGTGGTAACACATTCGAGTGAGTAAATTCGAAGCCGTTATTAGGAATCATAAGACAAGATTAAAGATTGAAATAGAAAGGGAAATTAATGGTATCAGAGTCTCCATTTCCGAAATTGTACCTAAGTGACACAAGTTTTGCAATAATGAAAACAACAATCGAGCAAATAGTCAAATTGTAAGTCTCGACCAAGTCTCTACTTAATCTGTGTCTCTGTTATCCTTGGTAGACGAGTGAACCGATATTTCGTATTGCAATTTTGAGTCCGCATAAAGTGTATAGTGGTGTTTAATGTTACATCTACAATTTTACGTCATTTGCTTACCTACCATACCTTGGCATACCTACAACATATTATTATATATAGGCACTCACGTTCGTTTCCCATTGAGGTAGGCAAAGACCAAAGAATGCCACCATCGATACGATCTTTACATACTTATCTAAGTTGCTTCGAATACGTCCATACATCTCATGTCATTTTGATGTTCCTTTTCCAGTGTTGTTTGGTTGAGGCCGCCAAGAGCCCGTATCATGGTTGGCCTCATCACGCGATAAGTCACAAGATAGGAGCGTCGTCTCGTTCTATCGAACGGTGTCAGCCAGTGACGGACGCTCTATCCTGTCACGCTGTGGACGCTCTATCGTGTGATGTGACGGGGTCTGGTCGCCAGGCCAGGTCTCATCGACCCTTCCATACATCTATTCCGCATAAATCCTCTTTGTCAGCCTTTCATACTTTTTTTACATTACCAAAACACTGAAATATATATTTCTGAACCCTCGTTGTGAAACCCTCGTTTCTTTCCATTTAGTGCCACATCAAACAAAAACTTGACCAGCTTTACTTTCGAAAAATGACCCTACTATTGTCAACCATTTAAAGAAGTATATGATAACGTACAGATTGCGTGTCGTCAATATTATCAGGATAATATCACTACAATCGATTAAGTGCTTATCACAATACACAATAAGCACATTACGAAATCATAGGACTTGCGTCAAGCGCTCGGGTTTGATTGGAAGCCATGCGACCTGCGGCCCAAATACTATTAGTTAGTAGGCAATATTGACGGCCCGGTGATGTTAATCGCGTACGATTACCAAACTAAAGCAATCACTGGGTGACACCCTATCTACGCTTGGTTGCCACGGGTCAACCCGAAGTTTGAAACCCTACCGTAATCGAGTGTAATAGCATGACGGTAGGTATGGTATCATAGATTTGAAACATAAGGAGTACACCCTAATTCGTATATATACAACTTTTTCAAATCTACGCTATACATTAAAGTACTACTAATAGTACTATTTCTTGTATCTTTTTTTAACAGGACCGCTAAGGATGAACACTTAAAGATGGCTGAAACTTTGTTTTCATATTTGACACAGCTTCGTTCGTGTACAGTACATCATTATCATACTCGCTTGACAACCCAAGTTACACTTCCTAGTAGCGTAGGTAGTTCTGGCCTAACCTTGATTCCGCGGCTTAGGATCAATGCTAAAACAGTCGGGGATAATTTAATTAAGTGATAGTATTGTTCGACAGCTGATAACGGAGATCAACGTGCAACTGGCGCTGTTCCGCGACCTGCTGATCCACTTCGGGCAGCCCCCGGACTGCCCAGAGCTGCGCGAGCGCGTGCGGCGCCTGCGTCGCGCCTGCGTCGAGGCCACCAAGCAGACCAGCCAGCTCGTGCTGCCCAACTGCAAGAAGTAAGCTAGCTAAATGTGAATGCTTACACTTTGAACACGCTCCTAATGTATGAACTTTTTTGTCGGGGATGCCGAATTCGTTTACGGTATAATATTGACACCTTTCCGAAGTAAAAACATATAAAATAAAATCATTTTTTTTAATTCCCTATTTTACAAGGAAAGATTCCCTTAAAAACAATTATGAATGTTGAAAAAGGAGATGCTTTAGAGAGCCCTATTATTTGATCACTATAAAAAAATTAAATGTCAAATTAAAATGTTATAATGTTACGCCATAATTTGTTTACAAAGGTATTAATTCCATAAAAAAATTTAAAGTGGTCCAGGTGTTCCCTCATTTACTTCGCCGATTGGCAATTTGTAGCTCTCATGTACTTGACGACAACTCCTTGGCCCATGTCGTCACGAACCTGTAGTTAGTAGTTTTTTTAGACATTGCAGAATAAAGGTCCCAAACGAGATCAACTCTTCTCGCATCCATGTTCTCAATAGTTCCTAAGATGCGCTGAAGGAACTCCTTGCGACAGTACTCTCGAAAGGTGTTGTAGCTACGTGGAGGATAACTATGGACCAGGGCAGCTCCATCATATATGTCTGTTACAATTTTCGGGGGGATGCTGCCTTCAATATTTTTCTCCACAATCGTGACTATATCAGACTTCTGGCACATTCGCAAACTTCCCATCGATGCTAAAGAAGGTGGAAAATTCTGATTTTCATAATATGATAGTCTTAAGGCAGGCTCCTTAACTCGAAAAATGTAATTTAACCCATATTTTTTATTGAAATAAACAGTTCAATTTTTTTTTATAAGCAAGATCCAAACGCCTATTCTGGTATGAAATAAATAGTTTTAAGAACAGATTTACATCTGACTTCAAAGATTTGACCGTCTCCAGTTGATTTGAATTTTTTGGCTTCTTGTGGTTTGCAAAAATTCTAGTCTTCGCCTCTTTAGGGTTCCGTAGTCAACAAGGCACCCTTATAGTTTCACCATGTCCGTCCGTCTGTCTGTCCGCACGTCCGTCCGTCCGTCTTCGGCTTAGCTCAGTTACCATTACTACTAGAAAAATGTAATTCGGCATGGGTATATAAATCAATCACGCCGACATAACAAAATAATAAAATTTTGAAAAAAATTTTTTGGTGTACCTCCCCTAGACCTAAAGTGGGAATATGTATAATTTCTCTCGTTGAACCCAGTGTGGGGTATCATTGAATAGCTTGTTCAAAAATATTATGGGTTTCTTGAACAGATTTTTCAAATTAGTTATTCGTTTGCGAGATATTGGGCTTTAAAGCTCACATTTTTGTTCGAGTCATGCTCGGTTTTGATTTTTTTAAACACACTTGTTATATAACAATGCTGTCGAATTTTTTTATATATAACATAGGGGAATATCACTATAAAAGAAAAAAGAAATCTCAAAATATTCACTATTTACAGTTTTTTTTTTTTAAACCCTCCCCCCCACCCCTCCACCTGCATGAAAAATCTGCGTGGCTCCACTTCTTAAAAACAACTTAGGAACCTAAAGATTAATCCTGCCAAAGAAAATCTTTGGTTCAGAAAAAGCCGTATTTGACGTTTTTATGTCGCGTGGAAACGCAACTATTACGGCCTACTTGCAGAATAAAATTAGTGCTAGCGGTACACCCCGTAATTCAGTAACATGCGGCAAATGGTGTTAAAGTTTTAAAAATCGGTACGATTGATCTTTAGGCCAAACGAATTAATTTGACGCGTAGCCCGAAAAAAACGAAAAAGGAGAGAGAGTTATGTCAACATTTTTTTTGTATGGAAAATATATAGGTATTGTTCTGAAACCTATCGTGTGTGGTACCTAATGAAAGGGCTTACTAAGCCGATTCTAAAAATATATCACATCATTATATTTCAGCCATTTTTGTTAAATTAAAACAAAAACAATTTTCGAAACATACCAAGTTTAGGCTCCTCCTGACACAATATGGCTTTTTTTAAATACAATATACCACAAATGATACGTGATATCCTCATATTTAACCTCAAAAAAGCAATTTTGAAAATAATTTCATGTAGTATTTTTTTTATAATTAAAAAAATTTACAAAATGTGATAAAAACACAATCAGTTAAAACATGCATAAAAAGCTCAATTTTAGACACTGAGGATGATAAATACTAATGCGAGAGGAGTCGTAATAAATAAATAAAATAATCGATCTTCGTGTGATTCAAGTTCACGACATGTTGTGTTATTCCCTGTGTTCTCCTCTTCTTTCATTAATTTTATAAACCCAATCCCTTTTGGATGTCACAGGAGTATCTTTACATAACAGTAAGAGCAGTGCTTCTTCTTCGTCAGACTAACTGCTATCGAACATGATGCTAATATTATAAGTAATGGAATGCAAATGGCGGCTGGTACGCCGTGGAGCTGCAGCGTGCGCACGCATTGCGTGTGCTGTGCAGCTCTCTGCAGCAGGTACGCCGTAGACACGCGCGTAGACGCGCGCGAATCCGGTGTGACAGGGGTGCTGTGCACGTCTACGCTGACGTCGACGCATACTTGCGCACTCGCAGTCGGTGTGGCTCGGCCTAAGACGGTGCAGTGCGCTGTAACTGTTCCCTTAAACAAATAAGTATTGCGCACTGCAATATAGTAGATATTTAACTAACATCTAACATACTCGTAATGTACACATTTAGTAAGACCATTTTTAGCATAATTTGTGCCACAAATTGCTACCACGTGGGTACCACCTGTATTAAAACGAAACGATGGAGTAACCTTGTTCTAGCTTTATTGACCCCATCTAGACACACGGCAGTGTGTCCGCCAAGTTCGAGCAAAAAAAGCGACACATCGGCCGTGGGTTATATTACACGAACCATTTCGGGCCAATTTCGACCACCCTATAACTCAAAACATATTTTATCTACGCATATGAAATTTCGAGTGTCTGTTGACATCCTCTTAATTGTCTAGAATACAAAATTTCATTATTCTACCTATAGTAGTTCTTGAGATATTGACGTCAGAAAATCGCTATTTTTACTATACACTCACTGACTCACTCATCAAAAACCTAGACCACTTCCAATGGTCGTACTGACTTGAAATTTGGCATGGAGATAGGTCTTAAGGTCTAAGGAAAGGGAAAAATCTGAAAACGGCCAAGTGTGAGTCCGTTTTAAAAATAGCGAAGGTGTAACTTTGTTCTACTATGAAGTCATAATGAACTAAATGGGTCTATCTTCCAATAGTCGTACCGACCTGAACTTTGGCTCGAAGGTTTGTCTTTAGGTCGAAATAAAGTAAAAATCTGAAAACGCCAAGTGTGAGTCAGTTTCGAAAACAACGAATGTGTA
This sequence comes from Epinotia demarniana, assembly GCA_945867215.1. Lineage (NCBI taxonomy): Eukaryota > Metazoa > Arthropoda > Insecta > Lepidoptera > Tortricidae > Epinotia > Epinotia demarniana. Next base: position 19,679,510 of record OX244263.1, read on the forward strand.
ATTTTTTTCTACTATAAGTAGGTATGGAGTGGAAATGAGATAAGACTTATTTAAATTTAGATACATACCAATTTAAGACAATACATGTTTGTCTTAAAGACAAGAACAATAAAACTGTTCCATTTCCAATAAAGGGATCCAGACAGTGCCACGCAAGCGTAGAAAAAAGAATTAGGCGCTTAGGTATAAAGGGTATAGTATAAAGTACATACCTAAGTGGAATGAGACATTTTCTAAAGCAAAAGTGATAAAAAAATAATAAAGAACCTACACCTAACAAAAATAAATGAAATCCCATCAAAAACATAAATGTGAAAGGCTGCCAAGTTCGATACTATGGGAATGCTTCGCCTATAAAAGAAGTGAGATCTGAATAAGTACCAAGTTCCATAAAAATACCTCAAATCATAAAAAGTTATAGGAATGCACACTTGACAGTACTTTTTAATGATGTAACTTGGCAAGTTTTAATAGAAAATTATATACTTGACACATTGCAGTCCAAAGGTGTCGATTCATTGCATTGAAAAGGTGTGTGGTGTGTGAAAACTTGCCAAGTAACATCATTAAAAAGTACTGTCAAGTGTGCATTCCTATAACTATTTATGATTTGAGGTATTTTTATGGAACTTGGTACTTATTCGGATCTCACTTCTTTTATAGGCGAAGCATTCCCATAGTATCGAACTTGGCAGCCTTTCACATTTATGTTTTTGATGGGATTTTTATTTACATGATTTATTTAGTTTTTAGTTATTTTTATGTTTCATTTTTTTTTGTTCTACTTTATTTGTTAACCCCCGACGCACAAAGGGGTATGTTATAAGTGTGTATGTATACTATGTATGTAGTGTGTATGATAATAATACAATTGTAATGAACAGGTACATCTACGTTTTCCTCAACATTTATATTTTTGTATTTGTTTATTTAATTGTAAATGAATAAATACTTGCCTATTCTATCGTTCGGTTTCTCCACAGACAGACATACGTATTGCTTTATAAATTTAACCATTCTTAAGGATAATGTACATAAATTTTCCTTAAGTATTCATGGAATATAATAACGCGTTCTGAGTAATCTGAATTCAAAGAGCACATTCTATATGTTTCACAAGGTAACATACCTAAGCCATAAATTTTAAGGGTGATTTGGAACAATGGGCCCATTGTATCGGATTCAGCGCCGGGTACTAGTTCCGAACCAAGTTAGTCCTCGGGGCAACAGATCTGTCTGCGGTTAAATTAATGTTCTTTCAGAACTAGATAAATGGAACCCACACTAATACAAACGAAACGTGCATAATTCAGTCAGGCCACCGAATTTAGTACGTGGTTGGTCGAAACTGACCTCACGCTGCTTCACTTATAGGCTTCATAAATCGTGATCCTGCAAATGGTCTCGCCTCAATATAGCGATTCCTTTTATATGGCAATAGGTATCATGTTTGAAAAGCGTAGGTATAAAAATACCGACTCAAACGATTCACTATTTCTCGCTCCGCGTTAAAGCAAAACAGACACATTGGGTAAATTTGAATCCCCCGATTTTATGCAAACTCTGGCCAATTATTTGCATTTCAAAAGCCAAACCAGTCGTTATCGAGCAAGTCAAGACCGAAAAGAGAACTAATTACGACAGTTCCACTTTGCTCTGAAACCGGTATGTGACGACGATTGGGCGAGTAACGAATCGAGCACGATTTTGATTTGCACTTATTGTGAACAGGTCAAGGGTCCTACAACGACCAGAAACTCAAGGAAGGTATAAAACCTAAGCGTGTTTTCTCGATCAATAATAGATTCTATCGGAAGAAAAGGTTGCGATAACTGTTTGAAACAGTTACGTTTCGTAACCCGCTGCTAAAACTCCAACCTAACAGAAAACTTATAATTTTGAGAAAGACTGATATAAACTTGGCAGTATAGTACCTTTATAACAAGACAAATTATTTTAATTGAATATTTTGTTTCGTGTTATTTTTTTAACGAGGAAGTTACCCCGATAATTTTTTAACAATTTGATACAGAGAGATAGAATATAATGGAAAAATAAACCATCTTCGTCTGGAGCATCCGACAGGATTCGAACCTGCGACCTTTCTATTAACGCTAGACTGCTCTGACCAACTGACGGAAGTTGTATACTTTTCAATTACGTTCCCGCTAAGACTAGGGCCCTCTCTGTATCCTGTTGAAAGACTCATTCACAATCTTGACACCACTCTAATGCTCATGCTTAGTCTCGCTCATAGTACTTACGTTATGAATAACTTCTGCCAGTCTTAAAAACACTCGTAGGCTCATTATACGATATATATGCGCCGATTCGACATATAGGCAAACAGTAAAAGATAATCTGGCAGGGCCGGAGTAGAGCTAGTGAACAAATATACCCGGATCTATTTGTCATGGGATTATGCAGAATCTAATTAATCAGCTTTCCGGAATTTTGCTACTTTGATCTTTTACCGTTCCGAGTAAGCCTTTCCTTGAATATTAATCATACGACCAACAAAAGACCCATTCCAATTTATTCTAAAATACCAAAGAAGATAGGTAGGTACCTATATGTGTTTTTCTTTGTTCATTCCGCGTATCGACGGACCGTGAAGTGACGAATGGAGGAGTGTTAATATTTCAAGTATTTGTGAGAACAAAACATCGCCAAATGTTTTTTGTACATTTCAGTTCATTTTATGTTGAGTATTCGGCGTATGAGATTATAAACTAAATATATTTGCCAATCTGTTCTGCTGAACGTTTACTATACAGGATGGAACACTTTTTATTTCTTCATTGACATAGAAACAGAGGGAAGTAAATATAATAAATGCAGAACCTATTAACTACAGTGCTTTCAAAATAGCTTTCAGATTTTCGTACATATCTCGAATATCTGTACGAAAAGCGTTATGATAACATCACACAAAAGTTTCAAAATAAAGTTTCCTACAAAATGCGTCATAAATATTTTTACGTCACGTAAAATTTTGTAGTCAACACAGGCGGTAATTCGTAAAGCCCCAGAACGCATAGTTATGGCCCTCACCTTCGGTTCGGGCCACAAACACCTGCGATCTGGGGCATTCACGAATTCACCACCCTAGTTACGTAATGTACTTTTACTTTACGATCAATACTTTGGGAGCTACAGGATGTTAAAGTTAACAAAGAAATAAAAAGAAATTATTTAAGAAAACGTCGTTTTTTCGTAGTTGTTCATCATACCTATTATAATTACTTCGAATAAAAGTTTTTCCATAAAATTTCCTACGAAATTGGTCATATTTATTTTTCTCTACGATCGATACTTTAGGAGCTACAGGATGTTTAAGTTAAAAAAATGTCGATTTAAGAAAACGTCGTTTATTCGTAGTTGTTCATCATAATTCATTTTGTGTTTAGGATAAGCAAGTTCAGTCACCTGTTTATCGAACATAGGTACAATTCCCATGTCGATCCATTGAGAATTTCTAAACAAAACAAACAAATAAAGTTGCAAAACCACTAATTTCTCACTGACATAGTTGTTTCTCCGGGATAGAGTGCAACTACGACCCGGGGCCTATACCACAAAACTTTACAAGCGTACAATTTGACATAGTTGTCAACATTTTTCTATGGGAAATTGTACAATTTTGTCAAATTGTACGCTTGTAAAGTTTTGTGGTATAGGGGCTGGTGATGTATGGAACAAGTGTAGGGTCTGTCCGTGCGACCCCCAGAAAAATCTGACATTTCTGACGGGGTAAAAAGTTGGAGTACAGCCTGGCTAAACGTTCAGACCTAGGTCAGGGGTGCTCGACCAAATGTCATAGGGAACCGCCTGCAGTTTTTGTTGAAAAAAAAAAAAAAAGACGGCAACAAAATTAGTAAAATCAGAGGAAATAATTCGTGTAGTTTTGAAAATTGGTACAGTTATACCTTGTCGTGTCCAGATGAACATACTAAAAGTCCTCGAGGGTGGGGGCTGTGCTGAGGGTGTAGGGGGGGATTTAAAGTACCTTTTTCAGATTTTCGTACCTATCTCGAATATCTGTACGAATAGCGTTATAATAACTCCAGACAAAAGTTTCTACATAAAATGTCCTATAAAATGATTTCACTAATTTTCTTGTATCGTTTTTTTCTAAATTTTTTTTTGGTCATCATAAACTGCACGCGGTTCCCTACGACATTTGGTCAAGCTCCCCTGACCTAGGTCTAAACGTTTAGCCAGGCTGTACTCCAACTTTTTAACCTGAGACAAATCTTGAAATGTCATTTTTCTGGGGGTCGCACGGAGAGACCCTACACTTGTTCCATACATCACCAGGTCATAGTTGCACTCTTTTCCGGAGAAACAACAATGTCAGTGAGAAATCAGTGGTTTTGCAGCTTTATTTGTTTGTTTTGTTTAGAAATTTCCAATGGATCGACATGGGAATTTTATATTCGATAAGCAGGTGACTGAGCTTGCTTATCCTAAACGCAAAATGAATTATGATGAACAACTACGAAAAAACGACGTTTACTTAAATCGACTATTTTTTTAACTTAAACATCCTGTAGCTCCTAAAGTATCGATCGTAGAGTAAAAATAAATACCTATGACTAATTATGTAGCAAATCTTATGGACAAACCTTTGTCTGAAGTAATTATAATAGTTATGATGAAGTACTACGAAAAAACGACGTTTTCTTTAATCAACATTTTTTATCTCTTTGTTTACTTCATCCTGTAGCTAGCTCCCAAAGTATTAATCGTAGAGGAAAAATATTTACGACCAATTTTGTAGGAAATTTTATGTAGAAACTTTTGTCTGAAGTTATCATAAATTCGAGATATGTAGGAAAATCTGAAAAACGTACCTTCAACCCCCCCCCCCCCCCCCACACCCTCAGCACAGCCGCCCACCCTCGAGGACTTTTAGTATGTTTATCTGGACACTGCAAGGTATAATTGTACCAATTTACAAAACTACACGAATTATTTCTCCTGATTGCCCATATTCGGCTTAATTTTCTTAGATTATGTGTCTTTTTCCTACTGTCTGTATCTTAAAAAAAAAGAAGCGGGTTGTGTCGGAGATACAACCGTTCATTAAATTAAGTGGATACTTCCTTGTTGGCTATGGAACACTAATAAAAAACCCGGCCAAGTGCGAGTCTGACTCGCGTACCGAGGGTTCCGTACTAAGCAAACTGTACTTAAAAAATCGTAAAAAATAAAGCGACCTCTGTCGGCACCTACCTATTTAAAGGTGGGTTGTTTATCATCGATAATTCGTTGTAATAACACGTGAACCAAGTTTAATGTTTATTTTGTTAAATAAACGTACGTACTTTCAACTAGGCCGTTTGATTTGTACGAAAATAAATACATCCTAAAATTATAAAATTACGAAGTTTATGAATTGTTCAATTCAAAGTTTTTTCATTATGTAAAGGAATATGCTATTATGGTGTACCCGTAAAATATATATCTGAATTGATTCACTAAAATCTGTTTTAAGTACAGTACAGACAAACCGGTATATATAGCAACATTGACTGACGTAGCTCATTTGACTCGCGATACATAGAAAATGGCGCTCATTTCAGCATTATTTTCATGTCCGCCACATACACTAACGTAACAAACAATTATTTGAAATCAGATTAGTCTTCTCTACTTACAAAAAGTTATTCCGGAAGTCACGTGATACATTTTGAACTGTACCCCTATACAAGAACGTGAGCAAAGAAGTATCCACTTCAAAACTTAAATTGCATATCGACAAGTAATATTACGGTATGATACAGGTCAACGAGTGAAGGCTGCGTGGAGCAGCCGCAGCTGGTGCTACTGTACTTCATGGCGCAGCTGCTGCTCCGGGAGCTCGCCAAGTGCCACCGGCTTGTGCAACTCGTGCCCATGGACATGACCTCCTACTACGGTACGTACCAACGACAAGCGACCTCCCAGTGCCGATGTACTTCATGGAGCAGCTGCTGCTCCGGGAGCTCACGAAGTGCCACCGGCTCGTGCAACTCGTGCCCATGGACATGACCTACTACGGTACGTACCAACGACAAGTGACCTACCAGTGCCGATGTACTTCATGGCGCAGCTGCTGCTCCGGGAGCTCGCCAAGTGCCACCGGCTTGTGCAACTCATGCCCATGGACATGACCTCCTACTACGGTACGTACCAAGGACAAGCGACCTCCCAGTGCCGATGTACTTCATGGAGCAGCTGCTGCTCCGGGAGCTCACGAAGTGCCACCGGCTCGTGCAACTCGTGCCCATGGACATGACCTCCTACTAAGGTACGTACCAACGACAAGCGACCTACCAGTGCCGATGTACTTCATGGCGCAGCTGCTGCTCCGGGAGCTCGCCAAGTGCCATTGGCTCGTGGAACTCGTGCCCATGGATAGACCTACTACGGTACGTACCAACCACAAGCGACCTACCAGTGCCGATGTACTTCGTGGCGCAGCTGCTGCTCCGGGAGCTCGCCAAGTGCCACCGGCTCGTGCAACTCGTGCCCATGGACATGACCTCCTCCTACGGTACGTACCAACGACAAGCGACCTACCCGTGCTGATGTACTTCATGGCGCAGCTGCTGCTCCGGGAGCTCGCCAAGTGCCACGGGCTCGTGCAACTCGTGCCCATGGACATGACCTCCTACTTATGTACGTACCAACGACAAGCGACCTACCAGTGCCGATGTACTTCATGGCGCAGCTGCTGCTCCGGGAGCTCGCTAAGTGCCACCGGCTCGTGCAACTCGTGCCCATGGACATGACCTCCTGCTACGGTACGTACCAACGACAAGCGACCTACCAGTACCGATGTATTTCATGGCACAGCTGCTGCTGCTGCTGATGTACCCATGCATATGCCGCTCTACTGTGTGTAACTATGCTTGTGACTAATAATTTTCAAATTTTCCACTTTGATCGAAATTACGTAAGTATGGTTTATAACGACATTGAATACTTAATGTACCACTTTCGTGTTAAACAAGTCGTCTGACGATGAAAATCTAAGTCTGACCAGATGCTAAAGGTCTATGTTTCCATGTTGGCTGTGCCAATGCCGACCGAGTTGTCGTCGCTGCTGTATTTGCGTACCTAATATTCTACATGCGTATGTATTCATTTTACCTATTTCCCCAAAACTAAACCTACATATCTTTATTGCGTTAGCACGCCGGTCAGCCTTCCATTAAAATATTAAAAAATTCAATCCGTGCCACGAGCTCGGCCCCTACACAGATGTACAGCTGCGGGCAGATGAAATATTAATTTTCAATATTCTCGATTTAAAGCATTAACTGGAGGTCTCTTATGCCTCCTCGTGGTCCATGCTTAGCCTGAGTCGGGAATGTTCAGTCTTAAAAACTCCAATAAAATGGCGAACCAAATTTTGTCGTCTTTGTGTTCATAATTATAGATAAGAAGAAAAAAAACAACGATTCTTGGATGGGTCTTTATTAAATCTGTGAATTGTAAGTTTTTATCGGATACCATAATCATTAGGTACGTACCTATTCATAACCCTAGGCAATCATAAGTGGGGCTACGTTAATATTATTGACATACAGTGTAGCGTAGGTACTATGGGATACAATTTTGCGGATTGAGTACTTCACTCTTATTGCTTAGAATACGCAATTATAATGTCGCTAGTTTTTTAAAGCTCATCCAGAGCTTACTTCATCCAAATAGCATTGTGTGAATCATTGTTTTAGGTCATACTTGTATGCAAATTTCCATCGATTTGCTCCACCGCTCTAAACGAACAATTTTATACAGGCTTTGCCCAGTACGAAACAAATTCAAAATGCATTTTATTAACTCAACTAGGACTAGTGGCTTATTCGGTTTTTTGCACACAGAAAACCGCGCCGGCCCGTCCAACTTTGGAAACGTGATCAGTCAGATCCTACTGTGCAAGCAGATCACGCCAGACTTCAACCAGGAGGAGCTTTGCAGCATTGCCAAAGACACCCAAGAGATCACCAGGATAGTCACTGACATCCAGGAGCACTTGCCTCAGCACGAAACCCTCAACCATTTAGGTGGGTACATTACAGGTAAAACAAATTACGAATAACAAAATGGACCATATTGACATTACATTGTAAAGCCGGAAAATTGTATTTTCATTATTCATCATGCCGCACCCCTCGATACACAATGAAGCTTTATAAACACGTATTGTACAATTTATATTACGATTCATTCAAAAACGAATCATGTTTCTTTCATCATTTTTATCGTTGGAAAAAATATTACTGCTGAAACACCAGTGTAAAAGCGGCTAATTGACAACATTCTAAAACAAAAGTGGAAAACCATGTCGCATTAACATAATATAACTTTTTGCGTACACCGCCTTGCCATTCGGTTGCCTGCTTCTATTGACATTAAGAACACTCCACAACGGAGTGCTGCGGTGAAATACCTAATTCTCCTCCAAACTAAACACAGTCTCATGTTTATGCATAAATAACACACTCTTCTTTAGATAATTTATAATATTATAGTTATTTTTAAGTTCGATATTAGAACCACCATGTTTGCGTTCGTAATAATTGTTTAAAACACTATTTCCACTAACAAAGCGATACGTACAATTCTATTGCTGTAGTTGAGTTTAATGCTAGAACTCCTACCCCGTACAGCAAAAGTGTCAAAGTCCTAGGTGTTTATCTCGACAATACTCTGAGAGGTTATTTAGTCGGAAAGTTGTAGGTTCAGATCATGCTCTTAATAGGCTAAATCATTTCTTACCCATCAAAACCAAGATTTGATTTGTGTAGACATTGTTATTGCTTATATTCGACAATGATGATATTTGTTTTATGTCATTGAAAATTCGATCATGTCTCTTCCTTCCGCTTCCAATTGGGCTGGCTGCCCATCCGCCTACACCGCAAAATAAGTTTGCTCTGCTCTCTCTTCTCCATTTAAAACGATCCTGAACTGAAACTACCGAATACTTCAAAACTCTTTTTCAGTATTACGGCTCTCGAGTCCGTCAACTTAGCTCCACCGGCAACTTTTCCTTTATCGTACTGGTTTTATGCCCAATTCCTTTTCCTTCCAAGTACTCCCTGTCAAAATTCTGCAATCTCCAAACAGGCTTGTCTTCAAAAAGTCCTTACTCATTTCTTCTGGCACAACAAAAAAACTGATTTGTAAGTTTTATTTATACTAGTATTCATATGTATGCGTGTGTATGTATTAATATGTATTATTATATTATATTGTATTGCAATATATCGTATCGTATCGTATTTTACAATATTATCCATCCGATTATCGATATCAGATTTGCCTTAAGGTTCACTGCTAGAGAATGCTTTATAGCATTAGGTCCGCCTTTGGACCATAAGATATTCTTTTGTGCAATAAAGATTTTATAAATAAAATATACAATATACATAGTTATTCAGCATTCAAGTTCAGCCCGGCTCCGTAATCACACTTCATCAAGTAGGCTGCATGCGAATTTGTCGCTATTGTTAAGGCACCCTTTCGCTGAAAGTAAATTAATCCGCGGATTGTTGCAGAGACCAACGTCGCGTTGAAAGGCGAAGAAATTAACGGACTGTGGCGAAACAAACGAAGAGGATCTCTGTACAAAAGTATGGGTGTGCTGTGCTGCGTGTCGCGGCCAAACTATCTTTGAGGGTGACGCGTCTCGCCTCCGAGGCGGCTCGACTAACCGTACCAACACCAATGTAACTCAAAAACAAAGTAACAAGTGCAAGGTGCCTACCAGTCGCTATAACTCAAGTGTTCAGAAGCAGTGTTAGCAACCCGTATGCTCGGGGAAACATTACGAGTGCGTGTGATGTGAACAGATTAGAGAATGAAGGGGTCCATTATTATTGTCTGATTCATAGACGAGATAGCGTAAAGGAAGGAGACACGGATTAAACTTCTCATAAAATAGATTAATGTAAATCACAAGTTATAGGTAGAAATCGTCGCACACGGTAGTTCAATTACGTATAATCGTTTCTGTATCGTGTAGTCTAAGTAACTATAATATACCTATAACAGATACTTAGACGGATTTAATAAATTACTATCGTGAATTGCCTGGAATGGGATCAACAGTTGCGTTTAAGTAGAATAGATTTAAAGTATTCAATGCTTTTTGCACAATACCTATATTTTACCTACTAAATATATTGTTTCGATTATAGGAATTTGTGTTCAAATTAAGATAAAAATACGATTTTGCGTACAGTGGTTAAAACTTCATTTTCATTACTATCTACTTCTTTCACTAGTTTAAACTTTATGGCTAATCAATACGTATTGTTGTACCTCCCTAACTGCACTTTTGCGGTACCCACGTAGGTGGAGTCAGCGTCCCTTACCCCAGATTGCGTCAAGTCATACCATCGGTTAATAATGAATCTGACATGTATATTATACGTCCTACTGCTTCATTATCTTGTCTTCCAATAAGCATAGTTTTACTTTTAAATATATTTAGTTAGAAGAACTAGAAAACTATGTCGCAATCTCATTACATTAATTGCTTTTTCTTTCACGAAAAGTTGTGAAAAATTGAGCGCTTCTTCATTTTTATACAATTGGCAAACTCTGTTATCAAACGTTACCTATAAGCCCGCTGGGTCGGGTCCCCTGAAGAAACTATGGCCTAGAAGTTGTAGATGGTACCTTAAGCATTCTAGTCAATTATAATATTTGATTATGATATTATTTTTACCACATTCTAATAGAATTATATTTATATACTGGTAAGAATTATAATACAAATGACACCTATGTATAGAGTTACCTACCAATTAAGCAACTGCTAACTAACAATTACAAGTATTTCTAACTAGAGTTTTATGGATAATAATTATGTTAGAAGAAAAATGAAGATTATTATATTAGATACACATACACGTAGGTTTTGCTAAACTCGTTTGGTTATCATTAAAATCATTGTCATTTAACCCCGGTATTGTAAAGATCCGTTAGACCTTTGTTGGTCAGTAATGTCAGAAATATGCTGAGTTAATGAAATTTTATCTGACATTCGGTCTAACGCATCTTTGTAACTGGGCCTTAGACTTCTTTACATTTTACTATAATCATAAGTAGATATCTAAGAGATAAAACTGATATCAAAGATATTGTGAGCGTAATTAAGCTTTAATATGGTTTGCGCAAGTATACTTCTAGAGACGTATCTAAAAGTAAATAGAGATCACAGATATAATACATTACAAAAAGTAGACGACAACGTAGCATTTTGAGCACTATTCACGCTTAGGTATTACGCTACATGCCCATCGAATTTGCTCAAACGTTGATTTAATTGAATGCCACTGACATTAATGTCACACGTGCTTTCACTTTTTATTTCGCCCCTTTATAGAGCACAAGCTATATATTATGTTAGTGAAAAATGATTCCGAGTGGGATTTCCTGATTTTACTGACAAACGTTTCACCTAATGCTTTATTTCAACGAATTTTAATTACATCGAACACTTTTTACAGTGTCTGATAAAAAATGTTTTGGATGAAAAGAAAATTCCGCGACATATCCATTCGATGAAGCGTTTGTAGGTAAAAGAAGGGTAAACCATTTCAAGTTCCGTTGTTGATTTTGGATATATTTTTTGGTGCTTAATTTTTAGCTCTACACAATGGGAATATACTCGTATTTTGGGTTAATTACAATTTGGTTCATTAAAGGGTTAAAGAGCCAGAAAGTGGCAGCACAATGCGACATTAGAGCTAATTGACGTTTTTGCATTTTGATAACTAAATGTGTAATTGCTTGATCATAGAATAGCAATTAGCTTCATTCAGATTTCAGACAGACTAATTTTAGCTTAACATTTTAAATATCGCGTACTTATTTGTACTGTATCGTTTCATCTCCGTGTTAGTTGCGTAGTAATTACTTAATTAATCTCATTTTCTGTAAGACACATTCTACTGTATGCATTTACTAAAATGATGACTGTGATATACTCATAACATAAAATTATATAAAAGAAAACATGCATTAAAATATGATTCAAACGTAGAATTGTTTTTATTTGTACTATAAGTACTTACTTAATTTATTTCCCTGGTATACCGCATTGATTGGTTATTATTACTTTGGTCTTACTCAATCTTTCACGAAATATATCGTGATTTTTACTACAGGTATATACCTAACCTGACATGAAATTTTATTATACTCATGTTAAGTTTTTGAGGAATGTTAAAGGCTTTTTTTATATACCTAACCAGTACTTTGCTTTAATTCATATTCGTATGACGATAAATTATATTATTATATTATTATTATATTATATTTGTTATCATTATATATAAAGGAGCTACGGTAGCCTAGTGGTTCCGGCAGCGGCTGTCAAGCGGCGGTCGTGGGTTCGAATCCCGGCTTGTACCAATGAGTTTTTCGGAACTTATGTACGGAATATTTACCGTTAGCTTTTCGGTGAAGGAAAACATAGTGAGGAAACCGGTCTTATACCAATAAGGTCTAGTTTTCCCTCTGGGTTGGAAGGTCAGATGGCAGTTGCTTTCGTAAAACTAGTGCCTATGTCAAATCTTGGGATTAGGTGTCGAAGCGGACCCCGGGCTCCTTTAGGGGCATTACCGGAAATAACGCTAGGAGGATGATGATCATTATATATTAAGATACCATTAACTACCTACATACATTTTCTGTAGGCATTTATTTCATTTCGAAACATAATCTGTCAAGTTATCGTTGAGTTTAAAGTCGGTCTTTATTGTAATAAGAAAATGAGATCATTCATCATCATCATCATCATCATCAGCCTATATACGTCCCACTGCTGGGCACAGGCCTCCTCTCATGTATGAGAGGGAATGAGATCATTATTTGATGCAAATTAAATATCGAGTAACGTAGTAGCCGGGAGCCGGTCTGGTCTGGCTTTGCATTATTATTTTTATGCAAGTTCTCGCTACTTGGAAAGTATTAAAAATTTCATGGTGATGTTATAGATTTCTCAATTTTCGAATAACTTGTCTACTTATTGTACTTTAGATTGGGTTGAAGAAAAACGCACTCCTTAGCGTTAAACTTAAACCGTTCGTATTTACAAAACTCGTATTATAAGTGTCCCTGTTGATAGGTTCCACTCATGTATTCTTGCAGTTTGTCAAACTTAGGTTGTAGGTACACCAAAAGATTTCGTTTTTAATGAAAACAAGTCTTCAAATCTACAAATTCTCAACTATTCTACTTATATCTATATATTATGCAGGATTAATAACACTTTGATATTTTATAGCTATCGCAGCTCTAGTTTATATTATGGTGTCGAGGTGCTGATAATCATATAAAACATGTACCTAATAAAATATCTACATACATACATACATTCACGCCTTTATTCCCAAAAGGGGTAGGCAGAGCACATGAAACGTATGTTCCAGCGCCACTTTTAGCATAAATGTGGGTATAAAATATCGACAAAATGTGTTATTGCAGTGATAGGTTGCTAGCCCATCGCCCACAACACACTTCAACCAGACTGAGGGACCACCCTTAGTCGACTTTTACGACACCCACGGGAAGAAAGGGGGTGGTGAAATTCTAACCCGACACCACAGGGGGTAAAATATCTACGTATTGAAATAATGAAAATGAAGTCCGTTCCAGTATTTATTTTTAATGTTTATCTAAGTATCTTTCTCGTATATGTCTCCACGATGTCTGATATAGGGGATGGGGGTCCGGCCGCCACCGCCGCCATATGTGCGCGGTCGTGTTAGCGGCCGTTTCTCCTCGACTTCAACCGACGAATACTCTAAAAAATATTGTAAACAAATATAATTACTCGCCTCTTTTCTTGTTATTCCTCATAAAAAACCAATACAATTAAAAGATTTAAATAATCTATTGACTTTACACTCACTTCCACGGCTAAGTGGGATCTAACGATAACTCACGATATTATTTAAAGCTGCAGAGCGTGCCAAAAAAATTGCCAAACATATGCAGAACTATACATGCATACGAATAACATGACCCTTCTTCTGCTGCAATCGGGGACAAAGAAATACACAATAGATTGGTGCTGAGACCAATTCACCATATTGTAACTCAGACTGGGTTTACAGTTTACACCAGGCACACATTTGACATTTAAGAGATGTATTGCAAAGTGTGGGTATAACATTGCAGAAATTTTATGATAAGAATAAAATAGGTGATAATTAAAGCGTGACTGAATATATTCTCACTTTCATTAGAATCTCTGGCTCTCCTGTAGGGATCCTTCACACGGAACCCTTTGTAACGTTGCTCTTGCTTTCCACTGCTACGATCATTTTGACTAGATGAAGAAGACTTAAGCAGCGATGAGAACCTTACAAGAAAATAATACTTAATTGAAATGAAGTGAAATGAAATGAAATATTATTTATTTGCGAAGGATGTCGTTAATTATCAATTAAATTAAATTAATTAAATATTAAATTAAATATTAGGGGACAATCTTACACAAATCGACCTAGTCCCAAACTAAGCAAAGCTTGTACTATGGGTACTAGACGACGATAAACATACTTAAGTATATAGATAAATAAATACTTAAATACATAGAAAACATCCATGACTCACGACCAAATATTCGTGCTCATCACACAAATAAATGCCCTTACCGGGACTCGAACCCAGGACCTCTTGCTTCGTAGGCAGGGTCACTACCAACTAGGCTAAAGCGGTCGTCAAAATAAAATAAATAAATTAAATAAATTAATTATTATTTCAATAACATCAAATAAAATGTGATAAATTCTTTCGATTTTAGTGTGTTAATTAACTACTTAACTTATTTTGTTTTAAGAGAATCAAAATGACAAACTAAACGGTTCATCAAAAACAAATTTTGAGATGGATTCTTTCCTGCGCCCTTCTGGCATACGCGGCCAGTTGGTGCTGCCAACTCAGCTATCGGAACCAATGACTCGGCCAACGGATCTTTAATCAGCTCCCTCTTACAACATGTTAGGGAGGAGTGTAAGTACATCTACATCGAAGACAGGCATTTTTCTTTATTTCATCTCGGCGCAATAATTTATTCCCTTTAATTTGAAATTTAGACTGTGATGATTATGATTATGAATGTAGTAAATTGTGTAATAAATGTGGAAATGTTCACATACATAGCTTGGCGGGGTACTAAATTGAAGTTGGTTAAAACTTAGTTTTTAAAGTATATTATTTAGGAACTCGTCAAATAAATTGAACACAATATTTTTTTGAACTATGGTGAATTCCAGTAATTAATACGTCCCTACCTAAATAAGGCAAGCAACAAAAAACTTACAGGTCGCTTACACTATATCCAGGTTTATTTCTATGGATATCATCTGCCTTGACCAGCACATAAATCGGTGAGTTATCGTTGTCTTCATTTAATTCAGCGTTGGCATATTTTGATGATCCTAAAATCTCCAAAAGGGGGTTCTTTTGTCGTTCAGTGCGTATTGGCGAGCGACTCTCGGGGTTATACACTAGAACATCATTAGCACCCAACCCGCTTAACTGATCAAAATGGGTAGGTTGATAGTTGTGCTTCTTTTTTCGATTAAATTCTTTACCCTTAAGCGCTAATTCCAGCAAAGCAAGGTCATCATCTGTTAAGGAACGAACATGGCTATCGTCGTAGTCATCATCGTCATCGTCATCCTCTCTCTGCTCCTGGTAATTGTCAACCGATATCTTAGGGTCTTTATTTTGGTGTCGTTGTAAATTTTCTAATGCACGTTGAATAAAATCATCAGCGAGGACGTGATCGATTGTTATATCCGCTATTAGGAACGCTATCAAAATAATAAATAATTTAAAGTTAGTATCTAATGGATTTCCATAGACAAAGAATTTAGATTCGCGTTCAAAGTGCTAAGCAATCTAATGATTTTGGTACTTTTTATAGATAGATTTAAATAGCAAAATTATTAAAACATACCAGTCCATAATACTATTAGACTCTTCATCGTACAAGCGGACGGGATCCACCTTAAAGTAAGCAATGCCGATAGAAATGCTCTCTATAACATCATTATTGTTTTAATTTGTTCCACCTTAATTTTTAATTTTCCCTTATCGCTGAGCAGAAGCTCGTAAAATTTTAACATAAACGATTAAGAAATTTAATCTGAAAAGAAAATCTTAACAATTCTGCAGCATTTCTAAATGGGCATTATGAGAATTCAAGAGTGAAAAGGCAGCCTCATAAAGTTTTGCATCTCGTTTACATTGTTCCGTGAGAAGCCGGATGTAGGAAGGCCAACTTTACTAAATAACGTGTCTCTCTTTTCTATTTTTCAGAATGCCCTGCCCTGCAGTGCAGTCGTAGGTTTTCATTTTAAATAAGAAAACATTTGAGTTTAAAGTAAACCAGACTTTCATTGTAAGTGCGATACAAGCAAAACTGCAGTTCTGAGTATAACCCTGAACTTGACCAATTTTAAGCTTTTAACATTTTAAGACCATATATGATACTCTATAACACCAAGTCGTGCGCACACAATATGTTTGAAATTGGGTCATATTACAACGACTATGATTTCTAGATGACCCTTCTAATTTTTCTTATAATTACGATTATGAGTAACATGAACGTAAAGGTAATAAAACATTATTAAGAATTATGACTTAATAATAACAAACATATGAATATGGAATGGTACGACGCCATTGCGTGCGGGTTTAATGAGGGCCCACAAACTGCCGAAATAAATTAGTTTTTGACACGGAAAACCAGTATGTTATACACAAACTCAGATTGCAACGGAAAAGTCATTATTTCATTGCATGATTGAGAAAATACTCTTTTCAACACAATTGCTCGTAACGTACCTCTTATTGTGTCGCTTTTAGGCTCATTATCCTGGATATTAAACACGCGTATTTTATAACATTACAACACTTGTGTGTTATGGTTATATCCCGATTAAGTCACGTTGGCACCTTGCAGCAAGATATATGCATGAACACGGTGCATTCTTAAATTAACCGGCTTGTACAGAATGTACAGTTTTTTTCTAATTCTCGGCAAATGGATTCTTACTCGACTTAACAAATTAAATCCTTTTTGTTAATTAATTAACTATTTAATTTTGTATATGATATAGAAACGTTTAATTTAGTAAAACTATTCACTTTTGATAACATTTTATATGATTTAAAATACAGATAACATTTTTAAACGAAAATATTATTTAATATTCTATTGGCTGTTTAGACATTTCTGTGCCCGCACTGCGCCGAAAAAAAAACTGTTGCGCGCCATTATAGGTTATTTCACAAATATTTGTAAAATTTGTTTATGCGTGTTTGGTTCTTATCAAAAATGTTGACTCGTGGTAACTAGAAAAGTGATAAATAGAATGGACGCCACTGGAAATTCTTGGCGATGTGCAATTGTGAGTAAAAACCTGTTGTCAAAGATTAATGATTTACTTAATGTAAAGAAAATAATTTGGCAGGCCTATAACATTTTCATCTTATGAAAATGATTTTTTCCTCGCAATATGTGTTGAAAAACGTCGTGTGATACGCGTTAGCTTTGATAATTACATCCTCGGCTTCCTTATCACGCTCACCTGCGGTTCGCGTGAACAATTTCGCCTCTGATGTAATTATCAATCAACATACCTCACTTGTAGCACAATGTTCTATTACTGCACACCTTAATGTATGAAATTAATATTGAACATACCTATAAACTTAAAACGAGGGGCACACAACAGGCGCTATTCGCTACAGTATCTCTATCTACCTACTACAGGTACTTCTACAACGCAACCGCCCAACATGACATGTAAGGCAACATTCTGAAAATGCATTACCGAATAAAAATAGGACTACTTTAGTAGTTTATGCGACTGATCCATATTGAGAGGCCTTAAAATACGTTTGTGGTTTTATGAAACGAGCGCCAGCGAGTTTCATAATAGGATCACACGAGTGCTTAAAGGCCTAATTATGTACAGTTGCATACTTTACTTTATCTACACTACACATATCATAAGTAGGTAAGTAACAGCAAAAAACCGACAAAATTAACAACAGCAATGGCAGCAATTTGTCATGACGAATGGTTTCTTTTTAAATCATAGACAAACGAATGAAGTCCCTATACTAATATCACTCGAGATCAAATGTCAAGCGGTTTATATTAAAAAAACATACTGAATTGACGTTTCGTATCGATAAATGTTTTAATATCTATGGATACTAGAATAGAGACCCGCTTGAGTTTTGACAGTTCCAAATTTGAACTCATAACGATACAAAAATCTGTACGGTAACGTAATTACAGTACAGATTTTACCTACTACCACAGACAAGAAAGTTCTCATAGTAAAATCGGTTGTAATAATGCTGGTCATTTATTACGGTTTCTGAACGCATTTTAGAGCACTAATGATATGTGCGTAGATAATAGTAGATTATACACCAAGGGGATAAAGCACTGTTTTATGTCACGGGAGCGAATTGAATCCCGAACGTAACGAAGGACTCATAATTTAACTCCTGAGCGTAGCGAGGGAGTTATAAGTTAATTCCTGAGCGAAGCGAGGGAATTAAGACTGAGTCCTGAGTGCAGTGAGGGGTTCAACCGCCCAAGACTAAAACAGTCTTATCCCCGAGGTGTATACTCTACTTTTCACACCTTATGCGAGACAAAAAAACAGGCTCAGTAGATAAATAATGTTTATTTAGCAAATTAAAAGTACATCGTAACATTAGACACGTTAGTCCAATTATGGAAAGATAAGGTAATGTTTTTATTTGGTACGTTTATTGAGGTTGAGTTGTCTAATTTGATAAACTCAGGAGTCAAAACACTTTCATCACTCGACATTTTCAATATTATTTTTGAAATTAAATCTTCTATAGGCACCTACAAGAACTCGATTTGTTCGTCACGCGTGAACAAATGAAGGCGCGCGACGTTCCAAATTCGAAAGCACAAGCCGTGGTCCTAGATTCGAAATTCGAATTTCGAACACCGCGCTCCTCCGGACCGGGGTTCACACGGAGGCAAACTTCATTTATTTTGTCAAATCAAGTAGGCCATGGCCTAGGACAAATTGTGTTTAGCAAAATTAAACTTTATGCATATAGTAATAAGAATTATGAAAAGTGAAGTCATATTATTAACCAGCGGGTTATAATGAAATTCAGTACAACATTATAACCCGGCTAATACCAAGGGATTTAATGTCTTGCTTTCGGTAGGGTTTACATGACCTATAATTCGGCATTGTCGAGCATGTGGTGTGAAAACGTATTTTACAGTACGGAGTCCGCGCGGTATTAAGAAGGCCACTTTCGCAGTTAGTGGCGCGGATTCGGTGCCGTAGGTACGAGGAAGCTGTGAGTCAAGTCAGCGCAGATTCTTTACTGTGCGTCTACCTAAATGAGTGCTTCCTGATTGGCGAGTTGCGCGAAAGCGGCAAAGAGTATAATATAGTACATTACGTAACTAGGGCGGTGAATTGGTGAATGCCCCAGATCGCAGCTGTTTGTGGCCCGAACCTAAGGTGAGGGCCATAAATATGCGCTAATAACCCGCCCGCGGGCTTAAGCGACCGGTCCGAACGGATCCGTGTAATTAGCGCACGTGTACACGTGTACACGGGTACCCGCGTCCTATTTACACGCGGGTAGTACTACCCGTCCTTGAGGTGTGGTGAGAAGCTAGGAACTATCCCGTTGTTCTAAGAATGTACATGCAAGTACTAAATGAGTGTTCGCAGCTTTGCAATTATAACATCTTTTTTTGTGAATAAAAATAGCATATTAATAAATGTAACAAATTATGACAAAGTACGTAAAGTTCGCCTTCTCAAATTCAGATTTTTAAATTACGAATCCATGCTAATGTTATAAATGTGAAAGTGGGTCTGTCTGCCTGTGTCTTTCTGTTACCCCTTCACGCTTAAACAGCTGAATTGATTTAGATAAAATTTGGTATAGAGATTTGAGTCTGGGGAAGGGACAAAGGATATAAACGAGTTCCACGCGGACGAAGTCGCGGGCAGAAGCTAATAAGTTTTATCCCATAAAAAAACATTTTATGTAAAATAGAGGCCAAGTCTCGAAACTCTTCCACCTTAAAAAGTTGTGAGATATTTCGTAGTACCAAGTCTCAGGCATTCTCATTATTCTTTATTTGCTAGCTAAATAGAATTCTGCCACTTGGCAATCACACCACTTTACTGCATTTATGGATTTTTGCACACCTTAAACTATGTAGTATTGTGTAATTGCCAAGTCACAAAATTATATTTAGCTAGCAAATAAAGAATAATAAGAATGCCTGAGACTTGATACTACGAAATATCTCACAACTTTTTAGGGTGGAAGAGTTTCGCGACTTGGCCTCTTTTTTACATAGAATGTTTTTTATGGGATCTCACTTCTTTTTTTAGGTTATTGTGTCATCAATACATACAAATTATGAATGCAATCTCATTCTTGCTTTGGAATTTTTTCTCCCATTCACTGTAAATGTAACTTAGTAATCTTATATATTTATATGGGATTACAAAGTTATTTACGCGTATCTAGAAATCTGGACCGAAATTTGCAAAATATTTTAGTTTCATCTTGATTTGAACACTAAACACTAATTATGTTCTAAATTAGTGTTTTAGTTGATCGGAATATACCGTATTTAAACAATGCCTGCTTGGTTACTGAAAATTCAGGCTTCTAGTTTTATTCACAACTAAGTTATTGGGGGGTCGAAAACGGCCTAAACTGCTTTGAAAAAAAAAAAACCGGCCAAGTGCGAGTCGGACTCGCGCACCAAGGGTTCCGTACAAACCTGTAGGCATTAAAGGTATTATAGAAATGAGTATTTGATATGAATTTCAATTTAATACCTCTACGCGTTCATGAGGAAAGGGGTTGTACTTTAAAATTATTAAAATTATTTTTATTATATTTTGTAACTAAAAATTTACGGTTATCGCAATTTTTACTTTATCTTTGCTATAAGACGATGCTTCGTACCAAAATTTCAAGATTCTGAGTTCACGGGAAGTACCCTGTAGGTTTTGATTCCCTTGCGATTTTCGAAAATTTGCAGGATAAACGGCTGTATTGTTTGCGTTGGCTTAGAAGTTTGATTTTTTCACAGCTCCAAGGGACAGTAGACCTGAGTATTTGGTATACATTTAGGCTTGATACCTCTACGCGTTCCTGAGAAAAAGGGTCTTGACAGACGGACGGACGGTCGGACGGACAACAAAGTGATCCTATAAGGTTTCCGTTTTTAGGGTTCCGTAGTCGACTAGGAACCCTTATATGTCTGTCCGTCCGTCCGCGGATAATCTAAGTAACCGTAAGCACTAGAAAGCTGAAATTTGGTACTTATATGTATCAATCAATCAATCAATCACGCCGACAAAGTGTTAAAATAAAAAGTGGAAAAAATGTTTTATTAGGGTACCTCCCCTATACGTAAAGTGGGGAGTGAGTTATATATTGTTGGATAGGTATTAAAAACCGGTCAGGTGCGAGTCTGACTCGCGCACCGAGGGTTCCGTACAAACTAACAATTAACTCAAGGAAAAGTAAATGTCCCAATATTTGTAAAATTACTTATTTTAACCCAACACAATAGAATTCAATTTCAAACAACGAGTAACTTTTACACCTAGACAATTGAATCGCGATCTTTTTTGACCTGCTATTGAAAATAAATATACGTGTCCCAATCCCAAACCCATTAATTCTAGAAAAATCTTAACAGCGCGAATGGGGTCAGCGCCATCTATCGGCCCCATTTGGTACTAATGTGCAAGGGCAATCGGCTTAGTATGTATGTTGGTGTTTTAGCGATTATTGTTTATCACGTGAACCGATCTCTATTATTTTTGTTTTATATGAAAGAGAGTATTTCTATTATGGTCCTATAGGAATTTCAAAACGAAAAAATACTTATATAGTTGATTAAATTGCAAACTTCACTAGGAAATGATTTTTGTAAATAAAACAAAAAATATGCTAGAAAAAAAATACTTTTCCAGTAATATTTATGTTTATCTTAATTACAAGTAATTATTTCAAATTTTTCGCTTTGATAACTTCGGAGATAGGGGGGGGGGGGCGGGATGGTATTTTTTTTTACAATTTCCTTCATAGATCAAAATTTTACCAATGTAAAAAAAGTAAAAGTGTTTCAAAAAGTGCAACTCAAGCCCTTTCATATAATACCCCACTTGACCTAATACTTGAATTTTTTTTTGCCGCCTCGTCAACATCAAAACAAAACAAAAAATACGCTAGATACAGAAAAAGTTATACTTTTCGAGTGATATTTACGTTTATACTTTTTTACCATTTTGGTACGGAACCCTTAAAAGATGGTACGGCAGTGCCGCTTTTTTGCTCGACTTGGCGGGAGCACCGCCGTGCCCCCAGATTTTTATTTGAGCTTAAAATGTGAAAAATAATGTAGTAGCATTAATCTAGTTTTGGTTTTGAATCATAATAGTAACGAAGCTGGTGGTCTAAAATTGGCCGGTCCCAATTTAGAAACAATGATGAGAAATTTATTGCATTTATGAAATGTTGCATACCTAAAACTATGTAGTATTGTGTGATTACCAAGTCACTATAGTACATTACGTAACTAGGGCGGTGAATTCGTGAATGCCCCAGGTCGCAGGTGTTTGTGCGCAGCGTGCAGTAAAACTCGTATTATGGCCAGGTGTGACGTAAAATTTTATTTAGCAAGTAAATAAAGCCCCCCACAAGGTGGACTGATGACCTGGTAAAGGTTGCGGGAGTCCGCTGGATGCGGGTGGCGCAGGACCGGTCACTTTGGCACTCTTTGGGGGAGTCCTATGTCCAGCAGTGGACGTCTTTCGGCTGATATGATGAGGATGATGATGAGTAAATAAAGATTAATAAGAATGCCTGAGACTTGGCTCTACGAAATGTCTAACAACTTTTTAAGTTAGAAGAGATTTGAGACTTAGCCTTTTTTTTTCATGAAATGTTTTTTTATGGGATAAAACTTACTAGCTTCTGCCCACGACTCCGTCCGCGTGGAACTCGTTTATATCCTATGTCCCTTAAGACCCCTTCCACCTGCCCCTTCCACTTCCCTAATATATCCGTTCAGCGGTAAAATACCACAGCTCAGGTCGGCGAAGAGAACAGGTAATAGTACATTATTGTAGTGAAGTAGGCAATTGCTGGCCGAGTATTAATTTTAAATGGACGACCTTGGGAGACCCGTTTCGCCGGCAGGTGACGAACAAAACAAACAAAGTTTTAGGAGGACGTAAGTAATTAGCTTCCATTTTTTTTGTTGAAATTTCGACTTTATCGCAAAGGCATAAAACTTAATATGGCTTTGGAATTCAATGACTTCTTTATCTATATTTTAGTCGACTTTTGGGTTTATCCAAAAAAAGTTGTAAGACACTGATAACGCCTATACAAATGATAATCTCGTTACTGCAAATTATTTTTACCTCGATAAACTACATCAACGATGTTTAGTATGTCCGAAATTGTAAGATAAAATCCTGTCGAAAACGCAAGCAGAAAACGACTTAATCATGAGAGCATAAAATCGCACCGTTATCCGATATCGAAATAATTGTGGTTTACTTTGAGTCGGTAACGTAAATCGTTTTGTTTGAGTAGGCACCTTTATTTTAAAATGATAACGGTATACTTAGAAGCAATAGCTAAATAGTCGCAATATCGTTTTGTTCGAGTACCTTTCTTTTAAAATGATTACTGTATCCTTTAGATAGGTAGAGCAGTCGTAGGCAGAGTAATGTTGCAAGTATCGTTTTGATCCAGTGCCTTTATTCGGTGCTCATATTCAACCTCGTGAGTATAGGTACGGTTTCAAACGGTATACCTTGCAATACCTTTATTAAGTACCGTTAAAACCCTTAATTTCGATACCACATTCAGTCCCTTATTTAGAACCATAATGCATGTACGGTCGAGGAAAATGAAGGTTTGGCAAATGTCAACTCTATTTGAATGACGTTAAGGACCAAAAGTGCTAAACATTTAATTTCCTCGACTGTACAATACAATAAGCGCTCGATTCATATTAAATAGTTCTTATGTAGAGTCAGCCAAGAAAGTCGGCTACCACTTTTGGACCTTATTTTGCATGCAATAAAGTACAAAAGCGGTAGACCACTTTCTTGGCTGACTGTACTTACCTACTGTTTTTGTTTAGCTATCATTACCATAAGCGGCTATTAATAAAAGTTAAACAGTTTGCGTGCTCTTTTCGGGCAATCATTAAATAAAATACTAGGTTTATACAATACTAGCTTCTGCCCGCGACTCCGTCCGCGTGGAACTCGTTTATACCGCAGCTCCATACAAACTTTCACCCCCCCATTTCATCCCCTTAGGGGATGATTTCGGGCATAAGAACTATCCTATGTAATTTCCCGAGAATCAAACTATCTTTATACCAAATTTCACCTAAATTCGTTCAGCGGTTTAAGCGTGAAGAGGTAACAGACAGACAGACATACTTTCGCATTTATAATATTAGTGTGGATGGATTATGTCGCAATATAGCAAACATAGGCTTCCTGCGATGTTTCCTTGTGCCACATACCTAATATAAAACAACATCATACACACCAAACCCATAGAGTTGCTAATGCAAATAGAGTAAAATGAAATAATTATTTTATATTAGCCTCAACTCAAACGGCCGCGGACGGTCAGAACCCGCGTGTAATTAGAACCCGCGGGTACGTGTGTACGGGTACACGGGTACCCGGGTACCCGCCCGCGGAACGGGTGGGTTCGGGCGTGTCCGTGTGGAACGGACGCTTAGCACCGCGGGCTTAAGAACACGGGTATCCGGGCGGGCGGGTTTACACGTGTAGCGGGAGCCCTACTTTCTACCAATATAAATGAATACGAGTGGTCAATACCACTCGTTTTTCAATTTTCTATCGCTATTTCAAAATAGCAATTTATATGTTTTACTTACAGTTTTCGAGTGAAAGAGTCGAGCGCTCGAAAGTCAAAAATCGGTACCCAGTTCGGTAAGGTTACCTATCTGAATGACTATTTTTTTTTGTCCTATTTTCATTTCGGCATTTACTATTCGACAAACTTCGTTTGCCTTTTTTTTCGTTTGTGCGACACTTTACTTCGCTACGTTTACGGCTGGTCATTTTATGGTTTAGCTTTTGTAATTGTTTGACAAATCCATGATTCCCAATTATTGGTATACCCGCAATATTGTTATACCGACGTAACGATTCCGTTGATAATCTGTTCGTATTTTACCAAAACGGAACCCACATATATTACTAATTCATATGTTTATTTATGAAAATGGTTGTTACTTTATGCATTTTCAATATTAAAAATATTAGCAAAAAGTTTAAAATTAAACTAAGGTTATCTTCCTAAAGCTGTGTTTATGGTAAATAATGTATATGTCAGCGGGCGATCGTAAAATTCGCCAGATCACGAAATTCCGAGGCATATCGCGTACGTAAATGAAAAAAAATAAGGAGTGCGGGCTGATAATCTCCAGGGAGTCGAAGCCACCCCGCTGCGCGGGGTGTCTATTTCTGGTCTGAGGGGCGGAGCACAAGTGAACCCTAACCTAACCGACCTAAGACAGAGTTCGCTTATGACAAGCCATTTTTGCCGCCCTGATCATTGGCTCCCAACAAACACGGCCGCCATCGCATAGGTACGCAGCGCGACCAGTGGCCAAGAAAGAAACTACTTTTCGATGTGCCTGGTATAGAACTAGTAATATCGACGAATGCGTTGTTCTCATCGATCTGCCGTATTGTTTATCAGGCACATCGTGATAAGCCTAGCCAACTTTTAGGCATATCATGAAATGGCGGCGTTTCAAGTTATTTCTTCCGACCTGAACCATATTAGTACAGTACATATGTAAGCATTAGGTAGTAAAAAAGTGTTCGGTTCTGGCGCTTCGGTGGCCGCTGCCGCGGCACGCTCGCTGCGCTCGCTCGGCTCGCGCGCTGTAGGGTCGCAGTTCACCTGACACTCCTCCTCAGTTCGCTCGTCGTCGTCCCTACACCGACCTGCCTTAGAGTCTCAGTAAAATTACTTTTGAATTTCCCTCAAAATGAACATTTGGCTAAACGTATGAAATCCGGAAAGTAATAAAGGATACGTAAAAAATTGGCTGTGAAACAAAAGTTGTAACAAGCCAAAGCCCAAATGACTGTAGCGGTAAAAGTTTTTCGGACAACTGAAACATCTGGATAAAATCAAATGGTAAATGAAAAAAGTAATGAATTGTATATTCGGAGAACTCATAATAATACGAAAAGTTTTCGGACAAACGATATTCGGTCAATAAATTTTAGTGATTGCGATAGGTTACCGTTCGGTAAGCTGTCAACTGTTTGTGTCCACTGTTCATTCAGATATATTCTTTACTGTGCGTATACATTTAAACGCGTGCTTTCCGGCATTGACGGGATGCACGGAAGCGGTGCGGTACGGTAAGGTCACGGTAAGGCTACTTCAGATTATGCCAAGCCATGAAGCCAAATGCCCTGAATGGCTTAATGTGTGCGTTCAGCACAGTAAAATAGTACCTCGCCATTATAAAACTGTCAGTATACGGACAAGAAACGAAATCTGGACATTGATTTATTTAACGCATCACCGCATGGCATGGTTTACAGGTTGATTACTGATATAAGATATTAATACCAAATCCAAATTTTACATTATTTAATTCAATAAAGAAATAAATAAAATAAAATAAAAAAAATAAGTTTATTCTGCAAGTAGGCCGTAATGGCACTTTTACAAGTCTAAATTCTACCAGCGTTTCTGAAGAAGAAGACCACTGCTGAGAAGAAACGCCGAAACAAACTCAACAGTCAGTAATCCGGACATTATCAGTAAGCTATTATTGGTAAAGTAGAACATACCTACTGCATACCTACCATGCATAAGATCATAAAGAAATCGAATGTCATTTAATTTATGCTGCTCTTTTTATTTTTTGAGTGTAAGTAGTTATTTTTAGAGCATGAATTTTGCTTCCGATTCTACATATATTATATTTCTATTTCTACACTATTAAGTATTTTGGTTTGTTGGGATGCTATGGTTCTGCATAATTATTTAAGTAGGTATGTAGTATTAATTTATTAACCAAAATACCAAAACTTTAGTCTAGTACATTTTCCTTCACAACTGCTTTATAAGTTTGTACCTGTGCTTTGAAATCGATTAGTAGATATTTTTCAATAAGTCCTGTAGGTACTACGCTTTAAACGTTGATCATACTCTGCACCAATTTCAAGTGTCTCTGTTTGGCATTATGGTTGACTGGTAGACAATGCCATTTGACATTAAGTCCGCCATTTGTACATTATTTTGGTTTTGTGCAATAAAGTTTAAAGTTAAAGTATAGAAAATTAATAAATATTTTTCAGTAGAATATTATATTTATAGATTGCGCAAAGTAGGCAGATTCATGCCCCAGCAGTAGCAAAAGGATCGTGTTCCAGTTACTGTGCGCAACAATTATTAGAGATTCTAAGCATGCACCCAAACCGCCCTGATGCCAGCGGCGGGCTACAAGATGCATACCAAATAATGAATTTTCCGTTGCACAAAGGTAACTATCCGACGGATGGAAAACGTGCGCTGCAGACTACAGATAACTTTAACCATGACAAAACTTACTTAACCAACATAGGTAGGTACTTTTTAGCGTTCCGTAGTCGACTAGGAACCCTTTTAGTTTCGCTTTGACTGTACGTCCGTCCGCGTATATCTAATCTCAGTAACCGTTAGCACTAGAAAGCTGAAATTAGCCAGTAAAATATTACTCAAAATTATACAAAATAGAATTAGACCGCTAACTGAAAACTATCTAGGACCTGACCAATATGGATTCAGACAAAACAAAGGGACGAGAGAAGCAATATTAGCCTTAAGAATGATTACTGACAGAAGAATGGATTTAGACCAGGACACACACATAGCATTTATAGACTTAGAAAAAGCATTTGACAAAATTAATTGGAAAAATATGATGTCAATCTTGAAGGAAGCTGGATTAGATTATAGAGACCGAAGAATTATTTTTGAACTCTACAGAAATCAAAGCACTTTAATTGAAATAGGAGAAGAAGCTAGAAAGGCGAAGATACGGCAAGGAGTTCGGCAGGGTTGTCCACTTTCGCCTCTTATCTTTAATGTGTTCATAGAGTGTGCCATTAGAAAATTAATAGAGTCCGGAAAAGGGGGGGTTCATTTCAATGGGAAAAAAATGCTATTTATTCGTTTTGCTGATGACATTGCGGCTTTTGCAGAGTCATCAAATCAGTTAGAAGAATTAGTTACAGATATGAATGCAATTTTTGAAGATTTTGGACTTAAAATAAACATTAATAAAACAAAAATGCTAGTAACCTCAAAAAGGCACTCAAATAATAGACCAATCACTTTAAATAACAGGACAATAGAGCAAGTCGACAAATTTAAATATCTGGGAAGCATAATCACTAATGACTCCAGATGTACACCAGACATTATCGCGAGGATAGCCATGGCGAAGCAGGCTTTCAATGCCAAGAAGAGCCTGCTCAAAGCCAGAATAGCAGGCCATATTCGGAAGAGGCTTATAAAAGTGTACATCTGGAGCATAGCGTTATAAGGAAGCGAAGCGTGGACAACACAGCGTGACAGAGAACGATTGGAGGCCTTCGAAATGTGGTGCTGGAGGCGAATGGAGAGGATTAGTTGGAAGGATAAGAAGACGAATGAGGAGGTGCTTGAGAGAGTGAAAGAGAAAAGAACGTTGTTGAAGACCATTGAGAACAGGAGAGGCAGGATGTGGGGCCACTTGTTACGACACGATGATTTTATGAAAACCATAGTAGAAGGGAAGATAGAGGGAAAGAGGAAGAGAGGGAGACCAAGAAGATCTTTTATGGACCAAATAAAAGAAAAAGTAAACGGCGCGTCGTATCAAGAGGTCAAAACAATAGCTGAGAACAGAGAGGAATGGAAATTGCTCCACCGACAAGATTTTGAATCTTAAATATAATGATGATGTATAAAATGTAATATGTATAATATATCAATCACGCCGACAAAGTGGTAAAATACAAAAGTTTTTTTCTTTTTATTAGGGTACCTCCCCTATACATAACGTTTTTTTTTTTCATTTCAACCCTAACGTATATATTGTTGGACAGGTATTTAAAAATAAATAGGGGTTTGCTGTATTAATTTTTTGATAATGTTAATATTTTCGGAGATAATCGCTCCGGAACGGAAGTAAAAAATGTGTGTCCCCCCTCTAACTTTTGAACCATAAGTTTTAAAAATATGAAAAAAATATCAAAAGTAGAACTTTATAAAAACTTTCTAGGAAAATTATTATGAACTTGATAGGTTGAATAGTTTTTGAAAAAAATTACAAAATAATTTCTGAACTAAGTTTGTAATTTAACCATATAAGCAGGTGTTCATTGTACCTGTAATTTCTACAAAATCACAATGAAATTACGTGCTTTCATTTAAAGTAAAAGTGGTGAAAATCGGTTCACGCCATAAAGAATTATCTCATAAAAATCATCTTCCATACTTTAAGCTCGCGCCTCGCGCGCAATAGTTTACTAAATTTGCCGATAGATGTCACTGTACGCGGAACGCTTACATTGTACATGGCGCTGTTAAGATTTTTCCTGATTTAATGGGGTCGGAGCAGGTGCGCTCATAATTAGGTCGAAAATTTGTCGCGCTCGAGTTAGACATGCGCAAAATGTGTCACTAAAAAGAAAAGATTGATATGCATCTTTCGCTCACTGTGAAGTATATCACTCTTTTAGTTCACTAGTTCAATTTAGTTCAGTAGCTCTAGAGGTGCATCCTACATCAGTTGATATAGGTAGATGGATTAGATTGAGTATATCATATCAGTCGTACGCGTATCTTTCAATGATCTATTGAGTTACTTGCCGTATTCAAAATTAAAATAACATTAAATCACTCACGTCATCGAATCGAATCATATTCAATGATCAATAGGCAGAATTAACTACCAATTTTCTAAATGATATACTGAAGTATTGAAGTATATGAATCCGAACTGAACTAGTGAACGAAAGAGTGACACCAAGTGAAGTACTTCATTTGAATCACTCATTCGCGAACTACTCATGTCTAGCTCGAGTTGTCATAGTTCGCTTTGGTCGTTCGTTGTCTAATAATAAAATTGTTCGCCAAGTATTGCTTGTAGGGTTTTAGGGTTCTGTACTTAATATGTCAACTCAATGTAACAAATAGCCCAATTTTTTAACGCTTTAAGTGGGACACTTACTGTGACGGACGGGAAACTACGGAAACCTACACTGAGCGTGGCCCGACACGATCTTGGCCGGTTTTTTTATTCCTTTGACATCAATGCAATAGCAATTTTTTCACCAATTCTGCAGGAAACAAACAATGCCGTCCTTTTCAGGATTATTCGCTGAATCAATTTTTCAATTATTACACATGACCCAAAGGGCTGAAACCTTTCTTGTATAGAACGTTACCGCTCAAAGGGACCACATGTAAAATTAAAGCATCAAACGTAATAAAACCATAGCGTCCGTTAAGACTCCACCGAGCTTCTGAGGCGGGCACCGATTTGGCATTTGCGCTGTGTGTGCGTCATCACGCACACTACTGCCGCTGCCGGCTCGCTCGATCGGACGGTCGGTCACAAGCTAAAAGTTAGTAGCTCATTATTCTCTAATAATAAATCTCAACTCCGCGTATAAAACCATGGATATTATAAAGAATTACATTTTAATGCAATTATTATTTTTATTGAAATTTGACCGTTAACTAAGGAAAAGTAATCATAACGCAGTGTTACCGGTGGACTAGTGTTGGAATTGAAATAGCAATCAGCAGTGGCGTGCACAGAGTTTTTAGACAGGGTAGACAAACAATATATAGGTACTCGTATTTAGCCAAGTCCACGAAAAGCGAGCTCTTGTTTCCCCAAAAAAACCAACGAAATCAACGACTGAAAATATTGAGATTTCGGTCTACTTTTGCATTATGTCTTATTTAAACTGCGGATTATTTTGTTAATTTATAAAGTTTATTTTGGATAATCAAAATCATGTATGCTTTAACAACACCGTTAAATGGGGACAGCAGATGGAGATGGAAAGTTCTACGTCTTTTAGCATTAGATAGGTCTTCATAACTATACAGGTAGCTCGGACTAACGTGAACTACTACTTAGACGGATTTAGGCAAACATTTCCAGTAATGTAGCTTTCTTTAATACATTATAAAATAATATACAATTTTAGCAGAAACGTAGGTATGTTGGTGATTCTTAAGATATTTATATTTCTAAAAACGGAGTTTTCAATTTAAATTTAGCAATTAAAACTAATTAACTCATCGCACTGTTACCTTTTACGCTTAATCCCTGAACGGATTTAGATGAAATTTTCCGTAAGCTGAATTTGACACCCTTGGAAGGATATAGGATAGTTTTTATCTCTGAAATCATCCCTTAAAGATGGTAGAACTTTGTTTGGATCGGTGATAATTAAGGTTCCGCCTACAATAATTTAATACCAATCATTTTTCTAAGATACAAGTTCTACGCGGACGAAGTCGCGGGCAACAGCTAGTGTGTTTATAGTTTCCCTAACTCTGTACCAAATTTCAGCTCTCTGAGTTTATGGGAAGTACTATAGTGCATTTTTTTAGCATTAGAAAGAAGAATAAAGCACGAAGCGCGAGGTCTTTTATATAAGACACTTTATGCCACACAACTGTCAAAGTATCTCAGACAGCAATTATAAAAGACTTACGTCATTGTTGTCGACCCTAAAATAATAGAAATGTTTTCATTATTTATAAATATCTAAATAATACTTACAACAATATATTTATTTTGTTAGTATTTATTTTTTGAGTCTGTAATTTTAAATTTAGTTATTCAGTTCTGGAAAGGTTGCATAATAAAAAACCTAAAGAAGAAGAGGTTTGAAACGTTCGGTTCGTTTTTTTCGCCGTCGAAATTGACAAAATTGTCAATCCGTATCACGTTCTTTTTCTTGTTTTCTTGGTAATCAACAAATTATTGAATTCAAATCACCAGATAATTCTCTAATTTTTAATCGTATTATACGAGTATCTATTTGTTGATTTATATTAAGATTTTATTCTTCGCTGTGTGTGGTGGCGTGCGGACTGCGATGAAGCTACCAGAGGCAGGCCCAAGTGGCTTGCAAAAAAGACCGACTCGTTGACCCCCGAACGTTTTACCTTCATCAAAAGCAAAGAGACAGAAACAGAGTCCATCAACAACTAATGAGAAACGTATGGTGGTCAACATTTACAAGTTGGTGTGTGCACTTTGCAGCAAGGATGAATTTCCGTGTAACAAACCGTGTGTGTTCAATATTTATCCCAAGCAGAAAAGGTTGACGACGACTGCTTCTTTGTTTACCGTATTTCTAATCCTAAAAAAGACGCACTATAGTTCTATTTTGATGATCATGAGTGAGTGAGTGAGTGTCATAAATGCGAAACTTTGCTTTCGCTTAACTTCGGAACTAAATGACCTACAGACTTGAAATTTTGAATTTTAAGAGTCTGAATATAGCTTACTGGATGACCAAAATTTCTGCGTTCTGGTCTTATTCAGAGGTTCTCAAATAGGGTCCTGAAAATGCGGCGAATTGGTTCCAGTAAAGGATGGTACGGCAGTGTTTGCTTCGCGCTCGACTTGGCGGGGGCACTGCCGTGCCCCCAGATACATGGATTATACAAATACTGTTGAAGTTATCTACTTTGGTTGGAAACGTTGACTAACAACTTACAAGTAAGTTACAAGAGCAAAGAAAGCGGGTACATGTTATATTGAACTGTCACAAAGGGACTCCTGAGGGTGACCTCCGTAACGTTTCGAACGCGCGTCGGGTAGATCCACTGTCATTTTTCCATTTAAAAAATTACATTTAGATCTAACTGGCGCGCGTACAATGCGTTACGTGATCGACCTGCTGAACTACAAATATCAAAAAAAATACTTACCCCGTTTTGCTGCGTATCACTGCTGTATTCATACACAATTGACATCGAAGTATATCTAAGTGTCACCGCGCCGCATTGAGACGTGCTCTCTCTCTGAACGCTCGCGGGCGACTGAACCACAGAGCGCGGAAAATGCGCATTAAGATCGGCGTGCGGCCGCCATAGTGAAAATGTATGGCGAATTTGAAGCGTCTTTTGATGAATCTGGACCTCAATTACACGACGATAATTTAAATATTTTACGCGGATGTATTGTAGTATAAACATTCATATTTCGTATCGGTCAAAGTATAAAAAATCACTTAACTCCTGCTTACGATTTTACAGTTTTCGTCCAACATTGCTTTGTGCTGTAGGGTAAAATATTAATAATCTTAAGTTTTTTACACGTACGTATTGTTAACACATTCTTCTAAGTGCTAAATGTACAGTTTATACATGGATTAAACAAATACTGTTGACGTTATCTACTTAACGGCCACTGCCTGTTCGGCATATTTTGCTCGGTGCAGTCTTAAACATTTCCATCGGCGCCTGACGACTTTTGGAGACGGGGTAGTTGGGACTTTAGATTGAATAATTTGTACGGAAATAGTTTAACTAAGCGTGGAGTGGGTGTAATAATTAAAAAGCCTGCGTCAGACTCGGGTCGTTATATTGCTTCCTCGGAATTAACACAGAGCTTCCAGTCAATTTCCCGCGCGCGGCGACGGCGCTGCCACCTAACACGATATTGCTCTTTTATTTGCCTTTCCTGTAATTTATTTTCAAGTGTATACGTTTGATAAGTATTAACAGTAGTTGTGGTAATAATTATTTTGTTATTAAATCTCTCCCAATACCCGCATGTTATGTTCAGAAAGATCCACAAATCGTAATCTGATATAAGTATGCAAGTTATTTGGTCTTAAATATAGTTACTTATAAATTAATTAAAGATCGAGGAAAGCTGAGTAGAGTCCCTAAATAGAACATACTCATTCAGATTCAACAGTGAACTTGATAGGCCCACGCCCTATACATTTCAGAAGCATGTGTAGGTACTGTACAAAATATTCGGTACAAAATGTATTTTTTGTCGGAACATCTGTCGCCTGGGGAAAGCCACACCATATCAATCATGCGTTAGTAAAGGCTTGGCCAGACACAGGGCCCGACGCAGCACGACGTCCGCGCCGCGTGATGCCGGCGCGATGACTGTTCAAACAGGTCGCGCGTGAATCGTACCGGCCTCGCGCTCTCAACACGCCCTCATCGCGCGCGCGAACGCGGCGGCGCGATGCGGGCGTGACTCGCGCCCGTGATGCGCGCGCGGAGGGTCGCTCATTCCTTGATGTGACCCAGCGCGGCGCAGCGTGCCGCCGCGTCCGCGCCAAGTGGACACAAGGGGCAGCGCGGCGCGGGGCGCGACAGAAGCGGGGTGCGATGCCGGCGGGACGCAGTCTGTTTGACGTCGGTAACCTGTTAGCATGTATTTAATGCCGCCGCGGTCGCGCCGCGCGACCACGGCGTTGCGTTGCGCCCTGTGTTTAGCCAAGCCTTTAAAACTCCGCTCATATCGCGCGGCATCGCCCGCTGCGTTCACTTCACTTACTCAAAATATTAATTAAATCTCGCTCAAGCAATACGGCTCTCTTATTCCAATCAGTAATAAGGTTGTCTTTATTCTCTTTGAATAATGGACCAGAAATTTGGTTGTCGGTTAGATAATTATTAACGTACGGCGGCTGCTGATGACATTGCGAGTTGTTAATGACATCCTAATGACGTCGTTGTTCCTATTTCCTAACGGGTACGTGCACAAGTACCTAAATGGCGCGTAACCGGGACTTGGTAATACCTCTAAATATTCATGCGTACTATACAGACGGCGACCTAAGCGGATTAACACCTCTCTACCTTAGCGACGTGTCAATAAAGATTACGTAGGTATAAGAAGAACCGATTTTCCCTGCTCTTTGTACAGATTACGTATTCCATCTCGTTTTAAATTTATCGTGTGTAAGGTTATAGGTTCTAAATAGGAGTCCCTCAGACGTATATGTAGGTATATGTATATATTCACTCCCCTGCGTTGCAATATGTAGCGCGGTTTGTTGTGGCAGATAAGATTGACACACGTCATGAAATTGAAAAAATTAACCTGTTTGAAACAGAAATTTCCACAGAAGAGGAGAATTAATATCTTTCTTACATTATTACCCTACATGGAAACTACAATGTGGGAAACATAGACAGAACAATAAAATGTGAAAGAAAATAAAGAAGACATTTATTGACTACACAAGAGACAAAGGGAGTAGAAATACAATGACACATAATGTGTGTGTCTTCGCGGCAGTCGATCCGTCGCTGTCTCAGCATTATGCCGAGGTGTCAGACAGACACCTACACCGCTGATTTTCAGTCAGCACCGTATGTGACCCACGGAACGCAACACAACATACTGCCGATACAAACGTATACACATAATAAATAAATAATGAATATAATCAATTTGTTAAATATGTAACACAAGCACAATGGGATGAGAGACACAATGTGAATAACGCGAAACGGTTGGGCTGTTTATAAAATTAAATAGAAGAAAAATTTAATATAGTACAGGATTGGATTATACCAAAAATTATGCCAAAATAAGCGCGCGCGGCTCCGCAGGCGTGTTGCAAAAGACATACGCAAAGCCGCGAGATAAAATGTGGCCAATGTACATATACCAAATATAGACTTTTCCCCCTTTTAAGTGGTGTTTTGTACATGTATATATCAGTATTCGGATGTTAGGCGCATATTATTAAAGTTAAGGTTTAAATGCTTGTAAAACCAAAGGAAAAAAAAAGAAATCCTTATAAGACCACTCGACGCGTCCCTAAATCCATACGTCCGTCTGACACTCTACTTGAAGACCCAGATTTACCTTTCTGACTTACAAGTTATTACTTCGGTTTAAAGAACTTTATTGTCTAAAGAAATTAAATATTTCACTT
This sequence comes from Epinotia demarniana, assembly GCA_945867215.1. Taxonomy (NCBI): domain Eukaryota; kingdom Metazoa; phylum Arthropoda; class Insecta; order Lepidoptera; family Tortricidae; genus Epinotia; species Epinotia demarniana. Next base: position 19,715,608 of record OX244263.1, read on the forward strand.
ACAAGACAACTTATAAATAGTTAACTTATCTAAAACTATTACAATTTATGACAATGTTCAACAAACAATCATATCTAGACACACGGCAGTGTGTCCGCCAAGTTCGAGCAAAAAAAAGCAACACCCGGCCGTGGGTTATATTACACGAACCATTTCGGGCCAATTTCGACCACCCTATAAATAACTCAAAACATATTTTATCTACGCATATGAAATTTCGAGTGTCTGTTGACATCCCCTTAATTGTCTAGAATACAAAATTTCATTATTCTACCTATAGCAGTTCTTGAGATATTGACGTCAGAAAATCGCTATTTTTACTATACACCCACTGACTCACTGATTCACTCATCAAAAACCTAGACCACTTCCAATGGTCGTACTGACTTGAAATTTGGCATGGAGATAGGTCTTAAGGTCAAAGTAAAGGGAAAAATCTGAAAACGGCCAAGTGTGAGTCAGTTTTAAAAATAGCGAAGGTGTAACTTTGTTCTACTATGAAGTCATAATGAACTAAATGGGTCTATCTTCCAATGGTCGTACCGACCTGAAATTTGGCTCGAAGGTTTGTCTTTAGGTCGAAATAAAGTAAAATTCTGAAAACGGCCAAGTGTGAGTCGGTTTCGAAAACAACGAATGTGTAATTTTGTTCTACTATAAGTAGTGTTACCGACGCTTATAAAGCTACTACGGCATCACTTTATTTACATTTATTAAAGGTTCTGAAGGAAAAACGTGTATTTTATTCTTTGACATGTTTATTGTAAGCCGTTGCTAAGACAACAAGACATAGGAAAAAACGAGTTATAAATACGTCGAAAAAGGTTATGGCACGAGTCCGTAACAAGTAGGTAGTGGAAATGAGATAAGACTTATTTAAATTTAGATACATACCAATTTAAGACAATACATGTTTGTCTTAAAGACAAGAACAATAAAACTGTTCACCACTCTGTGTGTGTCTGTTGCGGGAACCGAACCCACGATTTACGAAGTGCAAAGCAGGTCACTAGAAACACTAAGTTTTAGTAGCAAAAGTGATAAAAAAATAATAAAGAGCCTATACCTAACAAAAATAAATGAAATCCCATCAAAAACATAAATGTGAAAGGCTGCCAAGTTCGATACTATGGGAATGCTTCGCCTATAAAAGAACTGAGATCTGAATAAGTACCAAGTTCCATAAAAATACCTCAATTTATAATAGTCAGAGAAACGCACACCGGGTTTTTTAGCAATTTCCTGATAACATTTATTATTTTCAGTACTTTTTAATGATGTAACTTGGCAAGTTTTAATAGAAAATTATATACTTGACACATTGCAGTCCAAAGGTGTCGATTCATTGCATTGAAAAGGTGTGTCGTGTGTGAAAACTTGCCAAGTAACATCATTAAAAAGTACTGAAAATAATAAATGTTATCAGGAAACTGCAAAAAAAACCAGTGTGCGTTTCTCTGACTATTATAAATTGACGAATTTTTATGGAACTTGGTACTTATTCAGATCTCACTTCTTTTATAGGCGAAGCATTCCCATAGTATCTAACTTGGCAGCCTTTCACATTTATGTTTTTGATGGGATTATATTTAACTTAGGGTTCAAAAATAAAATTAGGAATAGACCCTACAGCTTTTGCATAAGGTTTAGATTTCAGTGATTAGTAACATGGTCATACTAGGGTATCTTTGATTATATATGTTATTAGTTTTCTGTTTTTGTATGTGTCATTGGCAATTAGTTAAGGGCCCCTTGGGGGCCCAACTTAGAAAAAAAAAGAAAAAAAAAAAAAAGGTATCTTTGATTCGTCACTACTTCACTTGTTTATAGGGCCAGTTAAACGAAACTTTTAAACATAAGTTAATGGTCGGTTACCGTAATGAATAATGATACAATTTTAAGCATATCATTTGCGCTTATTAATATATATATATAAAAGATAATACTTTATATACCTATCTATATGTATTTTGTTCTATATCACTTATAAGTAGTCTATTTTAATTATGTTAGTGTATTTGGCTTATTCGGATCTACAGTTAAACAATCCTTATAAGTTGTTTATTTTAAATGAAGTATGTATTTATTTTAAACATATGAGTGTACGTTATATTATTATATACGGGATGTAATTGCTTTCTATATTTATATATATTATTACTTTTATTTTCTTATATTTAAGTTGTATACATTTTATGTGGCTTGTTCGTATCCACAAATTTAAAAATCCTAAGTTGTGTATTTTTAATTAGTTAGCGAATGACGACAATTCTTGGGTATGGGGTGTTATTTGGTGTTTGTTGGTATTATTATTTTTAGAGGTATCTAGTTGATTACTAATAGGACTATCATTATGGATGGATTTCATTTTCGGATTTAATTTTATATGGTATTATTTATTACATGTGATTTTATTCTGCTTTTGAAACTACTAAATGATTTAATCTGTTCTAGGAGAACGTAGTGCTAAGTGATCCGCGTTTCTGAGTTTTATTCTTTGGTATTTACTTTTTGTGCTTACACCATCTAGTATTTTACGTATCAGGAGACATGTTTGATATACGTAAATTTGTTTTAAGTTCATTAGACCTGTTTTTTGATTTCATTTCATTTCATTTATTCCTTGATAAAATGTAGTTTTACATGTCAATTTTTGTCAAAATCTCCAAGAATTTTATTACATAATATTATAACATTTAGGTAAGTAAAGTATGTCTTAGTTTACAATGGTATAATTATGGTTAGTACACATGTTTATATGTCAATGTTTCAGAAAGAAGATATTTTATACTACTTTATATTATAGTAACAGTTGGTTGGGTAGCGAGCCAGTTAAAAAGTCATTTGGCTGTCAGTGTTCATGCCTATTTAATTCATATAATGATATAATGTTTTTGTTGGTGTTAGAATAAAAACCATTTATTTCAGACTCAAAGAATGAATAACTCTAATTTACATATCTAAAAGTAAAAAGAAAAAGCAAATAAAACTTGAATAATACTTTAACTACTTTATTTTGCGCAATTTGGAGGGCTTTGAGGTTAGCCATCGCTGCACTACCCCAGATTATAGCTAGATATTCTAAGTGAGGTTTTATTAGGGCGTTGTAGATATTAATACGAACTTGTTTTGGGAGACAGTTTGAAATGTTGCGCATAGCGGCTGTTAATGCCGTTATTTTAGTTCTTATTTTAGCTATATGGGCTTTCCACGTAAGCTTACTATCAAGGATCAGTCTTAGGTATTTTTCATTGTCTTTATTTTCTAGCGCTTCGCCATCTATATATAAGTCTTCCTTTTGTTATTTTTTTTTGTTTTTACTTAATTACGTTTATTTATAAAAAAAAGTAATTTTAAACTCGGTCTTTTTTGCGCCTGTCCCGTTGTCGGTCTGTAATCAAATCTTGCAAGTTTTTGTCCCACTTCCCGGTGATCGATTGAGCTGAACTTTTGGTTGTAAGTACAGTTTGGATGACAATTAAATATTATGGTACTTACCAATCGAGCTGATCTGAGAGAAGCTGGCCATAGGAATTCAGTTCTTAACCGACGTACCTAACCCCGTTGAGTTTGGGCTCGTTAGAATCGTCTCAATGAGTAGTTTATGATGGTATACAGAAAAGTACAGTAGTGTAACGTAGTAGTAGTATAACTATACATTTAGTATAACGTAGAATGAATGATACACCGCTTAGTTGATAACTTCGCGGTGTATCATTCTACGTTATACTTCATTCAAATCCCGCGAGATAAACCACACTCAGACAGACTCAGATTGTCATTCCGCAAGCAATTGTAACTAATAAACACACAAAGAGGGTCAAAAGCATCAACGCCTGTTGGTGGTAGGCATGTTAAGTTCACGCCAATAACACCACGTAACCCACAGCTTTGCTATATACAGCCCACTTTAAGTTTGACCTTCGATTAGGTACGCATAGTTAATACGAGGCTATGTGTTAATTTACACTGGAATAAACCCACAGGCAGCAGAACTTTTTGTGAATAGACGGGGAAGCTAGTTACATACAGCGTATCCGCCAATTAATACCCCGCTTTAGTGCCTCCGGATTTCACGCCTTAACACTGTCAGAGTTCGATAAGAGACTTATGTTTCGCATCCAAATTATATAGTTACTTCCGCGCTTCGTGTCACAAACACTGATCTTTTATGTGAAAATACTTATCAAGTTATCAACACAAATCAGATGAGGTGTTTTCTTTTTTAATACATTACCCCCATTATTTAAATTGGATATGTTTAATCTGTTTATCGAAAATTAGCGTCAACGGATTCGACGGTGCATTTATTTGCGCACAGGATATTATCCAATTAATTTCAGGAGCAGTGGATTTAATTAAGTTCCAATAACCAACATACCCAAACGTTGTCGTAAACACATGAGTTTCAATTAAATTAAGATTGAGCGATCGATTGCCAATTTTAACTCTCATATTAAGTTGGGTGAAGCACTTCGAACGAGTGCTTCAATTAACAAGATATATGCGCATTTGTATATTAAGGAAATTTCCTCAATATACAAATGCGCACATTTCTTGTTAATTGAAGCAATTTTACTAACAAGATATGGTGCGCATTTATATATTAAGGAAATTTCCTCAATATACAAATGCACACATATCTTGTTAATGTATGTATGAGTGTATGGATGTAATTATATTCATACACTCACGCATGTATTCCCAAAAGAGGTATTCAGAGCACAATAAATGTAATTTACAGTGCCACTCCTAATAGCAATCAAAAATGGGAAAAAAGTTATGACATAGTGTATCTGGTACTTATCGAGTAAGTTGCATGAAACCTTTATGTATAGGTACACGCCATACGATTAAATAAATATAATAAATAAAATCAAGTAAGTACTTAATTTCTTGTCCCGTTATATTTATTTATTGTTACAAACTTTTGACGATAGATAAGTTTATTTATGAAGACGCGCGCGCCCCAACCGACAGTGCTTACCGTTTAATTTGCCTTGTGTGGGCGGCTGCCATTCAAGAAAAAATAAGTGTCGAGTCCTCTTTCTTATCTTGGTGATAAAATAGGTTCTCAAGCAAATTATAACCTAACATCAAACGAAGCATTTCTATATATTATATAGTCTACCTGCGCACTTCCTGGGGATTCGTTGTGTTGAGAGTGTGGAACCTGCGGGCGGAGAATGCTTTCCAATTTGTCACTTACCTTTGCCGATAAGACATCCGTCACTTTCGCACTCGCATACTTGTCGGAACGTGACGGATGTCTTATCCACAGCGATAAGTGGTAAAACTTTGTTTTTAAAGGGAACAGCCTGGAAAATTCACAGAAATTGCGTCCAATCGTGATCACCTGCATTGTGGTTTGGCAACGACTTCAAAAGCTATGTAAATACCCGGATAATAAAGAGAGGTTAGGGACTGCGTAAGGATGGGGATGGATATATCAAAATATTTCGTGCTTTTCAGTGGGTTGGTTTTTTGAAGACAATTCCCTTTTTTAAGTTTTATTTCATACTTTTTAGAGAGAGGTGCTTCATTTATTAATTATCAAAATGGGACTACTCTGTAACATATATTATACGCGTCGAGTTGAGAACCTCCTCCGTTTTTTTCGTCGAATACAAATTGCAAGAAGACTACGCTTGCCAAGTGCAAATCTCTAAAGCTGTGAACATAACGAATCCTCAAATCAATATAGGATTTTCAATACGTTTATGATTCTTCTAGTGTCGCAAGTGTCCATAGGCTACGGTGTCTGGTTGCCGGACCATCTATATGCTTGTTTGCCACCGGAGTATAAAAAATCTATAATAGATTGGAATTAATAAATTATAAAAAATATAAACCATTGCTTTTCAAAAGCATGAAGACATTTTTGTGAATAGGTCACAAATTTTGAATTTAATTATCATAATACGTTACTTTATACATTTATAGGTAGTCACTAGTCAGCGTAGTCAGCATATGTATCAAGGGACCATACGAGGTAAACACTACTAATGTGTAAAGTTAAACCTTACTGGTTTCAGAGAGGCCGATGCTTAATTCGTAGAAGACTGAAATGTAGACATGAACAAATGAACTGCGTAGTAGACATTTAACGTTATCTCGCCCTGGGGAAATTTGAGATAACTACTTACTGACTATTTAACATTCCCTGTTAGTGTTTATTTAGGTACTCTTCGATATTGTCTCAGATTATCTGCTAATTGCTCATACGCATTATAATTACGGAGAAATGGTTGAGGTATTTTGGTACTTATTGCTGGTTTTTGATGTATATACCTAAGGCCGGACGAACTTTTAGGAACGGAAAGACAATTTTTGTTTTTTTATCTGTGTATATCGTACGACGATTTGTAGGGTAGGGTTCCGTAGTCCGTCCGTATGTCTGTCCGTCTTCGGCTTAGCTCAGTAATCCTTACAACTAGAAAACTCCAATTCGGCGTGGGTATATAAACCAATCACGCCGACAAAACAGTAGAATAAAATACTGAAAAAAATTTTTTTAGGATACCCCCCCTACATGCACATTGGTGATTTTTTTTCTCGTTAAATCTATTTTATTCTATATTATATTATCGGTATCGTTGGATAGCTTGTTCAAACATATTATGGGTTTTCTAAAACTATTTTTCAACTCGGTTCTGCGTTTGCGAGATAATGGGATTTAAAGCCCTAATTTTTGTTCGAGTCATGTGTCCGTCCCCCCCTGCCGGTTAAATGGCTACTAATGGGGATGCGAAAAAAAGTTCGTGGTACATATAATGAATTTAAAAGGAAAACTATCACGGACAAGTAGGCATAAGTAGTTACCAAGTAAAAGTCGACCAACTTAATGTGTTCTTGGAAAGGCCAATTTTCGTACAAATTCGGTCGACGCAACCGCACCGCACGTCGATGTAAATAAGACAGACAGGCAACTACGGAATCCTACACTGCTCGTGACCCGACACGCACTTGGCCGCTTTTTATTAAATCCTAAGGACGCATGCACTTTTTCGTGCCTTTTCATCTAAGTACAGTAAGCTTAAAATGTTGGTACGGAAAGCAATGTTGGTGTTGTGAATGTTTCGTTACTATGGGATATTTGTCTGTTTATTTACTTGATGAAATATTTATATATTAAAAACCTAATAATTGATTCGTGAAACATGCATCCAGCATACGTATTATCTTTTTAACGATCCATGTGTTGTTACATTGTTATATGATTCATTGCTGCACGATTTTTTAATATAAACTTCAACCGAAATGGAACAAAATATAAATCCAATAAACTTTGCGGTTCGCAAACAGGACTTTTCTCTTATTTATTAACGCCTTGTTTGCTCGCTGAATGCCGCCATATTTTTATTTGAACCACAAGTGCAAAATCGAATTTATGAAAATGCAAACACAATAAATGACGACAGCCTTACTAATTTCAGCCAAAAGAGCACAATGGTGCACAATTTTTCATTGTGCCTCGAATCAATCGTCAAGTTGGGCATACTTAGGTATTGTATTGATATTGAAACTGTGTTGGTTTGGAAATTAAAGCAATAGAATAGGAACAAATTATGATTTTATTTCACGATTATATACGTTACATACGTACAAACAAAACGTATTATAATAACAAAATTTCCCACTCTCAACACATTCTCGCTGCCTTTGGGTGAAGTACGAGCGCTTAGATCGCATGACACCCCGATCAACTTGTTTGTAAAATCATAACAAAACTCTCCATTCATGGCATAGGAGCACAATTACAAATACTACAATATTATATTTTGAGCATTTCAATATCTAATAAACCCTCCCTTTTTGTAGAAATCCGGGAAAGAGGGTAGGTGCCCTCCAAAAGCTACGAAGTAGGACTCCTAACTTTAAAATCTCGTCCTCTTGACTAAGGACCTGTGACTCGAGCGACGGTCACCGCTCGGGGGCCACGAGCTCGTCGTAGTTGTGTGTGCCGAGGCAAGTGTCGCACACCATCGCGAAGCTCTGTCAAGAACAAACATCGAATTACGAATTAAAAGAAAATATTGAAAAATGTATCGCTCCAAGCAGCTAGCAGACACACTGCATAATAATATGTTTACGATCAAACAGTTCATACGTACAGAGCGGCTACCACGAACTTCGAAAGTCGAAGTTCGTAATACATGCATCCCTATCACTCGAGTAAGGGAGTGCGATAGAGATGGAAATACCCGAACTTCGACTTTCGAAGTTCGTGGTAGCGCCGCTGGTTGATCCACGAGAGCTGGCTCGGAAAATATATGGAAATGTCATTAATTTCATAGACATTACGCGCCAGCTCTTGTGAATCGACCTGTAGGTATAGTTCAGATTATTTAAGGTCAGACTTTTTAAAAACCTGTAGGTAATTGGAATTGGAATCTTCTAAATTGGACGGTAGAGTTGCTTATTGAATGGACTACTTTTATGCAATTCGGCCAACTCAAATAATCTCAAGTATTACAACTTTCTATTGTTAAACTTTGGGTTACAAAATATTTATGCTGACGAAACAGCCGAAAGAATTTCCAACTGCCGCCAGATGTTTTTACCCGACTGCCCGAAGGAGAGGAGGGTTATTTGGAGTGTAGTTGTTGTTGTTGTTCGTATCTATTTCTTTGGGATAATGTAGTCTAAATGACTGGATTTTAGAACACATCGCCAGTTTCGTCTCAATTGAAGTCCCACAGGCTACGTAGCCGTTGGGTTTAAATTCCACTTATGCTTGCTCCGATGACTTACAAGGTTATGCTGCACACGCAGCAGCTGCATGGCGGTGGAGAAGTTTTTCTCTGACTTGGGTGCGTACTTCTCCATGAGGGCGACGGTCTTCGCGGCCTGTTCTTCCAGCTGCCGCAGGGAGCCCGGCTCGGACTGCTGCCGCATCTGCTCGCGGCGGCGCCCGAAGCGCACTCCCCATTGGTGGTGACTGCGCGTACCCTGTTCAAAACAGCAGAGTATTCTTAATTGGTATGACTAATATCTGTTTGCAATGTTTTGGCAAATTGTACTTATTATTACAGGTGTAACCGATATAGCCCTCCGAATCGCTAAACTTAAGTGGCAATAGGCACATTGCACGTAGAACCGATGGCCGTTGGGGCGGAAAGGTTCTCAAGTGGCCGGAGTACCGGAAGGCGCAGCCTACCACAAGGTGGACTGATGACCTGGTAAAGGTCGCGGGAGTCCGCTGGATGCGGATGGCGTAAGACCGGTCAATGTGGCACTCTTTGGGGAGGCCTAGGTCCAGCAGTGGACGTTTTACGTCTGATATGATGATTATGGTGATGATAATGATTACAGGTGTATCTATCAAACATAATCCTCTCTTTAAGTAGAGAGATTACAGGATGGTTCGTACGGTCTTGCTTGCGCTAGAGCCTAACCAGAAGTGTGTGAGAGCGCATGAAACAACCAAATGTATCTTTATAAATTATAAAAATCTTTATATTGCGTACCAGAATGGTCCCCTTGTTTTAAGAGCTGGAATATCTGACAAACAGTTGCTAGGTAGGTATATGTATTGTGTCGTTTCACCGACATATCATTAATTTTCTCCTTTCCAGCTATCCGATTAGTCTGAAACTTGGCATGCGTGTGGCGTTACAATGACAATGCGATATTTTAGAGACATTTATGCACACTGCACAGCGGCATGGTTAGCTCGAGTTTATGAGTTAATATGGTCCGCTTTTATATTAGCCGTGTAATCTGCCTGTCCTAACGTTCAAGTTGTACAAAATTGCTTATAATGTCTATTCAGTATTTACCGATTCACCCGGCATTTACGGAATATATTTGATATGTTTTTTGTTTATTTCTCCACTCTCCTAATTTCTTGATAACTTAATTTTCGGCTAATAACTTTTCAGCAGGTACTTACCTACTTCATAAGATCAGTGAAATTATAAATTATAAGAAAGTTCACATATATTTTACGTGCACAAATTTTAGATATAATATCATTCATTTCATTACATTGAAGTTCAGTAAATATATTCAATATTCTATTTGTTCAGTAAGCTTACCATGAGTTTGACAATGACGGCTTACGCTAACGCGTATCGAGTTTTCTATCTGTCTATTGCACTTTGACAGTACGAGCGGGATGCACAGATAGAAAACTCGATACTCGTTAGCGTAAGCTGTCATTGTCAAACTCATGGTAAGCGTACTGATCAAATAGATAGATAGTACATTGTAACACACTCACTTGGAAACGATCACTCCCTCTCTCTCCCACGGGTCTTGCGGCCTGCTCTACGGGGCTGGGTAGGTTTACCATAGTTTATTTATTATCGCATTAGTTGTCAACTCGACTAAGTACTGAATACTTTTCGACCGTACACAGGATTTTATAACGAAAGCATGTACCTAGTAATGAGCCTCATTATTGCATTTCTGCACTTAATAATATGATTCAATTAACGACTTAGTGCTAATGAATTAATTAATTAATTAATTACGCCGTGTGCGCTTCCTTTAGGGAGAACAATAATTACCCATTAATACCTACTTATCTTCAAGTAGTCTTTATTTTAATGATATTAATTCCATTCAATGATTGAATTACCTACAGTAATTTATCAAATGCAATAAACCGCCGAAATAAAACTGAAAAGCAAAAAATAATAAACCTTGTTTATTTAGTTTAATAACAAAGTTCTTAAATTAATCTAAGTGTAGGTACCTAAGTAATTTTGAGTCGGCGCCAACTCAAAATTACTTAGGTAGACTAATACACTTAGATTTCTCTAAGAACTTAGTTATTAAGGTTAATAATAAACCGCCGAAAAAAACTGAAAAGCAAAAAATAATAAACCTTTCTTATTTAGTTTAATAACTAAGTTCTTAAATGATTCTAAGTGTATCTAATTAATTTGAGTCGGCGCCAAACAATCATATAAATATTAAACCTTTTTATTAAACTTAATAACTAAGTTCTTAAATTAATCTAAGTGTACCTAAGTAATTTTGAGTTGGCGCCGACTCAAAATTAATTAGGTACACTTAGATCCATTTAAGAACTTAGTTATTAAACTAAATAAGAAAAGTTTATTATTTTTTGCTTTTCAGTTTTTTTCGGCGGTTTAATTTTTTTGTTAAAAAGTTTTATTTTTCAATTGTCTGTGGCTTACTTTAGTTAATTACTAACTAAATTACTAGCTACTTACATGCAATATTTGTGATTACTCTCTGCATATGTGATCATACATTTCAATCAGTAAGTGAACAATCAATCATCCTCTGTTTTCCTACCCTTAGGGTTGAAATTTTTTATTTAAAATTTATGTGGGACCAACTTCGAGGTAAGGTATACCCTTTCTAATAAAAAAAGAATTATCAAAATCGGACTACGCTGTAAAAAGTTATGCGTGATCATACATTAAAAAATATATACGCGTTGACTTGAGAACCTCCTCCGCTTTTTTCGTCGGTTAAAAAAGGTTTATTATTTATAATATGGTTGCTTGTTTGGCGCCAAATCAAAATTACTTAGGTACACTTAGATTAATTGAAGAACTTTGTTATTTAAACTTAATAAACAAGGTTTATTATTTTTTGCTTTTCAGTTTTATTTCGTCGGTTTAATTTTATTGTTAAAAAGTTTTATTTTTAAATTTTCTGTGGCTTACTTTAGTTAATTACTACCTTAATTACTAGTCGCATGCAATATTTTTGATTACTCTCTGCATAATATGTGGTCATACATTTAAATCAGTAAGTGAACAATCAGTCATCCTCTGTTTTCCTACCCTTAGGGTTGAAATTTTTATTTAAAATTTATGTGGGACCAACTTCGAGGTAAGGTTTACCCTTTCTAATAAAAAAAGAATTATGAAAATCGGACTACTCTGTGAAAAGTTGAGCTTGATCATACATAAAAAGAAATATACGCGTTGACTTGAGAACCTCCTCCGTTTTTTTCGTCGGTAGAAAAATATTAATTTAAGTAGGTAGTAATGTACAGTCAAGTGCAAAAATATGTATCGATTTCATCCTCTCATAGATATGTTATGTACTTGTACCAAAACCTTAGTCCACTGACATAAGAGCTATGTGACATATTTATGAGTAATTTGTAGGTATATACCCATATTTTTTCACCTCAGCAGCTCGAACAAGCATATTTAGCTGCGTGAAAACAGTGTGCAAAATGCGATTTTGCTCACTCCGTGAGACAAAGCAACTTTTTAATTTTGGTGCAGAGCACTGACATTTCGTCGCATGGGGTCTATTACAAGTTCAGAATATTTAAACTTTATTAGCACTGTCCCTTTCATTCCTTTACGAAAAAAGAAAATGGCAGACATAGGTCGGTTCGACCATCAAATTTCAAAGTAAACCCCAAAAAAACCGATACAACTAACACGTTCGAAAACTATCAAATTAACAAGTTTAAATTACCAAAATAATTATACACAGGAATTTTAAATTGAAGAATATTTAAATAAAAGATCTCAGAGTAAACTCCATTTTTCATAGCAAATAGGCAAACATGAATTTTATTATAGCTAGCTTAAATTCTATTAAAAATTCTAGTTTAAAAAATTTAAATTCTATGATCGTATACAGATGCAGTTTCCGAACGCAAGCGCGCGGCCCCGCCCCTTTAAAAAAGTTGCGCGCTGTTTATTTGTTTGAGATTTTATTATGTAAAATTTATTCGTCATTCTTGCTTTATTGTTATTGGTTTTAAATATAATAACTACTAGAATAAATCAATTCTCTATCTAACTAGGAAATATCGTGAAGTCAGTGACGTGACGAAGGCAGTACGGCTAGTTTTTGGTGTGCACGCGAGATACACGTAATATGCTAATGTGTGCCCTTTGTGATATAATGATAAATATATCAAAATTATCTCGAAGATATTGGTAAAATCTGTGAATTATAACAATAACACGGTTAGTTTTTAGTGATGTGTTAGTGTCACGCGACACTCATATTATACTTAGTTACTGAAATATCCTTTGGTTTCTCGCGCCTTGTCTCGCCTTGCTAGTATTGAATAACGGCGCGGCCGGCGCTGAGGAGTTAAAACAAGCAGTTAACTAACGCCTAATTAAGTTTTCTTCCTGAATAATCTTGAGACGAATAGGTACGTGATACTATGATATATTTTTTGATGTGAATATGTTCTCACTGCTGAGTTGAAAAGTTGTGTGTGTTACTCGAGAGCAAAGTATTTGCATCTCGTGCTTTTGAGTCCTTCGCTGCGCTCAAGTTCAAACTTTCGCTTCCTCAGGACTCAAAATTAGCACTCGCAGCAAAAACAAACTTTGCTCTCTTGTTGCACAATAGTACATTACGTAACTAGGGCGGTGAATTCGTGAATGCCCCAGATTGCAGGTGTTTGTGGCCCGAACCGAAGGTGAGGGCCATAAATATGCGCTCTGGGGCTTTACGACTTACCGCCCGTGTTGAGTACAAAATTTTACGTCTTCACCTGGCCACAATGCGAGTTTTCCCGTACGCGCAGCGTGCAGTAAAACTCGCATTATGGCCAGGTGTGACGTAAATAACTATTACACTTGACTGTACCTAGTATTTAATGCATTTCAGTCTCCGGTTACGATGAGAACAAAATTATAAATATTATAATGAATTAATCAATATGACTTCAAAACGCATAAAAGTCAAAGATAAAAATGAAACGTTTAAAAAAAGTTGTGAAGTCTTGCACAAGTAGTAAGTAGTAGGTATACTCGTACAAAGAAATCTCGCATGAACAACTTGAATTATTACTATTTATTTATTTATTTATACTTACAAAAAACACTTGCTACAAAAAACATGGCATAAGTCTTACATAGCAATACAAAGCCATATTAGATATTAAAGAAAATTTATCAAATAGTACGTAGGAGGAGGAAACAGTCGAGACCAGCAGGTCGATCACGTAACGGAGTGTACGCGCGTCACGTAGATCCAAATCTCACTTATTATATGGAAACATTACACTTAAATTGTAAACTTAAATTAAAGAAAAAATATAAAAATTTAATGCGCCTAGCCGGATTCGAACCGGCGACCACAGGCGAATTCATGGCCCGTCGCTGCTAACCAACTTGAGCAATCACGGCCACTAAATCTTACAATCAGTTCCTTCTTACAACGCCTTAGGGGGTTAAATGGTCCTATACTGTCAGAGTCTTTCTAAGTGGTCTAATTAGAAAGAAACTGATACTCTATATCACCGCTGTATGACGGCACCACTACCTTAGGAAACCAGCTTAACGCGCGTTCAGAACGTTACGGGTCAGACCTCAACATTAAACTTTTTGTTCGGATGAGATGCCGTAAAAAAGCACATGTCACATGAAGATCATCATCCACCTAGCGTTATTCCCACTTGTGCCCTAAAGGATTCCAGAGTCCGCTTTGGCACAGGCACTAGTTTATGAAAGTGACTGCTATGTGACCCTGCAACCCAGAGAGAAAACCAGACTTTACTGGGGTTTCCTCACGATGTTTTCGTTCACCGAAAAGCTAACGGTACATATTCCGGATATTCGGAAAAATCTTCATGTTGAATCACATTTCCGCCTTGTTGTATTTCTTCCTTGACTATGTATAGTTAGTGCATTCCTATTTGCATTATGACAGAGCTGTCATCCCAGTACAATAAACGTCAAATTTGACGTTTATTGTACTGGGATGACAGCTGTCAAATAACGCAAATAGGAATGCTAATACTATAATCTAGAATCAATCTACATCTATTATCTAGGTACACTAATATTACATGTGCGGAGGAAAAGCCGGGGAGGTTATAAGTTTGTACTTTATTCTTCAATTTAGGCATATTACATGCACCTATGTACAGTCAGCATCAAAAGTAACTGCGCAATTGACGTCTTCAAAAGCTCTTATTCCCTTTTAATAAAGACTTTTGACGTCTTCGTTTGCCCAGTCACTTTTGATCTGTCTGTACTACCACCGATTCGGAAAGAAAACCTCTGCCTCGAGAAGAAGCGGCGTATAAAACTCGGCGAGGTCGGTATATTTTTTTTTAAATAGTGTACAATATATATGTCGCAGTGAAATGGCCAAAACAGAGATTTGAACAAATCCCTAAGGGATATGATCAAATCACGCAGGATGTTAAAATGGCGAATCCATTTTATCATTTACCTAATACAAATCAGTCATTTGATCAAATCTCTGAATCTGTTTAGTGAAATGACGAAATCGGACAAAAAAGGCAACTCGTTTTTTCATTTCACTAGATTTGTTTAGTGATTTGATAAATCCCTGAAACGCGTCAGTGAATTGACGAAACTAACTCGCAGATATTGGCTCCTAAATCAGTAGTCATTTAAACGGTTCTGGGACTTAGACTCGGATGGCGGATAGGTTAGAAGATGGTGGCGGGAGCTCTGCTCCCGCCACCGTCTTCGTGGTTATTTTTTTTATAAAAGAGCGGAATAATCTTTATCGCGTTAGTTTCGTCAACTCACTGACGCGTTTCAGGGATTTTATCAAATCACTAAACAAGTCTAGTGAAATGAAAAAACGAGTTGCCCTGCAACATATATATCAGTTTCATAAAACTACTTTGCTACAGTAGAAAGGCCTGCGATAGATTTCTCCCGACGCTTGACTACTAAACGACTAGAGGTATTAAATACTAATAAAACATACAACCTACCTACATAGCTTTCTTCCCGCGGGTGTTGTAAGAGTCGACTAAAGGAACAGGGTTGAAGTGTGTTGTGGGCGGTGGGCTAGCAACCTATCACTGCGATATCACATTTTGTCGATCTTTTATACCCACATTTATGCTAACAGTTGGCACTGGACACAAGTTTCATGTGCTCTGCCTACCCCTTTTAGGGATAACGGCGTGTCACCTCGACTTTGTATGTAAAACACACAAAGTACACCACGGAATAAAGAATGGATTCTTTATTCCGTGGTCCGCACGTAGCTTCAGCCACAAGGAAATCTGTAAGCCTAGCCGCGCCCGTCGCTATTCTTCATGTCGCGATTGATTGTGACGAACGGCCGCCACGAGCTCGAGTGAGAGTCATAGTCACATGTTTGGCCCTCTTAGCGCTTCTACAGAGTGTAGCAAAATTGGGGTGTGAACCGGTCAAGGGCATGAGAGGTATCGTGTTCTGATAAGATTCCAAGTGCGAGTCGGACTCGCGCACGGAGGGTTCCGTACCATTATCTATAAAAAACGGCAAAAAAACACGTTTGTTGTATGGGAGCCCCCCATAAATATTTATTTTATTTTGTTTTTAGTATTTGTTGTTTTAGCGGCAACAGAAATACATCATCTGTGAAAATTTCAGCTATCTAGCTATCGTGGTTCTTGACATACAGCCTGGTGACAGACAGACGGACAGCGAATTCTTAGTAATAGGGTCCCGGGCAGGTTGCCGCAGTCGGCCAACGCTCCATACAAATGTAAAAAAATCGCTTTAAAAAATCTCTTAGTTTTTCTTATCAGAACACGATAGGCTCCTGTTATGCCCCTGATCTGTTCACACCCCATTTATGGTACACTCTGCATAAACAATGAAATAAGAGTTTTTTTAACCCCAAACGCACAAAGGGGGTGTTACAAATTTGACGTGTATGTGTGTCTGGTTGTGGCATCGTAGCTCCTAAACTCATGGACCGATTTTAAATAAGTTTTAACTACGTTTAACAAAAAGGCTTAGCCAGCTTTAGAGGTTTGAACTACAAATGCAAATGTCGGGATATTCAACTTTTCTAAGTTGTTAATTACTTTCCTCGGTAGCTATAAGTCAAGGCGGCGGTTTATCATAGTTTTACTTAAACGCTAGTGTGTCTTTATTTTTGATTTCAGAAGAAAACGATCAACTAAATTGTAATTAATAGACATTCAGTGCCATTTTTTAATGTAGCGCGTAACTGATAACATGCGTTTTTTCATAAGTATGTTGCGAGAATTGTCTACGGCAAGGAACCGACAATTATTCATACATATTATATTTAATTCGTAAGTACCACTGTCACCCTCAAATTATTTAAAATATTTTCGTAACAACACCCACAACATACGCTCGCAGAGAAAGTAAGCAGTAAGTAACTAATAAGACACTTTTTTCGAAGTTAGTAAAATAAAATCGATGGCATTTTGTTTAGTTTGTCGCCACCAAAGACAAAGACTGATTTGGCCACAAAGAGGCGGCACTACTCTAACCCTGAGATAATCCGGATGAAGCCGGCAATTAAAATACTTATCCCACCGGTATTTCGGCGACCGTCGCGACAAATTGTAGCCGCAACCCGACAATCCAATTTTCGGATGATTAACTATGACGAGTTTGAATGCACGTCCATGCTTGAGCAAATCTAATTTATTGCTGGAATGTTACGTATGGATCTATTCTGCGTCTGTTATATTAGGTAGGTATATAAAGTATTTACTACTCTTAATAACTAACCAGTATTTACGCGAAACACGGCATTAAAACATGTTTCAGTCAACTGGTCGCTGCATTTTGCATTTATAGTTACGTGATTGAGTCTCGACTCAAAAGTGACTCGAAACAAAGTCAAAAGTGTCCCATTTTATACCATCTGTTTTTCATACGATGTTTATTTAACAGGATTTTTGCAAGTGATCTATGTAATATATATGTAATATGTTTGTATTTATGAACCTCGAGGTCTGTTTTTATATACAGGGTGTTTGCTCCATCGTTTGCCAAATTAAAACTGCAGGTAGGGTGGGTCATTACCTATCTTTTACGGCCTCCAAAAAAAAATTGTGTCCACTGGTTTTTTTTTTGTATTGTTTTAAAATAATTTTGAAATTTTCTATATGTTTACGCGTTTCAACTCGCATAAAAAAAAACAAGGAAGTGGTAGAGCCAATTTTTTTGTTTTATTTTTAATGTGTAGTGTTGTACGGCTCCATCAAAGTCAAATTTATTGGCAAGTAACGTCTACTTATTTTTTTTATGAACCCTCAAAAAAAAATTAAGATTCAAGAATTTCGTCTGGGGTAACTTTGATTAGCAATTTAAAAAAAACTAAAAATGGCAATGTTCTTAAAATTCTTTTAAAAAGTTCCTTAGTCTGTCCTCTTTCTAATGATGTGAAATTATGGCAAAAAACCTTCAACCAACTTTATGAATTTGCCAATTTTGTGTAAGGGACGCACTAGGCTCGTAACCGGCAAGCGATAAAAAACATATTTTCGCTAAATACGAGTAGTAAATAAGGAAGACTTGCAGATTGACGACTATCATACGAACGCACGCGTAGCATCTGAAAGGCTACCGCGAAACGAAAACGAATTTCGTTCGCTATCTCCCCTCTGTCGCTCGAAGTTGCAAGTGCGACAGAGAGGGAGATACATCTGGGTTTGTAACCAAATTTCCTCTTTAATAACGACGAATGTGGGATAAATCTTTATGAATTTCTGAAATCATTATCCAGATTCTTGTTTGCAGGAAAACCTTTTTTTTCTGAATCACGATTGGCCTGTGGGCACAACAGCTAGTAATTGACACAACTCATTAAAAAAACGCAATGCCGCTAATTTTCACTCTTCTAATCTAAAAAAGTTCTTTGGTTTTGTTACTGTTTCTGTTAATCTTGTTATTGTTTTGTTTTGGTTATTTGATAATGGCTACATTCACGAATGACGAATATGCGGACATATGAAGGCATACGGAAAAGCTAATGGTGTTGGACGAACTGCGCAAAGAATGTACCAGGAACGATTCCCTAATAGACGCTCACCAACCCGCAACACGTTTCAAAACACTTACCGACGCTTACGCGAAACTGGGAATTTGAACATCAATGAAGTAAAGTAAGTAACCATAAGTACGATTAACAGAAACAGTAACAAAACTAAAAAACTTTATGAGATTAGAAGAGGGAAAATTCGCGGCGTTGCGTTTTTTTAAATGAGTTGTGTCAATTACTAGCTGTTGTGCCCACAGGCCAATCGTGATACAGTTTTTTATTTTAAAATAAGAATCTGGATAATGATTTCAGTAATCCATAAAGATTTATCCCACATTCGTCCTTATTAAAGAGGAAATTTGGTTACAAACCCAGATGTATCTCCCTCTCTGTCGCACTTGCAACTTCGAGCGACACAGAGGGAGATAGCGAACGAAATTCGTTTTCGTTTCGCGGTAGCCTTTCAAATGCTACGCGTGCGGTCGTATGATAGTCGTCAATCTGCAAGTCTTGCTTACCTTAAATATGTTTTTTATCGCTTGGCGGTTACGAGCCTAGTGTGTCCCTTACACAAAATTGGCAAATTAATAAAGTTGGTTGAAGGTTTTTTGCCATAATTGCACATCATTAGAAAGAGGACAGACTAAGGAACTTTTTAAAAGAATTTTAAGAACATTGCCAGTTTTAGTTTTTTTTTAAATTGCTAATCAAAGTTACCCAAGACGAAATTCTTGAATCTTAATTTTTTTTTGAGGGTTCATAAAAAAATAAGTAGACGTTATTTGCCAATAAATTTGACTTTGATGCAGCCGTACAACGCTACACATTAAAATAAAACAAAAAAAATGGCTCTACCACTTCCTTGTTTTTTTTTATGCGAGTTGAAACGCGTAAACATATAGAAAATTTCAAAATTATTTTAAAAGAATACAAAAAAAAAACCAATGGACACAATTTTTTTTTGGAGGCCGTAAAAGATAGCTAATGACCCACCCTACCTGCCGTTTTAATTTGGCAAACGATGGAGCAAACACCCTGTATATTTGTAACTGACCTCTATCTTTTTATGTATGACTGTATGTGTTCTGAACAATTAATATGATATACTTACCTACACGAACCAAATTGGCATGAAATTAGCCTATTTGTGTTTGATTCTTTGAAATCTAATGATCGTTCAGTTAGTTAATAGCTTCACCCGTTATTTGCCCGTATATCATGAATCCATTTTATTTAACTACATACTTACGTGAAAGCTCTCCCATACTTTGAGTTAAGTACTGCAAGTCGGTAACGATAACGCAGGTTAAGGGGATGCCTTGATTCGAGTCGACCACGCCCCCTTAACAGAGACACGCTTATGCCTTCCGCGCACCAGAAAAAGAGATGCAACACTCTTCAGGAATGGCTTTTTTGGACAAATTTCGATAAATATACCTAACTTAGTGAAGTTCTATTTATATTTCATCAAGTGAGATTTTAGATGAGATAAAATACTATTAGTATTAACTTGATTCTGTCGTAAAATAATGTTTTGTATGAGTAGGCTGAGTAAGAAAAGGAAAATAAAGATCCAACTTTGGTTTTTTTCTATAGAGGATTTTTTTTTAATTTATTTACAATATATTTACACGGCATTACAGACAAGCCAATACACCGAGAAATTAGACATTGTAAAAATAACAGTATACAACAACACATTCAGTACGGACAACATCTAGGTCACATCAAACAAAAGTACTCGACAGCCTATTATCCATCGACTCACAAAACCTTAGACATTCATGGCACACAGTCGCCCATCTCCACGCAAACAAGTCACATTCAGGTGCCGATGTCAAGAGCGCATTGAGCTGTACGCTTACCATGAGTTTGACAATGACGGCTTACCTACGCTATCGAGTATCGAGTTTTCTATCTGTGCATCCCGCTCGTACTGTCAAAGTGCAATAGAGATGCACAGATAGAAAACTCGATACTCGTTAGCGTAAGCGGTCATTGTCAAACTCATGGTAAGCGTACAGAGTATTTAAGCGCGAAGGAGCGGAGAATGTCCATGCGATACCGTGCGCGCCGCCGGCACCGCCAGCAGTGGGCGCGCTCGCGGTCTCAGACTTACTCTGGGCACATCCGGAACATACAGCCGCAAGACTCGAGCCACAAGCTCCGGGCAGTCGGACTCGCCACGCAGTATGCGACAAGCGGTAGTCAGCGATTTGTGGTTGCGCCTTACCTCTAGAGAATAGGCATCCGAGTAAATATTTCGTTGGATAGAGAAATGGAAGCGCTGTAAACTATCCCTATGGCCCCAATGTCCCAGAAGTCCTTGACACTGCGGATCACAAAGCCTAGTCTCTTAAAAGAACTATCGGCAAGTCTACGCATGTGCTCGTGGAAGGTGAAGCGCTCGTCAAAGACCACACCGAGATCTTTTACAGAAAAGACCCTGGCAATAACCTCAGTTCCGAGGGTGTACTGCTCAAGTTGAGGGGCAGCGGAACGACAAAACGTGAACACAGAACACTTCGACGTTAGTTACTGCGGTAATATCCTCTTGAAGAGAAACACAATCCGCTTTACTCTTTACTCCATAGATAAGCTTCAAATCGTCAGCGTACAACAAACATTGTGCATGCTTAACCACAGGTTCCAGGTCATTGATCATGAGCCCAAATAAAAGCGGACCAAGTATCGAACCCTGACTGACCCCAGATCTGGTATGATACGTAGCCGACACGAAACACCCATGACGAACGTACTGCTGACGATCGCGCAAATAACTAGCAAAGAAAGCAAGCAACCCCAGTGAAAAGCCTAGGTCATTTAACTTTCTCATAAGTACGTCGTTATCCACGCGATCGGAAGCTTTTTTGAAATCGAAGTACAGAACATCGACCTGGGTGCCTCTATCAAGATGCTCAGAGATAGTGGCCGTCAGGGTTGACAGGTTGGAGTCGACGGAGCGATTCGCTCTAAAGCCATGCTGAGAGTCGCACAAATACGGTTTCAACTGTGTGGCTAATATTCTATGCACAATCGATTCGAATAACTTTGCCAATGTAGGAAGTACAGCTATAGGTCTATAGTTTTCAACATTGGCAGTGTCGCTGCTCTTAGGAATAGGCCTTACTCTTGTAACGGTTTTCTTGTTTGTTGTACTAAATTAAGACTGCTAAACTATACATATAAAAAAAATACTAAACTATGTTATAAACATATAAGGTAACGGCGCCTATTACCGGGGGTATCAAATTCGGCTACCATTACCGCGGCATTTTCAAATACGCATTTTAAAAGCCAACCGTTCGATTTACAATAAAACATACTTTACACAAATTAAGCCTAATTTAGTTGACTAACGGTCCTATTTACGCAAATGTGGGTGAATGAAATAACAAGCACGCAATCCGTCAGTTTCTGCGACGGCGGCGTAGGAAGAGGTTGTGTCATACAAACGCATGGCGTCACTGGTAAGTATACCCGAATCTTATTTATTATTTCATGCAATACCTATAACAATTGAACAAATGCTATGGATTTTAAATGGTTATCTATAGTTTTCTGTACAACTTTCGCGTACTCGTTATATATTTTTTGGCCTAGAAATTCATTTAAAATGGAATATAAAATACAGCGGTGATAGACGCCATTTTTAATTGAATCTGCAGTTTCTATGGAAACCCTTATTTTGTCATGTCGTTTAAATATTGTAAGAATTAACTGTATTTACTTACCAGTTATGTGATTTTGGTTTTGTATCAAGCTTGTAATATGTATGTTTGATTTGTAATGAAAATACAATTGTATCCTAAAGTTTTTATGGATCGGAATTAGATTTTACAAAATTCCAAATTGAGTCTATTACCGATGGTAAGATCCCACAACAATCGGTAATAGTAACTATGGGATTTTTTTACCGACCCATTCAATATTTGTTTGGGTCGGTTAGAGGTTAAAAAGAAGTATCTATTACTGAGTGACATTTTAGTTTTCTCTTAAAATAAATCACATCTACGGTTCCGTTCGTACAATTTCATTTGATAAAATTGATTTCTCTGGTTCGTATTATTAAGATGTGTGGTGAACGGAGATAATAACATATTCCAGCAAAAATTGTAAATTAAATAAAGTCCTAAAACATTCAAACAACCCGGAAACGACACATAAGTATAGATAAAGGTGTTTCTTACCTACACAAAACGCAAAATTCATTATATAATATTGTTTTCGAGTCATTTAGCCTGTTAGTATGCTCAGTATTGTACTTATTAGGTAAATAAATAAATAAATAAAAATAAATAAATAAATATTAGGGGACAATCTTACACAAATCGTCCTAGTCCCAAACTAAGCAAAGCTTGTGCAAGCTTTGGTTTTTTATAATACCCCGTATTTTATTTATTTAATCTTTGAATATAAAATATCGAATCCATAGTATAATGTAATGTAACTGTGATTTAATAAAAGGTAGTCTTTACCTGCTATATATGCAAGTAGTAGTTATTCTTATAACGAGTGGACATCATTTTGTTGATTTAAGTATGTTTTATGTTTTCTTTATTTTTATATAGTACGGAACCAAAGTCATGAATATTATTTTTACCCTCGATATTGGGTGCCGAATTGTGTATCAGGTTACTATTACCGATGGTAGAAAATTGCTGATTTTTGTACCCTCGGTAATAAAAGCCACTTTCGCGGTAATAGAATCACATCCCATTTATTACCACGGTAATAGAAGATTCTCCTTTCGTGGTTTCAATAATTATTTTATCAAATATAATAAACTAAAACTGGTTCAAAAAGTTACGACTCTGAAAGTTAAATAAACACTCTTCAATAAAAAAAAATCTAGGACGTTAAGGAGCTTTCATACCCATCATTTTTTATAATCATTTGAAAACTATCTCGCGTACCACGGTAATAGGCGCCGTTACCTTACAACTCTAAAATCACTAACACACAAATTGCTACTGTAATAAATAAAATTCATTGACATACAGACAGAATCGACTACGCACTTCATAAAAAACCTCATGTAATATTAGCTAGTGCACACTTAATTTTAGTTAATTAAATTGTAGTTTCATACACAATCGTCGTATAATGCAACACTAATGTTTTAGTCATATTGTAATTAGTTAGTACATTTCATCTTTAAGTTTTCATAATTTCACTTCATAATTTGCTTCATCATTAAACTGTTGATTTTGTTTGTGACTGCCACATCCTTTGATCACCATTCAATGCTTTGGGGTTCACTTATATAGCCAACTAAAATACGAGCATATTTATTCATCAAAAATCCCGATGTCGCAGTCACTTACACGAATTTGGACTTTTTGTGAAACGCCTATTTTCCGGGAATTCCAGGGAGCAAGTCTGGGGTTCAATTTGGAGTTCACCCACCTTCATGCGCATGCTTCTGCGCGTATCCAGTAGGCCTGCGTTGCGGACCCGAAACCCGGAACCTCGAACTCCAGATTCAAGATCTGCGTCTACGTGCCGTTAGACGGTGCAGGGAAGTGACCCCAATTACAAGGACATTGTTTCACTACTAATTGCCAGCTCGTAATAAACCCGCGACCTAGTCGGTTCTATTTTTTTTTACGCTAATAAATAATTGTAAATTTTATTCCGGGTATTTTAATTTCGACCGGCTTCAATCTACCTACTTTCTTGCGACGCTAAACCGTCACAGTGGCGTCCAATCTAGGTATTATCTGAGCTGAGCATATGAAACAGGTCCTTAGCATTTGTTTTTTTTTTGTTTTCTTGGGTGTTGGTGGCTTTATTAATCATCACTTGTAGATTTATGTTCTCTTGGTGTAATTAAACCTAATTTTAAGGTTGAATTGAGCGGTTGCTTGGTACGTGGTAGCCTTAATTCTAAATTGTGATATTTACGATAGTACAAAGTATCAAATACGTGTCTACCCACAATACTTAATTTATAAACTAATTATAATTAAAATTATCAAATACAATATTCTAACTACCTATTAATTATACCACATACTCAGCAACTATACCATAACTGCTTTGCATTCATTTGTAATCATAACGCATACCTAATTCTGAGAAAAAGTAAACATGTCGTACCCGATTAAGTATCTGTCACTCCAAAAAGCTGAACTTGAATATGAGGTCATACTGAGAGGTGGTACAGGCGGCTCTGTACAAGACCTCCGTAGTCAGATTATTAAATTACCTATACCCCCTGAGGAAATTTTGGAATCTCACTTAGAGCCTACGGTTGACCTGGACGCGGTCAAGGAAAGTATAAAAAAGTCTCAAAACATGCTGTTGTCCCTAAAAAGTAAATTTCACAAAACGTTATTCTTGCGCACTGAAAACTTACTGCATCACATTTACCACAGACTTAAACGCATCACAAATGTCAGTGTCCAGCTAGTCGATCAGCATAAATCGAATTGTACTATATTCAACAATCAGTACAAAGAAATCACAGGATTACGACCAGCTTCCAATTCTAGTGCAGGATCAAGCTTAGAACCTGAAACTACAATGATTACTTGCGATCGTAATATGACCTCTGACTTGGCGAAACTAAAATATTCTGGTAAATCCTGTGTTTTCTCTTTCATACAAAGAGTGGACGAATTTGTAGACGCTAGGAATATCTCGAAAGATCGGTTACTGAAGTTTGCGTACGAGATTTTCACGAAAGACGGACTACACTGGTTCCGATGTATTAGACAAAGTGTGCAAACTTGGGACGACGTTGTCGTACAACTAAAACAAGATTTTAGTCAAAAGGATTATGACTACCGCCTTTTGGCTGAAATACGGTCTCGTACGCAGGGTGAGCTCGAAAACATATCAATCTACCTATCTATTATGCATGGCATGTTTTCGAGGCTAAGCAAACCACTGTCTGAAGATGATAAATTAGAAATTATTCTACATAATATTAGACCATACTATTCTAGCACTTTAACAGCTTCTCCCGAGATCAAGGACCTGAAGTCTTTGAAAAGTGTGTGTGCTAACTATGAAAATATACACTCGCGTATGTCTCTATTTCATGAGCCTCCCCGCGTGACTTCGGAAACTGTAGCACCGGAGTTCGCCTACACTAAACAACAAAGAACTAACAACTACTATCCTAATAAAAGCTACCAAAATGGAAACTATTATGAAAAAAATAAAAGTTTTACTACACCTAACAAATATCATAACTACACAAATACTTACAATAAACCTAAAATTACACAAGAAAGACCTGCAAGTACTAATGCTTTACAAGTGACACCGAGCAGCTCTAAGTATGTCCATACAACCCGAAAATACTGCCCAAGGTGTCGCAGTGATACTCATTCCCTAAAAGAGTGCAAGCATCCACATTTCGACGTATGTTTTAAGTGTGGAAACAAAGGCATTCGCTACCCTGATTGTACAACCTGCAATCCTAAACCTAGTCATTCAAAAAACTGAATTTAGTGGATTGTAGTGCACGTGAAACGGAAAGTAAAATTAATGGAAACTTTGTTAAAGCCGAGTGGAAATCTTGAATGGATTTTATATCCAAATTTTTCTCTTGTTATTCTGTCACTTCAATCCACGATTCACATAATACTACAGGATATGTAAACAGCAGACCATATGTCGCAGTTAATATAAACGGTATTACTATTAATGGTTTATTGGACTCTGGGTAGTAGCGTTACAATTCTTGGACAAAATTATCACACAAATTTCATAGATGCTGGTTTTAGACTTGATAACACTGAATATTTAAACTTTGTAGCTGCAGGAGGGCAAAAGCTGAACAATTTAGGAGTCATAAATTTACCAGTCTCGTTTCTGGATCAACTACACATTCTAAAAGTTTACGTAGTACCAGAGATTCAAAATCCATTGATTTTAGGCATGGATTTCTGGAGGCTTTTTAATTTATCCCCTGAACATCTGGACTCTGTCATGATAGGTAAGGAGCCTGCCACTCCAGATATTTTATCAATTAATACCCCTACACACATATGCGATTACGACTACCTTTCTACTGAACAAAAAGTTACGGCTGATCATATCACAGCACAGTTCCGTGACATTTCATATGAAGAACGTGGCCTTGGTCGCACAAGTCTAATTAGTCACAGTATCAACACTGGGAATGCTCCTTCTATACGTCAAAGGTACTACAGAATGTCACCTGAAAAACAGCGATTACTAGTTACTCAACTTGACGAAATGTTGCGAGAAAACGTGGTAGAACCTTGCGAAAGCCCTTGGTCATCTCCAGTACTACTGACGCCTAAAAAGAATGGTGAACTACGGTTACGCTTAGATAGTCGCATGCTTAATGCTGTTACTGTGAAAGATGCCTACTGTATTCCGTACATATCTGAAATACTTGACAATTTACGAGATGCGAAGTATCTCTCTAGTTTAGACCTGTCAAAAAGTTTCTGGCAGATTCCTATAACGGAAGAAGACCGGTGTAAGACGGCTTTTTATATTCCTTCTAGAGGTACCTTTCAATTTACCTCAATGGCTTTCGGACTTACTAATGCCCCTGCCACGCAGCAGCGATTGGTTGACAGGTTGTTCTATGGTCCAGAGTTCGAAAATAAAGTATTTGTGTACATAGACGACATTATCATCGTTTCACCGACCTTCGAGCAACATATCTTCCTACTAGTTCGTGTTCTGGAAAAACTAAAAATGGCGAATTTGACTATAAGTTACAAAAAGTGTCAATTTTTCAGAAATAAACTAAAATATTTAGGATATGTGGTGGATCATAATGGACTACATCCAGATCCTGAAAAGGTAGAAGCCATTATAAACTACCCTACCCCTACGAATCGCAAGGAGGTACGATGATTCATAGGCACAGCATCGTGGTATCGTCGATTTATACCAAATTTCAGTACAATAGCTTCACCACTTAATAAATTAACCACCCTTGCTAAAAATTCTCCTCCATTCAATTGGTCTTCTGACGCCGAAAAAGCCTTCCGCGCCTTAAAAGAAGCGCTAATATCTTCACCTGTCTTATCATGTCCGGACTTTTCGCAAGCATTCCAAGTTCATACAGATGCAAGTGATTTCGGTGTTGGAGCGGTTCTGACACAGATTTTAGAAGGCGAGGAGAAGGTTATTGCCTACATGAGCAAGTCTCTCTCTAGCAAACAGCGCAATTACAGTGCTACTGAGAGAGAGGCCCTAGCAGTTTTAACAGCTATCGAACACTGGCGTTGCTACTTGGAAAACGGCAAAATGTTCATCGTGTACTCTTCCTTAAAATGGTTTTTGAATTTAAATAATCCCACAGGTCGTTTAGCTCGTTGGGGTGATCGCATGTCCTCATTCGACAAACATCGTCGTGACTCGGAGAATGTAGTCCCCGACAGTCTTTCCCGTTCAGTGCCAATAGCTACAATTGATCAGGACTCTTCAAATCACGACATGTTCTACTCTACCGGTGACACTTGGTATCTTAACATATACCACGGTTGCCAAAATGCACCTACATCGTTTCTTAACTATAAAGTAACAAATGGTAAACTTTTTAGATATAAAAAGAGTTTGAATCCCTTAACTCGTGAGTTTGAGTGGAAAGAAGTCATTCCTTGCGAGTACAGATCTGACATTATTGACAAAAACCACACTGATCCTACTTCAGGCCACTTTGGCATATATAAAACGCACAAGCGTCTTTCCTTAAATTATTTTTGGCCTGATATGCACCGCGATATTTCCAAATTTATAACTACTTGCGACACATGTTGTGCTCACAAATATCCTACACATGCTACACTTGGCATCATGGGCCGTCCTAAAGACTGTTCAAGACCGTTTCAGATGCTGAGTATGGATTTAATAGGTCCCCTACCACCGTCACGAAAACAAAACACATTTATTTTTGTAGTACAATGTTGTTTTTCAAAATATTGTTTATTGTTCCCAATTTGTCGCGCAACTTCCGAAATAATAGCCAAGTTACTAGAGGAAGAAGTTTTCCTTGTTCACGGTGTACCCAGTACTGTAATAATGGAAAACGGAAAACAATTTGTGGGTAGTACTCTCAGGCAACTATACAACAAGTACAATATTCCTAACGTCAAGTTCACATCTAAATACAGCCCCCAGTTTAACTGCGTTGAAAGATACAACAAGACATTATTATTAGCGGTATCTACCTTTATTGAAAACGACCATAGATCATGGGACTGTAACTTATCAAAAATCCAATTCGCCATGAATTCATCTGTAAATGAGGTGACTGGTTATACTCCGGCATTTTTGGTTTATGGGCGTGAATTAGTTACAACTGGCTTGCACTATATCGATACGGAGCTTAGCGATGACATCATTTACACATCCAGGGACGAATACGCTGAAAATTTAGGTAATTTAAGAACAATATTCGATAAAGTACAATCGTGACTAACTAAGGCTCATACAAGAAATAGTGGTTACTATAACCTGCGCCGTAAAGATGTTAACTTTAATACAGGTGACATCATTTGGAAAAAGACATTTTTCCTTAGCAACAAAAACAAAATGTTTTGTAAAAAGCTTGCTCCAAAGTTTATGAAGTGCAAAGTAGTTAAGAAAAAGTCTAATTTGGTATACGAACTCAAAGACATGACCGGAAATAATATAGGAGACTGGCATGTCAAAGATTTCAAATTAATTAACTATAAGCAACAATAGAATACGTATGTACCACGGTAAATTGTGTTACGATCTCTACGCCCATGGTCTGATTTAATCCACATGCCCAGTAATAATATACATCTTTATGAGGTTGTTGTATTATTTAATAGCTGCTCAGATTTTGTCTTTTTTTTATTCAGTTGCTATAATATTATAAAAATTCTGTGTTTAAAAAATAAGTCGTGTCCTCTACCGGATGACGAAGTATTTTCCTATACTGCAGGTACCTTTATGAGTACTGTATAAGTCTTTAAGTAGGATTCTACGTCTTCTATAATAAAAAGAAGGACAGCATATACGGCGTTGATACTGTGGGTAATAATTGGACTATTAACCTTCTATCCATCAATAGTTATATGAGAGTATTTTACTCAGCGAAAGACTCAATCTGTATGGAAGCAATAACACACATTATACGTGTCTATTGCCCGTTTACTAGCGTGATGTATGTATGATAAGGGGAGGAATGTTGAGAGAGAGGCCTGAACGATAACTAGTATATCTATTGAGCAGCATAGAGAGATAGCGGATTTTTTTCAGCAAAAATCCTAACCTAAAAAAGGGGGTATGTAACGGTTTTCTTGTTTGTTGTACTAAATTAAGACTGCTAAACTATACATATAAAAAAATACTAAACTATGTTATAAACATATACTTACAACTCTAAAATCATTAACACACAAATTGCTACTGTAATAAATAAAATTCATTGACATACAGACAGAATAGACTACGCACTTTTACTATTAGATAAACAAGTTAGGAATACAATGAGCGACGTCACCAACTCGCGATAAGCGATGCGGCTGCGACCAGCGAGGGAGACACACACGTCACTAGACATTTGCATTACGGCGAGGACCGCGTCAGGTCAACCACTTTAATACCAATAAGATGGATTCCATATATTTTATAATAAATATGGTGTGACAGATACTCAGTTTTGGTGTGAACCATAAATACCTATCACCTGTGCTAAAGTTAAGTTCCAGTATTTCCCCGAATCGGGTAAGTGTTGTGAATATTATTCAACTTAGATTAAGTTAACATAGATAGAGATAAACCACTGTTCGTGTAGCAAATATTAGAAATAAAAGTAGGTCTCATTGTACATTAGTCTAAATCACGTTTTAACATTATTTGCCAATTAAAATAATGCTGGGAACATCACGTTCTAAGTGCTTCTAGAAATAATCATCTACCCACTTCATAGAAAACCTCATGTAATATTAGCAC
Source organism: Epinotia demarniana (assembly GCA_945867215.1). NCBI lineage: Eukaryota > Metazoa > Arthropoda > Insecta > Lepidoptera > Tortricidae > Epinotia > Epinotia demarniana. The sequence continues at coordinate 19,746,226 of OX244263.1, forward strand.
ACTTAATTCTAGTTAATTAAATTGTAGTTTCATACACAATCGTCGTATAATGCAACATAATGTTTTAGTACAAATTAGTTAGTACATTTCATCTTTAAGTTTTCATAATTTCACTACAAACGTTAGGGCCGTCTAGGGGACTATAAGTTGAAACCAACACTTGATGTTCGAAGTGCGTTTAATTGATAATAGAGTTACAACGGTGCAGACGTGAGATTACAAACTAACTTAATTTTAGAACTAAAATTATTGATCGAGGTCGATCACGACCTTACGCGACCGCGATGGAAGCATAAGACACTTGTTTCACCACACTTTTCACATGATGTTAACTCGGTTCAGTATTGGCTAATTGCCCACTAAGCAAAAGAGCAATCGATTTTCGAGAAAAAGGGTATGACTGGGTGGTGACTCGTGAGAGCTGAACGTGGGAGTTTCGTTCCGTAACACCTCCCCACCTTGAAGAGCAACTATTTTCCAATGTCTAGTGAAAATGTTGCGGCTCGACGATCTTGCAGCGTTTGAGTACTGGAGTTCAATGTAGGAAGTTTCATTTCGCTTATGATTTGTTTGTTGAATTATAGTCGCTTGTAGTAGTAGAAGATGATCAAAACAATAGCTCCTTGTAGGATGATCCCATATGTGGGTATGGTTGTATGAAACAGACTGGAAAATGCTTCTGTTTTCGTTATAACTGGAGCTGGGGGTTCTAAAAGTACCTGATGCTGAATGTCGTGCAAGGTGTCCAAATTGATTGTAGTCAGGTTATAATGCATAGTCTGTTGCCGCAAAGTGGGTGTCAATACTGATTTCGGCAGAGTCATGATTTCTAGTGCGTGTCCTCGCAACTTGTCATCCGTATTGACTACCTATTGTAAATTCCTGTGTTCGTAAGCGACAATTTCTTGGAATCGTAACTAAGAAACTACCTTTCAGTATACGATGTTCTTCTTGTTGGCATGATATGAATACTTTCGTATCCGTCGGGAATGAAATTATATAATGCATGCTATCGAGGTCTAGGAGAGCCTCCCTGGTGAGTGTAACAGGCGTGGATCGGCATAGTTCATCCATTTCTTGCTCATGTATGAGCCGGGTGATGCAGTCTTGTCGAGCACGGGTTTGGTGAATAGTCTGTTGCTTGCAGATGTACCACGTGTCGATCTTAGGGCATTCTGCCTTCATGTACCTATACGAATTCCTTGGAGTTGGTTGCCAGAAATGGATAAGGGGTTATAATAATTTGGAAATATCAATTGGGTACGGGACGCAGTAAAGGTCGTACGTTGTTGGGGACATAATGGGAAATTTCAGAACTAACCTAAACTAATCATATCATAATAATAGGTTCCTAATACATATATATATCTAATAAAGACAAGGGTCCATAAATGGCCTTTATTTTGCCTATCATATTACTAAAGTCATTAATTGATAAAAGTGAATGGTGCATTGAATTAGTGCGATTAAAAGCTAATATTCACCTACGCAAAAAACCGAAAGGGGTCATTCAGCCCGCGGGATGATTTGTATGTGGGATCAGTTGACCATGAAGGGAAATATCTGTTCTAAACAGCTCAGATAAAAGATCATCAATAATTAGGCGCGCATGTTGAGCAAAAAGTATCTTTAATTGGTATCCGTAATGTTAATAAATTTGGCGAAAACGTTCTCAAATTTCCTTTGACTGAACGTCAAATTATTTAAAATATGAGCCTGTTGGAGAGTCGAATCTTTGTATATGCTTATATGTTTGTTTAAACTAGTAGAAAGTCCTTGGTTTTACTCCTGAAGAATAGTCAAAGCGTTTTGTATGTGTAGTGCGTCATCATTATCTAGATTGCCAGTTATGCTTTTGATGAGAGTTCCGAGGGGTTAAGAAGGCCACGCTTTACACGTTTTGGCTCAAAGGACTATATTTTAGATATAGTTTTATTTAGCTTAGAAAATAGGTGCCATATTTATTATTTGAATAAAGGAAATTTCTGGTTCGGGATTGGGTATCTATCGTCTATTGTTTTTCATTTAATTTTCGAAAGTCCACCACTAATCGCCATTTAGTTTTCCCAAATGCATCGTTTTTTTGCATTGCATGGGTGTATTCTAGGCTGAAGAAGAAGGTCTAATATAATGCCTTGGTCGAGCATTTTTGTATTTGATTCTGAACTTCGTCCCTATGTATGTATGGGTATCTAATAAGCTATATATCTACTATGCACGGGGACTTCGTCTTGTGTCCTAAATCTGTGTTTTATTTTACTAGTAAAAGTTGACGAACCTTCAACTAAATGAAATTCATCAGAATATTATTTACATAAACACAACAAATACGCTTTCTCTTCGTCGTTCATTATGGTCCGTGCGCAATCGCGAAAACACTTCCTGGAAGCGTCCGAGCTTGCCCTTGCAGTCTGCAAGTGTGGCGTTAGGTATCAATGTACTCTGTTCACTAGACATATGTGCGTGCAATGGTTTTATAAATTTAAAATTGATTTCATTTTCAGGTGGATTAAATATTTCTATTAAGGCGTGGTTTTTGTCGGCTGTAGTTATACAATCTATAACATGTAGCATCCGCATATTGTTTGGTAGTCTATAGAAACGTCACCCTGGGAAATATTATTGGGCACTCTTATCATTCGACTGGATTTAGCGGGAATCACTACCGATGCAGGGTTGCTTGACTCATACATATGTACTGGATTATTCGCGAATTCCGTTCTGAGTACACGGGAGTCTAGGTCGATTTTAGATCGCCATTGTTTTAGTAAGTCTAGTCCAATCAGTCCGTCAAAGTATTCGTGAAATCGGTAGATGTATAATTTGATAGGTTTTTGGACGTTCATTTCTGCGAAGCAAGGAAGAGTTATTGAATAGTCGTTCTGGGTAGTGGCATGGATATTCGTGACAACAAAAGGATCATAGTTAAGCGGAACGTTTGGAAAGAAATTTTCGGCAGCTTTCGGGCTAATAAATGATTTATTTGCTCCCGTGTCAAGAAGTAGTTTTAGTGGCGGATTGGAAATTTGAATGAATCGAAGCTGTTGCTTGTCCTGTAGGTTTAGCTCTATTTCGGGGATGTTGACTGAGGCTCCTGGGAAAAATCCGACTGCACATTGTCATTACAGTTTTCTATGTCTTGGTCAAGATTATCATTATCATAAGTCTCGTATTGGCTGTCTTGTTCAGTATAGTAATAGTCGCAAGGATAATTTTCAAAGTATTCGTTTTGATAGTCAAGGTCATGCATTTCATTCATATTTACTTGGTAATGTCCGTTTTGATCAGTGGGGGTAAAATCCTCGCTACTGGGTGGCTTATTCCACTCAGTGGAACAGAAGGATTTTGCTGATAATTTTGTCGGGGCGGGATCTTGAAACCGGTAGTCATATTTGATCGCGGCAGGGCACGCATACGTTGTTGCGTCATAGAAGGTCCTTGTTCGTAAGGGGCTGACTTTGGTGGTTGTTGCGGGGAGTTTATTTTAAGCGTAATAGGCATCCGATTGTTGAAATTATTTGTATAGGACGTACTTGAATCATAAACGGGTTCGATCTGGGAATGAGTTGGTTGTTTTGTACCAATTGCGGATTAAATGGTATGTAAGTAGTTAAAAAAAAATGTTAAGGGTCCTTAAATATTTTTTGTGTTTCTGATTCCATTCCAGTCCGTTGGAATGCCATTAGCTGCCAAAGTAGTGGCAGCCCTGCCAATTATTTTGTTTAGAACACCATTTGATAGGGCTGAATTGTTGAGGTCATGCCCAGGCCAGGGGCTGGATTCATATAGTGTAGTATTAATTGGTCACAAATGTCTAAAAATCTTATGAGCACATTTGAATTTCCATCAAACTCAGGTACCTACTAGTCGCAAAGCTTTCCATATTTGTTCAGTAACATCAGACGGATTTTGCGTCGCCGCGGAAGCGCCTTCAATTTTGGTCGTCATTTCTAGGCTTATTGTTTCTTCCGGAATGTCTTCTAAATTCTTATCAAATCGCGATAATTGCCAAGGGTCGGGCTGAAAAATCCGGTTGCCACGTGGATGAAAAATTTTGGTAGATTCTACTAATGAACCTGACTATTACTATTAATTATACTATTTATATATCTAAGAGTTGCAAATGGGGTTGGCAACAATAATGGACCTACTTAATAAATGAATATATGTAAGTATGTACTATAATAGACTAAGAGTTGCAAATGGGGTTGGCAACAATAATATACCTACCTAATAAATTAATATACTCGTATGTATGTACTACAATAGACTTAGCGTTGCAAATGGGATTGGCAACTAATTATGTCTAGGATAAGGGCTGCAGACTGGATTGGCCACCAATAGGAATCGTATAGTAAGCTCGTAATTCTAAACTCACAGAATCTGCATAGCAAAGTAGGCTATGTATAGATCGGTATGTAGATTGTAGGTAATGCCGCTCCACTGCTGCTCCGCTGTGCACGCTGCTGCTCCGCTGTCTCTACTATAGTCACCGCCGAAGGCCACTCGTAGATTCGAAGTAGTCGATAAAGTCTATGAAACGACTATCAGGCGACTCTCGAAGTTAGATCGCGCACTGATTCGACTACTCCCCGACTGCGCCACAAACGTTAGGGCCGTCTAGGGGACTATAAGTTGAAACCAACACTTGATGTTCGAAGTGCGTTTAATTGATAATAGAGTTACAACGGTGCAGACGTGAGATTACAAACTAACTTAATTTTAGAACTAAAATTATTGATCGAGGTCGATCACGACCTTACGCGACCGCGATGGAAGCATAAGACACTTGTTTCACCACACTTTTCACATGATGTTAACTCGGTTCAGTATTGGCTAATTGCCCACTAAGCAAAAGAGCAATCGATTTTCGAGAAAAAGGGTATGACTGGGTGGTGACTCGTGAGAGCTGAACGTGGGAGTTTCGTTCCGTAACACACTTCATAATTTGCTTCATCATTAAACTGTTGATTTTGTTTATGACTGCCACATCCTTTGATCACCATTCAATGCTTTGGGGTTCACTTATATAGCCAACTAAAATACGAGCATATTTATTCATCAAAAATCCCGATGTAGCAGTCACTTACACGAATTTGGACTTTTTGTGAAACGCCTATTTTCCGGGAATTCCAGGGAGCAAGTGGGGTTCAATTTGGAGTTCACCCACCTTCATGCGCATGCTTCTGCGCGTATCCAGTAGGCCTGCGTTGCGGACCCGAATCCCGGAACCTCGAACTCCAGCTTCAAGATCTGCGTCTACGTGCCGTTAGACGGTGCAGGGAAGTGACCCCAATTACAAGGACATTGTTTCACTACTAATTGCCAGCTCGTAATAAACCCGCGACCTAGTCGGTTCTATTTTTTTTTTACGCTAATAAATAATTGTAAATTTTATTCCGGGTATTTTAATTTCGACCGGCTTCAATCTACCTACTTTCTTGCGACGCTAAACCGTCACACTCTTGTTATCTTCCACAGCCTCGGATAAGTACCAGTTGAGATTGCTAGGTTGAATAAGAAGTGAATAGGGACTAACAACTGCTCTATACAACCTTTGACAATGTATGCTGGAAAATTGTCAGGTCCAATAGAACTCACAGCCTTCAACCGCTTTACGGCAGCAACCACTTCCTGTACCGATATATTATTAATATTAATACACCGGGAATGGCCCCTGCCGCAGTTCTGGAGCAGGTTAATATCCAGTTTTGGAACCTCTGGTAGAAAGACGCCAGAAAAAAACCTTGAGAAAGCTACCGCTGCTTCCGCTCCCGCAAATCGCTTTCCCTCGAACACGACTTCACCAGCAAAGCCACCCTTCGACTTCAGGCTATCAATATGCTGCCATAACGAGCGAGGATTCCTTTTCACATTACTTTGGATCTGATCAACATAGCTGTCATACGCCAAAGTAATTCGTTTTTTTATATCCCTTCTAAGTTGGGCAAACTCATTATAAGCTTCGATGTTGTTGGTAGCCTTCCAAGTTCGGTGGATACTAGCTTTACGTGTTATGTCAGCAATGAGGTCGGCCGTGAACCATACCGGGTAGCGTCTACTAACCTCCTTCGAGCGACGCTTTCTTGGTATACAGTCTTCGAGCAACACGGAAGGGAGTAGGCATTAGTATCATTTCCCCTCTGTCAAAGTACAAGCCCAAACGGGCTTGTACTTTGACAGAGGGGACTAGTTTTATTAGATGCACATGCATCTAATAAAACTAGTTGTCACTCGGATTTCCAACTAGACAGAGTCCAGTCTCGCGAGTGAACGTTACTTACACAAAATGCCGAATTGCTCTGTTTTCTGCTGTTAAAAGAGGTCTGGGACATCAAACTTACAAAAAGATGGTGTTACATTTCACATGTAAGTAAATATTTATCGTATTATTGCTGTTAAATTGCATTAAGACACCAAATTCGTATATTTAATTGTAAAATAATTGTCGGTTTTGTTTACCAACATCGATTCTGCTCGCCCGTACAAAATTCGGATCTGTTGAGCAACAAATCCGACTTCTCGCCGATGAACAATAATTTAGAGATGTTACAGACCTACATAATTGTATCGATTTTGGGCGGTCCACTGTGGCGTATTAAAATCACAAGAGAAATTGTAATCAAATATATGATATAGGTTGTGCATTGCATGTTATTATTACTGGGTGACTGCCGTGACTGTTACAAGTTCAATAATATTAGGTCTCCCGCGCGTCCGATTGCGATCACGGTGATCAATTTTATAACCTTTACTTTAGCTTGGTTTTTATGGGTAATTAGTAATAATTTTACCCGTCTACGTATTGTAATACTGTTGTAAATGATTGTTTCGGGAAGCCGTAAAATATTATCATTCTCATTAATGTCGGCGTTTTACATAAAAGTAAAACGCTATTTAAATAACTTACCAAATTCGAAACCTATGTATAACTGAGAGTAGCAACAATGTCCCTCCTGACATTATTTATACTAAACGGGACTTACTTGCGTATATTCATTTACCTCACTGAGATGTGTTGCACCATCCATGGTCACGGGACAAGTGGCTTGTGCTGTGCGTTGCGGGTATCAACATCTTCTTGCTGCGCGTCTTTTCCGAACTACCCGCATTTGGTCCCGTTACCAGTAAACTTCATAAAAAGCTGTCGGCATTCTATTTTATTCTAATAAAAACTTATAATGTCTCAGTTTTTTTATTTCATTCTCCATTCTTCTTAAGTAATCGAAATCTATCGATATTGCTGCATCGCCAATTGCGTCTAGCCCTATCGTGTCAATGTGTGAATTGACTGAGTTGTGACTCGTTCGTACACAAAAATTTATGGGGGTGTGCAAGTTTTATCGGTGTATTGTTTCATATTGTATGTATTAGTGTCATCATTACAGTTTTGTCTTTGTATGTGAGCGTGCAGAGCTGCATTTGTGTGCATGTTTCCCCCCCGCAAGAAACGACAGAACTATTTGACCGTAATATTCATAGCTAAGGCGACTCCCTTCCGCTAGGAAGGCCGTGTTGCTCGAAGTATACAGTCGTCAAAAATGACATACATTTATTATCTTTGTTTATTATAGAACAAGTCTACTGCAGTGTCAACATCTTTAGCCTGGAGTACGTCTTGCCAGTTAGTTGCAGAGACTAGTTCATACAATAGTTCGTAGTTACCCTTACTGAAATCCCAATCTTGCCGTGTATCTAAATTACTAGCATCTATGCGCTCAGAAGAAGGTCGCAACACTTCTGCAATAGGTATTGATATTTCCAATGGTGGATGATACAAATCCCGTTGAGGAACCAATCCTCCACCTTCTACTTCCATGACACGAACACCGCGAATACGCTCCGACACCAGCTTATGTAATCATGTATCGATTAAATCAGATAAACAATCATATAGTCAAGAATCATATATCTGAAAATCAGACCTGATTGTTTTCTTAATCTAGTCAGAAAGCGTTTCAAAGCACGCGATAATTTCCAATATAAGCAAAGATGGCAGCAGTCAGTCTTTGGATGGGTGACCGCCTGATGTTTGAGTGGTTAATACTATAAATGAGCGCATATATGAGCAATACTAAGCAGTTGATCCCGGCTGCTGTATATGACAGTAGTCTTTAAGCCGAGTTAGAAGCCTTCGGGCGGCTTAAGAACTTCTAACAGTCGATTTCCCCAATCACTTGGCAATGGAGGGCAACTGGTACTCGCGTCCGCAGGAAATACCTACCACAACCCTGCACGTCTTCCCTGGCTGGTAATAAAGAGTGACAAACTTTAAAGGCCAAAACATAAATTATGCCATAGATTTTTATTTAGATTTATTTATTTCGAGATAAAAATTACGATATAGATTCGCATACAATGTCAAAATTATAAGAATCTTTATCACGATCGTCAATAAATTAAAAAACAAAAATAAGAAACAATAATTAAATGCTATTCAAAATGTCAAATAAGTGGAAATAGTATCTCCGATTACGGATTGTCATTTAACAACTAAAGTGGATAATGATCCAGATCCAGATCCAGATCTTTATTTTGCCTTATTAAATAATAAATACCATGCAAAAATTGTATACATGAAAACAAACACACACACACAAAGCAAAAAAAAAAAACAAGAAAAATATAGGTACATGTCAGACGTCAACATAACAAATATACATACAATAATAAAGTAACAATACTCAGTCCAATAATTTCGCAATAAATTCATTAAGGCTGTAAAATGGTCTCTGACTTAGGTATGTCTTCAGTTGGTTTGAGAAAACGCTCAATTTTTCCAATTGTTTTATGTGGTTTGGAAGATGATTGTATATCTGAACAGCTACATAATTGATACTCTTTTTGTATTGAATGAAGTTGGACTTAGGTAGTGCCAGATCAGAATTTCTTCTAAGCGCGTAACTTTGTGTTTGGTGAACCGTCTTGTAAGAGCTTTTATTTTTGTAAACATAAATGGATATTTGATAAATATACAGTGCAATAACCGTATTGATACAATGCTTCGTGAAAAGTGGTCTATGCGTAACGGGGAAACATCTTTCTATAAATCGTAGGCACTTTTTTTGTATGAGAAGTATTTTGTTGACACTAGTGCTGTTGCCCCATACTTCTATGCCATACCTAATGAGACTTTCTACGTAGGAAAAATAAATGATTTTAAGGGTATTGGCATCTGCAATTTTTGCCATCGATTTAATCGAGTAACATGCTTTTGCGAGTTTTTTTTGAAATATAATCAATATGATTGTGCCATCTAAGATATGGATCCAGCTCAATTCCGAGGAAACGTATTGAATCCGTTTTGTTTATCGGTAGTTCCAGTGAACAGTCATCGGAATTAACAGCACGCCTATACGTCATGTAGAAGCTCTTCTCATAGTTCAACCTTAAGCCATTTGCATCAAACCAGTTACATAAACTGTTCCAGCCCTCTTTTGCCATTTTGTTCAGTACATCGTAAGTTTCACCTTTAAATATAATGCTGGTATCATCGGCATATAGGTATGGAGTTCCGCAGGAGATATTGTCTGGTAAATCATTGATGAATATGATAAATAGCAGTGGTCCGAGAACAGATCCCTGTGGGACTCCACATCTGATAATATTTACATCGGAGTTAACAGAGTCTTCGTTTCCAGCATCATCTGTATACCTAAGCTCAACATATTGCTGCCGGTTGCATAAATATGAGGACAATAAAGAATGTACAGAGCCGCGTATTCCGTAATATTCTAATTTATGTAATAATAGTTTGTGGTCTACACAATCGAAAGCCTTACTGAGGTCATGATTGATGAATTCTAAACAAACATAAACAATGTCAATTTACGTACCTATTACAATTTCACAGTAGAAATACAATATAAATTTTACACAAGAAATAGCATAAGATAAGGTATCAGATCAATAAATCAAATAATTACTTAAAACATTATTTCCATGAACTCTTGAACAGAGTACAGAGGGTTATCCAACAAAAGATTTCTTAGTGTACGCCCAAATGTTTCGTCACAAGGTTCATTTCTTATATCTGCGTGTAGGTGCTCGAAATAAGTAGGTCCAATAACCCGGGGATTTTTCTTTGCAAGGGCCATGCGACGAGGAACTGTCATTAGGCGCCCAGTTGAACGAAGCTCTTTACCCGTTACATTCACTCGCGCAAATAGGGAGATGTTTTTTTTTACAAATAAGAGAAGCTCGAACAAATGTTGTGAGTAGTGCGTCATTATGCGTTGCGTCAAGAATAATTCCCGACAGAGGTGCCGATGCTTGACTCCTACAAGTACGCGAACTGCACGTTTTTCAATTCAATTCAATTCAATTCAAATTATTTATTTCAGACCATGTCCATAGTGTTAGTACTTATACATTTACTAATCCTAAGTTAGTTATAACTAAATATTAAACAATTTTATATAAAGAGACTCTCGCCTCCATATGCAGCGAGTCCCAGTGCTTCCACAAAGCGCAGGCAGGAGACTCCAGCACCAGGCGCACGAGGCTATTGGAGCTGACACACACGCGGCGCATCAGGGAGGCAGTTCTGTTGCGTATTATCGCACTGAAGCAATCAGTACGTGCCTCCGCAAACATACTCGATGCGCTACAGAAGCGGGGCAACCCCAACAGCATCCTGAACCCGTTATTATATTGGATGCGCAGGGCATTGTACGCCTTCTTAGTATAATTTATCCACAGGCTGCACGTGTAAAAGGTCTGACAAAATGCCTTAAACAGCATTATTTTGACATTCCAGTCACAACGCGCAAACCTGCGGGACAACATATTACACCGTACGGCCAATGCCCTGCGCTCCCTTTCAATATCCGCGTCATCAATGACGTGACATCGATGATGGTGTCGTTTTTTGCATGACAAGAACTCTTTGCGCATCCGTGGAGTTACCCCATAGGAGGGTACCGTAGGACATCAGGGAATGAAAATATGCGAAGTAATACGATAAAATAACCAAAAATAAAACTTTGATGATTAATTACTTGAAGTACGGGAAGCTTAAGACTCCACCGAGCTTCTGAGGCGGGCACCGATTTGGCATTTGCGCTGTGTGTGCGTCATCACGCACACTACTGCCGCTGCCGGCTCGCTCGATCGGACGGTCGGTCACAAGCTAAAAGTTAGTAGCTCATTATTCTCTAATAATAAATCTCAACTCCGCGTATAAAACCATGGATATTATAAAGAATTACATTTTAATGCAATTATTATTTTTATTGAAATTTGACCGTTAACTAAGGAAAAGTAATCATAACGCAGTGTTACCGGTGGACTAGTGTTGGAATTGAAATAGCAATCAGCAGTGGCGTGCACAGAGTGTTTAGACAGGGTAGACAAACAATATATAGGTACTCGTATTTAGCCAAGTCCACGAAAAGCGAGCTCTTGTTTCCCCAAAAAAACCAACGAAATCAACGACTCTGAAAATATTGAGATTTCGGTCTACTTTTGCATTATGTCTTATTTAAACTGCGGATTATTTTGTTAATTTATAAAGTTTATTTTGGATAATCAAAATCATGTATGCTTTAACAACACCGTTAAATGGGGACAGCAGATGGAGATGGAAAGTTCTACGTCTTTTAGCATTAGATAGGTCTTCATAACTATACAGGTAGCTCGGACTAACGTGAACTACTACTTAGACGGATTTAGGCAAACATTTCCAGTAATGTAGCTTTCTTTAATACATTATAAAAAAATATACAATTTTAGCAGAAACGTAGGTATGTTGGTGATTCTTAAGATATTTATATTTCTAAAAACGGAGTTTTCAATTTAAATTTAGCAATTAAAACTAATTAACTCATCGCACTGTTACCTTTTACGCTTAATCCCTGAACGGATTTAGATGAAATTTTCCGTAAGCTGAATTTGACACCCTTGGAAGGATATAGGATAGTTTTTATCTCTGAAATCATCCCTTAAAGATGGTAGAACTTTGTTTGGATCGGTGATAATTAAGGTTCCGCCTACAATAATTTAATACCAATCATTTTTCTAAGATACAAGTTCTACGCGGACGAAGTCGCGGGCAACAGCTAGTGTGTTTATAGTTTCCCTAACTCTGTACCAAATTTCAGCTCTCTGAGTTTATGGGAAGTACTATAGTGCATTTTTTTAGCATTAGAAAGAAGAATAAAGCACGAAGCGCGAGGTCTTTTATATAAGACACTTTATGCCACACAACTGTCAAAGTATCTCAGACAGCAATTATAAAAGACTTACGTCATTGTTGTCGACCCTAAAATAATAGAAATGTTTTCATTATTTATAAATATCTAAATAATACTTACAACAATATATTTATTTTGTTAGTATTTATTTTTTGAGTCTGTAATTTTAAATTTAGTTATTCAGTTCTGGAAAGGTTGCATAATAAAAAACCTAAAGAAGAAGAGGTTTGAAACGTTCGGTTCGTTTTTTTCGCCGTCGAAATTGACAAAATTGTCAATCCGTATCACGTTCTTTTTCTTGTTTTCTTGGTAATCAACAAATTATTGAATTCAAATCACCAGATAATTCTCTAATTTTTAATCGTATTATACGAGTATCTATTTGTTGATTTATATTGAGATTTTATTCTTCGCTGTGTGTGGTGGCGTGCGGACTGCGATGAAGCTACCAGAGGCAGGCCCAAGTGGCTTGCAAAAAAGACCGACTCGTTGACCCCCGAACGTTTTACCTTCACCAAAAGCAAAGAGACAGAAACAGAGTCCATCAACAACTAATGAGAAACGTATGGTGGTCAACATTTACAAGTTGGTGTGTGCACTTTGCAGCAAGGATGAATTTCCGTGTAACAAACCGTGTGTGTTCAATATTTATCCCAAGCAGAAAAGGTTGACGACGACTGCTTCTTTGTTTACCGTATTTCTAATCCTAAAAAAGACGCACTATAGTTCTATTTTGATGATCATGAGTGAGTGAGTGAGTGTCATAAATGCGAAACTTTGCTTTCGCTTAACTTCGGAACTAAATGACCTACAGACTTGAAATTTTGAATTTTAAGAGTCTGAATATAGCTTACTGGATGACCAAAATTTCTGCGTTCTGGTCTTATTCAGAGGTTCTCAAATAGGGTCCTGAAAATGCGGCGAAATGGTCCCAGTAAAGGATGGTACGGCAGTGTTTGCTTCGCGCTCGACTTGGCGGGGGCACTGCCGTGCCCCCAGATACATGGATTATACAAATACTGTTGAAGTTATCTACTTTGGTTGGAAACGTTGACTAACAACTAACAAGTAAGTTACAAGAGCAAAGAAAGCGGGTACATGTTATATTGAACTGTCACAAAGGGACTCCTGAGGGTGACCTCCGTAACGTTTCGAACGCGCGTCGGGTAGATCCACTGTCATTTTTCCATTTAAAAAATTACATTTAGATCTAACTGGCGCGCGTACAATGCGTTACGTGATCGACCTGCTGAACTACAAATATCAAAAAAAATACTTACCCCGTTTTGCTGCGTATCACTGCTGTATTCATACACAATTGACATCGAAGTATATCTAAGTGTCACCGCGCCGCATTGAGACGTGCTCTCTCTCTGAACGCTCGCGGGCGACTGAACCACAGAGCGCGGAAAATGCGCATTAAGATCGGCGTGCGGCCGCCATAGTGAAAATGTATGGCGAATTTGAAGCGTCTTTTGATGAATCTGGACCTCAATTACACGACGATAATTTAAATATTTTACGCGGATGTATTGTAGTATAAACATTCATATTTCGTATGAACTAAAAATCAGGTTAGATTTCCACGGTCAAAGTATAAAAAATCACTTAACTCCTGCTTACGATTTTACAGTTTTCGTCCAACATTGCTTTGTGCTGTAGGGTAAAATATTAATAATCTTAAGTTTTTTACACGTACGTATTGTTAACACATTCTTCTAAGTGCTAAATGTACAGTTTATACATGGATTAAACAAATACTGTTGACGTTATCTACTTAACGGCCACTGCCTGTTCGGCATATTTTGCTCGGTGCAGTCTTAACTAATTAATACTTACGGAGTAGTTTCCTTGCCATACATTTATCTGAACAACAAACCAGTTACAATTTGATACTTGAAGTTGAAATTACTATTAAACCTTAATTTGCGGCAACGGACAAAAAGTCAGCACCAAACCCGGACAAACCTTTATTAAAACCAAATTTACAAAAGTTGAAGCACACAAACTTTTTCAATTACATGTTCGAATCAATACTAAAACAAGGGGAATTGTTGTATCCAGTTCCACCAGCCGATACATTATATTAAAATGTATACTATCAGTTACGCAAGTTGAGGGATAAACTTTGCCAAGTGGGTTTAAAGCTGTTTGCGTTAGAAGTTGGTTGTCAGAAGCCGAAGTAAAATATTGACGTTGTCCGGGAGCTCGCCGCGACAGCGGAGGCCCTAATGAATTTCCTCCTTAACAAGTTTATTTAACTTAGGTGATTAATGAATGACGTGCTCGCTTTACACACAACCAGCACTGGTAGCATGATCGCGTTTACTTCGGACATTAAGTATGTCCTTCTCGCACTTATATACTTGCTCACTAACAAGTATACATATATGTGCAAGAGGGACATAGGAAGGAAGGATGAATACTTTACGTGCAACATAATTGAGTACTTTTTCCATATAATAGGGGTGTTCAATAAGTTCTTTTAGGGTTCCGTAGTCAACAAGGAACCCTTATAGTGTCTGTCCGTCCGTACGTCTTCGGCTTTGCTCAGTAACCCATACAACTAGAACACTAATTTGGCATGGGTATATAAATCAATCACGCCGACAAAACAGTAGAATAAAATTTAGAAATTGTTTTTTTAGGCTACCTCCCCTACACGTAAAGTAGGGATGTAAACTTTTTTTCTCGATATACCCATCGTTAAATGTTCTAAAATGTTATGGGGTTCTTAGAACCATTTTTCTGAGTGATTCGTTTGCGATAATAGTTTACTAGTCTACTACTTGGTATAGATTACACGGTAGTTTTATAAAATTCACTTATCAGCCATCAGGCCAGAAAACCTACCTTGAACTGACAATTTAGCCAACACCGCCTCTAACATGTAACAAAATATCCTCCCATTTAAGTGACGTCAGAATTTGTTCTATTCATCAACTTTGTTCAGCTATTAAAGAAAACTAACCTTTTTTACTTATTATCTGTAGGTAGGTACCTACTAGTATTACCACCAATAAGTGCCAATAAGTATGACCAACAATCACAAATTATTGTAATGAGACGTAATCATGCCCATTACTTATTGAATACCACTTGTGTCCCCAGATTTCCAGATGTCCGGCTGTCCGGCTATCCCGCTGTTCTCCTCTACAGGTCGCATTTTTCAACCGATTCTCGTGATGTGAGCAGGTTAAATAATTATATTTAGCTAGACTTTTATGCCACTACAGTTTATCAAAAATAAAAAAATTACACGCAAGCATATATGGAAGGCGACTGTCAGAGAGGAATGGGGGCGTGTTGTGAAGCTTGATACCGACAGTGTTGTGAAGCTTGCAGAAATAATGACTGACTCCGACAAGAGTGAAACAACGAAGAAGAAGAATAGACGGCCATTCAAAATAAGTTTACAATGTAAAAGGTATGACTTTGTAGATATGTTACGGATAAGCTCTGCATCATCGCATCAGGTCTCAACAATTCATTCATCAGCAGGTATATAGAATAGTTACCGGGATGGATAGGCTTTATTGTATCCCACTGATTTGTCTGCATCACTATTAGTTAAAGCAACGACGCGTAGTTTCAGTGTCAGAGAGGCAACCGGATGGCTGGCGGCATAGTCGCGGTATAAGACTCCTAAAGCGGAACTGCCCTGTGCAACCCAAACTGAGCCTATCTGGACTTGAAATTGGAGGGGGTTCAAACAAAAACAGGTCGCCAGGTATTCGATTCCTGGTCTAGGGAAAACGGAGAATGCTGCGTAATCACCCCCAGTGGTTATTGAGAAATCCTCATATCGCACCTATTAAGTATTGCCCTATGGTTGGGCGTCAAATACTTAATTTATTTAATCTAGCTTTGGCCATCATCGTGGCCAAATACATCTTATACCGTACATAACCGTAATTTATACAACAATAAAGAAGATCTGATATAAGTAATCCAATAAAAATACAAAAGTCTTTTATCGTAACTTCCACACAGGAAGCTTTGTTGATATTAAGATCGAAAATCCCTGTTTGCGTTTAGGATGAATGGGGGCGTGTTGTGAAGCTTGATACCGACAGTGTTGTGAAGCTTGCAGAAATAATGACTGACTCCGACAAGAGTGAAACAACGAAGAAGAAGAATAGACGGCCATTCAAAATAAGTTTACAATGTAAAAGGTATGACTTTGTAGATATGTTACGGATAAGCTCTGCATCATCGCATCAGGTCTCAACAATTCATTCATCAGCAGGTATATAGAATAGTTACCGGGATGGATAGGCTTTATTGTATCCCACTGATTTGTCTGCATCACTATTAGTTAAAGCAACGACGCGTAGTTTCAGTGTCAGAGAGGCAACCGGATGGCTGGCGGCATAGTCGCGGTATAAGACTCCTAAAGCGGAACTGCCCTGTGCAACCCAAACTGAGCCTATCTGGACTTGAAATTGGAGGGGGTTCAAACAAAAACAGGTCGCCAGGTATTCGATTCCTGGTCTAGGGAAAACGAAGAATGCTGCGTAATCACCCCCAGTGGTTATTGAGAAATCCTCATATCGCACCTATTAAGTATTGCCCTATGGTTGGGCGTCAAATACTTAATTTATTTAATCTAGCTTTGGCCATCATCGTGGCCAAATACATCTTATACCGTACATAACCGTAATTTATACAACAATAAAGAAGATCTGATATAAGTAATCCAATAAAAATACAAAAGTCTTTTATCGTAACTTCCACACAGGAAGCTTTGTTGATATTAAGATCGAAAATCCCTGTTTGCGTTTAGGATGAATGGGGGCGTGTTGTGAAGCTTGATACCGACAGTGTTGTGAAGCTTGCAGAAATAATGACTGACTCCGACAAGAGTGAAACAACGAAGAAGAAGAATAGACGGCCATTCAAAATAAGTTTACAATGTAAAAGGTATGACTTTGTAGATATGTTACGGATAAGCTCTGCATCATCGCATCAGGTCTCAACAATTCATTCATCAGCAGGTATATAGAATAGTTACCGGGATGGATAGGCTTTATTGTATCCCACTGATTTGTCTGCATCACTATTAGTTAAAGCAACGACGCGTAGTTTCAGTGTCAGAGAGGCAACCGGATGGCTGGCGGCATAGTCGCGGTATAAGACTCCTAAAGCGGAACTGCCCTGTGCAACCCAAACTGAGCCTATCTGGACTTGAAATTGGAGGGGGTTCAAACAAAAACAGGTCGCCAGGTATTCGATTCCTGGTCTAGGGAAAACGAAGAATGCTGCGTAATCACCCCCAGTGGTTATTGAGAAATCCTCATATCGCACCTATTAAGTATTGCCCTATGGTTGGGCGTCAAATACTTAATTTATTTAATCTAGCTTTGGCCATCATCGTGGCCAAATACATCTTATACCGTACATAACCGTAATTTATACAACAATAAAGAAGATCTGATATAAGTAATCCAATAAAAATACAAAAGTCTTTTATCGTAACTTCCACACAGGAAGCTTTGTTGATATTAAGATCGAAAATCCCTGTTTGCGTTTAGGATGAATGGGGGCGTGTTGTGAAGCTTGATACCGACAGTGTTGTGAAGCTTGCAGAAATAATGACTGACTCCGACAAGAGTGAAACAACGAAGAAGAAGAATAGACGGCCATTCAAAATAAGTTTACAATGTAAAAGGTATGACTTTGTAGATATGTTAGGGATAAGCTCTGCATCATCGCATCAGGTCTCAACAATTCATTCATCAGCAGGTATATAGAATAGTTACCGGGATGGATAGGCTTTATTGTATCCCACTGATTTGTCTGCATCACTATTAGTTAAAGCAACGACGCGTAGTTTCAGTGTCAGAGAGGCAACCGGATGGCTGGCGGCATAGTCGCGGTATAAGACTCCTAAAGCGGAACTGCCCTGTGCAACCCAAACTGAGCCTATCTGGACTTGAAATTGGAGGGGGTTCAAACAAAAACAGGTCGCCAGGTATTCGATTCCTGGTCTAGGGAAAACGGAGAATGCTGCGTAATCACCCCCAGTGGTTATTGAGAAATCCTCATATCGCACCTATTAAGTATTGCCCTATGGTTGGGCGTCAAATACTTAATTTATTTAATCTAGCTTTGGCCATCATCGTGGCCAAATACATCTTATACCGTACATAACCGTAATTTATACAACAATAAAGAAGATCTGATATAAGTAATCCAATAAAAATACAAAAGTCTTTTATCGTAACTTCCACACAGGAAGCTTTGTTGATATTAAGATCGAAAATCCCTGTTTGCGTTTAGGATGAGCCCCGAAGCCGCCGACAGCCGACTCATCAATCAGCTAGTACTCATGACACTCCAGCGGCCATTTTGTAATCCTGCACTATATGACTATATACGAATGAGGGGTATAGTGCTTCTTCTATGTATGTTGATATTTTTGATGTCTAAAGCCGCTATTCTCCAAGATATGCTTCGCAGAGTAGTAGGGGTCTATGAGGTCTTTGCGATTGTTTGATGTCGCGCTCAGATCCACCTACTTCACGTCAGATTCGCTTGTTAGACACTTAGGGGTAATAAAGTGTCCACGTGGGCCCGCCCTTCGGGCTTTTTGCCCTCTGGCTTGCGTGGAGAGCCCTCTCTGAAGGTACGCTTCAGGCCGTTGGCCCTAGGTTCGCTGGGGGTAGTAAAATGTCCGCTTGGGCTAGCCCTTCGGGTCTTCGGCCTTCGGGCTCGCGTGAAGAGCACGCTCTGAAGGGTCGCACGCACACGCTCAGATTCGCTTGTCCTCGCACTCAGGGCTTAAGTATCCGAGAGTGCACTTTGGTGAGCCAGTGTTATAAGTAAGAAAGAGTGGTCCTTAGAACCACGCTGGATAATTAATCTTATGAGGTTTATTTAACTGACTGTTGCTTTAGGGATGTGTTAAAGTGGTCGCGGTACATGATGGGAGAGTAAACCGGGAAATATCCGGGAGAAACCTGCGACACGATCATTGAAATACTCTTAGAGCTTGCTCTTCGGTAAGATTGGTTGAAGCAGTTTCACAATCTGAAATTAGGAGCGTGAGAACATTAAGGGGGTGAATTGGAAATTATCACGTGCTTTGAAACGCCGTTCTGACTAGATTAAGAAACAATAAGGTCTGATTTTCAGATATACGATTCTTGACTGTATGATTGTTTATCTGATTTAATTTATACATGATTGCGTAAAATTTCCTTGATAGGAAAAAAATCGAAAGTTGGGTTTATATCTTCCTTACTCATCCTTCTCAAACAATACATTATTTTACGACAGAATCAAGTTAATACTATAGTATTTTATCCCACCTAAAATCTCACTTAATGAAAAAAAGCCATCATTCCCGAAGAGTGTTCCATCTCTATTTCTCGTGCGCGGAAGGCATAAGCGTGTCTGTCAAGGAGGCGTGGTCAACTCGAGTCAAGGCATCCCCTTAATGGCCGTGTTCATAAACGCTCAACAAACCACACCTGTTTTTTGCTAAAATGCTGTCACAATGCGTGTGTCTTTCTCGATCACTTTAACATTTGTGTTCGTAAGGAAGGCACAAAACACGTTTTGTTTATGAGAGGCATTTTAAGTTTTATGTATAAAGTGGTAAGTGTCCGAGTGCCTCACCTCACAACAGTCACAACCACTTCATGTGCAATTAATGAGACTACATAGGTAATAGAATTTGTTCCGTATTTAACCCTGTATACATGGCATGGTTACTTTCGATCAATGTGTAGGTAATCATTATTAATATATAAAGTGAGAAAACGGAATTAACACGACAGCGTCATTAAATATTATAATATCGACGGTGGAACGGCAAAACCGCTGAAGCGACATTTTGGTCAAAGTAGAGTTAAATATATATGTATATCGTTGAAATCAGCGATTTCTTTCTCACGGGAAAGCGGGAATTCATCCAGTCGGTTGGCACACGCGCTCACGGCCGGACGCTGCTTAAGCGCACAATAATACTTGTGACCAATTATTAAAAAAAAGGGTTCGTCGTGAATTCTTTCCTTTCGAATACTTCAAAATTTTCTCCACTCTTAAATATAATAACCAAACATTGAAGAAAGAAAAAAAAACATTCAACACTACATTAAGGTTAATTAAATTGTAGACACATCATTATATGAAAATGATTCAAGTATTAAGATTATTACCAAAAATAAACCGTTTTTTATTTCACTCAACTATTATTTACAAAGTATTTTTTGGTGTTAAAAAGACATTGGTTCTATAAACATGAACGCTACGAACATCGGGGTCTACTTTTTAATTGTCCATTAGCCTACGCTTGGGTACCGGACGTCCAAGAATTAGTTGTGTGATACTATCCTAACCACTAACTGATATTAAATTAAACAGATACTAGGAGTTCCATAAACTAGTTACACACGAACATGAAGTACAATGGACATTGGAGAGACAGGGCTCAGTTCGTTTCGCTCATATCTGGGGGCACTAGTCTAGGTGCCCCCGCCAAGTCGACCAAAACGAAGAGGCATGGCCGTACCATCCTTTACTCGAAGACATTCAGGTCATTATCTACATCCTGTAATTTGTGCTGGTTAAGCTAGAGCCCTGAATTTTCAGTAACGTATAGCTCATAATATGGCTAAGATATATTCTCAATTTGAAGTTGTAGTGGAACTGGTGTAGTAGAACTATTGCCCGTCAAAGTTCCTTAGTTTTGTCGCTGACACATTCACTGACTTATCAACCTAATTATTAGGTACTTCTAGCAGACCCACAAGTCCCAAATTTTAAACGTTATTAGTTTTTATGCTATCAATTCATAAGGTCACGTTTGCGAAAACTGCATAAGTTTGTAATCTTATACAAATGCATGCGGATACAAAGTTACTTTTACAGTTGCCAGAAGTAGTAGATCCTGAAAATAGTAATAACAAGGAAGGTACAGCGCACTATGCTATGTATTTGCATTCGGTTAGTGTAGTGTACATAATTTTGTGACTTGTCAATCACACAATACTAAATAGTTTTAGGCATGCAAAAATTTATAAATGCAGAAAAGTTGTCATTTCGAATTTGCAGAAATGTATTTAGCAAGCAAATAAAGATTAATAGGAATGCCTAACTTGACTCTACGAAATATCTCACCACTTTTTACGGTGGGAGAATTTCGAGATATGGCCTATTTTTTACATGGAATATTCTTTTTATGTACCTCCATCTTTCAGTAGAACGCAGTCATAATAACACCACTACCTACATGCTTGGTCGCCAGCGCTATGGCTCCCCAGGATGCGCTGAGTTGAGAGTGTATCTAGCTGTTGGCACAACGAATATTGAGGATTCCTCGATCAATAAAGTCTCGGCAACCAGCTTATGGACGCATTTCTGGAAACGCAAGCGTCCATAGGGTCCCATGACTGGTTACCAGCAGGCCTTTTTGTAACCACCGTGGTATTAAAATAAACAATTCCTATTTTATTAATGAACTTGAATTCAGGTAACCCTAATGGACAGATTGGTATCTGTATCACTACTAATGACGTTCCAATTAACTTAATCTGCAAAAGTTGAATCAAGAATTAGGTAACATAACCCCACTTGTACCTATTAAATTAGTAAAATTTGTTAAAGAGGTTTTAATAAGTTTAGCTAAAATCTCAGATTATAATTATTTGCGAAGGTTTGGGTTGGTAATCATAATTTTGTGAACCCTCCACTGACTTTAACAAAGTTGCGAACTTGTTTAATTAAACGTTTATGCTTTGTGAAAGAGAGCTGGTTAGTCAATTTCAACCCCGATGCAGTCATTTCACTTCTGGGTTTGACTGATTTAAATAAGGTAAGTATATGATTTTTAGTTTCATCACACTTGGTAACGATAATAATATCTAAAAACATCACATATATTATAACAATTTATAATTAATAGACAAAATTGCAAACTTACTTTTTCATTTTATTCTGGTTGCGTCCAAATAAAAATTTGAGTAGATATTGTAGAAACAAGTACAAATACATGCATATAGAGCGCTATAAAAATGCCTTTATCTCATTCTCTTATTGGTACCTATTTTCGTCCTCTTTTGTCGGTATACTGTCAGTATCACAAATTGACACCACTACCGTATCACCAATTGTCGACACCAGTAAGCTCACATCAACGTACAGAATAAGTACATACTTACCGCATCACGTGCCGCCAAGTCAGGAAGGCAATCCATTATATACACCTGTGCAAGACGGTATCGTAGAGTTAGATTTATAAGACGAATGACATGGACCAGGGAAAATTATGATGTATCTTTTCATAGTTCCTCATAAGTACCTAGTCATTGGGTGTGTTCAGAAGTTGTTACGTCCACCTTCAGTCTACATCATCATAATTATCAACTCTGTGATATCATAATATTGCATTTAAACTTTAAAGTTGCCAAAATTTCAGCTCATTCAAATACCGGCAAAAATTGATGTTAAGAGTCCGCAGTAAGCTCGATTCTCCATACAAACGTAGTTACGCTCTCATTTTAAAACTAAATTTTGGATTGTAACGAAACTTTGCCTGTACAATGACATGAGGTATATTATATCCAGGTCTGTAATTCGTTTATGTAAATTCAGAAACCATAGTAAAAATATACAGCGAATTTAAGTTATTCATACAAAACTTGTTTTGCTGTATTTCATTTGGTTTTTTTAAACTGGAACCATATAAACTAATTACATGGTTCCTTATATCTCCATTATACCTCATGTCATTGTATACCTACGGAATCCTGTTGCGGGGGAAAGCAGCTGATATCCAGTCTAAACCATATTCGTGCTACAGAAACGTGCTGTACGTGCGTGTGCCATATACGAACTAAAAGCTCGAGAATCTCTCAGGGACAAATTTAAGGAGGCAAACTTTCTTACTGTAGCATGCCAATACATTATTGAGAATATCATGTATGTGCGGAAAAACCTTCACGAGTTCAAACTCAACAGCGATATCCACGACTACAACACCAGAAGTAATAATTTACTTTAAAACCAAAGTTTTAACCGACTTCAATTTAATACTCCGCCAAGCCACGAGAACATTTCCTATTTTTTTTACAATTTACCACATGTACTGATTTCCGATAGCAAATGCGTTGATTACTTTAGAAAAAAACCGAATCGCTGTATGTGGCCCGATAATATTTGAGGACTTCCATAGATTCCCCAAGATCATCACCAATGGCACTTCATTAGTTCCTATTTCAACGGAATCTTATCAGAACCTGTGACGTACTTTTGCACTTTTAAGTAGATAATTGAGGAATTCGATAAGTCATCTGTAGTCTTCATCATCAATTCCTCGCCACCAAATTTATGATTCCGTATGTAAATACACTTGTTATAATAGAAAATACCAAAATCACTACACGCGTCCCTAATAAAATTGAGGAGTTCCCTCAATTCGTCATGGATCCCATCATCTAACTGAATTTTGAAAAAATGGGACCCACCTGGAAGTATAAACATAGATACGAACAAAAAAAATATTTTCGGATCGGCTCATCAATATCGGAGTTCTGAGGTAACAAACATTGAAAATAATAAAAAAAAATACACCCGAATTGAGAACCTCCTCCTTTTTTTTGAAGTCGGTTAAAAACAAGATCGCAGTGAAGGTCAGTCGTCTCCGCAAGGTTAGCACGTCGTTCGTGGGAAACTGCATACGTTTTTACAATAAAATACCCACCGAAATTGTTAATTTACCGTTCAGTCAATTTAAGTCTCATGTTAATAGTTATTTGTGCAACAAGAGAGCAAAGTTTGTTTTTGCTGCGAGTGCTAATTTTGAGTCCTGAGGAAGCGAAAGATTCTAAAATTGAATCACGAGCGTAGCGAGTGATTCAAAGTTTGAATCTTGAGCGCAGCGAAGGACTCAAAAGCACGAGATGCAAATACTTTGCTCTCGAGTAACACATACAACTTTTCACCTCAGCAGTGAGAACATATTCACATCAAAAATATATCACAGTATCACGTAGCTATTCGTCTCAAGATTATTCAGGAAGAAAACTTAATTAGGCGTTAGTTACTGCTTACAAGCTCCTCAGCGCCGGTCGCGCCGTTATTCAATACTAGAAAGGCGAGACAAGGCGCGAGAAACCAAAGGATATTTCACTATCTAAGTATATAATACAAGTGTCGCGTGACACTAACACATCACTAAAAATTAACCGTGTTATTATTAAAATTCACAGATTTTACTCATATCTTCGAGATAATTAGGAAATATTTATCATTATCACAAGGGCACACATTAGCATATTACGTGTATCTCGCGTGCACATCAAAAACTAGCCGTAGTAGTACTGTTGTTAAAAATGTTAAAATACTGCCTTCTTCACGTCACTGACTTCACTATATTTCCTAGTTAGATAGAGAATTGATTTATCCCAGTAGTTTTTATATTTGAATATCAATAACGCAAGAATGACGAAGAATATATACATAATAATTAATAAAATCTCAAACAAATTAACAGCGCGCAACTTTTTAAAAGGGGCGGGGCCCCGCGCTTGCGTTCGGAAACTGCATCTGTGGTATACGTTCATAGAGAACTAGAATTATTAATTATCTAGCATAATAAAATCCATGTTTACCTATTTGTTATAAAAAACGGAGTTTATTCTGAGATCTTTTATTTAAATAATATTCTTCAATTTAAAATTCCTTTGTACCTATAATTATTTTGGTAATTTAAACTTGTTAATTTGATAGTTTTTGAACGTGTGTTATCCGCTTTTTGGGGGTCTACTTTGAAATTCGATGGTCGAACTATGAATCAACCTATGTCTGCTATTTTCTTTTTTCGTATCGGAATGAAAGGGACAGTGCTAATGAAGTTCAAATATTCCGAACTTGTAATAGACCCCATACGACGAAATGTCAGTGCTCCGCACCAAAATTAAAAAGCTACTTTGTCTCACGGAGTGAGCAAAATCGCATTTTGCACACTGTTTTCACACAGCAAAATATGCTTGTTCGAGCTGCTGAGGTGAAAAAGTAATTTGCTGAGTAAGGCGTATTATATTGTCAAGGATTTCTTAAACGACAAAAATGCCTTTAAGCCAGTAGTAGGCTAACTCTATATGTAATATACCTAAATACACATTATAAGTAACTACCTGAAATAATTGTTCCATTTTATGTAAGAAGAGAGCACGTAATGCTGTTTCTCGCCGAGCAAGTCGCTTATTAATCTTTGTTTTTAACACAGTCCGGTGGCTTGAATATGTCATGCTCGCTTAAAGGGCTTTGTGGCGTCGTTGATCGGGTCGCCACCTTCCCTAACATATGGTTGAGGGCGGCGATGGCTGAGATATGCGTCATACTCGTGATCGGGTGCTGTTTGTGGAGGCCGGACTGTTTATGCTTGCAAGGGCATAGTACCTAACTACTTAAATACTAGTGTTATTTTATTATTATCTTATTGACGAGAGACATCATTCCGATCTTGACACGTTTTATTGTTATTGACCCTGTACATCACTGACAATATTACATTAATGTTCCTTTTTTTTATTGTTGTGATTTGACGCTTGGAGACCGTATACATCTCTACGAACATTTGAATTATTAATAATTGTTTTTGGACGCTCTGAGACTGTGACGATCCCAACCCCCCCCCCCCTCTCTCAAATCTATTTATATACCTATAACCTAGTCTGAACTTAACCTAAAGCCTAGCTGTAGAAATAGCCTACCTAAAGGAGTAGCTAAAGGTAAGGAATTAAACAAGTAAAAAGGGGAAACAAATCATTCTTTATTGCTCTTCAAACATAGTATGTAGTATTTCATTTGAAAGCTAAAGAAACTTTGATTAATTAACCCAATGAAGTCAAGCTAGATTTCATAGGGTATCCGCTTTGATTCCTATACAATACTAACCCTTTAACAAGCGAATAAAACAATAGAGTTAGCCCCGGCCGAATATATTTTAGTATTTTGATTATTTTAAGAACCTAATTTAGATTGAACTATCCTACTGCTAGAGGAACTTTTATTATTTATCCCAACAAATTCAAGCTAGAATTCATTAAGGAATCCACTTTGTCTCCTAGGAAAGCTAGTCCAAAAGCAAAGCGGATTAAACGAAAATGGCTAGCACCGTACCTACTGATGACGAACGCACTTTAATTAAATTGTAAATTAATCTTGAAAATATTAACCTCGAATCCTAGTCTAGAGTATCCTAACTGAACCTAATAAAGTAAACCGTGACTTGCTCTGAAGAAGTGGCCAATACGTGATCGTGAATCTAGTGGAAGACCCGATGCTGTGTGAAGGTAGAACCCAGGTGCTTTTCGAGAAGGTGAGAGG
This sequence comes from Epinotia demarniana, assembly GCA_945867215.1. Classification (NCBI taxonomy): domain Eukaryota; kingdom Metazoa; phylum Arthropoda; class Insecta; order Lepidoptera; family Tortricidae; genus Epinotia; species Epinotia demarniana. Next base: position 19,772,757 of record OX244263.1, read on the forward strand.
ACCGCATACTAAGGAAGGAAAATTACACGTTAATAAAATCATACCATAAATTTGTTTTAATACCTGCAACTTATTTACTTGCTTCTTCAAAACAATAAGCCCGTAACTTATTGTCAAATTTACTTGATTAAATAACCAATCTGTTATATAAATATTTCACAACGTTAGATTTTGTCACTTCATCGAAGAAGTTCGTCCAATGATGCATATCTTAAAATATTAAGATTTTGATGATGATGATGATTTTGATTGATGATGTTGAAATACGGAAATAAATAAGAGTTGGCCAATGATTTGACCTAATTACTGCGTTCAACTTATACTACGAATAATTTTCTAATATTCACGTTTGAATGATGAATAATGAAGTTAATTTAAATCGCCTAAAATTTACAGAGAGATTTTTATTATAGAGATATTTCAAAGGTTGTAGTGTGACTGGTCTAGCGAACAATCCCAGCCCGGCAGGACCCAAAGGCACCTTTATAGTCGAGAGATTGATAGATATACGACAATGCACAATTGAGCCTGACAACTGGCAATTAATCACCATTCCAATCACACCATATTTATTGAAAATTCCATAACAAAAATTGCTCAGTTCGTACCTACGTGAACTTAACTAGTAAACTGCCATTTGACTTTCATAAAATATAGGATTCAGATATTAGGAAAAGCATGCATCCCTTGTAAAATCGATAACAAATCTTCTCTAACAGAAGAATCAATCTGAAACAAGACAACCAGACAAACGGTAAGAAACCTCAATTAGCAAGATCGAGATCCCTTGACCCCTCGCTCTTGTCAATGCATTCCATGTAGGGTTCGGTCAAAAGTAGTTCACGTCTCTCCTGATTGGGAACCTCTTAGCGAGCGAACCACCTATGTCAGGGTCATAAACTGTGCACTTGCAGCTATGGGTGGCTTACTCAGAGATACTCAAACACGAAATGCTTACGCACAAAATTGTATCGACTTTACTCAGAATTCTCACTACTAATTAATACCCCTTGACGCTGACTACCCCTACTATCCTATATATCCTATATATTTCCGACGGAAACATGTTGGCTTGCAACATGTCTGCAAATAGATTGCTTCCTAAAAGAAGCCGCTAAATCTTAATAAATTACCTAACAAAAGGTGTACCATAAGGTAGTACAATAATAATAATTTCATAATAATATCCCTCAACACGTAGATTACTATAATGCATCATTGACACTCGACGTATATACTTAATCACTATGTTTACCATCCAGATTACACTAATTTACTGAAGCACCTCGCGAAACTTAAATAAAATAACCACACTAGAATACCTAAATTCTATATGAAAGGATAGTAGTACAGCTCCAGTCGTGCGTAATACACTAAAATAGCTTATATATAACCGATTCCTTAATAGTAGAAAACTGCATACTAATGCCGTTGGAATGTCGGTAGATACAAAGTTACAACACCGCTTCACATCTGAAATACCCATATGGCAATACGTAATTTATGCAAACAAACATTGATGAATGTTTGTGGCAAGGTATGATAATGTTGGAAATAGACAAAGGCAAATACACACTCTCGTAAAATAAAATAAAGTTAAATCAAAATCCTACCAGGTATTGGGCTCGCTGGGACCACCCAATTTACCAAAACAGCCGATGATGCTGCTCGTAGGTAGACTCCGTAGCTCTGCCTGTAGCTCTGCCTCTGGCCCGTCGCTGCCTCGTAGTCGTGGTAGTAGTAGTCCTCTTGTACCCGGAGAGAAGTGGAGTGTAGCGCCGCGCGTCCCGTGAGAAGTGTTGATGTCGAGCTCGGCGTCCCGTCGAAAGAGAGTGCTCCCCCCGCGCATTGCCTTAAATACCTCCGCCAACACCAGAACCACTGTAACATGAACTCCCAACCGATAAAAGCCCTTATTATCATTGCAGTAATGTGTTTAACCGTATGCAACCCCCCCTACGACGTTGTCGCTGTCTCAAACATTTGTCGCTATTTCGCGGGTAACTGTTGGCGCCACAAAGTCTGCACTCCGTCCTACAAGTCCAATCCTGTCGAACCTAATTCCTTGCCTATGCTGTATGATGATTTCCAATACTAAAATTAACCTCAAATAACACAAAAATATTTGAAATACAAACCCTAAACTTCAATGAATACTAACACACACCGGCTAAAACACTATGTTACTACACTAGAATATATTTAAATTAATCATACAATTGGTTTTCCGAGTTCTACATAGCATTTACGTTAAGTTTTCCCTAATTCCTTCTAAAATTGTGTTTATTTTCCAAACAATAGCCAACTATTAACGTTCCTTTGCATTAAGCAAGGTAACCTTTTAATCATGGAAAACCTAGATCAAATTTATGACCTATCAACCTAAGTCGAATGAATATAATGTTTTTCCTGATTGTAGAACATAACTAGTACAAAATACAATAAAAAGAAGACTACCTACCTAATGATTGTACATCCCTCAGATATTTAAGGAATCTTGCATTAATAACATCTTTCTAACTAACCTATTTCAAAGATACAACGCTACTAGCTCATATCTTTCAACCTAAATCTTCTAACAACTCAAACAGCAACGTTACTTTACATATAAAACAAATATATTATGAACTATATTTGCTTTATTAAACAGATTAACGGTATTTACTGGAACCAATAAACCTTGACCTAAACAATCCAAATATATGGAGCCCACAAACGTTTCCTTTTATTACGTATGATTCTAAATAATTTATTACAATTATAAAAATGTTCCATAATGTAACAACATCCGTTAAAACCCAAAATTGCCTCTTTATTTAAATAGCAAAGCCCCAATGATAACGCCTACTTTTTTTTATACGAGAAATTTCTACTCTAAAATTGAGGCAGGCCTTCAGAACTGTCTCAAGACCTTATACATCTCTGGAATACTGAATTAATATCATTAACTTTCTGTTAATGCACAGACCTTAATACTTACCGAATGTAATGGTCATATTTCGTTTTGTTTTCATTTACTTTGTGACATTTAGTGTGTTGTTATATCGGTCCTTTATCTGCAAATTTTAAAATATTATTGTGTTAGATTATTATTCTTTTATTGTAAGATTTAATTTTTATTGTAAATTACCGTTTGACATGTAAAATTGCCCTTGTGGCCTACCTATTTGCAGAATAAATAATTTGTATTTGTATTATTTGTATGCAAAGTTTCGTCTCAATCCAACACGTAGTTTTAAACAATCGCAACTTTTGAAACTAAAATAAGAAATTACACCAAGCGAGTTAGCCAAATAGGTACCACCCAATCACCCGAATGTACCAATCAATGAATTTTTGTCACACCAGCATGACCAATACTCAAATAAAACGTGTATAAACCGTAAAACGGACATTGTGCTACTTAGATCGATCTAAGTCAGCCAGTGCTTATAGCAGAAATACTTATTGTCAGAAACCTTAAACTCGTTTCATCGACCCTCGTAAAATTCGAGCCAAGTTAACTGATGGGTATAAAAGCTTTTCCGCACAGTACCTAACATATGAGTTCTATAGGTGAGCTATGTCTACAACGAAATTACCTACAAGTACCTGCTTCAACAGTTATATAATAAAAAAGTCAAAGTTTGTCAGTGTGTAGATTTCTGAGGGCGGAAGCTTGTATGTAGGGGGTCATCTCCGCAACTCATCCGATATAAAAAATTATTTCACCAGTTTTTCTAATGGACCTTCGGGAAAGGCTATGGGCCAACACACAATTAGACGTTACGACCCTCCGGCCACGTGGTCCTACCGCTTCGTCCTACTGGTAGGACCACAACGACGACGTGCCGTGGCACGTTGCGGCGTCGTGTAACGTTGCGACGTCGTGACGTGCAAACTACGCTACGGCGTGCAACGAAAAATTCACGTCACGACGCCGTGACATCGCACTAACGTATGCTGTTATTAACTGTGTTCAGTATACAACCAAACCGATGGACCTCAATGCTTACGAGAGTAGGTATTGACCGGCAATAACCATAGACACAATCCGTCAAGTGTCAGTGTCGAGAAAAGTCTTGAAGAAATATTAATTACGCAAAACAGCTACGGATAAAAATAAGTATTAAATATATTAAACAACCAACTATACAAGTGCACTGGGAGCAGAAGAGGGGCGCCCCTTCCACGTTGTGGGGACGACAGCGACGGGTAAGTCGGTCTCTCCTTTATTTGTGGGTATTTGGGTTCATCGGGTTTTTTAGAATAACGCAGTATACAGTCCACTACTTTTCTCGTGGGTTTACGCCACATTTTCTGGTCCTTCGAACCGGATTAGATTCAGAATTAACCTTCTGGATTAGAACCTAATCCTAAATAGTCAAAAGTTCTAAATTGTTCCCCATATCGCGGATCGGATTCGCTATTAATTACCCATACGCACATTGCGAATCGTATTATTCGCTATTTTCGATAGTACTTATTTTTATCCATCTAAAATTCCATCTGACAGAACTGTCCGTGACAGAACAATGGAAGGCGAGGCACAACTATTGTTGCAAATAAATGCATTGACACTCAAAAAAGAATATTTGTTTAATAAGCTGCAGAAGGCTTACGATTTATCCAAAACAGTTAAGTTGGATAGTTTAGACTCGGTACAAAACTTCATGGTGCAGTTTTCAGAACTCGATGACGCTCGTAGCGACTTTGAGCATATTGTAATGGAAATTGCCATGCTTGAGATGCAAACAGACGCTAAGTTCAAACCTTCGTCAGGCCCATTAGATAGTTTCGATGATCTGTATTACGCTTGCAAGAAGGTAGCTTTGAACTGCAATCGTATAGGCCAGGAGCCAACCGACAAAATGATAGTTCAAAAAAGTGATGATTGTCTTGCTAGACCGGTCTTACCAAAGCTAACTTTATTCGAATTTGATGGTCAAATGGAGAATTGGACCACATTTCATGATACGTTTGTGTCATTGGTCCATAGTCGCAATTTCGAAAACATAGATAAATTCCATTATCTGCTGTCCTGTGTCAAGGGTCCAGCACTGAATATGGTCAGGAGTCTGCCGATCACTGCCTATAATTATACTGTAGTGTGGCAAAGTTTGCTTGATAAGTATCAAGACGTCAGGGCGTTGACCGGCAGGTATCTGGACAAAATGCTGAATTTCTCACCTTTGACAAAGGACAACGTCGCAAATCTAACGTCTTTCGTGGAGACATTTGACCATTCGTTAAAAGCGATTCAGGCCTTAGAAATTAAACATTTAGATGACTACCTGATTTGTCATTTAGCATTGCGTGGGCTAGACATTCATACTCGAAAATTGTTTGAAGAAAGTCGCGATCAAAACAAATTGCCGACCTTTAAAGAATTAATTATTTTCGTGAACAAACAAATCAAAGTGTTGGAACATACATTTCCGACTACCGGCTCCCGGACTAATTTCAATGGTCAACAAATCAAAGTGAAGTCACCTGTCAACTTCACAAATATACAACCGAGTCATAAACCAGCCAGTTACAAATATTCGAACGCGACCTCGCCCTCGCAAAAGGTTGGATTAGCTGTTTCGCGTGATAATAATTCCAACCAAAACAAACAAACTTGCGTGCATTGCAATTCAAATCATCTGATTTATCGTTGCGAACAGTTTCGTAAACTGTTAGTTCAAGACAGGATTGACCGTGTCAATGTCTTGAAATTATGCACCAATTGTTTGAAAAGCGGTCATGACGATTCAAATTGCAAGAGCATCATGACGTGTGGAGTTTGCGCTCGTAATCACCACTACTTGCTACATCGGGATGCGAGTGTGGCGCAGGCGCCGGCCGTGCCGGCCCCGCAGCCACCCCGCGCTGCCCTACACACAGCGTGGCCGTCACCGTCGCACTCCGTGAGTGTGACGCCCGCATCTGCCGTAACCGAGAATCTTCATTCCGTGAATGAAAACGTGAATTCTTACGGTGTAGTGTTGGGGACTACGAGGACTCTAATTGTTGACGTCACTGGTCAACATCAGAATTGCCGTGCAGTTCTTGATTCTGGAGCTCAAAGCTCGTTTATGACTTTGAACTGTCCTCAACGTTTGGGCCTACGCCGCAACAAGTGTCCATTTACTGTGTCTGGACTAGGCGGTGACATTGTCAAGAACTTTGGCATGGTGACCTGCGACATGAATCCGTGTAAATCGGACGTTCCGAGTTTCCAGGTGGATATGGTTGTCGTTGAGAAGGTTTCATCCGAGATGCCAAATGTTTCATTTCCACAGGAAGTTGTGGATGAATATAAGAACTCGAATTGGCTGACCCGTTGTTCTTCGAGAAGTCGTCGATTGACATTTTGCTGGGCAACGATGTCGTGTCAGAGCTTATAAAAGACAAGCCGATTAATGTCAAATCAAATATTCCGAAAGTGATTCCAACAGTTTTTGGTTACGTCGTGAGTGGAAGATTGTACAATGATGGCAAACAACAGTCACAAAACTTCCACTTGTCAGTTTCTCAAGAGAAGACTTTGGATAGAACGCTGCGTGACTTCTGGGAAGTAGAGGAATTGCCGTGCAAACCTGTGCTTACTCGTAGTGCAGCGGATCAACTAGCTGAAGATATATACGCACTTCATCACTCTCGTGATGAGGGGGGGAGATATATAGTGCCGTTACCTTTCGCGCCTGATGCGCCACTACTTGGAGATTCCCGCGCTGCAGCTGAACGACGATTGCTATCAACAGAGCGGAAACTCGCACGCTCTCCAGTGCTGCAACAAGCCTACAACGATTTCATGTTGGAATATGAAAAGCTTGACCACTTGGAATTGTACACTGGTAGCGAACCAAGTAGGTATCTGATCCCGCACCACAGTATACTTCGACCAAGCAGTACGTCAACTCCTTTGAGAGTTGTATTTGATGCTAGTGCTAAAACGAGCTCCAACGTCTCTCTTAACGATACGCAGCTGACAGGACCAAACCTATACCGTGATATAGGTTCTAAAGCTTATTATAGCGCACAAGACTACATGAATGATAAAACTTCTTGGGACTAATTTTGACTGGATTTATAATTTAATTATTCCGTTTGGAAAAATTTGACATTGTGTTTTTAATTAATTATTCTCGTTTTATTTATTTTTTGACATTAGATTGTCTTTCTAGAAACATTCTAGACTAGTATTTTTTTATATAAAATTTTAAATATTTCATTTAAATGTTACTTTTTATGTTTAATAAATTACTCGAAGTAATTAGCTTAAGATTATGTTTCTACCTGACGATTTGAAAGTGCTTGTTACTGGGCCTACTTGAATAAATATAATTTTGAGTTTGAGTTTGAGTTAGGTGCCATTATAACAAATTTTCGATTATTTGAATACTGTTTCGCAAGTGATATTTGTAAAATGTATCGTGCTATCCTGGTACGTGAATCTGATAGAAAATATCAACATATATTATACCGATCGACCGCTGACGAACCCATAAAGGTGTATGAGCTGAAAACCATTACGTACGGGGTGAGTTCAAGTCCGTTCTTGGCTATCCGCACCTTGCTGCAATTAGCCAGTGATGAAGGTGAACGTTTCCCTTCTGCCGCTAATGTCGTTAGACAAGGTATCTACATGGATGATATTCTTTGGTCATGCGCCACGTTCTCTGAAGCGTGTGCGTTACATGATGAATTAATTAATATGCTGCAGTGCGGAGGGCTAGTTTTAAAGAAATGGTCGAGTAACTGTGAACAGCTTTTCGAACGTGTTCCAGAAGAACATCGCGAGAAAACAATTGACTTTCAAAAGGACAGGGATGATGTTTCAATAAAGCTTTTAGGTTTGAAATGGTCCCCAGTATTCGATGCGTTTAGCTTTTCCTTAAATAAGCAAGATACCGTCAATACAAAAAGATCCGTCTTAAGGACGCTGGCATCTATTTATGATCCCATTGGATACATTGCTCCTTGCACCTTCGTTGCAAAGTGCATTTTACAGGATCTTTGGAAGCTGGGCCTTGGTTGGGACGATCCACTGCCCGTAGAAGAATGCCAGCAGTGGGTAGAATTTATAGACCAGTTACCCAGGCTATCTGAGTTGCAGATTGAACGACATATTTTGCTTCCAGATGTCACTGAATGCGAACTGGTAGGATTCAGTGACGCATCTTCTCGTGGCTACGCTGCATGCATTTATGTCATTTCACGACGTCACTTGGAAGTCAAGTGCAGACTGTTAATTGCTAAGTCGAAAGTGGCACCTGTCAAAGTTGAGACCATACCTAGAATGGAGCTTATGGCTGCCACACTTCTTAGCAAACTTATGAAGTATGCATGTGAATGCTTATCGCGGATCAATGTGTCCAGAATCACAGCACTAACCGATTCATCTATTGTATTGGCGTGGATACAAACTGATGCTTACAAATTAAAAACGTTTGTGTGTAACCGTGTTACACAGATACTAGAGTCAATACCTCCTCACGCATGGCGTCATGTCAACAGCGAGAATAACATGGCAGATGTTGCCTCGCGTGGTGTTACTCCATTACAATTCATGGCTTGCAGATCGCAATGGTTCGAGGGACCTGCCTGGATGTATGAGTATCATGAAAATTGGCCTGTATCTACATACATTAACAGAAAAGGTACTGAAATCCCGGAGATAAAGCCTAACTCCAATACATTCAATTTGTTATCTCAACAGACGGGGGAAGAAGATAAATTGGAATTTGTTGAACGTCTTGTCAACCAATTTTCGTCTTTTTCAAGAATGCAAAGAAGCATCGCATGGATATTGCGTTTTCTGCGGCGGTTTCGCGGTGATGCTTCTGTCTGCAGCCAAGAGGTCTTGACTACGAACGATTTGAATCAAGCTCATGATTGCTTAATTAAAGTAGTACAGGGCTCCTACTTCAAGAACGAAAGTGGGGCTTTGAATAAAGGCAAGACGTATATTCCTTCGTTAAGGAAACTTGCCCCCTTTATTGATGCTCGTGGCTTCCTGAGGGTGGGGGGTCGTATTCCTCACTCTGATCTGCCATACAATGCGAAGCATCCCTTGTTGTTGCCGAAGAAATGTAGGTTTGTGAAACTTTTGGTTGAATATTTCCACAAGAAATATTTACATGCTGGACCGCAAACCCTACAAAATACCAGAAGATAACCAGAGATACTGGATATCGTCGGCTCGTAGCCTCATTCGGTCAACTTTTTTGAAGTGTAAGACGTGCTTCAAATGTAAACCAACCCTGCTTCAGCCAAAAATGGGTGACCTTCCGTCGACACGGCTGCTGCCTGACAAGGTATTTGAACATGTGGGTGTTGACCTAGCCGGACCTTTGTACATAAAAGAAAGCTTACGGCGTAATGCAAAGATAGAGAAGGCTTATCTCGCAGTTTTTGTATGCTTCTCCACTAAAGCCGTGCATCTGGAAGCACTTTCTTCATTATCTGCAGATTGCTTCTTGGCTACCCTGGATAGATTTGTGTCACGACGTGGCCTGTCGTCACACTTCTATTCCGATTGCGGATCCAACTTCGTAGCAACGAGCAAGCACCTTGGCGAAGTGCAGAAATTTATGTCTGATAAAGGCAATCAGGAATATATATTTAATGGTTGTGCTCAACGGGTAAGTAATACGAGGTATAACAACTTATCATATAAGGGTCATAATATATACGCTCACTCTATATAACTTTGTTTAGTATAACGTTCATTGCACATAACGAACGAAAGATATAATGTCAAAACATATAATCTCGTAAAGTATAACGTACTTTAGAAATAATATCAATTGATATATCGATTAAAGCGTATAATATTCATAACACCTAAGGTTTATAACATATATTGTTCAATTTATCTAACATCAAAATGTATAATGCTCGTATAGTATAATTGGCTTCAGTCATTTTAATAGCAATGCCGTACGAAGAAAATATGTGAATTTCTTAGAGCGATAGCCTCAACTTGAATTTGAAAAAAAAAACAATACCGTTTGTAAGATTGAAATTAAATTTATTTTGAGATCAAACACGTCAATTATTTTAACCTAACCTTACCCAATCGCTAGCGTGTCGACGCCACCCCGCTTCGCGGGGTGTCTATTTCCGCTCTAAGGGACACAAGGCAACCCTAACCTAACCTACAAGTAATACCATTTATAAGAGTATTAGTTGTTTTTTTACTGCGGGGGGCTTCGCCCCCCGAGCCCCCTTTGATGTGGGCTCCGCCCCCCTTTTCCTAGCTTAATTTTCTGTATTATAATCCTTATACGAAAATATATATGCGTATGATCTGTATACGTTATGTTTATTATACGAAAAGATATTATATGGTATGATCGTTATACGTTATGTATGTTATACTAAATGAAATTAGTCAATTTGAGTCTTATAGAAAAAAATGTTATATAATATGATTATTATGGCAACTGACCGTTATTCCTTATAAAAGTATTGGTATTGTTGTTAGCTAACGTTCATTATATCTTGTGAACGTTATTAATATGAAATTATATATTTTGTTGTTATATCTCGTGGGACGCACCCGTGCTCAACGCTTGATAAACTGGAACTTTAACCCTCCTAGTGCTCCACACATGGGTGGTTTGTGGGAAAGTTGCGTGCGCATAGCTAAATATCATCTTGTGCGTGCTGTCGGTGATAAAGCTTTGACCTTCGAAGAGCTTACGACAGTTTTCTGCAAAATAGAAGCCATAATGAACTCCCGTCCATTGTGTGCTCTACCGGCTAGTGATAATCCTAACGAGTTTAATGTATTAACGCCAGGACATTTCTTAATAGGTAAGAGTCTGACAGCTGTACCTGAGTATGATTTGCAAACGGTGCCTGTAAATCATATGTCACGATGGCAATATTTACAAAATTGCTCCCAATTGTTTTGGAAAAAATGGAGCCAAGATTATTTGAATACTTTACAGCAAAGATCAAAATGGTTTGCCTCGCCGCCCAACCTTAATGTAGGAGACTTAGTTTTGGTCAAAGATGATCGCGTTTCTCCTTGCAGTTGGCCACTTGCAATTGTCCATCAGACACATCCCGGTTTAGATGGCATTGTACGTAAAGTTACCTTGAAAACGAAAGGAAATAACATAGTGTCGAGGCCTGTGAATAAACTCTGTCCTTTACCCTACACTAACTGACTCCCCTTTCCCTTTACTTCTTTTTTAGCCACAAGGGCCTTATTTTCTTTTCTTTTGTAGCGCTATCATATGCGCAGAAGCTCATTCCTCACTAATTTTGTTTTACTTCTATGCCTTTATGTTATGGGAAAGCTACATAGTGCTTTCCGTGGGGGGTGTTCAGTATACAACCAAACCGATGGACCTCAATGCTTACGAGAGTAGGTATTGACCGGCAATAACCATAGACACAATCCGTCAAGTGTCAGTGTCGAGAAAAGTCTTGAAGAAATATTAATTACGCAAAACAGCTACGGATAAAAATAAGTATTAAATATATTAAACAACCACCTATACAAGTGCACTGGGAGCAGAAGAGGGCGCCCCTTCCACGTTGTGGGAACGACAGCGACGGGTAAGTCGGTCTCTCCTTTCTTTGTGGGTATTTGGGTTCATCGGGTTTATTAGAATAACGCAGTATACAGTCCACTACTTTTCTCGTGGGTTTACGCCACAAACTGACTTCAAAAAAAAGGAGGAGGGTCTCAATTCGATTGTATTTTTTTATGTTTTTTTTTTCAATGTTTGTTACCTCAGAACTCCATCATTTATGATCCGACTCGTACATTTTTTTTTGTTTGTAAGTATTCTACCTACTTCCAGGTTGGTACCATTGGCGTGTAGCGATTTTGGTATTTTCTGTTATAACTTGTGTATTTACATTAATCAACGCATTTGCTATCGCAAATCAGTTCATGTGGTAAATTGGAAAAAAAAATTGAAGTCGGTTAAAACTTTGGTTTGTAAGTAAATTATCGTAGTAAATGGAGTTATCCGTGTCAGAAACTCTTCAAAACTTGGTATTGTATCGAGCGACTCCGCCTGTGTTGCTTGGGCGGAGCCCTGCGGACAACTAATAACATATATGAAAAAACATGACACTAGGTACATTTATTATACTCTACTAAGCAGGGGTCAATTTGAAACTCATTTTTCAATTCTAGTTTGATTTCAATTATGTTCGCGCTCGCTCCTACGTCACCCTACGTGTGCGGTCGAGCTAACGGGTCAGATCAAGTGCGCTAAACAAATTGAAATCACATTGGAAAGCCAATGTATATCTCAGATTGACCCAGGTATCAATTACGGCAGATGTTTGCTCCCGTGGCATTCTTGAAAGGAAAATTGAATGACGTCACATGTCGAATATAATGACTCGGCACATCCCCGAACACATTACCACAAGCGTAGCTAATGATCACCATGACTTGGTATGTTTTAAAATCATCTATTTTTAAAGGTAAAAACTTGTACGGTTGATACCATAGATATTATTATTTTTAGGGTTCCGTACCCAAAGCTGTGTATTGCATGTACCGCGATAGTTAGACAGTTGACATTTTCACACATGATGTATTTTCTGTTACCGCTATAACAACAAATACCATAAAACAGAATATTTAAGGGGCCAACCATACAACAAACGTGATTTTTGCCGTTTTTATAGATAATGGTACGGTACTCTTCGTGCGTGAGTTCGACTCGCACTTGGCCGGCCCTTTTTACTATTTTTTCAGCTTATTTCTAACAACGACTGCACCGGTATAGGGTAAACTAAGTTTCCACACAGTGAAATTCAATCTCATGACAATATTTTCAATGATATAAAGACATTGACGGGAGCAAAAATCTCACTTGGTCTGTACGGTAAGTATATCTCTGAAAGTTACGGAAACATACATTTTCAAAGTATTGTTTTCACGCTACCTCATTATCATAGTCATACGTGATTATAGGCTACCAAACCGTATAAAAAACCTGTGATCAAGAGCAAAGAAAAGGAGATACTTCCGTAGAAATCGATACTTCTAAGCTAATATTATGTAAATATTAGATGTGAGATTGTGGATTTGTAAGTTTGTATGTTTTGGGTCATCTCCGGAACCACTTATATCCTTTTTCAAGTATTTTTCACCCGCGTGACTTTTTATGCTGCTGAATGGTTTTATTTTATCCCTAGGCGGACGAAGGCGCACTGGGAACTAGTTAAAACTAATATAACTAGTTACAAAAAGGAAAAGTCTGTGAGATTGTAGCTTTGTAACATGTAAGTTTGTAATGGGTAGTCTCCGGAACCGCTTATCCGATGACAATAATTCTTTCACCTACGGGTAGAAATAGTTTTCTGCATGGTTATCGGCTATATTATATCCAGCGGGATTGCTGCATTCTTTTCAATACGCGGGCGGAGCCACGCGGGCATCGGCTAATATTGGACTAAGCTAAAAGTTTCAGAAGTTGTAATAACTTCGCGGTAGATGTCGCTACGAGCCGCCCTAAGGTGTAATCACAATAGTGGAAGGGATTGAAAGATTTGTCGCCATTAGCGGACCCACGGTCCGAGCAAGAGCGATGGACGGATTCCAGAGGTGTGGGTTCAAATCCCGCTCGTGGCGAATAATTTTCCACTATGATCGATAGGACTAGCTATAGTCCTATTAAAGTGTGTTTTCTTGGCTAACAACATAGCGTTCCGGGCGGTACCTATACCTATTGACTGTTAACGATCATCGAAACCACATCGGAACCGTATATGTCGCGTCACATATATCGCGGCCAATACCAATGCCGGATACACGGTAACGTCAGAATAGGGGACCCCCTCTACCCCTATCCTCGTACTATGTACAAAATTACTTGCAGGAATAAGGTACCTACCTACAAGAATAAGCAAATAACATAAATAAATATAAATAGACAACGTGTTAATAAAATAACGCAAAACCTGAAAACAGGAAATTTGCCCCCCCACGTTCGTAACAGTATTTACATATAGACATGTAAATCTCTGTACGCTTTGGACACAAGAAACGAATATGATACAGCATCTGTAACGTGACAAGGGCGCCGTCTCATCTAAGCAGTAGACATTATAAGTAGTAAGTACGCAATAACAGCAGGGTTAGGACAACTTGCTGCCAAGTCAAGTCGCGCGCGACTTAACGGCTCTTGTCTCACTAGCATTGCGGAAATTAGAAACAAGAGGGTAGATTTTGTCTCGCCTCGCATCGCGGCGTCAGATGTACTCGCCCCGCTGAGAGTTAGGCGGGCTCTGAGCCTAACTATACCTATAATAGTCACGTTACTTATGTCAGTAATTAAAGTAACGCCGGGGCCGCACTGGTGGAGCGATTGGCGACGCGACGGCGATATCAGTACAACTGTGGCGACTTGATGTACTGAGATCGCCGTCGCGTTGCTAATCGCCGTGCCAGCAGTGCGGCCCCGGCCTTAAGAGAAATGTGAGTAGAAATGAGACATACCTATAAGGATTGTGGTAATGATTAAAGCATAGCGGTGCGTATAGCCGTTAATGATAGGGCTGTAATACGGCGCCTGCTTAGCCAGCGGTTAGTTTATGATCGCTCTATAATAAAACATTAACGATTAAGACGGCAAAAAACGCTTCGGAATTTAACGTTTTTTAACCACAGGCTACGTCTGGAGTTTTAGTCAATTTATCGCCAGGGTTTTTCATACTGGGAGTATTACTAGAGTGCCACCCCCAGTGTACGACAATCCTATTGAACGTCACTGCAATTCTGCGATGTGATAGTTTACGACGAATCATTGTTCGACAATATTAGTGTCCGACAGTACCTTCGGCAGTACTAATATCCGGTGCTGCGGGCTGTGTAGCCTAGCTATATTCTACCCTATGGCAGTGCTACCTAACTGCACCGTGGGAACTAAGATATATACCTACACTTTGAAAACCGAGGTCGGTTCATTCAGCCAGTTAGTTGGCACACGCGCTCACGGCCGGACGCTGCTTATGCGCACAGTTAGGTGGGTCGTTCTCGCATTTCGTGCAAATCGCTAAAAAAATCATTAAAAAAAATACAACTCAATTTTCAAAAATCTATGAATGCCAGATTATCGCCTATTGTAAAAGGTATCGAGGCATTTAAAAAACAACCCTATTAATTGTGTAGTTTTCTTTTTATTTCCAAATAAGACCCATTTTTTTCATTCATCTCTACACTCAACGCGTGTTGGTAGACTTTGACCTTTAGTCAAACCTGAAATTCTCAACACTAAGTGTTTGTTCTATGTTCAATGAATGGAGAATTTAGTTATATTTTCAAGCGTGAACGTTAGTATTTTTAAACAAAACAGAAACAAAACTACAGCTCCCAAAGTGTTTGTCACTGGTAATTCCTTCATTACCAGCGCGAGAATTGAATAAGGTATATATTGATACATAGCGCGTCCGCACGGTGCCTACCTATGAATCAAAACATCGTTCGTAGTTCAGTCGACCGCGAGCTGCCTCGAGAGACGCCTGTATGCCGCTGTTGACGAAAATACCTGCGTTCTCTCGTGTGCGAAAGTGCTTTGGTATCGTTTGTTTTTCATCGCAATCCAGTGACACACGCTGTATGTACTTAATTTTTAATTATATAAAATTGACTATTTGTGTTGTTTTGTATTCTGTTTCGGTCAAATAAATTTGTAAACTCAAGGCCAATCATTAGATGAGTTAATCGAAAAAATCTTCCATAATTTCATTCATATCGTTTTCATTACCTTCTTTTCCTTCCAATTTTAGGCAGGATGGTAATGAATGGCTTCGGATTGTAATGAATGAATAGTTTAGTCAATGTTTTTATGGGCTGATTGGGGGAGTAATTCATATTATTAAGTATGTTAACGCCATTTTAATTAGATTTTGCATAGAAAAAAATCCATTACGAATAAATCCATATATAAATTGTACGTTTTTTTTTTTTTTTTTTTTTTTTTTTTTTTTTGACCCTGACTGTTGCTATAATAGGACGGACCCAATATAGCGGTCGAACTGCGTGGTTGGAGGGTGGCCTGGGGAAAATCCAGGGGAAGCCTCCGGCACGACCACGCGGGGAAGTTTGTACACTGGAATACTCTAAGAGTTTGCGCTCCAGTGAGATTGGTTGAACGGTATCAACCGAATCTGGGGTGTGAGTGGTATCGAGCTACTGGGAGTTTTATCGCTGGTTCGCTAAAACCTAGCCTAGCTGAGAAGAGTCCAGCAAGAAACTCAGCTAGGCCCGACTTGCGTCGGACTGACTCTACCCGGTATGCGGCGGTACCGGGACGAAAGCGGACTGTAAAATTGTACGTAGATACCGAGACTACTCCTGATTGTCGAATGTAAAAAATAGAGAATATAAATAATAAAAATAGAGAATAAATATAAGGTATGTACAACAGATCAACGGGATGAATTATATAATAATGTTTATTGCAATACGCGAGCAGCTAGTGTGCATATAGCATTGGTATTGACAGCAGACAGACTACATCAGCGACTGAAACCCCGAACACTGGTGGTTATCGTCGCTCTGCAAGACAAAATAATGAAGTGCCGAGTCCAGGTTTATTACCATTACCACACAATGAAGTTAGCGAAGAATTGAATTTCGAAAGTGTAGTACCGGATGCACCCGTACTCAATGACATCACTTGCGATCTAAATATTGACTCACCAACCATTCGTCATATCGCAAATATTGATGATGCAGCTCTCCTCCGCCAAATTGATGATCGAATGTTTCTCGAATGTAGCAATATAATGAATTCACCAGAAACTACCGAACATGTAGCATCCGTATTCCCAACATTAACACATTTGGAAACTAACCAAGTAGCGTTACCAGAAACTGCCATATATAGAGGTAATACAGCTGAATCCCCAATTAGCAATATGGATTCTGTAAAAACCACTGCAAGCGAAACACCTGAATCCTCAAATGTGACAGTGTTATCTAATGTTAAATTTGATTGGCAAAACTACAAATTCTGCGTAAAAAAGCCCCAAAAATTTTGTCAAGCCGGTCAAGAAGAGTTCATAAAATTTATATCTAATCCCATATCATCTGAGGAGAACTTTTTCACAAAAACAGAAAAGGAAACAGATAACATGGGGAACAAAGCAGTAGAAACTTTACAGGATAGTGACAGCAAGGAAAACATTCCCAATCAGTGCCAAGGACATAAAGTTGGTGATTGGGTAATTGTGCAGTATAAAATAAAAGCCAATGTGTATATAGGAAAAAATCACGATTGTCCAGATAACGCATCTTACACGATACATTTCTTAAAGAAATCTTCCACCAAGACCGATACGTTTACTTGGCCAACAGTAATTGACGAAGATACGGTTCCAGAGTCGCGAATTTTGAGTGCTTTGCAGATTCCAGTCCTCAATAGACGAGGACAGTATTGCTTTAAAAAATTACCTAAATTAAAATATAAATAGGTTCTCTTATTTACTCCTTTGTGGAATATCGTTTATATTGATTAAATTGATTCCGTATAGCTTTTTTTAATAAAACGTTAAAGACTGATTAAGACTCAAAGATTATTCGTAGTTATAAATTTTTAAATGAAAGGAAAAATTGAAAAATACTGATCTCGACATTAGTGGTACTATTAAGAAAACTTTGTTGAGACAACTCAGTAAAAAAATAGTGGAGATTTATAAATGCAAGAACTATTTTAATTAACCGTCCAAGATTTAGGAGCTAAAGTTTAGCTTATTGGGGTTAAACTAGCAAATTTACTGTATTATATACTACGATACGATCATAAGTAAATAATTGTATGCTCCATAAAAAGCGTCTCAAGTTGTTTATAGCCGGGATATATGCCAAACAACTTTTTTATGATCGTTCCTAAATGTGGACGGTTAAAAATAAATAATTTTTATAATCATTAAGATCAAACGTTTCTTGTTTATTTTTAAAATATATATCATGTTGTAGTGTTTAAATTTTTATATTAATTTCCGTAAACTACAATTGAGAAGACATATGTATAACTCAAGTTGATGATTTTTAAGATCAATAATGATTGAAAATAAAAATAAATGACTCATTTTCTTTTGAACAGCGTAAAGTCAATAGTATATTAAGTAATTGCACAAACATTTTAAAATTGATATGTTTTACACGTAAGTGGTAAAAAAAATTTATGACGACACCCAGTTAAAAAGAAAATGTATTGTCATTGGTGAAAGTACAAATAGAAGTTATAGAAGATAGTTTACTGTTTGATACCAATATTGTTGCTTAATAAATACTTTTTCCTTTGATTTACTATATATTTTTTCATTACGGTCCCCTGAAAAAATTACCATCCAATGCTTATTTCATTCCTTTCCTTGGCTAATCATTACCATCCTAGTCCATTTCATTACCAGCGCGCACTTCATTACCGATAGTCTTTTTTTATAAAAAATACCAATGCTAGCGTGGTGCCTTTAGCACAAAAATGTTAACAAGCGAGTTTACAATCACAGAAAACCATAATAGTATTATTATTAAAGAATTTAAAAAATCTCGAGAGAATGAGTCGATTTGCACGAAATGCGAGAACGACCCAGGTATTGAAAATGACTTCGTTGCGAATAAATTCGGTTCACTGCAGCGTTGTGGGGTGTGACAACAATAAAACAAATAGACATTTATCCTTTTTTCTCTGCCGACTGACGATGACAGATTAGTAACTTACCTACCTATTTACTTTATATAGTTACCTAAGTACTAATTAAGTACGGAACATTGAATCTTTAAAGGCCGAAACGCACTGACAGCGGTGGCGGAGTGGCGCGGCGCGGCGCGGAGGCGGTACCGGTTGTAATGTTCGAGCTAATATGAAATGATCCGCACAGAGCGGCGCGGCGCGGCGCGGTTTTCTGTGAGGACCCTTTCGTATTAGCTCGAACATTACAACCGGTACCGCCTCCGCAACGCGCCGCGCCGCCCCGCCACCGCACTCTGTGCGTTTGCAGCTTAATACCTATTTCAAATACGTACCTAATTAATTTGGAGACAAGTTTACTCCGCCACTGCCATGATGTCCAAATTATTTAGTTGTTTTCGCAGATTTAATGTTTATGTTTATCCCTGTATAACAGCAACTGGTATAATAGTTTACTTAGTAAGATACGCACTGCAGCTTAAGAATGGGCGTATGCATCGTCGTTGCTATAGGGACTTATGACTTTTTGGAAGGGCTGGAATTCACTCGCGAGGAAGAAACACGTAATAACAATACATTAAAACTAATTATGCCTAGTGTCTACTTTCATGTTTGTAATGCTACTTTTAAACTATTACGTTATTCATATGCTTACGCTATAAATAACGAAGATAGGTAGGTACCTAACAAACTTTATTTCGTACTGTCGTCCGGATATATTTAAATTAAGTTACTTACTTACACAAAAGGTTTCGTTTTGTAATATGTGGTGGTAATAATAAGTACCTACATTCAAACTGTCGTATGTCGTAACGTAACCATAGACAGGGTGAGCGATAGGTAACATGGCGGTTGATATGCTTGTATGTATGTATGTAAGTGACTATGCAGTTCAGATACTGGCAGTAGTCTCGGTAAACCCCGGATATTTATATATACCTATTTACTTCTTAGGGTTCCGTACTCAAAGGGTAAAAATGGGACAATTGCTTCACCATAGTGTACTTACACATTATAATAGAAATTTGTTTTGTAAAATAATTTAAAAAGTAAACCGTTTTTTATTTCACTCAACTATTATGTACAAAATCATTTCAAAGCGGTGTCAACCCTAGCGTCGATTGGCCGGCGCATGCGGGCAACGAGACGCGCGTTCAAGGTCGCTCCATTGTTAAATTTCGTAGGCACTTAAAGCAGTAGGTATTGGCATTTTTATTCAGACTTGAGTATCTGTTCGTAGAACTATTATATAATCTGTGCCTATGGCAACTGTCCGTTAGGTACGACGACGAGCGAAGCGAGGAGTGTTAGGTGTACTGCGACTCGACATCGCGCGAACCGAGCGAGCGAGGCGAGTGATTTTTTTTACTAATATTTAAATAGGTAAAATACCTACAAAAGTCGAAGGGATCAAAAGGGATTATGTAATAAGTATGAGCCGCTCAATCATACTTCGCACGAGCAATACTTCGCATAAGCGTGTGTCGTACTCCAGTAATACTCCCATTTAAATGAGTTATGCGATATCTCCATCTACTTGATCTGCTAGATTCGTATGTCTGTCGTTACATAATCGACAACGAATAATCTATAAGCCCCTATTAGCGGATAAAAGATTAATCTATGACCGATTCCAATCGAATCGCAAATCGTGACCAGTTTTAACTATTATACTATCTCATCCTCTGGGGAAACACATTAGGCCCGGTACTTTACACGAAAAGTCCGATACAGAATGGTGTGCACCGCCATTCCAACCTTAGTCACACTTTACTATTAGAGCTCTAGCTGACAGCTGCGAAAATTAAATGTGACGTGTCAGTAAAATGTGTTAACTGATGAACTGGTATGTGTCGTATTTTCAGACTTAAACCGCTAAACCAGTGTAGATAAACTTTGGTATGGGTATATTTTATGTTCAGTAGAAGGACGTAGAATACTTTTTACTCCGAAAACATCTCCTAGGGCAGTGTTTTTCTGGAAGCCTTGAGGAGTCGCATAACCTTTTTTAGGAGGTCGCAGTTACTTAGGATCTTGCATTTTTATATAATAAAAAAGATGAAACAGCAGAGTTGCCGGGGTTGTGAAAAAGTATTCCATACTAAGGAGGAGAACCATGAAAATGGTTACAAAATAATCCCTAGGAGGTGAAATAGATGAGAGCAAGTTATATGGGAGAGCCGTTAGTAAATTCAATGCAGACGAAGGCGCGGACAAAAAATAGTTAAATAAAACATATTTTCAAGAAAGTCGTGAACACGACTAGGGAAGTAAATTGTTTAAGTATTCAGCTCGGATTCAATTTTCAGAGTCTACTAAAACATTCAAGTGCGGTGTGACATCGGACCAACAAACCGCCGACCGTCTACTACATTCTGAAGCTTATTTGTAAATAAACATCTCCGTAATCGACTGCTTGGTTTCTGAACCTCATATTTTTGACCATAGCTTTTCGAAACTGAACTTTATTCAGTTAGCACACGGTTGATTACGCATTAAACATTATGGCAAAATACCAGTTTGTTAAAGACAGTCATCATTTAGGTACATGTGTTAAAGGGTAAAATAATTTTGTTCCGTCGTACGGTTTGTTTTGTTGTGTCGCGGTGCTAGTCATGTTTGCGACAAACAGGAGGCACGACCGACATGACAACAATGACCGGTTGTGTTTTGACTCACGTGGCAATACATGGGCCGTTTTCATGGATGACTGGACAAATTTTACGCTAATTAATAGACTGATAAGTAATTTTATTCCACTTTTTATGCCACTTAGTGATTAAACTTAGTACGACGAACTCATCTATTGTAGATTTAATATGGGTCTAGATTTGCCTCTGAAGGTACTGATATGATTCAGTTCGTAATTTTGTAGTTCCAGACCTGTCAACCCCATAGAATGGGCGTTCATAATGCTGAATTTATCAGCCCTACCGAACATGTTTGTGACAGTGATATGTTGGGGCAATTTTCCAACTAATGATTTAATTAAAGCTAGGAATGAAGGCATGTAATGATAATGGCCACCGCTTTGTATTACACAGCGGTATCTGGATATTGTTCCTGTTTTGGTCAAAATATTGTTTGGTAAAGCTTCAGAATGGGGTTTGTTTATAAATATTGCATTTTGTTATTTTATACCGACTTTTACAGATAACTTGAATATTATTTTCTTTCCGTCAAATTATTTCGTAAAATTATTTCGCGTCATATGCTATTCACAGTAAAGTTATCTTATCACTATCTTTGGGTAGTTACTGCGATGCGGTTGCGAAAGTGCTACGCCGTAGCAAGCTGGAGCGCGTAGCGTGCTAATAAGGGAAAATATTTCCTAACTAGTCCCTTTTTGCCCGACTACGGTAGTGCCGAAAGGAAGCAATATTATTTTACAGTACAATTAACAACATTTCAATAGTAGTTTATGCGACTGATCCATAATGAGAGGCCTTAAAATACGAGTGTGGTTTTATGAAACGAGCGTTAGCGAGTTTCATAATAGGATCACACGAGTGTTTTAAGGCCTAATTATGTACAGTTGCATACACTACTTTATCTAAACACCTATCATAAGCAGTAGTAAGTAACAGCAAAAACCCAACAATAAAATGACAACAGCAATGGCGGCAATTCGATCATCCGTCATAACGAATGTTTTTTTTTTAAATCATAGACAAACGAATGAAGTCCCTATACTCATATCACTCGAGATCAAATGTCGTACGGTTTGTATTAAAAAACGTACTGAATTGACGTTTCGTATCGATAACTCTTTTAATATTTATGGATACTAGAATAGAGACCCACTTTAGTTTTGACAGCTTTTCCAAATTTAAACTCATAACGATACAAATTTATCAAAAATCTGTACTTTACCTACTACCACAGACAAAAAAAAACTCAGTAAAATCGGTTGTAGTAATGCTGGTCATTTCCTACGGTTTCTGAACGCATTTTAGAGCACTAACGATATGTGCGTCACAGATTACAGAGAAAAGCAGATAGGCCCTAATAAATTGAACGTTTTCTATACATCCGATCTCTTCTCACTTACGTACTGAACGCCGAGTAAGAAAGGGATAGAACCATGTTATCTGACAGGTCTTCATACGTCATTGTCTCCGCTTTCTCGCTCGCACGATGTAATTCGCTCTCTCGCTCGCTCGAGATTTAGTGCACAGAAAGATATTTTCTTACAAGTTATCGATATCGATATTTACTGTTAATAAATTCGTAATATGCCATACTCGTAAGTAAATTGTATCTCTATCCATACTATGCAAAAATTAATATGGTACTTACCAAATAGAAAACAAAAACCATTACACGACTACGAATATAATAAACTGCATTCATGTTTCATATGTTCGCTACAAATTCAATTATGCAAATACATAGGTAGTCAGACGAGTTACTTTTTAAGTCTCACTATTTTGTGGATCTTTAGTGGAACACATTTATTTTTAACCGACTTCTGAAACTTATCAATTCCGCTGGCTCTTTATTTTTTTATGTATGTTCCTCGATTACTCTTAGACGCCTGGACCGATAAGAATGGTGTTTTGTTAGAAAAGGTGGTCCTAGGCAGGTCAGGATCTGAAGATGGGATCCTGGAGAAATCCAGGGCAATCTTCAAATCTTATTTTGAAACAATTTGGGTACTTTGAAATCGTGCATTTGCTTTCAGAAACCAGTTCATGCGGTAATATGGAATGTGGCTTCGTGAAGTATTGATTTGAAGTCGATTAAAACTTTGTTTTTAAAGTAAGCTAACACAAAATAACAACGCAATTATATTCCTGAAAATATCTTATTTTAATAAGAAAGTTACGTCAAATGCTTTAAATAATAAATATCCAATTATATAGAACTTTTTGCAATCAGTAAACTTGCATCACCTGAAGAGGCAATGCAGATGTCTTAGGTATTGTATCTGGTAGCCTTTCATTACTGCTCAGCATCATTTTGTTGTAGAGTTGCCTTCTAATTGTTGATCCTGGTGAGATCCCTGCATTAAATACAGTAACGAAAACATTATTATACAATCTCTATCAGTTGAGCTGCTTAAGTATGAACAGGTAAACAACAAACCAATACATATTATAGTAGTTATGGATATATAAATAAAATCAATGTACTAATACAAATTCTTTTCATATACAAAACTTAAATGAAACGAACTCATCTGGAGGGACCTCAGAAATGTCAAATAATAAAATAAATAAAACTCACTATACTTACCAACTTACCTCAAGCGGCCTCTGAAAAACTGTAGGTATCGCATCTGGCAGCAAGTGTTTTATGTTTTTAATAATAACGAAACAGTTAGTTTCGAAATGTTTCGAACATATTCTATGGTGTTTTTTCGGCGTCCAATTATTGCGCCCTACTGCGTCAATCCATTTTTTTCGAAGATTATTATTTACCGGAAACCTGAAGTTAACAGTTAAGACATGTAACATTAAAATATTTTGTCTAAACGCCTACATGAATAATTCATGTCGACGAAATATCGATATATACATGGTAACAACACTACCCATGTTTACGACAATTGTATTTTTACTAAAAATCCCAAAAATATCAAGTTTGATCCATGTAAAAAGTACTTATCCGATAGTATCAAGCATCTGCTGTAATCCCAGGCCATTATATTGCGTAATGTACATGAAATATTTGAAAAATAACCAAATGATTCTTACCGATGAAATCCGATTGTTTCTCCGGTCTTTTTTAACAATCTAGCGTAACTTCGGCAGAACGGAACTGCACAAGCCATTGTGCCACTTCATACAACTTAAATCATTAACTTATTACAGAAATATTTACTTTTTCAACACAATATTCTTGAAATAACCAACTTTCCTCAAGATGCACAAGAGATTTGACGTTGATTTGACTTTGACAGATTGTTTAGCATTTAACACCGTGGTTAGCAGTTTTTGGAGACAAGTCGTCAATAGACTCAAAATACCATACTATTCGTCTCATTCTAACTCACATCAGCTGACCATAAGCAGTGACAGAGACAACTATATGAAACATCGTCTTGCTTTATACTGCGCGTCTGTATTAGTCTGTGATGTGCGTAGATAAAATATGTAATGATGCCTAAATCAAAAACCACTTCGGTAATTATCTTATCTGAACGTAATAAAGTGGTTTTCCCATTTTTATTCTTACTCGTTTCCGAGAAAATCACTAAAATCTGTAAAACGCGGTATACCCCGTGTGTGACGTCATTCTTACGTCTGTTGAGTAAAAGATGTGGACAGGTGCCATAGAGAGACATAATAATGACGTCATATTTTACTTACGACCTATTGCAATTCACTACATTTAATTGTGATATGTTTGGATGAAAATAAACATTTAGGGAGAAATAAAAAAACACGTATACCTTAAAATTTCATTTTCTGTCGATTTAAATCATAAAATGGCCCACTTAAGAAAATGAAATGTTGTCAATTGGTGCTACTTTCCCGCATTACTTAGTGCGGAAAAGAGCACTTTCCGGGCATATGTCGAAACTTTAAAGAGCCATATATACAGTAAAACGTTGTACGATACACGTGCGAATAGGTAATTCGCAACTCGTGTCGATTTATTCGGTCGTGTTTTAATTTATCAACACTCGTTGCGAATTTCCTATTTTCGGCACTTGTATCGTAAATAACTATTAGCAGTCTATTATACTTATTTGTATTTACGTGTGTTCCATCGTATCGATTACGATTTTGATGATTATCAATCGATTTCAAATTATGCTGTGGGTGACAGCCCATGTCAAATAGACTTTTTTAGGGTTCCGTAGTCAAAAAGGAACCCTTATAGTTTTGCCATGTCTGTCCGTCTGGCCGTCTTCGGTTTGACTCAGTAACCCTTTACTTACTACTAGAAACCTGTAATTTGGCATTCGACAAAACATGAGAATAAAATATGGAAAAAAATATTTTTGAATATTCCCCCACACCTAAAGTGGGGATGTAATTTATTTCTCGTTAAACTCATAGTTGCCAACGTTGGATAGCTTGTTCAAAAATATTATTGGTATTTTATAACCATTTTTCAACTCTGTGAGTAGTTTGCGAGATATTAATACCCGATAGTTAATTTTGGTCTAAGCCTCAAAGAACTTGAAAATTATACCTTCCAATACAACAATAATAAGCATCGAGCTTGTTGAACTGACAAACGCGTAGTGACAGAAAGCAAACAAGTTCGAGAAGGCAAGCTAGTTCTGGCACCTTGCAAGATAGTTGCGATACTTCGCCACGCTTCGAGTCTCGCTGTTTCCCGCGGGACCAGTTCGATCAACCCACTTTTAATAACTTGGTAACAATCCTCTACCTATGTCGCGCGATCCTGCAACTGGAAATATTGATAGATGTGCATATAATAAAGAGACCCAATCTTAATTCTAGCCTGTGTTCTTGCAAAAAATGCGCCTAGGTACTTATTGGCGTTTCTGACTAACTTTTAGTAGTAAGACCCAACATAATCGTAACTTTTTGATAATAACCCAAAGACGATTAAAGACCGTCCACGTGAACATGTGATCATCACGCAAAACGGTTTTTTGGAGCCCCCATGTCACTCTTTTTCCGATTTCTTTAACACTTAAAAAAATCGGAATCAGAATTTATTATACTGTCACGTTTTTAAAGTAAAGTAAAAGTAAAGTAAAAAGTAATTTATTTAAACACATTCTGTTACATAGTTACCAGGGGCCCCCACACTAGGCTACGCCTGTATCGCGGAGAACCAGTTAATTTTTAAACATCAGAATTAGTTACCTTAAATATTTATTACATTCGGTGGAGTAAGAAAAACTATTACTTACAAGTTGAAAAGTTTATACTCAAAAACTAACTTATATATCAAAGGTAGCTTCAGTCTCAGCATAGTTTAATCAATGAAGAAATTTAAAAATAAGGGTTTTAGCTTCATTTATAGTGCAGCTCGTTAGGTCACAATGTTTCAGTAAGGTGTTAGGTATAGATTGCTACCCTAATGTAATCACCAAAACTGAACCCCTTCCCTCTGTTGCTATTACGTAATATATATGTAGATGATCCATGATCCCTTAATATAGGTAATGTCTAGAAACGATTCGGCTATTTTGCCACCGTCAGCCAATGTCGAAAAAATAACGCCCATTGTCAAGTACAGAACATAAAAAGTCGCCTTTATTTATATAATAAAAATGTGTTTCGTCTTTTTCACGCCAATCTATTGTTGAGCCGATCCTTAGGTTAAACTACTTTGTCTTTTTCCCGCAGCAATCGTGGCATTTGGAAGAAGGAAGTGGCTCTAAGACGTCTTTTGTGCAATCCGTTTCCGTAATCTGGCGATGACAAATGACGACCTTTCAAGCCTTAAGTAGCCTAACGAACGTCTGTCGAAAAGCTTAAAAAATACTTCTTCGGAATTGGTCTTAGAGCATTAAACCAACCGGAGACGACACGCGCTCACATTTCGATCTTGTATCTATCTAAAAAAGTCTGCCGATTTTTGCGGGGGAGGAGAACGTCAAATGTATGCGTAACGTGAAAATAGCTACGTCAGATAAATGTCAGTCCATACAATGTGTATGACCACTGGTCATACACATTTGGCAGAGGGGAACGCCTGTCAATGGCGGCTCCGGTTGGTTTAATGCTCTATTGTGTTGTCACATACAATTTGGGAAAAATGGTAGAACAGGGTGCAAAAATTGGTAGAAATTGGTAGACTTTGAAATTAAAAATAGGTAGTTCTACCAATCAATTTTAAGTACATTTTGAATGATTAAAAATACTTATAAATGGTTTAAAATGATCAATGACGTGACGGAAACCGCGGGCGGGAACGCGCGACTGTCACTGTCAGACAGCCCTGTCAGTGTCAAGTGTCAAGCAAGCGTCTGTCAGTTGTGAAAGACCACAGACGTCATTATCAATATCACTCTGAGGGGCTACCGCGAAGTGAAAACGAACTTCGTTCGAATATCTCCGTCTCTGTCGCTCGAACTAGCAAGTGCGATAGAGACGGAGATACACAAACGAAGTTCGTTTTCATTTCGCGGTAGCCCCTCTGTAGCTTTGTACCTCACACAGATTACAGAGAAACTTCACTTAACGCGTTCCGTTTTAAGTGCTGAAATTACAAGACAGGCTAAATTAAGTAACGTTCGTTACACGCGTGGAGAATTGTTTATAATCGTAATATTTTGAAAAATAGGTAGATAGGCGAGGGCGAGGGGGGGGGGGCGAGGTTTGTAGATAGGTAGAACAGAGGCAAAATAGGTAGATCTACCAAAAAGTTGGTAGATGTGACAACACTGTGCTCTAAGGAATTGGTAGATCTACCAAAAAGTTGGTAGATGTGACAACCCTGTGTAGAATGGGCCATCCACATTAAGTGATTTGTCAGCCCCAATTCATCAGAATCTGACTAATTGCTATAGTGTGGATGCATGTTCCAACCATCAAACGAGTTGTACGGACTAATTGCATGAAAACCACAATTTGGACCATGGAATTTGCATGATCTGCCCAGATTTTTTTTCTCACAAATTTCATACAAATAAATTAAAACGATAGTTAAAAAATATATGCTAAAGAACATTGTATTAATATTTTACACTGTAATTTTGTATTTTTTTTAAACCGGTGTTTTGCAACTACAATTTCATTCAGTGTGGCCAGTTAACAGTAAGAAGCGAAAATTGCCGCATTCAAACGGTCCTGCGAAGCGGACTGCAAGATTGTTACTAACCAATGAGATAGGGCGAGACAGCACGTCGATCATGAGGTGGCCGTGACATACTCTCGAATTTTGTGTGCTGCACGGCTATTACGCGACGGCGCGCGAGCTCTCTCAATTTTTCTCGCACTATTCGTCTCTCTCTTATTAGGACATGCGAGAGAAATCGAGAGTATGTCGCGACTGTGTGTTAGACGTGCTGTCTTGCCCTACCTCATAGGTTAGTAACAATCTTGCAGTCCGCTTCGCAGGACCGTTTGAATGCGCCAATTTTCACTTTCCTTCTGTTAACTGGCCACACTGAATGAAATTGTAGTTGCAGTTGTTAGGTGTGTACGCTACACCCACAGACTAATACAGACGCGCAGTATAAAGCAAGACGATGTTTCATATAGTTGTCCCTGTCACTGCTTATGGTCAGCTGATGTGAGTTAGAATGAGACGAATAGTATGGTATTTTGAGTCTATTGACGACTTGTCTCCAAAAACTGCTAACCACGGTGTTAAATGCTAAACAATCTGTCAAATTCAAATCAACGTCAAATCTCTTGTGAATCTTGAGGAAAGTTGGTTATTTCAGGAATATTGTGTTGAAAAAGTAAATATTTCTGTAATAAGTTAATGATTTAAGTTGTATGAAGTGGCACAATGGCTTGTGCAGTTCCGTTCTGCCGAAGTTACGCTAGATTGTTAAAAAAGACCGGAGAAACAATCGGATTTCATCGGTAAGAATCATTTGGTTATTTTTCAAATATTTCATGTACATTACGCAATATAATGGCCTGGGATTACAGCAGATGCTTGATACTATCGGATAAGTACTTTTTACATGGATCAAACTTGATATTTTTGGGATTTTTAGTAAAAATACAATTGTCGTAAACATGGGTAGTGTTGTTACCATGTATATATCGATATTTCGTCGACATGAATTATTCATGTAGGCGTTTAGACAAAATATTTTAATGTTACATGTCTTAACTGTTAACTTCAGGTTTCCGGTAAATAATAATCTTCGAAAAAAATGGATTGACGCAGTAGGGCGCAATAATTGGACGCCGAAAAAACACCATAGAATATGTTCGAAACATTTCGAAACTAACTGTTTCGTTATTATTAAAAACATAAAACACTTGCTGCCAGATGCGATACCTACAGTTTTTCAGAGGCCGCTTGAGGTAAGTTGGTAAGTATAGTGAGTTTTATTTATTTTATTATTTGACATTTCTGAGGTCCCTCCAGATGAGTTCGTTTCATTTAAGTTTTGTATATGAAAAGAATTTGTATTAGTACATTGATTTTATTTATATATCCATAACTACTATAATATGTATTGGTTTGTTGTTTACCTGTTCATACTTAAGCAGCTCAACTGATAGAGATTGTATAATAATGTTTTCGTTACTGTATTTAATGCAGGGATCTCACCAGGATCAACAATTAGAAGGCAACTACAACAAAATGATGCTGAGCAGTAATGAAAGGCTACCAGATACAATACCTAAGACATCTGCATTGCCTCTTCAGGTGATGCAAGTTTACTGATTGCAAAAAGTTCTATATAATTGGATATTTATTATTTAAAGCATTTGATGTAACTTTCTTATTAAAATAAGATATTTTCAGGAATATAATTGCGTTGTTATTTTGTGTTAGCTTACTTTAAAAACAAAGTTTTAATCGACTTCAATACTTCACGAAGCCACATTCCATATTACCGCATGAACTGGTTTCTGAAAGCAAATGCACGATTTCAAAGTACCCAAATTGTTTCAAAATAAGATTTGAAGATTGCCCTGGATTTCTCCAGGATCCCATCTTCAGATCCTGACCTGCCTAGGACCACCTTTTCTAACAAAACACCATTCTTATCGGTCCAGGCGTCTAAGAGTAATCGAGGAACATACATAAAAAAATAAAGAGCCAGCGGAATTGATAAGTTTCAGAAGTCGGTTAAAAATAAATGTGTTCCACTAAAGATCCACAAAATAGTGAGACTTAAAAAGTAACTCGTCTGACTACCTATGTATTTGCATAATTGAATTTGTAGCGAACATATGAAACATGAATGCAGTTTATTATATTCGTAGTCGTGTAATGGTTTTTGTTTTCTATTTGGTAAGTACCATATTAATTTTTGCATAGTATGGATAGAGATACAATTTACTTA
This sequence comes from Epinotia demarniana, assembly GCA_945867215.1. Classification (NCBI taxonomy): domain Eukaryota; kingdom Metazoa; phylum Arthropoda; class Insecta; order Lepidoptera; family Tortricidae; genus Epinotia; species Epinotia demarniana. The sequence continues at coordinate 19,803,321 of OX244263.1, forward strand.
CGAGTATCGCATATTACGAATTTATTAACAGTAAATATCGATATCGATAACTTGTAAGAAAATATCTTTCTGTGCACTAAATCTCGAGCGAGCGAGAGAGCGAATTACATCGTGCGAGCGAGAAAGCGGAGACAATGACGTATGAAGACCTGTCAGATAACATGGTTCTATCCCTTTCTTACTCGGCGTTCAGTACGTAAGTGAGAAGACATCGGATGTATAGAAAACGTTCAATTTATTAGGGCCTATCTGCTTTTCTCTGTAATCTGTGGCTACACCCAATTCTGACTTCGACATGTTGTACTGACAAATTGGGGTTTAATCACATAATGTGGATAGCGCAGAACAAACACATGTCACATGATGTCTTCTCACTTACGTACTGAACGCCGAGTAAGAAAGGGATAGAACCATGTTATCTGACAGGTCTTCATACGTCATTGTCTCCGCTTTCTCGCTCGCACGATGTAATTCGCTCTCTCGCTCGCTCGAGATTTAGTGCACAGAAAGATATTTTCTTACAAGTTATCGATATCGATATTTACTGTTAATAAATTCGTAATATGCGATACTCGTAAGTAAATTGTATTTCTATCCATACTATGCAAAAATTAATATGGTACTTACCAAATAGAAAACAAAAACCATTACACGACTACGAATATAATAAACTGCATTCATGTTTCATATGTTCGCTACAAATTAAATTATGCAAATACATAGGTAGTCAGACGAGTTACTTTTTATGTTTCACTATTTTGTGGATCTTTAGTGGAACACATTTATTTTTAACCAACTTCTGAAACTTATCAATTCCGCTGGCTTTTTATTTTTTTATGTATGTTCCTCGATTACTCTTAGACGCCTGGACCGATAAGAATGGTGTTTTGTTAGAAAAGGTGGTCCTAGGCAGGTCAGGATCTGAAGATGGGATCCTGGAGAAATCCAGGGCAATCTTCAAATCTTATTTTGAAACGATTTGGGTACTTTGAAATCGTGCATTTGCTTTCAGAAAGCAGTTCATGCGGTAATATGGAATGTGGCTTCGTGAAGTATTGATTTGAAGTCGATTAAAACTTTGTTTTTAAAGTAGGCTAACACAAAATAACAACGCAATTATATTCCTGAAAATATCTCATTTTAATAAGAAAGTTACATCTAATGCTTTAAATAATAAATATCCAATTTTATAGAACTTTTTGCAATCAGTAAACTTGCATCACCTGAAGAGGCCTTAGGTCTAGGGCCTTAGGGTTAGGGAGGTCTTAGGTATTGTATCTGGTAGCCTTTCATTACTGCTCAGCATCATTTTGTTGTAGTTGCCTTCTAATTGTTGATCCTGGTGAGATCCCTGCATTAAATACAGTAACGAAAACATTATTATACAATATCTATCAGTTGAGCTGCTTAAGTATGAACAGGTAAACAACAAACCGACACAGAGTTACTTTCCCATGTATAATACATATTATAGTAGTTATGGATATATGGATATAATACAAATTCTTTGCATATACAAAACTCAAATGAAACGAACTCACCTGGAGGGACCTCAGAAATGTCAAATAATAAAATAAATAAAACTCACTATACTTACCAACTTACCTCAAGCGGCCTCTGAAAAACTGTAGGTATCGCCTCTGGCAGCAAGTGTTTTATATTTTTAATAATAACGAAACAGTTAGTTTCGAACATATTCTATGGTGTTTTTTCGGCGTCCAATTATTGCGCCCTACTGCGTCAATCCATTTTTTTCGAAGATTATTATTTACCGGAAACCTGAAGTTAACAGTTAAAACATGTAACATTAATATATTTTGTCTAAACGCCTACATGAATAATTCATGTCGACGAAATATCGATATATACATGGTAACAACACTACCCATGTTTACGACAATTGTATTTTTACTAAAAATCCCAAAAATATCAAGTTTGATCCATGTAAAAAGTACTTTTCCGATAGTATCAAGCATCTCCTGTAATCCCAGACCATAATATTGCGTAATGTACATGAAATATTTGAAAAATAACCAAATGATTCTTACCGATGAAATCCGATTGTTTCTCCGGTCTTTTTTAACAATCTAGCGTAACTTCGGCAGTACGGAACTGCACAAGCCATTGTGCCACTTCATACAACTTAAATCATTAACTTATTACAGAAATATTTAGTTTTTCAACACAATATTCTTGAAATAACCAACTTTCCTCAAGATTCACAAGAGATTTGACGTTGATTTGACTTTGACAGATTGTTTAGCATTTAACACCGTGGTTAACAGTTTTTGGAGACAAGTCGTCAATAGACTCAAAATACCATACTATTCGTCTCATTCTAACTCACATCAGCTGACCATAAGCAGTGACAGAGACAACTATATGAAACATCGTCTTGCTTTATACTGCGCGTCTGTATTCTTATTAGTCTGTGAGAACAAACACCTAAATACCATAAACAAGCACTACTCCATGAATATCGTTTAATAAATTGGAATCCTATATTTTAGCCAGATAATTACTATCGCTAATTGTAAAATAACTGATTAATCGTGTTTACTTTTCTGAATAAATTGTTACATAATTATATACAATAAAAGTTTACAAAAATAATTTTATTTTCAAATAAATGACGTAAAGTGTCATCCATCGTCATTAACCAATTTAACCATAGACAAACATTTAGCAAGTACCGGACGGAATGCAGCTGATGACACATTCATTAGTTTATAGTGGTTTAGAGTTCGAATTAGACGAATTAGTTAACTTATTGTAATTCTTAGATCTACCTAATCAGTGTTAGTGATTCAATCACTTCATATACGATGTGGGATCCAACACACGTTCAAGTAACGGTCCAAAGAGCTCGTGGACTACTAATCAAAGGTAAAAACGGTACTAACAAATGTTTTGTTACTATTGCCCTCGGCAAAGAAAAATTCCAAACATCCGTGAAACACAAAGCCACTGAGAATGTAGAGTGGCTCGAGGAATGCGAGTTGCGTATACCAAGCCAGGGCAATACTGCTGAAATTGTTTTGAAAGTGTACGATGAAGACATTGTAAAAGATCATTTACTAGGTCAAATATCGATTCCGTTAAAAGACCTCGATGTTTACGAGAGACCTAGAAACCGTTGGTATACTTTGCAAGGCAAGTCAGGAAAGGAGAATGATAAAAATAGAGGAGAGTTGGAGGTCAAAATCGCCTTTACCGTGAAGGAGGGCAGCTTGACTGACCTCAGCAAGAAAGACAAACACAAGTCATCTTTGTCTAGCATAGCTCAAAACGTCGGTGGCAGTCTTATGAGCATTGGTAGCATTGAAAAACGAAAAGGCCTGAAGAAATTTGCCAAAAATCTGGGTTCTAAGATGAATCTTACTAAAAAGGACAAAAAGAGTGATTCATCATCTCTTGCTGGAAGTATTGGAAATCTTAAAAACTCGGCACTGTCTACTCCAGACCACTCTACTCCTAAAGCACTGGCAACAGAGGCAGACCCGGGTGTCATCAGTGAGGATGAAGATGAATTTGCTTTTGATGACTTGTCCCACAAAAGTTCTGGCAGTTCCCTCAATGTCAATACACTGCCGCGAGGGCACAAGTACACACCTTCCCCTATGAATGCCTCTCTTGAGAACCTAGGAGGTGGAGAATTCTTGAGAAGATCTACCAGTAGCAATTTAGCAAATTCTGACAAATCTGTACCAGTGCCTCAGAAACCTGTGCGACTGAGCCTTGACACATTCACTCCTCCGAGGCCGCCGTCTCAAATTATTGATAAGGATGATGAATGGTCCCAGAAGCTGTACTCTAAAAAACAATCTCATTCGGTTAGCCAAACTATGATTGACAGAGAAAAATCTTCAAGCCTTGAAAGAAATAAAAAACTTGACAGTCCAAGCTCTTTTAAAGAAAAACCAAGTCCAAAGTTCTTTAAAAAGTTTGGTAACAGCAATAAACCTAAAAAGTTACTGGAAGAAAGAATTATTGTTGGAGAAGAAAATATTGTAGAAGAAGATTCTATCAACCCCATGTACAACAACATACCCAAAACAGTCTTGCAACAATTTGAAGGCAAGTCTAAAGAAGATCTTATTGTAATGGTATACAACATGCAGAGAGATGTGGAAGCAGAAAAGAAAAAGTCCAAAGAGTTGGAAAATTATCTGGATGAGCTGCTCTTGCGAGTGATGGAAACCACTCCAAGAATCCTACAAAACCCTTACTCCAGGAACAACAGCATGCACATAAGGAATAAGTAATTTAAAACCCTAACAGCTTTGGTACTTTGATTTTCAATGTCTAATTTCTGAATGGACATGTTTTTGATAATTTATTTGATTCTTTTATATGAAAAAAAATGTAGTTCATAACAATTGTGGGATATTTAACACTAGCATTATTGTTGTTGTTTTTCTTTTTCAATATAAAAGCAAGCCCATTGTTGTATTGTTTATCTACTACTATGCTTCATTCTTCCAAGATGAATGGCAAGTGTATTTTCTAGAATTTTAACTGAGCCTTTTTATATGTTAATGCTCAACTTTCACTATGTGAGTGGGTGAACAGGCTGACCTAATATAATCATCTATGTGCCTTACATGTTTGAAAAAGTCTGTGATACACATTGGTTATCAATATTTTTTTAATTGGTTTGAGTTGTGGTGAATGTTAAGATAAATTATCTTTTCCATATTTAGTGCCAAACATACCACCCATGTAAAATCATATTTAGCTAAGTTCATGATTTGTTGGATTGTCATTCCTTGATAAGTGTAGAATTTTTCAAACATGATTTTATATTTATAGTCTAGTTATCATAATATGCATGTATCCACTTCTATTTTGTAATACCTTTGTTTTAAGAAATGATTATAGACTCCTTATTAAAGTAAGATGCCAGTGTGCAATATTTGTAGGTTAAGAATTATAAGTAGATGCACACAATTTCATGAAGACTAATTGATATTTTTATGCTAACTATATCTCGAATTAAGTATATTTCAGATTAAAAGGTCTAACAATAATTTTAATGCTGGCATGGAAACTAGAAAGTGACAAGTTGATTGATTAGCTATATTAGTAGTGTTCTCATTTGTACTGGAATACTTCTTGATTATTAACTTTATTGGCTGTTAAAATTCTGTTCAATATTATAAGAAAAAAAACCTGTTTCGAAAAAAAAGAGGGATTTCCATATTAAAGTCCCAACTATTAGCAAATATGGAATGGGCTACAGTACCTACTTATTAATAATAAAAAAAAAATTGTCACTAATTGTGAATGTAAGATAAAGTAGTTGAAACTGTCAACAACACTGACTCCGGCAACATGGACCTTGACAGCTTAGCTAATAGAGCTTGGCTTGCAACCTATGTTGGCAGTATTAGCAACTCGCTCATTGAATTTATTATTATTACTTGAATTATTATGAAACTTGTTAGGTTTACCGGTAAGGTTTGTTTGATTTGTGATAATTTTGTTCAAATGACAAATGGAACAAAATGTAATTGTAGGTTGTATTTACCTCATAGTTATTTATACATAACTTATGAGAGTTATGAGACTAAATTTACTGGCTGTTTGAAAGTTCAAAAACAAGAGTGCAGCCAAGATGATGAATTAGGTATTTATTATTTTTCCACATAGTTGAACTACTAACTCTTATATTAATTTAGTTTTTATATCTAAATGTTAAGAGGCAGATAAGTTTGATGAAACTCTTGGAATATAACTAAATAAATTATAATATAATTATATTATACTAATGTATTTATTGTTGTTTCTGATCCCCTCAGGGTATTTTCTATTATGAGATAAGACAAAAAGTAACACGGTATACAAGAGATTTACTTTATTATAAAATAATAAAAAACACACTTATAGTAATGATCACTTGTGACGTCGGGTCTTGCTGGTCACAGCAACGGGTGCAGTCATTGCATATGTTTTTTGTGACAGCTTGTTCATGTAGTATATGACGATTATCGAAAATATCAAACTGAAATAAAATAAAAAAACACATTAGCAGAAGGAATCATTTAAAACTTTCTCTATCCAAGAACACTTATTAGGTATCTCAGCCTTAATCACAAACACAATAAAATACGAACTTAATTGCTGATAAAATGTAAATGATACAACTTGCAATTTTGTATTGGCTTGCTATTGGTATTGGATTTAATTCTTAGTCAGGTAAAAGGATTGACCTCTGTAACTTAATAATTTGAATTATATTACCAACACTGCTCTGGGAGTGCATAGTGCATACAGAATTTAGTAAATAATATCCCATCCCACTGTAAAGAAAATGCCTACTAAGGAACTTGAAAGATATTAATACTGCTTATTAACAGATCTTTTTTAAAGCATCCTAAAACGAATCTGAAGACAGCTACAGCTATTTTCAATTTTCATTGTTTTCAATCTCTAGAATTGACAGCCAATATTTTATCCATCCACTCTTTGAATTGTTATTTTCATAGTGCCTTACCAAGTTGTGAAGCAGATCCTGTGTACCATTCCGGCAGCAATGAGTGATACTGCCATAGACAGTGCTATCTCGGGCAACTTCAGTTGGAAGTTCTTCCCAAACACTGTTGCTTCTAGATTACCTATTGCCTGTATCACTTTTAAGGAAATACATGCAAAAAATATGACTTCAAAAATCTGTAGAATTTTCAACTCAAGTATACTAGCAATAGAAATAACATAGTAGAAGTGGTTATAATTGGAATCAGCTTAATTTTACCATTAAGGGAATGGTAGGCACAATTGTTATTAAGTAATCATTTCACCGTGCGGCTCTGATCTTTTATTTGTAAAGGATACGGTAACGAAGAACATGAACATAACTGATCCAAGGTAGCCTCCGAATATAATAGTCATGGGTGACTTGACCAGCCAGGGTTTGTACATTTGCATCCCAGAAAATATGAGGAGGGTTAGTATCGAAGAGACGACGAAAGACGTCGCGCTATTCACTGCTAAAATAACAAAAAATAGCGTTGATATAATATTATCTGACAAACTATTTATTTACGATACAATTCTAAAAAGTTTATCATATTGTTACCCATGTTGCCTTTTTATTATATTGATACAATTGTTGTAAATTTATAATGCCGACAAAATCCCCATTCACCGCTTTTTGACATATACCATACGACCGACACGTCACGTCAGTTGCAAGTCAGTTGATGCCAAAACTTGACAGTTCGTTATCGGTTCCACCCACGTTCCACCAACAACGCAACGTTTTTAATGTGCCTCAAATATATTATTCAACTCTTACTCATGAACGTATGAGGACAGTATCTGGACAGGCCATGGTAATAATAATACCACGTGCGAGCGAGCTGGTAGCATACAAATCTCTATAAGTGTGACAGAAAGGGAAATATCATTCATTGTCCTTGTCATAGTTCCACTTTTTTTTGTTGGGCACAACTGATTTAGTATGAAGTTGTGCCCAACAAACCATTACCCGTCCAAATTTAGTAGGTTGTTTATGTCAAGTCATTAGCCATTTTAGGACCGGTTCTTAATTTAGCTGCATAAAAGCTTTTCCGTCCCTGACTGTGGCAACATATACAGCCCGTCCATAGTATTAATGACTAGGTTAATGACTCTTACTTGCTTGGGTGCCGGTTAATGTACAGCCATGATAATGCATGGCCCAATAATGTACAACCTGATAATCCGCGTCCATCATGTACTTGAGACCATAATTAGATTGGCCGGGCATTATTGGCTCCTTGCATGTGAGTGTAGAGGGCCTATAATTTACACGTCAATTTTTTAGAAGAATAATGAGTAAACAGATGGACTGATAAGAGATATATAACTTTAGTGATAACAATGTAGAGCTCTAATGTTAAATTAAATAAGCATATAAGTCATTCGTGGTAATTCTTTTATCGTATAGGCCGCCCATTTTATTGTTTTCGTTTGAATTACTTTGATATCAAGCATGTTTTTAAAATCATCTGCAGTAAAATTGGGCCGATCTATTACAAATTGCTGTAAATACGTAAGTAGCAATTGTTAAAAACATTGGAATGTGGATTACAAATAAAAGCCGAATATAACCAGCGAACATTTTCATTGATATTTATTAGTTCCGGGTTTTATACAGACAAAAATACCAACCTGCTTTTGGATAATTGTAAGTTGAGAATAACAGATTCTGGAATTTGTCTGATATGTAATGAACAGTGATCGTAATTCGCATTTTTATATAGTGAAGGTGCAGTTGTTAATGGAATTGGTATTATGACAATGACAATCAAAATTGTTGATTAAGGTTAATATTAAAGTTATTAATGCTAATTATGCTAATGCATAATAATGCATAATGCATAACGGAATTGGTATAAAGAATTTCAATCCTAATGGATTGAAATTCTTTATACCAATTCCGTTAACAACCCTATGCTGTGCCAAAAATGCTACAAAAATTACGGTCTCTGTCATATCAGACAAATTCCGGAATCTGTTATTCTCAACTCACAATTATTGAAATTTAACATGAAAAGAAAAAAAAAATAGAATAAGGGCATAAGAAAATTAGACCCTCCTACATCAGTATCTAAAAAAGGGTCTAACTTGTTTAATGCCCATATTCTTTTAATTATTTTTTGCATCTTTTATAGGGTTCCGTTGTCAACAAGGAACCCCTTATAGTTTCTTTCTTCTTCTTCCTTATAGTGTCATGTCCATCTGGAGTCTGAGGCTTAGCTCAGTAAACCTTACCATAAAGCGGATATTTGGCATGAGTATATAAATCAACAACAAACCGGTAGAACGGTACGGCTTAAACTCCTGGTGTGGGGTATTGTTTATTTATTTATTTATTGTTGGACAGGTTTAGATGTAAAAAAGGCAGACAGGCAACTATGGAACCTTACCCTGCGCGTGCCCCGACACGCACTTTGCCGGTTTCTATTCATTATAGCCTGAAGGCACTGATATGGTAAATATTAATTTGAAGTCAAATTTATTTCATTCCAGAGTAGTAAAGCTCCTGAGGTCCGAATCTATGAAGTGGGTGCTAGGGATGGTCTGCAAAATGAAGCCAAGTTTGTTCCCACTGAATTTAAAGTCGAGCTTATTGGTAAATTGTCAGCTGCTGGTATCAAAGACATTGAATCAGCTAGGTAAGTTTGATTAGTGGACAACCGGAATAGCCTAGTGGCTAGTGGCGCTGCCTATGAGGCTGAAGTCTGGGGTTTGAATCCCGTTTAGGGCAATATTTGTTATGAGCTTGAATGTATTCAACCTATCACAGGCTCACATCTCATAAACCCCCTACTGGACTCAATTAAGTATCTGATACAATGTAAATATATTTTGAATACTTTTGCCGAATAATTGAACCAAAGTTCTGTTACAAGAAAAAAGTTGTGTAGAGGAAGACCTGCATTGAAGGAATCAAAATTACGATGAATGAATAGAGTTTTATTAAAGGTTAATCAACAGTTAAGTAACTTTTATTGATATCTACTAACAAAAGGTTGTGTATTGCCGTGCTGCCATGCTTAAATGAGACTTGTGTTGTGTGGTCCTGCTTTATATATGTCTCCAGATCTAAGTACCTGTATGATGCTAGAAACTGTGTAAATAGTAGTATTCTTTCTTATCCCAAACAGTTTTGTTAGCCCCAAATGGGTGAAGCAAATGAGTGATGGTGCAGAAGTTATGAAGACCCTTAAAAGGGAACTTGGGATCAACTATCCTGTGCTCATCCCTAACATAAAGGGCTATGAAATAGCCGTAAGTATCAAATACAAAACTGAAATCTCTTCCTCAGATGCTGCATCAATTATTAGTGAAACTGGTCACATTCATATTTTCCGTTGGAACCGTTTCGTGGCAATGCTGTCTTCTGTTTTGTATTTAATTTAATTTGTGTGCATGTATGTGCTGTTGTCATGAATAAATCTTATTCCATTCTATTCTATTTGAAGATTACCTGTGTTAAGTTGACAACAAGAGCAAGAGACAGTGCAGAGGGGCTACCGCGAAGTGAAAACGAACTGCGTTCGAGTAAGTACCTATCTCCCTCTCTGTCGCTCGAACTAGCAAGTGCAACGGCAATACCTACACCATCGAAATTCGTTTTCGTTTCGCGGTACGGCCTCAGGTCCCTCACTCTCAACAGCGAATCCTCGGGTTCTCCGTGGGTTCTCCTAGCTACTGACACTAAAATCATATTTTTCATTACATAGTAGATACTTACCTATTTCCCATACTAAGGGTTGGTTGTACCAAACCGTCTGTAATCGTAAGCGGTGTTTGTTAAACCTGAGGGGCTACCGCGAAGTGAAAACGAACTTCGTTCGAGGATCTCCCTCTCTGTCGCTCGAACTAGCAAGTGCGACAGACATGGAGATACACGAACGAAGTTAGTTTTCGTTTCGCGGTAGGCCCTCTGGATGGAAAATTTGACAAGTTTCTACCTATGGGATGACAATATATCGTCATCCCATAGGTAGAAACTTGTCAAGGGTAGGGCATGGTGACTAAAAATTTTTTATGATGTCATTCGAACCAGTTTTTAGAGAGGAACAAATGTTTGTATGGGAGCAACTACAATTAAAGAACATAAATACCCAAAAAATTGGGACAAAGATTGACCTCGCTGGCGGCAGCGCAAAACGCTTCATACTGATAGACGGACAGGTATGACGTCACAACGTCATTAGTTAGTAGGTACAGAGTACATGTATCGTTGTATGGAAAATCAGGTAATTTGTTGTTTAGGTCGCGAAATACTGCGTTTCACAACTATGTACTTGTCATACAATTTTGTTTCTATAAAAGCGTACCGTCAAACCTTAGAACTTTGCCGTTCGGATATAGCTTTGCCCACCCCGTCACATTTCACAAAAACCGTAATATCCCAACACTAGCTGAAGATGTACACTTTTTTATAATCTGTGATTGAAAGCCAAGTATGAAGCGGACAACACTAGCCGGCTGACCGGTCCGTACCTGTCGTCAGTTGCGCGTGAGCAAGCTTTGAGTACAGACGTGTTTTTTTGCGGGCCAAATAGTACTCGAAAACTTTAGTTGTATCTCGGTAACGGAAACTCGTACAGGTATGTGTTTTTGACTGTGATTATTATATAGTTAAATAACGTCATGGGTGGGAGCTTATCTCTGAATGTTTATTAGTTTTGTAATTATGGCGATGGGCAATGTCATAAGCAGATTTTCGGCTACTGAATATGACTTTGCCCGGCCAAATTGGACCCTTAGGGTTGTCACCCAAAAGTTATTTTAAACAAGTTGGTTTTTACATATGTTCGTATGACAGGTTGATCGTACGGACCGCTTCGACCCGAGTAGGGTCTATCTTAACTGCACGAGTAATTATTAGGTGCTTACCTATGAAATTGTCGTTTGTTATTAATTTTTTAATGATAACTGCGAAAAAAGTGATTCTAAAGCCAATTGACATTTTTTTACGTTTATCTTCTTAATGACAATAATTGTTACAGTACAAGAATTTAAATTGTTTACAGTAACGAGAAAAAATTGTGCTAAACTCATAACTCTACCTATTAACTTTGCGTAGTCGGGTAAAATCAAAACTGACAACCCTAGCACTATGAGATTTTAGTATGGAGAGTGCAGGATTTCTGTTTGTGACTTCGCCCAGTTCAATGTTGTGAGAGCTATTGTGCTTTAGGGAAATATTATCAGATGAAACTAAAATATAACTCTTCTGCATTATAGTCCTTAACTACACTAAGCATAAGTTTGAAAATGCCAGAGCAAGAAACACTTCCACAAAATGGGCAATGACGTAATTTTTTAATTTTTTTGGCCCGGCACTTAGATTGCGATTTTCCCTAATAAAGACGCTTGTTTTTGAACTAGAGTCCGGACGTATGTAAAAAAGGGCCCACAAAATTGTATATGTTACTAATAAGTTTTATAAAATAACACAATAAACTAGTGAAAAATTCAAAAATTTCCAAAAAGCGGACAAAGTTATACGGTTTTACGGTAAGGGTTTATTGGTAACTTTAAATTTACTCTTGGACAATTAAAAAAATGCATATTTTACCTAAACTTTCAAGGGGCAAGGGTTATATTTTATAATTTATACTTTATTACGATGATTTGATGGTTTACTATCCATTTAGCATCACTCATTACTACGTTATCAATTTGACCATGAGGCACCATGCCTATTATGCCAGCGGCATATTTAACGTTGATCGGTCTGTAATAGTATGTTGGTGCAACCCACCCTAAGTGATATCATTTTAATATAATCAGGGGCGGCTTTACCTATAGTGCAGGGGTTGCGTTGCACCCAGGCGCACGGTCCTAGGGGGAGTCGAGCGCCACTCGCCCCGACTCGTTCGCTAGCGCGCGCTAGGGGAGGTTAGTGCTAGAGGGCGCTACGGTGATGATTACACCCGGGCGCGACATGGGCTAGAGGCGCCTCTGAATATAATATTAGGTAGGTGTACCTACTTAACACCACTGACGTACCTACAATACAATCTTGTTATTCTTATCGACAGAAAAAATGCAACATTGAGGAAATAGCTATATTTCCCTCGGCTTCCGAGTCATTTTCACAAAAAAACCTGAACTGCTCGATGGAAGAGGGCCTGCAGAGGTTCCGAGCGGTGGCCGAGCAGGCCGTGGAAGACGGCAAGCGGGTGCGGGGCTACCTCTCCTGCGTCGTCGGGTGTCCATATGATGGACCCATAGACCCTAAAATCATTGCCAAGGTAATTATATTAGTTACCTATACCGTGACGTGATGTCCAACGGGTATCCATTTTTATAATGCAAATGTGTTTCGCGCTGAACTGATTATTAATTAACTTTGGTATGAAGAAGATACCTTATTATCGTTTATTAATGTAGCCTACTTTATAAACGGGGTGGGGTGTTTATAGTCTATATGTCGGCGGCCGATCGTAAAATCCGCCAGGTCACGAAATTCCTAGGCGTATCGTGAAACGCCGCCATTGAAATGTAAGAAAGCCGAATGAAATGGCGGCATTTTACGATCGGCCGCCGACATATACGAAAACGGCACTCTCGAGGACCGACTAAACTGTTTCCTCTTCCAAAATGTAACCTATGTAAACCAGTTTTCAGGGGCAAAGAGAGTATTCCTTATTTATTTTTAACCGACTTCAAAAAAAAGGAGGAGATTCCTAATTCGGCTGTATTTTTTTTTAATTATTATTATTATTTTCAATGTTTGTTACCTCAGAACTCCGTCCGTCATTGATGAGCCGATTCGATTTTTTTTTTCAATTATGTACTTAAAAGTGATAAAGTACGTCACAGGTTCTGATAAGATTCCGTTGAAATAGGAACGAATGAAGTGCCATTGGTGATGATCTTGGGGAATCGATGGAAGTCCTCAAATATTATCGGCCCACATACAGCGATTCGGTTTTTTTCTATAGTAATCAACGCATTTGCTATCGGAAATCAGTTCACGTGGTAAATTGTAAAAAAAAAGGAAATGTTCTCGTCGTTTCTTGGCGGAGTACTAAATTGAAGTCGGTTAAATTTTGTTTTTAAAGGAAATTATGTTAACTAGTATACATTCAGATCAAGAATCGAGTTAAGATGATATTGTGCACAATAATCTAATTTCTACATGAGTTCCTACATTGACATCTTCTGGATAGATGTCAGAGGAGCTACTGGCCATGGGCTGTTACGAGGTGTCCCTGGGGGACACCATCGGCGTGGGTACTCCGGGCTCCGTGCGCAGGCTGATGAAGGAGGTGCTCACCGTGGCAACGCCCGACAAGTTCGCGCTGCACTTCCACGACACATACGGGCAGGGGCTCGCTAACGTAGTGGCTGGCTTGGAGGTAGGTGTACCAAAGTCTATCTTCCTGGGTAGGTATATGTCAGAGGAGCTGCTGACAATGGTTCATCACGAGCTATCGAGGCTACCATCAGCGTGGGTACTCCTGGTGGTGCTCGCCGTAGCCTCGCCCGACAAGTTCGCGCTGCATTTCGACATATAATGGTAGGGGCTCGGTAACTTAGTGGGTTGGAGGTAGGCACACAATAGTACATTGTTTAACGAAGGGCGTAAGTGGAACATTGCTAACAAGAGTCTATCAGAAGCCCGACGCCGAAGGCGGAGGGCTTTTGATGACTCGAGTTTGCAATATTCTTACGCCCTCGTGTTATACACAATGTTTTTCATCACATTTGCGAGGAAACAAATAAATTTTAGATGAAATTAATACAAATCGTAATAAAAACTGCAACATGTCAGTCGTCCATTTTGAATTTGACGTGAGGCGCGTATGGCAAAGAACCTTCGGTATACAGCCACGATTTGAAAATACTTAAAAACATTATACGAGCAAGTGTGATGAAAAATACATTTGTAATAAATACTAAACATTAAATTGCAGCCAAATTTAATATAAAGATATGTTTTATACACATTAAAAGTTAGTTGTAGTAAACTTTTGAAGATATGAAATACACCTTGGCTGATTGGAAACATCCTCAGTCCGAAGTGAAGTATGAGTGGGTTCTATATTTTAAAACTAAACTTAACACCCCGTGGGAGGTAAAACGGCTATAACTGCTCTGTACGCTCGCAAGTAATAACGCCATTGACGAGCAAGTGTGATGAAAAAGTTAAAATGTCTTCTTGGGTCAGAGGAGCTACGGTCATGGACTGTTACGAGGGGGTTACTAATGTGTTGCATAAAATTGATTGTCATAATTTTATTTTGCATGACAGCCCATGGCAGAATCATCATTTCACTGAATTACCTTTCTCATAAATTTCATTGCATACAGTCATTTCGCATAACTTCCTTTGGCAGAATAATACATTGGCATCATGACGATTGTAATAATAGTCCTATGATCGAATAATCGTGTCACCGAAATTTGTATCACATAATATTCAGCTGGCATACTGTCATTTGGCACAACGTTCTTTGGCAGAATCGTACAATGGCTTCCTAATCTATTCCTATTATTGATATTAAAACAAGTTTTCTGCTCTTTTATAAGAAAAAACACTCGAAGACGGAAGCGGGAGCAAAGCTCCCGCTTTCGTCTTCTATTAACCTATCCGCGATCCAAGTCGGTTTTGCCACTAAGTCCCTGTTCCCTACTGTCTACGTGATTCGTGAAATTCCGTAGTAATAGGTATTGTACAATTTCTCGCTTGGCTCGTGCGTTTTAGGGTCGTCGCTTCGCTCGTCGTACCTACACCTACCTGCCTTAGAACGCTTTCCGCGCTAGTTGTCACCTAGAGCAGCACGGTTCAATATTTGTACGGCTTCGGCGAAACGTATATTCTGGCACATAAAATTATGCAAAAATAAAGTCGGCGATATTAGTTGTATGCTTCAAGAAATTCGGCGGAATATACGTTCTGCTGCGTAAAATTCAGCGAAGTAAATTCGGCCATATTACTATTCTGTAATTCAAAATTCTGCCAAATGAGTGTTATGCGACATGATAGTTATGCTAAGTATATAATTATGCTAAATGTTAAAGTATCATTCGGCTAAAAATGTTTCTGCGATAACTGTTATGCGGAGTGTATTTCGGACAATCGATATTATGCCAGATAAAGGGAACCCGTTACGAGGTGTCCCTGGGCGTGGGCACTCCGTGCTCCATCCACAAACTGATAAATGAAGTGCTGGCCCTGGCGTCGCCTGACAAACCGCTGCACTGCCTGACTGATACGTACGGGCAGGTAAAAAAGCTATACTTAAGTCATCTATCAACAATCACGTATCTTCTTTGTTATTTGCAGTCATTTTTGTTATCATAAGTCTTGACTTTGATTATTTTATTACGTAATTATCGTAGGCACTCCCATCCAAATATGTAAATTATAAAAAATCTATTCGAAATTTTAATTGGAACGCATTTTCTCTATCAAACTTATGAATGGTTGACTACTTAGCTAATGATCCCATCATTTATTAAATTGGCATCAATCTAATAAGCTCGTTCACTGGAGTTATTACCGCAAGATTACGTCATCATAATTATTATTCATTTATTATGTATACACATTTGTATGGGCAGTGTGTTGTGGTGCGTTCCGTGGGTCACGTACGGTGCTGTCTGAAAATCAGCGGTGTAGGTGTCTGTCTGACACCTCGGCATAATGCTGAGACAGCGACCGATTCGCTGCCGCGAAGACACACACATTCTGTGTCAACTGTATTGTTTCTGCTCCCTTTGTCTCTGTTTGTCTTTTGTGTAGTGAATAAATGTCTTCTTTCTTTCTTTCATTGATATAAAAGATAACTTGTTCCGCAGTTCGGCTGCACGACCGTGGACTCGTCCATCTCCGGTCTGGGCGGTTGCCCGTACGCGCGCGGCGCCAGCGGCAACCTCGCCACCGAAGACCTGGTCTACTTCCTGTACGGTCTCGGCGTCAACACCCACATAGACCTCGTCAAGCTGGTACAAGCCGGCCGGTATATATCCAATTTCCTAGGAAAACCCACGGACTCCAAAGTGAACAGAGCGTTGGGCGACAGGTTCAAGAACCACAAAGATATCGTCCGAATGGCAGCTTGTGAACTTTAGCACGTAACTCGTGCTTAACGATATGATAATGTAAATATTTAGGTAGGGTATGTACCAATACCTAGGACTAGATACAATGTTATGTCTATGTGAATAATAATGATGCAAATATGTACATAGATACAATACGAATACGATTATTAAAGTTTTGAATGCTTATCACATTGTTGTTTACTTGATGTTCATGATATCGGTGCGCGCCGTCCGATACCTAAAGTAATACAGGTTTTTATCATTTATCATGTGGAGTGGGTACGGCGCGTCTCCCCGGCCGCGCCGCGCCGCGCGCCGCCACTAGAGATGCGTGCGCGCACCGAGCTACTCGCATTTATATTAAATTGACCTTACTTACTTGTGTTGGAGGTCGATAAACCTTAACATATGAATCCAGTGTTCCACCGGCCGCCGTTCGTTCCAGTGCAAGTGTACTCCTAGTGTTCATAATATTTATGGACCATGTCGAACTCCGTCGAAGTTACGATAAGCTCGGAGGTCAAAATCGGCGGCGCTAACCCGTGTTTTATTATAGCAGAAGTCGGACAAAACCACCAAGGTGACATTGAAATAGCAAAAAAGCTAATAAAAGCAGCTAAGGTAAGTGTTTACTTCCTTAAATATGTATTATCAAATGAAGAATCACTGCCGGACAAAAGAATCACTACCTAATGATAATGAATAATAAATAAATAAAACGGGACTTGTTAGTAAACAACATATGCAAAATTTTCCGTCCACTATCTTAATTTCACTGCAAAGCTATTATTGGATAGTAGAACTTTTAGTTTCCTTTGCCTATTTAGTTTAAAGTAGGTATAACCTGTCAATAGCTGCCTCGGTATATTTCATTTAGTAGAAGGCCTGTAAGTACTTTCACTTTCTTTTCTGACGACTTGTTTACACACTGCTGCCAATGTCGAGTTGTTTTTGTCCGTGATTCGATCACAAATAGATGTTGGATACCAGTAGAATTGCGGCAGAATTCGATTAACACATCATTTGCGTCGCAAGGGTCAAAACTACGTTGAGAGACGCATTAAAACAGTATAGATTAGAAGTCGTTAGCACGTCTTTGTTTACTTCATTGTAGGCCTTTAATGTTCCTTTGTATGTAGATATCCACCTATATAACACTTCTGCCCGTCTATCTACATGTAGGTACTACCTATGACGTCATTATTGATGTAAAACATGTAACTTTAAGTCTTTATTTATTTATACTTCTGTGTTATTTTATGGACACTTCTGTGTAGGTACCTAAGCAGCATACTTTGGTAGGTACCTACCTACCTAAATTTAAGGTGGATAGGTGTGGATGGCAGTAAAACTGCATATTGAAAACCTCAGTGTGTCGATAAAATGTAGGTAGGTAGGTACCTACATCCTCTTTAAAGATAAATACACCTAAGTGCCTATTTATAGCTGGAGACTTCGTGTTAAAGTTTGTGCTTGTCAATGTCCTGCACCAGATAAAACCGGAATGATCCAAACGTAAAAAAGCCCGCCAATTAGTCGCGGCTGTACAATATAAATGACAGAATAAGTAATCACCCAAATGATTTATTTAACCTTAGATGGCATATAAAGACTAACCGACCGACTCTTCATTTAGGTGCATGGTACATATTAAGTACACGCTATATTTAACACATTGGACACCGCGTACCCGACTCTCGGGCACTCGTAAACTTTACTCAGATGCCGGCATACCCGAGAGTCGAGCACGAGCTATAAACCCTCACGCGACGCCAAAGTACCCGACAGTCGAGCAAGCTTTGCATCTTCGCTACCTCAGGGCTGCCACTGCCTGTCTTCTGATTATTATGTACTTATGTTGTCTAAAAGTTGGTACAGTTGATTATATTTTATTACTTCACTTTGTATTTTTATTTACTTTACCTAAGCAGCAGCAGATTTAATTTTATGCACGTATACGTTACTTGTAAAGTTACTTGGCACAGCCCTGAGCGTCCGCCGCATGCCCGACTAGCGGGTTCGCGGCGTCCGGCATTGAGTTGCACGTCGTTGCTCGACTAGCGAGCTCTGTCGGTTTCTGGGGTATTGTTCGGAATTTTGCTTGGTTGCGAAAGTGTTAACTTTGGCATTAATTTCCAACGTCATAATTTCAGGAAGCAGGTGCCACTTGTGTCAAATTTCAAAAGACATGTTTAAGAGAGAAGTTCACACAGAAATACCTGGAGCGGCCGTACGACAATGCCAACTCTTGGGGCAAAACCTATGGAGACCACAAGAAGCATTTGGAGTTCTCGGAAACCCAGTACAGGGAGCTGTTCAAGTATGCACATGAAATCGGCATCTTGTGCACTGCTTCTGCCATGGACATGGTAAGAGGAATTCTGTTTCAAAAAGCTACTGCCAACTGATGTTAGGTACTCACGAAACTTGTAGGTACATACCTACATACAAGGTTTTTCCCGGTGACCTAGAGTCATGAAATTTAGCAAGGACAGATTTTTCTATTACAAGTTAAGGAAACATTCCGATAGCTGTGAATTAGTAACTATACCGCATAACGCCACAAAACGACTGTTTATGTAACTTCTATACTACACTACTACGGTGGCTAACAAGCTTACGGCCTACCTAAGGGTAAGCAGACACCGTAGCCTATGGAGGTTTGCGGCTCCAGACGAATCACAAGCGCTTTGCCAACCCTTTATTGATTTGAGGATTCGTTGTGTTGACGTCTAGGAACAAATACAGGTCCCTCACTCCACAGAGCGTATACTCTAGTGCGCCGATCCGACTCGCACTTTGACGGTTTTTTATTAAAGTTACATACTTAATAACTACTTACCAAACACGATATTAACGGCTCTGATTGCAGGTATCCTTCGATTTCCTAGTAAACTTGAAAGTACCTTTCGTCAAAATCGGGTCTGGCGACTCGAACAACTTGTTGTTCCTTAAGTACGCAGCGTCGAAGAAGATTCCCCTCATCATCTCCACCGGCATGGTAGACAAAACCGCAGTGAAGACTATCTACGACATCGTATCCGCTCAGCACAAGCAGTTCTGCCTGTTGCACTGTGTCTCTGCTTACCCTGTGCCATTTGAGGACTGCAATCTGAGCGTTCTGCAAGATTACAAGAACACATTCGACATTCCCGTCGGGTACTCCGGGCAGGAGTTAGGTACGGCCGTACCTTTGGGTGCAGTTGCGTTAGGAGCTAAGGTTGGTAAAACTATAGGTACTCTACTCTTAAGGGTCGAACACACAGCACTGTCGCGGGCGCGCCGCGCGATATTTCCCTACAAGCCGTCAAACAGGCTGCGCCCCGTCGGCAACGCGCCCCGCTTCTGTCGCGCCCCGCCAGCAACCCGCCGCGCGCCAGCGACGGTTGCGCCGCGCGACCACCACGGGCGCGCGGCGCGTCGGTGTGACGTCAGACAGCGCAGCGCGCGGTCCGTACGTAGTGCTGGCGCGTTGATGGCGCGATGCGCGCGTGCTCTGTGTGACCGGCCTTCCCGCGCGCATCACGCGCTCCTCAAGCGCCGCTACCGCCCCGCTGGCAGTCTGTTCGACCCTTTACCTACTGCCTAGCTAAATAATTCCACCACTATCACCATACCTACATAACGACGATGCCTACCTAATTCTTCAAATTGACTGTCAATTCATAGAACTTTTAAATCGTGTTGCAATGCATCAATAAAGATCGTTTAAATGAACCCCGATAAACGCTAAGTCACAGGATACCTCGTATCTCGTATCAGACGATGTTCTATATCTCCAATAGAAATCCCAGTTTGTGTTTTGTCCATAACGTCAGGTAGGAGAAGAGAAGCACGCGTCTTTGTGAATGATCTATCAAGTAATTTTGGGTTCATGATCCGGAATGACAAAAAGCGAAGAAGATACTTATGCTGAACAACATTTTCCATGAGACCAACCACGAAATCGCAAAAAAAATCTGCTATTCCATAACATTTACTCTCACATCTCTTATTTTTTCGTGGTTAGTCCCACTAGAAAAGTGGTTCAGTATGACCACGACCATCTTCATCACATTTCCGTACATTTGTCATTCCTGACCCCTTAACACACTAAGTTTTATGTCAGACATAAAGCATTTGTCCCTCTTGCACTCGCATATTTGCCAGAATGGGACGAATGCTTTATGTCCGACATAAAACTTAGTATGCTAGGGGGTCTGATAATGACCTCAAAGTCACCCAGTATACTCAAATACCCACCTATCGATGGTACCAATTCAGCACGTAATATTGCAGGTGCTGGAAAAGCACATAACTCTGGACAAGAGCATGAAGGGCACGGACCACGTGTGCTCTCTGACGCCGGCCGAGTTCTCGCAACTGGTGCGCGACGTGCGCGTCATCGAGGCCTCGCTTGGGACGCCTATCAAGAAAGTGGTCACTTCAGGTACGAGTTTGACCTATATTTTCTATGTAAGGTACGGTCGAGGAAAATGAAGGTTTGGCACATGCCAACTCTATTTGAATGACGTTAAGGTCCAAAAGTCCTAAACATTCAATTTCCTCGACTGTGCAACTTAAGAGTAGTACACGGTGACATTTTGCAGCGCTGCTACTGCGGCGATCTACGGCTAGTGTCGCGCGTCAGTCGCGCGCTTTCACCCCTGCAAACCGTCGCCGTGTGTAACCACTGTAGCCACTGTTTACCTGTGCGACATTCTCTGGTTGGCTAATTAAGGAAGAACAGAGACGTGAGTCCTATCGCGATTTTACCCGGTTTAACTTTGGCGTCAAATCCTAAGTGAATGTTTGGTCTTTCGTTAATGAGTTACTGTTCTTATCGGCTAAAAAATATCGGTAGCTGTGAACTTTAGCATAAGTCTATACATACAAATACGACTAGTCACAGCACATTACATCAGATCAAAAGTGTAGGTAGGTATAATAGAAATTCACGGACACTGCCGACAGGCAGGCATGGTGTCACTGAACGTGTAACGTGTAACAATAGTACATTACTGCAGCCGCCGGGAAAGAAGGTCTTGCCGGGTGAGTAGGTATAGACGGCCGACCGTAGGGAGGCCGGATAGTGATACCTACGAAGCCGGCAAGCCCTTTTCACGGCTAGGCATGTATAGTGCTTTTCTCGAACATATGCAATGAAATAAGAAATATCACCACTCAAAAAACCAACCTGTATTTATGTACTTGTCCTTCGATTTTGGCGGCAACAAGTTATATTCATGGCTAATTCGGCCTCCGCCCTCAATTCCGGCGGAGTACAATTAGTTTCTTCGTCGCTGTTATCATCGGAACTCATTTTGAAATTTTATTCCAAAAGACTTTTCATTTTCCCTCCAATCCCTACATAATGTTTTTTTACGGAAGTCGTCCGTATTACGCGTGTGTAGTGTTCGAATAGACCCTATTAGGGCCATTATACACAAACTGGATAATGAGAATCTTAATTTCTATAATAGTTAAAATAAATGCAGATGGTAATATTGTCTATGGTCTCTGGTGTCTTACAAATAGACAATATTTTAAATTAATTCATCAACACATTGAATCATACAGATTTCTATTATTAAATCAGTTCGTGTGTAATAGGCATTACCGCGGATAAATTTTAATCCAATAACCATTCAGCTCCTCGAAAAAAAAAAAAAAATATAATTCAGCTGTTTAGCATGTTCATGAACACAAACGCCATATTTAGGCAAAATTAAAAAAAAATACTTCCCGGCCTAGGCCTTCAATTTTGTATGAAATTGCTTTACAGTTCTCTCGAATTGTTCCGCCCGAAATGTGATACTTCGAAGCCTGTTATGACGCACGTAACGACGACATTTCATTGCATGTTTGAGAAAACACCATTAAGCATATCGAGGATTCCGTTCCGACGACAGAAAATGTCGAAACACGGCACAGGCATAGCTAGGCTGTCTTGTTGGCCGCTAACGGCAGCCCAACTGAGATGGCTATGGAGTTTAAAAGATAGATACATTTCTGTAGCACAGGTGGATCTAAACCCTTATTAGTTATCATTGAAAGCGTAGGTAACTATTTCCTTCAAATAACTATATTTAAATAGTGATATTTTCGTTTCAGAAATTCCATGCATCGACAAACTTCAGAAGTCATTAGTGATGGGCAGTACGAAGAACAAAGGAGAAATTTTGTACCCTGGAGACGTGAAGATTAAGGTAGCGGAGCCGAAAGGGCTCAACGCATTGCACTTCGAGGGCGTCATATACAAGACACTGGTGTGCGACAAGAAAGAGGACGAGCCGTTGCACGAGGGCGACTTCTGCTAATGGCTGGTGCCAAATTGGCATAAAGTCAGTTCCATAATGCCTGCAATGCAACACACTGACGTGGCCTGCGGTGACGGACAATAGGAAATTTGACAGCTAATTACAATTAGGAGGATAACTGACATTTTATCACGCCAGGTGGCGCATAAGGATCTGTACCCAGCATTGACATAAGAACTGTCAAATCGCATACATTATTTACAAGTAGTTTTAAAATTTCGCATTTTTCTCAATGTAGTGCGCCAAATTGTAAAAATAGAGGAGCTCACTTATTTCCCAAGGATCCAACACGCAGAAAACGTTGGGAGAATGCATTGCGCATCAATAACTTTAGGGCAAGTGATACAGCCCGATTATGTGCGTTATTACAGCTTGAAGAACACTTACAGTCATAAACGAGTACATTTTAAGCTGTTAATCGCAAGGATTACTGAAAATATCGCAACCACACACTTGACACGAAACGTAAACAAGGTACAGTCGATTGCAGCGCCATCTGCCTTAAGCTATTTTACTATTGTCCGCCGCGGCCAGACCGCGCCAGTGTGATGCAGGCTTAAATGTGTCTAAATGTCAAAAGATCAAGAGAGCACATGTTAATTTGTCAAATACCATATAGACTTACCACTCTTGCCATGTGATAGGAGAGTAGGTTAGCGGTCCAATTCCGTTCACTGTTGGAATAATGCCTTAGAAGTTTACATAGATTTTCTCCAATGATTATACTACCAAATTGTATAATGTCGCACTGTTCAAGGCGATTTTCTCCATGTTACCTTCTCCTTTCAGCGTTCATTCCTTCAAAAAGTATTTTTTAAAGACTTATATTAATCAAGTAATCAGTGGACGTGGCGCAAGCAACATCTTCTGCCAGCATCTCCTGATGTTGCCTCGTAGAGAGGCGAAACACTTGGCGAGGTTTTGTCATTTTTTGTGGTCGTTTGCTGTAATTATTTTCATGTTTGCACGTCTGGAGGGAGAATGCGCCATTAATGCAAAAATATGCAAATAGTTGCATCTCATCTTCGCTGATAGACCAGCACGTTTTTTTAGCGGAATAGCAAAGGAATATTGCGGATATACTTCGCAACTTAACTTATATTGATGAAAATATTCACTCTAATTATAAAAAAATACACTAAAACGAAACAAATAATCAGAGATTTTACCCTATCCTACACTATACTATTAAACGAGCAATAATTAGAATAGAATAGAATAGAATAGAATAGAATCATATTTACTCATGGCAACAGCACATACATGTACATAAATCAAAAAAACAGAATGGTAGACAAATTGCCACGAAATGGTTCCATAATACATTACAATACATTTATCACGTTCTTGAAAACGGCTCTAACGATTTCAATGAAGCGTGGAATGCTGGGGTTTACGGGAGCGAAAAATCGATCTAGCTCGGTCTCATGTCTGGAAAAAAATATTGTCTCCGTATTTTCTTTATTATCACCCGAGCAGTGCCCGGGACTTCGTATTATGTGTCATAAGACAACTCAAGAATCCCTACCCTTAAGCTAATGTTAGTTTTATAAAGACGTCATAAAATTATGCTTGAGCATGCTCAGGCATACCTACTGTGTATATAAGTATATAGTCCATAGGATTAAGTTAAAAACAGTAGGTATCTGTACCGGCCTGCACATACCTGTGTATAACCATTTTAACAATAAGATAGAAACGTATATTATTACCAGAAACAATGACATGCTACGAATTTATATACCTTAATGTGAGAAGTTATATTATAATATATAGCTGTATTAATCGCATATTGCTGAATTGTTTAGTAAATTAATAACCCATTGAAAATACTCGATAAATGAATTAAAGTCTAACATTTTGTTATAATATGACTTTTTTCTTCACCAAGCCCTCTCCATCGTTAGTACAAATACATAATACAATGTCATACGCGTAGTAATTTTCGGCATAAACAGCTACCTATTCTTGTTTATGAGGCATGGGTGGCGTGGGTCGATGTTTAAAATAGAGTACTAAACTGAAAAAATATCGGGCACCCGCACGGTTTATCATGACGTCAACGCTCATTCATAAAGACCGTGACGTGCCATTCGTGCGCGCCGGTTTCATACCCAAATAGCTCTAAAGGCTATTTTGGAAAAAAATGCGGTTCCGGTGTGCTATGCGTTAGATATTGCAACGCAGTGCATCGGGCGGATCGTTCAGCCGCGGAGCTCGCCGAGCCGGAGTACCTAATTGACGAGCGTTTTATTAGCGAGTAAGTTTTATTTTGGTTGTCGTCGGGAGCGAGAAGGCTCGCGGCGCGCCTGGCCGCGGCGCGGTGTGGTGTAACAGGGCTAAGTGGCGCAGCAGGCTGCGCAGAGCGAGTTGGCGCGCTGCCCGGGCGCGCGCCAGTCCCCGGCTCGCCGGCCCCGCCGCCGCCTGCGCCCGCGCCGCGCCACACGAACGACACGCACGACACGACTCCAGCACGTCCGCTCTCAACTCTCCTCCGACTCGCGGCGCACTCGTAAATTAAACGCGTCGCCTGCGAGTTTCCCGACATAAAAATACTTTCTCCGCTGTTCTAGTACCGACTGTTTACGCGCCTAGTCTGAGAAATAGTGGCGAGAAGCTGCCGATTTAGGTCGCCCGGTTCAGTGCTAAGCGGCGGGATATTTTTATTGCTACTATTGGGTGCAGACGTACGAACGCCCGGAGCACGTTACTAGTTAAATAAATTATTATTTATAGCGTAGAATCGTAAAGCTCATTCCATAAACATAATAGTAATCCCTAAACGTATCTATTGCTGGATGTGCATAGTGCGACGTCGAATGCGCACAACAGGATTTACAGTGATTGACTTTGTTAAACAACTATAATGACGCGAGACGGAAGAACGATGTTTTAAGTGGTATGAGTTGTAATTGCTGCATTTAGGTGAAATCGTTGACATTTGTTTAGTGCATTTCTGTGAGGTGTGGTGCTGTGAAGATGCATCATTTGTACGTGCAAAAAGGGGACCCGCTGTGCCCGCTGGGGTTCCACCCCCAGGTGCGGTGGCCGACGCGTTGCAAGCGCTGCTTTCGCGACTACAAGGAGCACGGGGGCGGTGGCGGCCGCGGCAGCACCAACCGCGCCGAAGACTTCACCGCCTCCACTCCCAGCCTTTCCAGTTGGAGCTCGCCAGCGTCACGGTAACGTTATCTCTTCCATTCCCTTGTACTTCAAAAGGTATCGCAGCCTGTATCGCTTCATGACATGTTAGCTAGGCTACGATTAATTCTAAATTTCACTGTATACTGTAGAACAAAGCTTAAACGTCAACTGGGATGACTTAACTATCAACACAATAATCATTGACCTACAAATAAAACACGCAAAAATAGTGGAGTCAGAGATACCAGAGCGAACCTAAATACAATCACCTGCGATTTTCGCACCTGTCACCCATACAACGTAGGTACGGGTACGATTGACGATGCATTGAAATAGAATATCCCGCATGCTTTAGGGTGTCACAACAAAATTCTTTTTTTTTTTTCTAATGTATTTGGATGGAAAAGTAGGTCATTTTTTAAGAGGTTTCTTGTGGCAGTGACCTTGGCTCAATTTCAGGCGATGACTGAAAATGATGGGTTGTGGAGTGATTAGCAAAGTCACAGAGCTACTAACGAAGCTGTGAACACTTTTAAACTCCCGTTATTGATTTCATTTGTGAATTAGATTATGTCCAATATTTATTTATTATTATCTCCCGCTTGCCGACATAGGAACATTGTTTACGATAAAGTTACTCTTATTTTCTTAGGATAACTGGGTATTAAGGTATTCTGTTCTTTCTTGGTTTGTGTCCGCGTATACCTACCTAGTGGGTATCGAACTGAAAACGTGCAACTTGTAAAAAAACCTTCGGAAAATTCAAAAATCTTTACAAAACTTAGGTTAGGCAGGTAATGCTTTTTCTAAGGGGTTCTTCCAAAGGATAATTAAATTAAGATTAATATAGTATTAGTAGTCTTCCAACAGTACGTACAAAGGACTTCATGGTAAGCAAGTCAAACAAGGGATCTTCAAAGAGCGTGTTCATATGAAATGCGAACAGTGAGCATATTTTCCATACACTTCCTTGCCTCGAAGTACCGGGTTTTACCCTTATTTTAAACAATTACCTTTTGACTAAGTATACCTTAAATGTTAACGGTCTCTGAAATAATTCATTCGGTGAAACTTTGGTCGGTAAAATAAGGGATTCCCCGTTGTCGGATGACATCTCACAGGTCGAGAAATCTCATAGGTAGGTACTTAACGTGATTAATGCAAAAACATTCGAATTGATGGAACTTCTCAATTTAATTAGACACGCGTGTAGGGATTTTGTATTTTTTTCTATTATGGTTAAACTGTGTAATTAGGTACATTCGGGAACCACAAATTTGCTAAAGTGGACTCCCCAATAAAGTACTTACGTCATATATTCTAATATGATTCCGTTTAGGTAGCAATCAATGAAGTGCGAAAGGTGATTCTGAGATCCTTGAGGAAAATCGAAAAAGTTCATGTGGTAAAGTGCAAAAGAAATGTTCATGTAGGTATGTCCTATTGGCGAAGACTGACTTGATGTCGGTTTAAACATTGTTTTTAAAGTAAATCATATAGGCATGTATTCGAAGAAGTCGACGTTGATACAGAACCTGTTATATTTGCGTTTGAATTGAATATTGTGGAAACGGAAACTAAGAGGTACTTCGTACAAATAAAAGTTGTCGCTCTTGTTCACAAAACTTAATGAGGAACAACAGCGTGAACTATCCATCCATTACAGACTAGGGTACCAGTGGTGGAGCGCCCATACGCACGCCTACAGTGGTGGAGCGCCCATACACGCCTACAATTTACAGTTTACAAATGCATTTAAGTGTGCAGATAATGATTATTTTCATATCAAAGTGGACTTAATCGAGTATGTATTTAAGCTAACTGAATTTACTTATTTAAGTAAGTACTTAATTATTTGAGGTTACCCGACGTTTCGGATGTTTCGAACATCTTTCGTCGCGATGAAACTCGGTTACCTATAGGTAGGTAGGTACGCAATGAATTTTCGGTTGGTATCATCATCATCATCATCATATCAGCCGAAAGACGTCCACTGCTGGACATAGGCCTCCCCCAAAGAGTGCCAAAGTGACCGATCCCGCGCCACCCGCATCCAGCGGACTCCCGCAACCTTTACCAGGTCATCAGTTCACCTTGTCGGGGGCCTACCCACGCTGCGCCTTCCGGTACGTGGTCGCCACTCAAGAACCTTTCCGCCCCAACGGCCATCGGTTCTACGTGCTATGTGCCCCGCCCACTGCCACTTAAGTTTAGCGATACGGAGGGCTATATCGGTTACCTTGGTTCTGCTGCGGATAGCCTCATTTCTGATGCGGTCACGCAGAGAAACTCCCAACATGGCCCTCTCCATTGCCCTTTGGGTGACTTTGAGCCTTCTTATAAGGCCCATAGTATATAAGCGACCACGTTTCAGTGCACGTTTCGGTTGGTATTAGGTAACGTTAAAATAATATGGGAAAATCTTGAAAGAAGTAGCTGTACATTCATTGATAAGAATGAGCTCTTGTAGATTCCATTTTGATCGATTAGATGAATGCATTGTTGCATACATGTCCAGTAGGTAGTTAGATAGGTACTTTTAAATTCACCGAAATACGGTACAACCCGTTTAAGACGATTTCTCAGGGACCCAACGAAAAACGCGTCTTAAGCGAGAAAGCGTATTACGGGATAGGGGGTGGGGTACATGGTCATCTCAATCAAACTTGTTTAAGTACCTTTATGATGCCCTGATCCATGGAGGTAAGTAAACAAGCTTGATATTCTGTAGCTCAACACCTTTAGGGTGAGCGGGGCAGTTGTCAATTAATAGAATTATGCGTCTATATTTAATCTGAAAGTGATCATCTAGTGCTTTTAATCACTGGATGAAACGAAGGCCGGTCATCCAAGCTCGAGATTGTCCATCATAAGTTACAGGCACCGATCTTACGTTTTTGAAGCAACGTGGATTTTTCGCCTTACCAATAACTAGCAAACGCCAGTTTTCTGACCCATCAGAATTGGCACAGGCCAGGACAGTTTATCTTTACTTGCTTTGCCACCATGACAAATTTCTCCCTTGAAAACATAGGATTTATAAACCGAATTCGTCTGCAGCCGCTCGCCGCTGCCGCGAGAGACAACACGCGTGCGCTTGTAGGCGTATTAAACGGGATGAAGAATCGTATTAAGCGTTAAGAAATGTATGAGAACATGTCTCAAGTTGTAGGGACTGACATAAAATGGCGTATTATGCGAGAAATCGTTTTAAGCGTGATCGTGTTAAGCGGGTTCTACTGTACAATATTATTAGGTTGCCTTTACAAGGTTCTTGTAGGTACGAGTAGGTACTTAACTATGTGGCAAGCAGATAACTACTTCAATAATTTAAATGCAATAAAGATCCTACTTGCTTGTTTAAAAACATTTATTGATTTGGCATTGTATGCCCCGACCGATAAATGGCAATAAAATATCTAATAGAAGTTGTCGACACACAACATGAATAATGTATACGTCTCGTTTGTTGCAACACTCGCTACGCTCAGGATTATATTTTGAACCACTCGCTTCGCTCAGGATTCTATTTTCGAACCATGGAATCCTTTGGAAAATACTTAATACATTTTTTTTCACATTTTTATTTTATCTGCGATCGGCTCATTAGCCATTAATCAGATTTTGTGTCATTTCTGTGTTTCAAGAGGTATTCCATCGAACACTCTCCCTCTTAATTTTAGGCGAGTACACTATCTAGTGTCTCTGGTCTAACTGCAGTATCTGCCATCTTTTAAGCCTTGTCATGGTGTCATTGACATCCAGGTCCCTGGCGAGATCATTTGTGTGCTTGTGGAGCCGTTCTTTGTATTTAACACAATATCTGTTAATTTCTTATTTAATAGTTGGCATTTCTAAGTATTCATGTATCTCTGTATTTCTTGCGAACCATGGTGCGAGTGATATAGCCCTTAGGATATTATTCTGGAACCTTTGCAGTAATAAAATAATACATTAAAAAAAAGTTTCTGTCGAAAAAATCATTTTTGGTAACAGTAAGCTTTTATTGCCGACTGTACTTTTCTATACCGTCATCAACTACTCATAGAGACGATTCTAACGAGTTCAACCTCAACGGGGTTACGTCGGTTAAGTACTGGATTCCCATGGCCACCTTCTGTCTCCATCATCAGATCAGCTCAATGGTACCATAATATTTAATTGTCATCCAAATTATAACTAGGTATACCCAAAACTTCAGCTCGGTCGGTCACCGGGAAGTAGGTCCAATTTAAGGCGGTGCATTGGAAATTATCGCGTGCTTTGAAACGCCCTTCCGACTACATTAAGAAACGATAGGTCTTAATTTCAGATATATGATTCTTGACTATATGATTGTTCATCTGAATTTATCGATACATGGTTGCTTAAAATTTCCTCGATAGAAAAAAAAAATCCAAAGATGGGTCTGTATTTTCCTTTTTTTACTCAGCCTACTCAAACGATACATTATTTTACAGTACATATGGTGCTACTTTCCCGCACTAGTGCGGAAAAGAGCACTTTTCGTGCATATGTCGAAACTTTAAAGAGCCATATGTACAGTAAAACGTTGTACGATACACGTGCGAATAGGTAATTCGCAACTCGTGTCGATTTAAAACACTCCCTTCGGTCGTGTTGTAATTTATCACCACTCGTTGCGAATTTCCTATTTTCGGCACTTGTATCGTAAATAACTATTATCTACGCACATATCATTAGTACCTACTCTACAATACGTTCAGAAACCGTAGGAAATGAGCAGCATTATTACAACCGATTGTACTATGAGAACTTTCTTGTCTGTGGTAGTAGGTAAAATCTGTACTGTAATCTGTACTGTAATGTTATTACAGTTTTTGTATCGTTATGAGTTTAAATTTGGAACAGCTGTCAAAACTCAAGCGGGTCTCTATTACTAGTATCCATAGATATTTAAACATTTATCAATACGATACAGTATGTTTTTTAAATATAAACCGCACGACATTTGATCTCGAGTGATATGAGTATAGGGACTTCATTCGTTTGTCTATGATTAAAAAAAACCATTCGTCATGACGAATTGCCGCCATTGCTGTTGTCATTTTTTTGTTGGTTTTTTGCTGTTACTTATCTACTCATGATATGTGTGTAGATAAAGTAGTGTATGCAACTGTACATAATTAGGCCTTAAAACATTCGTGTGATCCTATTATGGAACTCGCTAGCGCTCGTTTCATAAAACCACACTTGTATTTTAAGGCCTCTTGTTATGGATCAGTCGCACAAACTACTATTACGTCACAGTCAAGTTAATACTATAGTATTTTATCTCATCTAAAATCTCACTTTACGAAATTTTAATAAAACTTCACTCAGTTAGGTATTTATCGTAATTCATCCAAAACAGCAATTCCCGCAGAGTGTTACACATCTCTTTATCTCGTGCGCGGAAGTCATTAGCGTGTCTCGGTTTAGGGGGCGTGTACGACTCAAATCAAGGCATCCCCTTAACTTGCAAAATTTCATTACAGACACTGGGACAGAAGAAACTAAAAAAAGGTTGTAAAAAAATAGTTGGGCATAAATTGTCCTGTCTGGACTGGCCTTTACATGTTATTATGTTTAAAAGAGTAACTAATAACATGTTCGGATTTCAAATATTCTTTGCACTCTTGTGGACAAAATGCAGTAAATATTTCTGTTTTTAAAGAATCACTCGAAAAAATAGGGATTTAAACTTACATCACCACTTAAGGTGTAGGGCAGGTAGCGACGTAATAGAAAACGAATAAAGAGGAAGGTTCTGAAAATATGTAGATAGATAATGAAAAAAAAACTGATGAAAATCAATGACTACAGGAGAGGCGAAATGCTAGGACATATTCTACGTCACAATGACTGGATGAAAACAATAATAGAGGAAAATATAGAACGAAAAGGGGAAGACCAAGAACTTATCATGGAGCAAAAAAAAGCGTTATGCCGTTATTAAGCGTAAGGCCGAATGTACTTAGTTGGAAATTACTCCCCCGACAGATCTTAATTCTTAAATGACGATGAATGGATACAAATCTTCTCTCATGGAGAGCCACAAATTAAATTGGAAGAATTGTCAAGGGGCTATGTAGAAGTATTTTGAGTGTTAACAGGATGGATCGCTTCCGATTTCCGAAGCACCGTGCTGCGTTTTTAACCGTCTTCAAAAAAAGGAGGAGGTTCTCGATTCGGCTGTATTTTTATTTTATTTTTTTATTTTCAATGTTTCTTACCTCAGAACTCCGTCATTGATGAGCCGATTCGAAAAATTTTATTTTGTTCGTATGTATATACTTCCAGGTGGGTCCCATTGTTTTCAAAATTCAGTTAGATGATGGGATCCATGAGGAATTGAGGGGACTCCTCAATTTTATTAGGCACGCGTGTAGTGATTTTGGTATTTTCTGTTATAACTCGTGGATTTACATCCGGAATCATAAATTTGGTGGCGAGGAATTGATGATGAAGACCACAGATGACTTATCGAATTCCTCAATTAGGTACTTAAAAGTGCAAAAGTACGTCACAGGTTCTGATAAGATTCCGTTGAAATAGGTAAAAAAAAAATAGGAAATGTGCTCTAGGCTTGGCGGAGTAGGTACTAAATTGAAGTCGGTACTAAACTTTGTTTTTAAAGTAAATTATATTGTGACGTTTCGTCACCGGCTGTACCGGTCAGTCACCTGGGACCATGATCCTGGAGGCCTGCGGCGCTTCCACGAAAATCGAATTACGAAATTCGGATATATCCATGTCTGTCGCACTTACGGTTTAAGGTACTCGAACGACAGAGACAGAGATATACGAACATCGAGATTCGATTTTCGTGGTAGCGCCGCAGGCCTCCAGGATCATGGTCCCAGAGATGACTGACCGGTACAGCCGGTGACGAAACGTCACAAAAACTCGGCCAAGTGCGAGTCGGACTCGCGCACGAACGGTTCCGTACCAGGTTAAGATTAGGACGCGTTACTAATGGCAGGCCTATAGTAAATTTGACAGCGGCGGCCAAGTTTACTATTGTCCGCCGCGGCCAGGCCGCGCCAGTCTGTGAGAGGCCTAAAGTGGACTGCGCCGGTGGCGGTCCGTTAATCCGTCACTGCTGCCGGGCGCAAGTCAAACAATTCGTAAAGACGCTCTGAACTTAGAAATGTGCCACATTCTCTTTTTGTTTCAATAGAAAAAGCGGGCAAAACACAAACATGGTCTGACGTCTCTGACAATGCATTAACGACAAAGACCCATTCACATCGAATTTTGAACTGGTTAATTGTTTTGGTTTAAAGCTGTTTACCGTTGATATTAACCATTTAATTGAATATTATTTGTATACATATTTATTTATTCAATTGTATAAGTCATGTACATTTCAATAAAGATGTTACAAAGTAATAATAGTCAGGCCATGACGCCCTGTAAGGGCACACAATGATACACTTAAAATAAGGTTACAGAAATCATAAAAGACATTAAAACAGAATTAAAATTTAAGATTAACATTAATAGCATTACAATTCATCACCTCAGAATTACTTATTAGAATAACATTAATACAATATTTCAACATCATAATTTATCATCATTTAAGAATTCGTCAATAGAATAATAACATTTGTCAATTAATATATTTTTTAGTTTGTTTTTAAATATAATGTCACGAGTTTCTTGTTTTATCGAATCTGGGATCTTGTTAGTAATTAGAATACATTTATAATGAGGACTTTTCCTATACATCGCTAAATTCGATTTTGGTAATAATAATTTATTTTTATATTGTGTTCTGGTTTTGTCAGTGTCTTTTTTGGCCATATGTAGGCCGATATTTGAAGAGTTCCGTCGATTCCTCAAGGGTCGCAGAATCACATTGGATGCAACTTACACGGAATCATAACAGAATTTGTGACGGACTTTACATCATTTAGGAGGAGTAAGTCATATGTGGTCTTCATCATCAGTTCCACTAACCAAATTTGTGGTGTACATGTGTGTAAACACACGAGTTGGTGTAGGTATAGGTACCGCCGTCTGGACAAAACATTTCTCGCCAAATTTTACTTCCCAAAAAACATTTGGTCAAATAACCATTTTGCATAATTTTACTTTGTAATTTTATAAAGATAATTGTTCATTAGGCAAACGTTTTCCTTTGGTTAATATTAGATTCCAAATATATGTTAGTTCAAATCAAATAGTCATTTCCCAGTTAGGTACGACGACGAGCGAAGGAGGAGTGTTAGGTAGAACTGCGACCATACAGCGCGCGAGCCGAGCTAGTGAAAAGAGCGTGCCGCGCAGCGGCCGGGCGAAGCCCCACCCATACAACCATTTCTGGTCGCAAAAATTCAATAGTGGTCACAATTTCCTAGAAGTAGTCGCAGAGTAGAAACGGTTCCACCACATACAAACAGTATGAATCTGGTTGCAATATGTGGTAATATCGTGAACACATTTCGAACAACCATGATTTTGGTTATTTTGTTACGGAAAAGTTTCTACACGTTGCGACTTAATATCGTATGGTAATTTTTGGGAACATAGTGTCGAGTTTGTGACTGTGTGCACTTGACGTGTAAATGTTCCGGAACAAAATGGACACAATGTTACTTGTAACCACTATTTGGTCCCAAAGTTACGTAACTGTTTCGTAAATGTGGTGACACAGTGGGACCAAACGAAACATCATAATTTCATAATTGTGTCGTGGTTCTCAAACTATAGTGCCGGTATTTTTCAGATTTAGAGTTAATGTTTATTATATTACTGAAAAATGAATCGGAAAACCAAACCATTTTGCCATTCCTCTGAATATTATCGACAACTCAGTAAAATCTCGAAAAATAACTCAGAGACTGATTTAAGTGTAATGGATAGTTCTCGTCATGTGTGTCCATCGTACAGCAGCGATCACCACGACTTTAACTCGGAAAGTAGCTCCAGTGCAAATGACAATACTGAGATAAATAATTCAAAACATCCGGAATTTCATAGTGAGATACAGTCAGAACATTCGGCATCCCATGATGAGATTCATTCAGAATATTCGGAATCCCATGATGAGATATTTTCAGAAGATTCGGAAACCGAAGAAAATGAGAATAACCGTTTCGTGTTCAAGGATAAACTTCAGCAATGGGCACTACAATATCAGATACCGCATAATGCGTTAAATGGTTTATTGGGCATATTAAGAGAAGACCAAAAATATTTTGTCCCAAATGATGCTAGGAGTTTATTACAGACCCCTAGAATTAATAACATACAGGCGTTTAGCAGTGGTCAGTATTGGTATAATGGCATAGAGAAGAGCCTAAATGATGTTTTTTGTTCGCAACCATCCGAAGAACTTCCCTCAGAAATATCTCTGACGTTTAATATGGATGGACTGCCTCTAGCGAAAAGTGCCAAAAAAGAATTGGGACTGGGAACACACTGGGAACAGCAGTTACGGCATCTGAGCCTCCTTCTTTGGTGATGACCAACGAAAATGGCATCCTTGAAATATAAAAAAGTTTGAGAATCCTATGTCACTAAATAAGAACATCGCCTCCATTTTAATATCCAAATAAGTCGACACAATGTCGACACAGTATTGGAACAATGTGGAGAGATTTTTCATAGAGATAAATCCCCGTTAAATATTAAAAAATCCTGAATTTCTTTATATTGACCAGCTGAAAGTTAATGATACTAGAAAATGTAAGAATCCTATACGCTATCAATGATATCTGATTGTTATTCTCTCTAAAAAAAAAAACTTTATTAGCATTTTCACGTAATTATTTTAATTAACTTTCACAATTTCGAAGGCGCGTTGTTGTAAACTATCTATTTTCCAAAACTACAGGAAGAAACTTAATTCCCACTTACCTTCACTTGCTAGTTATCCGAAAAAACTTAAATTCACTCTCTCGTCTCCGTGTTTTGTTTTTATTATTAAGGGATTTAAAACAGAAGTCAGTAGATGTCAATATGACATGCCGATGAATCAAAAGAACGGAATCAAATGAATGAGTGAATGGAACTCTCATTCAAGTTGACGCAATCACGACACACGATGTGGACTTTGTGTGGTAAATGGGTTACTTAAGCGTAACCATAAAAATGTGTCAAATCTTCCCCACTTTTGGTCGACCCGACCAAACCGCGACCAAATTGTGACCAAAAATGTTACCTGTGTCGACACAAATTGTGCACACTGTTACCAAATGTTACCAAAAATGGCTGTATGGGCCAGAACCGAATATTTTTGAGTAATACTTACATTACACATTATGTAAGTACTTACCTACAAAAGTCTAGAGGATTTTTCTAGTATCATCATACTAGAAAAATAAGCAAAAAAAATACACTACTTATACGTATATACGTCAGTCAGTCAGTAAGGTCAGTAGGTTTTAGGTTTCTAATTTTTGTGTTTATAAGTATCCATTCCATATTTTTCCATTTGGATTAGATTTTATTTCAAACAATAAATACGATTTGAAGTAATGTCAGTAAGTTACACTCAATGTCTCTTATGGGTATTGATTATTATGAATATTATAGAATGAGATCGTTATACAAATTGATGTTCTATCCACAGTGATGGCATGCAATATTTTGGGAAGAGTACGTTATGCCAAACAATATATACCTTTGACTAAATGATAGGAATTAAACATGACTAAGTAATTATAAGTATGTTAAACAATAATTTGCCAAATTAAAATTTGATAACTGTAATCCCATCCCCCAACTGGCTTTTTGAAAACAATGGGACCAATCTGATGGCATATACTTTCAAATAAAATACGAATTGTACGAATCGGTTCATAAATTGAGAAAATACTTAGTTGAAACTGATCCATCGTAATGATCGATTATAGAGCGGAATATAAAACGTATTTAGTTAAAATAATCCATCGCGACGATAACTGATGGATTTGTCCAGTGGATTATAGTGGAACAGGGGATTTTTCTCCGAAGACGTCAATAGTATGAATTGCGTACAGGCTTGACAGTTCAATGTGCATTCTACCGTGTCACTCGCCTATGCCTGCAATTTTCGTCGGCTTTTGCAACCAACTCAACCAGCTGATACAGCGATATCGTCAAACTGTTTTGCAGGGGCCGTGACGAGGATAATGGCGCAGACAGGGAGAGGACGGGTCGAGGGTGGGCTTCCACCACCAACCTTAGCTCGGAGCCGCCTAAAAAAGACGCCTTCTCCACGGGTAAATATTATTTTAGATACTGCGCACCTTCTGGATAACTATTAATAAACGAGGCGCAGGCTCCGTTTTTCACTTGTTCAAATTGAGAGTCCTACCAAATCCGATTGAACCTACAAATTACCTACCGAACTGTCGCTTTCAGCCGGCCTATGAAGAACCACACATAAGTAAATGTGAAAACCCGGATTCCTTGTAATATACCTTCAATAAAAACAAAAATACAACCAAATTTGTTGACACAGTGGAATTTACGAGTTAAGTACCTACCCTTAATAAATAGAACCAGGGAATAATCACATTAGCTTTTAATTACTTAAGGTAGCAATTCATTAATCAACAGTACTTTCTGCCGAAGAATATTGATCTTCCGTGTAGTGTGTTATAAATGCCCTCGGCCCGAAGTCGTAGTCAGGGCATGTCAGGGTTTCAGGGCGGGCGTATTTTTCAATGCGACATAAAAGTAGGGGTCGTTCCCTGAACCCGAAACCGGGAACTTGACGTACGCGTTAAGCCTTAGGAAGTTTTGCTTGCAAATGTAGCGAATGTTGTTTTCTATCAATTAAAAAATCTTAAAGTTAAACTACCTATCTTTAGCGATAGAAAAATTAAATACAGCCCATGAGCATTTAAAATAGCACTCGGGTTTATATTTCTCTGGCTTGCTCTCGCACGTTCTTATGCTAAAATAAATGATTTCACCTGAATCAGAATACTGTTCTTGGAGCTCAGGGACTGTACCTTACTGTAGGTGTAAGCAGATATTAATTTATTTATAAAAAATGACACTAAAGATAAACCTTGCTCGTGCTAATTTATTTATAATTTGTACATTTCATTTGCATTCATTAATAATTATAATTACACATTTCATTGAGTAGAATAATATTGCTACATTGATTAAATAGGTAAGTGAATTACATAATAAATGCACAGTATTGGTGATACATTTAAATACATTATTTACTTATTATACATTACTATTGGTTATAATCATTTTAGTAAAATTAATATTAGAAACCACTGCTCACGTCATTTGTATCCTAGATTTTTATCACCTACGTAAGGTACAGTCCGTGAGCTCCAGAACAGTATTCTGATTCAGGCTCGCTTAATATTAAGTTCCTCATATATAACTGCGCAGGGTTCGGTAAGCCGAAAGCATCGTGGACGTCGACGCCGGACCTGGCGGAGGAGTCGAGCCACGCGGTCACTGTCAACCTGACGCTGCCCAAGCGCCGGCTCACGGGCCCGCTGCCCGCCCTCGACACCGGCCAGAATAACGCCGTCACCACAGGTATACCTACTTCGAAACTTTTATTATCAACTAGCTGCCCGCGCTGATTCGCCTGCGTATTGCAAAGAACTTAAGCAAATCCGCGGGATAAAAGTTGCCTCTCTCCATCCAGAAACTCCTCTCTATATGAAATATTTTTTGAAATCATATCAGAGGTTCCGGAGAGTGACAGGGGTTAATCTTTATTTTTTTATGTAAGCACATACAAACTTACAAAGCTATAATCTCACAGATTTCTGCTTTATTATTTTAGATAAAGATTACAGATGTGGCCTTTGTGTTCGTGGTATTGAGGGTGAGGGAGCGTTTGTCTCAAGCTGCCAACAAAACCATTCGTCAACTCAATAAAGGG
Organism: Epinotia demarniana; assembly: GCA_945867215.1. NCBI lineage: Eukaryota > Metazoa > Arthropoda > Insecta > Lepidoptera > Tortricidae > Epinotia > Epinotia demarniana. The sequence goes on from OX244263.1 coordinate 19,842,186, forward strand.
TCGGTAACGAGCGTGTGATTCCTCTGGAGGCGCATGCGCCCATAGATAACGGTTTCTACTTACTATCACATGGACGGCATGCTTGTTTGCCACTGCTGTGGTATAAACATGAATAGATTCAATTGGAACCCTGTAAGATTTTTAAGAGAGTTTGCCTTTGCGGGCGAGTCGAATATACCTGATGCCAATGCTTAATTACTTAGCCAGTTTGGCCTTGCTGGAAATAGGAATATTATAATCGTAGCGTTCAGAAAAACAACGGAGGTACGTAGGTACTAACAGCGCTCCTATCATAACATGTTCTGACGTCAATTGGCAGACTATGACTATGAGCATTGTTAAAACCCTTGCGTATTCATTTTGGGGATAGTACCTATACATTGCAAAAGATGCGTTGTACTTATTTTCAATTTACTTGTTTTGAGCAGACACAGTGATACTGCGCCGGCCGTCACCGTCACCGCCTCCGGCGCCCAGCACCGCCAGTCTCACCATCAACAAAAATGATTCACTGGCAGAACGCGTGCGCAAGGTAACATTAATAGCCTGTCCAGACTCCTAAAAGAATAACATTCTTGAAACCGGTCTGTACTTAGGCAGTCCGACATCAAAGGAGTGTTTTACAATCAAGATTACGTCTGCTCTTTATTAAAAAAAAATATAATCAACTCAAACTGCGTCAAGAGTTATTGCTACAAGCCATGGGAGTAACTGACACAATTTGGAACTGACTTTTTCACCGGATGATTCACATCACGTTTGTAGGCGTCATAAAAGTGTCTGTTGAATGTGAGATCCGCCAAGACGTCCATTGAGAATCCTAAATCGTATTCGTGTTTGAATTGAAACAAAATATATTGTTTAGCACTTAAGAATGCTTGCTTACAAATAATATCGGCAGTTCTATAAATGTTTACGTTATAACTACATAAACAAAAATCTATAAAAGAATTACGAACTGGGTCAAGATACTAGAATCGTCTCGCCTGCCATAGCATTCACTCTGTCTGTTGCAGAGCTAGAAATAAACTTAAAAGGTCATCATCAAAGCGCGTGGCGGTGCGCCATGGATGCGTTGAAGCAAGTAATTGAGGAAATGGAACGATATTAACGATTCTACAACAAAGTTAGATAGTCACAACTATTCTACTTATTTTAATCCTCCACCAAACTGTTTGTAATTTAAATAAGGTCGCGCTATCGTTTTCTTTTATCGATCTTTTACAGATGAATTTATTTAAAGCTCAAAACAGTTTTGAAAAGGAATCGAGCCTAGAAAAGGAAAAAGAAAGAACAAGAAGAAGTTTATCTAGAAGCAAAGAAGAAGAAAAACCATCTCGTATAAAGGAAACCCCACCTCGGTCTTCCAATAAAGATGATGTCAATTTTATGATGCAGGTAAATTACATTATAAATAGGCAGTTTAAAGGTACATCGACATTTTGTTGTGTATAGCTTTCCTACATGTTAAGCGCTCAGCATTGATGAAAGCTACTAGAACGAGCGCATTCAGAAGTTTCATATGCACTCTAACTTTATATTTGTTCCGATTATGCCTATATTCAATCGAAGACGTCGACGTCGACTAGAATTTCTACAACCCCTTTAATTCATGTTAATCGCCTAATACGAAATATTTGAGCCTCGTAATTTGTGTTTTCAGGTGAAAGAATCTAGGAATTCATCCAAAATTTCAAAGCCACCTATGCGGGGAGGGCCATTGAAAGAGAAGGAAGAATCAGATGATGATGTGAGCAATGCCGGCACCACCACCACGGAGGGCACGCTCGTTGACGCTAATGTTAAGGACTACCAGGTAATAATGACATGCCATTATAATTATTCATTATAATTTAACACAACTGAACAAAAATGGTGTAAGTAATAGGCAGGAGTAAGCATTACAACTTAAGTGGCAGTAGGCGGGGCACATAGCACGTAGAACTGATGGCCGTTGGGGCGGAAAGGTTCTCGAGTGGCGACCACGTACCGGAAGGCGCAGCGTGGGTAGGCCCCCCACAAGGTGGACTGATGAGCTGGTAAAGGTTGTGTGAGTCCGCTGGATGCGGGTGGAGCAGGACCGGTCACTTTGGCACTCTTTGGGGGAGGCCTATGTCCAGCAGTTGACGTCTTTCGGCTGATATGATGATGATGATGATGAAGCATTACATTGATAAATCTTCGTAAATTTATGGTTATTCAACATCACCATCACCAATCCTAGTCATTTAGACAATTTGGTTGGTTCTTTCTTCAAGAAGATCGTAGTATGTGATGAGTGATAGGTGTATGATGTGTTGATGTCAAACGATCGGAAAACTTCCGTTTTTTTTTGCGGCTTTAAGCAAGGAAGAAAGGAATAATGATAACATTTACTCCAACTAAATTACCCCTCTAAATTCCAGGACCAAATAGAAGGATTGAAGCAAGAGGTAGACATATTGCGGAAGCGATGCGAGCGCGTCGAGAAGGAGAAAAGTGACATTCTGTTGCGAAGGCTCGCGAACATTGACACCGCCAACAAATACACCACCGGCCGCTCGTCGGAGGTGCTCAAGCTGCAGCAGAAGGTCAATGAACTCACCACGCAGAACGAGGACTTGAAGGACGAGAAGAAACATCTCACGTTGAAGATTAAGGAGGTTGAGGGTGAACTTGAGGTAACTAGCTATGCGAATTAGTAGATCAACAATACTCGTTAATAACATTATTAGCAGCCTTTTCTTCAATAGGTACTGTGGATCGTGAAATCGTGAGCCTCTTTTCTTCTGGCCATATCCTCCTGAAATGTAGAAACTCCTCGGTAGGAATTAGTTTAAAAGTATTTTCGTATTGTAAATCTACAATTTAGCTTCAGGTTAAAAAGGCCCAACGGCTTGAATCAAAATTTAATAAAATTTATGCTTCCAAATCCTTAATGATCAGGAACAGGAAAGGGCGGGGCAGGGCCATAAATCTAAAAAAGTCTAATATAAACTCATGCAACTACTTTGCGCAAAATCTGATTGCTTACAAGATTACCTACCACAAGAGACATACCGAGTTCGAAATCCAGTGTAGTGCGTGACCAAACACATATAGTACCACTAATGTAACTAACATATCATTATGTCCAGTCTCGACCGTCGGGCGAGTCACTAGCGCGGCAAGTGGAGCAGCTGCGAGCCAAGCTACTGGCCGCAGAGACGCTCTGCGAGGAGCTCATGGATGAGAACGAAGACATGAAGAAGGAGCTCCGCGACCTTGAAGAGGAGATCGAGGAGATGCAGGACAACTTCAGGTAATCCACTACGTTAGCCAATTAGTCAGAACCTGATCGGATGAGTAGCTGACGCCGGCGCCGCAGGTGGAGCTGTAAACCAACCTGCTGACCGATATGCGAGGAACCAGTAATAAATAATGAAAAAATAAATAATAGGGCAACATTTTGTTGGTGGCTTGATAGATCGCGTTTCCATCGACATATTTTACTTATTATGGTCAATACCATCAATTTAGTTATTTGCCAAACATACGTAAAGCGAGGATAATCCGTGGACAGCTGAATGGGCTGCTACATACCTCTGTATAGCAAAACTAACGTTAATACATCATATTTATTCTGATACTACAGAGAGGACCAAGCGGACGAATACTCATCCTTAAGAAGAGAATTGGAACATACGACAAAAAACTGTAGAATTTTATCGTTTAAGCTGAAGAAAACAGAAAGAAAAGCAGAACAGTTAGAGCAGGAAAAATTGGACCAGGAAAAGAAATTATTAGAGGTGGGTAAAATTGCTTTATAACAACAGCCGCTACTAAAGACATTCATGCTCCAATATTAATTTTACTGAGCACACCTAAATCTATTACTTGAAGTACCCAGACGGTACTCCAGTCGAGTGTGCATGAGCAGCAAGTTGCGTCAGCCCAACATATCCTTAACTCATATTCCAGATAGTCGGCGGACAGGGCGGGCTGGACCGCGTGAACCGAATCAAAGAGCTGGAGCAGGAGCTGGCGCGATCCACAGAAGTGGCGCTCCGGTTGCAGCGAGACCTAGCCGATGCCAACGGTCGACTGGCCGGCGCCACCGGAGCACCACCCGCCAACCTCAAGAAAACCAACATGCCGGTCGAAGGAGTAAGTCGATGACAACAGCGCGAGAGCCACGTAGGAGCGGCGCGTCTCTTGTTTGCCATGACGGTCATATATGGCGCACGCAAGTCTCGCTAACTAGGCACTTCCCCTCCCTATTTTTCCCCTACCTGAACGCAAGATGCGTCACGCCGATTTGGCTTTCACATATATCGCATCATTTTCGTACAGCAAAAGCAGCATGACACAATAGGGTTTTCTATATATGTAATCCGAAGCCAGAAATTCAAGCCTAAAACGCTTTATTGAACGTGAATTTCGCGCAATGGAGCGGCTTATAAAATATAGCTCTCTAATCGGATGCCGTATATAATACATTCTGTTTGCTGGCTATTCGTACAACCTCGGCGCAGTATTAATCACTGGCTAACAACAACTTGTCACTACCAAGCCGTAATATATTGCGGCTGCCCACACAGATTCCGCTATTCGCCACTGTATTTTAGTTCAGAATATCCAATAAATCACATAACTTACTTAAAGGAATTCGATTAGACGGCGTTTAAAGCTTGTTGTTGTTGCACTTGATCGGTGCATAAAGTTGTAGATCGGGTACAGAAATTCTGACATAATTACCCGACTAGAACATTAGTTATTTTCAGTAGATACTTACTAACAATACTGATAATATTTAACTTTCAATACCCATGAACAATATTGTGTTCGAAGATGTAATTCATAGGTACAGTCAGCATCATATAGTTGTAGCAGCCAAATTAGTCAAATACTTCGTTACACGTTATTATTACTGAGAGAATAAGGTCGTGTTACGATGTATTTTGCTATCAACTATACAATTCTGACTGTACCCTGTTCGTAAATCATGAACTACTTATGTTTGTAGGTAACATCCAATAAATTTTAGAAGTGATTGACTCTGATCGATAAAATATTTACGACTTGTTTTTATTAAACGCGCTACAAAAATAGCATTCTTAGGTATCTACTAGTAAAATCGACATTGTTTTTTTCTACATCCTTGTAAATTGCAGAAAGTACGTGGTGTAGTGTAGGTGCCTACTTTAAGTTCTTATAATATAGTCTTGCCCATCTACCTACCAAGAAGTTGGGTGCCACATTTAACTACTTGACCTGTCTGTCTTAGGCCAGTTGAATAGGCTCTTGTTTTATTTAAGTACTTATGTATAAAGTTTTAGTGTAATGTCTATTCGAACAGTGGCCCATTTCTCAAAAGCTTGTTACTTAAGTACTTATATCTAATATACATAAATAAGTGGAAACTTCTTTTGAATCAAACTGACTAGAAACAGATTTGCCACTTGCTGTACAAGTTACAGGCTTTTGAGAAATGGGCCCAGCCTCCAAATACTACTTACATGCAAGAGAAGCTTTTGTTTTTTTCCTACTAGATTTATCATCCGAAGAACTTAAATGTCTGGGTACGTTTAGGTTCATGTTATTAATGTCAACTTAGCGAATAATCAACCGTAAATGAAAGAATGCTTGTCCGCTGGGCTAGACCCGCCGTAATAAAAGACATTATATTTTTCTTAATTTAAGAACATACAACTCTTTATTATTATAGCGTTACGCCACGTGCCGTTGCAATGGCCTTCACTTGTTTATATTTTTAGCTTGGAACAATGATTTAAGTACCGCCCACGAGAGAATATATTCATATTTTAGGTAATATCCCTGTACCTCTTTTATACCTACATACCTAATTATTATGTATTAGCTCTGTCCCGCAGCTCCTACGTGTTATATAAACCAATGCGTTTTGGTACGTACGCTTGGTACGTATGTACCTACCTACGCTATTTTAAGTTCTTATACTGTTACGAGTTACGCGTAAGATTAAAAACTAACGGGTGTTCACAATAGGGTTGGGGATTCTTATTTTATTATTAATACTGCAAAAGAAAAAAGGCAACAAATATGTATGAATGACGAAAATCCTTTTTATTTTATCCTATATACGAATATCTCAAAAAAATACGGCATTTTCTCTGTGTATCATACACAGAGAAAATGCTTGAGACCCGTGACGTCACGTCAGCGTCATAGTAAACGATAATCGTTTCATGTGAAGATGCGTTTTGCAGAAAAGGGACTGAGAGGGGGTCTGTTAAAATTTTGAACACTTTAACTGTGTGATTACTCTTCGTGTTGTGGTACTTTTTTCTCCATGTTCTTTGATCGTTTTTCGAGAAATTTCTACATTATTGAATATTTTATTTGTTGTCAACTTGTCACCATCCCTATTGTACGGTGAAACATCCATTATACCATACGAATACGAGTACGTCAATGTTTTAGGGAATCTCGTCGATGCCCGCGTCGACATACTTTCGTAGGATATCCTATAAATAATGAATCATTACGTCACTTATAGCAAAAGGTGTCCCGCGCCATGATGACGCGCGGGGGCAGCCAAGAGGACCCGGCGCAGCTGCTGCGCGACTTGCAGGACTCGCTGGAGCGCGAGGCCGACTTGCGCGAGCAACTCAAGAACGCGGAAGAAGAGGTACCTACTTCCATACATCTACACATGTCATGTTGCAACATGTACTGTTGACATTCAAGATGTCCGACCAAAATAAACTGCTATTACAGGATGACTTTTCAAGATTAGAAAGCTTACGGAACGGAATTCTTAAACAAAAAGAGGTTTCATCGCAAATGGAAGCTTTTAACTACAAGTATTTACAATTTTTCGGTAATAACTTATAATCTGTTAACAGCTTAAAGCCGGTTCCACTTATTAGACCAATCAGTTGGTTTAACGGGGGAACAATTGCATTTAATAGGGCATTAGCTCTCAGGCGTCGCCAACTGGCGTCGAGCCAGCATGCGGCTGACTCACGCGGCGACGAAAATAGACAAATGTTAGACGCGTCGTCGATAAATAATTAACCTGAACCACAAGTACAGTGCCGTTAACTGCACCAGACCACCTCCTCGAATAGCACTCGCTTCTAATTACTAAAAAACCGATAAAAACTAACTCAGAAATGAACATATTTTATCTTCGAACAGGCTAGTCGTTATCGGCAACGCTTCGGCAGAAGAATTCCTCCGCCACCCAAAGTCTCGCAATCATACCATCCTGATCTCATCCCTTCCAATACATCAGTTCAGCGTAAGGAGTGCCTGGACGAAAACACAAGCCAAAGACTTCGAATACTTGAGATGCAACTAGCGTTAAACAAATCCATCTCCGCATTAGATGTGAATCATCTGTCTATCGGAGTCAACCAAACTACCCAGGCACCTCAAGACCATTTACAATGTTTCTCCGAAGGATGTCAGACTGACTTAATAATGGTTCACGATGTAGCAAGTGAAACTCGAGTAATAACACTTGAATCGAGTGCACAATGCAGCGTTGAAACTCTAGACACGGCATCACAAACCGAAACACCGTTTATGAAAAACAAATACATACAAACAGATGGCTTAAGAGATAATGCAACTCAAACGACCAAATTAAAAGTGCGAAATGCAAGCGTTCAAACACCTAATAAATTCAGCAGTGATAAAGGTCAACAAGTTACACAATTTCTAATGAGTTGCGTTGATGCTAGTACACAAATTGAACCATTGATCGTATTTAATGAAGGGACCATGACAGAAAATCTGGAAATAGAAGATTGCAACTTATTTATAGTAAAAAGAAATGAAGACGATAACAATGAAGACAGTGGCGTATTAGCAAGCCGTTCAAAAGAAAAGTCTGACAGTCCTCCACTTCTACCGGATAAAACTCCGCCAGGCACCTCAAGTCCTCTATCCTTTCCTTTCGTCTCGATGTTTAATCCATTGGCAGTACGGTTACCAACCATAGGTACATATCGTTTTCCCCCGAAATGTAAATGTTGTTTTTCTTCAAAACGTCCTTTTTGTATGTAACTAAATCCCTGTAATACAAATACCATAGCGTAGAAGACTTTCAAACCATAATGTACAATAATAATAAACTAACGAATATTTTCAGGCAAATAACTTGCGTAAAACAGCATCACGGGTCGAGGACGACAATGAAACTTTGCTTCAACAGCTGAAGAAAATGGCTACCAAAGCCAGAAGTATGTCAAACTATATATGCTATGAGACATCCGTTTAGTTTGTGCAACGCCACTTCCCTGACGCCAACCCAACTGCATCTCTCAATAACCTGTTGCCGACACATCCTCGCTATCCAACTTCCTAGTTGGATCTCTGCAATTTTTCAAAGTTTACTAACACACGCTTTATCGATAATATCAACATACGTATCGATGGTAGCCATTTTCTCCAGTTCGATTTGAATTCAGTGTATATAGTGTACTTGTATAGTGAAGTTCTTTTCCATTGAGCAAATTGGTTTCAAGATTGTGAGTGCCCTTAACAAACACAATGTAACATTATTAACCAAAATTCCGATACCATATTCATTGCTTAATATTTTGTTGATTTGAATACTAGATTGCCAGGACAATTTTGTAATAAATTCCATGCAATTCCCAGCAGGCCGCAAGTTATCGCCAACGCCTCCACCTAATAGACTTTCAATAGAAGCTCCGAATGAAAAAGATGAAGGCATATCAGATGAAGAAGATCCCGCTGAGTTGCGTATTTTACTTGAACTTAATGAACAGGTATATTAATAATAAATGCATTATAAAATATTGTTATATAATAATGTACCATGTTTAAAATTCGCCTTATTCCTAAGGAAGCAGCGGTATTGCGGCGTAAAGTAGAAGAATTAGAACAAGACCGGGACTCCTTGAAAAAACAAGTAAAAGATCTAACAGATAAAGTCGCTGCTGCAGCCACCAAGACGACAAACAACACTAATGCATCATTCGGTCTGAGACGAAATGCAACGAAAAGCAATAACTTAGCTGAAGAGAAAGTAAAGGTATGCATAAAATATTTATTTTAAAACTGACTGTTTAGAACCAAAGTGGAAACGTTACGTACACAAGGACCAGGTTTGTAATACGACGGTCACATTTACGATTGAAATTGATTCAATTCATTTTAGTCTCGAATGAACAAATACAGTAGTTTATACAACTTATAAATAATACTTCAGTGGGAATGCACATTTATAACTCACACGAAATTATTACCAGGTGCTGGAGGACGAAATAGATGGTCTACGAAAAAAACTAATTGAAAAAGAAAGAGATTGTGAAAGACTACACGCAGAGCTTAGTCTAACTCAAAAGAAACCAAAGGCATCATTAATGAAGAGCAAGTAAGTTTATTATTCATGTATGTCCACATATACAACACGCGAAACGCAAACAAGCTTGTGAGTAAAAGCTTGCCAAGTCGTCCAAGCTCCCTCATGTGTTGGGCCCCACGGTCTTCAACAAATTGGCAAAAAATTTAACCAAACCCCAAATTTGCATAGTTTTAAGCGCCATTTAAAATAGCGCCCGTTCTACGATTTCGATGAGTAAGGTACATAACGTACAGTGAATAAATATATTTAAATTAATTATGTATGTTATGTTACACTTGGGTTATTTTGTTTCTATTAATATATTTTACAGTCATTAAATAAAATTAAGATGCGACTAATTACCTACTTTATGGATAGTTGAAAATATTAATGTTTTTTTGCCATGTCAACTGGTTTTATAAAATAAATGACTACGACTATCTTCTGATCAATTATTCATAGGAAAATTACCTAATATTATTTACTATATCGATTTTAGATCCTTGGATAACGACCAGCAAAATGTCGATTTAAAGAGACAACTGCAAGTAATCGAGCAAGAAGCAAATGTTCTTCGGTCTAAAACACAAACATTAGAAGCTGATAACGAAAAATTACAAGCTGAAAATAAGAAGTTACAGGTACCCATGTTGACCACTGATTTGTATGCCAGCATTATTTATGTGGTTCTATAAGTTGATAATAACAATACATTTTCATTTCGTAGCTTCTTAAAAACACTAGGACGTTAAGGTCTGAAAAGTCTTCAGAACAAGCTGTAGCCAAAGTCAGCAAATTAGAAAATGAACTGAAGGAAGCTTTGACTAAAATCAAGGAACTAGAAAATAGCAAAGATACAGAGGACAAAACAGAAAAGAAAGTCCGTTTCGGCGGGGAAATTAATAAACAAGATATTAGTGATGCTCTAAAAGCTAAACAAGAAGAATTAGACAAATTAAAATTAAACTTTAGTAAGGTAAGTGAAATTATCATAATATACTCGTGTCATATATATCTTCTACAAAGTTCTCGAAAAATAACAATTAATATTTTCGTTAGCTGGAGAAAGAAAACGCTAAGCTTCAGGCATCCTTAAAAGCTCTTAAAGAAGATGCCATTAAGTATTTCAAGCCACGCACACCAAAAAAGCTATCTGATATAACTACAAAACTGCAAATGAAAAGGATGGTCGAAGATCTCGAGAATGAAATTGGTTAGTAATGAAATGATTTTTCAATACGATATAATTTAAAATTAATTAATTTTAAGTACATAAATATGTGTATTTTCGTAAGTATCAATTATTTTAATGTTACAGGAGAATTATATGTAATAATGAAAAATTCTGGGCTCTCAGAAAATACAATGAATGCAAAAACTCAGTTAGAAAAAGATATCGCGGAAGCTAAATCAAAATTGACCAAGAATGAATCCGATTACACAAACGAAAAGAACAGATTACAAACAGAAATAGCTAATATTAAGGATCTCAATAAAAAATTAGAGGCAGACAAATCAAACCTAATTGAAAAATATAAAACAATTGAGGAAATGAAAACCAAAGCTACGAATGAATTGAAAACACTAAAGGATGACAAGAAGGAACTGGAGACTAGATTAAATAAAGTCACCCAAGAACTGAGTACGTTCGTTGGTATTTAATTACATCGTTAAGTAAATAGCTGGTATTTACTCAGTATCTTTTTTCTTTCAGAAAACTCTGGCACCCAACAAACAGCAATGGCAGATTGCCGAAAAAAGATTGAAGATCTGAAAAAGGAAATGGATGCTAAAGATAAAGAAGTTGAAAAACTAAAAAAACAAGTAGAAAACATTAGTAAACTAGAACAAGACAAGAGCAAACTGCTGAAAGAGGTAAACGAACATTCTTTGTCAAACGGCGCAATACATAAAGATATCGTAGATTTTAACTACTTTAACTTAACTTTAAATTGGTTGCAGGTTGGTGATAAAACGAAGAAAATAAACGAGTATGAAAAGAAACTAAAGGAAGCCGAAGAAAAATATAAAAGAGCAGAAAAAATGCTAGCTAGTCGTAAAGAACGTGTCACCAAATTAGAAAAAGAGGTAAATAATTAATTATATTTTAAAGCCAAATCCGAATACTCGGGGTGTTCAATGAGTAGTCAGAATCGGCATGATTATAACGTAAATTATAACGTCATTATACGACTCATGATGATAATTTCTGATTATTGGTCACTATTCATAAATAATAAGTAGTAGTAGTAAAATGATTCATCATAATTCTATACCAATTAAATGAGTTCGTCTGAGAAAAAAACAAGGAAAAAAATACCAATTCTATATTTAAAATATTGCCCGAGTTTGCCGATTACAAGGGCTGCTGTTCACTGTTCAGGCACAGAATAAGTAATAGTACAAGGCTTTTGAATTCTACACAACTAGTTACCTACGATGTAATCTAAACCAACTTTTTGACTATTACTTCTTATTCTTAGATACTTATTGAAAACTTCTCATTAAACCAGTGCAATTTCGTCGATGTAAAAACTAAGACACAACGACGACCAAAAGTTTTTTTTGATGCGAAGTCAAAATGTTTTCAACATAATAAATATGCACTTAAATCAGAAAGAGCGTAAAGAATCATTAAAAATGATAAGATACCGATAACTTCTGTCGATTCTCAGAACTAATTGAACATCCCTAGTAATTGCATAAACTTGTAACTACGTTTAGTCACAGCAACACGCTAGTCAGCACTTTTTAAATAGTAAATACGTAATGCCAAAAGACGGGCAATAAACGGTATCGTGCCAGACGGCGATATTATTATCAGCAAGTTTAAATTTGTTTAAAATAATGTTTTAAAACTGTTTTTCATGTCAGCTATCAGAGGAAAAGGAACAAACCGAAGCCCTCGCGAATTCTCATAGACGTTTATCTGTAGAATTTACAAGCGAAAAAGACGATATACAAACAAAACTATTTCAAAGTGAAAGTAAAATGATAAACTTGGAAACGAACATAAGAGAAATGAAGATTGACTACGAAAGTAAAATCACCCATTTAGAATCAACCATAGCAGCTAAAGACATTCATATAAAGCAACTGGTACTCAACTTGATATATGGAGTGGACCCGACTGCCAATGCACGTCATAATCGTTTGTCCCCTGAAGAATATATGTCCTTTAGATATCCGATAGCGTAGTAAAATAATAGACTCCATAATACCCGGTTTGCACGTCAAAACACTCAGTGCATGGTTTTTGCACGAGCACCACAATCCTTTTTAATTGTAGTGTAGAAATATAAGAATATATAAAAAGTTGCGTGTCGCACCCTTGTTGTTCTCACTTTTCTTCATAACTCTAATTCTTGTGGATTCAGGAGGAAGCGCTGCGAGAAACATCTAATCAGAAATACGACGAGGCAATAACTGCCGTTGAAATGGCTCACTTGCAAGAGAAGGTGGACAAGACGACAAAGGAGCTTCAACAAAAAGAGGAAGAATTAGAAACGGCAAAACGAGATCTAAGCAAAGCTGAGAGTGATGTATCCGCATTAAAATCAGAAAGCTCGGAAATAAAATCAGATTTGGCAAAAGCAGAAAATGAAAGGAAAGATCTTGAGAATAAGTTACAATCTGAGAAAAGGGATTCTAGTTACTGGGAAAGTAAAGCTTCGGAGTTCGATACTGACCTACAGGTAAACTATTCAATAAAATGTGCATTTCATTTATAAATTTCACACCACGTTAGAATTGTGATTTTTATATATTTCTTATGATTGTCTTCTAATTTCTTAGGCTGAACGTAAAAAACTGGAGAGAATGCGCATTACTCATGATAAAGACACCAAGAATAAAGAAGCAGAATTGGCAACACTGAAGGGGAAACTAAAGGTTCTGGAACAAAGCTCTGGCGCGGGCGCCAAAAGGATAGCTGATCTCAAACAGGAGTATGAGGAGACTGTCAAAAGTAATATGATAGTTCATAGCCATATTTTAATAAAAAAGCATGTGCATATTTAGTAAATTAATCTGCATTAAACTGTAATAATTTTAATTGCAGAATTAGAACATTCGCTAGCTGTAGAAAAGGCAGAGTATGAGGAGTTAACGGGTAAATACGAAATGCTCGAAGAAGAGCATGTAGTGACTAAAGCAAGACTGACTGTTGAAAAGGAGCAAGCGCAAGGGTAAGCTACATATTTATTAAAAAGTTTTTATACTCGTCAACTTCAATATTTGAGTTAAGACTTCGTTCAACAAACTAAAATCACATACTTTTTACTATGGAGGTTCCAACTTAACATTTTACAACTGTTATGAAAACTAAAATAAATTCGACCAATCACGTGGCGCCTTTACTGAACTATAGAATTTGACCATTAGGAGTTTAGGACGTCATCTTGACTACAGACAGACGAAGAGTAAAAGACATCAACGACAAAAAAAGAAAAAGCCGTTGGCTGCGCTTCGTTTCAGCAGGGCTTAAAATTTCAATAGATACAAAGTTTGTTTAATTAGTTCAGTTGATTCGTAGAAAAAGTATTGAATTGTATAAGTACAATAGTCTTATAATTTTTTTTTTAAGTCTCGTACCTTAATTAGGCCACGAAGCTTGCTGAGTACTCGATTGAAAAAGCATACATTATATAACGATTGCATAAAATACTATTATAGTTATTAATCAATTAAATCTATAATATTAATTTAATTTCAGTGAATTAATACATCTACAAAAAGAATTGACCTCTACTTTAACCGAGTTGAAAACAATGCAAGAGAATTATGACAAACAATCTGCAACATGGGGCAAAGAAAAGACAGAATTGCAGGTACATAACTCGACGTTTCTAGATTTTGATCAACATTAGTAACAGTATATGTATCATCATCATCATATCAGCGGAAAGACGTCCACTGCTGGACATAGGCCTCCCCCACAGAGTACACGATCACCGCTCTCTTATATACGATTTTCATTACATTGCGGGACTACGGGCTAGCGAAATACTATGAGTTCAATCAAGCCCTGCAATGTAATAAAGCTCGCATGCGAGTTGTTGCACCATGTAAAAGCCCCTTAACAATGTTGTTTTAGAGCGAGATATCGTCTCTACAAGATCGCCTGTGCGGCGGCGGGTGGGAGGTGGAGCGCGCGCGCATGCAGGCCCGTCTCGATCAGCGCGAGCGGGAGTTGAGGACTGCACAAGAGAACCGCGCCGTGCTGGTGCATCAGCAGGACGCCACCAAGAAAGAGGTCCGGATACCTAGTTACTTTACATTTGAACCTAGATTAAAAATATACCTATAGCTAAAATTATACTCATAGAAAAAAAAACAGATACTAAAAGGAAAATTCTTTAGAGCCGAAATCCAAAAGCCACCTTCACATTCAAAGGCTATCAATTTCACAAGTAACAAATCGCATGTAAATAAACCGGTTTTTTTTACGGACGGACAACATCGGAATACATTTTACCAGACTTAATAATGAAACTCACAAAGGACCCAATAAATATCTTAAAAACTAAATGTTAAAACAGAAAGTTTACAGATAAATTAACACTTTACCCGCCCTCGTCTGATATCAGACTGTGTATAAATGACACCTTGTTTTATTATTTTATTACCGAGTTGTAAATTGCTTGTAACTTATCTGACATTACGGTGATTCTTGAGAATCACATTTTTAATCTAAATTATTTTTCTGTTAGCATCGAGACAAACCAAACGGTTTAACGATACTTTTTTTAATTTATTGACTACGTTTTTTTATAAGAGTTGCAATAAAAAGCCTGATGTGTCTCAGATTACTTAAATATTTTCATTCCAATTTTCAACCGACTTTCTGAATTGGCATACACATTTTACGTGCTTACTCGCCCGCTTCTGGACCGATTTTAATTCCTGAATTTATAGATAAGGGATATTATCACTTAACTGCGAATATTCATATGACAACTCTATGCAATTTAACATTGCAGTTGGAAGAATCTAAACAGAAACTGGAAGACTACGAGAGAGTATCCAAGATACAGAGGAACTTGACAACTGAGAATGCAGAATTAGAGCAGGAGCTATCCAACTTACAAGCGAAACTCGAGCAAGCTGAAAGAGCGAGAAAGAGCGAAATCACCGATACCAAGATGCGATATGACAGTCAGATGAGCACTATGCGCGATGAACTCAAGTCCTTACAAAATCAGGTGAAATGACACATCATTTCTTTTCTTTTGGACACCAAGCTAAAATGAAGAAGGTACCCACCATGTCACCAACAGCGAATTCCGCGACATCATGAATTATGATGTTGCACTTAAAGTTAGTCCTCACGAACTCTATATTTAAGGGGGTGCATTGGATATTATCGCATGCTTTGAAACGCCGTTCTGACTAGATTAAGAATCAATAAGGTCTGATTTTCGGATGTATGATTTTTGACTACATGATTGTTTATCTGATTTAATCGATGTACATGATGAAAGGAAGGCACTGGATGAACACTTACGCCGTCACTCGGTTTTCCGTCCCTTTGTTACAATCATTTATTGAAGGGTCGTTAGGACGCTCGACTCTCCATACAAACGTAGTTTGATGATCATTTTAAAGCGACATGCTACGATAACATGAATCTTTGTATACATTATGAGATCCGCTATATTTAGGTCGGAAACTACACTGTTGATATAAACGAGAACCAATTTACGTTTGGATGGACAGTCGACTATTAATAAACCATACATAGGTAATTGTACATAATCTAATATTTTCTAGGTATCGAGATTCAAGCGTGAAAGAGACAATTATAAACAAATGCTTGACGCAGCTCAAAAGTCAATGTCGGAAATCAAAAACGGCGATAAGAACGCACGCACAAAGAGGACTTCTATATCTAGCACGGACGAGGTAAAGGGCTCTACACATACTCTGATTTATATGTTATACGAGTATATTTAGAGCTGAAACTAGAAATATAGATGATTTACGCCAATTCTTTCAGGAGGAATACCGCACCAAGTTAGCCACGTTAGAACAACAAGTAGCGTGCCTTGAAGACGAGCTCTGCGAATCCAGACTAAATGCATCAAAACTTAACACGGAGCTCGTCAGCGAAAAATCTTCGGCCGAAGTGCGCATGGCTGAGATGCAATCGAAGCTCAATGAGGTAACAGTCCCTCTATTTTAACACTTTCGCAACCAAGAACCCGCCTAGCGGTCGCCTACGCCGTAGTCGCTTTCCGCTACATACGAGGAAGACCACAGGATCGGCTACGAGCGCAGCGCGTAGCGATTCTTGGTTGCGAAAGTGTTAAAGGCGCACCGGAAATATAGAGATTCCTTAATGTATTTACTTTACTTTTCCTTCCACAGTATGAAGAGGACAGACTGCTTTCATCAGGGCGGGCTCGTATAGCTGGCTTAGCGACACGCATGGAGCTCGCGTGGCATAAGGAGAGAGACGAACAACAAAGATTACTTCAGGAAACTTCCACTCTCGCTAGAGACCTACGGCAGACGCTATTCGAGGTTACAAGCGCTATTCAATTAATTTCGAACAATATTAAAAGCAGGTCCGGTCCTTTTGCTTGTCCTTACTTTGATCGTCAATTTTTCAGGTGGAGCGTGAAAGAGACAAGGAGAGGTTAGACATGAAACGACGGATAGATCAGTTAAAGAGGACTACTGAAGAGGAAACGGAAGAAGCAAAAAAGAAGGTACTTGTACTCGTATCAGACATAATTTCGAATTCTTTTTGTGATATATGTCTAGCTTCTGCCCGTAACTCCGGCCGCGTGGAACTTGTTTATATCGTATAGTTACATACAAAGGTTTGCCCCCCATTTCACCCCTTTATGGGATAATTTCCGGGATAAAAACTATCCTATGTCCTTCCCCGGGACTCAAACTATCTCTATACCAAATTTCATCAAAATTTTACCGACGATACCACAAAATTAACTTTATTTGAATAAAGTTTTATTCAAATAAAATGATAGTTAGAATAACCCCATTTGTGGAATAATTATTCCGTATTTCATTCCTTATTTAAAATAAAAGTAGCATGATTTATTCATCATCATGTTATTTTAAATAACGGGCGGGAATTTCCTTATTCAAATCGAAATGAATAAGAATAAAAATTCTGTTATTATTCTTATTCTTATTCAAATAGTTTTTTGCCTAACTCTGGTCTTTGACCAGTGTGTGTTACCAGTGATGACATATGGCACTGAAACGTGGTCGCTTACTATGGGTCTCATAAGAAGGCTCAAAGTCACCCAAAGGGCCAATGGAGAGGGCCATGTTGGGAGTTTTTCTGCGTGATCGCATCAGAAATGAGGGTATCCGCAGCAGAACCAAGGTAGCCGATATAGCCCTCCGGATCGCTAAACTTAAGTGGCAATGGGCGGGGCACATAGCACGTAGAACTGATGGCCGTTGGGGCGGAAAGGTTCTCGAGTGGCGACCACGTACCGGAAGGCGCGGCGTGGGTAGACCCCCAACAAGGTGGACTGATGACCTGGTAAAGGTTGCGGGAGTCCGCTGGATGCGGGTGGCGCAGGACCGGTCACTTTGGCACTCTTTGGGGGAGGCCTATGTCCAGCCGTGGACGTCTTTCGGCTGATAAAAATGTTTACCTGTTTATATGTTTAATTAGCTGAAGAATATGTTTCTACTTGACGATTTGAAAGTGCTTGTTACTGGGCCTATTTGAATAAATATAATTTTGAGTTTGAGTTTGAGTTTGATATGATGATGATGAAAGTGATTGTTTTGGCAGGTGACGGAGCTACAATGCGACTTGCTAGAGCTGCGCGACGCGCACGCCAAACTGCGCACGGCTAACGAGAAACTGCGCCGGGACAAGGAGCGTCACGACCGCGACCGCGACCAGAACAAACTGCTGGTCACGTCGCTCAAGCGGGCACAACAGGTCTACATCACATACCTTGTCATTTTTAGGGTTCCGTAGTTTTTTTTCGTAAAACTCGTGGTGTGGGGTATCGTTGGATAGCTCTTTCTAAAATATTATGGGTTTCCTGGAACAATTTTTGAAATCAGCGATTCGTTTGCGAAATATTGGTCTTAAAGCCCTAATTTTTGTTCGAGTCATGTGTCCCCCTCCCCCTGCCGGCTAAATGGCTACTACTGGGGATGTGAAAAAATTCGTGTTAGTATTACATATAATGAATTTAAAAGGAAAACTATCACGGACAAGTAGGCATAAGTAGTTACCGAGTAATAGTCGACCAAACTAATGTGTACTTGGAAAGGCCAATTTTCGTACAAATTCGGCCGACGACACCGCACCGCACGTCGATGTAACTAAGACAGACAGGCACCTACGGAACCCTACACTGCGCATGGCCCGACACGCACTTTGCCGGTTTTTTATTTTTAAACAGATTGAATCATGCCATAGAAGCTATCTATCCGGATGGGTGACTGCTTTCAGTAGTTGAAAACTGAGGATTCCTTTGATGGCGCATAGTCTCTGGCAGCAGAGGACGAGGCTTTCGGACTGCTTAAAAAATGTATACCTAATCGAATTTACACCTTAAGGGTTTTGCAATCCTTTATCTACATTTGCATGCACGAGAGCTTTTTTGAAAATAATTAATATACATATTTTTTATGACTTATTTAAACATGGTCCAAAAAAGCTCTGTTTTCGATATTAGTATGTTGCTCATGCACTCTTATATGAAATCTACATATAAATTTCCTTATTGGCGTCTCTAACAACCCATGAGAGATTTTTATTTCTCACTCCTTTTCACAAAAGTTACGTCCAAAAAAACTGGTTTGTTGGCCTGAAATAGCCAAAGTTTGGTGCAATATATCCCGGAAACTGAGTTTTGAAGTAAATATGATATAATATTTAGGTAAACCTCGTTGATTTTAATACGATAAGCCATAAAAAACACGACAAAACCGACGGTTACAGATTGAAGGTCATTGGGAGCTAGGAGCCCCTTAACAAAGCTTAATCACAATAAAATTGAAAAGGTTAAGTCAGATGGCGCTCGATTACAAAAACATAAGACATTATTCTGTATTCTTAACCAAACTTTCTAACGCGTTATAGGAGGACGACAGGACCACAACGCAATTGTTAGAAACAATTGACGATCTGATGAAGCAGAGCCCGCACCTCTTCAAAGAGCCGGTGAGGCCAGAGAAGAGTTTGATGACTCCAACACCGCCCAGAAGAAACCGGGTAAATTTCTAGATGACGCGAAGAAGTACTTCTTGTTATTTATCACGCCATAAGAGCGGTTTTAGCATAATTTTGTAGTATTATGAATGCACCCATACCCTCACCTTTACATAGACAGACGTCACATTCATGTATACACTTGCATACACAATTTATCGTTCTCTAAATTATTTTTTTTGCAATCTAAGGAATTTGCTTAGAAAAAAAAGCAAAGACGCCCATACTTTGCTTGGTGACTATCGATTTCGGCGTGTTTAAAGTTGACAACTCATGTTGCCCGAATCAAGGTCACAAAACGCCCTAGACAAAATATGCACCTTGATGTACCTTGATACTAGGTACAAGATCATAAGATCTTGTAGAAAAAAACCCCTCTTTCATATCCCCCGTAGTCGTACTTCTTATGCAAAAAACGGTTTCATTAGAAGAGCGTGCAGGCTTTATGACGAAAAATTTCAGTCTTTAGATATTCTCCATGAGACATTTTGTAGCTTCAAACGATTATCTTTACAATGTATTCAACAACTATACTAGAAAAAAAAAATATCATAACTATAAATTTTCTGGCAATGTTTGTATTATTAACGATGCATCTCAATAACTCAAAACTTTTAATCTTCTTAATCTTTATTGTTTTAAATATTCTGATTAAGGAAACTGTAAGTCCATAATTTAGTACTTTTTACTGTATTCAAATGTAACCATATGAGACTGTTTGTTTCTTAATTAAATAAATAAAATAAAATATTGTTCCCCAGTCCTCCAAATCGCGGTCGCGATCAGGGACCCCAGAGAACGCAGAGTCGAGCAGCGCGGAGGCGGCGGCCGCCACGGCCGCGCGCCTGCGCCGCCTCACCGAAGAGCTGCGCGCCTCGCGCATCGCCGAGCGCACGCGTCGCCAGCAGGCCACACAGAGACGGTACAGGCTATCATTATCTAGCTGTCCATGGTGCATTCGGCGACGCTGGAGACCGCAGAGGCCCGCCTCACCGACGAGCTGCGCGCCTCGCGCATCGCCGAGCGCACGCGTCGCCAGCAGGCCACACAGAGACGGTACAGGCTATCATTATCTAGCTGTCCATGGTGCATTCGGCGACGCTGGAGACCGCAGAGGCCCGCCTCACCGACGAGCTGCGCGCCTCGCGCATCGCCGAGCGCACGCGTCGCCAGCAGGCCACACAGAGACGGTACAGGCTATCATTATCTAGCTGTCCATGGTGCATTCGGCGACGCTGGAGACCGCAGAGGCCCGCCTCACCGACGAGCTGCGCGCCTCGCGCATCGCCGAGCGCACGCGTCGCCAGCAGGCCACACAGAGACGGTACAGGCTATCATTATCTAGCTGTCCATGGTGCATTCGGCGACGCTGGAGACCGCAGAGGCCCGCCTCACCGACGAGCTGCGCGCCTCGCGCATCGCCGAGCGCACGCGTCGCCAGCAGGCCACACAGAGACGGTACAGGCTATCATTATCTAGCTGTCCATGGTGCATTCGGCGACGCTGGAGACCGCAGAGGCCCGCCTCACCGACGAGCTGCGCGCCTCGCGCATCGCCGAGCGCACGCGTCGCCAGCAGGCCACACAGAGACGGTACAGGCTATCATTATCTAGCTGTCCATGGTGCATTCGGCGACGCTGGAGACCGCAGAGGCCCGCCTCACCGACGAGCTGCGCGCCTCGCGCATCGCCGAGCGCACGCGTCGCCAGCAGGCCACACAGAGACGGTACAGGCTATCATTATCTAGCTGTCCATGGTGCATTCGGCGACGCTGGAGACCGCAGAGGCCCGCCTCACCGACGAGCTGCGCGCCTCGCGCATCGCCGAGCGCACGCGTCGCCAGCAGGCCACACAGAGACGGTACAGGCTATCATTATCTAGCTGTCCATGGTGCATTCGGCGACGCTGGAGACCGCAGAGGCCCGCCTCACCGACGAGCTGCGCGCCTCGCGCATCGCCGAGCGCACGCGTCGCCAGCAGGCCACACAGAGACGGTACAGGCTATCATTATCTAGCTGTCCATGGTGCATTCGGCGACGCTGGAGACCGCAGAGGCCCGCCTCACCGACGAGCTGCGCGCCTCGCGCATCGCCGAGCGCACGCGTCGCCAGCAGGCCACACAGAGACGGTACAGGCTATCATTATCTAGCTGTCCATGGTGCATTCGGCGACGCTGGAGACCGCAGAGGCCCGCCTCACCGACGAGCTGCGCGCCTCGCGCATCGCCGAGCGCACGCGTCGCCAGCAGGCCACACAGAGACGGTACAGGCTATCATTATCTAGCTGTCCATGGTGCATTCGGCGACGCTGGAGACCGCAGAGGCCCGCCTCACCGACGAGCTGCGCGCCTCGCGCATCGCCGAGCGCACGCGTCGCCAGCAGGCCACACAGAGACGGTACAGGCTATCATTATCTAGCTGTCCATGGTGCATTCGGCGACGCTGGAGACCGCAGAGGCCCGCCTCACCGAAGAGCTGCGCGCCTCGCGCATCGCCGAGCGCACGCGTCGCCAGCAGGCCACACAGAGACGGTACAGGCTATCATTATCTAGCTGTCCATGGTGCATTCGGCGACGCTGGAGACCGCAGAGGCCCGCCTCACCGACGAGCTGCGCGCCTCGCGCATCGCCGAGCGCACGCGTCGCCAGCAGGCCACACAGAGACGGTACAGGCTATCATTATCTAGCTGTCCATGGTGCATTCGGCGACGCTGGAGACCGCAGAGGCCCGCCTCACCGACGAGCTGCGCGCCTCGCGCATCGCCGAGCGCACGCGTCGCCAGCAGGCCACACAGAGACGGTACAGGCTATCATTATCTAGCTGTCCATGGTGCATTCGGCGACGCTGGAGACCGCAGAGGCCCGCCTCACCGACGAGCTGCGCGCCTCGCGCATCGCCGAGCGCACGCGTCGCCAGCAGGCCACACAGAGACGGTACAGGCTATCATTATCTAGCTGTCCATGGTGCATTCGGCGACGCTGGAGACCGCAGAGGCCCGCCTCACCGACGAGCTGCGCGCCTCGCGCATCGCCGAGCGCACGCGTCGCCAGCAGGCCACACAGAGACGGTACAGGCTATCATTATCTAGCTGTCCATGGTGCATTCGGCGACGCTGGAGACCGCAGAGGCCCGCCTCACCGACGAGCTGCGCGCCTCGCGCATCGCCGAGCGCACGCGTCGCCAGCAGGCCACACAGAGACGGTACAGGCTATCATTATCTAGCTGTCCATGGTGCATTCGGCGACGCTGGAGACCGCAGAGGTCCGCCTCACCGACGAGCTGCGCGCCTCGCGCATCGCCGAGCGCACGCGTCGCCAGCAGGCCACACAGAGACGGTACAGGCTATCATTATCTAGCTGTCCATGGTGCATTCGGCGACGCTGGAGACCGCAGAGGCCCGCCTCACCGACGAGCTGCGCGCCTCGCGCATCGCCGAGCGCACGCGTCGCCAGCAGGCCACACAGAGACGGTACAGGCTATCATTATCTAGCTGTCCATGGTGCATTCGGCGACGCTGGAGACCGCAGAGGCCCGCCTCACCGACGAGCTGCGCGCCTCGCGCATCGCCGAGCGCACGCGTCGCCAGCAGGCCACACAGAGACGGTACAGGCTATCATTATCTAGCTTTCCATGGTGCATTCGGCGACGCTGGAGACCGCAGAGGCCCGCCTCACCGACGAGCTGCGCGCCTCGCGCATCGCCGAGCGCACGCGTCGCCAGCAGGCCACACAGAGACGGTACAGGCTATCATTATCTAGCTGTCCATGGTGCATTCGGCGACGCTGGAGACCGCAGAGGCCCGCCTCACCGACGAGCTGCGCGCCTCGCGCATCGCCGAGCGCACGCGTCGCCAGCAGGCCACACAGAGACGGTACAGGCTATCATTATCTAGCTGTCCATGGTGCATTCGGCGACGCTGGAGACCGCAGAGGCCCGCCTCACCGACGAGCTGCGCGCCTCGCGCATCGCCGAGCGCACGCGTCGCCAGCAGGCCACACAGAGACGGTACAGGCTATCATTATCTAGCTGTCCATGGTGCATTCGGCGACGCTGGAGACCGCAGAGGCCCGCCTCACCGACGAGCTGCGCGCCTCGCGCATCGCCGAGCGCACGCGTCGCCAGCAGGCCACACAGAGACGGTACAGGCTATCATTATCTAGCTGTCCATGGTGCATTCGGCGACGCTGGAGACCGCAGAGGCCCGCCTCACCGACGAGCTGCGCGCCTCGCGCATCGCCGAGCGCACGCGTCGCCAGCAGGCCACACAGAGACGGTACAGGCTATCATTATCTAGCTGTCCATGGTGCATTCGGCGACGCTGGAGACCGCAGAGGTCCGCCTCACCGACGAGCTGCGCGCCTCGCGCATCGCCGAGCGCACGCGTCGCCAGCAGGCCACACAGAGACGGTACAGGCTATCATTATCTAGCTGTCCATGGTGCATTCGGCGACGCTGGAGACCGCAGAGGCCCGCCTCACCGACGAGCTGCGCGCCTCGCGCATCGCCGAGCGCACGCGTCGCCAGCAGGCCACACAGAGACGGTACAGGCTATCATTATCTAGCTGTCCATGGTGCATTCGGCGACGCTGGAGACCGCAGAGGCCCGCCTCACCGACGAGCTGCGCGCCTCGCGCATCGCCGAGCGCACGCGTCGCCAGCAGGCCACACAGAGACGGTACAGGCTATCATTATCTAGCTTTCCATGGTGCATTCGGCGACGCTGGAGACCGCAGAGGCCCGCCTCACCGACGAGCTGCGCGCCTCGCGCATCGCCGAGCGCACGCGTCGCCAGCAGGCCACACAGAGACGGTACAGGCTATCATTATCTAGCTGTCCATGGTGCATTCGGCGACGCTGGAGACCGCAGAGGCCCGCCTCACCGACGAGCTGCGCGCCTCGCGCATCGCCGAGCGCACGCGTCGCCAGCAGGCCACACAGAGACGGTACAGGCTATCATTATCTAGCTGTCCATGGTGCATTCGGCGACGCTGGAGACCGCAGAGGCCCGCCTCACCGACGAGCTGCGCGCCTCGCGCATCGCCGAGCGCACGCGTCGCCAGCAGGCCACACAGAGACGGTACACGCTATCATTATCTAGCTGTCCATGGTGCATTCGGCGACGCTGGAGACCGCAGAGGCCCGCCTCACCGATGAGCTGCGCGCCTCGCGCATCGCCGAGCGCACGCGTCGCCAGCAGGCCACACAGAGACGGTACACGCTATCATTATCTAGCTGTCCATGGTGCATTCGGCGACGCTGGAGACCGCAGAGGCCCGCCTCACCGACGAGCTGCGCGCCTCGTGCATCGCCGAGCGCACGCGTTGCCAGCAGGCCACACAGAGACGGTACAGGCTATCATTATCTAGCTGTCCATGGTGCATTCGGCGACGCTGGAGACCGCAGAGGCCCGCCTCACCGACGAGCTGCGCGCCTCGCGCAACGCCGAGCGCACGCGTCGCCAGCAGGCCACACAGAGACGGTACAGGCTATCATTATCTAGCTGTCCATGGTGCATTCGGCGACGCTGGAGACCGCAGAGGCCCGCCACACCGACGAGCTGCGCGCCTCGCGCATCGGCGAGCGCACGCGTCGCCAGCAGGCCACACAGAGACGGTACACGCTATCATTATCTAGCTGTCCATGGTGCATTCGGCGACGCTGGAGACCGCAGAGGCCCGCCTCACCGATGAGCTGCGCGCCTCGCGCATCGCCGAGCGCACGCGTCGCCAGCAGGCCACACAGAGACGGTACAGGCTATCATTATCTAGCTGTACATGGTGCATTCGGCGACGCTGGAGACCGCAGAGGCCCGCCTCACCGACGAGCTGCGCGCCTCGTGCATCGCCGAGCGCACGCGTCGCCAGCAGGCCACACAGAGACGGTACAGGCTATCATTATCTAGCTGTCCATGGTGCATTCGGCGACGCTGGAGACCGCAGAGGCCCGCCTGACCGACGAGCTGCGTGCCTCGCGCAACGCCGAGCGCACGCGTCGCCAGCAGGCCACACAGAGACGGTACAGGCTATCATTATCTAGCTGTCCATGGTGCATTCGGCGACGCTGGAGACCGCAGAGGCCCGCCTCAACGACGAGCTGCGCGTCTCGCGCATCGCCGAGCGCACGCGTCGCCAGCAGGCCACACAGAGACGGTACACGCTATCATTATCTAGCTGTCCATGGTGCATTCGGCGACGCTGCAGACCGCAGAGGCCCACCTCACCGACGAGCTGCGCGCCTCGCGCATCGCCGAGCGCACGCGTCGCCAGCAGGCCACACAGAGACGGTACACGCTATCATTATCTAGCTGTCCGTGGTGCATTCGGCGACGCTGGAGACCGCAGAGGCCCGCCTCACCGACGAGCTGCGCGCCTCGCGCATCGCCGAGCGCACGCGTCGCCAGCAGGCCACACAGAGACGGTACACGCTATCATTATCTAGCTGTCCATGGTGCATTCGGTGACGCTGGAGACCGCAGAGGCCCGCCTCACCGACGAGCTGCGCGCCTCGCCCATCGTCGCAGAGGCAGCGACCGCCACGGCAGTATCATTTATTTATTTATTCATTTATTTTTCATATCATCGTCATAACGCCTCATCGATTGATGAGATAATCTAAACAAATCGATCTTACTCGTATATGTCTATACTACGTAATAGCTTCGTATAGTACGTGTTGTGTATACTACGTTACAGACGCGAGGGACATCGACACTAATGACAGTGCAAGATGTTGTGTGAATTAACTTTGTTTGTCAGCAATCGCCTCAGCTATTTATTTACAACTAGCTTCTGCCCGCAACTCCGTCCGCGTGGAACTCGTTTATATCGCAGCTCCATACAAACTTTAATTTACCCCCCATTTCACCCCCTTCGGGGATGATTTCGGGGATAAAAACTATCCTATATCACTCTCCCTTAAACTATCCCCACTTAAAAAATCACGTCAATTTGTCGCTCCGTTTTGCCGTGAAAGACGGACGGACAAACAAACACACACATACACTTTTCCATTTATAATATTAGTATGGATGGATATACGTACAATTCATGCAATGCATAAAACTACAATCCAATAACGTTTAACTTTTCCTTCAGGGCAATGTCAACGGAACCGCGGGATACCCTATCAGTGACACCCTCGTCGCGAACACCGTCTCGTGCCCCCTCACTCAAAAAGCGATCCATTTCGCTGGAACAAACTACCAAAGACCAGGTAAACAATCTAAGGAACACCTATTTTTAGGGTTCCGTACCCAAAGGGTAAAAACGGGACCCTATTACTAAGACTTCGCTGTCCGTCTGTCTGTCTGTCACCAGGCCGTAACTCAAGAACCGTGATAGCTAGACAGTTGAAATTTTCACAGATTATGTATTTCTGTTGCCGCTATAACAACAAATAATAAAACCAAAATAAAATAAATATTTAAGGGGGACTCCCATACAACAAACTTTTTTTTTTACTGTTTCTATAGATAATGGTACGGAACCCTTGGTGCGCGAGTCCGACTCGCACTTGGCCGGTTTTTTTATATTCTATACTTCTATAGGCACTAACTAACCTCTCAAGGGTGGCTAATAAGCAGTGATCGTAACTTTTATACCAATTCCGTTAACAACACTACGCTGCACCAAAAGTGCTACAAAAGTTACGATCACTGCTAATAAGGCTTTCCAGTGAGGTTGTCCCTAACTATATTCGTTGCTGCCGCTCTACAGGCCAATGAAAGGAAAAAAATGAACCTATATAATTATTGTTCAACAGAGCGCAATATGGAAGACGGTGGATGATAGCAGTGTATCGTCGATGCAATCTCTGGACGGCGATGGCGACGGACGGTTCACGATGCAACGCGATGCAAGCCTCGACAGGTTTGTGAATTTCTTTATACCAGCTTAAAACATGGGATGGCCCAAATTTTATTTCATTTTATTCAGCTATGAAATACATTTAGCAGGAAGTTTAAAGCATGGAGCACTGATTAAACTTTTAGCAATTCAGATTTCATTAATTTCAAGGATTTTCAAAATAAAATGTATTTTGTCCTGTCATTCTAGTTTCACAAAAAAAACTAATCTGGAAAGGAGAGGTAGAAGCACCAAGTTGGAAAAATGGTATTTTATAATATACCTAATATATCAACGTAACGTTAATTTATCTACTTGTATTTTACAGTCGATTGTCCGGCGGCTCGGCTCAAAGCGAGATTTTACCGACAGAGAAAAAGAAAAAGAAGAGTATCTTTGGTAAACTGAAGAAATTGACCAAATCTCGTTCCATTGATGACCAGGCAGATCCCGAGATAGTAGAGTTCAAACCTATAGGAACTGTCTCACAGGTAAGAGACCTTCTCTAAAAACTTATAACATTTTAATTGAACGTAATTCTGACAGTAACTTGCTTGCAGGGCTCGGATTCAGATATGAGTGCAGCTGGAAGCAAACGAGATTTGAGAGGCCGCCTATCGGATATGTTCAGCAGAAAAGGACAACTGTCACGCGGAAACAGGTTAGTCATGTTAGTCATGTATTTATTGTCGCTGGTCCACAGTAGAAGAAGTGTATATTGCATTGTGACCCAAACTTACTATGATTTTCGTTAACTTTATTATCACTAATAACGGCCAAACTCAAAGCAATGAGCGAATTTGGCTCCTAAATTTACACCAAAGATTCTTTTTCCCAAATGTGTTAATTCTCCACTACTCTCCATTAAGTGCGCTCTTTACTACGTTCAACTTTCATTTGATACAACTAAGAGTTCCCTAGAACAAAAAGCAAACAAATTTCGATCATAGTGGACAATTGAAAAATTATTCGCCACGAGCGGAGTGAACAATTACGAGAGCAATTGGGAGAGTGATGGACGGATTCCAGAGGTTGTGGGTTCAAATCCCGCTCGTGGTGAATCATTTTTCAATTTTCCACTATGATCGAAATTTGGAATTTCGTTAGCGGACGTTTCTGCTTCGTAAACATTTAATGTTAAAAAGCAAACACCTTGAATCTGCATGTTGGTGAAAAGAATTGAATTACATTTTTTTGTGTATTTCAGCAAGGAAATCGAAGACACCGGCCCGGAGCGAGCAGCCAGCGCGCTGGGAGTGTCCTCGCGGCCCATACTGCGGAACGCCAGCTCCAATACTCTACAACGCGCCTCTCCCGCTAAACCGGTACGTTCAAATCATAACTCGGTGTCCAAGTGGCAATCCGTTTCATTATTTATTACCCCTCCTCTCCCGCCGACCCCGATGTGGGTCAGTATTTAGTATGGACTTACGAACAAAAAAATTTACCCCCCAAGAAGGATCGGTACACTACAAGATATAAATTATAGGTTAGTAGATCTCCACATTTGTTAAGTACCAGATTCTCGAATTCAGAAGATAGAACAAGACTAAACACAATATTCCAATTTTAAAAATATAACGTCGTATGTTTTAATGCTCTCCGGCAATACCCAGATATTTTCAAAACATGTCAAATTGGGATCTGGCATTCTAGAATGTAAAGAAGCATTTTTTTATTTCCAGAATGACTCGCAGAGCTTGCGGGGATCAAGCGCGACGCCCGCTGCGAAGAGGAAAGGGAAATAACTGATACTATTCATGTTTCGCATCACTATTCTGTATTTATCCTTCCTCCTTAAACTTTTCCATAGCTTGTAATATCACAATACATATCAGTATACATTGCATATCTATCGACAACACGAAATCTAACACTTTTTACAATATACATGAGCCATGGATGTTCGTTTCTAAAATGCTTCTACAAAATGCAAGCAATGTTCAACTTAACCTTATAAGATACGGGAATGAAATGTATTCCGCTGTGGGTAGTTATGCAATATATAGCGTCACGATATATATTATATATCAGTGACCGCTCAATTATTTCCTACTTCCTAAGTAGTGCGCATTGCAAGGATCCCTTCCTTCCATGTTTTCAGGTAGGGAAGTTTAGCAAAGTTTGTAGTTATGTACTTGTAATTTTATAATAAAAACGTCGGTTGCAACTTTAAATCGTTTCATTTTAAATACAGAAATAAAGAGAGTATTATTAGATATCTATTCAATTTCAACCATTTTTACAACAGGCACGAACCAAAATGCGGCTGGTATAAAACCGAATAACGAGACTAAAATAAAGGTAAATCAAACCTCGAGGGCGAGGTAGGTTAGTCGTGGGAGCGCTTGCAGGTGCGCGTGCGCGTGCGCGTGCGCTTGCGCGTCCGCGTGCGCGGCTAACTCTGGTCCATGAGGTTGGAGTCCACGGCCGCGCCGCCCGACGAGTCCTTCAGGATGGACTCGAAGATGGGCTGCAGGTCGGGGAACGACTTGATCTGCGTCACGAACTCCATCAGGTGGGGGTTCTTGTCTGGAGAGGGGACACCACTGATCATTCAACTTCTTCCCTACCTACTTCGTCTAAGCCGACTACGCACCTCCACCATGCACCATGTACTGAGCTAGGGGTGTGTAGAAATACTTATTATAGTTTATACTGGTCACAATCACAATCTTATACGTGCCACAATCTGTTGCTTGGCTTACCGCCACACCAAATCTGCATCGTCAGCTATCTCTCCCTTAGACACAGACAGGTATGATGCCCAATTCAAACTTATTAATCTGCCAGTCTCTGATTCGGAAAGAGATCTGTAAAGGAGTTTATACAACCTTTACAGTTCAAAGCCTGCTTTGAGAGTATGCTAAAGGCTCCTTTGAAGGCCTCAAAAGCTCTTGCAGAATAAATATTAGGATTTTGCTTATAATCCTCAAGGCGAACAAAGTGATATCTATCTACGCACATTCATTTAAGGTTCAAAATTCACGTACCAGCTTCAGGTATGTGCAGAAGCGCGGCAGCGGCGCGCAACGCTGAACGCTTGAGCTCGTCTTGTTTCTCGTACTCTTGCTTGACGGAGTTGGCCTTGACCTTCATCGTGCATGTCGCGCGAAGGGGCTCCACCAAGCTTTCTAACCCTGGAAACCAACTAGGTGACACTTTGGAAAATCGAGAATACTGATCGAAAGATTCTCCCGTAGAATCGTAGTTCGATAACGCATTCATCTATAACGTTTATTCGCGAACCTTACAGAGATTTTTTTGTAGGTATTCGTTATTCAAAAGAGATCGACTTGATTATCTAACCCAGTGAGTAAAATAATCCGTAGTAGGGTTTGTGGAATAAGAAGGCAACTTGGCTCGTAGATTAATTTTCGCCGCCCGAAAGCTTCGACACACCGTAACTACTACTGTCATAGACAACTGAGATCAACTGCATGCATTAAAAAGCTCGGTTCCACATGCCGCAGTAGGGTTAGGGTTTATTTTCGCTAGAAGAGATGCATAGTTATTGACGTCGCCGAGTATAAGTTAAAATGGTCCGTTTTGGTAACCAAAATTAACCATACAATTTGAATGACAAATAAAAGTTACAAAATCGAACACTTTTAACTTATACTCGGTGACGTCACTAACGATGCATCTCTTCTCGCGAAAATGCCCAGTAACTTGAACACGTCGAGCCTATCCAGCCAGGCACGTGTCTAACAGCGTGTGTAGTCGAGGAATGAAAAGGTTCGCCACATTTCGACCATATTTCAAAGCTGTTAAGGTCCAAAAGTGACGAACCTTTTCATTCCGCGACTGCACATGCACTTAAAGTCTGAATGGTTGGAGAACTTACTCTGCAGAACTACAGTGGGGCACAGCTGCGCCAGTCGCGCGCACATGAGGTAAGTCAACATCTTGATGTCGTAGTGGTCCCTCAGGCCGTCCTCTACGTGTCGCAGGAACTCGAACACGTCGAGGCGGTCCAGGCACGTGCCCAACAGCGTGTACATGCATTCGAACGCAGCCTTGCGCAGGTCCAGACCGTCGTCTACGGAATGCTTGAATGGGCCCATTTCTACTTCACGGATCAGTTCTTTCTGTGAAGGAAATACAGTCAGAATAATCCGCATTACCATCTTAGCGTTATCACGGCCGCTGTAAATAAATAAATTCACAGTATAGACTAAATTATTGGCAGATCGTTAGACAAGGATTTTTATGCTGGCCAACTGAATTCAAACTAACAAAAGTCGAAATAAATCATGTCGCACATGTGTGTATTAGGTTCCTGCGTCCGATTCAAGACCGGAAGGAGACATCCCAATACGCCAACTGGCGCGAATTTCCGTTTTCGTTCAGACTTTATACGTGTAGCCAGCCCAAAAACAATCGCGGTTGTTTATTTTTATTCGGTCACCAGAAGTCGGTGGCACTGGCGTGGCAAAGCGCAGCAGCGACCTTCTAGTTAAATATTAAATTATTGCCGAGGTGTAGAAAGTACGGGGTTGCCAGAAGAGGTAGTCGGTTTTAGTTATTTATGATACAAGTGCAAAAAGTAGGTAATAATAATGGTGATTACTATCCGCACGCGTGCAACAATGAAACGAGGGAATAAAAAGGTGAAAAGTAATTATTAAAAGTTTGAATTCCCGCACGTGCGAGGGAATATTCACCCGAATTCGATTCCTGCACCCTGTACGGCCCCGTCCCACCGTGCCGGCATAGAGGACTTCCGGAGTTTATAAAAAGCGCATTTTCTTTGGCTCAATGTGATATTTTCCTTAAAAACTATATTGCGCTATCAGGAATTTAAAAGGGTTAAAGTAGCGGGAGAAAAATGGGTTTTATTATTATACTCTTAGTTATGGACCACTTTAAATTTTCTACATTTACATGTTTGAGCACATGGTTTGGTGTTATGGCCTGCAGCAGTAGTCTACTCCAGCCTACCTTGACTTTGGTCTCTCTGTAGATGGTGGGCAGCACGGCGGGCAGCAGGTCCCGGATGAGCGAGGGCTTGTTGTGCGCGGCCGAGTTGAAGGCCACGAGCGCCACGCGCCGCACGCCCAGCGACGGGTCGCGCAACGGCAGCAGTAGTCTACTCCAGCCTACCTTGACTTTGGTCTCGCTGTAGATGGTGGGCAGCACGGCGGGCAGCAGGTCCCGGATGAGCGAGGGCTTGTTGTGCGCGGCTGAGTTGAAGGCCACGAGCGCCACGCGCCGCACGCCCATGCAGCGACGGGTCGCGCAGCGGCAGCAGTAGTCTACTCCAGCCTACCTTGACTTTGGTCTCGCTGTAGATGGTGGGCACCACGGCGGGCAGCAGGTCCCGGATGAGCGAGGGCTTGTTGTGCGCGGCCGAGTTGAAGGCCACGAGCGCCACGCGCCGCACGCCCATGCAGCGACGGGTCGCGCAGCGGCAGCAGTAGTCTACTCCAGCCTACCTTGACTTTGGTCTCGCTGTAGATGGTGGGCAGCACGGCGGGCAGCAGGTCCCGGATGAGCGAGGGCTTGTTGTGCGCGGCCGAGTTGAAGGCCACGAGCGCCACGCGCCGCACGCCCAGCGACGGGTCGCGCAGCGGCAGCAGTAGTCTACTCCAGCCTACCTTGACTTTGGTCTCGCTGTAGATGGTGGGCAGCACGGCGGGCAGCAGGTCCCGGATGAGCGAGGGCTTGTTGTGCGCGGCCGAGTTGAAGGCCACGAGCGCCACGCGCCGCACGCCCAGCGACGGGTCGCGCAGCGGCAGCGGTAGTCTACTCCAGCCTACCTTGACTTTGGTCTCGCTGTAGATGGTGGGCAGCACGGCGGGCAGCAGGTCCCGGATGAGCGAGGGCTTGTTGTGCGCGGCCGAGTTGAAGGCCACGAGCGCCACGCGCCGCACGCCCAGCGACGGGTCGCGCAGCGGCAGCAGTAGTCTACTCCAGCCTACCTTGACTTTGGTCTCACTGTAGATGGTGGGCAGCACGGCGGGCAGCAGGTCCCGGATGAGCGAGGGCTTGTTGTGCGCGGCCGAGTTGAAGGCCACGAGCGCCACGCGCCGCACGCCCAGCGACGGGTCGCGCAGCGGCAGCAGTAGTCTACTCCAGCCTACCTTGACTTTGGTCTCACTGTAGATGGTGGGCAGCACGGCGGGCAGCAGGTCCCGGATGAGCGAGGGCTTGTTGTGCGCGGCCGAGTTGAAGGCCACGAGCGCCACGCGCCGCACGCCCAGCGACGGGTCGCGCAGCGGCAGCAGTAGTCTACTCCAGCCTACCTTGACTTTGGTCTCGCTGTAGATGGTGGGCAGCACGGCGGGCAGCAGGTCCCGGATGAGCGAGGGCTTGTTGTGCGCGGCCGAGTTGAAGGCCACGAGCGCCACGCGCCGCACGCCCAGCGACGGGTCGCGCAGCGGCAGCAGTAGTCTACTCCAGCCTACCTTGACTTTGGTCTCGCTGTAGATGGTGGGCAGCACGGCGGGCAGCAGGTCCCGGATGAGCGAGGGCTTGTTGTGCGCGGCCGAGTTGAAGGCCACGAGCGCCACGCGCCGCACGCCCAGCGACGGGTCGCGCAGCGGCAGCAGTAGTCTACTCCAGCCTACCTTGACTTTGGTCTCGCTGTAGATGGTGGGCAGCACGGCGGGCAGCAGGTCCCGGATGAGCGAGGGCTTGTTGTGCGCGGCCGAGTTGAAGGCCACGAGCGCCACGCGCCGCACGCCCAGCGACGGGTCGCGCAGCGGCAGCAGTAGTCTACTCCAGCCTACCTTGACTTTGGTCTCGCTGTGATGGTGGGCAGCACGGCGGGCAGCAGGTCCCGGATGAGCGAGGGCTTGTTGTGCGCGGCCGAGTTGAAGGCCACGAGCGCCACGCGCCGCACGCCCAGCGACGGGTCGCGCAGCGGCAGCAGTAGTCTACTCCAGCCTACCTTGACTTTGGTCTCACTGTAGATGGTGGGCAGCACGGCGGGCAGCAGGTCCCGGATGAGCGAGGGCTTGTTGTGCGCGGCCGAGTTGAAGGCCACGAGCGCCACGCGCCGCACGCCCAGCGACGGGTCGCGCAGCGGCAGCAGTAGTCTACTCCAGCCTACCTTGACTTTGGTCTCGCTGTAGATGGTGGGCAGCACGGCGGGCAGCAGGTCCCGGATGAGCGAGGGCTTGTTGTGCGCGGCCGAGTTGAAGGCCACGAGCGCCACGCGCCGCACGCCCAGCGACGGGTCGCGCAGCGGCAGCAGTAGTCTACTCCAGCCTACCTTGACTTTGGTCTCGCTGTAGACGGTGGGCAGCACGGCGGGCAGCAGGTCCCGGATGAGCGAGGGCTTGTTGTGCGCGGCCGAGTTGAAGGCCACGAGCGCCACGCGCCGCACGCCCAGCGACGGGTCGCGCAGCGGCAGCAGTAGTCTACTCCAGCCTACCTTGACTTTGGTCTCGCTGTAGACGGTGGGCAGCACGGCGGGCAGCAGGTCCCGGATGAGCGAGGGCTTGTTGTGCGCGGCCGAGTTGAAGGCCACGAGCGCCACGCGCCGCACGCCCAGCGACGGGTCGCGCAGCGGCAGCAGTAGTCTACTCCAGCCTACCTTGACTTTGGTCTCGCTGTAGATGGTGGGCAGCACGGCGGGCAGCAGGTCCCGGATGAGCGAGGGCTTGTTGTGCGCGGCCGAGTTGAAGGCCACGAGCGCCACGCGCCGCACGCCCAGCGACGGGTCGCGCAGCGGCAGCAGTAGTCTACTCCAGCCTACCTTGACTTTGGTCTCGCTGTAGATGGTGGGCAGCACGGCGGGCAGCAGGTCCCGGATGAGCGAGGGCTTGTTGTGCGCGGCCGAGTTGAAGGCCACGAGCGCCACGCGCCGCACGCCCAGCGACGGGTCGCGCAGCGGCAGCAGTAGTCTACTTCAGCCTACCTTCACTTTGGTCTCGCTGTAGATGGTGGGCACCACGGCGGGCAGCAGGTCCCGGATGAGCGAGGGCTTGTT
Organism: Epinotia demarniana; assembly: GCA_945867215.1. Classification (NCBI taxonomy): domain Eukaryota; kingdom Metazoa; phylum Arthropoda; class Insecta; order Lepidoptera; family Tortricidae; genus Epinotia; species Epinotia demarniana. Next base: position 19,877,503 of record OX244263.1, read on the forward strand.
GTGCGCGGCCGAGTTGAAGGCCACGAGCGCCACGCGCCGCACGCCCAGCGACGGGTCGCGCAGCGGCAGCAGTAGTCTACTCCAGCCTACCTTGACTTTGGTCTCGCTGTAGATGGTGGGCAGCACGGCGGGCAGCAGGTCCCGGATGAGCGAGGGCTTGTTGTGCGCGGCCGAGTTGAAGGCCACGAGCGCCACGCGCCGCACGCCCAGCGACGGGTCGCGCAGCGGCAGCAGTAGTCTACTCCAGCCTACTTTGACTTTGGTCTCACTGTAGATGGTGGGCAGCACGGCGGGCAGCAGGTCCCGGATGAGCGAGGGCTTGTTGTGCGCGGCCGAGTTGAAGGCCACGAGCGCCACGCGCCGCACGCCCAGCGACGGGTCGCGCAGCGGCAGCAGTAGTCTACTCCAGCCTACCTTGACTTTGGTCTCGCTGTAGATGGTGGGCAGCACGGCGGGCAGCAGGTCCCGGATGAGCGAGGGCTTGTTGTGCGCGGCCGAGTTGAAGGCCACGAGCGCCACGCGCCGCACGCCCAGCGACGGGTCGCGCAGCGGCAGCAGTAGTCTACTCCAGCCTACCTTGACTTTGGTCTCGCTGTAGATGGTGGGCAGCACGGCGGGCAGCAGGTCCCGGATGAGCGAGGGCTTGTTGTGCGCGGCCGAGTTGAAGGCCACGAGCGCCACGCGCCGCACGCCCAGCGACGGGTCGCGCAGCGGCAGCAGTAGTCTACTCCAGCCTACCTTGACTTTGGTCTCACTGTAGATGGTGGGCAGCACGGCGGGCAGCAGGTCCCGGATGAGCGAGGGCTTGTTGTGCGCGGGCGAGTTGAAGGCCACGAGCGCCACGCGCCGCACGCCCAGCGACGGGTCGCGCAGCGGCAGCAGTAGTCTACTCCAGCCTACCTTGACTTTGGTCTCGCTGTAGATGGTGGGCAGCACGGCGGGCAGCAGGTCCCGGATGAGCGAGGGCTTGTTGTGCGCGGCCGAGTTGAAGGCCACGAGCGCCACGCGCCGCACGCCCAGCGACGGGTCGCGCAGCGGCAGCAGTAGTCTACTCCAGCCTACCTTGACTTTGGTCTCGCTGTAGATGGTGGGCAGCACGGCGGGCAGCAGGTCCCGGATGAGCGAGGGCTTGTTGTGCGCGGCCGAGTTGAAGGCCACGAGCGCCACGCGCCGCACGCCCAGCGACGGGTCGCGCAGCGGCAGCAGTAGTCTACTCCAGCCTACCTTGACTTTGGTCTCGCTGTAGATGGTGGGCAGCACGGCGGGCAGCAGGTCCCGGATGAGCGAGGGCTTGTTGTGCGCGGCCGAGTTGAAGGCCACGAGCGCCACGCGCCGCACGCCCAGCGACGGGTCGCGCAGCGGCAGCAGTAGTCTACTCCAGCCTACCTTGACTTTGGTCTCGCTGTAGATGGTGGGCAGCACGGCGGGCAGCAGGTCCCGGATGAGCGAGGGCTTGTTGTGCGCGGCCGAGTTGAAGGCCACGAGCGCCACGCGCCGCACGCCCAGCGACGGGTCGCGCAGCGGCAGCAGTAGTCTACTCCAGCCTACCTTGACTTTGGTCTCGCTGTAGATGGTGGGCAGCACGGCGGGCAGCAGGTCCCGGATGAGCGAGGGCTTGTTGTGCGCGGCCGAGTTGAAGGCCACGAGCGCCACGCGCCGCACGCCCAGCGACGGGTCGCGCAGCGGCAGCAGTAGTCTACTCCAGCCTACCTTGACTTTGGTCTCGCTGTAGATGGTGGGCAGCACGGCGGGCAGCAGGTCCCGGATGAGCGAGGGCTTGTTGTGCGCGGCCGAGTTGAAGGCCACGAGCGCCACGCGCCGCACGCCCAGCGACGGGTCGCGCAGCGGCAGCAGCAGCTCCGACATGCACGCGCGGAGCAGCGGGTCGATCGCTTGCGGCTGGGGAGACCAGTTATTGATTAACTCATTTTTCTCAAACATGCAATGAAATGTCGTCGTTACGTGCGTCATATCAGGCTTCGAAGTATCACATTTCGGGCGGAGCAATTCGAGAGAACTGTAAAGGAATTTCATACAAAATTGAAGGCCTAGGCCGCGAAGTATTTTTTTTAAATTCTAAACTAAATATGGCGTCTGTGTTCATGAACAGGCTAAACAGCTGAATTCGAAATCGGACCAAAAATATCCGCGTTAATGCCTATTAGACATGAACTGATTTAAGAATACAAAACTGTATGATTCAATGAGTTGATGAATAAATTTAAAATATTGTCTATTCGTAAGTCACCAGAGACCTAGACAATGTTTAAAATCCTCTCCATTTATTTTATTTATATCCTCTGCATTTATTTTAATTATTACAGAAATTAAGATTCTCATTATCAATTTGTGTATAATCAAACTCAAACTCAAAATTATATTTATTCAAGTAGGCCCAGTAACAAGCACTTTCAAATCGTCACGTAGAAACATAATCTTAAGCTAATTACTTAGAGTAATTTATTAAACATAAAAAGTAAAATTTATATGATATATTGAAAATTTTATATAAAAAAATACTAGTCTAGAATGTTTCTAGAAAGACAATCTAATACCAAAAAATAAATAAAACGAGAATAATTAATTAAAAACCCAATGTCAAAATTTTCCAAAAGGAATAAATAAATTATAAATCCAGTCAAAATTAGTCCCAAGAAGTTTTATCATTCATGTAGTCTTGTGCGCTATAATAAGCTTTCGAAATAAGTTTACGTTTCACATAGTTCTTGAATTTATTAATTGATAACTCAGTTACGTTTCCAGGAAGTTTGTTATAAAACCTTACACAATTACCCATGAATGATTATTTTATTTTTTGGAGCCGAGTGGTGGGCACCTTAATAGGGTCTATTCAAACACTACACACGCGTAATACGGACGACTTCCGTAAAAAAAATATTATGGAGGGATTGGAGGGAAACTTAAGTCTTTTGTCGTGTAGTGTATATTTGTGGTTGATATTTATAAATAAAATTTCAAAATGAGTTACGATGATAACAGCGACGAAGAAACTAATTGTACTCCGCCGGAATTGAGGGTGGAGGCCGAATTAGCACTGAAGAACTTGTTGCCGCCAAAATCGAAGGTCACAAGTACTTACATAAATGCAGGTTGGGTTTTTGAGTGGTGATATTTCTTATTTCATTGCATATGTTTGAGAAAAGCACTATACATGCCTAGCCGTGAAAAGGGCTTGCCGGCTTCGTATCACTATCCGGCCTCCCTACGGTCGGCCGTCTATACCTACTCACCCGGCAAGTCCTTCTTTCCCGGCGGCTGCAGTAATGTACTATTAAACGCACAATAGTACATTATTGTCGAAGCAAGGGAAGTAGGTAATTGCTGGCTGAGTTTTAATTTTAAACGGACGACCTAGGGAGTCCTTTCTGAAAATCATAAGGCATGCTTTTCTTCTCGCTACTTCATGAATTTGTCGTACACCTTCTGATATTTGTCTCTTGGCTTTGCAGGGAACAAATTATCAATAACTGAGCTTGCAGCTTCTTTTGAATGTGGAATCATTTTGACGCAAAATTGTCTATATTTTCCGAAAAAACAACTAGCCACTGTATTTAAAAACAAAATGTTTTTTGCATTGCCGCCTTTTTTTATTTATAATAAGTTGGACGTGTATTTTTCTTCCGAAAACGCCATAAGTTAATTGAGACAACTAAAAAGCTGCGATAAGTCACAGGTGCTGATCTTCCAAAGATCTTTGTACAATGAGCATTGCGTCTCACTCATTCTTTATGCAAAATGTGTAGACACTATAGTTTCCGAGATAAATAAAGCCTCAAAGTTCATCATTTTTCGACAATACTAGTTTCCGTAGCAAATTTTGTCTACTTTAAAAACGTCCTTAGAAGGTACTATAAAAAGGACCTTTACTGTTATAATAAAAACTTTCGCGGTATTTGCGATTTTTGACAAAGTTGCGTTCGGCACTCGAGGTCACAAACTTGGATTATTCATTGGGCCAACATCATAAACAAGTCTGCAAAAAATCAGAACTACCGGATTTGACGCAAGCTCTGGACGTGTAAAGTTACCGGACTAAAAGCAATGTGTCTAATAAATACCTGATCAGATATGGTGAATTTGACAGCGGTGACGGCCGTTGTTCTAGTGAGGGGCTCGGGCGACTGGAGGAACTCTTTCAGATGTGGCAGCAAGTCTTTAGGTTCTAACAGACATAATTTACCTAAGCATTCAGCAACCTGAAAACGAATAAACCTATCAGTAAAGAATATGTACTTTTTGGCACATTAACACAAAATGTATTAAAGGCGGTATACGTACTACATTACGAGATCCTTCCTCCGCGCATTGGCAGTGTTTCGATAGCTGTACCCAGATTTCGGGTATGAAAGGTCTGAGCGCCTCTACGCCTTCTGGGGTACACGATTCGCACGAGATAATCTGTAAGAAAAACATTTTATCAATTATAAAATTGGAACTAAAATACTGTTGGTGCAGACCTAAAAATATAACAGTTTGATACATACATAGATTAAACATAGACTCCCGCCTTCTTTTCCAATAGGGGCAGACAAAGCACATGAAACTTATGTTCCATTGCCACTTTTAGCATATAGACTAATTGTGATATCGCAGTGTTAGGTTGCTAGCCCTGTTCCTTTAGTACGACTCTTACGATACCCACAGGAAGAAAGGGGGAGGTGCTATTCTAACCCGACACCACACGGGCAATTACAGTTACATTGACAAAGATTCGCACAGACCTGAACAGGTACGAACCCAAATGCAAAAGAGTTCGTATATTAAGATTCTTATAATGAACAGATTTTTAGACTAGAAATATCGAGTTCAGTAAATAAATAAAGCAATGAACAAACACAGTTAAATATTCAAAAAATAATGTATTTTTATTTTATATATTAACAAAAGTACATATTCCTGTATATTCTGTAAGACGTACATTTATTTACTTAAGCTATCGAAGCAAAATAGTTCGTATGCTAGTAACACAGTGCAAAATAATTCGTCTACCACTGGGTAGTGTCGCCATTCCTCTTGATGGCGGCGTCAATTCTTTGTGGCATTGTGTCAACTAACGCCGCACATTCCGCAGAGGATATTGAATCCCACACTGCGTATATTTTGGTCCTTCAAATCTTCCTTTGACTTGGCAGGATCCTTACGCAATTTCTTTTTCATCTTCCACCACGTCTAGATCGGAGATAAATCTGGGCTGCTAGGTGGCCAATTCTCCAGTGTAGGAACATTGTGGTTCTGTAACCAAGCCTTCGTGCTCTTGGCAAGAAGCACCATCTTGTTGGAAAACATACTTGTTGTCATGTTGTAAACTGGAAATTGAAGGCAATAAGCTCGTCTTTAAGATTTCTTGGTACTTGGGAGCATTCACAGTGCCGTCTATAAACTGCAGCCGACCCACACCTTGAGCTGATATACACCGCCAGATCATGAGTGAGGCAGGAAACTTGACTTTTCTCTTAAGGCAGTCTTTATGAAAGGCTTCGCCCTTATTGCGAACAACTTTTTCCCGTTCGTCTCCAACAGCCACTTCAAACTTCGATTCATCGCTCCATATTATGGATCGCCACTGATCAATAGTCCAGTTTCGACAAGCTAAAGCAAATATTCTCCTCTTCTTTTTCTGAGGTTCAGTAAGTAAAGGTTTTTACAGTACATATAGTGCTACTTTCCCGCACTAGTGCGGAAAAGAGCACTTTCCGTGCATATGTCGAAACTTTAAAGAGCCATATGTACAGTAAAACGTTGTACGATACACGTGCGAATAGGTAATTCGCAACTCGTGTCGATTTAAAACACTCCCTTCGGTCGTGTTTTAATTTATCACCAATCGTTGCGAATTTCCTATTTTCGGCACTTGTATCGTAAATAACTATTCTTTTGCCGTATAGAATCCGTATACCATTCTTTTCATGACTCGTTTGCATGTGTCGACAGAAACATCTTTGTTGATCATTTCTCGCCATCTTACGGTGAGTTCCCCTGCCCGAGCACGTCGATTTTGCTTAATGATCCTCTTTAAGACTCTATTTTCGCCTGGTGTTGTGATGCGTGGGCAACCAGTTTTCTTTAAGATTGAAACACATCCAGTTTTCTTGTAATGCTGGATAATAGATTGTAAAGTAGATCTCGCTAGGTGAAGGTCTTGAGCTATTTTATACGCAGATTTTCCTGATGTACTGCTTAAAATTATAACTTTTCGAACGTCTTGCGAAATTGGTTTACCGCGACCCATATTGAATATTAAAACTTGGATAATAATACTAAATTAAGAAAATTTACCTTTTTATAGCCAAAGCGACATTTCCAAAATATCAAACAATTCTTTTTTCAAATAATATTTATTTTTAATTTGATTCTAAAAGCACTAATTACTTCCTTGATGAACTATTATGCACTGATTAGTGTGAGACGAACTTTTTTGCTTGTGCAACGTGAATGTAAAAATGATTAATTCTCTTGCTATGTGTAATATTAGCCCGATATTAAAATATAAAGAAAAAACTATGTTCGTCAACATTGTCACCAATGCTAAATATATTTTTGAAAGATTAACATTCCAGCGGTAATTAAAGCTTTGAAAAAAATATGTCGCTATGCAAGCGATTAGACGAACCTCTTTAAGCGAATGTAATAGTAAATATTGCCGCTTTGGCTGTGCCTCGATCTCCCTCAGTATGAAGGGCAGGAACTCCGGCAGGTTCCCAACAGCGACGGACCCCAGCGCGTAACTGGCGGCCGACTTAACTTCCTCGGATGACGGGGCGAACGAGGCTAGCAGAACCTCCTTCAGATTCGGGATGCAGCTTAGATCTCTATGGAAAATATAGTGTGATTTAGATTTTTTTTATAGAGTTTAAGTTCTAATTAATTTGTTTGCCTAAAACACGGTGTTTTTTAACCGTCTTAGAGCCGAAGCCCAGTTAACGTATAAATTACAAAGAACTTAAAAAAAGGTTATTTTTACAAATTTTTAAATGAAAGGAAAAATTGAAAAATTTAATGCTCCGAGCCGGATTCGAACCGGCGACCACAGGCATTCATGGCCCGTCGCTACTACCAAATGAGCTATCGGAACAATCTGGTTCGGGCACCAAATCCTTCAATCAGTTCCTTCATATAACGCCTTAGGGAGGCGTATGTAGCGACATCTACCAGAAGACTTAGGCTTCTTTACGGCACCAACGTCTCAAATTATGTTGAGAAATCGTCAGTAACGATGCGCCACCCCATACTAAATTAATATTTGTTTTTGAAGCAGTAACGCTGCTAAAGGAAATTACAAATTTTTAAATGAAAGGAAAAATTGAAAAATTTAATGTTTAGAGCCGGATTCGAACCGGCGACCACAGGCATTCATGGCCCGTCGCTACTACCAACTGAGCTATCGGAACAATCTGGTTCGGGCACCAAATCCTTCAATCAGTTCCTTCATATAACGCCTTAGGGAGGCGTATGTAGCGACATCTACCAGAAGACTTAGGCTTCTTTACGGCACCAACGTCCTTTTTTTCCTTTCATTTAAAAATTTGTAATTTCCTTTAGCAGCGTTACTGCTTCAAAAACAAATATTAATTTAGTATGGGGTGGCGCATCGTTACTGACGATTTCTCAACATAATTTGAGACGTTGGTGCCGTAAAGAAGCCTAAGTCTTCTGGTAGATGTCGCTACATACGCCTCCCTAAGGCGTTATATGAAGGAACTGATTGAAGGATTTGGTGCCCGAACCAGATTGTTCCGATAGCTCAGTTGGTAGTAGCGACGGGCCATGAATGCCTGTGGTCGCCGGTTCGAATCCGGCTCGGAGCATTAAATTTTTAAATTTTTCCTTTCATTTTAAAATTTGTAATTTCCTTTAGCAGCGTTACTGCTTCAAAAACAAATATTAAGGTTATTTTTGGCATTAATATTGTTTTTTTTGTATTAATATTAATTTTAATCATCCAGCCGAGTGTCCGCTAGGCACCATCTTTTGTAGATAGGTGCGAACTCTAACCGGGTGAATGAACTTCGTACCGCGCGCCATACCGGATTTTTCAAACTTAATTACCTTTAATTACTAAAAACTTAACTGTTTTTTTTTCACGAATGATTAATACGTTTTGGATACTTTAAGTGGGCTTCGGCTCTAAGACGGAAAAAAAACACGTTGTATAGTGCACAATAAGTGGCCAACAGATACAATTCAGCTGGGTAGGCCAGACAGATAAGCAGACGGACTGGGCTTAGTTAGAGTGCCGTTACCGCCATCTAAATCATCCGCTGTCACATTACTCACAATCATAACCCTACGAGAGCGAAGGGTCTGGGGTCGGGACGTCAGTTCATCGCGGGCGGTGGAGTGACCACAGCTAGTAGCGAGCCTGTCACACATTACGTAGACCACGTGGGTTGCGGGCTGTGGAGACACTCACAGGTGGCGGCCGATCTCGGCGACGGCGAGCAGCGCGAACATGTGGTGCGCGTCGGAGGGCGGCTGCGTGGCGTCGCGCAGGAACCCGCGCACCACGTCGATGGCGTCCGACCCGCCCTCCGTCACCACCGCTAGTAGCGAGCCTGTCACACATTACGTAGACCACGTGGGTTGCGGGCTGTGGAGACACTCACAGGTGGCGGCCGATCTCGGCGACGGCGAGCAGCGCGAACATGTGGTGCGCGTCGGAGGGCGGCTGCGTGGCGTCGCGCAGGAACCCGCGCACCACGTCGATGGCGTCCGACCCGCCCTCCGTCACCACCGCTAGTAGCGAGCCTGTCACACATTACGTAGACCACGTGGGTTGCGGGCTGTGGAGACACTCACAGGTGGCGGCCGATCTCGGCGACGGCGAGCAGCGCGAACATGTGGTGCGCGTCGGAGGGCGGCTGCGTGGCGTCGCGCAGGAACCCGCGCACCACGTCGATGGCGTCCGACCCGCCCTCCGTCACCACCGCTAGTAGCGAGCCTGTCACACATTACGTAGACCACGTGGGTTGCGGGCTGTGGAGACACTCACAGGTGGCGGCCGATCTCGGCGACGGCGAGCAGCGCGAACATGTGGTGCGCGTCGGAGGGCGGCTGCGTGGCGTCGCGCAGGAACCCGCGCACCACGTCGATGGCGTCCGACCCGCCCTCCGTCACCACTGCCGCCACGCACTTCGCCAGCGAGTGGAAAGCCTGCAACAACAATGTTGGCTTAGTTCAGAGTTCACCAATTGGCTTCCATTAATTATATAAACATGACGTTCTCCAAAGCCACTGTAACCGAGCGGTAAGGTACGCGAATCAAGAGGTCGTCGAGGTACGAAGCCCTGCTCGTTGTCACTGGGTTTTTACAGATAAACTTATGTAAGAAATATCAATCGATATTTTATAGTGACACCCGGTGAAGGAAACTATCGTAGGAAATTAAATGTCAAACCGGACCCCGGGCTTCTGTAGGGCACAACTGGGATAACGCTAGCTGGATGATGACGATGATGTTGACTGGTCGTCCAAAGTGAAGTAGGGAAAGTTTGACGTATTGGATCACGCCACAGCCGCCGCGACAGTGCGGCGCCGACGCGTGGGACTGACGAGCGGGGCAGAGCGGCGCACCGCACCGCGCCCCCCCCGCCCCACCGCTCCGCCACCCGCCAGCCAGTATATAAGCGCTGCGCGACCGCCAGAAGGGAGGAGTTTGGCTAGCGGCCTGCCGTGTGCCCAACTCTCCTCCCCGCCACTGCCCGCTTGGCTACCCCAAGTGTTCACCCGGGGCATCCCGACTTCCGGCAGCTTGGCTACCCCGAGTACATTGCCGAAGTCTTCCGCTCCCTCTCGACCCTTTCAGGCCCGGGTGCTCCAGCCTGCAGACCGAGTGCGTAAGGCCGCCCCGTTATCCCTGGCCGCTTGGCTACCCCGAGTGCACTGCCGGGATAACGAATCCTAACCGAGATCCGCGTTACTACCTGGCCTAAGTTAACTAGGAAACCCTCGATATGTGTGTGTGGCTAAACCCGCACATCACAAAAGCATTCAGCCGTCACCTGTTTGATGTGGTGCGCGGTGTTGTGGTCGTGCACGCGGTTCACGGGCGCCACGAGCAGCGCCAGCAGCTCGCGCCGCGAGCAGCCCGCCACGTCCGCCGCCACCAGCGCGCTCAGCACGCCCAGCATCGCCTTTAGCGCCCCACCTGCATGCAAAACGCAGCGTACGCTCAGCATCAAAACAGCAGCAAAACATCTGCTCTGAAAGTGCGCCTTTATGGGTCAACATGAACACGGGAAGCCCTCCGTGCCCGCACGGCGGGCCGGGCGGGGGGGCGTCCGTGCGGGGATGGATTTCGGGCCAATATGCCAAAACACGTGCGAGAATGGGATTTCATGACCATTCAAATTTCACTTTTTATGTATATTTTTTTAATTTCCTCGCATGATATATTGTAAAATGTTGTATGATATACGTGCGGATTGGTAATTCCCAACGAGTGACGATGACCAAAAACAGGACAGTTAGGGAGTGTTTTTGATCGACACGAGTTGGGAATTACCAATCCGCAAGTGTTGTTTACATTAGTCTTTGGTTTTGTTGACATTGCTTGTGTATGACTACAAAAACGTACAAGCTGTTATCTGCGTGTCAAAAATACAGGTCCGCCTCGCACACCAGCGGCGGCATCTCCATCAGCACGTGACGACAAATGTTACCTTGCAGCAGCGGCGACTTGGCGAGCGCGAGGATGTTGGGCGTGAGCGCGGCGCGCACGTCGGCCGTGAGCGCGGCCGGGCAGCGCAGGCAGGCGCCGCGCACCAGCGTCAGCGCGGTCTGCGCGCAGTGCAGGTCCGCCTCGCACACCAGCGGCGGCACCTCCATCAGCACCTGACCACAATACTACATTACCACACAGGCCGGGAAGTGAGGGATTGTCGGCCAAGTTAATATAGACGAATTTAGCGAGGGAGGATAGTTATGAGACTGGCAACCCCTTTTCACGGCGAGGTATGTATAGTGCTTTCCTTAAACATGCAATGAAATTAACTAACAAACTCCAAGAATCAAACTTTAATTTTCATGGCTGAACGCCGTGATCCTGTGCCACAAATTGTGGAATGGAAATTTGAAAAAGACCATCTTGCAGGCCTAGGCTCCAATTTTGTATGAAATGTCATTACAGGTCTCTCATCTCGCTGCGCCCGAAACGTGACACTTCGAAGCCCATTATGAAGAACAAAACGTCAACATTTAATTGCATGTTAGAGAAAATACTCTTAAAGTCGTCGTCAATGGACTTTGCTAACTATATAAACAAAAAGGACGTAACTCTTTTGTCGCTGTTTCTCTTTTAATCTTCTCATCACCTCATCAAACACCACTGAAACTATACACTATTGAACCGGTTGTAACCGTAAAATACAAATTCACAAAATATATAACTGAATCTTGGATATTTCATTAAAAGTTTAAAATGGTTTCATAAGTTAGGTTAGTGTGCCGATGCAATGACGTTTTTGTTTCTTTTAATTTCTACAACCGTCGACGATGGGTAGTGTTGCGACTAAAGTTGGTGATATTGTAAAGCCGCTACACACTACCCAACTTACGCTCTCTACCTACCATCGCGGTTGTGTACACTACGCGGTAGTTTTATAAGTGGGTAATTAGTACATTACGTAACTAGGGCGGTGAATTCGTGAATGCCCCAGACCGCAGGTGTTTGTGGCCCGAACCGAAGGTGAGGGACATAGATATGCGCTCTGGGGCTTTACGAATTACCGCCCGTGTTGAGTACAAAATTTTACGTCTTCACCTGGCCACAATGCGAGTTTTTCCGTACGCGCAGCGTGCAGTAAAACTCGCATTGTGGCCAGGTGTGACGTAATAGTACATTACGTAACTAGGGCGGTGAATTCGTGAATGCCCCAGATCGCAGGTTTGTGATTCGAACCGAAGGTGAGGGCCATAAATATGCGGTCTGGGGCCATAATGCGAGTTTTCCCGTACGCGCAGCGTGCAGTAAATGGCCAGGTGTGACGTAAAGAAAATTAGTGTTTTATCAGTGGGTATAGTGGTTAAAATAACTAAAAATACCTCTACAGTACAAATCTAACTAAAGTATAGTAAAGTAAAGTATAGTAGTTGTAAATAAATAAATAAATAAAGGTATAAATAACTAGCTCAGCTAGCTAGACAAAACTCGTTTTATTTAACAAAGGGATTTTAAGTTTTAGCAATAAGGGGGTAAAAGTTTAGTAGATGTTTGTGGCAATAGATCCAACAGGTAGGCCACAGGCTGCAGCATTAAATATTTATGATCTTCTTCTATACATATTTTTAACACTTTTTTTAAGTAAATTAAAACGTAATGGCCGAAATGATCTTGAGTCAGGCCGACTCTCAGGTAAAGATGTGTTTAGGAATTAATAATAGATAATCCTTTCGACTACCCATTGACCGGTAAGTGTTTACTTACGCGGAACAAACAATCTCTTTTTCAACAGACGGCCAATTTATATTTTCCAAATTATATCTAACCAGCACTAGGTAAGTTTTACAACCATAACGCGAGTCCGAGACCCTTTCTTTTCTATAAAAGTAATCATTAAAAATATTAATTAAAGTAATTATGTCTATTATTTTTAACTTATTGCAATGTTTCAGGTCACATTCTGACAAATCTTGTGTAGCTCGCGCGCTGTCGCATGATAGCCGTGCAGGCTTCATGATAATAGTACAATTTTACGTCTTCACCTGGCCACAATGTGAGTTTTCCTGTACGCCCAGCGTGCAGTAAAACTCACATTATGGCCAGGTGTGACGCAAAAGTATTTTCCTGTATATTGGCCAATTTCTGTGTCTCTATATTGGCTGAATGTCAACTTTAAGGCGCGAAGTACGAAGTTATTACTTAATACCGCCGCGCTTGATAATGAATGTTTATAAAAGGCCCGTTCTATACTGATTTAATACATACTGTTTATTGCTGATAAATATAAATACTGACAAACCAGCACGGCTATCACAAGACGGCGCGCGAGCTGTCTCGATTTTTCTCGAACTATCCGTCTCTCTCTTATTAGACAACTTAGAAAGAGACGTATAGTGCGAGAAAACTGTGCCATGCCATTAAAATTGTATTAAAGTTAAATAATACGCTGACTTAATAGACAAGTTAGATAGCATACAACCATACGAAATAATAACTGAAGCGAGATCGCAAAATTTAATATCGGTATTTTTGTATGAAAAAATCCGGGATACGATCCGCGGATAAAATTACATGCGACGAATCGGCCGGTGGACGGCAAGCCGTGACACATCGGGCACGTTAGGCAGCCGGTTTTGGAGTCTAGTGGTTCTCCGCACAGATATAGATGTCGGAGACAGGATGGTCATTAGTACGGACGCTAAATTGTAGCGCAGCGTGGGAATGGCTACGATTGGTTGGTTTGTGGCTGACGTCACATCATAGAACACCTCCACTAGAAGCCTAATGTTTCTCAGTTTGTTCGCGACTCGAGTCACCAAGCGTTGGTGTTGTTGCGCTTATTTAATCCGCGGTCGCCCGCCTTTCCGTTCAGTTGCGTCCATGTTAACGACCTGTGCGGAGTGTGCATGACTCTCACAAAAAAAAACAAAATAATAGGATTTTCGCGGCTAATTATGGACTTTTGTAGTGTGAGGTGGCGCGGAAAGTCGTCAAAGACTTCTAATTACAAAAAAGATGGAATTTCATTCCACAGTTGAGTCAAATTCAATATTGCATTGAAAATATTTATAGCCAGCGGAGGCCATTTTATACTGGCCGGTGGGAATACTGAGGTACAGACACACTATGTCTGTCACTTTTCATCACTTTGAAAATGCAATATGCTATTCCTTTCTTACGAAAACACGTCACGACTAGTGATGTCCCGATGATGCTATGATGGTCAATCGACAAACCACGTGCTTTCGTTCCTACCGATTTGAAGAAATGTAACATAAATACAGATTTCTCGTTTATTTTGGTTTGAGTAGTTATTCTGTAGATTAGAACTTAAATTTAGTTTTATTTATTGTTCGTTATTTAAAGTAAATAGTGTAATATGTAATAAGTATTAGTAGTACTAGTAGTAGTAGTTACTTTACTGTTTTAGTAACTTTTTAGAATGCTCTTGGTGAACAGTTGCGTCTAGGTTTCAGGATGGGCCTGATGATAAACTTTTGGAAAGTGCGAGGGTACTTGGAGTTGGTGTGAGTTAGATATACGTTGTGCGGGCTTCTAAGAATCCTCTCAGTGAGCAGTTGGGCCCAGTGTCACAAGATGGGCCTGATGATGAACTTCGAGAAAATGCGAGGGAACTCGGAGTTGGTGTGAGATAGATATACGTTGTGCGGGCTTCTTAGAATCCTCTCAGTGAGCAGTTGTGTCCAGTGTCACAAGATGGGCCTGATGATGAACTTCGAGAAAGTGCGAGGGAACTCGGAGTTGGTGTGAGATAGATATACGTTGTGCGGGCTTCTAAGAATCCTCTCAGTGAGCAGTTGGGCCCAGTGTCACAAGATGGGCCTGATGATGAACTTCGAGAAAGTGCGAGGGAACTCGGAGTTGGTGTGAGATAGATATACGTTGTGCGGGCTTCTAAGAATCCTCTCAGTGAGCAGTTGGGCCCAGTGTCACAAGATGGGCCTGATGATGAACTTCGAGAAAGTGCGAGGGAACTCGGAGTTGGTGTGAGATAGATATACGTTGTGCGGGCTTCTTAGAATCCTCTCAGTGAGCAGTTGTGTCCAGTGTCACAAGATGGGCCTGATGATGAACTTCGAGAAAGTGCGAGGGAACTCGGAGTTGGTGTGAATTAGACATACGTTGTGCGGGCTTCTAAGAATCCTCTCAGTGAGCAGTTGGGCCCAGTGTTACAAGATGGGCCTGATGATGAACTTCGAGAAAGTGCGAGGGAACTCGGAGTTGGTGTGAGTTAGATATACGTTGTGCGGGCTTCTAAGAATCCTCTCAGTGAGCAGTTGGGCCCAGTGTCACAAAATGGGCCTGATGATGAATTTCGAGAAAGTGTGAGGGAACTCGGAGTTGGTGTGAGATAGATATACGTTGTGCGGGCTTCTTAGAATCCTCTCAGTGAGCAGTTGTGTCCAGTGTCACAAGATGGGCCTGATGATGAACTTCGAGAAAGTGCGAGGGAACTCGGAGTTGGTGTGAGATAGATATACGTTGTGCGGGCTTCTAAGAATCCTCTCAGTGAGCAGTTGTGTCCAGTGTCACAAGATGGGCCTGATGATGAACTTCGAGAAAGTGCGAGGGAACTCGGAGTTGGTGTGAGATAGATATACGTTGTGCGGGCTTCTAAGAATCCTCTCAGTGAGCAGTTGGGCCCAGTGTCACAAGATGGGCCTGATGATGAACTTCGAGAAAGTACGAGGGAACTCGGAGTTGGTGTGAGTTAGATATACGTTGTGCGGGCTTCTAAGAATCCTCTCAGTGAGCAGTTGGGCCCAGTGTCACAAAATGGGCCTGATGATGAATTTCGAGAAAGTGTGAGGGAACTCTGAGTTGGTGTGAGATAGATATACGTTGTGCGGGCTTCTTAGAATCCTCTCAGTGAGCAGTTGTGTCCAGTGTCACAAGATGGGCCTGATGATGAACTTCGATAAAGTGCGAGGGAACTCGGAGTTCGTGTGAGATAGATATACGTTGTGCGGGCTTCTTAGAATCCTCTCAGTGAGCAGTTGTGTCCAGTGTCACAAGATGGGCCTGATGATGAACTTCGAGAAAGTGCGAGGGAACTCGGAGTTGGTGTGAATTAGACATACGTTGTGCGGGCTTCTAAGAATCCTCTCAGTGAGCAGTTGGGCCCAGTGTTACAAGATGGGCCTGATGATGAACTTCGAGAAAGTGCGAGGGAACTCGGAGTTGGTGTGAGTTAGATATACGTTGTGCGGGCTTCTAAGAATCCTCTCAGTGAGCAGTTGGGCCCAGTGTCACAAAATGGGCCTGATGATGAATTTCGAGAAAGTGTGAGGGAACTCGGAGTTGGTGTGAGATAGATATACGTTGTGCGGGCTTCTTAGAATCCTCTCAGTGAGCAGTTGTGTCCAGTGTCACAAGATGGGCCTGATGATGAACTTCGAGAAAGTGCGAGGGAACTCGGAGTTGGTGTGAGATAGATATACGTTGTGCGGGCTTCTAAGAATCCTCTCAGTGAGCAGTTGTGTCCAGTGTCACAAGATGGGCCTGATGATGAACTTCGAGAAAGTGCGAGGGAACTCGGAGTTGGTGTGAGATAGATATACGTTGTGCGGGCTTCTAAGAATCCTCTCAGTGAGCAGTTGGGCCCAGTGTCACAAGATGGGCCTGATGATGAACTTCGAAAAGTACGAGGGAACTCGGAGTTGGTGTGAGTTAGATATACGTTGTGCGGGCTTCTAAGAATCCTCTCAGTGAGCAGTTGGGCCCAGTGTCACAAAATGGGCCTGATGATGAATTTCGAGAAAGTGTGAGGGAACTCTGAGTTGGTGTGAGATAGATATACGTTGTGCGGGCTTCTTAGAATCCTCTCAGTGAGCAGTTGTGTCCAGTGTCACAAGATGGGCCTGATGATGAACTTCGATAAAGTGCGAGGGAACTCGGAGTTCGTGTGAGATAGATATACGTTGTGCGGGCTTCTAAGAATCCTCTCAGTGAGCAGTTGGGCCCAGTGTCACAAGATGGGCCTGATGATGAACTTCGAGAAAGTGCGAGGGAACTCGGAGTTGGTGTGAGATAGATATACGTTGTGCGGGCTTCTTAGAATCCTCTCAGTGAGCAGTTGTGTCCAGTGTCACAAGATGGGCCTGATGATGAACTTCGGAGTTGGTGTAAGATACGTCACCATCCTAAATAGCCGAATGCCTTTTTCGTGTTTTGTTTGTTTTATTTTAAAATGAGAACAATAAATACAACTTTTAAAGGAATAATGAGACTTTACTTATTATTAAACTGCTCCGAAACTATCCATAAAAAATACTGAAGTATTTTTAGTTTAATCTTTAGAACCAAAAATACTAAATGGTCAGTATTTTTTTAGCACACTTTTAAGTATAGATAGTTTAATTACCATTTTAATATGTACAGTAAGTACCTACCATGATTTATCAGCAAAAAATTACGGTACCAGTTAGGATTCCTAACTAACTGTGTATTAAAATGGTAACAAAACTATCTATACTTTACCTTAACTTAAAGATAAAAGTATAGTAAGTAGTTACTTACTTTACTTTAAAATGTACCTAAAAAATTAGGATGCTTGTACGTAAACATGTCCCATCACTACGCATTCCGCGCGCGAGCGCATCGCCCAATCGCAACGCTGTTAGCACCCGCCCTTCCCCTCACCTCTTCCTCATGCTTTGGTGACTCGCGTCGGGAACAAAATTACAAACATTAGGCTTCTAGTGGAGGTGTTCTGTGCGTCACATCAAACCATCTAGCCCCACTCTTTGCGCTAGAATGGGGCCGGGCGGACCGAGCTCCGGGGATTCTCTGGCTGAACACGCGAGTGACCGGACGTATTGGAACCACCTCAGAACTGTCCACGCTACAATTCAGTATCATTGAAGTGAAGTGCAATCTAATATGAGTATACCCAATAATTAAATAAAGTATTGATTTGATTCAAAGTCTTAGTCTCAATACTCGATCTCCCAACGATGCCCGATAGCAACGCCCATTCCTGAACTGCATCATGTACCACCACCCCAACACCACCATTTCTCCGACATAGATATACATAGATGACGCAAATGCATGTACTTCGTGTGTCCGAATTCGGTCTCCGTCTGTTGTGGTAGCCGGTTGTCCGTGTATATTATAGTACATTGTTTAACGAGGGGTGTAAGTGGAATATTGCGAACAAGAGTCTATCAGAAGCCCGACGCCGAAGGCGGAGGGCTTTTGTTGACTCGAGTTTGCAATATTCTTACGCCCCCGTGTTATACACAATGTTTTTCATCACATTTGCGAGGAAACAAATACATTTTAGAAGAAATTAATGCAAATCGTAATGAAAACTGCAACATGTCAGTCGTCCATTTTGTTGAATTTGACGTGAGGCGCGTATGGCAAAGACCCTTCGGTATACAGCCACGATTTAAAAACACTTAAAACGTTTTACATAGACACTTAACTACATATTAAACATTAAATTGCAGTCAAATTTGATATAAAGATATGTTTTATACATATTAAAAGTTGGTCGTAGCAAACTTTTGAAGATATGAAATACACCTTGGCTGATTGGAAACATCCTCAGTCCGAAGTGAAGTATGAGTGGGTTCTATATTTTAAAACTAAACTTAACATCCCGTGGGAGGTAAAACGGCTATAACTGCTCTGTACGCACGCAAGTAAAAACGCCATTGACGAGCAAGTGTGATGACAAGAAAATACCTTATTGCAGAATCGATTTTGCGCGGACAACGGGGAATTCACATTACTAATTCGCCCGTGTGACGTCACAGTAGGTAGAAAAAAGTGACACTTTTTGTGGGTTGAGGTGTTAAGTTATCTAGTGTATATCTATATCTGTGGTTCTCTGCTTTCAAACATCTTAAACTCGGTTTCTTCCTAGAAAACCTGTGTGTATGAAAACAATACGCGGTGTCTTTTGTTTATACCATAGGGTAGTTATATAGATAACTCACCTTTCCAAGAAGCTCTATGCTGATATCGTTGCTATAGTTTTGCACCAGTGTATCAAGTAACACCAGTGTTGATAATTTCAATGCTCTCTGGTTCTTCCTTAAGAATGATCCCAGAATCGGCACAACGTCAGACTAAAACAAAAGATTCACTGAAATTTCCGTACAACTTAAGTCCATAAAATATATAAATTCATTATAAATATCATAATAAAATAGCGGGAGAGGTTTATTCCACATCATACCAATATAGGCCTCAAGTCGATTCTCAGCGGAGACGCAGCAACTTTCGTTAAAGCCTTAACTGTAGTTAGGCGGGTGATTTCGTTGCGTAGACGTTCTAAGAATATCGGCAAACACACTGGAAGCTCATTCTAGAACAAAACAAATATATTTATAAATTATTAGGGTTTCGACAACCCTACGCGCATTTACAGTCACCCTAAACATTTCAGATATTTGTCATCTCTATTGCTATAATTAATTAAATAACTATCACAACCTTGATGTGTCATTCCGCGTGGAGCACAACATTGCAACACTCTCATTCTATCAATCGGCGATTAGAATTAGATTAGAAGTGATCATTTTACCATATAAACACGTCAAAGTTTACATATGAACCGACAGTTATTCTATTCCCAAACACATCACGGTAGAATAAAAACACAGAAGGATCGCTTGTCGATCCAAACGAATTACATACATGCAAATGCATACATAAATTCACGCCTTTATTCTTACAAAGGCCTTTATATCGACAAAATCTGGTCGAGAGGTATTTTAAATAAGTGAGCATGCTGCCAATTTCTGTTACATTCATTGTTACTTTTCTGTGATCGTTGTTTTTATTTTATATTAGCTCCTTTGTGCTTTGCTATTTATGGTATCTAATTTGTGCATTTGGTTCATACTAGCCTTAGGCTTTAAGCCTTACAATTTGTTATAATGTATGTTTTGTTTATTTCTCATGCTCGTGCGGTTCCGCTGTGTGTAGCAATATAGTACCTTAAGTTAAAATAAATGTCACAACCTGTGAGTTCCTATAATTGGCTCTTTGTATCCACTGTCAATGTTTATTGTATGATTGGTTCTCCGAATAAATAAATAAATTAAAAAAGACCGGGTTGCACTCCGGGAGTGCCAGCAGAAGTGAAAACTTGAATATTAACATTGTGCATTTCTGATATTTTGGAATGGTTAGGGAATAGTTCTGCAGGAATTGCTTTAATTATCAGTATTAAACCCTCTTACGGTCTAGAGATCTCACCTTACAGTCACGTGACCTGTGGCGAGTTTAAAAAAAATTCCCCATCCCAAAAAGTGCCGCTAAAGAAGTTATCACTTCAAAAAATAAAAAAATGGTTTCAAAACAATTGAATGTTTTACTTACCTGTAAATAATCACCGAAATGGCACAGCAGCTGCCCGCAGGTGGCGATGGCGCGCTCCTTGACCTCCTGGTCCATGTCGGTGGCGCGCAGCCGGACTAGGGTGCACTCGTACATGGGCAGGATGAACTGCTGGAGCTCTTCTGGAGGCGGCTCGATGCCGGACTCTGCGATTTGCTCGGCGTTGTCTGGGAATTTAACTTGTTACTAAAGTGTAAGTCAATGGACTTTGCTATCTATGTAAACAAAGGACGTAACTTTGTTTTGTCGCTGTTTCTCCTTTAATTTTCACATCACCTCATCGCGCGTAACACCACTGAAACTATACACTATTGAACCGGTCGTTACCGTAAAATACAAAACCACAAAATATATAACTGAATCTTGGATATTTCATTAAAAGTTTAAAATGGTTTCATAAGTTAGGTTAGTGTGCCCTGATCTTAGAGCATTAAACCAACAGGAGCCGCCATGAGTCATTTTTTACACATAAACAGTCTGCCGATTTTTGCGGGGGAGGGGAACGTCAAATGTATGCGTAACGTGAAAATAGCTACGTCAGATAAACGTCAGTCCATACAATGTGTATGACCACTAGTCATATACTTTTGGCAGAGGGGAACGCCTGTCAATGGCCGCTACGGTTGGTTTAATGCTCTAAGGCCCTGATGCAATGACGTTTTTGTTTCTTTTAGTTTTTACAATTGTCTATGATGGGTAGTGGTGCGACTAAAGTTGGTGATATTGTAAAGCCACTACACACTACCCAACTCACGCTCTCTACCTACCATCGCGGTTGTGTACACTACGCGGTAGTTTTATCAGTGGGTAAAATGGTTAAAATAACTAAAAATACCTACTTGTTTTTTACTTTTCACATTTTAATATTCGATATGTTTTTACATAAAAAGAGTAGAGTAAGAGTCTTCCCATCAATACTAAATTCATGATTCAGAGACAATTTCAATATGGCGGTTTATTACAATTGTGTCTGAATTGTGTGAATTGTGTTGGTGTGTGTGTTGTTTACATAGATAGCCAAGTCTATTGACTTACACCTTAGGTCATTATACCTTTGAATCAGGTGATCTGTTCGTTAACATAGTTGCTAATGTTCTGCCCTATGAATTGATTGCAGGTTTTTTTTCTTAGTGTACATTTTGCCCTCTAGATATCTTACTTTCAATTTCAAATTGCACCGATAGGCCTGCGGGTTTAGGTTCTGCGCAATTTGTTGCTATAAGTAGCTAAACATCTTGATACCTCGTCGCTTCCGGTTGACAAATTTGCATGGCCATTAGAACATGACGTTAAAGTGACACGGCACAAAGCTGTTCAGTCCATCATCCTGAGTAACTCACAATACACATAAGTATACACTAAAAGTAATTAACGGTTAACTGTTAACCGCAAATTACTTTTAGTGTATTCCCGACTCATTAAATGGTTTGGGAAATGTTGCAATGCGTGTTACATTGGGTGCCGGTTATTGTACGGTCCGATAATCCGCGTCCATCTATCTTTCTCTCTCTGTCTTTGCATGAGTTAAAAAGAAACAGATATATATATGTCGATTATTGGGCCGTACATTAATCGGCACCTTACATTGCACATTGCGTTACGAATAAGGTGTAGGGAGAGTGGGTAACAGTGGATCACGGGTCACAGCGGATTATTCGCTATAATTCTTACGTGTGATTCTTTACGCACACAAGCAAACGCGTGGCTACTGCTCGTCGATACCCCCCTCTCACGCGCCAGTCGCCGCCGCGGTCGCCGAGCGGAATCACGTGCTGTCACACGCAGGCCAGTAGGTAAGTACGAAACTATTTTTTACGTAATTTAGAAATTTGTCGTATTCCCAACCCTTTTATAAATATAAATGATAGTTGTATGTTTTGAACTTGTTATTTATTAAATCCGTTGTGGGTAATGTAATTTTGGCTTGGGTATAAGTAGTTATTTTTGGAATATTTTTTTCTGTCGTAACGGCTTATGTGTCACAGTGAATCATTTTCATTTGGGTCACAGTTGACTAAGGTATCTCGAGGAGTAAATATATTTATGTTTAATAGCTGAGTTAGCATCAACAATGTTCTTATTAAAATGTTTGTTAATGATTACTGAATAAATAAATATGTTTATTTGAATAGAGAAGAGAGCTTTAGGGAAATTAAAGGAGAAAAACTGTTGTGTATTTAAAAATAATGTTGATTAGTTTAGGTCTCTTTATACCAGCATAATTTGTAAGACTTTTGTTAATTTTTTATAAGACTGTGATAGAAGACTGTCTTAGAATATAAATAAATAAATAATTATGTAGAAAAGTAGTATTTTATTGAACTTTTTTTAATAGATCCAGTGTACCCCAAGTCATTCCCTGTCACCCATGAAAAGATCCAAAGTGACCCATCCACGGGTCACAGTGGATAATTTCCCATTAAAAAAAAACTTGTTGTAACTTGTAAGTTTATGCCGTTTTTGCCAATAATTGCACTTGTTTTTGTAGATTAGGGACGTATCTTGTGGTTAATTATCATAGATTAATTATTTAGGCATAAACTTGGGATTTGTGGAGCTTCAAAAAAAAAAGTTATCCAATGTTACCCACTCTCCCCTAGTGTTAGCACCCTCTCAGTCATGCTGGGGCCATACTAACGAGAAACGCCATTATTTATCGCGATAATCGTAGTGTGACCGTACCTTAAACGTCCATTATCGCGATAATGAATGGCATTGCATTTGCATTCCTCTGACGACCTCTGTAGCCTAGTTGGTAGTGACCCTGCCTACGAAGCCGGAGGTCCCGGGTTCGAATCCCGGTAAGGGCATTTATTTGTGTGATGAGCATGAATATTTGTTCCTGAGTCATGGATGTTTTCTATGTATTTAAGTATTTATTTATCTATTTAAGTATGTATATCGTCGTCTAGTACCCATAGTACAAGCTTTGCTTAGTTTGGGACTAGATCGATTTGTGTAAGATTGTCCCCAAATATTATTTATTTATTGTTTATTTATTTATTCCCGTGTGGTGTCGGGTTAGAATTTCACCACCCCCTTTCTTCCCGTGGGTGTCCTAAAAGTCGACTAAGGGACCAGGGTTGAAGTGTGTTGTGGGCGATGGGGTAGCAATTTATCACTGCAATATCACATTTTGTCGATACTTTATACCCACATTTATGCTAAAAGTGGCGCTGGAACATACGTTTCATGTGCTCTGCCTACCCCTTTTGCGAATAAAGGCGTGAATGTATGTATGTATTTATTGCATTTGTCGTTAGTGTGGCCCCAGCATTACACCGAGTAAGAAACACGGTCGCGTACTCACCGAGCGGCCGCATGACCTTGACGAGGGTCTGCAGCACGCGCAGCGCCTCGGCGGTGACCTTGTAGAAGGGGTCGTGCACGCAGCCCAGCACGGCCGGCATCAGCGCGGACACGTGCCCGCGCATGGACGCCGGCGAGTGCCCGCGGACGAGGCACACCACGAACACTAGCGTCTCGATCTTCATCGACGATGCTGTGCCTTTGTCGCTATAAATGTAATACCAAGTGCGTTATAGGGAATAGTGGATTGGCTAACTGAAAGGCTCGTAAAATCAACAGTATGTGGCTGTGCATAATATCATGGTAACCGTTTTTTAGGGTTCCGTACCCAAAGGGTAAAAACGGGACCCTATTACTAAGACTTCATTCTCTGTCAGTCTGTCTGTTATCAGGCTGTATCTTAAGAATCGTGCCAGCTAGACACTTGAAATTTTCACAAATTATATATTTCTGTGGCCGCCATAACAACAAATACTAAAAACAAAATATTTAAGGGAGGCTCTCATACAACAAATGAGTCTTTTTTAACTGTTTTTATAGATAACGGTACAAAACCCTTCGTGCGCGAATCCGACGTGGCCGGTTTTTTTCAAATGACGGACTCTCTATTAGTGTACTTGAGAGTCTGGCGAGTGTTAGACCGCGAATAGTGTTTCCCAAGGTTTCAACCGTCGCAAACATTTATTAAATTATTATTATTATGCAGTATACTTAAAATAGTGAAGCTATACTCACGTGAGCGCGGGGGTGAGCGCGCGGACGACGCGCGCGGCGTGCTCGGCGAGGCAGCCGGGCGCGGCGGCCAGCAGCTCGCGCAGCAGCGCCAGCGCGCAGCCGCGCGCGCGCACGCTGCGCCCGCGGATCACGCGCAGCGCGCCGCGCACCACGCCCGTCACCTGCACAGCGAACACGCCTTCTATCCTATCCTATCCTACACGTGGTGCTGAACCGCCTCGACGTGCTGTGGCCAGGCGCCTATTTCACCAACTTGACAATTCTCATCTGACACTTATAATTCACCATACATTGCTTATTCTACAAGTTAAGGTGGTTGCTAGTTTACTTGTGGAACCAGCAATGTGCGGAGGATTGTCGTTGTCATGTGACAATTGTCAAGTTGGTGAAGTAGGAGTCATTACACGAATCGCCATAGCACCCCAGGAAGCATATATCTCTAGCGATGAACACAACAAATGCTCAAATCAATAGCAGCACGCTTGTGATAATGTTCTTCGGGTGTCGCATCGTCGTCCATGTGCGGCGGCATCTGCTTACCATCAGGCAGGCCATATTCTCGTTTACCACCGTCGTAGTATTAAAAAAAACCGGTCAAGTGCGAGTCCGACTCGCGCACCGAGGGCTCCGTACAAACTAGCAATTAACTCAAGGTAAAGGTAAATGTCCCAATATTTGTTAAATTATTTACTTATACCCAACACAACAGAATTCAATTTCAAACCACGAGTAACTTTTACACCAACACCATCAAACTACCAAGACAATTGAATCGCGATTTTTTTTGACCTGCTATTGAAATATACCCGCCCAACTCCATTCATTCTAGAAAAATCTTAACAACGCGAATGGAGTCAGCGCCGTCTATCGGCCCCATTAGGTACTAACGTGCAAGGGCAATCAGCTTAGTATGTATGTTGGTGTTTTAGCGATTATTGTTTATCACGTGTACCGATCTCGATTATTATTTTTTAATTTGAAATAAGGGTATTTCTATCATAGTCTTATAGGAATTTCAAAACAAAAAAATACTTATAAAGTTGATTAAATTGCAAACTTAACTAGGAAATGATTTTTGTAAATAAAACAAAAAATATGCTAGATACAGGAAAACAAAAACATTTCCCGTAATATTTATGTTTATCTTAATCACAAGTAATTATTTCAAATTTTTCGCTTGAATAACTTCGGAGATAAGGGGGGGGGGAATGGTTTTTTTTTTTTTTACATTTTCCTTCATAGATCAAAATTTTCCCTGTGTAGAAAAAAAAAGAAAAACTTTTTCAAGTTGTGCAACTAAAGCCCTTTCAAATGATACCCCACTTGACCCAATAGTTGAATTTTTTTTTGCCCCCTCATATTCGTAAGATTTTATGGAAAATTAAAATATATATTAAATTTTTTCATTTTCCATGCACGTGGATGACTCTCATTTAAAACCATTCCAAATTTCAAATTGATACCTTAAGTAGTTCGTGAGATATTCCACTTTGTGACAGACAGACAGACGGACAGAGTCGCACCATAAGGGTTCCTTTAGTACCTTTTATGGTACGGAACCCTAAAAAAGACCACAAAAACCACGACGATTCTTTCAAAGTCAACAGCAAAACAAAAGAGAAGTTGTATTGATCCAAAGAGCGATGGCAACCTAATACCGCGAAAAGAGCGAAATCGCCGCTTTTGCTTAGTAGTATTATAATTATGAGTGTACGTATAAAGCAGAGATACTGCAGCTGCCAATGTGAACAATGATCCTTTCCGCTGCGCCAATGTGCATGCTAAAGATCACAGCTCATTAGAGCCGGCCGGCACCCGAACCACACACCGCCTCGCCTCGCAAATGTTCTAACTACGGAGTTGTTGCAGTGAGCGCATGCCCGTACAAATCCATATAAAGAATAGTAACCGGTCGAGGCGAAGCTGTGCGGGTCGGGCGCCGGGTGGGTGTAATGTGCTGTGGCCTTAAAGCTAAGCAAGCGTACCCTCTGCAGCAGCAGCGCCTGCGGCGAGTTGTCGGGCGGCGCGGCGGCCATCAGCATCGAGGGCGGCGGCCGCGTGGCGCGCAGCAGCGCCGTGTACGCGCTCAAGATGTCGCACTTCACGTTCTCCTCGCGTTCTGTTTAACATAACTACAACTTAAAGCTAAGCAAGCGTACCCTCTGCAGCAGCAGCGCCTGCGGCGAGTTGTCGGGCGGCGCGGCGGCCATCAGCATCGAGGGCGGCGGCCGCGTGGCGCGCAGCAGCGCCGTGTACGCGCTCAAGATGTCGCACTTCACGTTCTCCTCGCGTTCTGTTTAACATAACTACAACTTAAAGCTAAGCAAGCGTACCCTCTGCAGCAGCAGCGCCTGCGGCGAGTTGTCGGGCGGCGCGGCGGCCATCAGCATCGAGGGCGGCGGCCGCGTGGCGCGCAGCAGCGCCGTGTACGCGCTCAAGATGTCGCACTTCACGTTCTCCTCGCGTTCTGTTTAACATAACTACAACTTAAAGCTAAGCAAGCGTACCCTCTGCAGCAGCAGCGCCTGCGGCGAGTTGTCGGGCGGCGCGGCGGCCATCAGCATCGAGGGCGGCGGCCGCGTGGCGCGCAGCAGCGCCGTGTACGCGCTCAAGATGTCGCACTTCACGTTCTCCTCGCGTTCTGTTTAACATAACTACAACTTAAAGCTAAGCAAGCGTACCCTCTGCAGCAGCAGCGCCTGCGGCGAGTTGTCGGGCGGCGCGGCGGCCATCAGCATCGAGGGCGGCGGCCGCGTGGCGCGCAGCAGCGCCGTGTACGCGCTCAAGATGTCGCACTTCACGTTCTCCTCGCGTTCTGTTTAACATAACTACAACTTAAAGCTAAGCAAGCGTACCCTCTGCAGCAGCAGCGCCTGCGGCGAGTTGTCGGGCGGCGCGGCGGCCATCAGCATCGAGGGCGGCGGCCGCGTGGCGCGCAGCAGCGCCGTGTACGCGCTCAAGATGTCGCACTTCACGTTCTCCTCGCGTTCTGTTTAACATAACTACAACTTAAAGCTAAGCAAGCGTACCCTCTGCAGCAGCAGCGCCTGCGGCGAGTTGTCGGGCGGCGCGGCGGCCATCAGCATCGAGGGCGGCGGCCGCGTGGCGCGCAGCAGCGCCGTGTACGCGCTCAAGATGTCGCACTTCACGTTCTCCTCGCGTTCTGTTTAACATAACTACAACTTAAAGCTAAGCAAGCGTACCCTCTGCAGCAGCAGCGCCTGCGGCGAGTTGTCGGGCGGCGCGGCGGCCATCAGCATCGAGGGCGGCGGCCGCGTGGCGCGCAGCAGCGCCGTGTACGCGCTCAAGATGTCGCACTTCACGTTCTCCTCGCGTTCTGTTTAACATAACTACAACTTAAAGCTAAGCAAGCGTACCCTCTGCAGCAGCAGCGCCTGCGGCGAGTTGTCGGGCGGCGCGGCGGCCATCAGCATCGAGGGCGGCGGCCGCGTGGCGCGCAGCAGCGCCGTGTACGCGCTCAAGATGTCGCACTTCACGTTCTCCTCGCGTTCTGTTTAACATAACTACAACTTAAAGCTAAGCAAGCGTACCCTCTGCAGCAGCAGCGCCTGCGGCGAGTTGTCGGGCGGCGCGGCGGCCATCAGCATCGAGGGCGGCGGCCGCGTGGCGCGCAGCAGCGCCGTGTACGCGCTCAAGATGTCGCACTTCACGTTCTCCTCGCGTTCTGTTTAACATAACTACAACTTAAAGCTAAGCAAGCGTACCCTCTGCAGCAGCAGCGCCTGCGGCGAGTTGTCGGGCGGCGCGGCGGCCATCAGCATCGAGGGCGGCGGCCGCGTGGCGCGCAGCAGCGCCGTGTACGCGCTCAAGATGTCGCACTTCACGTTCTCCTCGCGTTCTGTTTAACATAACTACAACTTAAAGCTAAGCAAGCGTACCCTCTGCAGCAGCAGCGCCTGCGGCGAGTTGTCGGGCGGCGCGGCGGCCATCAGCATCGAGGGCGGCGGCCGCGTGGCGCGCAGCAGCGCCGTGTACGCGCTCAAGATGTCGCACTTCACGTTCTCCTCGCGTTCTGTTTAACATAACTACAACTTAAAGCTAAGCAAGCGTACCCTCTGCAGCAGCAGCGCCTGCGGCGAGTTGTCGGGCGGCGCGGCGGCCATCAGCATCGAGGGCGGCGGCCGCGTGGCGCGCAGCAGCGCCGTGTACGCGCTCAAGATGTCGCACTTCACGTTCTCCTCGCGTTCTGTTTAACATAACTACAACTTAAAGCTAAGCAAGCGTACCCTCTGCAGCAGCAGCGCCTGCGGCGAGTTGTCGGGCGGCGCGGCGGCCATCAGCATCGAGGGCGGCGGCCGCGTGGCGCGCAGCAGCGCCGTGTACGCGCTCAAGATGTCGCACTTCACGTTCTCCTCGCGTTCTGTTTAACATAACTACAACTTAAAGCTAAGCAAGCGTACCCTCTGCAGCAGCAGCGCCTGCGGCGAGTTGTCGGGCGGCGCGGCGGCCATCAGCATCGAGGGCGGCGGCCGCGTGGCGCGCAGCAGCGCCGTGTACGCGCTCAAGATGTCGCACTTCACGTTCTCCTCGCGTTCTGTTTAACATGACTACAACTTAAAGCTAAGCAAGCGTACCCTCTGCAGCAGCAGCGCCTGCGGCGAGTTGTCGGGCGGCGCGGCGGCCATCAGCATCGAGGGCGGCGGCCGCGTGGCGCGCAGCAGCGCCGTGTACGCGCTCAAGATGTCGCACTTCACGTTCTCCTCGCGTTCTGTTTAACATAATTACAACTTAGAAAACTTTAAAAACCCCCGACATTTTCATTTCAAAGTCCAATATCACAAAAACGGCTGAACAGATTTTCACGAAACATGCTTAAGAACACTCGGGAAAAAAACCGCATTGTAATCGGTCCATCCGTTAAGGCGATTATTATTATTACATGTTTTTTTGATTTAACCATACACTTATGAATTGTTTACTATTAATTTATAATCTTCATCTTTATTTTGTGTAAGTTATCAGTAGTGAATGAAGTGTAAACTTGTTTTGCATTGCAACCATGTTGTACGTACGGTCATGCATAGTACTACGCCATAGTATTTATAACTCGCTTGTTCGCAGCCAGATGGCGCTGATCGCTGATCGCTGATCGTTGATCGACGTAAGCGCAACGGCTGCGTTCAGTGATTTTTAAAATTTAAGGCCGTGTCGGACAGCAGGGAACGTGGCCCACAAAAGGTCTCGCCGGAAGACCAGCGCTGGCTTGTAAGCCAGCATTATGCTGAGGCGAGACCAATTCGTGACAAGCATTTTTAAGTTTGTAGTTTTTTGGTAGGTATAGACGGCCGACCGTAGGGAGCCCGGATAGTGATACGAAGCCGGCAAGACCTTTTCACGGCTTGGCATGTATAGTTTTCTCAAACATATGCAATGAAATAAGAAATATCACCACTCAAAAAAACAACCTGTATTTATTTACTTGTCCTTTGATTTTGGCGGCAATAATTTATTCATTTCTAATTCGGCCTCCAGCCTCAATTCCGGCGGAGTAGGTACAATTCATTTCTTCGTCGCTGTTATCATCGGAACTCATTTTGAAATTTTCTTTATATAATATCAACCACTAATATAAAATCCAGCTACATGACAAAAGACATTTAATTTTCCCTCCAATCCCTCCATGTTTTTTTTTTACGGAAGTCGTCCGTATTACGCGTGTGTAGTGTTCGAATAGACCCTATTAGGGCCATTATACACAAACTGATAATGAGAATCTTAATTTCTATGATAATTAAAATAAATGCAGAGGATATAAATAAAATAAATGCAGAGGATTTTAAATATTGTCTATGGTCTCTGGTGACTTACGAATAGACAATATTTTAAATTTATTCATTAACACATTGAATCATACCGATTTCTATTCTTAAATCAGTTCGTGTGTAATAGGCATTAACGCGGATATTTTTGGTCCGATAACTATTCAGCCACTAGAAAAAAATTAAAAATATATAATTCAGCTGTTTAGCCTGTTCATAAACACAGACGCGCGCATATTTAGTTTAAAATTTTTAAAAAACTTCCCGGCCTAGGTCTTCAATTTTGTATGAAATTCCTTTACAGTTCTCTCGAATTGTTCCGCCCGAAATGTGATACTTCGAAGCCAGTTATGACGCACGTAACGACGACATTTCATTGCATGTTTGAGAAATGGACTATTAATTGAAGAGAACTTGTCCATCAGGTGGTCACTAATCAGTAACCACCCTAATGATACAACAGAAACCTCTTTTTCCTTAAACCATTGAGTACTTATGCGATCTTCATCAGAAACAGCCAGAACTCTGTTAAACTAGTTTTTTATTAAAAATCCACATCCTGGTAGGTCCCATCCACTTCGAATACAAAGTATATTTTGACTAAAATAAGAGAAACTGGAAATTTACAACTGCTAATTTTGTAGCTAAATCCTCTGAATGCTAACAATTGTTTTACTTACCTTTAAACCTAGCGATCAAAGCAGGCGAGACAGTCTGATACATCTCCGCTAGCAATTCGTGACGAGTTGAAATAACCGACTCGAGACACTTAGCTGCCGCGCGTCTCACCTGAAAATTTTGAAACATTGATAATCTGTCCCATTTTTATTTGCCATTTGTCTTGCCATAACCTTGGCCCCTTCGGCCGCGTACGAAACCAACGTTACGTAACCAGTTACGTGTGAAGAATTATCTTTTCTTCCTACGAAACCAGTAACGGCATTTTTTTTCGTATTTGGACAGTTTCAACGGAGCGCCGTTACGCTAGGTTCCTATTTCTGGACTATTTGCCCTTCCGACATCTGAAGCTACCTAATCTAGCCTACCTAGTGTTTTGTGATCGTAACAGGGTTCCAACAAGGAAGAAGAATTCTTTGTAGGTAACTAGTGTCGTAGAAAGAATAATAATTCCTCGAACGTAACTGGTTTCGCAGCGTTGGTTCCGTACGCGGCCGAAGGTATCTTTCACTAATAGGCACTATGAAGGAAAATTAGGTCCAATTAGATTACACTGGAATATTAACGGCTAAGGTCGGGTTGGGCTAGGAAGAAGAAAGGTTAGTACGGAATCTTAAAATAAACTCGTTTTTTGTTTGGTCATGTTAACATTTTCTATGCCAGGAGCTCCTATATAACATACGATTTCTCGCACGAGCGTAGCGCTTATGTTGGGGCCACACTAGCGGGAAACGTCAATGCGTAACGTCGCGATAAAGGGGGTGGCTACACTTGAACTTCTCGCGTTATTCTCTTTGATGTACCGCCAGTTGAGCTATCGCCTAACGTCAAACGGGAATATCAATGCCTTTGTCAAATTATCGCGTGAAGTCGTGGCTACTCTAACGTTAAATGCCACTAATGACGGCATTTCCCGCTAGTGTGGGCCGGGCATCAACGAAATAGGCATGATGTCTCATGTTCAAATTGATAACGTAGTGATGCTAAATGGATAGTAAACCATCAAATTATCCTAATAAAGTATAAATTATAAAATATAATTAAAGTCGTAAAAAGATATGAACCTTGAAAGTTAAGAAAAAATATGCATTTATTTTTATTGTCCAGGAGTAAATTTAAAGTTACCAATAGAAACAAAATTGTATGACAACTATGTACATAAACGCAGTATTTCGCGACCGAAACAAAAATTTACCTGATTTTCATTTTCCATAACGATACATGTACTTAAGTAGGAAAAAAATGCATTTTAGTTTTTAAATTTCAAATTGGCGCTTAACGCTTGTCAATGTCATGGCGCCCCGAGTGACGTCACGTTTGTATAAACAGAACGTAAACCTTTTTGCTACCTAGATGCCCCAAGTCTTGCGCGGCCGTGCGAGCGAGAAAGCGGAAACAATGACATATGAAGAGCTGTCAGATAACATGGTTCAGTTGGCTAAACGTGCGTATCTGGCGGGAAGTGTCAGACTCGTGTTGGAAAGAGAGAGCAGTAAAAGTGTACCTTCCAGGACATGTCGTCGTCGTCGGAGTACTCCTCGGAGTCGGACTCGGGCTCCGCGTCGGGCGCCGCCGTCTCGTCCTCCATCTCCTCGTCCTCCCCGCCCCCGCCCTCCTCCTCGTCCTCGTAGTTATAGTTCGGATCGTACGTGATCATCTTCAGGCAGAGTTCGATTATCTGCGAACAAATCGATCATTGTTGTAGTTGTCGTAAGCGTCACATATTACTGGAAATTGTGTAAAAGGTAATTCCATTGTTGTCGGGTTTTCTATACGAAGCAATCCTGTTTTGTCAAATCGTAATAATAATAATTATAAAGTAATGTTTTATAGGGCCTATGCGCAGTTGGTTTCGGCCCCACGCTTGCCTTCCAAAAGTCCGGAACCCGATAGTCGTTTCGGCGAACGGTTTAATAGCGAGGAGTCTCGACCATCACCTCAGGAGACTCTCGTTAGATGGCTGGATCTAGGGTCAGATACAGAATGCGGTACTCCTGGATACTGCGCGAATAGTCAGGAGGTTCCTGTCTCTGACGCCCTGACCACCGGCAGCTTAGGCCCCCCCCCTCGCTTTTTATAATGATTTTATGTTTTGTATGTATAGTTTTAAATTTCACATTTTATATAATAATTGTAAAAACCTAGCCTAAAAACAAAATCGAATAAAGAGATAATAATAAATTAGCCTATACATATACGTCCCACTGCTGGGCACGGGCCTCCTCTCATGGATGAGAGGGAACGGGCGGTGGTCCCCACGCTGGCCCAGTGCGGGTTGAGGGCTTCAAATACACTGTTGAAATTCTTCGCAGATGTATGCAGGTCCTCACGATGTTTTACTTCACCGAAAACCTAACGGTAAATATCAAATGTGATTCCGTACATAATTTCCGAAAAACTCATTGGTACGCGCTGGGATTCGAACCCACGTCCGCCGTTTAGCAGCGGCATGCCTGAACCACTAGGCTACAGTAGCTTCAAATAAAATCAATTGTCAAACCTTAATAAATAATTATTGGTACGTTATTTATTTTAGGCATCATAATATGACAATTGATATGGTTTATATTTTAAGACACGGAACAACTCGCGGAAACGGACATCCACTTGTCGACTGATAAAAAAAATTACGTAAGACAGCACGCCCGACATGTGGCGTTAGGGGTTCTCTTATTTTTCGCAGAAAATTGTTTGGCCAATTATTAGTTCCCAACCAACGTTTCGCAGAATATTATTTCGCCAAATAATCACTTGCCAACTCGTCATAAGATTTCGTTTCGTTTCCCAACCTCACAGTTGCCAACTGTACGTTTGGTCTGATGATTATAAAGTAAACTTTCAAAATGCCAAAAATCGTTTAACAGAATGTTTTAGTTGGCTGAATAGTCATTTCGTTGTATAACGTTTCCCAAATGTTTCACGCAGTAGGGTTCGTACAGTTACTATGTAATATAATTTACAATGTGGGTAAGCGCAACTGCTCACTTCTTTTAATAACTTTGTGGGTGAGTAAGAATAAACTGACTTATTAGCGATAAGTGTTTACTTACTTATTTTGAATATTCAATAAGGCGATTTTGGCACTCGCCGGCCGCTGCCGCGGCACGCTCGCTTCGCTCGCTCGGCTTCGTGCGCTGTAGGATCGCGGTTAACCTAACACGCTCCTCCTCGCTTCGCTCGTCGTCGCACCTATCTGGACTCTGTCACAGTTATTATTTCTGTTACGTAACTATTGCACTGACGAAACGTTGTTCGTTCAATAGTTGTTTGGCCTAGTGAAATAGTTGGCAAGTGATAAGTTTTCGAAACATTTTTAGTCATTGTGATATTCTGCTTTATAAAAATTCGACCAAGTGTCAGGTTGTCATACAAAAAGTTGGTAATGGTTAGTTGTCAAAGTGAATCATTTTCGAAATGTTGGTTGGCAAGTGATGTTTGACCAAAGGAAATTCTGCGAAAAGGCAGAACACCGGCGTTAGGAGTACGTAGCGCACCGCGTTTGAAATCACTCTACCGGACTCCCGTCAATAGTCACAATTAGGGCGGATTGCACTAACGTTCGATTTCAGACCGATCAACGTTAAATAAGAATAAGAATAAAATTATTCTAATAAAGGTATTATACACAGGAAAATATCCGGCAGGCTCCGAACAAGGCCGAGCCTGTATCTCGGGACCTAGCAGTACGCTATACAAATGAGAAAATCTTGTACACTACTTACTGTGTGGCGCCTACCTATATGGCGCCAGAAGCTGTCATTCCATATGAACTTGTCAAACTTTCCATACAATCAGATTTTACCCAACACCGCTTACAATACAAACATTTTGGTGCACCCACCCTCAATACTTACGGTCGGGATGTGAGGCTGCACTTCCTTAGGGCACTTGAGCACGAACGCCTCCAGAGCCTGCAGGCAGTGCTCGCGCAACTCCTCGTCAGCGTCATTCGAATGCTCCAATACTTGCGGCGCCACACGCCATAGCTGCTCGCCGAAGCGATGGCCGGCTTGACGACTAAAAACAAAATAATATCGACTACGGCAAAAGCTCTTTGGCTGACTCCTCGCCGGCCCTAAACTATCAATTAAATTACACACAAAATCCAGAATTGTGCATTGTTTTCGACCGATTAGGGTTAGTTTTGAAGATTGCGTGATGATTGAACAAAAGTTTGAGCAAGTTTAATTTTTATTGCATTATCTTTTTTTATTGTATCTAGGAACAGTGTTGCAATATTTTTTACGTCACACCTGGCCATAATGCGAGTTTTACTGCACGCTGCGCGTACGGGAAAACTCGCATTGTGGCCAGGTGAAGACGTAAAATTTTGTACGCAACACGGGCGGTAATTCGTAAAGCCCCAGAGCGCATATTTATGGCCCTCACCTTCGGTTCGGGCCACAAACACCTGCGATCTGGGGCATTCACGAATTCACCGCCCTAGTTACGTAATGTACTATTATCTACGCACATATCATTACTTCTCTAAAATGCGTTCAGAAACCGTAGGAAATGACCAGCATTACTACAACCGATATTACTATGAGAACTTTCTTGTCTGTGGTAGTAGGTAAAATCTGTACTGTAATGTAATGTTATTACAGTACAGATTTTTGTAACGTTATGAGTTTAAATTTGGAACTGCTGTCAAAACTGAAGCGGGTCTCTATTCTAGTATCCATAGATATTAAAACATTTATCGATACGGAACGTCAATTCAAATTTTTTTTAATACGACATTTGATTGCGAGTGATATGAGTATAGGGACTTCATTCGTATGTCTAACATTTTAAAAAAACCATTCGTCATGACGGATTGCCGCCATTGCTGTTGTCATTTTATCGTTGGTTGTTTGCTGTTACTTACCTACTTATGATATGTGTTTAGATAAAGTATAGTGTATGCAACTGTACATAATTAGGCCTTAAAACATTTGTGTGGTCCTATTATGAATAAAACCACACTGGTATTTTAAGGCCTCTCATTATGGATCAGTCGCATAAACTACTATTAGTCTATGTGTAGCCGCCACGAGGACGCATCAAAGGTATTGCGCAATTTTTGCGTGATAATATTGATTGTTTGATCGCAAGGGGTAGTTCAATTATATTGCGCCATAAAAATATTGTGCAGAGTTACTGTAGGTCTAGGGCGGCCTAATGCATAAACCCTCATTGCATGTAGAACCGATGGCCGTTTGGGCGGAAAGGTTCTCGAGTGGCGACCAGGCGCATCGTGGGTTGGACTGATGATAAAGATGGCGCGAATCTGCTAGATGCGGGTGGCGCAGTAATGGTCATTGTCACACTCTTTGGGAGAGGCCTATGCCCAGGACAGTGCCCTATGGATCACTGATACGATAACGATGATGATAATACATAAACACAGTCTTGTAAACAAATAAAAGGGTTAGGGTCTCACCACACTGATGCAATACACTGAATGTGTGTACGGCTGACACTTGACGATGTCGAGGATCCAAGTCCTTCCAGCAGATGATCAATGAGTTTGTTGTACAGGGCCGCATTGCATGACATCACTAAATGAGATAATGCTACTATGGTGCGTTTACGGACAGCCTAGAACCAATGGAAATTAAAAATAATTATGTGATCACGGTTACTTAATGCATCTTTGAATTTCTTACAAGATAAGAGCCAAAAGTGTAATTGACACCATTTCAAAATATAAAACCATTTCTGTATCTTATCTGAACGTAATAAGGTGGTTTTCCCGTTTTTATTCTTATTCGTTTCCGAGAAAATCACTAAAATCTGTAAGACGCGGTATACTCCGTACGTGACGTCATTCCCGCGTCTGTTGAGTGAAAGATGTGGACAGGTTGACAGGTGCCATAGAGAGACAAAATAATGACGTCATATTTTACTTACGACCTATTGGAATTCACTACTTTTAGTTTGATATTTTTGGATGAAAATAACTAAATAATATAATGCCCCACTTAAAATAATGAAATGTTGTCAATTGTCTGCTAAAAAGTAAATCAATGAGAGTTATTTACATTATTTCACATTACATAGAAAGCTGACTATGCAATAAAAGCTGTGGCTTCAATAAACAACTATTAATAATTGACCTTTTAATTTTTTTTGGGTTGTTGCCGTTTGCCACAGAGCATAAATGGTCTATCCCACAACATTCTTGAACTAGAAGGTCTGATCACTACCAATAAACTGGACGTTATATTGATTTCTGAGTCCAATGCTACCATGAATCTGCACTGGTAATTTGGTAATTAGATCAAGCCTCAAGCATGTTCTTCTCAAAGTGTACTCGACAAACCATGTGCAGGCCACTGTTGTGAGACTCGGGGACTGTGCAGGAACAATCACCCTGTCGGCAATCTACTGTCCCCCTAAATACAAGATAACTGACGAGATGTTTGCAGACTACTTCAATACACTGGGTAACATGTTTATAGCTGGCGGAGACTGAAATTCCCAGCACGCCTATTGGGGCTCCATACTAATTGTTACAGTTGGAAGTCAACTAAAGAAATATGTGGACATTGGTTCCCTTGCTTTATCAATAATGTACTATTACCTGACGTGGAGATGCCAGTTGGGGGAGCAAAGAATTCAACAGCATGGGATGGAAAGAAATCAGCAGTCCTCCAAATCTGCTCAATAGATCTGCCAGAATGTCAAGAGCTTCCAATTGGACTGAAACATCTTCTTGCTGAAAATAAACAACAATATGTAACCAACCTCTTAGGCACTAAAGTTCATTATTGGACTATTGGACAGTCTGATAGTATATCTCTAAAAGAGGCATTTTAGCTTCTTATGTCAAACGGTCTTCGAGAAAACTGGCTGTGACAGACAGACAGCCTCCGAGTGATCGCATAAGTGTTCCGTTGGACCAGTTTTGGTACGAAACTAAGAAACACTATCACTGTGGACTTCTATTCAACCGATACAACCGGTCTATTTATGCATTTAAGATATGGATTCTGTTATCCCCAAAGCTATTTTACCCCCAAGTTCGGAACTGATGCGTTACAAAGACAAAATACACAAAACACAATGAATAGCATTTTTAGTTTAGCTAATAAACTAAAGTTTATACAGTATATACCTTTTCAATAGCACTGCTTAACCTGCCAGTGATCTTCTTGCAGACATTAGCGGCAAGTGTGTTGGAACCAAGAGGCAGCTCGGATATAACGGTCTTGAGACCAATGCTGCTGATGTCTCGCAGCTGCTCAGTGTCCGACAGCATGTTAGCACACAGGGTTTCCACAATACCCTCCACATGGTACTCTTTTACTTTATTCACAAGTGGCCCAAGACTGTAAAATTAAAATATGTGAAACATGCTCAATAAATAAATAGTACTATAGCTCATAAATACTAAATGTAGATAAGAAAATCGACAACATAATCTTACCACACAACATCCAACAACACAGATTACACGCATTTGAATACTAGGAAGGTATAAGTCATATAAACAATGCACAGTCCAAGCTTTATAGGTTATTGATTTGAACTCACCATTTGACAGCTAGGTTCTGAACTTCACCGTTTTTGTCTTCAAGCAGACGAAGCAGCATCTTCACAACTTTTCGTTCAGAATCGTCATCCAGCTTTATGCTGTCTTTTTGCAACTCGGTCATCAAATCATTTGTAGCCATAAAACGAAAATCTTTATCATTAGATGTCATCTGGGAAAGATATAATTGTAATTAGATTGTGGTCTGCAAGTAACATAGAAAACTTGATAAGTATTCCAAACAAAAGCCGGCTTACCTTCTCCAGAAGACTCGCAATTTGATAAGATACAATAGCCATTTTGACAAGTTTGCGGCTCTTCCAACAGAAAATTTAACAACTTCAGCAAACAAATCACTAAGAAAAAAACCTAATTTTCACACAACACATGCGAGGAAGGAACATTTGAACATTTACTCAAAGCAGTCGCAAACCACCGAAAATAAAAAGATTCCGCCTGGTGATGCTCGAATGACCAATGAAAATGAACAGAATAAAAATGTAAATGACATGTCCGTCACTCAGTTGACTTTTGCGGGATAGAGGAAAAATTACCTTATCTGTGGCAAACGGCTGTTCGGCGACAAATTTTAATCGCGTGTTCATACTAAAACATAGGTATATTTTTTAAAATCAATATATAGTACGCATCACATTTTGTATGTAAGTGAAAACAGCGAATTGGATACGTAATATTGCGCCAGTAAAGTTGACCGGTTGTAAGGATGCTTATTGGGATGTATAGATGTCATGATTAGTCAGCCGCAATTTATCAGAAGCCGACTAATTGCTATCGTCTAGAAGTATGTTGCGCTGCTGATCCAACTGTCAAACGATATTTACTAAGAAATTGCATGCCCATGTGTTCGGATTGTTACATCTGTACGCTACACACCCTTAGAGCATTCAACCAACAGACCCCCTAGCACACTAAGTTTTATGTCGGACATAAAGCATTCGTCCCATTCTGGCCAATATGCGAGTGCAAGAGGGACAAATGCTTTATGTCCGACATAAAACCTAGTGTGCTAGGGGTCAGGAGCGGCCATGTGTCATTTTCTATACATAAAAAGTCTGCCGATTTTTGCGGGGGAGGGGAACGTTAAATGAACAAGTAACGTGAAAATAGCTACGTCAGATAAACGTCAGTCCACACAATGTGTATGACCACTGGTCATATATTTTCGGCAGAGGGGAACGCCTGTCAATGACGGCTCCGGTTGGTAGAATGCTCTTAGGCTACACCCAATTATGATTTCGACATGTTGTACTGACAAATTGGGGTAAAATCACATAATCTGTATACCCCATAATAACCTGCAAATAGTGCATATGTCTTTGTCACCTGTCCTGTCAACTAAACGTGGAGCAAGTTTCGAATGTTTATAATTAATTGAAATACGTTATTGGTGACTTGTGCTTAAATTGGGTTATTAAAATCCGTGTACTATGGATTTATTTACTATAAACAGGTAAGGCAATATTAAGGCCAGTTTACGTGCTATATAAATCAATTTTATGGTGCTTACTTTATTTCCGTGTCGTCCTTAGTAAATTAAATTAACATCTGTTTCTAAAGGTACCGAGATCCAGAAGAAGATATAGATTTAGTTACGCATGAAACGAAACAATTACAAAAGTTAAAACAAAAGATTGAAGAGAGGAGAAAAACACATAATACGTTCAAACAACAAGATGTTATTACCTTGAAACAGGATAAGCAAGCAGCAATAAAAAGCGACCAATTTATTGTATCAAAATCGGCAGTCGGCATACAAGCAGAAGAAGAAAACAATGACATAGCTGATATAAAAGAATCAGAAAGTTCTGCCCCGGAGCTGAAGAATCCGGAGGAGAAACCTGCTTTTGAGTTCAAAGTCTTGGGCTTAGACAGTTTTGAGAAAAAGGCTAAGGTTATAAAAACAAATCTCAACTTTTGCTATAGATAGGCCTTTTACTATGTTTGGTTCACCATTATTTTACAGAGAAAAAATATTTGTGCTTGCACACAAATAAATGCCTTTGCCTGAATTCAAACCAGACACTGTTGGCCTCTTATTAATCTACTTTTCATTATTGACCATGATATTAATTGTCTTTATATTGTTTCTCAGGTCAAGAGGGTGTTACCATACTGGTTATCACATCCCTACAGTTTATCAACCAACTTACAGAAGTTGACATGTGTCATGGAGGAGCAGGACTGGTTGAATGAAACCTTAAAATCCACACTCAAGAGTGAAGGGGTCACCCATCTCTTCCCAGTTCAAGAGCAAGTCATTCCTTTCATTATTAAGGAAAATAGACTGCCCCATCCATTTTGGCCCCATGATGTTTGTGTTTCCGCACCGACGGGGAGTGGCAAAACACTAGCTTTTGTTTTACCAATTATTCAGGTAAATGTCTAATATAGGTAACGAAAATGAATACATTTTCAGCTGACACATTTTTTTCAACAGAGAAAAAAACCCTCTCTTTCTGGGTTTTTTTTGCCCATATGATATGATAGCTATGCCACTGCAAGAATCTGCAAACTAGGTTTTTTTTGGTTAGAAGCTGAGCATTGTTAATGTATGAAATTTTTTGCAGGTTTTAATGAATAGTATCGGTCACCATGTGAGAGCAATGATTGTGTTACCAGTTCAAGAACTAGCAACACAAGTATCAAAAGTATTCAAAAAGTATTGCACTAACACAGGACTCAAAGTTGTATTGTTGAGTGCGTCAACACCATTGCGTAAGGAGCAGCAACAAATTGTAAGATACAGTATGTAATCTAACCATTATTTCCAAAATAAATTCATTATTTATTTTAACCGATTAATAGATAAGAAAGTGATATTTAAAAGTTTCATACAATTATGTTTTTTTTTTTCAGCCGAATCCTTGGGATGGATCAGTGAAGCTGATATAATAGTTTGCACAGCAGGTAGATTAGTGGAGCACATTCAAAACACAGAAGGCTTCTCACTAAAACATCTAAAATTCCTTGTAATTGATGAAGCTGACAGAATCATGGACCATATCCAAAATGACTGGCTTTTCCATGTTGACAAGCACATCAAGTTAGAGAACAAGCTGATGACCGGAAAAGTGCCCAATTTAAACTGGAACAGCTTGAATGAACTTAACCCTCCTCCTCACAAACTACTATTTTCCGCAACACTTTCTCAGGACCCTGAAACATTAGAGCGGTGGGGTTTATTCCAACCAAAATTATTCTCCGCTGCACCTATTACAGATGTGGAGGATGAGGAAAGTATCAGAAAATATACCACACCAGATGAGCTGACAGAACAATATGTAACCTGTAGTGCAGAAGAGAAACCTCTTATACTTTATCATTTCCTAGTAGAGCAGAAGTGGGATAAAGTCATCTGCTTCACTAATGCAGCTCAATCAGCACATAGGCTGTCTGTGCTTCTGGATGTTTGGGGAAAAGGCAGCCTCAAGGTTGCCGATTTGTCTGCAGCATTGAATAGATCAAACAGAGACATGGTTTTGAAAAAGTTTACTCAATCAGAGATCAATGTGTATGTAATCACCAAAAACTTGTTTTCAATTAACTTGCAATGTGTTGGTCTTCCATAAATACGTTTTTTGTTTCAGGCTGATCAGCACCGATGCTTTAGCTAGAGGTATTGACATCCCTAGCTGTGATTATGTTGTGTCGTACGATCCCCCACGAAACATCAAAACCTACATACACAGGGTAGGCCGCACCGGAAGAGCTGGCCGGATAGGCCATGCTGTTACTATTCTACAGCACAATCAAATGAATTTATTCAAGGTCATTATTACAATATCACATTTTATTCAAAGGCATATGGCGATATCGCACCCCTGCTGCCGTTCAGTCTTAGCCTATATTTTAATTGTATCTCTCTTATTAATTGGTTGTCATCTATTATAGGAGTTACTGCACTCTGGAGGAAAATCAGAACTAAAACAGATTGAACTTAAGCCTGACATCTTTGATCGCTTATCTAATGATTATCAATATGCAATCGAAGAAACGAAGCATGCAATAAATATGGAAATAACGACTAAAGTTAACAAATCAGTCGCAATAAAGAAAGGTTGTAAGAAAAGGAAACATAAATAAAAGTCTTAATTTTAAAACTGTTGTTGTTTTTAATATAGACAATTCAGCAGCAATCCCCTCATCCCCACCCCTTACATATTTCAGACCATGCCAGGATAATGGTCTAAGATCCCTTGAAGAAATTGATATTATAATCTGTTATTTGATAATGATTAATACACTCTTTGATAATTCGCACATGGGTTATGGGTTGCCTATCGAAATACTAAGTACTTACCTAACTTTTTCGGGTCAACTACCCTCATGTGTTATTCATACACAAGGAACAGGAAAAATAGGTGATGGTGGGTACACACTGAGCAAACGAACGCGAAACATTTATGTGACAGCTATTTGTTAGAGTGAGATACATAGCCGTTCGTTGGCTTGGTGTGTACCCACCATTACGCGGTAGGGCCTCTGTACCACGATACGAAGGTTTGATTTGATACAAGATACGCCGTGATCGTTCTCCAGGCTTTTTTCCCCGATCATCAAATACGGATGAGCGTCCACACTTAATAATACGCTGCTACGCTACGGTTGGCATGGACGCATTTTTTCACGTGACGATGCTGGTGATGCGGCGTGCCCAAAGTGAGCGTCCATACTTGGGAAACGCGAGCTCGATGCGATAGGCGTGATCGTGATGGGCGATATGATACAAATGTGGATCCAGCTTAAGAGGTTGCCTGAGGGCCTACCGCGAAATGAAAACGAACTTCGTTCGTGTATCTTCCTCTGTGCCGCACTTGCTAGTTCAAGCGACAGAGAGGGAGATACACGAGCGAAGTTCGTTTTCATTTCGCGGTAGCCCCTCTAGTTTGAAGAGTTCACCGAGTGGAGTATACCCAAAGAGAATATAACCACTACGTTCTGAATATACCCTCATCCCTAATACAATAGGCGCTCAGGCTCAACCAGTAAGTGTTGCCGGTATTGACTTTATTGTTACTTCAAGCTACCTCGGGTAAGTTTTCGTGGGAAGTTGTACATTTACAAAATTCTAAGTGGCAACATTCTTTCAATGTCAAAGTCAAATAAATTTAGTTTTCTTTTTGACACTTGTTTGACACTCGGCGGACACAGATTCGCGTCCCAAAAAGTAGTAAACAACGTATTTTACAGTGTTGCCGGTGCGGATCTTTTGGTCCGATTTCGGATAATTCAGACCTATGGCGGATCTTGTGCGGATCCTGACTCAAATCGGACTATTTCGGATCCTATCCTACGGGACTGTTATTTTGTAGATTCTTTTATTTTTATTAAATCTGAATGCACCAATACTAATTATGCCTGCAATCCAGCACGGCTATCGAAAGACGGGGCGCAATCTCTCGATTTTGATTTGATCTCACACTATATAGGT
The DNA here is from genome assembly GCA_945867215.1 of Epinotia demarniana. Lineage (NCBI taxonomy): Eukaryota > Metazoa > Arthropoda > Insecta > Lepidoptera > Tortricidae > Epinotia > Epinotia demarniana. The sequence continues at coordinate 19,921,032 of OX244263.1, forward strand.
TTCTTTCTAAGTTTTCTAATAAGAGAGACGGAAAGTGTGAGAAAAATCGAAAGAGCTCACGCGCCGTCTAGTGATAGCCGTGCTGGATTGCACGTGTAGAATTGATGAAAAAAGCGACATAGGTGTAAATGAATGACCTCGGTTTTTCGCTCTAGCCCTCGTGGGGATGCGCTGCTCCTATAGGTCTTGAACAAATCATAACTTAATGTTTTTTTTAAGATTTAGGTAGACCATTCACGATTCTTAGAAATCGGTTGGGGGACCGAATTTTGTTTTTTTTTTTCAATTTTCTTATCGTAAAAATGCGTAAAAGTAAGCATGTTTTATTCTTTAAACTTTTTCTCTTAGATCGATATTTACCGAGATATTTCGGTTCAAAGATCAGTCATTTAAACGGTTCTGGAACTTAAACATTTTAGATATCGTGAACCGACTCGGATGGTGGATAGGTTAGAAGATGGTGGCGGGAGCGCTCCCGCCGCTATTTTCGTGGTTATTTTTTTAACTGACGAAAAAACGGAGGAGGTTCTCAAGTCAACGCGTATATATATATTTTTTTCAATAAAAGAGCGGAAAGAACTTCTTTAGAGAAAAGTTTTTCGAGTAAACGATGCTTATTTTGACGTGTTCTATACGTAACAATAATTTGCAATAGGTGTTATAGTGACACCACATTGGCAAAAAAATAAAAGTGCTGAAATGTCAATATCCCAGATTGCTCCACCCAATAATGAACATTGAACCGTTCTAGTTCATAAACGGTCAAGTTATTAAAAAATATATCAATATATTTTTATGTATTCTTTAAAGTTCTTATCAAAAAACTTATCAAAACGCAAAAAAAGACTCGGAAATTTTGTTAAGTCCTAAAATTGCCCCCCCCCCCCCCCCTTGCTTTACTCATACTTTGACCGAAGTCATGATCAAAAATACACCTTGTAAAATGTAGTTTTTTGTAATCTACAATTATGTTCAATCAACCAGCACGACTATCACGAGACAGCGCGGCGCGCGAGATGTCTCAATTTTACTAGCACTATCTATCTCTCTCTTTTTAGAACACTTAGAAAGAGAGGTAAATATAGTGCGAGAAAAATCGAGAGTATGTCGCGGCCGTCTCATGATAGACGTGCTGGGTGAGTGAATAAAGAGCTAAATTGTTTATCTTTTAAAACGTTTCATGAGAGATTTAAGCTAGTAAGGCTATACTTAATATCTTTTAAACACAAATATATCGAGAAATTATGAAAATGTACTTTGCGGATCCTCGCGACAATTTTCGAATCTTTTCAAGGCTCGGATCGCATCGAATCGAATTCCAGTGCTGGCAACACTGGTATTTTATTTTTATTATGTGACTCTCTCTTCTCTTCTCTCGTGCGACTTTTTGGCGGGAAGTCAAACTAAGCGGACATTTAAAATTTTCTCGATTTAGCAAATTAATTATTCTTGTATATGTTTGATTGTTTTTCTTGTAAATATAGTGTTAATACAAAGTGAATATAGTGTACAAAAATGAATGATACGAGCGCCGGGGGCGAGGCCCCCGGTGACAAAGAACCAAAAAAGCGAAAACTCGACAAGAGTGCTGAAGACTATAAAATGTTCACTAAACCGAATTATAAAAGACAATTCCCTGAAAATCACAGTGCCGAGTGCGTTGTGTACGTAGAATCTCAAGACAATGACAAGCTAGGTAATAGAAACCCTATTACTCTAACAAAACTGTTTACGGAGCAAGTAAAGGGTATTGTAGGTGTCCACAGAGTGAATGCCTACAAAATCGGAATAACATTTAGGAAGCCCGCGCCAGCGAATAATTTTCTGAAAATGGACCTTTTCCTGGGCAGAAATAAACTCAAAGCGTTTGTGCCTGCAACACTGACTGAGACCACAGGTGTACTTCGATATGTACCGAAAGAATTAAAAAATGAGGAAATATATAAAAATATTGCATGTGACGCAGAAATCATATCGATTAAAAGGTTCATGCGAAAAGTTGAGGGGAAACTGGTCCCTTTGGGGACAATAGCAATAACTTTTGCAACTACATTATTACCTCAACATGCATATCTGAATATGTTTAGGTACAAGGTACATGCATACATACCACCCCTTCTCCAATGCTATAAATGTTTGAAGTTTAATCATTCAGCCCGGGTTTGCAGAGGTGAACAAATGTGTTCATCCTGTGCTGGACAACACTCATACAAGGAATGTGACGTCGATGAAATCGTATGTATAAACTGCAGCGGGAACCACCTCGCTATATCCAGGGAATGTCCCATAAAGAAACAGAAAATTGAAGAGAAGAAAAAGAAATACGCTAATTCGAACCAGTCATATGCCACTGTGGTGAGTCCTCCATCACTACCACCTATTGCCAATCCTACTACCTTTCCAGCTATGCCTAGTAAACCTACTAGCCCGCAAACCTTCAACATGGAACAACTTGTTAATAATGAAATAATAATGAATGCAATTGTTAAGTCAATGGTCTGTCTTGGAAATGACAAAGATAATACCCCGATCACATTTAAAAGAATTAAAGAAATATTGTTAGCAAATTTATTCAACTAATTCATGGATACATTTTTAAAAATAGCACAGTTTAACATACAGAGTTTACAGAGCAAGAAAACCTTATTAAAAACATTTCTTTCAGAACAAGATATTGATATATGTTTATTGAATGAGACTTGGCTCAAAAGCACAAGTATAATTCCTAATTTTACACCATATAACTTTATACATAAAAAATCAGTGAATACACATAATGGAGTTGCAATATTAATTAGACAAAACTTACAGTACAGCATAACAAACACAACTTTTTATGAATCCATTCAAAATATCTGTATATCAATAGAGACATCAAGAGGAATTTTAAGTATACTCTGTGTATATTGTCCTCCTAATTGTAACAGGTTTGACACCTCCAAAATGAAAAAGGTATTACTGGAAACCCCTAAGCCATGTATTATCATGGGAGATTTTAATGCACATCATATATTGTTTGGATGTCATTCAAATAATAATAGAGGCAACAGCTTGTACAAACTCATTGATGAATTTGACATGTGTGTTTTAAATGATGGTAGTGCAACAACTGTGTCATATCCAAATAGAAATCCGTCTGCAATTGATTTAGCTCTGGTCAGTCCCTCATTGGCTCCTTTTTGCGAATGGAGCGTTCATGACGATCCAATGGGCAGTTATCATTATCCAACTCAAGTGGTCGTAAATGTGAAGCCTTCCATATATGAGATCCGACCTGTAGAAGAAAAATATATTTATAGTAAAGCAGATTGGACTAAATATTATAATCTGTCAGAAACCTGTTTTTCTCAATTAGATATTAATAATACTGAACCTCTTAATTTGTACAATAACTTTGTAAACATTTTGTATAACATTCGATCAGAAGCAATTCCAAAGCTAAAGTCAAAACAAACTCCGAAAGTCATGAGAAAACCTGCTCCTTGGTGGAATCCAACATGTGATAATGCCGTACAAAAATCGAAAGAAGCTTTAATAAAGTATAAAACATCACCAAGTATTACCAATTTCATAAACTACAAAAAGGTAGATGCCCAAAAGAAAAGAATACTAAAAGAAGAAAGTGTTCATTCATGGCATGACTTGTGCAGTAGTTTTAATAGAATGACACCTATTGCTAGGATATGGGGCTACATTAAACGATTTAAAAGATTAGGTTCCTCTCACAACAGGCATTTAAATGAAGAATGGGTACCAAGTTACTTAGACAAAATATCAGAGTCAACTCAGTTTGATCCAAATAACCTTAGTGACATATTAAATTGCTCTGCAGAGAATCAAACAAACTCTTTTCTCAATAAGCCATTTACTTTGAATGAATTGTATATAGCACTCAAAACTAGAAAAGACACAACACCAGGGTTGGATAACATACCATATATGTTAATTAAAAGGTTACATCCCAATGCTGTAGAAATCTTAATACAAGTTTATAATAAATTATGGAATAGTTTAGTTATACCGTCATCATGGAAAACACAATGTGTCATTCCCATCCTAAAGCCAAATAAACCTGTCAATAATCCTTTATCATACAGACCTATTTCCTTATCATCATGTTTAGGGAAACTTTTTGAAAATATGTTAAAGTTAAGAATAGATTACTTTGCTGAAACACAAGGAAAGTTACCAGATATTCAATATGGATTCAGAAAAGGCAGAAGTTGCTCTGAAAGCTTTGTATCTCTCATATCTGATCTTAAAAAGGCAAAACTCTGTCACTCTAATGTTGTATGTGTTTTTTTAGATGTTAAAGGTGCCTTTGACAATGTTAACATTGAAAGTCTGATTCGTGTTTTACATGAGTTGGACTTACCAAGTAAAACTTTAAAATGGATTTTCGATTTCTTACACAATAGAACCTTATTTGTTAAATTTAATAATAAACTACATGGACCTAGAAATGTAAGTAAAGGGACAATGCAAGGCGCTACATTGTCACCTCTGTTGTACAACTTATATACATCTCAAATCCTTCATTATGTAAATACATCCAAAGTTAAAATCTTGCAATTTGCAGATGACCTACTTTTGTACAGTGAAAATCAGAACTTGAACTTGGCTGTAAATAATATGAATGCAGCATTAAACCAACTACAACTTTATTATAGCAACACTTTAAAGTTAGAAATAAGTTCAGAAAAAAGTGCAGTATTAATATTCAGTAAAGACCCATTTGCACAGTCTGCTGTAAATATTATATATGATAACAATCTAATTCCTATTGTTAGTCATCATAAATTTTTAGGTGTTGTTATAGATGATAAGTTAAAATTTGATAAGCACATAAATTATATATGTCAGAATGCCATGAAGAGCATAAATGTAATGAGAAGCCTGGCAGGGACATTTTGGGGTTCTGACCCAAAAACTCTTAATATGTTGTACAAAAGCATAGTCCGAAGTCATTTTGACTATAGTTCCTTGGCTTATATGAATGCCAGTAGTACCTTATTAAGGAAGTTGGATGTAATACAGAATATGGGTTTGAGAGTGATAAGTGGAGCTATGCGCACCACTCCTATTAACACTATGGAAATTGAAAATTGTATACCTCCATTGTCCTTACGACGTTTACAGCTGGCTGAGAGATTTTGTTTGAAAGAGTTGTCCTGTGATAATAGTGTTGTCTTGGAGAAAATCACGCATCCCGCAGTAATCACACAGTCAGCTGAGACATCCAGTATTTCGGCTAGTACTCTTATTTCAGGCTCCTTACCTGAAATTCCAACCATAATAACATGTACAAAAAACCTGACAAGAAACATGTACACCAGTAACAAGTGGCCAATTTACAAGTGCCCATATAACACTTTGCTTAGCTACCGTGATATTAAGTGTCACCTAGATTCTGTGAAAAATAAGTATGATTTCTTAGAACTTTTAAGTGAAAATCCAAACTTCTATACTTTGTACACTGATGGTTCTAAGAGTGAGCATGTTAAATCAGCATACTATGACTCTCAAATGAAGTTAACTAAATGCTATAAAATACCAAGTGATTGTAGCATATTTACTGCAGAAGGTTGGGCAATATTAGCTGCTTTGACTTATGTATATACAAATGTAAATAGTGAAAATATATTAGTAGTTAGTGATTCTAAGAGTGTGCTATCCACCTTATGCAATTATAATTTAGCATATAAACAAAATTATATTATATATAGAATTAAGGATATGATACTTAAGTTAGGAAAAAATGTAGAATTTGTATGGGTTCCCTCCCACAGTGGCATAGCAGGAAATGAAGTTGTGGATCTTGCGACTCGTCGCGACCACGACGTTGATTTAACAGAATCATTTAAAGTACCTTTTACGGATTATTATCACCAGTTTAAAAGCTCTTCAAAGAGAATGTGGAAGGAATACTGGGACGCTACTACAGAGACAAAAGGAAAATGGTACGCAGAACTACAGCAAAACTTACCAACAGCACCGTGGTATAACAGCTTCAAATACATTAACAGGAAGTTCATAACGTGCATTAATCGTTTGCGATCTGGTCATTGCTTGGTTCCAGCACATCTCAATCGGATGAAAATTATAAGTGATGATAAATGTACCTATTGTTCTAAGAAAAATGCGGATATAAAACACGTGATATTTGATTTTTTTTTTTTTTTTAATTCGTCCATTCGGACAGGCTAAGACCATGGGCCATACTGCCTAGTCTTCAGTAAGTATAATTTCATTTGATCGAATCCAGTAATAACGTCTTCAGTAGTTTCAAATCAGAAGTCTCTAGTCCAATAAATATGTCTTCAGTTATTTCCAATTCATATGAACAAATCTAGATATTGAGTCATCAGTATTATCAACATATGTGTCAAATCCAAAAAATAAGTCTTCAGTTGTTCCAATCCAATTCATGAAGTCAAATCCAGTAATAAAGTCTTGAGTATGTTCCAATAAAAACGTCAAATCCAATATTTAGCTCTTCAAAAAAGCTTACACCTCATCCAGACATTCCAAAAAGTCATTTGACCAACAAAATATAGGTACAATGCTTCAATAAAAATATATACAATTTTAAGCAAGTTTTAAATTTAGCATCATATTTACAGCATACACACAGTATTATGTACAAAATTAAACAAAGGTAAATAAGTAGACGACTCCTTCAACAAATCAGTTACTGAAAGCGGGATTCGATTAGAAGCTCCATAAATCTCAAGCAACTCATCCATCAGCACTAGGCGCTGAATGCCAAAGGATGAGCAACTAAACAGAATGTGATCTATAGACTGAACCTCTTGCTTTTGACAATGATCGCAATAAGGGGAAGAGACAAAGTTTTTACGATGGAGATGAAAATTTAAACGACAATGACCAATGCGCATACGAGTAATTATGGTGTAAAACCTACGATGCATGTAAGTTTTAAACTTACAAAACCAAGGCTTACTATTAACTTGGTTATCTAACAAAGCATACAAATGAGCCTTATTCTCAACTTCTGTAAAATGATACCAATGTCTTCCCCAAAGAACAGTCATACGCTGTTTTAGATTACTTATAATATCAGAATATGGCAAGGTCACAGCTAAGTCCCTGCTGTCGGGAACCAGGGACAAGTCAGATGCATTAGCAATAGTTCTAGCTAGGTAGTCGGCGTTTTCATTACCAGAAACTCCTTTATGAGACGGAACCCATACAAAATCTATTTTAATACCAATTAAAGATAGTTCTAACCATAATTCTTTAATGGAAAAAATTAGATAGCAAGTGCTAGCATTCATTTTGTTACTCGATAAACTTATTAATACACTCATACTATCGCTTACTATGACCCATTCTTTACTATATTGATTATGTTCTTTAACATGTTTCAAAGCAAATAAGATGGCAGTTGCTTCAGCGGTAAAGATACTTGCATTTTTATTGATATTAAACCCAATACCTTTATTAATTTCAGGTTGATAAATTGCAAAGGAAACAGCATTATTATTTTTGGCACCATCCGTATAAATAAATTTACAATTAGACCATTCTGACAACAATAAATAAGCCTCCTCTTTGGAAGTTAGCTTTGAATCTATTACAATTTTTATATCGGGATATTTACTCTTAAAAGAGCCTGTGTAACAGGGAAGAAGGTCATTATCAAGATGTATATTTAACTCCTGCAAAGAGTGAAAGAAAGAAGTAAAATCCTGAAGAACATACATGTGCCTTTGAAAAGGCGCTGATTGGAAATAAATCAAGTTGTGAAGAAGATCGTTCTTAGGCAAGCTGTATAACTTTAAAATAAATCTTTCTTTTAAATAACGAAATCTAATATGAATAGGAGGAAGATTCGATTCAATTTGCATAGCAGCGATAGGACTAGTTTTAAATGCACCCAGTATTGTCCGCATACATTTGTTTTGTATTTTATCTAATGAATTTACAATTTTATCATCTCCAGCAAAACATAGAAAACCATATTCAAAATGACTTCGAACTAGAGACTTATACAAGATTAACAAAATTTTGGGGTCTGCACCCCATGAAGTGGCGCACAGCGATTTTAACACATTGTATGCTTTGTTAGCTTTGGTTATAATACTGTCAGCATATTTTATCCAGGAAAGTTTTGAAGTAAATATAACACCTAAAAACTTTATTAGATCATATGAAATAGGCAGTGATATGTCATTGTACAAAACTGTGGGCAAACACATGCTTTTGCGACCAAAAATAAAAACTTTGGTTTTAGTCGAATTTACATCTAAGTTCAGATAAGCAAAGTATTTATGTAAGTTGATTAATGCCTCATTAATAGTCAAAGCTAATTGATTTAAATCAGATCCTGACACATAAACAACCAAATCATCTGCATACTGCAGATTTTTAACCTTTGTTCCTAGAATAAGATTTAGTCTCCTAATGTACAAAATAAAAATTAAAGGGGATAAGATACCTCCTTGACAAACCCCTAAAGAAGATAATCTTGGGCCATATAAGTGATTGTTAAATTTAACAAAAACCTTCCTGTTTGTTAAAAACATTTGTAAGAAATTTATTATTTTGCCAGGTAACCCTATCATTGACAGCTCTCTACATAAAACGGAAATATTGACACTGTTAAATGCACCTGCAATGTCAAAGAATACCGAAAGAAGATACTGATTATTATATATGCTGTTAAGTGCATCAAGTTGCAACTGACAAATACTCTCACGAGAAGACCGACCTTTACGAAAACCAAACTGATTGCAGGGTAACAGACCATTTTGTTCGACAAAAAATTCCAACCGTTGCTTTAGAAGCTGTTCAAAAACCTTTCCTACACAAGATGTGAGTGCTATAGGTCGATATGAGTCGGGTAACAATTTATCTTTATCAGGCTTTAAAATTGGGACCAAGCAATCTGTTTTCCAATCATCAGGAATTAAGTTTTCTTCCCACAGCTGATTTAATATGTTTAAAAAGGTCTTTAGATTTTGTGAACTTAAATTTTTCAGTAAAATATATGGTATTCCATCAAGACCAAAGGATGTATCTCTTCTTGAAAATAGGGCAGATTTAAGCTCTTGCAAAGAAAACGGTTCAGTAAGATACTTATCATTATCATTTTCTGTGTGAACATAATTTAAAGACTCATTAAGCACAAAATCAGGAGTGTATTTCTTAAGAAAATCTGATATCCAACTATTATTCGTCTAGAAAGACGCGAACATACTCCAGATCTTTTACTGCGCGCGCTGTTAAATTGTGGAATGAGTTGCCTTTGTCGCTGAGACAGTCGCAGTCTGTTGCGTCACTTAAGATGAATTTGAAGAAGTTGTGGCTTTCCAATGACTTGTGAATTGGTTGAATATAGTATTTATTTATTTATTGTATATTTGCGATATATATGTAACATATGTTAGTGTGTATTATATTTTATATTGTATATTTATATATGTATTGGCATGTTTTTATTTGTCTAGAATTAATACTAATTAGGATTTGCTTTATTTTCTCTGTTTTTGTACACGGTATAAGTTTGCCTATCTCGTTCTACCTACCTTCCTCTCAATTGCTCAAAGGTTAGCTGGAAGAGATCCCTTATAGGGATAAGTTCGCCTTTGTACTTTGATCTATTGTGTGACATGTATATTCCTTGACCTGTTATTGTGTACAATAAAGTGCTTACATACATACATACATTATTACTAGCGTGTTTTGAAATGAATGTTTTATTAAATTTCCGCATGTAATTCCATATTAATGTCAAAGGAGTGCACCGGTTAAATGAGTTACACAGATTTATCCAACTATTACGCCGTTCAGTCTTAAGAACAAGCTTTTTAAGAGCTCGAAGTCTTTTAAATTCTATATAATTCTCTTCACTAGGTTCACTTTTAAATTTTATATAAGCATGTTTTGAATTAAGTACAGCTTCTGAACACTTTTGATTCCACCAAGGCAGCCGGGGAAATTTCAAAGATTTTGGTGTACACATATTAGAACTATTCAAAGACCTATGTCTAGGGATGGACTCTACAGCAGTAGATCGCAAAATATTACAAAACAGATTGAGCGCATCTATCGAAGACATATTTTCAAAATCAATATTAGCCAAACAAAAATCAACTGATTGCCTGTACATTTTCCAATTCACCTGTTTGTAATTTGGGTGAATGGGCAAATGTACATTATTACATATTGGGTTACTTTGTGAGCTATTTTCATTACCAACTATCATTTTTATCATTACAGGCAAATGATAACTGCTGCCAAGAGGACAATCCATAACAGACCAATCACATGAAAGTGCCAATGATGGAGAAACGAAAGTTAAATCCAGAGCATTAGGACGCCAAGAAGAAGAACCAGTTGTAGTAGTTTGACCATTATTTAAAAGAACCAAGTCATTGCCATCAATAATATCTAAGACATCTCTACCTCGAGGCAATGTATCAACACAGCCCCATGACATATGATGAGCATTTAGATCGCCTCCAAAAAGCATTGGCTGCGGAATAGATTTTATCAAAGCATCAAATTTACTTTTATTAAATGGGGGATCAGAATTTGATGGACTATAAAAACTTACTACACTCAACTGCTTGTTGTTTATAATTATTTGTACACAGATATTTTGTAGAGCATTGTCAAAATAAGTTTTAATATTAGAATATACTATATTGTTATGAATAAGTATTGCTACACCATTATGTTTATTACCACAGTCATTTCTAATGACATTGTATCCTTTAATTGAAAATTTTTGATGTTGTTTTAACCAGGTTTCAGAAATTATTGCTATGTGAATGTTATTTTCATATAAGAATCTAGTAAAGATTAGCCTATTGCTTATTATACTCTGAGCATTCCACTGCACTATGTTCAATATGTCCATAAAGAAAAAAATTAAGGTTGTTTCCTGAAAGTGTTTTTAAGTGTTTCTTTTATATTGTTAGAATTTATTGGCGTTTCTTTATCAGCACAAATTTTAACTATAGCTTCCACAAGTAGATTCATAAATCTGTCAGATTTGGTCAGATTACTTAGATGGGTGTCAATATATTTTGAGCCGAGCTGCGGAAATGCAACGTCACAAAACAAATCGGAATATTTAGCACTACGTGATTTTAACTTATTTTCCTCAATTTTCTGTTTTTTAATTGGACATGCAGCAGATATAGCCACGTGATCCCCACCACAGTTTGCGCATTGTGTTTTAACCTTATTACAATTTTTGAAATTATGAGGTTCAGCACAAATTGAACATACTTCATTATTTTTACAATACTTTGCTATATGACCAAATTTCATGCAACGAAGGCATTGCTTTACTGGAGGAATATAGATCCCTACTTCGTGCCTCCAATGGTCAAGTGTTACATATTCAGGCAACTGTACAGAGGCAAAAGTCACGGCAACCGTCTGAGTTGGAACCATTGAGACGATACCCAGCGTGTCTTTTACCCGCCGCATAAACCGTCTTACGCTTATCACCTTTTTACTGGAAGCTATTAATTGGAAAATCTTCTGGTTCGAATAATCAATCGGCACTGAAGTGAGAACACCCGTAACCTCGGTCTCAGATGCTGGGATTGAAGCATTCATGTGAATTTCATTTAATAATTTTTCATTTTTTAGGAAGACATTGGCGTGATTTGGGAGATCGAACATAATCCCAACTTTGTATGCATTAATTGTTCTTAGATGCATCACGCCCGACACGCAATGCTTTCGGATTGCATTGGACAAAGCAAGTCTATCTTTGTCAGAAAATTTGTGGCCATCCTCTCTGTGATTCAGAAAAACAATAAATTCTTTCTTAGCTGAATTTTCGTCGTACAACCTGTAATAACTTTTGGCCCAGAAAGGAGTATACTTCTCTTTGTCATCTTCTTTAGTCTTCTTTTTTGCAGGTATGCGCTCCGAGGGCGCACCTGTATCCGCATCAGAACTACTTTCAGATTGAAGATCTGGCTCCGGCTCCAAGCCCTCCAACCGAGAACGCTTTCCCGTACGCTTCCCCATGACTGGGGAAGCGCACCAAACCGATAACCAAATCAACTATGAATTTAAATTAAAATTAAGACTAAATATGTACAAATTAACACCTAAAATTAATTTACAATAAAATATTTTATCAAGCGCGCCTATCACTTTCAACGTTCCCGCCAAAAAAAAAAAGACGTGATATTTGAGTGTGAAACGTTTGCTATTCAAAGGCAGACACTTGTCAGTGTCATTAGTGATGTTGCTGATGAAAATTCATTAAGTGTTCCCCGCCTCGTTCAAGATTTATTATCAAACCCTGTCTATTTCATACCTGTATTTAAATTCATTTTAAAAACTGTAGAAAAAATTTGATTATTACATACAATTTATATTATTGTACATTTTGTAAGCTCTAATGCTATAATTATAATACTTATTACTTGTAATGTAGATGACAAAATGTTATATTTGTGTTTAAATGTAAACTATTATTCCGACTGAAGGACTCTGTATCCATGGTCATGAAATAAATTAAAAAAAAAAAAAAAATTTTTTTATTATGTACTTGTTTTGACTTGTCTTGAACCATTCCATTTAAGGTAGGGCGGGAAAGTTGAAGCGAAAAGGCGGCTTTTTTCAATTTCATTTAATTAATTTCATTTGAAGCCCTTTTTATACTGATATCACTCTTCCTTTTTGTTTAATTTAATTGTTAATCATAATCGCATGAGTGGCGAAGACGGGGGTGCGGGCGGCGGCTCCACCCCTATGGAAACCGCATCAGTGCCTATGGCAAGTAAAAGAAAAATCAGTGACTCCGAAATCACTGCTTCTGGCAAACAAAAAATGACATTTATAAGGAACAATCGTGGTCTTTTTAAAGACCACCACCCAATATTTGAAGACTTGACTAAAAATGAATATCCAGTCTTACTGCAATCGGCTCAAACACAGCCTAACCAGAAGGTCCCAATGGACATTATGAAGGTGAACAAAGTACTAAAAAATGTTAATGGAGTACAATATGTAAAAGCTGCTGGCAACTTTTTTGTAAAGGTGTTCTTTGGTTGCGCCAGGGATGCGAATAAGTTCTTGTTGAATAATAAATTGATGAGCGAGAATGGCTGGATTTCCAAAATTCCATATGACACCATTGAATGCCAAGGAATTATACGTGCTTCCACTGAGCTTAGTGAGGAGGATATGCTGGAGGAGTTAAAAGCCTCCTGCATGATCTTGGGAGTGAAACGATTCATGAAAAAACAGGAAAATGGCTCTCTTAAACCATTGCAAACAGTTCTTGTAACTTTTAAAGCTTCTACTCAGCCAGATCATGTCACGTATGAACACATTTGGATGCCAGTTCTGGAATATATCAAGCCATTACTCCAATGCTTCAAGTGCTACAAATTCGGTCATGGAAGTGGAGCTTGCAAGAGCACACAAATTTGTTCCATTTGTTCCGCAGGCCATTTCTACCGTGATTGCTCCAACCCCAATGACTTCAAATGTTCAAACTGTAGCGGTGCTCATTCTGCAGTCTCCTACTCATGTCCAGTTAAAGCAGCCAAAAATACTGAAATCAAGAACAAGATAAGTGGAAAGTTTTCATATGCTTCAGCTGTTGCAGTACCTGTAGGTAGGAGCAATATTGGTGTTAATAATTCAAACTCAAAAGCTCCCGCTACGTCTAAAACACCTCAAGGACGAGCACTGATTGCGGACATTATTAATTCTGATATTGTTCTTGGTGCTATTACCAAAACCATTGTTGAACTTTTAAAAAGAAAAGATAATAAAAACCCTTCTGGTCCCATTTCTTCTTCGGCGATCAAAGAAATACTTGTAACCAATTTTTCATGTTAAACTATGGATAATATTGTAAATACTAATTTGCATAATATTTGTTATAATAATTTTAACATCATTCACTGGAACTCCAGAAGTTTACAACCAAAGTTGAGTCAATTGCGCCATTTCATAAGCAATCTTAGTGAACAAGTTGATATGATTTTATTGAATGAAACATGGTTGAGCCATGATAGAACTGTTAAATTACCGGGCTTTACTATAGTAAGAAGAGATTCTGATCGCCCCCATGGGGGTGTTGCTATAGCAATTCGCACAAAATATAAGTTTAAAGTTGTCAATACTCAATCTCAATATCACTTTCAAAATATCTTAGTAACCATTTATTTTAATAGCTTTTCCCTTGAGGTTTTAAGTGTTTATATACCACCACCTCCTAATGGAAAGTTTACCATTAATTTATTGAAAGATGCATGCTCAAAATTTGTCTGTAGAAATAATCTGATAGTAGGAGATTTTAATGCACATCACTTCTCTTGGAGTTCAAGATTCAACGATGGAAGGGGCAATGCTCTCCACGCCTTTGTGGAGAGTTCCAACTTAGTTTGTTTAAATGACCACAATATAACGACTTTCGCTCCGTTCGGCCAACAAGGTAACGTATTGGACCTGGCATTCGCGTCCCGGTCTCTTAGTTCTAGTTGTACGGCTTCTGTACTTGATGATCTGCTCAGTAGTAACCATTTCCCTTTACTTATCAGTGTGTTTATTGACTCATCAGTTCCTGTTAGCAACTATAACAATTTGTTGAGTAGACAAGGTGATATTCGAGACAATAATTCCCTAACTAATGTTAATTTTAATAAGATTGATTGGAATCAATTCAAAGACTTATGTGAAGTTGAATTTGCAACTTTTCAGTTTGAAGATAACCCTATCGAAAATTATAACAAGTTCTTGAGTATTCTACATGACATTCTAATGACATTTGCCAAAAAAAAATGTTGCCAAAGTAAATTAATTTGCTTAAAGGCCATTCCTTGGTGGAATGACGATTGTGACCGCGTAGTTTTACAAGCCAAAATTGCCTTATTATCATACAAACAATACCCTTCTATAGAAAATTATATAATTTATAAAAAATTAGATGCTTTAAAGAAAAGAACGCTCTTCGAAATAAAACGAGTTAGTTGGATTAATCTCTGTTCGTCGTTTAATCGTATGACATCGAGTAAAATTATTTGGGATCATATACGTAGATTTAAACACTCCAAATTGAACACAACCTCTTCGTCACCAAGTTTATTTCAAAATCCAACCAATGCTGCGCTATTTTTAAATAAAATAGCTTCTAACTTTGGTGAAGTTGTGTCAAATAGCGATCTACAGGAATGCTTTGACAATCCTGGCAGTCCTGAAGCTCAATGGATGGTTAAAGAATTTTCTTTTTGTGAGTTTGTAGCTGCTTTGGAAAATAAAAAAGAGACTTCACCGGGTCCAGATTTTATCACTTATAAAGTGATCAAAAGACTTCCTCAATCTGCAAAGGAAATATTATGTAAACTATTTAATGGTCTCTGGCAATTTAATTGTATTCCACCAATTTGGAAAAATCAACATGTTGTCCCTATATTAAAGCCTTACAAAGATCCTAATTGTGTTGACTCTTATAGGCCCATTTCCCTAACATCGTGTTTTTCTAAAGTTTTTGAAACAATGTTAAAAAATAGATTGGAATGGTTTACTGAAAATAATAAAGTTATTCCAACTACTCAGTACGGTTTTCGGAAAGGTAAAAGTACAATAGATAATCTTAGCTGTTTAGTTGGGGATGTTAAAAATAATTTTTGCAATAACCAATATACCTTAGCTGTTTTTTTAGATATTAAAGGAGCATTTGATAACATAGATCATTCATATCTTATTAAAAGTTTAAATTCTTTGGTATTTCCTGGTCACATACTGTTTTGGTTGTATAGTTTTCTTAATAATCGGCATTTGTCTTTAAAAGTTAGATCTAGTTTGACCAGTAGTAAAATTTCTTCTAAAGGTACCCCCCAAGGTTCTGTATTGTCTCCTCTTATATTTGTACTGAGTTTGGTTTGTTTTATGAAACAGATTCCGTCTTCTGTAAAGCACTTATTTTTTGCTGATGATCTGGTTATATATGTGAACTGTATGGATGTTAAAAGAGGTGAATCTATCATGAATAGTTGTCTGCGTAAAATTTATAACTTATTAACATATTCTTTAAAGCTTGAGGTCAATGTTTCCAAAAGTTCTGTAATTCTTTTCTCTCAAAATGGTTTACATCACCCTCAAGTTTTATACAATAATGATGTTATTCCTGCACAATCTTTTGTCAGATATCTCGGAATATTTCTTGATTACGACCTTTCTTGGAAAACTCATATAGACACAATTTGTAAAAGAGCTGAATTAGGTTTGAATATTTTGAAGTCTTTAACTGGAGTAAAATGGGGAGCAGACCCAAAGGTTTTAAAAATAATATACATTGCGACAATCAGAAGTCATTTCGACTACGGTTGTATGTTTTTTGCCGATGCGAGTTTCTTTCTCTTGAGGAAACTAGATATTTTACAAAACAGAGCGTTACGGATTATTACAGGTGCTTTAATGTCCTCGCCAATTAATTCATTGGAAATTGAAGCTGGCATTGTTCCTTTATTTATACGTAGAAGTTATATAACAGACAAGTATTGTCTAAAACTTATTAGTAGAGATAATGATGTGACGTCTAGGTATCTTGATAACTTTGATATTCCAAATTATAACTTGATCCCGTTACCTATATCCGCTTCCATTAGTGGAGCCATATCATATTTAAACTTTGAATTTCAAGATACGGTATCTTGGTCTGCGTTATTACCTTGTTTCGAGTATCATTATCATGACCTGATGCAAGATGTAGCCATTGAATTGACTAAATTTACTTCTAAATTTGACTTTCTGGAGTTCCTAGATGATAAGACTGATTTTGTTAAATTGTATACAGATGGCTCTAAGACTAAAGATAGGACTAGTTTTGCATTCTATGATTCTTTTTTAAATATAGGTAAAGTTTATAAGTGTAACA
Organism: Epinotia demarniana; assembly: GCA_945867215.1. NCBI lineage: Eukaryota > Metazoa > Arthropoda > Insecta > Lepidoptera > Tortricidae > Epinotia > Epinotia demarniana. The sequence continues at coordinate 19,937,920 of OX244263.1, forward strand.
ATTACTTCTCTGTATTTTCGGCTGAGGTTTTAGGCATAATTTATGCCTTAGAACACATTCATGCCAATTACTTAAATGAGAACAAATTCATAATTTTATCTGATTCCATGAGCGCTTTGCAAGCTTTGGAAAAGAAAAGCATACATGCATCTGTAAATTACTTGATTTATAAGTTAAGAAGTAGTCTAAGCTTTATGTATAGGAAAAAAATGATTGTGGAATTTTGTTGGGTTCCTGGACACTCAGGAATTGTTGGGAATGAACTTGTCGACACGCTTGCTAAGAGTGCAAGGGATGTCCAGGTTTGTGATTTAAAAGTCCCTCACTCTGATTTAGCGCCCTTTGTAAAACAACTAATGACTAGTCGCTGGTCTAATTCCTGGGCTAAATCTGTAGAAGTAAAAGGCAAATGGTTAGCAGAAATTGTTTCGGGCCCCAGTATTCATACGTGGTTTGAAAATGACAAAAAATATTTAGGAAGACCGTTTATTTCTACATTGTGTAGATTGCGAATAGGACATGCTCGTTTTCCTGCACATCTCTTTAGATTAAAACTTAGTGAATCTGCTGCATGTAAATATTGTAATTGTAATGTATGTGACCTTGATCATATATTTTTTCACTGTGCAGAATTTAAGCTGCAAAGGTTATTATTTGTTGCAATGTGCATGGATACCGGTCTACAGGTTATTCCAACCACTGTTCAGGATCTTTTAAAGCATCCACAATTATATCCTGTAATTTATTATTTTGTTTCTCACACTATAGGTGATCTGTAAATACCTTCAGTCAGGCATAAATATTTATTTGTTAGCTCTATTTTGTAATTGATGAACTTCTAATTTTGTGTTATTAATTTGTTTAGTTTAAGGTGCTATTATTTTCTTTTGTAAATAGTATTCTGGTTTGAGCTGATGGCCTCGATGCCAATGCTCCTATTAAAAAAAAAAAAAAAAAAAAAAAACCATTCCATTTAATAATATAGGCCTACCGCCCGCCGCCCTACGCTGAAACCCGACGATACAATGTCAGACTCTGAAGAATCAGATGTATTTAATGAAGACCCAATCCGATCATTTCATGAGATTCACGACGAGATAGAAAGATGCAAGAAAAACCCGGCAACTTCGGGTATGTTCGTATCAGGCTGGGATGATGCTGATGAGGATGTAGAAGAAGTAAAGGATCCAAAAGGTAATCTTCATTTGTGGGACTTAATAGGGTATTTTTTTACACACACGTTCTATGTATAATACGGACCTTACAGAAGACCGCAGCCTAATTACGCCATTACTTGCGAGGTATGTGATGTTGTGTTGAGAAAGGTCGCCAGAGCTCCCGAGGTTGTGGCTATTGACGCAACAAATCTTCGAATCAATAAAGGGTTGGCAACGCGCTTGTTATTCTTGTACAATCGTAAGCGTCCACAGGCCGTAGCCTATGGACAGGGGCAGACACCATAGTGTCTGCTTACCATCAGCATGTTTGCCACCATCATTGTAGTAAAAAAAACCGTTTATTTAGGTAATAGACAATTTCTTAGTGAGCTTTCTAATACAGAAATGTCTTTAGCTTTGCATTACAGGTTTATGTTAGAAAGGGGTTGCAAATGAATTTGATTATTTTGTTACAGCTAACCCTATTGACTATGTTCTATGGGCTGCTGAAAATGCAGACATTGCAGTTCTGAAAGAACTCCTGGCATCCCAGCCTGACCTGATACATGCCACAGATAGTAATGGATACACACCTCTCCACCGCGCTGCTTATGGGAACCATGTGACAACTGTAACATACCTGCTGAGTGTTGGTGCCAAGTTAGATGCCAAAACCGAGTTTGGCTGGACACCTTTGCATTCTGCTGCTAATTGGAATAATTACTGGGTTGTTGCAAGGCTACTGGCAGCCGGTGCACCCCCAGCTGCTGTGTCAGATGGAGGTAAGACGGTTTGATTGGCTTCACTTTTATTTTATTTATATATCCTTTGATATACAGGCAAAACAAAGCAGAAACTCCTATTTTGATGTCAGTTTTAAAGATCTCTTTCTATTTCCAGAACAAACACCACTACATTTGGCAGCAGCAAAAAGTCATAGCAAATCCACTTTAATCACATTGCTCTTTCAAGAAAATGGTGTGCATGTGGCTCAAGTGGTCAATAATATAGGAGAAAAACCCGAAGACCTAGCTCGTGGTCATGGAATATATGGTCCATTGTTTGAAATGGTAATGCCTGCTGTATCTTATATCAAATCCACAGCATTCACTTGCAATCCATATTTAAGAGAGGAAAAACAATCAGAACCAGAGTGAGTGGTGATTGTTCCTCTAGGATTACATATAAAATGAGAAGTATATAATTTAGCTTTAAGTTTTTATTCCCACATAGTAAATAAGCACATCTTAAACATACCTAAGAGTAATGTTAAAAGTATTTCTCAATTTAAAAAATTACTTTATTATGGCTACTTATTCCTGATACAGCAATTAAAAATCAGAATTGTCTATTCAAATAGGTTATTTAATAAGTTATTACATTCAATTGTATGTCCACTTCTAACAATGTGTCATATCTTCTTATATAACTAAATTTTCATATTTAGAATCTTGTCATCAACAAAATATAGTATGTAAACACAATGAAAAGCAGATATGTTAACTAGAGATGGGCCGACTATGGGTTTCGACTAATCGGCGATGTGGTAGTCAACTATAAATGTGGCCGAGCAGTCGGTAAATCTCTAATTATTCTATATGATGAAAATAAAGTTTATATTTCTATATGATGATTATTTGTTAAACCTGAAAGTGCTGAATATGCGGTATCGTTTGCCGACTAGTCGCCAACTATTCACAGACTATACATGAGAAGTATTAATGTCATGGGTATTGATAACATGAAACACGAGGTTGTAGCTTGAGTTTGTACATGTGTTCCTGGATTTTATTAGTGGATTAATAGAGGTTTTTACCAATATAAACACATTTTTACATCCATATAAAAAAATATATATATATGTATAGGATGTATCAAAAATGGGGTGTGAACCGATCAAGGGCATGTTCAGTAGCGTATTGCGATTCCAAAAATTCATTTCTTTATTCGTTTTATTTTTGATTTGTTTTTGTTTACATTACAGTTTTTCTTGACATTGCGTGTCAAAAAAACGCACACAAAATATTTATTTTCATAACACTGCTGTGCGCGCGGCGTTTGAAAATGAAATAATCCCTCCCACCCTTGACCCTCGTGGGGGTATGTTGTCATCACAAGCAATGTCAACAAAAACAAAGACTGTATTGTAAGCAAACACAAAAATATCAATGTAAACAAAAATAACCAAAAAATAAAAAACAATCAAATGCATATTTGGAATCGCAATGCGCTACCGAACCTAATATGCCCTTGCTCGGTTCACACCCCATTTTTGATACACCCTGTATATACATATGCCTTTTGTATGAAGACAGCACATAAATTAGTCCTAAACTAAATAATGAATACCCATTAGCACCTAGTGTAAGTAGTAATACATGGTTAAATATATTGGAATTAGACAATCTCAGAAATAAACATGACAAATTAGCTTCATGTTTTTTGAGTTTTTCCATATGATCTACTTGCCAAGCTTTCAAGAACATGCATAGCACCAGGAACAAGGTATGTTTCAGTTTGCAAATTCTTTAGGCTAACTATTAGATTCCTTCTGTCAATTTTTTGCAGTTCCGATAATATTTGTCTTGATTCGGTAATATATGGCAATAATAGACAACCTATGCCAAAGCATTTACACCTTACGCAGTTTTTCCAAATTTCAATTAGATCTGCATCTCTAATTACTGGGCAAACTGGTAGTAAGTTAACGGCGTTTAAGCATTTTGTTCGCTGGCGTTCAGTGATAGGATAATCGGCCTGTTGGAAAGGCGACAACAGAACGGTCCGCCAGGCATCACATACGGCCTTGACAGATGCCGATGAAATTTTCAACAACAATGGAACCAATTCATCGTGAAGTCCGGCACGCAACAAGGAAGGAATAACTTTTTGTATTATTTGAATATTGCCAAACCTCCGCGCGAGTTCTGCTGTTATTTTTAAGCCTTCCACGTTTCCTCCAACAGTTTGCAATAGTTGATCAAGAGCTCCAAGTTTATCATTCATAAACGTTGCAACAATCCAAGGCATGTCAATGTGCTCAAGATTTACTATATATAACAATTCCAAGAGGGTCCCCCATAAAGAGTCTCGCTCTCTGTTGGTGACTTTCAGTGCCGTGTCTGACTCTATAATACTCATGAGGCATTGAAGTGCTCTTAATTTTTTACTTTTATTATAATCGTTATCATCATCAAGCGCAATACGAGACAAGTAAATTGCTGCCATTTTTGGACAAGTTGCTTTTAATATGTATTTGGCGGTCGTCAAATCTTTATTATCAAGACCAAGGCAAGTTTTGTTTTTGTTTTCTTCTTTAGATTTCTCTAGGATATTTTCCAAAATTTCGATCCTTATAGAACCAATGTTAATGCCATTTTTGTCTGCGATTTCATTTGCAGCCCGATTTATGTCATGACGAGAAATCTTTTCGACGAAATTTGGATGCAAGTAAAGGTTCCTAATAAGTTGAGTCGGCTCTGTTGATAGCCGAACAAATTCTTCGCATGCCCATTCCACCTTATGTAAAATATGCCGTGTTGAAAGTGTGGAATGCAAACGCTCCATCTGCCGGACTGCCCGATTGCCAGGCTGAACAGCAGACCAGCGCTGAGCAAATTGATAGCATAACTGCGCTGCTGCTACTTGGTCAGCTCCACGAGCACAGCCTTGGAGAACGTAGAAGAGGCACGCGCCTGCCCATTCCATATTTGCAATATGTTTTACACATCGGTGTGCCGCGCGAAGAAGAGGCTCTTCTCGTGTAGTAAGGCACCATGATTGGCTCTCTTTTTGTTCAGTTTCCAACCCTTCACTCTTCTTTCTAGAAGTCATGGTCTGTTTGAGAGCGTTGCTGCAAATCATATCTCTCGCGGTTTGTATATCAGCATCTAGCGCAAGTAGAGCAACAGCTGGCAGCCATTGTTCGTAAGTTTCTAATGTTATTTCGGATTTTAAGTTCGCCCACATATCTTCACGCATGAAAAGGTGGAACGGTAATCGGTGATGTCCAATTTCTGGGAACATTCCTTTGACGGAAAACAGCTCGAACTCCTGTTGTTTAGGAGCACTTTTTCTGTTATATTTTTTGAGGAAATTCAGGAGATAATATTCTTTCACGTATTCTGAATCTGTGGACGAACCATATAACAAATGATATATGCACAAATACACTTCATAAAAGTAGGGATTAATAGAAACCACACGACCATGTAACGTTACTTCACCGTTTTTCCAAAAATCGGTTAAAACATCTTTAACGAAATTTTTATCTTTTATGCTTTCCCATAGTTTGCAACAGGTCGGCAGCAGGTAACTTTCATCATTTTCAAAATTTATTTGACAGCAACCTATATCGTCGTTGAATATTTTATATTTCAATTCCCACGTAGTAAGCAAAGATATTAGTTGGAAGGACAGACCTTCATTGACGGATATTTGCAAGGTGCGGCACAATTCTATTAGCCGCTCAACTGATGTTTCGGGGTACTGTTTCAAAAAGTAAAATAGTACAACTTTGGTGTCCCTGGTATCCTCGTTGTTGATATCTGGCAAAGCTAGATCTGCCACGTTAAAGTTAAACTTTGTTTTCAATGTATATTGACGCGAATACGCCACTGTATTCTGGGACAAACAGAAGGCTGCAAATGTGCGCATTATCACAGGATTCGACAAGTACGTCATGGCAGCATGTGACAACGACTCATTCTGACCGCGCAACACGTCTATAATCCACATTTTATCGCCTTCGTCTTTACTTAAGAGATCTAATAAGATTGTCACCAGCAGTTCATCGAGTTCTTGAGACGCGACAACTTTGCTTAAAAGTTGTTTACAGAGTTTGTTCCTAATATGAAGTAATTCTCCAGGTAAATCTTTCTCGGAAGAAGCAATGTCTTCCGCAATATTCATGACGATCCTAATAGGAATAAAATCGCCTCTGCTGTGACAAATTCCAGGGTTCTGTGCCAAATAATTATATGGCGATATGTAGAAATCGATCAGATCATTCAATGTTGAGAGGGATGACATGGGTAAAAACATATATTGGAATTTCCATGCTATAGAAAGATTTTTGACTACTATATTGGCATTTACTAAAGCTGTTAGCATAGATAAATATTTGATTACGCCATGGATATGTTCTTCGGTACACGTTGATATGAGCTCAGTCAGTACATGACAGCATTCTAAGAGAACAGATGAACTGTTACCATCTTTGAAATTAGCCAACACTGAAGCAATTTCAGCGCTACAGTTGTCCTGTGATTCTGATGTTATTAGGGTTTCTACTAGTTTGCGTACTTCGTGGTTTGAAGAAGTACGATGCAGTAACGCTACCAACATGGCACGCGGAGTCTGGCGTGCTCGAGAGAGTTGACCCACGCACCCGCTAATTCCAGCGTCAGAGGTGTTTATAGCGATATCTTCATCTTGTCCAGTTTTTTCGCAGTAAATATCGTTTATACTTAGTTTAGTATGAAAGGAATTCTTTAGATAGTATATCTTTTCAATTGTATGAATTTCTAAATCAATAAGCATTTTACTGCCTTTCAAAAAATCTACATAATTCCTTTCAGTAATCGCATCATTTGAACTTCCTTTTATGATCTGTTCGTATTTTATCGTAACTGACTTCAGTAAAATCTTCTTTTCCTTGTTTGTCAACCGATTAAAGTATTCCAATGCGGCTCTTGTTTCACAGTCACTAAGACATCGATTTATATATAATAGGCTGCCGTAATTTGAATATTCTGTTAGTGTACCGGTGATAACTTTCAAGTCGTCCAAATCAATGCTTGGTGCCGTCATCAACTTATGCAAGACTAATTGGTAATCAGTACACTTCAACGAAAATTTATATTTCTTTAAAATCACTTTCACTTTTGCGTAATTCAGTTCTCGTTGTATTTCCTCAGCAAGAATACGATCTGCTGCTGTTGTTGTAAAATCTTTTGTCCCAGATGAAGCGGCTTCTACCGCGAGATCTAGTACTATTGGGTTCCATGGTACATCTAATACTTTCAAAACCTGAAGGAAACACTCAAGCTTGTTTGTATGGAGTCGAAAAGAGTTAAGCAAAATTTTCAAACGTGCACCATCTACGTCACCGCCGCTGCTTGCAGATTCTACTTCTATAAAAGAGCGCAGCGTGTCGTCAATCTCAAAACAGTTCCTTGCACTATAGGAAGGTAAATAATACTGCAAGAAGGGCTCCAAGTCTTCCGTGTAGCAGCGACGTAGCATGATCAACGCAACTTCACTGGGGCTCTGTGAACTGAGCTCACCCAACAACATATTGATTTTATGCTTTTCTTTCAGTTCTATGATGTTCTTTATATGAGTTTTTATGGTATCAAGGTCATCCATTGATATTGGTCGCAAACAGATGGTTTTTAAGGATGTTTCCAAAACTATACCTGTATCCTCTATAAATTTCAGTCCAATTTTTGGCCAGTAACCTGACTTCTCTAATGAAAACACTCTTTCTGTCACCCACCTCACAAATAAATCTATATAAAAAGGGTTCTCATCTAGAAGAGGTGGGAGAAAATTCCTTAACCAGTTTATAAGGGCACCCATCTTAATGTTATGTGGTATAGCATTTAATATTCCCATTATATCGTTGGAACTAATTGATTGTTTTACAGCAGAATATTTTAGCCAACATATAGAGGCTAAGTCAAAATCACCTTTTGAGACAAATGTTATGCACAGTTCCACAAAACTCAAGTCAAATATGCTTAGTTCTTGATACAAGTTGCTTCCTCTAAATTCAATGTACTCAAGAATGTCTATTTTATTCATGATGTCACACAATGATTGTATCAAGGGACCATCTGCTGATGCAAAGACTTTCTTTTGCAAAACATATGCAAGTGTCTTAAATGACACATTTAGTTTACAGAGCTTTAGAGCAGTGTTTACAAGAAGAGTTAAGTCTTCAATAGTCTCGAAATATGGTTGAATCTGAGGTAATACCTGATCAGGGTCTGTCATTGTTGTTACACTATCAATGATGGTTTTCAACTGAACTTTGAATGTTTCTTGAGATGAAAGTTTCTGGATTGAACTGTTGTTATCACGCTGATCACCAGTTGTTGAATCAAGTGAAAGGGATTCATTCCAAGCACAGCATATGTACACCTGGAATATAGATAGTAAGTATTCAATTATTATAATATTATAAATATTAGACAGTAAGACAGCCGGGTGCACAACATTTTATATAATTTCACTTAATCTATTTTGGTTTGATATACCATTACTTATTATAATGTAACGGATGGTATAATATTGTTTCAGATAATTTTCAAATGATCTAATGTAAAAAGTGATATAATGATTTATGGCTATAATTACAATTAGTATAAAAGACATTTACTATAAATATCACTTGGTATAAAACTTGTTTATCATAATGACTTACTTGACATAATTCGTCAATGCTATAAATTGCAGAAGATATAAATGGATTTTACAATAAATAACTTTAGACATAAACAAATCATTAAAAATAATGTTATGATGAATACTAAAATAAAGAAGCGAGACCTTTTGCACTTTAAACATATAGCATAATCCACCTCAAGGCAGGTCTCAGGTAGGTACGACGACGAGCGAAGCGAGGAGGAGTGTTACGTTGAACTGCGACCATACAGTGCGCGAGCCGACCGAGCGAAGCGAGCGTGCCGCGGTGGCGGCCGGCGAAGCGCCAGAACCGAACATTTTTTTATATATAATACTTACATTACATATTATGTAAGTACTTACAAAAGTCTACGGCGGAGGGCGGTCCCAGAAACGAAAGTGGGGCTCCGTCAACTTCTTGGCAGATATTGGTATATGAAAGTGCAATTATTTAAAATAATATGTATGTTAAACATTATTTATGTCATAAATGCGTTATGTGAAAACGTAATTATTTTAAATAATATGTATGTTAAACATATTTATGTCATAAATGCGTTATACGAAAATAGAATTATGCCACTTGCAAATTATGTCATTTTGCCTAATATATCAATTGATAATTAGTGTAAAGGAAAATATAGCAAAAAAACCGTTATATCAAACGTTACATTATACTAAATAACTTTATGCCAATTTAATGTATATCAAGTGTATGTTAGTTTTTTTGACATTATATGAAACATTACGCACCCAAGACAGCCATATCACCCAAGAACTAGTCTCATAGCTTCAACTTCATACTAATGTGGTTCTGTGTATATTATAATATTTATTGCTACATGACATATAGCAATGTAAACAATTTTGCTCCATAAAAATATTATGTTGTAAGTAAAACAACCTTTGCTTTAAAATAAAATTTTATATAGATTTAGGTACCTCAACAAGGACATTGAAAACTAGGTACAGTCAGGTACATATGGTATGTAACATACCTCTATACAGGAATCTATTGTCTGATTTATGTTGACATGTTAATACCCCTGACTACATCTACAATCAGTATACTCACATGTATCTAGAATGAGGACTCCAAAGAATTATACATGTCTCTAGAATCACAAGAAAAGTAACAAAGAAGAATAACAGACATCTGTGAATAGAACTATTTGTCTCACCTGCATTTTATCCCAGATCAGATAGTAAAAGTCATTGCTGTATGATCCCAGTGGATAATATGTCATCCCATCTTCTTTAAACTCATACATAACCTGAGAATCCCTTATATCCACAAGCCACATTGTAGCTCCATCAGAAAGTATCAGTGAATCTGCCCAGGGAACTGCATAAAGGATCCTCTTGTTTGTGTTCATAACTTCATATAAACCGGTTACAGGGCATTTTAAAACTAAAGTTCCTCCTTCGTTGTAGGCATCCAGACCATTTGTGAGCATGTAAGATTCCACAGTCAAATAGGAACCACTGTATTTCTCAATAGATAGAACATGTTCTACTTTACCATCTACAATGTCTTGTTCCAATTCCTTGCTTGAGAGTAGAACAGTTAAACATTCTCCACTTTCACTGATTAAGATCACATTATTCTCATTGCTCCTCAACTTCTGTATCTTATAGTTGGGCAACTTTTCACATGTTATCCTGATTTGAGATCCCGTCGCTGGATTCACTACAATTATTTCTCCTGATTTCAGGAGGATCCATAAAAGCTTCTCATGTACATGTGTGTTTGAGATTTTGGCATCAAAATTAAAAACCTTGTCGAGATCGGAGTCTTCTTCATTACGTGAAGTCAGATCATATATTCTAATTTTTTGTGTATCTTCTTGTATTATCAATTTCGGATGTATGAAATGAGCATTAACTAAGTCAAAGCTAGAAAACTTTTTTAATCTTGAATGCGTAATAGACATGATGATGGAACCGTACAGCAATAATTTGCATTAGACACCAAATAAATACAATACACGTTAAATGTTAAATATAAATTCAAACCCCAACGAAACTTAACACTTAACAGATCCTCCCACAGACTAATAAGAGATGATCCTCCTGTCGGTGCCGGTTAATGTACAGCCATGATAATGCACGGCCAAATAATGTACAGCCCAATAATCCGCGTCCATACTGTACGTGGATTATCAGGCTGTACATTATTGGGCCGTGAATTATCACCCTGAGCAAACTTGGTCCGGGGCAATAATTGGAAGCCAATTTTGTCCGGGCTGATAATGCACGACCCAATAATCCGAGTCCACAAAAAGTGGACGCGGATTATCAGGCTGTACATTATTGGGCTGTGCATTATCACCCTGAGCAAACTTGGTCCGGGGCAATAATTGGAAGCCAATTTTGTAAGAGGTGATAATGCACGGCCCAATAATCCGAGTCCCTGTGGCTTCGGATTATCAGGCTGTACATTATAGATGCGGACTGAAAATTTCCAGCCAGTCGACGCCACCCCGCTGCGCGGGGTGTCTATTTCTGGTCTGAGGGACACAAGTGAACCCTAACCTAACCGACCTAAGACAGAGTTCGCTTATGACAAGCCATTTTTGTCCGCCCTGATAATGCACGACCCAATAATCCGCGTCCACAAAAAGTGGACGCCAATTATCAGGCTGTACATTATTGGGCCGTACATTATCACCTTGAGCAAACTTGGTCCGGGGCAATAATTGGAAGCCACTTTTGTCCGGGGTGATAATGCACGACCCAATAATCCGCGTCCACAAAAAGTGGACGCCGATTATCAGGCTGTACATTATTGGGCCGTACATTATCACCTCGAGCAAACTTGGTCCGGGGCAATAATTGGAAGCCACTTTTGTCCGGGCTGATAATGCACGACCCAATAATCCGAGTCCACAAAAAGTGGACGCGGATTATCAGGCTGTACATTATTGGGCCGTGCATTATTGGCTCCCCTCCTGTCAGTCAACTAAAATGTTGCCAATGGGTAAAGTACGCTCTATAGACAGTCATGTATATTGCGCAGTATAAAGGCCACCACAATCTATCCAAATCTGCCACGGAAGGTCAAAGAGGATCCACTTCGGTGTGACCTTGATTTTGCCGAACACCATGCAGCATGCAGCCTGCGACTGTAAAGACGAGCCTAAATCACACGGTGGAACGGACGAGGGGCTACCGGGAAATGAATGAAAACGAACTTCGTTTGTGTATCTCCATCTCTGTCGCAATTGCTAGTTCGAGCGACAGAGACGGAGATATTCAAAGGAAGTTTGTTTTCACTTCGCGGCTTAATGTATAGCCATGATAATGCACGGCCAAAATAATGTACAGCCCGCGTCCATACTTTACCTGGATTATCAGGCTGTACAACTACTATTACTACTGTGTCTTCTGTTTTGTATTTTTTGATTTATGTGCCTGTATGTGTTGTCATGAATAAATGTTATTCTATTCTATTCTACATTATTGGGCCGTGCGTTATCACCCTGAACAAACTTGGTCCGGGGAAATAATTGGAAGCCAATTTTTACGAGCTGATAATGCACGGCCCAGTAATCTGAGTTCTGGGAGTCTGAGAGTACATTATCTGTACGGACTAATAAATTCCAGCGAGTCGACGCCACCACGCTGCGCGTGGTGTCTTTTTCTGGTTAGAGGGGCACAAGTGAACCCTAACCTAACTGATCTAAGACAGAGTTCGCTTGTGACAAGCCGTTTTTGTCCGCCCTGATAATGCACGATCCAAGAATCCGCGTCCACAAAAAGTAGACGTGGATTAACAGGCTGTACATTGTTGGGCCGTGCATTATCACCCTGAGCAAACTTGGTCCGGGGGATTAAAGGCCTTTTACACGATCGGGACCAACCGCCAACCATCGTGTCCTACCGACCTTGGTTGTCCCTCAAACCCCGTGAGGGGCTCTGGAAGCCTGTCGCGGCTGTGCCGCTTCTGGCGGGATCAGGCGCCGTCCGCTACAGCGGACGGGTGGCTGGGGTGGGCGTAACGCCCGTCAGGTCCGTTGGGGTCATCTGCTTCGTCCGTCGGCGAGCTTAAGCCCTACCGGGTAGGACTCCCTTAGGAGAGGCCCAGCGAGCGACCTACGAGCCGACGGCTCTGCAGGAACATCCTTGCGCCGAGTCAGGGGGTGGCGGGCGGATCCGAGCGGATCAAGTCCCGCGGTAGTGCCCTCTTGTCGGGTGGCCGGGAGTGGTAGGGGGCTATGTCCTGCAGGTGCGTCAGGCGCGAGCCGTCTGCCCGCTCAAACATAGCCCGAGCCAGTCTGGTGATGAAATCGTCCAGCGTTTCGATCTTCAGGTTGCGGTGCAGCATACGGTTGCTGACGTAATGGTGCACGTCGGCTGCGGTACGGAGCACCAGCGACTGCTGGGCACGGAGCCACCGTCGATTGCACTCTCCCACTAGCGCATACCATGCGGGGGCTGCATAGGTTAGCCGCGACCTGATGTATCCCTTGTATACAGCGATCTTGGCGGATAGGGGCAGGGACGACTTCATCACCGGTGTGAGTAGTGCGCGCGCCGCTATCGTCTGGTTCACGGTGTTTTTGACGTGGGCGGACATGCTAAGCTGCCGGTCGATGGTGACGCCCAGGTACTTAGCAGTCCGCAGCCACGGCAAAGTTTCTGAGCTCTGGCGGCTGGATCCTCTTCGGACTGAGGGTGATGGCCTGGGTCTTCGCCACGTTCACCCTCAGTCGCCAGCGGTCGAGCCAGCCCGGTAGCGCGTCCAGTGTGCGCTGGATTTTGACGGCTGCGTGCGGAAGCCTGATGGAGGTTGCGATGTACGCCGCGTCGTCGGCGTACAGGGCGAGTGTGGTCCCCCCCTTCCACTGGAATGTTGTCTGTGTACTGCGCGTACAACGCGGGCGACAAACAGCTTCCCTGGGGGACTCCGGCTGCGATGGGTTTCCTCGCCGAGAGCTTGCCTTCGACCACAAGTCCAGTGGTGTTGCGGGATCATCTACTTCGTCCGTCGGCAAGGTCAATGCCTGCCGGGTGGGACTCCCTTAGGAGAGGCCCGGCGAGCGACCTGCGAGCCGACGGCGCTGCAGGGGGCTAGCCATCCTGGTACAGGGCGGCCAGTCCCCTAAGGATGATGGGGGCGGGGTTTTCTCCTGTCTGCAGAGCACCGAGCACGTTCTGCAGGATCGTCACGCACTGCGCTATCACCCTCTCCCTAGAGCCGTCTTGGCTTAAAGGTCGACACACGTAAAAAGAGCCCTGGCGGCCATATAAAATGTATGGCCGCTAGGGTTCTTTTTACATGTGTCGACCTGTACCGGTAGGGTGGGGGGGGGGGGGGGGGGGCAGTGTCGTGCGGTGTTCCGGTCGGCGCTGCTGCAGGGGGAGCGAGCGCAGGGGGAGCGAGCGCAGGGGTGGCGTTGGTGCTGGCGGCCGCGTGCTGGGCGGGGGCGGTGGGCATCTGGTTGACGGTGTGCCTGGCTGCCTTTTGCCGCGGCTGCCCCTACCTCGGCGGTGGTGGCGCGGAGGTAACGCGTCGTTCGCCCTCGCCATGAGGGAGTTGGCGGCGTTTTCGGTGGGTTCCACCGAACGTGGCTGGCGCGGCGGCTTGAAGGGGGGGCTGTGCCGGTCCTCTTGGAGCGTGCCTCCTGCTGGTAGGTGGGGCACGGGCACGTGGGATTGTTCGCTGGGTGTGGGCCGCCACAGTTTGCGCAGGTCCCCTCCCGGTCTCGCGGCCGCTCGCACTGGCCTGCGTAGTATGGCCCCGCGCAGCGGACACACTTAATCGGGCGGCGGCAGCCGTGAGAGGAATGCCGGAAAGCCTGGCAGTGGTGGCACTGCGCCGGCCCCTTCTTGCCGCGCCATGCCTCCACCGCTACTTCTGTCATCCCGAGCACCTCCCGGATGTCGTAGATGGCCGAGATTAAGCCATCGGTCCTCGTCAGCTGCATGTAAAATATGCAGCCTGGTCTCCCTGCACGCGCGTCCACGTGGCGCGTGTATATTGGGGCGAATCCCTTCACCATCAGGTCTGCGGTGATGTGTACCGGGTCCGTATTCGCGGGGAGACCCCTGATGCACACCTTCAGGGGGATCTCAGCCTCGGGTTGAAACGCCGACCATGCTACGGTGTCCCAGAGGGCCTCGAGGTAGCTCTGCACCACCCTGTACTCCTCGTGGTCGTCGGGGCGGAAACGGATCCCGTTTCCGTAGGGTCGGGCGTTGGGGTAACGGCCCTGTCGCTCCCGTAGCCGCTGGAAGTGCGCGCTCCAATCCCGGAAATTATCGACCGTGATTGGTCACGACCTTTTCTGGGGCGGCTGGGTCGTGGCTGGTCTTGGTGTCGTTGGTGGCATCTGGTTAGGGGCCGGCGCGGTTGCGGCCTCTTCCTGACGCTCGTGGTCGCTACTTTCCTCAGCGCTCTCGTCCTGTACGTCCATCAAGGACGAGTCCAGGCGGGAGGGGCTTAGTAGCGTTGCGGGTGGTGACGCGACGGCTCGCGATGTTTCATATAAGCAAAGACAAGAACACTATCTGACAACCTAACCTTATGGTAATGATTTCCGCACTATTGTCTATGGTAAGACATTTGAATTAACCATTTTTTCATAACTAAGATTTGCAAGCTTATGTTACTAATTATTTTCAAGTCGTCGTATTAGTTTAAGTGGTTGTTGAGATCACGAAGAGCCGATATTCTTCATAACATCTAATCAAAGCTAAGTGGTGTTTAATAAAAGATTGATATCTCGGAAGTGCTAGCCAGTGGTTTTTGGTATGATGTTGGCCTCCGAGATATGCCCTCACTTCTACGTATTAATACTCGTATACATCGATGGAATGGTGAGAACCATAATAATATCTTTGGCCACCTGCAGAGGTGTAATGTGCTTGCGCGGCACAGATACTAGTTCCACGCACCACAGCTAGTGGGTAAGGCGTGAAGGCATTAACCGCTGGACCAGGGTGTAGGTTAGGTAAGGTGGTAATCTCGGTCATGAAGTTGACGTATCCCGTAAGTTGTGTATTCATTGGGATGTTGGTGAGACCCACCATACTGGTCGGCAGTGGTACGTAGGTCATGGTGGAATTTTCGGTCATGAAGTTGGCTTACCCTTAAGGTGTGTATTCATTGGGTGTTGGTGAGGTTCCACCGCTAAAATGCTGTATATGTGTATACGAGGATGATCTCCTGTGTGTGGTATATTCCCGGAGACATCAGTGGTTTGGTACTAGAAGCAGTGGGCATAGTGACATGAAGTCATAAATTCATCTTTAAACAGGTCGTGAGATGTGACATCGCAGCCGTGTCCTGACTGCGCCTGAGCCATGGTGGGCTAGAGATGAGGTGTCAGCCCTTGAGGATATATGTTCAAGGTATGAGCCATGTTGCAATTACTTAGAATCGACACATCACCGTTTATAGGGATATTGCAATATTAAATAAGGCGAAGCAGAGATAACATTTGATATGATACTGAAATTAGATATAAAATAAACCTAATTATAGGGCACAGGCAATTTATACCATTTATGATCGCCGTCGGAACCCCACGTCGGCGACAGGTGGTGCCTGCGCCGGCGTTTGCACCAGCGACGGCGAGATGGTGCTGGGCGTTCGGTGGACAATAAGTCCACCGTACGGCGGCGTTTTTTGCAGCGGGAAGGTCTGCGGCTGCGTTGTGGTCGGGGTCTGTAGCGGTGTCGGTGTCTGCCGCGCTGCGCGGGGCACGGCGTTCCTCGACGCGGATGTTGCGCTATGCGGTTTCGCCTGGCCCGCTCCGAGGGTGGGTGGCGGTCGCGGAGGTGGGTGTCGTGGCGGGCGCTCTGCTCGTGGAGGCGGCGGCGTGAGGGACTGTGGCCTGCGCGAGTGGCGCGGCGGCGGTCGGCTTCTTGGTGGACTTGGGTAGTCCTTTGACGAGCGGGGCAAGCTGATCCACGATCTCCCTGACCGTGATGGGCGGCCTGGGGAACGGGAGCTCTTGCGTGCCCTCGCTAGTGGGCGTTCCGGGGGTGCTAGGTTTTGATGCGGCCTTGTGAGCCGCCGCGGACGCTAGTAGGGCGTTTTTAAACGCCCGCTGGATGCGCGGGTTGCGGGCGATTCCGGCTGCGTCAGCAATGCCGCGGATGCGGCGGAAAGTTCGGCGGGGTCGGCGGGGGCATCCTGGATTTTCGTGTGGGTAGTTAGCCCACACGAGTTTTCGCTCTACCCTCACCTTTGCTGGACAAAGGTGAGGGGCGGAGAGCGGTTGGGGGCCCTGTCTAGGGCTCCGTAGGGCGCTTCGGGTGCGATCGCTGCAGCGCGGCTGCCCTTTCCCGCTTCATTCACCACCAGACCCCGGTGAGACCCGCTTGTGGACCGTGTAGAAAGCGGTTGACCCGACCGATATTTGGTTGATGTCAACGGCCTTGGTCGCGAGCGCACCCCTCGCGACAGGCTGCGTCCGTGCTTGGTCCCAACCGTCTGGAACGCTGTCGGCCAACGGGAGCGTTTCAGTATGTACTTGTCAGTCGTCGCGAGCGCACGTTGTGCAATGGATTCGCATAAAGAAAGCCGCGAACGAGAGGTTCCGACCGAATTTATATCTTTACCTATATTGTGATGTCTTTGGGACATTGAATCAGATTTATACAAAGATAAGAACCAAAAAACTCAAGCATGGGAGGCTTATGAAAGAGAAACTCAAAGAAAATGACCCGGAGGCCAATATCGCCGCGGCAAAGAAAAAAAAAACAGTCTTTTGTTTCTTTGAAAGGCAAGGCGCCATCGCTACCGTTCTGTTCAAGTACCGGAGAAGAACTGATAAGTGGAGTCAATCACCGATGATGTAGAACGAAAACAAAAAATGGTTGATCCGACCAAGGACACGATGGTTGGCGGTTGGTCCCGATCGTGTAGAACGCCTTTTATTAATTGGAAGCCACTTTTGTCCGGGCTGATGATGCACGACCCAATAAACTGAGTCCACAAATAGTGGACGCGGATTAATCAGGCTGTACATTATTAAGCCGTGCATTACTGTCTCCCGAAGTTTTTGTAAAAAATGTTGGTGTGGTGAGCGTTTCATTATTCAATAAAAAAAAACCAGAAGCGTTTTTCTGTTATTTAACTACACCATGAAAGTGCCAAAAGGACCTAATCAAGAATCGACTGATAACGCAATAATAACGGTAGAGATATATTTTTACTGTATTCGTATATTTAGTGAAGTACTGATTAACTAAAAAAATGTTGTGTATTAAATTCGAAAAACTCTGAACTCTGATATTTGGTATAATTGTTCATCACATCTCACTTAACTTTTATTGATGAGACAACACCAAAATGTCCGCCATGATTAATATAATTTCAACATGGCGCCCGGTTGTGCGGAGTGTGTATGTGTGTGAAAGTGCAGTGAAATTATGTTAAAATATCAAGTGTTTTTAGTGATAAATTTAGTGTTTAAGTGAAAAGTGTGTGCATTCATGCAGCGGTTTTCCTATAATGGCTTTGGATTTACGCCTGCACTCTCCTGCAGGCGCAGAACCTGTTGTTTATACATGGCCCCTCACTTCAGGTCATGGTTCGGTAAGGAAATCGTATATATTTTACTTTGGTAACTTGTTGTGTCAATGCCTACAATGTTTAGTTTATCACCGTGATTTATCTACAGGAGACACTTCCCATGTAGCTTTTAGTAACAAATTATTATATAGTTAAGATAAACACATTTTTGCGATATAATGTGCTCGAAGCATTTATTTGAAGCCATATCGATTATAATAATATTATGCTTCTAAATCATAGAAAAATACCATTTGTTTTTCCAAAAGTTACAGAAAACTGTAGCATGTTGGTCCTTATATCACATGGTATTTCAGCCGGAGTGTATTGACCTCGTGTTTTGTCAAGGTGTCGGCTTTTTTTAGATGGGTTCTTTATAAAGTGCCCGTTGTAGTTGTAGATCATCGTCATTCCCATTTTAAGCGAATAGAAAAACATTGTTATCTCAAACTCGTGTGACTCGTGTATTCAGTACGTGTCCATGTTGTGATTGATGAATTATCAATAATGATGATAAATATAGGAAATATATACGTTTTTAGCAAACATTTTGAATGTTAAATACGGTTTTGGCTCATAATTTCTAGGTTATAAATATCATCAACAACTTGATTTCATACTTTCTAAACAATCTATCCCTATCTTGGGCTACATTGGCTATAATGATTCAATTTATTTATCAGATTTTTTTCGGAGCTATCACCTATGGGGTGTAATGGCTAAAAAGAAAAACTAACATTCCGTTACTGAATAATTAGTCCTAGTTTAATTGTTGTTTTCATGAGTGTCATCTATGATATTAAAATTTGTTTACATTCTTCATAGTGCAAGTGTAATGACCCCATTAACTCATCTACAAACAATTTTACATGGTTGTTTCTTATGATCTTGTGGTTATTTTAAGATAATTCACCAAAAACCACTTCTAAGTTTGTACATATGCAATTACTGAATCACTTGAATATTATGTTTTTTTTTAATTCAATGATTTATGTCATGGCTTTTGTCAGTAAATTAGAATTTATAGCAAAGAATAATTCAGGCATTTTGTCTAGTGCATGTCATCAGATTTATGCAATCCCATCAAATTTCAAGGTGAACTAACAACTGACAGCATATGAAGATCAACTAAAATATTTTAGAATGAATCAATCAGGGGTAGTTAGGTGCCCAATACCACAATACGTGTTTTCAGTTCCGGGAGTAAAGACATTGCCTCTTCTTTTCTCAAAATAACTAATATAAAGTGCAAAATGAGTAGTTGTCCTTGTTAGATTTGGTGTTTGTAATTTATCAACAAGTAATTTTTAAGTGAGTGATTTAGTAGATCTCATTTTCTGTAAAAATAGTCATTAGAGACTGGATAATTAATCACTTGTAGGTATGTGCAAGTCACTTAATGTTCAATATTTTCTGATACTGGTATCATTTCATAGTAGTTTTTGTGAGTTGATTTCTATCTAGCCATTCCAAATTAAAATTGAATCATAAATGAAACAACCTGTGGAGTAGTTTACAAATCACTATCTATATTAATACTTTAAAGAGGAAAAGTCTGTGAGGTTGTGAGTTTGTATGTATGGCATAATCTCTGGAACTACTCATCCAATTTCAAGTAGTGCATAGAATGGAATCAATAGCACAGAGTATACAGAAAGAAATTGAAGTTTAAAAATGAAACAAGACTATGATCTACAAGATGTTAGTTGCTATTTTTGATACATTACACAAAACACTCATAGAACATCAAATGTGGTAGACCCATCAAAGTAATAAATAACACCAAGCATAGTATTAAATTTGTACTTATAAAACTATAATAGGCTGTTTATATGTACAACCAAATTAATGTTGTTTTTTTTTCTACCATAGCTTCTGAATCAGTTACATAATGTGTACATTACAACCCTTATCATGCTACTCTGTCCATTTGTCACAAGTCATTAATAATAGGAATTAATAATGCTGTCAATTAGGAATAGTTGTAAATAAAGCTAAATCAGGTGTAGGGAATATTAATAATTTAAACACAATTACGGATAAAATTAAAATATTACAAGAAAATTATAACAATATATGTATATATATTTACGACAACCCCTTAGCCTAGTTGGTAGTGACCCTGCCTATGAAGCAAGAGGTCCCATGTTCGAATCCCGGTAAGGGCATTTATTTGTGTGATGAGCATGAATATTTGTTCTTAGGTCATGGATGTTTTCTATCTATTTAAGTATTTATTTATCTATATAAGTATGTTTATCGTCGTCTAGTACCCATAGTACAAGCTTTGCTTAGTTTGGGACTATGATTTATATAAGATTGTCCTCTAGAATTTATTAATATTTATTGATATAGCATATTTTTTTTAATTCTTTAAAAGTCTTTTGTTGGTTAGGTTTGTAATTTCATGCCTACTTTTGTGTTTAATTTTATTCGTCAAATTCCTATGAAAGTATTATCAAACTGCCATTTTACAAATAAAAAAAAGCGGCCAAGTGCGTGTCGGACCACGGCCGAAAAAGGTCGTATCGTTATTGAAATCTTATGGCACTTACGTCCTTTTCTTTAAGGAATGCGGTTTTTTAGAAATATTTCGAAAACCTTTAAATCGATCTTGTTCAAAACAATTTTCGCTGATAGAATTTAATAAGCCCTATTTGCATGATTTTTTTCATATTTTTAAAATACACGGTTCAAAAATTAGAGGTGGGGGGGGGGGGACACAATTTTAGTGACTTTCGGGGCGATTATCTCCGACTCTATTCACTTAATCCAAAAAATTGCTTAGAAACCTTATATTTGTTTTGAAAGGCCTGTCGATTGATGTACCACAAGTGGGCTTGCAATAAAAAAAAATTTTTTGACTTTCAGTTTTATGTATGGGGTGCACCCCTAAAAAAAATCTTTTTTAGTAATTTCATTACAAAACTATGTAGCGGTTAACAAAATACACCCCATCTTCAATTTTTTATTCAAATACACTTTATGGTTTTAGAGTAAAATGCCTGTGACATACTGACGGACAGACAGACAGACAGACAGACATGACGAATCTGTAAGGGTTCCGATTTTTGCCATTTGGCTACGGAACCCTAAAACAGGAATTGCTAAAATTACTCAACTTGATAAAGAATTTTCTATGAAAAACACGACATACCAGGTTGTCAGTTATTAGTAACTAGCAGTTAATAATCACTAAATATGATACAAACAGGTGTCAATTTGACTAATTAAATATTTGACTAAAACATGCAATGATAGCCTTTTATTAATTCAATGCTATTTTATTTATGTTGGTCCCCAACATGAAATGTTAGTTGAAATCATTTGAGCAACATTCTGTGACTAAATTTTATTACCCTTCCATAAATATAGTTCATTGTTTAACATAAAACATATGTGTACATTCCACATGTTATTCAGTGTAATGAACAGGTGTGGGAACTGCCTATTGTTTTGTTCTACTCAAGCATACTGCCCATAAGAAGTTCCCATTATCTTCAGTTTATTTCCATGTGTATTAAATAGGAATTCTTCTTTTTTTTTCAGGACAAACACGATGGGGCTCTGGAAATAGTAGAAACAATAAGGTAAGAAATACTTTATTATTTAATATTGAAAACATATAAGTAAGCACACTTATACAATTTAACCTTGGTTTGTGGTACTTATTGCCACCCACGATTAAATTTAAGATGTTAAATGCTTATATGTCTCATCCAAACATTCAAAAGTTTAAGTGAACAGTTTGGTAGACAATCAATTTATATATTTCGAGCAGACTATACCTGCACGTTGTTCAATTAACATGTTTTGAATAAATAATCGTTATCGAATTCATTTGAGTGGATAAAACATGTAGGTACATGGTAACGATCGTTATTTGCTGTTCTGATATGACGTGCCTGTGTAAGCGTGAAGGACGCGGAGGCAATGACCGGGGCGGTTTCGCGCCGAATAGTAGGTATGCACGTGAGTAGAAACAACTGGTACTGCGGTGTCGTCCTACTGCCCGCGTCCGACCTACAACCTATATACTACTTACACATGCCATAGGTAAACTCCCTATGAACGTGACCATGACAATAACGAAATAAAAATTGGTTTGTTGGTCGGTAGTAGTACTGTTCAGTTTTGAGACTGAATATTTCCACATTTACAACTATTTTTACAGGTACTAAGCCTAAGACAAAATTGTAACTATTTGTACATTCATGTTACCTGTTTTATTACGTACCCATTTACGTATTATACACAACACATACATATAATGAACAATGCCGATGTACCTACTTAAATGTATTTCATCTCTATTGTTTCATAGACTGTACTATCGAAGTGAATAAACGTGTACCGGTGACATCCTATAATTGCCTACGCAGCCACCACACCTTAAAGGCCGAAACGCACAGACCCCACTGCTGTCAGTGCGTTTCGGCCTTTATTGCCGCCGGCTTGGAACAGGCTACCGTTTGCAAATTTGGAAATGTACCTAAATATCTTACCAACCCTACACTAGCCCAGTTTAGCTAGATGAAGGGCTTTTACATACACCTTTAAATTTATTCGCAGATGTACGAAATATCATTTGATAATTATAGCTTTCCGGTGGAGGAAAAAAATGTCGTAAGGAATGTTGAATGTTAATTTCACTAAGGAACAAATTCAATAATAGTATGGTATAACTAGTGAATTGAAACTGTTTTTTTAACTCGACTGCTGTTTTATAAACATTGTAAGGTCTCTAAATTTAACGACACCTAACATATCAAATAAGCCGTATATGGCACGGGTCCCACCGCCGGCGAGTACTCTCATAGTAATTCTTACTCGTTTGAGCGAGTAGCACGCGTAGTAACACTCGCTTACTCGCCGGCGGTGGGACCAGTGCCTAAGCGAGTCTGCCAACAAAATAATCAATAAATAGGTATATACTCTCTAAAAACATAACCACCTATTTTGCCGCAGCCTGAAAAAAAAACAACATCTGGTCCACCAGAAAATGTGGTCATAGATCCTCCTCCAGGCCTCTATTGTCCCTGAAAGTCCATTAGCTTTTCAAACTAGCACCCTGTATTATAGCCTTTAAATGAAATTAAAATCTCGACATTTCTGTATTTGTACGACTTTTCTTACAAATAAGTATAAGCAAATCCTGCGCTTGGAAACCTTAGGCTGTATAGCGTACCCACTTAGCACCTGTCTGAGCTGTTACGAGTGTACCTACAGTAAATACGGAGGTGCTACCCACGCTATCTAATGTGAGCTAAATTGAGTCTTAAAAACGTTCATTTGCTGCGCTTTCAATTTAAATCCCATTCAGATAGTATGTACGTATGCAACCTACTAACCCATAATATGTGTAACTTAAAAACAAGACCATGCGGCTGTTTAGTAGAGAGAGATGAAACGAGGTCAACCGTTTTCGAGACCAGACGCCTGCCTCGGAAAATCGATTATTTAAAGATGACCTTGAACATACTTTATAAACGCTCCGACCGCTGGAATTTGATCAGGCTAATGACCTAGACTAGGTATAGTAGGTATCTATCATCTATCTCATTTTAATTGGCAATTAGGAGACAAAGGATTCGTTGCCAATATTTTCGTAGCGTTACGCGTTAGCGACAAAGAAATCGTTACATTATATGAGATTACATTATAAAAGTAAACGATAAAACATTATGCACTTATAGCTTTCAAACTCAGTATATCTTCCTAGAAGTTAAGTGTAAGGCATTCTATAATTCAATATGAATACTCGTATACGCCGCGCGACCTTGAACTGTGTACTAGGTGACCCGGTGACACTATATTTCTGCTCATCGTCTTTGGTTCAAATTCGTACCCCTGACCTTCATTATAAAGAAATATCAAGGTCTCTGTGTTATGACTGCGTAATTAAATAATGGGGCCTTATTTTTGGCTGTCCCATTATCCCATTAATCTCAATCACGCATCACGCACTCATTGACAATGTGCATATTTGTTTGCAATGTGCATTATTTATTTAGATGCAAATAATTTTTGTACCTGTTGCTTTTGTCGTGAGCAATAATACCACATTATTGCCGAGGCGTGGAAAGAAAGGGGTTGCCTGCCAAGAGAAGTCAGGAAAGTCCTTTTACAGTACATACGGTGCTACTTTCCCGCACTAGTGCGGAAAAGAGCACTTTTCGTGCATATGTCGAAACTTTAAAGAGCCATATGTACAGTAAAACGTTGTACGATACACGTGCGAATAGGTAATTCGCAACTCGTGTCGATTTAAAACACTCCCTTCGGTCGCGTTTTAATTTATCACCACTTGTTGCGAATTTCCTAATTTCGGCACTTGTATCGTAAATAACTATTTCCGCCAAGGTAAAGTAAAGTAAAGGCTCGCGGGTGATTTTCTTTGGCTGAATGAACTGGACTTCCGTCCAGCGCGGCGCCGGCGTCACTAATACCTAAACGTAGCGACAGTAATAGTTTGGGACTAGGTCGATTTGTGTAAGATTGTGATTCCGTACATAAGTTCCAAAAAACTCATTGGTACGAGCCCACGACCGCCGCTTGACAGCCGCATGCCTGAACCACTAGGCTACCGTGGCTCTCTACTGGGCATTTTCGCGAGAAGAGATGCATCGTTAGTGACGTTACCGAGTATAAGTTAAAAGTGTTCCATTTTGTAACTTTTATTTGTCATACAAATTGTATGGTTAATTTTGGTTACAAAATGGAACATTTTTAACTTAATACTCGGTGACGTCACTAACGATGCATCTCTTCTCGCGAAAATGCCCTACTGCTACTATAAAAAATAGTACTCATATCTTTATTAATTCACATTTCAATTAACTACATAGGTACAGTCGCCATCACATACATCTGAGCGGTCAAGGAGTTCACAAACATCTGAACACGACTTTATTGTCAAAGCCATAGAGTGCACGTTCAGATATTTTTGAACACCCTGAAGAGTACAGATGTACGAGACGCTGACTGTACATATATAAATTCCTATGTTTTTTTATGGAAATGATAATTAAATTTAGTAAATAATAATAATATTATATGATAATAAAATAATACAATAGTCGGGAACTCAGGATTAAGTAAAAAAGTATTAAATACAGGTTAAGTTTTTACGAAACGATCTATATGTTGCAATGCGATTACTTCTTTCGTCATGTTAGCAAGATGTTGTAAAATTGAAATTCGTATAACGGTGTGCGATCAATGAAATTACGTTGTTACTACGTAAAACGGAACGTTTATTGTGAGACTTCCTTGCTAGACTCCATAACTTCCTCCACAGGACCATTGACACACTTCGTTTCGCGCAAAAATGACAGTGGGGTAGGCCTGGCGTGACTGAAACCGTAGAGTGTAGTGTAGTAGGCAGCATCAGCAGTATAAATGTTTAATGCAGATTCTTTCCTATATAAACATGCTACGATACCTTCTGAGCGTATTTACTTCTTTCGAAATGTCACTGTCGACTGGAATCGTACATAACTTTTGTACTAGGTACATAATATTTGCATCTATGTTGCCACAATATTCTTGTCGGAGAGTACTGACCCACGTGAAAACTTCGCACAATTGCGACGACGTCATCTCTTTTTTTTCTCCTCAGTGTCGGCAGATTGCGGTACTACATAGTACATTATTAACCCTTTCAGGGCGAACGCTGTCAGCGCTTTGCGCACCGCTATGGCGCAGAACTAACAAAAAGCTCGGTAAACCCGATGCGCCGAGCCGGCGTCATGCCGGCCTACGGGTGCGAATCGTGAAATGGATGGGTTGATGCGTTATTTCCACTAACCAAACACTTGAAATGATGCATTTTTTTTTATTTTAATGGTACGGTCCTCGAACATGGAATTTACTAGTATTTATTATTAAATACACTATAGTGGGTTATTTAGGTATCAGGGTCAAACATGGAATGCAGAGATAGCGGGTCCGGTGGGCAAGCAGGGTCATTCATGTTGAGTGTGGCTGTGGTTATCATTGAATGATAAGGAGAGCCAAGTCGTTATTAAAATCACCAAACACAAAAAAACACAAAACCGACAGCATAGTACATACCAACGTCAAACCAAGACTGTGCATCTCTCTATCATAGTGCAACTTATTTTCCAACACCCCTAGTTGTCCTATTGTTCAGGGAAACATGGAGAAGTGGTAAAACCTAATAATGTCTTTTGTTTTGTCGCGCGAAAAGGGTCACAGATGCCATAAATCACACAATGAAGATACTACCTACTTATGTCCTTATCGGGTTTTTTTCATTCCACGCAGGCCACCTGCGTGCTATCAGTAGCAGGATGATGATTGATGATTTATGCTAGTTCGTAAAAATTGATAACACAAACCTTTGTTACGTTACGTAGCTGTTATGGTTAATACAGCAGCGGCTTATCATCACAATTAGTCGTTGGAACTACCCAAAACCAAACCTCTACCCAATAAAGACGTCAACCTGATATATTTTGGCCATAGAATAGTAATAAAATATGTATTTACCTAAAATATATTTATTTATCCACAAACATTGATATGCTTGGTTAAAACGGCCATAGCATGAAACCATTCTTCCCGACTAAAACGACGTGATTTATGAAAAGTAGCATTACCGCTATGAAAATAAAGCTCCTTATGATTTGGAAATGACAACACTTACGACTCTTTTGAAATGAGTCGTTATGCGTTGTCCACCCGCAGGCCTGAGTGACGCCGACCTCGGCGCAAGAGGTTTTAAACCTATTAAACTTAGAAATATTTTCTTCAAAATTACTTTTTTCTTACCTATATTATCTACTCTATGTTTTGTTAAAGGACTTCGGAAATGTTTTCAAGCCATTATATACAGAAAAAGTGAAATTAAAGTTTGGAGTTAAATATTACAATATATACAGACAATTTTGTGTTTTAGTCATAATGAATATTACAGCTCAGTCTGTAAATTATACAAAAAGAAAAGAAAAAGTAACCCCACTTAATAAATTTTATGATATAAACGCAAAAATGTCATGGCGCCGAGCCGGCGTCATCAGTACGGCGGACTTGCAAATGGCATGGCGCCTACGCGGCGTCATGCGCACTGAAAGGGTTAAGCATTTCTTTTAAATATTACTACTAACGAATAAGATGAATTTTAGAATACATAGAGTACAGCCTGGATTAACATATATAATACTTTTTATCCTAGTAAACGTCCAAAAAGAGGAAGTCAATACGAACGAAGTCGCGCGCAAAAGCTAGCATAATTATAGTCTAAGTAGAAGAGGCTAACGGCCGTATTCATAAACGTCCTACAAGCCTGTTTTAACTAAAATGGCGTTAAAATTCGTTTGTCCTTATCTTTTTGTGTTCGTAAGAAAGGGACAAAGCACATTTTATTTAGCAGAAGCATTTTAAGTTTTATGAATAAGGCGGTAAGACAGCAGGTATTTTGTGCACATATTATCCCACGTCGGAAATAAGCGGGGAACCAGTTTGGTTCGATTTGGGGCGTTTAGGAATCGAGAGCCGAAGACGGCGTGACCTCTTCGCGACCGGCTCGGGCGCACTCGCTCGCCCTCGGCGACCTTGATATTGTCCTCGATCCCGATCGCCTGAACTAATCTAAGTTTCTGACTTGAATACCAATCGTAACAAAGTAACAACTCTTTTATATGTATCGTACAACTACACACAAGTATTTCAAAATGACAAGGGGTCTCGAGTTTTAACGTACTTTTTTTGGGTATTTTAGCTATTAGCTAAAAGCATAAGCACCATGGTTTTACTGTTTGTGGCTTTAGAACAAAACAAAATTAAATGTAGGTTGAGTTTTTTCTTAGCTATTCAAACGGTGCGTTCAAAATTTGGAAGAAGCGAATTTTTTTGAAACAAAACTACATTTTAAAATTATTTATTCGTATTTTATCCTTAAAAATCAGTCTAAATATTAATATTTCGTATGTACCTACTTAATTAAGAAAGAAGAAGTATTATTAATTTTATTTTATCAAAATAATAACAATTAAATTATTGGCATAATACCATCAGTTTCTGAACGCACCTCTCATTCTGTATAGAAAAAAGTTGGATCTCGAAATTGACTGTCACGTTCCAAATTCAAAAACTCTTTCCACGCTAGCGGATAAAATGGACTTTTGGGCGCAGATTTTGAGCGATAAAGCAAGCCTTTTCGAGCCGGTGAGGTGAAAATATGTTTTTAATGTAAAACGATTGCCGTACATTTTTAATCGGTTATACAACGTGTCCCAAAACTCAACGATAAGCCGGCACCAGAGGATGGAGCTGCTTATGATTAGTCGAGAAAAAATAAGGAAAAAAATATATCTCAATTATTTTAGAAAAAAAAAAAATGAAATTCATCGAAAATCGACATCCCTAATGGTATTTTTAACGAACATGTCTACAAATATTCAAATATTACTGTTTTTTTTTTTTTTGGAAACTTAAGTAGCCCTGCTATCTAACACAGTTCTTATATATATTTTGTTTTTTTTTTTTTTTTGATATATTTTTTTCCTTATTTTTTCTCGACTAATCATAAGCAGCTCCATCCTCTGGTGCCGGCTTATCGTTGAGTTTTGGGACACGTTGTATAGCTGTCAAATTTATTTCCATATAATAAGATAACCATAGAAGATCGTCATCTTATGGAAATTGTACCTGCATTGATATATGTACAGTTACATACATTTGGTACTTCCAGTGTTTATATTGAGGTGTGAGGAGTACAGCACGATGACTCCATTCATTAATGTAACGGATACGGACGTTTCACGCACGAGTGCATTTGCTTTATCTAATGAATAACTATCCTATTTCCGATCCTATTTCCTAGCATCTCAGAACCTGATACTATGTCTCACATTACCAAATCCAATTAACAAGTAACCTCATTTCAGTAACCTTCACTGTTAGAGTATGCCTATATAAACCCATGTATTTCCTAATAAAGCGATCATTCTATATCCGAGACTCGTCGTATTATTTACTCATCTACGTACAACATCTCATGGCGACTTTGCCAGGCCTGGCAGGACATTTTCATTAGTGTTCCTGCCAGGGCAGGTCGCTTCGCCGCGACCTGCCTTGCGACGATAAAATAAAACCGCGCCACGTTCCACACAATTTGCTGCTCGACGAGAACCTACCCTAGCCGTAGCCAAGGCTAGCCACCAAATCAACGCAGCACATCGACCAACTCTTCGTGGCACACATCAGCAGCAACGGTCCAGTTAATCCATCCGGTAAATAGAAGAGGTGTCCAGGGTTATCCCGGCCCATGTTCGAGGGAGTCCAGGGTTTTCCCGGCCCGCATCAGTAACCAACGCAGCAGCCGTCCCGAAGAAGCACACTGCAACCACCAGCCAGCCAGCCAGCCAGCTTCAAAGACGAGACCACGGCACAATGAAGACGTCAAAAGCGTATCGTATTTTTTTAAATCATTATATTATATATATATTTTTTTACTTAACATATTGTACAAAAGTAGATAACTAAGAGAAATTAAATTCATGTATTTTAGATTAATAATGTGTAAATTTAGTCTCACTAAAATTTAATAAGCCCAAGTTAATTTAAATTTCGCAATATTGCAGTATTTTTTTTAGTATTAGCAATTATACATTAGCTAGTTATTGGACTGGCCACCTGATAACTTAGCGATAGTAAAATTGTTTATTATAACTTATATTTCACATTCTGGTACGGTACAAAGGTATATTTTTATTTAAAGAGCACTAAAGTGACTCAAAATACGGAAGGTGCTAACTATTATGCCATATTGAAAAAGGTGCGCAAAAGACGCATAGCCTTATTATTATTGGGAGCAAAAGACTCCGACGGCAGTTAATACACGCGACGACATATTATTTAATAAGATATACAGTACCGAGACCATGATGCAATATGCACAATAATTAGAAAGCAATGCGATAAATTGTAAAGTAAAAATAGTTTCAAAAGAAATATATACAAGATAGTAAAATAAAATAATAAAGAAAAGAAATTAATATGTTAAATTAATTATATAATAATTCCAGATAAACGGAAAGTATTTTTTTTATAAGTAATAAACAGTGAAACTAGATTATACTTTATGCAGACGAATAAGCTATTTCTTTCATTATGTTCAATTTATTATTAGATATTATTTGAAATAGAAGAATAAGCTATTATTAACATTATATTCAATTTAATACTAGATATTAATTTTAAAGAAAAAACACCCAAAATATTAAAATAAAAAGATAAAATTTAAAATTAAGGAATAAACGATTAATGTCATTATATTTCAGTTCACTAAATAACTTAAAAAAAAATAAGAAAATAAACTACCAGGCAACATTTAAATACCTTCAAAAAATTAACGAATAAAAGAGAAAAAAAAAGCAAAGATGAAAAAAAAACAAATAATTGAGAACAACATTGTATCAACATTGTAACAAATATGCTTTTTATCAGCATCAAGCGTCCGAGAGACTCCTCGTGCAGTCGCGTAAACGCATACGTGCGCCATGAACCATGGCACGGCAAAAAGCATATAGGTGATATAAGGGATGCGCCAGGTACGAGGCAGGGAGGAAATCTTTGGATGCTGATCATGATTCGATCGAGTTATCAATCGTGAAGCCCCTTAGACACGTAGTGTTAAAAGAACTGCCTGTTTACACATACATTGATATGTGATGCGCGCTTAATAAATTAAATAATATATCTTGTACCTTTAAGCAAATAATTATATATGTAAGGTTGGCCAACCACGTAAATGCGTATCCCTAAAAAACTACAAAATTAGTAACCGAAAAAAAAACTACAAATCAAAAAACTATAAATCAATAAACTACAAATCAATAAACTACAAATAAACAACAAAACAAACAACAAACTAAACAACAAACTAAAACAACAAACAAATCGACAAACTATTAAACAACAAATTACTAAAACAAAAAATACTACAAGTAAGAAAGATCACTCCAACAAAAATAAAATAGAATAAAAATTAATTCAAATAAAATATAAAAATTGCAAAAATTACGTAACCAAAGAAAAGTATTGACGTAAAAAATTAAATAAAGAAACATTAACCAAAAAAAATATAACATAAAAGGCTCTAAAATAATAATAATAATAAAGAAAAATAAAGTAGGTCAAAATAAAAATAAATAAAAATATCAAAAAGTAAAAACATAATATCATAAAAAACTTGCTATTATTTAGTAACATTAAAGTAATATATATATTGTTTTATTCATTTTTTATACACAACCAATAAGGAAATACTAATATAATATTTTTATAGCGTAGAAGTATTAAATAAAAAATACAAAAAAAAAATCGATTTGAAGATCACTATTTACTGTAGATTTAATATTAATAAAAAAAAGGGAAAACAGAGGTAATCAAACTCCGTACACACGGAACCATAATCCGAAATTCAAAATCAACTTTTTAAGTTTAAACACTTACACAGTAAAACTTAATATTGTACACAATCAGAACTAAACTCTATTGCTATTAACCATAAAACACAAATTGAAAACTTACCACTTGCAACAAACTGCAACAAACTATAATACACAACGTTATTGTCCAACTTTCATAGTTTCATGAACACTGCCTACCCCTTCTGGGAATAAAGGCTTGAATCTTTTGATTAATTTATACACAGTTTAACACATAAAAACCGGAAACGCACACGAGAACAACACTCACAACCATATAAAATTGATTAACCCCTTTAAATACTCTAAATTCTTAATAACTTAAATAAAACTCAAGAATAGTTTAATCCAACAAGCGAACAGAACAAAACTGATCTAAATGTAACTTACACCTACACAGCGACCGAGTGACTTAAAAATTCCACGAACTGCAATAGGAAGACCACCCAATATACAGATCGAAGAACGCAACCCGAACAAATCCAAATAGGGAACATTACCACCCGTACACTAAGAAATATCATATGTAAAAAACAATAAGACATCGACCTAGATTAGGAAATATCATATTTAAACCACATTAGCTAAACAATGAATTCGCATCCTAAGCAAAAGATAACGAGTAAGCTTACTCGCGCCCATATTTGTATGACACAGTGAACAGTTAAGAACAGTAACACATTAGTAAACAGTTTAAAACCAGTAAGATAGTATAAGGAACAATATTGTAACAGACATAGTAATGTATACAAGATATAAATAAGCTAATTTTAAGTACATGAGTAACAGATAATTTTAAGCCAAAATTATGTTCCAAATTTTGTCTCAAAAAAAAGGAGAGGCGTGAGGTGTGAGGAGTACAGCACGATGACTCCATTCATTAATGTAACGGATACGGATGTTTCACGCACGAGTGCATTTGCTTTATCTAATGAATAACTATCCTATTTCCGATCCTATTTCCTAGCATCTCAGAACCTGATACTATGTCTCACATTACCAAATCCAATTAACAAGTAACCTCATTTCAGTAACCTTCACTGTTAGAGTATGCCTATATAAACCCATGTATTTCCTAATAAAGCGATCATTCTATATCCGAGACTCGTCGTATTATTTACTCATCTACGTACAACATCTCAATATATAAGGTACGTAAATAAAAAATACTCAAAAAAAGAAACGGAGAGAACAACGATAAAAGAACAAGTAAAACAATTGTGTTACGAAAAAAAATATCATAATTTAAATTAGACCTACTCTGCGTTGCAATAGTAATGCCAAAAAGGTCGTAGCTCAGTTTAGCTTAGCTCGTGTGGACAAGCACATATTCTGCTAGTACCCCGCCTCGGGTCACGGCGCAGGTGAAATATTAAAAGAAAAATAATAATATGTTAATAAGTAAAGCTTGCAAATAATATCGAGTAAATAAAATTGATCTGTGTGATAGGTGAGTAGTAAAAATTACAGAATATAAAGTGTAACTATGTGTTGACATGGAGTGTATATATATTATGAATAAAAACCGGCCAAGTGCGTGTCGGACCACGCGCAATGCAATGTAGGGTTCCGTAGTTTCCTGCCTGTCTGTCTTAGTTAAATCGAGGTGCGGTGCGGTTCCGTTGGCCGAATTTGTACGAAAATATGCCTTTCCAAGTTACCACACATTAAGTTGGTCGACTATTAGTGGGTAACTACTTATGCCTACTTATCCGTGAGTTTTCCTTTTAAATTCATTATATGTATACTAACTGCCACGATTTTTCACATCCTCAGTAGTAGCCATTTAGCCAGCAGGGCATTTTTTCAAGATTTTATTACCTTTAAACCTTTTACTTCCGGACTTCCGGATGTAAATACACGAGTTATAATAGAAAATACAGAAATTTACTTTAATATTACTAATAAAATTGAGAAGTTCCCTCAATTCCTTATGGATCCCATCATCTAACTGAATTTTGAATGAATTTGAAGAAAAAAAATGGGACCCACCCAATGGGACGCAAATACATACAGACAAAAAAAAAATTTGAATCGGCTCACCAATGACGGAGTTCTGAGGTAAAAAACATTGAAAAAAAAATACAACTGAATTGAGAACCTCCTCCTTTTTTTTAAAGTCGGTTAAAAATAAGCGAACTTACACTTACGCAGACAACTTTTTCCAATAGGAACGAACGAACGAATCAGATAAGTATCAGAACATAACCGACAAAACTCAGAGATAAAACGGTAGCGCCGGTGGTTTGGCAACGACGCCAAAATCGAAGTATCGGGTAACCTTTAAAAAGCGGTTACGATACCGAAAAAAAAATGAAGGCCGAAACGCACTGACAGCGGTGGCGGAGCGGCGCGGCGCGGCACGGAGGCGGTACCGGTTGTAATGTTCAAACTAATATGAAAGGGTTCGCACTGAATACCGCGCCGCGCCGCGCCGCTCTGTGCGGATCGTTTCATATTAGCTCGAACATTACAACCGGTACCGCCTCCGCGCCGTGCCGCGCCGCCCCGTCACCGCTCTCTGTGCGTTTGCAGATTTACCGTTATATTTCGATAGCGAAATATAAAGGTTCCCCTACCTTTTTCGGTTATGCAGTCCCTGCTTCGAAGGCTTTCACATTAACCTTCTTGAGCCAATATCTCCCAGCGCGATCATTCAATATCATATCTCCGAATGTGGCGCTTCAACACATCTTTAAGGCTTGGCCAAACACAGGGCGCGACGCAGCGCCGCGGTCGCGCGGCGCGACCGCGGCGGCATTAAATACATGCTAACAGGTTACCGACGTCAAACAGACTGCGTCCCGTCGGCATCGCGCCCCGCGCCGTGCTGCCCCTTGCGTCCACTCGGCGCGAGCGCAGCGCTGCGCGGCGCGAACGCGGCGGCACGCTGCGTCGCGCTGGGTCACATCAAGGAATGAGCGACCCTCCGCGCGCGCATGCTGTGTCCGGGTGCGAGTCACGCCCGCATCGCGCCGCGTTCGCGCGATCCACGCGATCCACGCGCGCCCTGTTTGAACAGTCATCGCGCCGGCATCACGCGGCGCGGACGTCACGCTGCGTCGCGCCCTGTGTCTGGCCAAGCCTTTACTGCAGCAGCAAGCGAAAACAGGGCGGCCCTATTTTCGCTTGCCCTACTGCAGTTCTGACTTTCTGAGTAAAAGATGCCCTTAGCCACTTGTTCTTCGTCCATGCGGGAGATATGACCAGACCATCGTAGCTTAGCTGCCTTGCAGTGCTTGCCAATGGCAATCGTACAATATTCAGAGATCCCAGAGTCTCAGAGTATAAAGTACGAAAACTGTTGTCGTTGCTACGCAAGAATTGCAGTATTTCGTCGTTTTCACTCGCGTACATTCAGCTACAACTGTCTGAGATAACCACAGGGTATGTGAGCCTTGTTAACCGTAGCCTAGGGAAGCCGTAGGACATAAACATCCCTTTTAGAACTAAAAAATAGTCAATCACAAATATAAAATATGGATCATGTTTACGTAGGATGAAATCACTTGTGACGTCTGTGAAGTCGATTCGGCGGGTGATGTTGACAGTGGTCCGAAACGCGCGTTCGAGTAATTATACAACTATCACTTGTAGAGATTGATAGTTTGTATGGACAAAGACTTGAGATGGCGATTAATTTTCATCTATCTATCTATATATATATAAAAATGAAATGCGTTTGTTAGTTATCCATAAACTCGAGTACCGCTGGACCGATTTAGGTAATTTTGGTATTGAAATGTTTGTATTAGACCTAATATAGAATATTGTGATTATAATTAGAAAGCAGTGATTCTTTATTCCCATACAAATCAACTTGACTTGACAATGACGTGACGTTAATGACGGCTGCGAGGCAAGTTAGCTGAAAACAGTGTTTTTTTTCTCATACATTGTTGTGGAAATTATATGACAACGTATTAAATCAATATTAGTAATTATTCCGTTAAAGAATAACAACATTTTGGTCGAGACATGTCAGATAAACCGGCAGAAAAAACACTAAATCGGAACGCACACATACAATAATAAAGGTCTCTATACACATGGTGATCGGTCGCACGATTAGAGTGAGCTGGAGCGATAGGAGTGAGGCAAAACATGTGTATCTCTCTCATGTGTACTCTAACTATCGCTCTGTCTCTCGCTAATCGTGCGACAAGTTGATTACGTGTTTTTTTAATAGTATTAATAGACGTTCGAATATGGTACGACCGAACCGACGGACATGTTCGGTGCGCTCGACGAGCTACACTTCGTAAAAAAACATATGTCTATGTACGAACATGTTACAAGTGCCCGGAGACAAGATAAGATTGTAATGCCTCCCAAACCTAAGCTACTAATGTTTCGAAATAGCCCATACTACAGATCAATCCTCATATACAATAAATTACCAAAAATCGTAACTAGCGAGCAAAAAAAAATCTTTTTATCGATAAGCTTAAATCAATTTTAAATTAGAAAGCATACTACACAATTGAGGAATTTTTGACGGACAAAACATTGACATAGATGCAGAGAAACCTACCCTATTTCAATAATTTAAAATAATTTAGATGATCGTAAGTAGTATTTATATTTATTGGCATATAGATTGACATGTAAAGAACTTTTGATGTATTAATATTATATTGTATTGTATAAATTCTAATTTCGAGCGTGACTGTTAATTTGTAGTATTATTTTGAATTAATTTATTTTCAATGACTTAGTAAACTTAGTATGTAAGACAATTGCAATATCCTTACAGGGTCTTCATGTGACACTGACAACACCTAATTAACACCTATTGTACATATAACCTCCTGGATCCTGACAATTTTTTTTGAAAGATGTCATAAAAACCGAGAGTCCTTTATAAAGTACTTTGCCCTTGAGTCCTGAACCTTCTGCCGCTTGATTTAAGGTCTAAAATTATTGTTACCGTTTTTCGTTACAACAAAGTTGATTATATACTCTATGAGGAATATGTTAAGATTACTTTTCGTCCGAAATTATTTGTCCTTTATAAAGGGCTTTCGGTTTTTATGTGAGTGACTTTTGTCACTTTTTAGGGCTAATTTGGGACATTTTGTATGAAAATAGGGGTCTTGATAATTTAAGAAATAAAATAAAAATGTACGTTAAAATGCTATAATATTAAAAAATAAATAAACACAAAGAGTTCTCATCTTAAAAAAACATAAAATATTTTCACTGATCATAACTATTAGTTAATACTTAATCAATTCAAAACTCCACACTTTCACCAACATAGTAGTTTTGACACAGTCAATATTCTCAAAATGTAATTAGGTATTTAATATAAAGTTAGTAACTTAAGCTAATGAGATCGTTCGAAACGATTATAAGTATTCTTTTTATAAAACAATACCTTACATGAATAATAACTTTACATTACTACTACTCATTCATTATATTTAAGATTCAAAATCTTGTCGGTGGAGCAATTTCCATTCCTCTCTGTTCTCAGCTATTGTTTTGACCTCTTGATACGACGCGCCGTTTACTTTTTCTTTTATTTGGTCCATAAAAGATCTTCTTGGTCTCCCTCTCTTCCTCTTTCCCTCTATCTTCCCTTCTACTATGGTTTTCATAAAATCATCGTGTCGTAACAAGTGGCCCAACATTCTGCCTCTCCTGTTCTCAATGGTCTTCAACAACGTTCTATTATTACAAATTCAAGATATTCCTAATTTTACTCAAAATATTATACTTGCAACAAAAATAATAACGCTATTACAAAAAACACACTTTAAACTAATTGGAAACATACATTTACAAGCAATAACTTATCAGATTGCGTACAAAAATTGAGATTAACTTACCTACACCTGCACGACGCGGCATCTTGTTCAACTCGTGGCGTCGCACTGATCGGATTATTCGTCTGCGCGATCGAATGACCTTCGCTAAAGGGAGATAGATATATTTCGGACCGGTGGACGGTGATTAGTTGTTCGGATCACGCCACTATGGCCACATTTTTAAGCGGTAAATATTATGTACTTTATAAAGTACAGTCGGTTTTTTCGGATGAATTTATTTGCGTAGTGTCAGGACTTAAAGTGAGCGTCCATTTTGTTCTTTATAAAGGGTGCGGGGATCCAGGAGGTTAATGAACATGATCGCAAGAAATGAATATGAATATGAAT
Source organism: Epinotia demarniana (assembly GCA_945867215.1). Lineage (NCBI taxonomy): Eukaryota > Metazoa > Arthropoda > Insecta > Lepidoptera > Tortricidae > Epinotia > Epinotia demarniana. The sequence continues at coordinate 19,975,631 of OX244263.1, forward strand.
ACACCACCGAACCGTGTCATGTGACACATGAACAGACGTTCGAATATGGTATGCTCGCACCGTGACCTTGGTCTGCTCCGACGATATTTCTATGGCAGATCCGTCCACACGTTCGAACTTGGTCCGGACCGAACCAAATCCGGAGGGCAAAACCTTGGTACGGAGCGAACCGTCAATAATAATAATAATGTCCGGCGGACCGCTGTACACACCATCGAATATGGTTCGGAGCGAACAAGGTCACGGTACGGAGCGTACCAAATCCGAACGTCTGTTACAGCTACAAATACTTCTCTATGTTATCTTCTAAGTGGCCTGTGATTGATTGGTCTATGGTCTGTGCTCTGGCAAATTTCTCTTGATTTTGTGTAAAAATTGTTTAAATATGCTAATTTTGGTTTTGAAATAATTGTTGTTCAGGGAAGGTTTAAGAGATGAAAAATTATAGAAATTATGCGAAGAAATGGTAAAAATGAACGATTCTCTTTTCTCATACAAAATGTTCCGAACTGTCAAAAATTAAATGTACGCGGTACAGTAGAGCCGTATCCCGTCCAATTGAAGAACGTATTAAAATAAGGGTTTTGAATCGACAACATATATCCAGAACGTAATGATCGACGCATATTTCCAATCTTAGCAATGCTAAATAGTGCCAAAAGATGACATATTTGGGAGTTGATGGGTAGTTGTCAAATATTTATGGATGCGTTCAGAAATAATAACTTAAAAAGGAGTTAACAAGCTATATAACATTAGTTCGATTTCGCGATAGCAGGTCCGTGTGCTGTGAGCGTGATTCGGAACACAGCACATACGTCATAATGTGACATTCATTCAAACAATAACCGCTTCTGTCGAAACACAAGTAAATTAATTCGTATGATGTGTGTTTAGAGGTATATTATCGTGTAATTTAATGTTATTGATAAGGAAATGCCACCAGTGAGGCGGCAAAATATAGGTCGGCGTACACGTCACGCACGCAAATGGTCGTATATTTGTAATTGTAATTTTATTTCAATATATATGGTCGTATTTACATATTAGAATTGTATGACTTATCGATCTGGTGAAAAAAGGCGACGATGAGAGCCCGGACGATTCCGGCGCGCTTTCACGACTTAGTTGGGCGGGCCACGGCGGCTATGGCGCGACGGGAAGCCCCGGTGACTGTGAGTGAGAGTCCTGGTGCCCTTCTGTTCCCTCGATACTCTCCCGACCCGGCAGGCACGATTTTAGTGATATTTGTGAAACGTTCAACTGGGTCCCTGCAAGGTGTGATTTGACAACTGAACCTGGTAGATGGCGCAGCAGTCGCTGTCACTGATCTCCTAAACGGCAGGTACGATTTTAAGGATATTTTTTGTAAACGTTCAAGTGGGTCCCTGCAAGGCGTGAATTTACAACTGGACCTGATAGGTGGCATTGTAGTCGGTAGGTATGTCACTGATCTCCTGCTAAACGGCAGACACGATTATAATTATATTTTTTGTAAACATTCAAGTGGGTCCCTGGTGGTCTCTGCAAGGCGTGAATTTACAACTGGACCTGGTAGATGGCACTGTAGTCGGTATGTTACTGATCTCCAGCTAAACGGCAGACACGATTATAATTATATTTTTTGTAAACATTCAAGTGGGTCCCTGGTGGTCTCTGCAAGGCGTGAATTTACAACTGGACCTGGTAGATGGCACTGTAGTCGGTATGTCACTGATCTTTTCCTAAACAGCAGGGATGAATGAAGTGATTTGTTACTTTCAGTTGGCAAGGAGTACCTTTGTTTATTTGTACAGGCTGTTTAATTATTAGTAAACAGTGCAGTATATATAAATGATGATTCAACCGTAGCTTCGTCAGAAGTAATTATAGAATCTCAATATAAATAAGAAAAACATAATGACACCTTTCCTTGCTGTACTTAATACTATATTAATTTAATATTACAGTCCATTTTGAATTTATAATCATAATAAGCACAATTAAAGGTTTGAATCTTATATCGAAAATTCGAAATAAATAATGCTCCCCTTACAAAACGCCAACGTTAGGACAGTATTTGCATGTTTCCCACCGACCGCGTCGGTAGCTGCCGCCTCGCAGTGGATGCACGATTCATTCAAATATGAAAAGAAACTACTGTATAGACAGTTCAAATTCCTTTGCATGTAATAGAATGCGCGCCGGCCCGACCCGTTCGGTGGGAATCAAACGTCTGTTGCGTCCACTAGCAACAAAAACAAAACCCGGTAGATGGTGCTGCAGTCGGTTTCCAGAACCCACCAGACGTTTGAGAGATGTCTTAAGATTTTAACGCTTTTTTAAACAAACAAAACAAACCGTTTTGATTTGGATGGACCGTTTTTAAGGAAATTATACAATTGGACGCTGATTTTCAGAGCAGGACGACGTTTGCCGGGTCCGCTAGTAGTTAATATATTCGAACTAAATTAAATAACGTAAGGTTTTATGGAGACTTCACAGGTCAAATACAAATACAATTTTTTTTATTTGTAAAACATAGGTATGTACATAGGTGTTATTGTTGTGTTGTGTGTCACTATGTTTAGCCGCAAGGCATACAAATAGCTACAATTAGCATGCAGCATGCAATCTTCATAAATTGAATGTCAAAGTTATTAAAATAAATTAAATTAAAATGTCATTCTTATTACTTAAATCGTTATTTTACGTCATAATCATTTAAAAACTCTTGGGTGGAATAATATGCTTTCCTGACAAAAAAACTATACAAATCTTTTTTTTAAATATGGGGATCTTGCAGTTTCAGGATAGCTTCTGGCAGCTTATTATAAATCCGGGGTGCCATTCCAAATATGCTTTCGAAAGTAAAGCGGTTTTACATGGTCTATAGTTAATCTTGCCCTGCATCCGTGTACTGTTAAACTTTGTAAATAAATTTATATTATGCCTTACATAAATGGCTGTTTCCTAGATGTACAGAAACGGAATTCTCAATATATTTAATTTTATAAAATAGGGCTTGCAAGAGTCACTTGGGTGTAAGCTACATATGGCTCGAATACATTTCTTTTGACCTTTAAAAACTAAATCTTCGTCGGTAGAGTTGCCCCAAAATATTATGCCGTACCTTAATGTAGAAGTGACATAGGCATGATAGGATGTCAAGACGGCAGATTGATTTACTACTTTTTTTAGGTGGTATAATGCATAGGAGTATTTGTGAAGTCTCTTACAAACAATGTCTATTTGGGTCTTCCATGTCAATTTACTGTCTAAGCTTGATCCTAAAAATTTTGTAATTTCTGTTTTATTAATTCTATGGTCCTTACAGGTAACGTTTAGGTCAGTAATTGTATCTTTTCTCTGTTTAAAATTCACAATTACGGTTTTTTATAAATTAACTTGGAGGTTGTTTTTGTTGAACCATTTAACTAATCGTTCGAGGGAAGAATTCACTTTTTCCTCATAGGTCCTTTCCAGCAAATATAACTGTGCTATCGTCAGCAAAAATAACCATAGATTCTTTGATAGCCTTCGGGAAACCATTAATATATATGAGGAAAAGAAGTGGACCCTAACACGCTGCCTTGAGGGACTCCGACATTTATTTCCCTGAAATTGGACGCAAAAGTTGTGAGTTTCTTTAGTTTTGGTAGGTACAAAATGGTAAAAAAACGATCTATTTGAGTGAGTTGTTTTCTAACTGACATATAAGATTGAAGTAAACTTAACACATTACCGCGTATTCCGTATCTATATAGTTTACTAAATAACATCTCATGATCGACACAATCGAAAGCTTTGCTCATGTTGTACTAAGTGCACATAGTTACACCTTCTAGTGTGTGTGAGGCACATAGTACACCTTCCCCGGAAAGCTACTCTTATTGCTCTACTCGCAATGTTTTATTTGTCTTCTAACAGCTTCAATCTTCGAGTCTTCGAGATCGTTCTTTCTTCAATTTGCTTCACCGAATTCTTCATTTGCCTTGGTTCTTTGGCAAGGTCGCCATGAGATATGTAGGTCCATGAGATATGCGCAGGGATGTAGTTGTAGGTTCTAAGTAAAACCAGGCATAGTTTCACCGTAGATGTTGTATTCTCGGTAGATCAAATATAATGAACAAGGTAAACATTAGCTTATAGTATTTATAGATAGTTATTGCTTACTTTACTTGCTATATTACTCAATTACGTGCGTCACATGTTGCAGGGCGTAACGATAAGTTACCGTTAATGTGTTAATTAGGCACATAGTACAATGTCCATAGAGCGCTGACGGGGATCTTATTATCTATGTTAGTCATAACATAATTGTATGAAGTAGGTCAAATATAGCCATATTGATCGACTTGCCTTTGCGGAAACCCTTCTGTTCGTATGCGAATAAGTTTCGTGTCTCAAAATAGTTGTTTAAACTATTATATAAAACCTTTTCTATAATTTTTGAGAAAATTGGTATTAGTGCTATTGGCCTATAGTTGCTAGGAGACGTTTTTCCACCCTTCTTCTTAAAGAGTGTTTAGTTTAGTTTATTTTATATCAGTATACAAATTTCACATAACACTTTACATTTGCTTATGCTACTCGTCATATAGTGATCGTTATAAATAGTCATAATAACTTAAAAATGTGGAATATTTAATAAACAATGTGCACCGTATATACAAAATATATAGCTGCATTTAAAATAATGTAATAATATTAATAGATCTTGCAAAGAATTAAAACCAACAATGTTGTACCTGGGTGCAGGTACCAATCATAACATGTTAATCACAGATTAATAATCGAAAATAAAAAATGAAAATGTGGTACCCATGAAGTACCTATCAAGTATATAAATTTACAATGATGTCAAGTCAAAACAAATAATAGCAATCAAAATGGTCGGAGTATAGAAATCTTTAGCCTATCTGGTAATTTGGCGTGTTCTATGCATAAATTTACGATATAGCTCATTGGCGGTGAGATTATATTTGCTACTCTTTTGACTATCTTTGTGCTTATGCCGTCATAACCAGTGCTTTGTGAGTTTTTCAGAGAGTTAATTATTATTCTAATATCGTCAGAGGTGCATGGTCTCATAAAAATAGAATGGGTTGAATTGTATGTCATTTTGTTGTTCTGATTAAATATATTATGGGATTTATTGTCATTATTTGTGCTCTCTAGTTCGGGTAGGTCGGTAAAATAGTCATTTAATTTTTGCGCAATTTGTTGGGGATGTCTAATAATCATGTCGTCAATAATTAATTGTGAAATATTTTCCTTAGGTTTATTCATTCTGGATGTTTTTATTATGTTCAAAGTGGCCTTAGATTTATTCGAAGCATTTTTTATGTCATAATTGTTTTGAGCTCTTTGAGTTGAAAGTATAATCTTTTTAAGCAGCTGACTATATTGATTCAAATTAAAAGTCTTACTTTGGTTTGGCTTTAAGGCTCGGTCAAACACAGGGCGCGACGCAGCGCCGCATACGCGCGGCGCGACCGCGGCGGCATTAAATACATGCTAACAGGTTAGCGACGTCAAACAGGCTGCGTCCCGCCGGCATCGCGCCCCGCTTCTGTCGCGCCCCGCGCCGCTCTGCGCCTTGCGTCCACTCGGCGCGAGCGCAGCGCAGCGCGGCGCGTTCGCACGCGTCCGCGCCGCGTTCGCGCGCGCGATGAGGCCGTGTTGAGAGCGCGATCCACGTGCGCCCTGTTTGACCAGTCATCGCGCCGGCATCACGCGGCGCGGACTTCGCGCTGCGTCGCGCCCTGTGTTTGACCGACCCTTTAATGCGGGGTTCATTTCATTGCGTGTTTGGGAAATAGTTATTTAATATTAACAAAATATGTGTCCATTGTTACACGAAATATATATTTTTTTTTTTATTGTATCATAAAAGTGCGGAAAGTAGGTAATTCCCAACGAGTGACGATCACCAAAAACACGACCGTCAGGGAGTGTTTTGGATCCACACGGGGTGCACTTTCAGAGCAAGTGCGTTGTATTTACGATGCACTTGCTCTGAAAGTGCGCCTTTACATGGGTTAACATGAACACGGGAAACCCTCCATGGCCGCACGGCGGGCCGGGCGGAGGGCGGCCGTGCGGGAATGTATTTCGGGCCAATATTCCCACACGCGTGCGAGAATGAGATTTCATGACAATTCAAATTTCACCTTTTTTGTATAATTTTTAATTTCCTCGCATGATGCATTGTAAAATGTTGTATGATACACATGCGGATAGGTAATTCCCATTACCAACTTTCCGCACTAGTATCATGAATAACTATTATACGTCAATGTCCACCAGGTATTATAGGTCGACCATAGACAATCGTCGTCAGGTTTTGGCAGGGAGGACGGTAGAGGCGGTGGTGGTCTATGGAAGAGAGGAGGAAGAGGAATCTTGCCCGGGGCATGTCTCTCCCAGAGATTTCCATGTGGAAAAAGAGATATAACTGGTAGGAAGTGAAAAATAGGAACATCAGTGCGTGCATTCGGTCCTCCCCGCTGCGAGGGTCGCGGAGGAAGTTTTTTACATCTGCGGAGTTCCGCGGTGCGTTTGGCTTCGCCAGGCGCGTAGGCGCCGGCGTTGAGGCCTGCGTGGGAGTCTGCCGGGCCGTCGGATCGAGCATCAGCGCGTCGGTTTAGCCCGCGACGTCCTGTGTGCCGATCCAGTTCGACCCGACGGCCCAAAGAGTTGGCGTGCGCGGCACACAGGGCGCCGCACGCCGCCGCTACAGCATCAGCTCGCCTCGCCGGGCCAGCGCCTCGGGCGATGCTCCAGCGTCGTCAAGAGAACGTTCGCTGCATAGCATAGCCTGCGGTGCGCCCGTGGCGCATCCGCCATTTTGTCGGCTCGGTTCCGTGAGACGTCACGTGAGTTCTTGGACTTTTATAACATGCCATGGCACGACCGCGTCCGCGTTACGCTAGGGGCCGTCGCCTCGTTAAATTAATTAGAAAAGCTTTTTGTCGAAGATGGGCCCACTCTTCAAATATAATTTCGCATTGTTTTAAATGGCAAAGTCTTGTTTGTTGACAGTCCGTTGTTTTGATTTCGACAACTAAACACTCCTCACTGTGTGTCGAAAACTAACGGCCCTTGAAAGAGAAGCTCCAGCTTCCCCGAGAGTTCTATCCGGCAACTTGCAGCTGTTCACATCAGTAAGTATTTGTAAGTCTAATCGTAGCCTCGTTATTTACTCGCTACAGCCTATGAGCCTATACGCATTAGATAGGCTTCAAAAACCGCTGACATTAGCACGGCGTAATAGAACTTCTGTGTTCCTAACACGGTCTAACCAGGAGATGTTCATTATATCACGCAGGCATTTGAGATGAAACCTATCTAATACGTGAATGTGTTTGCGTTAGAGATAGCATGTTTCGGAGGCATACAGGAAACGGGCAGAACTATTGCCATGTACACAAAGACCTTGGTTTGGAGCTTTATGTCGTGTGACCGGTACACCTTGACGCGAAGCCTCCCAAAGGCAGCAGCAGCCGCCCCGATTCTACCGTTTACTTCATCATCAAGGTGGTACTTAGATGTTAACAGTACTCCCCACATATTTGAACCTGTCCACTTGCTTAAGAGAGTCATCAGTCATCACCGATTTGATGTTAACAGGCGCTAGTGTTACTAATCCTACGACTTCGGCTTTTTTAACACTAATTTTTAGGCCAAACCGTCGACAGGACTCGTTGAGACTCATCATAGGACTTTGTAGACCGTTCGGGGAATCCGCAACAAAACACAGATCATAAGCGTACAATATCTGTGCGATAGTGGCCGAAAATCCCTAGGAAATCGTTGCTCTACCCACATCTGCTCAAACAACCTACAGATGAGGCTACTCATGCAACTTGCACCCTCCACCACCTCCACGTATTTGAGCAACTCCCCAAGGCAAATTATCCACACCTGTTGCTTTTTTTGTTTTTCTGCTGTTGTACTGCCTTAATTACCTCTTCCATACTCAATGGCTCATCTAGAGAATAAAGGGCAGGAAGCGACGGTAGAGAAGACGACCTGCATTTCTGCAGCACGATCAAACATTAGCAGGGTACTAAAATGCTCAGCTCATCTGCCCAGAAAGTCTTGGTTTCTGGTGAGTAACTTGCAGCCCTTCAGTTTTCAGTGGTGCGCTGCTGTGCGATAGCCGATATGTCTTGTTTAATATACATTTAAATTAATGACATGAGTCATAAATAAATAACAAAAAACTTTTCCGTAGTATACCAGGTCGTATTGTTTTGCTGCCACAGACGGTCATTGGCCCGTTCATAACGATATGATTAAGGCATACATACGTAGTTCATTAATCCCTGACGAAACATAGAAAATTTAAAGTTTATATAGCCTTTGCTCGCGCCATTATTGTCACAACAACAATTTGATATATATTATACTTATTTACCTCGTTTGCCTTTGCGTATCCCGGTTTTGGACAACCTCGCGCTAGTCTTATCTCGATTCAGAGCGCTGAATTCGTCTTGCCATATCGGAAGGTGTTACCCGCGATTATCGTGGGACCTATTTGGTGGTCTCTGTAGCCGAATGGTCTTCCTGTTTGCGTCAGATGTGGCCGAGCCAGTCCCATTCATATTTGGCGACTGCGTGAACTAATATATGATAACGTTTTTGTTTGTACAGGTGGGTATGCGACGACGTGCCGGACATGAAGGCCGCCCTCGAGAACAACATCCTGAGCGACTACGACACCCACTCGTACGACAGCATGCGAGCACTCTGCGACCGCTTCAACCGGGCCATAGACTCTGTCGTCGCACTGGTAATTACCAATATTTATTTACTTCCTTTTAATCTTTATCCCTGCTGTCAACACAGGTAGTCCTCATATAATATGGATGATGACAACAAATAAAATAATCAATGAAGTCGTTTTTTCGAAAAAGGATTATAAATATACTTATAGTGACATGGAGAAAAAAGTAACACAAGATGATAATAATATACCTACTCACAAAGTTATGTGTCCTAAGTTTTCCGCAAAACGCACGTCACGGGTCTCAAGCGTTTTCTATCTATCAAAAGCAACATTAAAACGTTTGTATATTATAGAATTGCCTTCATTAGACATATTTTTTTGCCTTCTTTCTTTGGAGTAATAATAAAATTAGAGTCCACAACCCTATTGTATGAGATCCGCATAGCGAATGTGACAAGATGTTGTAATTCCAGTGCCGTACATGTGTTTGCCCCCATCGTGGCATAAAAATATCTTCTTCCTATATGACATGAACACGATGGATATCATTAATCGTCAATGTTGTTGAACCAAAACATGAGGTACGTTCTGTTAGGTAAGGTGCGTTGAACCAACACCGCACGTGACAGGCTATTACTAGATTAACCCGGCGTAAATTCGTGCAGCTAGGTAGGAGGTTGTTACAACGTATGGCTATGTTGTGGGTTGCGTTGCGTCACTCGCGGCCTGACCTCCGCGCAGAAGTTGTCCCAAAAGCCGGACCCGCCTCCGCGGCCACCCTCGCTCCCCGTCGCTCCGCATTCCACTCAATTCATATTTCAGGTTAGCTGAGAGCACCTACTCTCGTCTCGCACTGAAACCGCGGCAGCTATAGAAAGTGAAAATCTCCCGGATAAGGCGTGGGTTCACCCCGGAACTAACGCGGGTTTACTTGACCTATATACAACGCAATTGTTTGCTTAATGTACCTTGTTGCAGTGCCTGTTTCATTTTTGGCGCATGTATTCTCTTTGTATTTTTTTTATCCACTTTTTGCAACAATATATTTATCGTAAAATACCTCTCAAGTCGAATCAGTCAATCTACAAATCCTGATAAAATATCAATATCACGCGTTTATATCGTATTCGACTCATAATATTAAATCATGTGAAGGTGAACTGATAATGATATAACGTCACCAAGTTCACACCCTGTTGAAAACTGTAATACAAGGGTAATTATTGTGCATTTAAGGAGAGATCAGTCATTTATGAAATTCTGTTGACTGGTGAATGACGGGGGTTACGCCCTCGGCGTGCGATCGATATCGTCGTACATAAGCTAAGGGCAGCAGACGGCTGGCGGTCGGCCGGTGCGACCGGGGGCCATTCCCATTACCACCCCTTTAATTATTCACTTTTACTGAACTTGCCACTATAACTTGCATTATTTAAGCTGCAAACGCACAGAGAGCGGTGGCGGGGCGGCGCGGCACGGTGCGGAGGCGGTACCGGTTGTAATGTTCGAGCTAATACGAAAGGGTCCGCACAGAAAACCGCGCCGCGCTGCGCCGCTCTGTGCGGATCATTTCATATTAGCACGAACATTACAACTGGTACCGCCTCCGCGCCGCACCGCGCCGCTCCGCCACCGCTGCCAGTGCGTTTCGGCCTTAATGTCTTCTCGGTACATTTTCACCTATCCTATGTATGACGAAAAATTTGATATTTCTAAAACCATGTATTTCACACAATATTTTAGACAGATGTTTCGAAGAGTAGTACTTTCTTAGAGTACGTTAAAAAACAAGCAGTTGTTGCACCCTCCCCCATTGTGCTTAGTTAGTGCAATTAAGGCTCGGTCAAACACAGGGCGCGACGCAGCGCCGCGGTCGCGCGGCGCCACCGCGGCGGCATTAAATACATGCTAACAGGTTAGCGACGTCAAACAGACTGCGTCCCGCTGGCATCGCGCCCCGCTTCTGTCGCGCCCCGCGCCGCTCTGCCCCTTGCGTCCACTCAGCGCGAGCGCAGCGCAGCGCGGCGCGGACGCGCGGGCACGCTGCGCCGCGCTGGGTCACATCAAGGAATGAGCGACCCTCCGCACGCGCATGCTGCATCCGGGCGCGAGTCACGCCCGCATCGCGCCGCGTTCGCGCGCGCGATGAGGGCGTGTTGAGAGCGCGAGGCCGGCGCGATCCACGCGCGCCCTGTTTGACCAGCCATCGCGCCGGCATCACGCGGCGCGGACGTCGCGCTGCGTCGCGCCCTGTGTTTGACCGACCGTTGACGATTTACTTGCCACGTGGTCCTTTTTTTGCGGCGGTTTGGGCATTCAATGTTATGAATGGCTCAGGTAGAATTGCGTTGAAAGACGCCGATTCACTACGCAATCGGAAGCCCTTGCCAAGCGACCGAACCCATTTGCGCTAATTTTTGTATCAAGTTACGTGATCTGATCCTTAATTTCTGTCGCAACATTTCTGGAGTGCTGTAACGAATTGACGTCACAGTTCCCGTGGTATAATTTACAGGCGTATCTATGGGCTATGCTAGTGACACGTCTAGTTAGAATACCGAGTAAAGCAAGTATAAACGAATAATATTTTAAGGAATACCATCGATCTCGATCTTAAATAACTTTTAACTTTTTTGAAGGTATACCTTTAAAAAGTACTAGCTGCTCGGCCCGGCTTCGCACGGTTAGTGTACCCATTTACTACCCGTTGTCCTATTACCCCTTTTCCTACGGAAATGAAGCATTTACCCGCGGTAAAAAGTAGCCTATGTTCATCAGGGATTTATCATTTTTCAAATCGGTCCAGTAGTTTTTGAGCCTATATTCAATACAAACAAACAAACAATCAAATCTTTCCTCTTTATAATATTAGTGTAGATCAACAATGCTTATTTGGTATCTACAGTTCATAACTTTCTACTTAGTTCCGATCAAAGTGAAAAATTTAAATATGAATCGCCACGAGCGGTATTTGAACCCTCGACCTCTGCATACCGTGCGTTGCTCTTGACACTTTCTTCGTTAGCGGACGTTTCTGCTTAGTAAACAGTTACAAATTCTACTTATTGTTATTTATTAAATAAAATGCAACATTAATTAACGCTTGTAATGTAGTATAGACGCATTGGAAAGTAATAAATAATCCGCAATTATCGTGAGGATTAATCCCTTTCGGAACGTTCTGTCCGTTTCCCAAAACACCCGTTCTCAAAACATCCGTTCCAAAATATCAGTTTCTTGAAATTAACGTAGGCCAAAAGATCCGTTTCTCATCGCATGCCAAAAAACCGCATTCAAATCGGTCCATCCGTTAGGGAGCTACGGTACATAGATACACAGACACACAGACACGTTAAACTTATAACACCCCTCTTTTTGCGTCGGGGGTTAAAAACACCCGTTCTCATAGCATCTGTATGCCAAAAGATCCGCCTCTTATGAGTCTTATGACACCCGTATTCCCATAAGACCCGTTTCTCATCGCATCAGTATGTCAAAACACCCTAGAAACCCATATGTTCTGCTATATTTAACACAGTATACCTAAAGAGGGATCATTTTCTGCATAAATTAAAAACCATCAGTATTGGAACCAAGATCTTTTCTTATATGCCATGCAATTAAATAACTTTCAAGATTATTTTAACAATATAGTCGGCATCAGCATGACTTTTGGGTAAAATATTAATCGGGATCCGGATTATTTAGGCAAAGATGGTTACGGGAACGGATGATTTGGGAACGGGTGTTTTGGGAAACGGATATCAAGACAAAGGTATATTTTGGGAGAAGAACATTTTGGGAAATACTTATATCGGGAAACGGATTAATTGGGAAAATGTGGTGACGGGAACGGATGTTTTGGGAAACGGACAGAACGTTCCGAAAGGGGATTAATGTATGCTATTGCTCCTATCGGACTGTGGCAAAGGCCAATCCGAACATGTTTCCAAAAAAGTCTCATTACTCATTAGTGCTTCCGTTAAGATAAAGTTATCGCATTTCGCTTTGTAAAAGGAACGAAAGCGGCGTCCTATAAATTAAAACTTTTACAGGAGACAACTTTGCAAGGCAGACTTATACAAGGCAGAGACGAGTTGTAGCCGCGAAAAAGAGACCGGTCGAAGCCGGGTGCGATCGGGCGTCCGCATCCACCCGGCACCGACCCCAGCCCTTGTCATTCGCGTCACGTGCCTCTTATGAACAGGTCCGTCGATTACGATCACATTGTCTCTACCAGCCTTCATTCATTTGAATATACTTCATACGTCATCCGTGAACATTGGAATTTATTTTACATGCGTAATAAATACCTTTAGTTTAGTGGCCGTGTTCATGTTAACATACAAGTGTAATGTTGTCGTGCGTAGCTCTTATAGCATAGAATTATTAACGCTGTTATCGCGGAAGGTCGAGTCAACTGACGCTGCGCTCACCTTCGCTGCCATTATGTACCTATCTACCTACCTAATCAGTAGTTTGCCCTAGCGAGAATCAGCTAGTTTATGTACCTAATAATGACTACCTTTTAACCGATGTACAGGTATATTCTACAATTATTACATGAAATTTCGACATGTGAGCCCAAATCACCTGCTTTACTCTCACCGGATTAATGTCATGTCATGTGTCTCGGTACTCGTATTGTCAGTAAATCATTATCTAAAATGCAAAATGCTATTGTAGAACTTTGCAAATATTGTCCCGTTATAAAATATTTTATTAAAGTTAAACCACATATAGTTCTGTCCTCAAGTTTTAATTACTTTTAAATGAATTAATAATTACAATAATAGTTGTACACCTTGGTATTTTAACATTGTATAATCGATAGTTAATTTGTTGCCCATGTAGGCTAGTTTATCAAACAGCAACACTGTTCCACTGCTGGCATGCCTAGGCGCGTAGCGGAAACATCTTCAATGTCACCTTCATCTATTTACAGACTTCCCACATTTGTATGTCCACACATTTCGCAACGTTCGTTTTGTTACTCTTTATTTAAAGACTTGTACTTAGGTAAATGGACTACTATTGAGAATAGCTATATAAACTAACGGGTATTTCAGCTTTACATTGTCTAATGTCTCGTTTTCATGGTCCTACAATTTGCCTTCGTTTGTTTATAGATATTGTTGATATAGTATGTTGAAATTGATTAGCGCCCATATACAAATCTGCTTACAATAAACAATATTATAGGGGTCGGTTCGTTCGTAGAATTGACCCGACCTCAAGTGTGGTAGTATGGGTTAAGCCGTTAAGGGAAAGAAAGAAAGGGGAGTAAGTTCCTTCGTAGGCTATTCAAATATGGTCCATGTTATGATTCTTAAGCTGCTTTTCCACCAACGCAGCGCAAAGCGAGGAGAGGAGTAGCTATAGCATACAATAGTCGGAAAAATAAATAACTACGTTATCGCCGGTAAGATGAAACTAAACGCTTCACTTCGCCGTCGAAAACAAGGAAGTAGTAGACCCTACTGGTAGGCCCGTATAAAATAGCAATGATCGTAGACTTAACAACAAGAAACAACAAACAAGCCGCCGCCGCCGTGCACCTACAGCCATGCGAAACGATG